>OX421225.1:52500-1401576 GCA_949125135.1 Alcis repandata | reverse complement strand
CCGTGCTACCCCACCGACCACCGACCACCGAGCCATAATAAACAATGATAAGGCATCTGATAGCGTGTGTTGACAAGATTAACCCAGATCATGAAAGGACAGAAGGAAATTTTCAAATGGTGCACGAGGTTAATAAAATACATATTTAAAAAATAAATATTTAGATTCACCCTATTTCTATCCTAACTGCTAACAGGCAAATATACACCTACTTATTGCTGATAGTACAAATGTACATGTTTTACTAGAATGCTAAGGTTAGTGCTAACGATTAGATCGAATCGAAACGCAATCGAATATATAAATTTCATAGACTTCTTGGTTGTAACATCCTTCATATCGATTTTGTTCACATAAAATGGCCTATGTCACCCTGACAATACAATTGGGCCGATTGACACCTCATTCACCAAAATCAGATGAGCAGTTAAGGCTCTAAGAAAAAACCACGTAACTACGCCTTAACCTACACTGCTAAAATCATAAGCATTACTTTATTGCACTATTGGCTTTGCCGCACTCGACCAAAATGAAGCTCAGTCATCAACCTAACTCTGTGAAAGTGCCTTAATTCAAAGTTTTGCTTCTGTCCCTTCCTAATCAGCGAGATTACTCCAGATTAGTGTAATATGTGTCCATTAACAAGATTCATGTCCCATTCTTCGTTAAGCCGCTGTTAATCAAGAATTATTTTTATAAACTCATTTTAACGGGTTTGTAAACGTTAACGTTGAAGTTCACACGAAGGGGAGCGGAGATGGATAGATAGATAAAGTCTTTATAATATTGTTAACACCAGAAATTACGGACGAAATAAGTAAGTAATAATAAGTAAGTAATTAGTACCTATATAATAACCAAAAACTAGTGCGTCAAATTACAAGAGATCAATTACTGCCATTTGTAAAGATTTTTTGTAGTTTCATGATAAAGTGTAGATAATAAATTATTTTTTTCACTGATTACAACCTACACACTGGTTTTATGGACAAATTTATTTATACAATATTAGTTTATGTTAGATAACAGGAATAAAGTAGGTACATCCATAACAATAACCAATTGAAAAATCGATTTACGTCTTACTCGACTTACCTATCTCTCAACAGCAAATATTACTAGCTCCAGTCATAAGCTTAAGTACAAAGAGAAACCAAATTTCACCTAAAATTATACGGTACAGATCAAAATCAAAATCAAGAAGTAGATACTCGTAGTTCCAAGCGGTACGAAGGCAAGTTCTTAAGTGATGTAATGATAACTGGTAATCCGAATTCTGAAACTTCTGAATAGTGCCTCAGGCAGTCCTATACTTCGGTCTCAATTCCAATTCGAAGTAAATGTAAACATGATGTGTTGTGTTATTTGTGTATTAACGTGTTATTATGTTATATCAATAATTTCAGCTTTATATAATAATGCTATTATGGGGCTATCTATTTACTGCAATGAAATAACTCTGAATGCAGTGGGCGAACATCAACGGACATTTGAATTGACAAATTTAAAGTATAAGATTGAAATAATTACATAAAGTTCACTATTGCGAGAAATAAAATCAAAAATAAATAAAGAGGCGAGCAGAAGTTTGATGCAGATACACAAAAAAAAAAATTGGTGAAAAGAGATAATATTAAAACAGTAGGTAGCCAACATAAATAAAAATCTCAAATCTAATCAAAAATATAAAAAAAAACAATCAAAATTATTAAAAAGACTAGCTTCCGCCCACGGCTTCGCCCGCGTGGACTATACCTCGGGAACCGATTTTTTTTCCGGGATGAAATTAATTTATCCCTCTTTTTTGAGAGTATGTAAAAAGCGTCATACAATGGAAGCAGGGACCCCAAAAACGCCCGGATGCAATAAGTCAGCCCCCTCGAATAATTTTGAAAAATGGCAGCCATTTGGAATCATTTGAATTTTCGCCACCACCATCAAGTAGCCCTTGCTAACTCCTATGACATGTAGTAAAACACCCATCCATCTTCAACCGTTTCGGAGATATAGACCCTCAAAGTTTGTATGGCGGCCATGTTTTTGAGGCGACTATGTTATTTTTATTGGCTCCGAAAAGATCCGAGGTTTTAGTGACTTTTTAGTCTCAGCGCTTTGGTAAAAATGTTTTTAGTTTTCGAGATAATTAGCAGTTCCACCTCGAGGATGTGACTTTTCGAAGGTTTTGGATTTTTTCCGGATGTTGTTTACACGCCTTATGTTTAGTACATCTGTAAAGTTTCATTGAGTTAGCATCAAAACAAATTCTTTCTCCGTACTATCATTACCACGCCATTTCACCCCCACAGGGGTTGATTTTCCAAAAGTGGTGAAATTGGTGAAAAATGATGTTCGTCATTTTTTTAAGCTTAGTATATTTGTAAAGTTTCAATACCGTGGCGTCAAAAACAATGCTTCCCCATACAAACTTTAACACCCTATTTCACCCCTTTAGAGGTTGAATTTCAAAAAAATCTTTCTTGGTACACGTTTACTCGTCAAGACAAACACACCTTCCATATTTTAAATTTCTACGACCAGCGGCGTAGGATGTTCCTTGTCTGTCAGTGAGTCATTACAATTCTCTCTCCGTACTATATTTATCACGCCATTTCACCCCCACAGGGGTTGATTTTCCAAAAATAATGAAACAGATATCTATTATTTTTTTAGCTTAGTACATTTGCAAAGTTAAATAATCGTAGCATTGGGAAAAGAATATTTTTATCCAAACTTCAATACTCCGTTTCAGCCCTTTAGGGGTTGATTTTCAAAAACGAAAATATAGGTGTCTATTATTTTCTGTAGCTTAGTAAATTTGCAAAGTTAAATAACCGTACCATTAAGAAAAAAATATTTTACAAACTTTAATACCCCGTTGCACCCCTTTGGGGGTTGATTTTCAAAAACCAAAATAATTATTGTCTATTATTTCTTTACGTTAAGTATACCTATTGGCAAAGTTTCGTAACTAAAGCATCAAAAAAAAATCTTCATGCAAACTTCAATACTCCGTTTCACCCCTTTAGGGGTTGATTTTTCAAAAACGATGAAATAGGTGTCAATTATTTTTTTTATTTTAGTATATTCACAAAGTTTGATAATCGTAGCATTAAGAAAAATATTTTTTTCATACAAACTTAAACACCCCTTTTCACCCCTATAGGGGTTGAATTGGGCAAATTTCTTTCTAAGTGTGCGTCTGCTTTTTAGTATAAAACTTTTGTCCAAATTTGACGTTCGTAGCTTAAGCGGTTTAAGCTGTGCGTTGATCTGTCAGTCAGTCTTGACATTCACTTTTATCTGTTTAACCCTTTTAGGGGTTGATTTTCAAAAAATAATGAAACAGGTATCTAATATTTTTTTTAGCTTAGTACAATTGCAATGTTAAAAAATCGTAGTATTAGGAAAAAACATTTTTCATGAAAACTTCAACACTCCGTTTAACCCCTTTAGGGGTTGATTTTCAAAAAACAAAAAAATAAGTGTCTATTATTTGTTTAGGCTTAGTATATTTGCAAAG
Source organism: Alcis repandata (assembly GCA_949125135.1). Classification (NCBI taxonomy): domain Eukaryota; kingdom Metazoa; phylum Arthropoda; class Insecta; order Lepidoptera; family Geometridae; genus Alcis; species Alcis repandata. Next base: position 1,398,056 of record OX421225.1, on the reverse strand, counting down.
ATTCGTAACCACAGCATCAAAAAAAAATTCTTCATACAAACTTCAATACTCCGTTTCACCCCTTTAGGGGTTGATTTTCAAAAAATAAAAAAATAAGTGTCTAATATTTTCTTTAGCTTAGTATATTTGCAAAGTTTCATAACCACAGCATTAAAAAAAAAATCTTCATACAAACTTCATTGCTCCGTTTCACCCTCTTAAGGGTTGATTTTTGAAAAATGATGAAATAGGTGTCGATTATTTTTTTAACATTAGTATATTCGCAAAGTTTGATAATCGTAGCATTAAGAAAAATATTTTTTTCATACAAACTTAAACACCCCTTTTCACCCTCTTAGGGGTTGAATTGGGCAAATTCCTTTCTTAGTGTGCGTCCGCTTTTTGATATAAAACTTTTGTCCAAATTTGACGTTTGTAGCTTAAGCGGTTTAGGCTGTGCGTTGATCTGTCAGTCAGTCACGACCTTCACTTTTATATATATAGACAAACTTCATTGCTCCGTTTCACCCTCTTAAGGGTTGATTTTTGAAAAATGATGAAATAGGTGTCGATTATTTTTTTAACATTAGTATATTCGCAAAGTTTGATAATCGTAGCATTAAGAAAAATATTTTTTTCATACAAACTTAAACACCCCTTTTCACCCTCTTAGGGGTTGAATTGGGCAAATTCCTTTCTTAGTGTGCGTCCGCTTTTTGATATAAAACTTTTGTCCAAATTTGACGTTTGTAGCTTAAGCGGTTTAGGCTGTGCGTTGATCTGTCAGTCAGTCACGACCTTCACTTTTATATATATAGACAAACTTCATTGCTCCGTTTCACCCTCTTAAGGGTTGATTTTTGAAAAATGATGAAATAGGTGTCGATTATTTTTTTAACATTAGTATATTCGCAAAGTTTGATAATCGTAGCATTAAGAAAAATATTTTTTTCATACAAACTTAAACACCCCTTTTCACCCTCTTAGGGGTTGAATTGGGCAAATTCCTTTCTTAGTGTGCGTCCGCTTTTTGATATAAAACTTTTGTCCAAATTTGACGTTTGTAGCTTAAGCGGTTTAGGCTGTGCGTTGATCTGTCAGTCAGTCACGACCTTCACTTTTATATATATAGAAGATAGATGGATAGATATTTTTTTAACAATTCTACAAACACCAAAAACCAGCAAAAAGCACGGACTCCAACCCAAGCTTACAAATGACGAATGAATTGATCAAACAGTGATGATCCATAGAATAACGGTTAATGTGTATTTGTTCGCCATTACTTAGTTAACGGCTCGAGCAAACAATTTAACGTTACAAGGTCTGTGCTCAGGCAGAAAGTTGAGAGACGTGAGCCAGATCGGTCGGACGATTGGATTGGCTTTAAGCCTAAATCTTAGTAATTTATTTTAATCACTTTTGCTAATCTTGTTATCTGAGAGAGCCTAATCATATTTGCGCTGCATGTATCTATGTACCTATCTATGTTTTGACGGGTCCAGAAAGGAGCAGTCCTATCCTAACTTTAACTTTCCATATTATCTATTAACCTATTGCCTAGACAAACCCGACTAGGTTTTAAGGCAATTTTTTGTTTGAAAATATACTGTAATGCTGTAATTAATAAATAATATAAAATGCTATTTGACAGTTACTAATTGCTTCGGACTAATGATGGTGGTGCATATTTCGGAATTATCAAATCTTTAGTTCAAGCTCAAGCTAAAACAAAATCTCAAATCGAAATTACTAACTCTGATTTTAAAATCGATTCTCTTAGAATTAGACAAAGCTTAAATATAGTTTTAGGACTAAAATATAAAAAATAAAATGATATTTAAGTCGCCTCCTTGTCTACAAAACTCTTCATGTTGTTCCGGTTGGAAGGGCATTGTTTCCAGTGAAATTACAGGGCAAATGGGAGATTAAACAACTTATATCTCAGGGTGACGAGCGCAGTGCTGTGCCGCAGGGTTTTGAATTCTGCGAGTTCAAAATTCTGGGTAGCGCAGACCTGTTATGGGCAAACGTGACGTTTAACATCAGGCGAGCGATTTGCTCGTCTCGTCACTCAATTACATTAAAAAAAAAAATCGAATACTCAAGTTACAGACAGAAAAACACACAAACAGATAAATGGCGATTTATCCCATAAGACTCTGACTCTAATCCCTTCACTTCGCTCGCTTAACAAAAACTACTTACCGTTTTATTATAATCAATAGGTCACTTTAAAAACATTGTTAGTAGGTTTACTACCGAGAAAGATTGCGTCACATTGTTATGTCGAGATAAGAGCAGCTTCCGCCAGCACCGTTATCAGTAACGATTTTATTCTAAGGGCTTTTAGTATGACTTACAATCGATTGTTATGCTTTAGTTATAATTCTACTCGTTGCTAACTAGTAAGATTAGGAAACAGATTTCTTAATATGACCTTCGTGTTATTCTGTTACGTGATACTGATAACGCGCGGTTTCTTTTTAATTTGTTATAATATGATTTGGCATACTTATAACGGTATCTAACTATGTATTTTGAAAGCAATCATACATCATAATATCATAATTACACATAACTATGTATACACTTTTGAACGTATGGCTATAAAATCGAATGCATCAATTTTTAAAAAGCTCAAAATCCTTACTTATACTTACTACGTACGTTAGACTTTGCTATCTATTTATACTCGTATGTATCTATTTGCTATCTACTTGATTTTAAAATTGGTCTCCAACGTCGTAATTTTTTTATCAATCATTCTCAAATTGTTTTCGACCTATTCTTTTAACCGATACATTATTTCAACAGCTTCATTTACATAAATTAATCTTAGCAAAAACAGTTCTTCCATTATATCTACCACGCTTCTCTAATAATATGTTTGCAGCACATTAATTTTCTTGCCGGATAGCTATATTTTTTCTTCCCGTTCTTTTTTTGTTGCCATTATTTTAAATGATTCGCATTACCATAATCATTAATTTGATACACAAATGAATTAGTTCTTGGAACGTAGTTTTTTGGGTTTGTAAAAACTTCATTCATTGATGGTATTAAGGAAGTGTATGAGGTTGTTGGAATAAATAATGGTGTTGTTTAAACTAGACTGGGATTCGGTATTCGCCGTTGTTAGCAAGCAAGATGTAATATATTAAATAATACAAATTACAATCAAAACTTTATCTCGGTGAGTATTTTCGTTTCTATTTATGAAATTCTATAGATCGGCATATTTTCGCTTGCCTTGCCTGAATTTATAAAAATAGATGAACAATTTAAAAGGCTAATGTGCGAATGTAAATTGGTTAATTGCAATCTCTATATTCTTTTATGTTAAGAGACTACGCCATTATTATCATCTTAAATCTGAAGTTATTTGTTTTGAATGAACCGTGAAAGATGAGAAATAAAGCTCAGTAATGTTTGTACAAAGATTTTGTTTACACAATTCGAAGTGTCTGCGAAATCCAAAGAATATAGTTTAATCACTTCAGGCACTTCACTCCATAGTTTTATTACCCAAATAAATTTCAAACCAATACAGTCGTCACGGGCAACAACTTTTAAATTAATATCGGTATGCAGTACACGTACCAGGTTTACGATGTTGTCTATAAAATTCAATTAAAGTTCCTACCTTGGCCAAGTTAGAAGGGCTGTAGGGTCTTTTGAACTGTCTTCGATACATTGATCACTTTTCCAAGGTTGAACAAAATTAAGGTCGTTCAAGTCAGGGCAGGCATTTGTGTTGCTTAAGATTTTTTATCTACTTCCATAGTAAATGGGATGTAAGAAATATTTTAATTATAAGTTAGTGTAGATCATGCCAGATTTGTTTGGTTAAAAAATGATTTATTGATTTGAAATTCTTATGGAATTAACTATGATGAAATTTATGTACGAGTACTTACTTAATATAACCATTCATTCTATGTCCATACAAGGTCAGTCATATCGTTCAATACTCTAAAGACAAAACTATTAACAGTAAAGTTATTCAATAAATCTTCGTCTTAATTCCTATCCGAAATGTATACTTTCTTATTCTAATTTTCTCTCACAAATTGTGTCAATTCACTTTTAAAGAACATTAAAGTCATTTTACCACTTTATATTTTTGTTTATCTAACTTTTATTGATCAACTTTATAAAACGAATGACTATTGCATTAGAAAATTTATTTTAACTATTAGGTTAACTTTTAAAAACTTTTACTATTTTGAAACTGCCATTAGTTTAAGTACGATCATTTTTGGTTACCCACATTGCTTGAATTTGTATGTGATCTTATCACGAGATCGAATGGTCGTCATCAATTCTGGTTAAGAAATCTGTGTACGAAATCTGTGTAGTTTCTACTAGCTCCAACGTTTATAGTGACATTTAGTTGAACTCCCATCCTATCCCGAAATAATGATTCCACAATTTGTGCTATCATTGCCATAGCATCAACGTAACGAGCTTTCTTCTTCCTAATCTCACCATCTTCTCCACGTGACAAAACATCATAATGGGGATCGACATTAGCCTATTTATGCTCTTGGACCTCTGGTTCCTTATCAGGCTTACCATCACAATTGTTAGTAATAACTACGCCCTATTCTGCCTCGTCGTAAAAATTTGGTGCTCTCTTAGATTGTGATAGCTCCGTGACACAGCTATCGTCAAAAACATTGGACATAAACTTTGATGCTATCATAAAGCTGATGCATAATTGGTTCGAATACGGAACGCCCGATAACAGGAAAGTAGAGTACGGGTGTAAACGTACAATGTAAAAAGCTCGTTTGAAAGCTCTCGCTATTTCTAAGTAACACTTATTTCAGTAACACGAAACATTAAATTAATTGTCTACAAAAAACGTTTTTATCTTATGTAATACAGAAGAAATTTCTAAAATATTTGTCCAAATCAATATAGGCATCCAAAATCTAGATATTTATAATACAAAATATATCTGCAGCAAAGATAAAAGCTAGATTTAAACCGATAAATTCAGTAAGCATATTATTACCCAAATTATTAAACTTACAGTATTATAAAAGCACAATCCACAATACATAAGTTCACTGAAATTGTTTTGAGTTAATCCACTCCTTCCAATCCGTCAAAGTTAAAATTAATACACGAACAGTCACAACATCACACGCGGCGAAATTGAAATTGGTTTCACTTCACGTATGCAAATGACATCGAGGAAAACTGTATACACAAATTCGCGGTTCACGAAAACGAAGCGGCGGAGCTCGAACGACACGACCGGCGCGCACCACCGCCGCTGTATGACTAACTCTCAAAGGGGAACAGGCATTCGAGGGGAAGGGCATCCGGGGTAAAGAGGGAACCTCTCCAGCCGAAGAGATAACTTTTGATCTTTTTGGAGGCATAGAAGATTTTAATGATGCACTCACATCTGGGGATCGAACGGAAAAAGTTGCGTTAAGTGTTAATGCATGTCAAGGGCTCAGTAAAAACGACGTGCCAGAAAAAGTTAAGGAGATTGCGGGTGACATTTTAAAAATAGACTGCTAAACAAACGGCCCGGTCTGATTGGTAGTAAAACTGGAGAACTATTTAAGGATTTATCTCGAAAGCTAGGAAAGAAATGCTGAAGTCGGAATATTACCGTTTATATCCCAATTTGAGATGATCCAAGCTGTTTCGAGCAGACAATATTGCGCAAGGCGGTTTTTGTCCCTGCCTTCCCTGCACATGTCAGGGTATGAAGGGACGAAGCAGGTACAAAGGCTGATCCCGACCCGCTTCGAGTTACAACGGCCTTAGATTAATGACGGGAACATTGTGGAGTTAAGAACCCAAAAATTTACAACTGCATTGTGTTCAATACCCAACAAAAGAACACAAAGATAGGATCGGCTTCTGTTATTACCTTATCGTTTATCGCGCTGAGATTTCTCTCACTTTTAGAGTAATTCGAGATCCATTATTGACGGAGATTTCTTTTACGAGAAGCTCTGATCTCGGTGTACAGATGTTTGGAAGGCGTACCGTTAGCCGGCACACAAATAATCATATTGTTAAATCTCGAGTATTCTTCAATTGTATCTTTTTAGAAAAAATCTAATACACATTGTCAATTATAATCTTTGGGTACCTAATTATTTTTCAATTTCTTACTTCTCACGTTATTATTACACTTTTCAATAAGGACTTCCGATTGGTTCACGATTCATTGATTTTTGATGATATCATTCGTTTAATCCGCATCCTGTATTGCTCTTGCCAAATTGATATTCAGCACTATCGATGATTAAAGAGCTTTACGACCTGCGTCATCGTACTGCCACAGCATACGAAAGCACATAACTTAAACTTAGTAGTATTAGGCGATTCTCCCTAGAGTCGATTAATGGTTCGCTACGGCACAGCACTACGGCGCCGGCACAACACTACGCCGCTTGGGAGCGAGCGAGAGAGACGATTCCCGCGCGATCAAGGAAGATGGCGTGCCTCCTTTGCGATATCATTGATAATTAATTAATCGGTACCTGACCTAGTAAATCAATACGAGTTAAAGTAAAAATAGTATTTCATTTATAACTAGTATCTTCAATAATGTTGGAGCAAGAAAGCATCTAACAGTTTTCAGAATTGGGATCTGAGCAAAATCGCCCGGCGTTCGCGAGTTTGATTGTTTCAGCTTTTAGGTTAAAAGCAAAGGAACGAAAGAAAGCTAATTGGAAGTCGTCGTGTACTGTGATTATTGCTTTAGTCGTGCAAAGAAAGTACGCATCGAAGTATTCGCAGTAAACTATCTACAATACCAATACCTACAGAAACACGTCGTAACAAAAGACGCTACTGTACTGCGTAGTCGGATTTGACAAAGTTTACAAGTCCGGAATAACAAGTTGGTAGGATCTTGTAAGTTCACCAAGGATATCCAGAGGTAACACTAAAGAACCTTGCTTTGGTGAGTCCATCATATCATTTTGTATTCAAATGAACAAAAACGAGATGAAACACAAAATGCACGAAGTTGTACCTACTCATACGTAAGTTAAAGTACATTGAACCTGTTGCATTTTGGTATATTGTGCGAGATTGAATCTGGAATCTGGCATTAGTTTCTTTCCTATTATTTGGTGCTAAGGAATCACATTAAATTATAACCTGATGAGAAATACTTGTATAATTGTGATGATGATTATATGGGGCAATGATTTTATGTTTTGGGCACCAAGCTAGTCGCTGAATACCTTGACTGTTAAAGTAATAACCTTATCTAAATGTTCTGAAACTTACAATCTTGTTAATTTAAGAATGCATGATACAAATGTTCACACCGACCAAGTTAATACAATTTAAAGTGGAGTCTGGTACACATTACCACCTATAACTGTTCAGTGCAATAATGCTAAGCCTACAGAATCTATAACAAATACATAATAATAATCTTTACTCGCAGAACTTACTATGAAAACAACAAAAGTTAAATCAACTTTACCGGAGTCAGTTGTTTAAAGTCAGAGTTAGTTAGTACAATTCACTGAGTTTGTTGTACAATAACTATTATATTATTGCATTAATGAAAACCATGACATACTCATAAATACTATGATGTGAATAATAATAGTAAGCAATACTTACAAAATAGATTGAAACCAAGCGATACTAAATACTACCTATTATAGATTCTATGCGAGTAAGTTAATAAAGTCACTTACAATTAATATATAAAGCAACTACTATGTCAGTGAAAGAGGTATTTTAAAGTTCATAACTGCTTAATATTCATAAATTGGTCAGAATTAATGGACGGAGGAACGATCCAAACAATATTATATGGGATGTTCTCTTAAGTTGTTATCAATGAATAAAATGGTTGTACAAAAATAATGTGTACCCACTCACACACATAATAATAATTAATCCACATGTTATGATTATTAAAAACTCACAATTACTCTCAATCAGTCACAATAAGTGATATTTGTTGCAAATCCTGTTGCATTGATTGTACCTTGCACAAAGGTATACATAAAAGCTAAGTGTGTATTGATCACCTGAGTCCCAGCCTCTGAACTCAAATATACACAGAGGAGTGGAGTATTTATTACAAGTACAGTAATTCATTATGATACTCTTTCATCTGATTATTAAGAACTCATAATTACTCTCAATCAGTCACAAATTCACAATAAGTGATATTTGTTGCAAATCCTGTTGCGTTGATTGTACCTTGCACAAAGGTATACTATAAAAGCTAAGTGTGTATTAAACACCAGAGTCCCAGCCTCTGAACTGAAATATACACAGTGGAATGAAGTATCTATTACAAATACAGTAATTTATTGTGATACTCTTTCATCGGTTAAAATAAAATATTTGAGTAGCAACTTCTTCAAATACTGATGGGTTATTTATCAATTACCACTTACAAGTAGACAACCTATTATTTCAGTAAAAGGTAATTTTACTGATGATGACTTAGTGCTAGTTTGTTTCTACTAGTTGTTTGAATGAATAAGGTGGAATAATATACAACACCTAATATTCTACTTGTGCATTTATTACATAATATGCTATCATGAAAATATGGGCAATACAAAAGACCTTTTCAGTAAGGACATGCTCTTCCATACATTTACCTATGTCTAGTCCAGGCCTTGTCCTTGCAAAATGATGTATGAGTCAATGGATTTTGAATAATATTATAATATAAAATGTTTTATGATTATTTATAAATATGGACCTAGTTGGCTGAAGTTAATAAATTATTATTAGTGGTACAATAATATTTCAATAGTAATGCTAGTTTGATAAAAGGGGTCAAACATAACAAATAAAATAAATTAACAAAATGCTGTTTGACACAAGACAGTAAGAATTTAATTGAGCTAATATGGTATCTTTTTGAATATGAAAATGTACTCCTGTAATATTTGAAATTGCCTTTCTGACATGAAAGCGGAGTAACTGTAAATCATTAACTAAACTGTTCTGTTGGTGAGCAACTTTAACAATGTGTCATGTTTCACTAAGTTAATCAGTCAATTATGTTTAAACATTTATTCAAGTAACAATATGGCACCTATGACATCATGTTAAATGGTATGTGAGAGAAAATAAGTACACAGTCATACAGTTAGAATACCAAACCAAGTAATATAAATTGACTCATTTCTTCAGTGCCATAATAAACAATTATTCTGAGGCTAACTAAATAAATTCCAACTAAATTAATTTGTGTAGTACTGCTACTGTACTGCTAGAAGCAGTGTATTGTCAGCCAAATGTCATAAATGATCTTATGTGGAAATGATTGGTTACTGAACTAGAGTTGACCCTGTTTTCCAGTAGTTAACAGTGGAGTTAGGTAAACCAGATGTTACAGTTTCTTTTGCAGAGTTGGTTTATACAAGAGTCAAGACCATAAATTGAGATGAGCATACACATGAAAGATTTGCAAAGCAAAGCTGCAAATACACCAAGATATGACACGGAGCTATTCAAATGTTGGAATATGAATGAGTTGACCTTGTTCCCAGTGGTTGACGGTTGATGGTACACCCGGAACAACAATTTCTTTTGCAGAGTTGGTTTATACAAGACCATAAATTGAGATGAGCATACACATGAAAGATTTGCAAAGCATAGCTGCTGATACACCAAAATATGACACGGAGCTATTCAAATGTTGATTAATATGAATGATGCAGATCAAACAAAACTTCTGGTCTTAATTGCATATACTATTATCTTATGTGGTCAAGACTGGTTGTTAAACTAAAGTTAACCTTGTTCCTAGTGGTTGACGGCTGAGTTTGGTAAACCCGGAACAACAATTTCTTTTGCAGAGTTGGTTTATACAAGACCATAAATTGAGATGAGCATACACATGAAAGAATTGCAAAGCAAAGCTGCAAATACACCAAAATATGACACGGAGCTATTCAAATGTTGATTAATATGAATGATGCAGATCAAACAAAACTTCTGGTCATAATTGCATATACTATTATCTTATGCGTTCAAGATTGGTTGTTAAACTAAAGTTAACCTTGTTCCTAGTGGTTGACGGTAGAGTTTGGTAAACCCGGAACAACAATTTCTTTTGCAGAGTTGGTTTCTACAAGACCGTAAATTGAGATGAGCATTTATACATGAAAGATTTGCGAAGCATAACTGCTGACACTCCAAAATATGACAGAGAGCTATTCAAATGTTGGAATATAAATGATGAAGATCACACGATAGCTCCTGCTTCTAATTGCATATATTTATTTTATGTTATTGGTTGTTAAACTAAAGTTAACCCTGTTCCCAGTGGTTGACGGTTGAGTTAAGTAAACTTGGAATAACAATTTCTTTTGCAGAATTGGTTTGTAAAATACCACGAATTATGATGAGACTACTCATGAAGATTTTGGAAAGTAAGGTTGCTGATATATAAAATATTACAAGAACCTGTAAAATGTTGCAACGTTATGATGGAGATGTGGCGACTGTCTCTAGTCTTATTTGCAAATTTCTAAAATTACAACTAGAGAGCGCTGGTATGTAGTGTGTGAGTATAACCGCATGCGATCTTCGGACACGCATGTCCATTAGGGACCTCATCGGAGTATAACCACATGCGATCTTCGGACACGCATGTCCATTAGGGACCTCATCAGAGTATAACCACATGCGATCTTCGGACACGCATGTCCATTAGGGACCTCATCAGAGTATAACCACATGCGATCTTCGGACACGCATGTCCATTAGGGACCTCATCGGGGTATAACCGCATGTGATCGTCGGACACGCATGTCCATTAGGGACCTCATCGGAGTATAACCGCATGCGATCTTCGGACACGCATGTCCATTAGGGACCTCATCGGAGTATAACCGTATGTTAGCTTTGAATAAATAGGTCTATTTTCGAAATTCATCGGCGTGTGACCGTATGTTAGCTCTGAATAAACAGGTCTATTCTCGAAATTCATCGGCGTGTGACCGTATGTTAGCTTTGAATAAATAGGTCTATTTTCGAAATTCATCGGCGTGTGACCGTATGTTAGCTTTGAATAAATAGGTCTATTTTCGAAATTCATCGGCGTGTGACCGTATGTTAGCTTTGAATAAACAGGTCTATTCTCGAAATTCATCGGCGTGTGACCGTATGTTAGCTTTGAATAAACAGGTCTATTCTCGAAATTCATCGGCGTGTGACCGTATGTTAGCTTTGAATAAACAGGTCTATTTTCGAAATTCATCGGCGTGTGACCGTATGTTAGCTTTGAATAAACAGGTCTATTTTCGAAATTCATCGGAGTGTGACAGCTTGCGATCTTTGGATACGCATATCCTTTAGGAAACTCTTCGGAGTGGACCGCACCGAGAGATGTCTACAACATTGGGTGCACGAGTTCTACGAGCAGCATGGTGTGAGCTGCTACTGGGTGAACTTGCTGCTGAAAATGAAGCAAGCAGCACTGCACCCGATGAGCCGCACAGCCCGTCTGCTGATGGTGCTGTTCGACTATGGTCGTCACTGACGGCGACATCTGCATGAAAATGCACCATGGCATCACTATCTGGAGCAAAACGGTGATATTATTCTGGATTGTACGGTAACATGAACAAATGGGTCTGTAAATGACTTTCCTTATAGAAGTATTATTGTTGATCTGTCAATTGAATATAGACTCATAAATGTTTGATCTTATTATCTTAATGACACCAAGTCTTACCTGAGGATGCTATGATGATCCATGTCTTATAGAATTGTTTTCCAACTATCACCATTATGCAATATCTAATTGAATTATCATGTACACTAACATAACGAGTTCCGACCTCAACAAAGTTCTGGTGGTACGACGCATGGTTGTGGTCAAGTAAGTTGTCAACTTCTATGCAACAGGAGTTGAAGTTAACATTGGCTATGTCTGTGAACAGTGAGTCCGTGGCTTGGCTGCTGAATATGAAGCAAGCAGCACTGCACCGGAATGAGCTGCACAGCCCGTTGGCCGATGGTGCTGCTCCAGCATGGTTGCCAGCGAGGGCGACATCTGGACGAGAATGCATCATGCCATCGACATTTGAAACGATACGGTGACATTAATCTGGATTGGTAATATTCACCCATGGGTCTGTAAATCACTGTTTTCCTATGAGAGTCTTATTCTTAGCTCTCAATTGAATTTGGACACACATGTGTCTGATGATATAATAATTTTTAACTTATGAACACTATATTTTATTTGATACTATATGATCTATGTCTCATGGCATTAATACACCTGATGTTGCCATGACATAAGTAATATCTATAATAAAATTTCAGATCTAACTGAATTTTCATAACAATAACTGAACGATTTACGATCAACAGAATCACGAGTTTGATGCGACACCACATGGTCATGGTTGAGTAAGTTGTCAACTTCTGTGCAACAGAAGCTGAAGTTTAACATTAGTTATGTTTGTGAACAGTTGCTTCTGGCGCTATGGTGGTCCATCGTCCAGAAGACAGGCTTCTTATCCCGCGAGGGCGCGTGATGTGCAGGATGGCCGAACTATTAGGCGATTCTCCCTAGAGTCGATTAATGGTTCGCTACGGCACAGCACTACGGCGCCGGCACAACACTACGCCGCTTGGGAGCGAGCGAGAGAGACGATTCCCGCGCGATCAAGGAAGATGGCGTGCCTCCTTTGCGATATCATTGATAATTAATTAATCGGTACCTGACCTAGTAAATCAATACGAGTTAAAGTAAAAATAGTATTTCATTTATAACTAGTATCTTCAATAATGTTGGAGCAAGAAAGCATCTAACAGTAGCTACTCAAGTTTGACAAAGCTAAGTCTCGTCCAAGAAACAAAGGACAGTGTCAGTAACACGAAGACAACGCCACTGATTAATAACATCTTCGCCGCAAAACCACAAAAGCATAAATCATTTGAAACAGTAGTAGAACGTTGAAATAAGGCCGCTTCACACGAGCAAGTCACGGATAGTAATGAGTAATGGATGAGCGTTCATTACTCAGCGAGACGCCCTGCAGTTTACCCGGCGTCTGTCGTCGGGAGTCGCTTGGCAGTTCTCTAGCGTCCTAATGCTCACTTGGGCAACCGCTCGTGTGAAGTGCCATGAAAAAGTGTGAAACGCGAAATGTATTGCATGTCGTATATCTTGGTAACTTTTTACTTGTGCAATATTTTTGAAACAAAATCCGCCAGTTCGTTTTTTACGGAAGGTATCAACGCTTGCGATCATATTCATGATGAGTAATTCGCTTCTGAATTCTGATACGTATCAGTGTTGCGTAACTCGTATCAGCAGTTACATCGTTAATAATCCTCCAAAATTCGATGCATCACTTTCGACAAAGCCGTCCCTTGTTCTCGGCATCCCGTAGCTACCGCGTTAATAATTTTTACAACCACTGCGCGCGCAACTGTATAACCATATGCGTACAGATTGCAATCTCAACTCTTATGGCTTTCAGAAATTTATCACATTCAACAAGATTTTTTCGCGACCGCCTGCTTGATAAGCTAAATACGTTATACAAATTGCCTCATTTTTTATTTCGTCCAACCGTTCTGGAATTATTTGGAGATAATTAAAAGTCCGCGTTGTTTCTTTGCTGCTTTCTACCCTTCGCTAATTAAGCTATACAATTCGTCTGCAGGGGTCTAACCGCCATTCTGATTGCCTGCGACCGCGGACTCTCTGGAATTTATTGTTATTCTAAGAGCGTCCGTGCTTTGTACGTCCATCCGTCGCCATGCACTTCTTATTCCTATCGGAAATTTCTTTACGCGCACGTCCGCACTTACTGACGTATACTAGTTCCTTTATGGCCAATTTAAGCTTTTCTCCCATTGAAATGTGGAGGAATGAAGTCCGAGAACTGCGAAGTTAGACAGCTCGTGATGAATGCCCATTTGGCGTCGATTTTAGAGTTCCGAGTGAGGTCGCGACTCCAGATAATGGATCGATAACTTTGATGCATTTAAATAAGAAATTTCCTTTACGAGTTCTGACGTCAGTCACTTAAATAAAATATGCTTATGTAAGTCAGGGTAACTTATTTCTAGTTATCGTAACTAGCTGGACTTTAGTAATATTACTGAATGAAATTTTCGTAACATAAAGGAGCGGCAACTCAGCACAAAGGCGATAAGGAACCATTTCGACAGTTACAGAGCACTGGCCAGAGCAAAGTATATAGCGGCAACAAATTGTGACCATTTACACTTATTTATAACAACCCGTGAAACATTTCAATGGTCGCGCTCTACGTAATATAATTTTAGACTTTATTATTGCGGGGCGTGCTGCAAATGTTAAAATTTATACGCGGGACCGCGTCAGACATTCGCCGTAATAACATTGCAAGTTTGAAATGATATCGCAGACGACTGTTGACTCCGTGCCCTGAGCAAGTCCATCGCTCATAGCTCAACTCAAACATTGAGAAAATTAATCCCAGCTCACTTCGTTAACTTCCGACTTTGTTTGTTTTTCAAAAGCGCTCACTTTAATCCGATCATGTACCGTTCGTTTCCTCGTGAGCAAAGGGCGTCTAATATTCTACGTGACTTCTCCATCGATAATAGATTGACTGCTAAAGATTCCATTAAGTTTCTCGAGCGTTTTTTGTCGTGCACCTCGTCCCATTGTTAGAGAGAAATCGCTCGTAACCGTTATGCTTTTCCGCGTTTTCCTCTTTTTCTATTGTATCTGTGAATTCGGTAAAAAGTTCGAACGTATCGTTCGCGACGTCAATAAATTCCCCGAGTAATTCATCTGGACTTTTTGTTTTAACGGCAATCCTATAGAACTGGTCCGCGGCTACAGCTGCATTATCTCGTTACTAGCAAACAAATAGAGACTGAATCCCGTCTAAATAAGAGGTTTTCCTCCGGGATCTGCGGAAGAGAAATAAAAATGGTACGAGACTGTGGTTTTATTGTAGCTAATAAAATCTCCTGAGCTTCGATACAGAGGCTGTTTGAATTATAAACGCGTTACTTCGTGCGCTACTGCGCGCCTCACGGAGCAATTTGTCTTGTGGTTCGCACAATTTGCATGTTACATTAGTGTCTCGGTTTTCGTTAATTTTTAATGTGGCCGCAACGTCACATTTGTGTCCGGATCGCACCGTGCGAGAATGGGTAGGTTCTGATTGAATCTTGGTCTAATCCAATTTCATTTCGTTCGGGACAGGCCGCCATTATAATTAACCAGTGAAATAGAAATAGAGAACAGGGCTATAAATAGACAAACTATATGCGACACAATTAAATGAAACAAGATTACTCGAACGAATACAAATGTACCGTAGTGCCTATATCGTCCAGACCAGAACTTAGAAAGTCCAGTGAACTGTCATCGTCAGAATTTATCCTTCTCCATTGTCGCCGTATCTCACAAGCCAGCCACCGTTGGCAACACAGCTCAACAGAATTACGATCGGCCCGGAGCCAAATAAGAAATTTTCACACCCGCACCATCAATAACTATTGTCACAGCATTGTCCAGTTATTCATACTGCAAGCGTGCTCGCCATGAAATATAAACATGACTGGAAGCCCCGGGCTGGGACGCAGGATCGTGGGCTACCGGTGCGGTCGACTCACGACGCCATTTGTCTATCGCTCGCGGGCGCACTCCATGCAATTTGCATCCACGAACCACGCCCAACGGCTTCCATACAATTGTTACTTCCAGACATCCATCCCTACATCTACGGCTTCGCCTATACATTTTTGATGCGCTTTTTGCTCTTCACTGAGACACAGTATCTAATGTTGCTATCTTTTGGAATTAATGGATGGAAACTAATATTTAAAAACAAAAGACAAAAGCCTAGGTGCGAGTACCTATAGATCACCGTCGAATTAAATGCGTAATGTAAGCTATCATTGCTCAATCTTTACAATACAATAAAAGATTTCTTCAAGTTTAGCTTGAAAGCTAGGTAGTTTCCGGTTCCTGAAACGCGTTG
The DNA here is from genome assembly GCA_949125135.1 of Alcis repandata. Lineage (NCBI taxonomy): Eukaryota > Metazoa > Arthropoda > Insecta > Lepidoptera > Geometridae > Alcis > Alcis repandata. The sequence goes on along the minus strand of OX421225.1, from coordinate 1,382,094 downwards.
TTATTTTTCACTAAACTTCACTTCCAATGAGATGAGATACGTAAATCTTGTTCTACTTCATACCTAACACAGCCCGCAAGATGTTACTTCAGAAGCAATATGCTCATCCGAATTCTCCACTCGGTTTTTTCTTCGCTTCCGTTCCATACGAGGTCCGTTTCAATATTCATTTTGATAGCATTTTTCCGTACTTAAAGTCGGGTTGTAGCGAGTTTGAGAAGCAATAAGCGAGAAGCTTCTGTTTGTTTGCAGATGATTTTGTAGCGCGTTCTTATTTTTCTGAAGAAAATGAGCTTGTGAATCTTGATAATGCCTGCTTTTGATTTTGTAAACATTGTTGTTATATGCTTACGAGTAATTTATTAATCCTCTGTAGAGATTTTCAGAAACATTGCTCCATATTTATCGACATATCACATTCAAGATTTTTAGAATCTCGTTTGTGAAACCAATTTTCTTTGAAATTGTGTGACACTCAAACATTCGTCTATTTTATTTAGTCTAGCGGATTTTGTGTGGTTAAGCTTCAACAAAAAACGCCAAAAAGGAAATCGCAAAAAAAAACACCAGTTCTGTAAAAAAATGTCAATGACACGCGACCCAATGTATGGAACAGCTGATTTTTTTCGCGTTTTCCGGGTTGACCTCATACTAAAAGTTGTTCATAATGATGAATACTATGAGCCCTTTTCGGCTTTGCATACCTTTTCCTTAACTGTATAAACATTGTTTTTGTTACGTTACCGCGCATGTTATCGAGAGAAGTATCAATGTATTGCAATCTATGTTTTGCTCATTAACGATTCGATTACAATCACGATAACTTTCAGTTAATAGTAAACGAATATGAATTTCATATAAGAAGTTAATCGAATATCCACAGAAGGTCAAAACCCACTAAACTTATAAATGAAAAAAATGCAAAAATTATCACTACGCCCACTGATTTTCAATTGGAGTTACCATTACTTACTTACGTGTTAATTATGAAAATTACGATAGTTTAGTAATATTTATGTGATTCTAGTGAGTTTAGATCCTAATCCATAGATTGCCGTAAAAAATCTATCAAGTGCTTCAATAACTATGCTTGATTCCAATAACATTCAGACACTCCCACTTAATAATAAAAACAAGGATTGAATCAAAATGATCGAGAGTTACTGGTCAGACTAGGCAGTGTTAAACGGTTTATCAAAGAACAATGGCGACGTCCCATACATTGATTTACCCAGCCTTTTTAACATTTGCAAGCTACGTTCATTAGAGATACTTTTAGCAATGATAACTTATGCTACAAGAATACTTAGACAAATAGTATTTAATGTACAGAAGTTGGGAGAAAATAATTGACAAAGGTTAAATTGTGTAGGTACTTAACCTATAATGTTATTATGATTATTACCTAAATAACTACATACCTACTGTAAACCCAGCTGTATTGTGATTGCGTCAGGTATAAATACGAGTATAAGTCTAAAAAATGCGTTTCACTAGTAATAGCTTTATTTACATGATTAATGTTTCTGAATACGAGTTATGCGTAACCGGCAATTTATACACCGCAGAGCCATTTTCAACAAAGATCAAATCACTTGCAAATCTTTAGTCCAGAGGGAATGCCGTGTGTCTCGTGAAAAGCAGAGTCGTCAGAGAGGAATATTATCAGGCCAAATCTTCAGTAAATCAACAAATAATGCAAACACTGCGGAAACTTCGTTCGGTAAGAATAACACGATTGTCGGGATGTCAGTAAAGCCCGTCACACACGTAGCTATAATATATAATATATATTTATATCAATATAGCGAGGCATATTACGATATATTTTCAATACGAATATTGAAGTGACCGCACACGGAGCTATAATATATATATTATATTATATTTAATTTCAATTTTATTTTATTTTATTTTTATTTTATTTTATTACAATGTTTAGTGTGTGTGTGACTGTAATTGCCTGAATAAATGATTATTATTATTATTATTATATTTCTATGACGTCACCAAAATATACCGTAATTTATATTATCGCATATTAATATGATATATATTACTGTATATTATGGTATAGCAAGACATATTACGACATATTTGGAATGTACAGCATGTTCCAACGTGTTCGAGGGTTCGAGCGCACTTCTCCCTCTTTTTCTTCTCTTCTCCTTCTTCAGAACTAATACTTTTGCGCATGATTGTGTCTTTTCTGCTTAAATCATTTTTTATTAATTCATGAAGACAAATGACGATTTTGAACTCCTAAAATATTGAGCGAATTTTTTTGAGGATAGTTCACGATACAAATTAAATTCGCCACGAGTTTTTTTATTCTTTATATGCGATTCAATCCATTTAGTTCTAGTTTTTGAGCCTGATAGGGCAACTGACATAACAAAAGCGGCATCAGAATCGTCCTCTGAAGAACTGTCAATTAAATCCAATAACCATAAACTTCTTGAATTCATAATTATCTAATTAGTAATCAAAACACCCTGTATTATAAAACGCGTGCAAACGCTTGGCCGACCATCAATGAAATGAAGGAAAAATAAATACCTCTATTATAGCATCGTCTCCGTGTGTGGTAGCTTGCTATAATATATATTAAAGCAAGGCATATATTATATATTATAGCTACGTGTGTGACGGGCTTAAGTTGACTACTGAAAATGACGTGCCATTTAGTTGACATTACTGATAGATGACTGACGACAGAATGAAATAAAACGCAATACGCTGGTATTGCGTTTTATTTCACGAACCTGCAATAATTTGTTAAAAAGTTGAACTTTTGAGTCCCTACTTCTAAAAATATACGAGACCTATAAAATAATTAGAGAAATATTATCATTTAAAACAATCACAATAACATTAATGAACGGGGCCTGGTTTTTTTTTATTCAACTGGGTCACGCGTCGCCATCCTTCTTTCTTATGCTCCATATTTGAGAGCTTAAAGTAAAGAAGTTAAAGCTTAAGTGCTTTGCTGCAGATTTAATTTTTAATTCCGAATTTTGGTTTTATGCAGCCAAAAAATTATCAACATAAATATCGAGGTATAATTGAGTCGGAAATGTGTCAAGACGCATTAGTTTCTAGTAAAACAATCTCGCCAATTTATGAAGATATAAAATTTTAGAACATCTCAGCTGGTATCTTCATCATCATCAAACCGTATCAGTCCATTGCTCGTCGTGGACAGGGATTTTTCAAGCAGAGACAATTAAAACAATTATTGTCATGATTTTTAATTATGTATAGTATAAATTTAAACACCTTAATGTCATTTACTCGATTTTATATCATTTGGTATTTAATTTGATAAACAGTCTTTTGATTAAAATGGTCACCGGAAACATGTCGCCCCGCCCAGTAAACGCAATAGCGCTAAAGGAAGAACGATTGTAAAGTAGAGGGGATAAGACTTGGCGAGGTGGCATGTTGAGAAGTGAAAGACAATTCGGTTTTAGCTTTAGTTTCGATCAGACGTCGATGTAATACTGTTACTGTGAATATAATTGTGATATATAAAGTGTTTTATAAATATATACCATCCTGGCGTGAAAAGAGGCGTTTTCTTCATACTTCAGAAGTGTTAAAAAACTCACGCCAAGCCGCAAACGAAGAAAAGAAAATGTTAAAACATGATGTTAAAAAAAAGCCGCAGACGTGTAAACGCCGTTGCTCCACAAGCTAACCGAGCTCAGGGAGCTCCCCCTGTAGCGAGATCACCACGAGCAGCAGCATGGAGAGCTAAACGCTGACGACGTGCAGGATACCTACACCAAAAAAATGAACGTATGCTAATCTTGTTATTGTGTTAAGCTTTTATTTTCTCTTTCTCTTTTCATCTTACTGTTACCAAGGTATTTGTGTTTAAAATTAATTTATTGTATAGAAATTAATAAATGTAATGTGCGTATATGCATTGGGTGGGTGGTAAAATTCACGTACCGTTTTCAATAGGGGTAATTTTTTGATAAAGTGATTCTAATTAAAAGTAAATGCAGGTGCGCGTAGGTACTTGGCCAAGGCTACTCCTTGGCAGTACTATGGCGCGCATTTTCATAAAACATCCACTCGAAGAGGGTAGGTTAGGCCTCCTTTTTAATAGCACATGATACGTTTTGGTACTTGCCCATTGTGTATACGTACGTATATTTGAATTTGGAAAACGATGTTGATATTTTCGCGCGAAGTCGTTAAAATAGCTGAGCAGTATTTATAGAATACCGTTTTGTTTTCGTTTAATTTATTTCTACCTACATTTTATAAAGAGAAAGAGAAAGGTAAAAGGCTTTCATATGTTTAAAGTTGACTTTATTATAATTATGTTGAAAGTATATCTTCGAGATTTACGAGCTAAGATTTAATTTTTGAGTAAAGTCGGACTGTTGGTTAACTCACTCACTGGTTTGTTACGGGTATGCTTCCCGATGAATGTTAAGTGGATCGTTAGATTCACTAGTTAAGGCTGCTATTCCCAAAAACCGCCAAAATTGTGCGAGATTGAAACCACTTCTTGCCATTCTTTATAAAGTTTATATTATTTCAAAAAAATTATCTGTATTTGCCGGATATAAGAAGTAATTATATTTCTTTTAAACTTTTCATTATTAATCACTTATTTATTCATTTTCTTAAATTAATTTTTTATTAATATCATTACGAAGTTAACGATTTTATTCATTTTTTTTTACACAGAAATTGTACAAAAATTATGTACTAGCGCATAATAATGTTTCTCACTGGAAATTAAGTAAACATTATTTAGATGTCCCTTTTTAATGGCGCGGATATACGAGTATGTATTTCCGCTAGATGTTAAGTGAATTGTTATATTTCACTGCATAGTTGAACAGAATAATAATATGCTTTCTGTTGGATGTGATGCGATGTGAGTGAGTCATTAGATTTCATAGGTTTAACAGAGCTACGTTGTCTACTCAATGTATGATTAAGTTTGTTTTATTTCAATGAACTTTAAATATTTAATTGAAAAGGTTATATGCTTTTAGTTTGTTGTTTGCCGAACTAAAAATGAACCTTTTTTTTTTCCCCCCCAATGTTAACTGTTAGTTTGTGAATGTATTCTGCCGGAGACAATGTATACATTCCAGGGTGTTGACTGGTGTCAATGAAGTTCACCGTAGACGGTACTACTCGTGATATGCTGCCTAGGCATCGGCAGAAAACGAAGGGGGTTATAAAGAAGAGACCTTCCTCTTCTCCATGCTGTTCCAGCGCTGTACCTGGAAAGACTTTGATAGACCCGGAAGGTATCAAACAAATTTTCTATTAATTAAGGCTGTTATAAAATTCCATACAGAATTACCGTAACTTACGTTATGTTATCCGAATTCGGTGGTTATGTTACTGTATTACAGTTAACACGTTACAAATCGACATTTGCATCAATAATTTACTTCAGTCACAGTCAAATTACATAATTATAATGGTCTATGCTATTTAGCAAAAAGATAACAATTATAATAAAATATTTTGATGGTTGTGCTATTTTACGGGAGTTCCTACTTAAATTTTGGAGGGTATTTTTTTTCCATACTTCTGAAATGTACCTAAAATGATTTTGATAATTTTACATTATTTCTATTGATAGGTATCTTTCAGTGGATTGGTCTTCTTTTATATAACGTTATCGTATAAAAACACGCTAATTCAGTTAATATTCACATTAATTTTTAATCATTTTACCCGAATAGCTAATTAATGATATTGGTGAATAATATTTGGTTCTTTTCAAATCACGAGTTAACACACTTATCTTTCATATTTCAAAACATTTCTTTTTCCTATTTTTGAATTTGACGTGTTTATAATGCGTTAAACTTTGATGAAGGTATAAAAAGTACACATATTATACACAGGGCGTTATGCAAGAGCATAGTAATAATTATATCAGAGTATATCTATACATTCAAGCATATCTGAGAGTTGCTTTTCTTATAATAAGACTCTAAACTGAAACTCCGTGTTAGGTTAGAATTTACCCAGTCATATTTTAAAAGACGTGTCACCGTACTGTTTGAGATTTGAGTGAATAACTTGCTTGCGCGATCTAACTTTTCTAGTAGCGCCATCTCGTAACAAGCCTAGAGACTAATTTCGATTTACAATCGAAACGGGGCAGCAAAATCGTTGTTATTTTTGGGTCGTAGGATTTCAATTCAACTTGACTCGCATATGTAATTATAATAATTGAGAAACTTGATGAATAGTATAACATTCTCTCTAATCCAATACAGATGTATTTTGACTTATTAAAACGAAGATAAAAAAAAAATTGTGCCAATATTCGATTATTAAAAGATATCGATTTCTAATGTTTGGTAACCACGTGATTCACGTTTTAAATATTTATTGTTTAAATTATTACTGACATCCCGTGTAAAACGGCGTTCTATAAAATACAGTATACTTAATAAAAGTATAGGTACTTTGAGTAACTTTAAACTCAATTTTCCAAATATATAATAATAAATTGCTGCGACGATTAATACTAGAATTTTACCAATAATTCATTCACAATTAAATTCGAATGTGCACTTCACAAAAAAAAAAAATAATAATAAATAAATGATGATTTGTAATTCTACTACATTGCGATTTAATAAAAACGGTTTAATTATTCTCCATGGTCTTACCTCAAAGGTCAAAAAAAAAAAAATATATACATATGTAAGCACGCGTGTGCAAAGTTAGAGCACCATGAAAGGTGTTAAACTTCAAAAGGTACTTCTTATTTTGGATAGACTGTCGTGTAGTGGATAATTTTAGGATCATTTCATTTCATGATGTTATTTGGGTGTGAACCCTGAATAGATTAAGGCAGGTCTGTTTTGAGATTCAGTGCTTTCGATCTTAATAATGAAATCGTTTTGAAAACTAGGTAGGTAAATGGAGATCAAATTAAAAATTATTATATAAATATATTGGTATTTTTCTGGTGAATTGCTATTTAATAATATTTTTGAATCCTATTTTGTTCTTTTCAAAACACGAGATTGTTGAAAACAACTTCAGTTCGATTGACACTTGTCGTTCATGTTTAACACACGATAAATTCTGTTGAACAATGTACCCATCAAAATTTGTTTTATTTTATTATGATTTGGCATTCTATAACTTTAATGAAGGTGTAATAGGTATATTGTACATAAGTGTACATGGCGTTATGCAATGATAGCATATGAATGTTAAGTTTACTTCGGGTCGCAGGATCAACCCGACTTGCATTATAAGAATTTAGTTATGATAATAGCTTGTTTATTTAAGAAATATACATTGTTTATGGAGGTTACACTTGAAAAAACTATTGAATCGTGTTAGCATAATTTTAGATAACTACATGATTTCCAATGAGTCTGTAAACCTTAATACCCTGAATAGACTCATGCTAAGGGGATCCTGTGTTATGAGATTTAGTAATTTTCCTCCTGATAAAGGAACAGTATTAAAATTAAAAGTTAAAAGTAAAAGCAAGTAAAAGTTTTAACTAAAAGTTTAGATCGAGCATAAAAAGAATAAAACCTGTAAAAGTAACGTGTAATCCGAAAGTTAAAATACGTTAATTGCCAGTAACAACAAACTCTCGTTAAACATAGTTTCCATATTATTGAACAAAAGACTAGTTAACTTTAACATTTTGTTAACTTTGAATGGTTGGCTCAGTATATTATTATCTGTAATTCTCAGTTTGATAATATTCCTTCAATTGCATTTTTGATAGCAACGAGTAGACTTGAAGTTAATTAAATACGTTACCTTAGTTTTTGGATAGTCAAAGAGCGTTATTAACATTGATAACGAGATCACCGTTTTTGTGAAAATATGGTTAAATTAAATTAATGAAGTATTGTAGCAAATTATCCATTTTACGTATTTGTTGTTTAGTGATTATGATTTATCATCGATATAATGTGAGGTTTTGTTTTTATCAACGAGTGAAGTGAGTTTATTTTTGTTTTTTAACTTGTGAAGGTATTTTGTTAAAAGTTGAACTGCTTTATAAGTAAGCATTGTTCTGAGGTAGTTTGTTCGATGAATGGGCATTGCAATGCCAGTTCCAAAACATTCGAGTCAACAATATTTTTGTGTTTGGTAAAGCTGGTTATCTCTAAATTTCAATCAAATATATGATAAATGTTGGTTTAGTAAAGTTTTGTTAATTTTAAATCGTAATCTATCGCGGAATACTACTATTTCACTTTTTAATTTTAATTTTTGTGGTTATGAAAAGTCTAAGTTTATGGAATACCCGTGTATAGCCCAAGATATATATACATATGTTTTTTTTTTCTTTCGTGGGTTTTTTTGTTGGGGCTTACTACTTTTTACCATGAAAACAAATGTGGTTTTGATTTCACACATTTTTTTTAAGATTAACACGAACTTGCGAAATGTTAAGTCGGATAGGACTCTAATTTTATTCTCAATGATAACAAGCGTGACGCACTCACGATCATGATGTTGCGTATTAAATGTTGCTAGAGGGTAAATCAAAGCGAGTAATCAAGAGGTAATAGTGACTTTTAGATTTGAGTAAAAAAAAAAAAAAAAAAAAATTAAATTGAAATACGTATCTATAGCTAATGCTAACCTACAAATTAGGTTTGTTTACGGTGTTTTAAATACTGATGTTAAGAGTTATACTTACTTTTGAAATTAAATGAGGTTAATGTTCCGTATAGTTCCTGTCCAATCGATATATTGTAATTGTAACCAATCTGTAACTATCTTAAGTGTGGTGCTAGCTTTGTTTTTATTTAGCTAAGTTATTAAGTTCATGAACTTTATGTTTTGGATACCTAATAATTATGTTTTAAAAATTTAACATTAAAACTTTATACAATTTTATATTTGACGTAAGGGTACTATTAGTTCGAATAAATGAATATGAATATTCAAATATGGTGGCATAATCATGCACAATTTGCCAGTAAATCAAGAATGTAATTAGTAGTCTGAACAATAATAGCATTATTTGGTACGTCGAGATTGTCATTCATAAAACCTAAATTTAGTCGTTGCAACATTCATGCTCTTTTTGTATGGGCAGTGATTCTATTCTGCAGATATAATTTTACCAATATTAATAAGGTTCCGCATACCATTAGCTGAGAGCATTAAATTTGGTGTAATGTTTTATGTAAGATGCAATCAAAACTCATGGAGAAATATCAGTTCTTTAATATTAATCAGATCTTCCCAAACATGGTTTAACACTTTGAAGATGGCAAACGTTGTGTTTTTTTTTTATCTTTGCGGAAACCCTTATTTCAATCACTAAGTTTTTACTAATGAAAACTTTGGTTAATATTTTGAGATATCTGATAAAATGGTAATTAGGTAGTTTATTCCTGAATCATTTTTGGTTTTCATCCATGCTGTATTATTGCTAAATTTTAGCCTACCTTTGTGAAATATCTAGCTTCAATATGAATATAAATATTGTGTACACAAGGTGGTTCTTATATAATATTCTATTACTTCATTAATATTTTAAATGGATACGGCATTATTGATTCACGATGCTATGATACAGATAAACGATATTTCGTGCTACTTAAATAAATAAATATAAACAAATGATTCATTTCGATAGATTTGTGTTTTACAGTATTTAACACTAGTATACTAATAGTGTAATATAATTACAGTTTTAACTTGTTTCGTTGCATTTAGTTAAAATGTGTGTATAGGATATGCTCTTTTACAAGGCCTACTATTTTTGCGTTTCTATATTTTACACTTTACGTTTTTTTAAGCTATTATTTTTCTTTGTTTTCATTTTTATGATTCAGCTTCTTAAATTCGTTTTGACATGGATACTAGTTTAGAATTATACTAGATACCATATCAGTTGAAAGTTTGTTTTCTCAAGGTTGCTTGAAATAAATGTATCAAAAAGGGTACAGACATGTGTAAATGAAAATACTTATTTAAATTTTTGTTGAATCCAAGTAACTAGATCGTTATAAAGCCGAATGTCATGATTTGTAATTGTAATAGATAACTCAGAGAAATTATTATTGTATTTAATGTGTGTTTTCTGAGTACCTACACCAAAACTGTTAAAATGTTAACCTGAATTATCAGTGTTGTGTCATTAATAATAGTTATATTTCGTTTTAACGATCATTTTTATTGAAATTGTCTAATAGTGTATTATGATTTTACTAAGATAGTCTGAATTTCCATGTAATATTTATTCAAAGATGTTCTAAATTTGTATTTTATGTGTATTTTGTGGGTAATGCCGGGAGGCATCACGTTGCCGGATGGCCGAGTGTCATGATTTTTAATTATGTATAGTATAAATTTAAACACCTTAATGTCATTTACTCGATTTTATATCATTTGGTATTTAATTTGATAAACAGTCTTTTGATTAAAATGGTCACCGGAAACATGTCGCCCCGCCCAGTAAACGCAATAGCGCTAAAGGAAGAACGATTGTAAAGTAGAGGGGATAAGACTTGGCGAGGTGGCATGTTGAGAAGTGAAAGACAATTCGGTTTTAGCTTTAGTTTCGATCAGACGTCGATGTAATACTGTTACTGTGAATATAATTGTGATATATAAAGTGTTTTATAAATATATACCATCCTGGCGTGAAAAGAGGCGTTTTCTTCATATTATAAAATAAATTACAAGTTCAGTACAAGTTGTAAAGTGCAAGGGTCCAGTCAGCTCCAAAAACCAAATTCCTTGGCCACGTCTTTGACTTTTCGCTTGCAGCTACAGTCAGCTATACAAAACGCTATTTAACAGAAAACTTAACTCCTGAAACTCATCAGTATGCTCACCACAAATCCAAATTAACATGCGAGCACGTATCTGTACATCAACTTCTAATTCACTTAACTTCCCATCAAGACTATTGTACCCGCAAAGTGCAAAATAATTTCTCATAACAATGAACAACGTGAACTGCAATGTTTATAATTCATTAACACGGCCCTGTCTAGCCTGTATCCGGCACTATTCTTATATTTCTTGCCGTCAACTCATAGAAATGGCATTAAAATGCATTATAAAAGAAACTATGCGCTCCTCTTCGGAATAGTGTTGCCATGTGTCCGGAGTTGAGCGGACATTTGAGTCGACCCACAAACGCAAGGGTTGTACCAAAATTTGAGTGGTAATAAAATATTACATAACCTACGTCCCTTTGCTATCACCAATTATCTTACAGGTAGTATTTACTGCTTTATTCTGGGATAAAATAGCCCATGTGATAATTCAAAGTGGATACGAGTAAACACTTTATTGTTCACACCAGAAGTTACAGACAGAAGGATCATAAAAGTACTACTACTTAGTTAGTTACCTTTTCAGCTAGTAAACAAGATTTACATTTATCTTTTGTTAGGATCAACAGTCAATGAAATAATAAGCGTATACATAGAATACCATGCTGGGCGTCATAAGTCTCGAATTGTATGTATTCCTAAAACTAAAACACACTTTGATGGCCATGATAAAAGTTGAAGCCAGCTCGATACAAAAGTTTATCACTCTGATTATAACTACACAGAATTAAAAAAAAACCATTACCATATGAATTGCTATGCGTATATTTAATTTGTTATAGCAAAGCGATATTTCAACAAGCACCTACTCAAACAGTAAATCTTAGCTTATTATTAACAAAGTAGCATTTCCGCAATCAAAGTCTCATATTCAATGGAAACGTCCCATTTCGCTCCGAATCCCGTTTTTATTTACCTACAATATGGCAACACTGTCTTTAACGATGCTCCAAAGAGCACTTGCACTTAACACTTGATTGCGTTTCATTTCTTCAGTGACACTTTAACTTTTATTAACTGAATTTGCATTTTAAACGATAATTTGAGCGGTACTTCGGTTTACCTGGGTTTTATTTACATTTTTACTAATAATATACTAAATAGCAAAGTATGTGTGTTTGTTTGCAAAATTCCATTTAACCCGTTGAGAAGCGCTTTCGACGACCTGCATAAGGCGGCTGGGGGCGAGCTAATTCTTCTAATAAGATTTTATTTAGGAGGGGTCACCAGAATCATTGAACACACTATCATGAATTCTGGACAGAGAGTGTAATACAATTTAGGATTACAGACACTTTAAACCTTCTGCGCCCTTTCCTAACCAACGCTTTTACTCAAACCTTTTGAAGAACGAAATATTCTTATCTAAAAAACAGTCTTCCAAATATTACGAGTGAAGCCTTATGCAAAAGTTAGTTCTAAATGGCATTTGAATCACTTCTGTTTACTTGTTTAATATGATAATTTGGATAACTTGTTTTGATTCGATTAGGTAATTTACACTACAGTTTTGGGACGCTCCATTCGATTTTATTGGTTTTATGCAATAGGCTTTTATTAAATTTTCGTTCCGCATTTTATAATTTAAATAAATTAACTTGCAGTTTATTAATTTACTCTATTATTTTGATGTTGATATCATGTTAATTTACTAAGTGATGGTAATTGTTTTCACACTTGGGAATTTCTAGCGTTTAGATTAGCTTTTGTAGTGGTTTTATTATAATTACAAATAGATCAAATTTACTTAATTCGTATAATTTTATTTAAATGCCTTTTGATTATAATAATCTCACTGATTAAGTGTAATGGTTTTCTTTTTAAATCTCAAAGATAACTGTTTTCTGTGTCTTTCTATGGCATCGTAGATCCTAAACGATTTAACCAATTACAATTTAGTTAATTCTTTATAATCGGCTAATTTATTTAATTTCTCGTAAAGCCAAATGTTTCACCACAATAAATCGTCTTCGTGGTCGAAGATGACAGTTAGTTTTAACCCAAAATAACTCTAACATCATTTTGTCTTCCTACAGAGGCAAGCATTCAAAGTAGGTCATCAATATAATTCAAACTAAAGTCTCAAATCCAAACAAATTCGCATCGTAACCCATAAACCATATCATCTGCGCCTTATTGTATGAAAAATGGACGGCGACGTCAAATAAAACATTAGTCTTAATCCCGAGAGAGAAGGAATGTCTGAAAACACGATGATTTATTAAAGGAAACAGACTTGTCGGTTGTCTAACATGAAATGTAGAGTATTGGAGGGAAATATGAGAGGAGAGTGTCTTTATAAATGCAGAATTCTTTATTGCATTCAAAGGATGTCGTGAAAAGGAAAGATTTAGGATATTCTTTTTACAGTTTAAAAACGAAAATAAGTTTTCAATAACTGATGTCTAAGGATTTCAATGTAGCTGTGTCGTCATTAAAATAAAATAGGTACAAATTGAACTTATGAAACTTTCTGTAAAAATAAGTTTAGGACAAATTCAATAAAAATGTGATAATCATGTCATATCAGGAAAGGACTACCTATCGACAAACACTCGAACTTGACATACTCGTAAATATGGGAAAGAATCCTTGAAAATAAAAATCAATGTAAAGATGTCTGACCTGATATCGAAGGTGAACTTTACCTGTCTTCTAAAAAAGTAAACAAAATTCCGAAAAACAAGACAATCAAAACAACTGCTCTTGCCCTCCTTAAATAAGCCAGGCGAAGCGTATCATGACAGAACATCCTATTTGGAGCAAAAGGGCAAATTTTCCACGACGATATTGCCCTTAGGGGACGATGTCACGTACTGCCCCGTTATGTCCCAATTTTTTGTAAAGACAGTGTTATTTTTCAACAGAACTAGCTGTTTAGTTGTATGCGAGTTCATATTGTGCCGTTACCTCTATTATTTAAATATGAATGTAATTTGAGGGTATAAATTATAGTTATTACGTATTTATTCACATACGTAAAACGCATCCACGTAACGTCGACAGATTTCAAACTATATGTACCTATTATATGCGATATATGAATGCTAAAGTTTATGAGCGATTGAGAATGTTTGTGTGTTTCTTCACACTGAAAACGGCTTAACAAATTTAAGACTACTTACAGCTTTTGTAGGATAAAGCTATGAAACTGTGGGCTTCGATAGCTTCGCAGTCCAACCCCTCAACCGATTTAGCTTTCATTTAAACTTTAAAATTGTATTGGAATTAACGTCTTCTCTTTGCTTTCATAAAGACTGACATACTCAAGTTATCATCGGACAAACATACAAACAAAGTAACATGCAAACATACCACCGCCAATTTGTTCCCCCTCAGCCATCACTTCGCACAGCCAATAATTGACCAACCAGCATTATTGCTAACTCCTGAATTTACCGCAACACTCGCCATATTTGCATAAATGTCAGAAGCTGCACTTAGTTCACTCTCGATAACTGCCGGCGAGCTGCGTAACAAAGTTAGGTATTCTAGTTTATTGTTCGTCGACAGAGATATGGTTGGGTGTGGTTGGAAAAGCTTGCTGTCGTTCGAGTTCTACTTATTTAATTTATATGTTTCGAAAATGCTTTGATAAGATTTAAATCTATTTCCATTTAAAACTAGTGGTTCGTTGTGGTGAACCTGGCTTCTCCTATATTATTATAAACTTTTATTTAACATGCCATTTTAGGGGTCAAATTTTGCAATTGAATTTTAAAGCACTTTCATAGTTACCTATGTCTGATTGAGCTCAAATTTGGTATTCCTGTGTTACTCCGACGACGATGCAAAAAAGTTAACTTATTAAAAAAATGGGTCTTATATTTTATTTTTACATCCCTGTCTAACTCAAGTTATTGTCGAACTAATACACAAACTTATAATATATAAAAAAACTGATTTGTTCCCTTTAACTTTGATACCTCACTTGGCTCCGTCAAAATACTGGGATTCAAAAAACATAAAGCTCCAACCTTGCTTGAGTTTGAGTTTGTTTGCCATTTAAAAGCAGCAAAAATACCTTCAACAGAGCCCTCCCCTTAAATTTACCCGCAAGGCACAATTTTTCCAACAACCAGTCCCTTGTATAACAAGCTTCTTAACACTGCTCGACAAAATCAAGAAACGTAGCAGAAAACAAAAAAATGGTTGTACGCCGCCGGCAAAGAGTAAATAAATCGGACCCTTTGTCCTAGAAATGTGCAATAAAAAACGTCTTAGAACCTTCTGTTTGCTATTCTTTCCATTTCAAAAATAAATATTGTGATGCTACCTTCCTGTTCTGACTTCATTTTCCATTCCGACTAGATGGATATTTTTTGGTTGCTGGTATTTCAGCATTTAATTAACGAAACCCATCTGGTTTTTAAATTAAATAACCTTTTTTGTTGAAGTACTAATGCCTATGATTGTTTTTCCAATGGATTTACTAGATTATCGGATTTTAAATACAACAATAAAACGGCAAGCATAGCAGGAATAGTTCAGAATATTGGGCTACGAGTATGTTACTATGATTGACAAAATATTGTTAAGAACTAACTGGCTTTCAAGCAGACTGGCTACGCAAGCATCTCTCTACCAATATAAATGCGATTTTATCGTACTTGTCTGGGTAATGGTATAAGGTAGTGTAGGTAAGCTAGTTCTAACACATTTCAATTTCATAACGGAAACAGATTTCGATAAAATGAAGGTTTACGTTAACATAAAAGCCATTAAATTTGTAGCCTCGAATAGTTAAGTAGTAGTTCGCGGCAAACTAAACTGCACAACCCTTTGACTAATTTTGCTCATATAATATTTTAACTAAAAATACAACTAAAATTGTGTTGGAATTAACAACTTACGAACAAAATTTTATGGAGATAGATTTGAATATTCTCCAGTAGGTTATCATCGGACAAACAATTACATATGTGTAAACATAAAAACGCCAGTTGGGCCCAGTAGCCTCTGAGACAGTCGATTAGTAGTTTCTGTTGGAAAGTGAGTGCAATTACAGAACCAAACTAATGTTTAATTTTATTCTTGGAGATAGTTTCAGCTTTCTTACTTTTAGTCACAGATAAACAGCGAGAGAAAGAAGAAGCACTGCACTGGAACTGGCGTTTAATTTAGGTAAAGCTTAGAACTCCTCTACTTTCGCGCGTATCTATATAAACTCTTCAAAGCTGCCAGTACTCCCCAGATTGATCAATGTGTACGTCTTCTGTACGCACTTGCAAAAGTAGAGGAGTTCTCAGCTTAACCCAAGTCTAACTCAGTGCTCCATCTTTCTCATCAGCTTTATCTGAGCTTTCAGGTCACACAGTTAACATAAGGCGAGAGTTGTCTGGTTTCTAAACATCTTCTAGTTTGCAAACGCAATCCAATTATACTTTAACCTTTCCCAAACGAGTCAGAAATGTTATTTCTACTTCATATTCATAGCGGCTTTCCAATAAAGATGTAGCGGCTTGACCTGGAGTTCAGGCAGACTGATTGAAATCTTGACAACGCACTAGGAGACGGTCTTGGCTCTGCCTCTATTGGATGCTACAAAAACATATTCAATTCATATTATGGTTACTATATATTTGAATTTACGCAACTGTGCGTTGCGATGTCATATTGAAACTTGTGGTTCAGAAATCATATAAGTTTGTCCTCAAACGAAGAACTAAGATTGTTCCATTAAGATTATAAGTTTAAATAAATAAAACATAATTTTAGCTATTCACGGATATTTTAATTGTAATAATGTAAATCTATTATCAATACTAATATTATAAAGAAGAAAGTGTGTGTGTTTGTATGTTTGTAGAGGTATAACTCCAGAACTACTGGTCTGATTTTAAAATTTCATTCACTTATAGAAAGCTACACTATTCCTGAGTATTATATTTTATACCTGCGAGGCCAAAGGTCAACCATATGGGACGACGAAACGCTAGACATCAGAAAGTTTTAAATAAATGTTTAGAAAATTTGATAGTTTAGTAGAATAAAAGCATAGGTATATGAAAAAATAATAATGAAAATAAATATTTTTTTGCAAAATTGGTCAAAAACACGTCTAAGCCTCCTAATTCGTATTTTCTCATAGTTTTATTATGGTAACACTAATTAAAATATAACAAAAAGTTGAAATAGCGTTCTCACTTCACCAAATTGTTTTTACACCTCCATACAATAAAGCTCTTTCATTGGAACAGAAGTTGCTATTAAATTAAATTACCATTTTGATAAAAAGTTTGTTTCCAAATTACATTGTCTTCCCGAGTTTTAAGTTCCCGAGACACTTAATTAAGTGTATTCTCATGGGCGTACATTTAAATTTATGGTCATTAAACGCAGTTTAAATTTAAATTTGAACTATTTTCTTTTTATAGAATTGATAACTTTTATAAGGCACAGACTCCTTTAGGTGTCTATAGGAGTCACTGCCTTGCTGAAAGACAATAATGTTTATATGACAATAATGTTAATGTAAACAGATATAACTAACACGATATTTTATAACTACAATTCATTTTTTCGGATTTCAGTGAGTTTTACTTTGGAAACTAACTTGGTTTTGAAACATTTTGTTACAAGCAGCGATGCAGCAGCAGCATTTTTTTCAGTTAGCATTTCGGTAAAAAGGCATCGTATTTTTTGTAGTTTGGTTTTTATATCTGAACCATCGAAAAGTTGCTATTTATAGATCTATATAAAACCGAACCGTGCCTCTATTAGACCGTCGAAACAATTCTCCGACTTGGTCCCCACAAAAAGTATACAAGCCAAAGTTTTTTAAATCTCGAAGTTTACGTGGGTCGTGTTAGACCCTCCATTTTATTTTTAGGGACATTGATTGATTGAACCTTATGGAATATCTATGGGAACATAGAACCCCATTGTTTTTTGTGCGCACACGTTTTTTCGATTTTTAAGTTTATTGTGTTTTCATTTAGATAATTTTTTGGGGTTTCATCACTGTCTTAGCGACGCTGCGGGGTGGCATTGTTAATTAGTTTTGTACATTATCTTTATTGTTATAGATTATTGGGCTGTCATGTCGTTATTACTCAAATTCATAAAAATATTATTAGTATTAACGGTAAGATTCTTCTGTTTCACAGAAACAATCTATTTTATGACAAATTGACGTTGTTTGAACTAAAATACGTCTAATAAGTTATTCGTTTGTATAGATTCCATGTTTTTATATATACTCAGTACAAACTGTAACAAAGCTTTTAGGTTCGTCATCCATGATACGAGTATCATCATTATTACCTCAACATGCAAGTAGGTGAACAACTACATTACATACATCATACATACCTCTTTGTTAGCATTATATGATCTTGCTGTAACCCAATACGAAAGCAGCAGGCTTATATCTATCCATATCTAGTGCAGACGTAATGGGTTGACGTAGTGGGGAGGCAGTAAGTCAGCATAAATACTCGGCCGAGTAAACAAATCATTGTTCTAGTGACTGTCTCTCGTCGTCAAAATGTTTATACAAACCGAGTACCCGACCGAGGGCTCTGTCTCGCCACTGTAGAAGTACTTGTTACGCGTAATCAACCCAAAACCTAGATGGAGCGCTGTCACCGCGTGTGGAGATCAAAAACTGACGAATATGATATAAAAACTCAAATAAAACCTTTCACACTCACATGCTCTAATAGCTACACTCATAAACACAAGATAAGGCTCCACACGCAATAATTCAACAGTAATCTCGTACCAGTCTCATTCATCAGCCCTCGCAAATGTTCCAGAACATTTTCACTCATTTCTACGCGCCCCAAATAAAAATTATGATTACCATGCTCTCTGACAAACGCATACATCGTATAATACGTGTGTTTGGATAGACAAATAACATGGGAAGATTGTTTCGAGTAAATTTTGTACTACCAGCGCAGCACCTTGCGGTTGTAGCTGCTATTCTGAAATCATCGCTAATTTTTCCGGAAAAAATACTATTATTATATACCTAAGTCCAGGATATTTTATAAGCTATTTTGAATTTATTTTTATGTGACTGAGTAACAAATTATAGGTATATGAAAAAAAAAAATAGCCACGGGTAGACGATAATAATTATATTGTTTACTGTTTATGGGTCAATGTTAAAAAAAGTAAGTTGAAAAATGAATTTCATTACATATGATAAACATTTTTTACAGTGAGACCAACTCTAAAATTGCTAAAAATAGTTATACCATAAAAAATCCCTCGGCAAATAACAGTTGTTTTTTTTCGTGATTTCCAGGTATGCACCGCTGTAAAAATTGTTCATTTATTTTGTGAGTACGAGTACTAGGAGTCTTTCCGTACTATTCTACGTACGTTCGTACTAGTTTTTTCAGTACTATGAGCATATCCTTCCCTTAGTACCTGTGTACACACGGTTTAACAAAAACTCTGCCTCTACTGTACTCTACCTATCATAAACATCTAACATTTCACAAGCCTGACTCACCCCTTCCTCAAGGTTGAACTATGAATATTTATACTCGTATACCTGCGCCCTTCTGCAGCTCAAATTCCTTCCACTAAAAAGCTGTCCATATGCCGTTTTCATTAAAGGTATAAATTAGGATTCGTATGCGGCTCCGACAGTAGCATTGCCATATCAGGAGTCGAGGTTCAACGTATTTTTGTGTAAGTATTATACTTTTAAATTTAGGGATTCTCGAAAGTCAATTTTTGACATTGAGGTATGTGTAACTTGGTAAGGAGAGGGCGAATAGTGGCGTGGACAAGCATACTGCATGCCGTATCGTCAATTCAGTTGTTGAATATCAGCGTGAATGTACGGACGCGTGCGTTGCACTGCTCTCGATATCTCTATTTCAGTAAGTTCGACTCGAAGTTCAACGAGTTGAATTAGTTAAACCACTAGTGGTGAATCACTAGACACGTCTTAGTTACAATACAATGCGACGCAGATAGTTGTCAACAAAAGCTAGCATCAATTTCAAGTATCAGATAATGGCAAAAGGAACAAAAGATGTCTGAAAAAAATCGCTTTGAACGACAAGATCGCACCAGGATTACCGAATGTAATCCTACTTGGTCTTAGCTCTTTTACATAATTTTGTTTAGTTTACAATGATTACTGTATTTAAGTATTGTAATGGGAGGCAATATTCGAAAGTGCCATGATGCCATCTCTATATGTTTACCGCGATGGTATCCGTGTTGAGTTTTGAGCCATCATTACTCCGACGGGTTCCCGCTCGTCTTGTTCGAGGTTGAGGCTTGTCGATCGGAATTGAAGATTGTGTTCGTTGATTTTTGGTGACATACGGGTTGTGGAAAAACGTATCTATTTTTTTCTCATTCGTTTGCCTTTAATTGTTATTTTAAAAGCTTTTATTTAACTTGCAATGCATGTAACTAACTATGCATGTCTATGCAACTATGTTTGATAGGGTGGAATCTTGCAAGGTGTGTATCTCCGATGACAATTCAATAAAATCTTGATTTTAAAAGTATTTTTAAAATCATCTCATTTGATTAACTACGTCTTCTACTACAGGTCAACTTTAATACACTGTGGGGTGTCCTAAGAGTCTATAAAACGCTCATCGCCTTATTATTATCGCCTTTTACCTTCCCATACACTAAAGACCCTCCACAGACAGTCTGAAGAACTTGAACCAATCAACTTAAATACTCTAACTTTCTAAAATTAACACAAAACCCATTCAATTTCCAAAGTCAATCTTTAAGTACATAAACATCTAGTTTCAACTTAACCTCAACTTCAACTTTGAAACACTACACCCCAGTTTCCAGTAACAGCTATTAAGTACCATCCGTTACTCAAAAGATATTTACCTTCCCATACAACCTAAACCCTAATCAAACACGACCTGTCTAGTTATGAGCCTAACCCGATACACTTTATGGCATAATTACTTCCGGACATCTTTCTTCAATATCAACCTTATTTTTAGAGATACAAGGTTTATTATCAAGCTTAGCTTTAATTGCATGGGACACGTCAAGCGACTAATCGTTTGCTTCTCACATATCTAGATGATGTATTGGTATTGGGTACATCAGTCCACGTAGTAGGTTATGAAGTTTGGGTTGAAATATTGGGCAGAACCCTTTCTGAAAGTATCATAGTTTCACGCGTAGGTTTGCCTGTAGGTGGGTGGTCTGTATAGGGTGATAAGGAAAGGGTATGCTAAGGCGAAAAGCTAGGAGCTAAAATGCAAATTAGAACGGCTTTAAATTTATACAGGGCTACAAGAAAAGGACCGAAGGGTTTGTAGTACTCATCATTGTGGACAGTTTTTACTTTGGAACCAACCTTGGAATAGTGAAAACAAAATCAGCTGTTCCACAGAAATGTCAATATTATTCGATTCGTTTTTTTGCAATTTCAAGGAACTGATCACTTACTCGTAGTAAAAAAAATCATAATGTGTAAAATGAGCTCTTTTATGGCTTAGCATAGCCTTTTCTTATAGCTCTGGTATACATTATAATGCGGTTTTGATATGCATCTCTCAGTATTGTTTTAATCGTGACTCTACTTCCGGTTCGTTTGCGGCCATTTAATGGTGCTTTACAATTACGATAGTGAATTTGATTAATGATGTTTATGAATGAGGATTGGGTCTAAAGCCATGGCAAGCGTTGGAAATGAGTTTATGAGTTTATCACGGTAAATTATACCATAGATACTATTTACATTTTTAAAGGTTTTAAAAAAAAACTTCATGGCAAGAAAACATAACAACATAAAATAGACTGACAGCTAAACTTTTAGATAAAGCTCTCCGTTAAATACGTAAGATACCTACTATTTTCTATTTACCTATTTTTACTTATCTTATTTTTTGTTGACTTCTTTGATCTAAAACGAAACACTGGGTCTGTTACTTTTTTGAAACAAAAAGTAGCATACATAATGTAAGCAGGGGTAACGTATAAAATGTTACCTCTATGCTAAATGTTGATTTAGGCACGCTTCTGAATGTACCTACAAAACATAATTGAACGCATTTGCGTTTAACGATGCTCAGAGATACTGTCATTTGTGACATTTCCTATGATAAGGCACGTCGGTTGGAGGGTGTTGAAAATGACATCACTCCACTGT
Organism: Alcis repandata; assembly: GCA_949125135.1. Lineage (NCBI taxonomy): Eukaryota > Metazoa > Arthropoda > Insecta > Lepidoptera > Geometridae > Alcis > Alcis repandata. The sequence continues at coordinate 1,360,149 of OX421225.1, read as the reverse complement.
GCAGATTTAATTAAAATCACGTGCAGGATATTAGGGAAGTTTTGACAAGCCCAAAAATACAAGTGTTTAGATATTTCAAATGAGGAAGAGGTTTCTTCTCTTAATTGCAAAATCTCCAATCAAATGCGTTTCAGCGTGTGTTATTACAAACTTCGTGTTACTTGTAGGAATGTTTGTGTTGAATGAGTGATTTTCAAAATATTTTTTGAAAATCTTGTTACTTTCGACTTTTTCACATTTCATAATATCTTTGACTTTTTATTATTACTACTCACAATAATAAAAATTACTACTTGAGCAATTCGCTGTAACCTAAAGCAAAGTTCAGAGGTCAAAGGTAATATCGTCGAAGTATCAAATTTCACTGGCCAGTATTTTACTTCATTACCCGAGATTGAAATGTACTTTACCCTTAAATTTCATTATTTCGATATCAATGAACATAAAATAGATAAAATTACTGTCTAAAAAAACACTCAAGATCGGCTGACGTTTTAGAATCCTTAACTTTTCTTACTTATCTTTTTCTTCTTTTAAGGTTTTAAAGTAAAAAAAAAAATAGCGATTGAAACCGCCGGGTGCTGCTAGTTTATTATAAAATCGAGCTCGCCACTCGATTCGCTTCAGCATTAACTTATAAACATCTCAACTCCTCGTCAAAAGAAAACAACAAGTTTCTGAGCCTCAAATGCAATTTAGATTTATTCATCTTCTTTTTGTACGTCTGCCAGCATTGTCTCTGAAACAATGGCTTTAACGCTGTCATATCCGGAATTTATCATTCTAACACCATCAACGGAAACGCTAGGTGATATTATGTGTTTATAATGTGGAATCATTGCCACTTTACTCTATAAATGTTTGTATGGGCCATTGGAGTGATGTAAGCGCCTTAGTCTATCTCACGTGTATTGCATATTGAGTGGGCAAAGGATTCGGAGATATGATGGCCTTCTGAGTTTGAGCCCCGCGTTTGTTTAGCTGGATCCTATCAAGAACCTTATCTACATGTATTTATATGAATTATTAATTCGTCATGCTCGAAGTAAAAGCTCGCTATACGAGTAAAGCAAACAAATTACAAACATTATCGCTATAACCTACACTATGTATTAGTCTCTTAAATAGGTATATTACATTAATTATTTTGGCCTTAAGTTTTGGTGGTCTGTTTGAGCTAATAACTGAACCATAATTACAACATAAGCAATAAGTAACGCAGTGATGTAAAAGTAATCAAACTGAGTTTCCAAAACCAACCAAACTCAAAACACAATTAATCAGACAACTTCGAGGATGATAAATAAAGTCAATATTTCGAACTGCGAGATGAACTTGATGCTGACAAAACAGAACATGCTTATTCAAAAAACAAGGGAGGGTGCTAAAAGTTCGTGTTTGTTCGGGACCAAATTTTATTACAGAGGACGTCCGCCGACAACCGTCCGGAATCCAGGCGCCAGTCGCATTAGACAAACCGATACTGGAATCGAATCCGACATTAACCCGGCATAAAAATGTTTACCATCACATAAATTACCACCAAAAGGAGCCGATGAATTCACAGATCTACGAGACACTAATGTTTTATTACCGATAGAAATTCACAATAAAATTTTATTTTGAAATTTGTTATTTTTTTATCGTCCACAAATCATTGTGGAATTGAAATTTTATAATGACGATAATGGTGTTATAAACCGTAAAATATGCTTGAATGTTCGTGGTTTGAATGGAAAGACACTAAATAGGTTGTAAATTGATATAAAACGTTTTCGGATCACCCTTGCGTTGCCTACGCGCTCAGAGGATTGGTACACAACAATACTTTTACATGGGGCGTTGGTTCCGAGGCCGAGGAGCAATGATATAGGTCCCGAAGGACCAGCACAATGCTCTCGTATAATAATAGTAGTAGATTTGAAAGTGATTTGAATATGAATGGCACCCTCCCGCGCTGGCTCCTAATAACAAATATGAAGTGTTGCTTTTATTCATCCCCCTGATGATTTTGACGCTTCGAATTGGGAGTTACAGTTTTTAGTGATTATAGGTTTCGTATTGATTGTGTTCTGATTTTGCATTGCGAGTGTGCGAGTGTGTGTGAAGTGCTCTTTAGTTTTATTGTTAAAGTTTGGTGGTCCAGCAACCGCTGCGTTATTTTTTATTTCATTGTTATGAAGCAATATTTGAATACCTTGATAATTATTATTGCTTACTACAATTTCTAAAGCATTGCTATTTAACGAGGTAACGTTGCCAGCGTTTTGGGTATTTTTACCTGCGGATAGTAATTTAAGCTTTAAGTACCTATAATATTTTTATCTATGATATTTAAGTCATGTTTTACCAATTTCGTGTCAAGTAAATTACTAACAACAGAAACAACTGGATGGAAGCAGCACAAGACCGAGTTAGATGGCAAAGTCTGAAGGAGGCCTACACCAGAATGGTTGAAAATGGCTGAGAAGAGAGAGAGAAATTACTAAAAATTTTTTAATAATAAAGTTTAAAAAATCTACCTGCTTCAAAAAATATGTTATTTTTTATTAGTCGGTTGTAATTTCGTGTATTCTTATCGGTGACACGGGAATTATCATCTAAATGTATTTGTTATCAGTAGCAACTGCCAAAATTGCGAAAGGCACGCGCCCACTACAAATATTGGATGGATGATTAGATAGCAAATTGAATCTATCTAATCTACCCTAGCTGGTATACAAGCACGCTTATATGAGTTTTCAATAACGCCAATTGTAGGAGATTACGAACTTTGAAACTTTAAAAAAGGCAGATTTTTGAAATAAAATACATAATTTGTACAATAAACCACACCTCTTCGGGCTGGCAAAGTATCTTCAATACAGCTCATATTGCGGGTGTTCATGGCGGTTCGTTCAACATAAAGCTGACCGCCTGTTTTTTGCCGCTCTTTTTAAAAAAGCAAATAATATATTACCACTTGTCGTATTTTGTTGACATATCAAAAAATATTTAATTAAATTTTTTTATTTGAGTAAAACAGTACGGCAAATAAACTGAGCTACGTTTGCATCTTAACTAACTGTACCTCGAGATAATTCTAAGCCCAAACAATCAAAAACAGTTTCATCCAACTAAAAGCATAGCAAAACCCAAAAAAGGAATTAGTCAAACCTAAACATAAAACACGAATTCAGCACCAGAGATATGTGGATAGGTGACACATCTGCGCGTGTTATCCGTATGCAAATTACTTTGAGCCCCCGTTTTTAGCATTTGTTTGTTTTGTGCGTCTGCATACATACATTCCTACTAATTTATGGGCAGGGGATTGATTAGAGGCACAATCTAGGTTTATTTATTCTTACTAAGCTCAATTTATAGGTGGAACCCTCTGTCACACCTAGGCACCCTACTAATTGGACGCAGCACTAATTGTACGTTTTTGGGTTTCTGTTTTTTAGAATTTATCACGACGTTGAGCATAGCTTTTTCATCCCAGATATAAAAATGACACAGGTTAGATACTAGTTTGTGTAAGTTTTAAAACTGTTAGGTTGATTAACGTTACGAGTGCTGTGGCGAGACAGTGCTCTCGGCCGAGTACTCGGTTTGTCAAAACATTTTGACGAAGCGAGACAGTTGCTATAGCCATGATTTGTTTGCTCGGCCGAGTGTACCTATTTACTGTCTCGCCACTATAGATACTCGTTACGTGTATCAACCCACATGTCTTACTTTATAATCTTGCTATAATAATGCAGCGTTTAAAGCTACGAGTATGTGTCTGTCAATGCCATCAATAATAAAAAAAATAAACCACAAATTTCTGTCTGGGCACCGTAGCTCTCAGTTAAACCAATTTGAATACGGTTGTTTTATTGAGAAGGTTTTGGCGCGGGCCTCAGCTATGTAAATCTGTCCAACGAACGCTTTAAAAGTATGGCAAATTCAGGATTCATACGTTAATTGTTCGAGACGTTTTTAAACACGTGTTTAACTTTGAGATCCCTCTTTCAGCTATGACTAGGTAGTAATAGATAGAGAGATCAACTTGGTATTGTTTACACCAGAAATTACAAGCAGAAGAACAATACCTCTTATAACTATATAGTGCAACAATTGGCGACCTTATTACTTTACCTGAGGGATCTTTTCCTGACATAAAAGCGGACGTACTACGTACCTAAATCAGTAGTTTATTTCTAAAAATTGTACACAAATTGTACACAAATTGAAACCGACAGAGTTTCTGCAATTTCATGAGAAATTCGCTTACAAACCATGCATTTAGGTTCGATTCACAAAACACAATTCTGTCGCACGTATCGGAAGCGACAAGTCCGCTGCGACATGCGACACGCCTAAATTGCTAGGTACCGTCAAACGCTGTGACACCGCCGAGTAGAAATATGCAAAGAAATAGCTGGACCTGACGCTTTATATTACTGTAGCGTGCTACGACAAAATCTTGTTGTCTCTTTTGTCGTGCAAGAACATAACAAGGACAGATACAAAACAGCTATAAAATATGTAAAAGGTACCTATGCCTATCTCTACGAAAAAAACGATTTGCTAAATGGTCATACTACTTTTGGTCTTTCATATTAGGTATACGCATTAGGTATTTTCATTAAACTTGATCTAGCTTTTTAATTGTAAATTGTAAAATTGTGTAATTTTGTATAATAAATTTAAAAACCGACTTGTATCCGTAATCTTGAAACATGGCCTAACTTGATAATAAAATGTAACGTTCTAAAAAGTATACCTAACGTTGCAAAAAGCAAACTCTCTGTAGATGTTCTACCCTGCAGCGTCACCGTAGTGACACTGGCGCTGATACGTCGGCGTCGCGTGACAGTCGCCTGTGACGTGACGAGACAACACTGCCGTGCGGTTATTTGGTTTCTCGCCGGGTTTTTCTCGCAGATCGTTTTTGCTATCCTCTTTTTATGCTTGTGTGTGTTTCTTTGAAGAATGTATTGGCACGTCTTACTTGTTTAATAACGTACGCATTTACTTAAACTTAAATTGAAATCATTCCCAGACATTTTTAAATGACGTAAAAGCTCTTAAGTGATCTCTAATAAGACGTTTTGAGTGAAAAGTTTCTAAGGCATTTGGATTACACTTACCTAAACACACAATATGTGCAAATTAAATCATTAAAAAACAATTGACATTACAATTCTTTTTAAATTTACAATACAAATTCTTCCGAGGTAAGAGGTAATCAATCATTAGATCAAGCTCTACTAAATGTACAAAAATAAGTAATCAAATAAGTAGCACGAGTAAGTAAACACATGGCATCTCTGAGAAAATAAATTGATATCCTCCCTTTTCGTATAAAGACTATGTCCCTCCCAGCAGCGCTGATAGCGCCGTGACACCTTGTGATATGACGCGTGACACCTTGTTGATTACCAACGTGACATTTCACTGGATACTCTGGATAGGCCTTTATTATTTATTATATGATAATGATAGGGGAAGAAATGAGGGATAGATGAATAGCGGTTTGATGAGTAAGCTTTTGTGCTTGTATTTAATTTAATTATGTTACATTTTACAGGGCTAGGTAGAAATGGTACGGTCCGCTAAAATCTAATTTAGCAGCGGTCTTTCAAATGTGGCTAACAAATAATAGACATGTTAACGTAAAAGATAAAAGACATTAATTATTGTCTTCAACAATCTCAACTTTGTTTAAATGTCGATTTGGTCGAAAAAAGGCCTGAAAAAGATAGCTGGACATCCGAATAGAAACAGACCGTATATTATGTACATAGGTACCTGCAACTGCATTGCTGATCTGACCAATCAAACGAGCCCAAAAGATATTTAGTTCTAGAGTAAAGGTAAGAAAATACTCCAAGGCCATTCCCGGGAGCGTTGCCTCAGGCAATGGGCTAGGAGGTACTGGTACAGTCCTATGTAGAGGTATCCCCATGCCTTTGGGCATCTTTAGAAGATCCCCTCCGTTCCCAAAAATTGGTTCCTATATTAACACTGGCGCTATGACAGCTAGTCTCGTGCGCACGGGCAGACCTTAAGTAAACAGTGCTGCCCCTGTAAAAATATAGAGCTGTCAAATCAATAGTTTAGTACGCGTGGCGGCCACACTCGCACACGTGGTCGAAACTTCCCCCTTGTCCTGTGTCGGTCGATTTTGTTTTTATTTCATAAATCAGACTTAGTATTTTACTTTTATTAGCTTTAATTATTGTGGTATTTCGTACCTGTTTTTTTATTGTAGATGTCAAGAGATTTGGCGTGTTCCCATCCACCCTGATACCCGGGGCAGATGGGAAATAGTTTTTCGTTAAAATACTTTGCTTAAATTATTAAGTATGTGGCGGATTAGGACAAAGTCAAACAGCCAGACGAACGGGCAGACGGATATAACTCTTTTTAGTATTATAAATATTGTGATTAAAACCACCTACTCCATGCTTACTTGCCAATTAAAATGATACAAACTGTTATTTAATCTATGCACGAGGGCGATAAAAATGTGTATTGTATGAGTAATTGTGTGGGTGTAACGTGACGCCGTGGGTTAGAAGGGGCGAATGCGACCCCATGTGTGGCGTTTGTTTTAATTTGGTGAATGGTTCCTTTTGTTTGTAGAGAAAAAATAAAAAATAAACATTTAAAGTTAAATAATGGAAAAAATAATCTAGCATAAAGCGGAGAAAACATGTACATATAATATATCAACCATAGTTAAGGTTAAAATGCTTTTCCATGACAATACAAAGAAAGACCGCTATTAATAATGTTGTAGCTTTTGTAGATAAATCAGTTCTCTCTCCTAAAATATTCTCTCGCTAAACCGCGTCATGCATATAGGAACCACGTTAAAATATCCCAGAATCCCAGAGGCTTAGTTTCTGAACCGCTAAATGAATTAAGCCGGTGAATTCAGAAGCTGAAAATATTTGCGAGCCTCTGTATAAAGACCCTCGCACACCGTAGCAATTCACAGGACCAAACTAACTGGCCTCGTAGAATAAAGAAAATAAACAAAGTAGATATATTAAGACAGCATTGTCCAGATAGAATGTAATCTTAGTACCTATTCATAATATTTTTACGTAGATTATTAAATTCTATACTGATTATGACGTTATAGCTTTATTCAAAAATTCATGTATCTTTTGTTGCCGTTTATAAGCAATACCTATTATAAACATATCATATCGTTTATTAGAAAATGTCATATAAGCTGAGACTTTAAACACTTTTAATAGTTAGATTTGTGGAAAGGAAATTGTGCTGACGGATAAATACAGACTGATAAATGAACAAATTTCGATACTGCAAGATAGACACATTAGCTTATGCTGCTCGCCTATCATCAAATAAATAAACATTTCAAGGAAGACAATACCATATCTCAGTGGTGTGTTTTTGCTTTGTTTTGATTGAATATCAAGTGCGAAGGCCACATTTAAGCCTTTGCATAAAGTAAGCATAAATGCCGTGGTGCTATCGAGCGGGTGCGAGCACCGTGCTGGGATGAAGCGGCTTTGGAAAACCAATCTTCATGACGCTAGAATACTAGGTGTGATTTTCTTCTAAGCAAGCGTGCTTTACTGTAGAACGCATCATTGCTTACTATTGGACGAAAGAAAAATCACCGACACAAAGAAAAAGAGTTACCTAATAGAAATTCTAAACTATGATATTACACATATAGTTCCGACGAAGATATTTAGCCAGTCAACAAAAAACAATAGGATACGAGTACCGTGTGTTACCAATCCTCTATCAACAATGTCTTCATCGAGGCACCATGACTTGTGCTATCGAAACAAATGAAACAACTTAGCAGTAAGTAGACAACTAGTTATTAACGATTAGATTGATCGTATTGGCATTGTTTTCGAGACAATAGTTTGACATGACATCAATGAGGCATGGGAGAGAGACCTTTTGTCGACTTAACATGACTTAATAGAAAGTAAGTACATACTTTGTGTTAACAAACTGTTTGTGTGCTCATAGTTAGATACAAAGTTCGAGATTGTTTTGGATGATTAGGTGTGTTTGCTGTTTTTCCTGATTGCAATACAAACACACCACATAAGAATCATAGATGGTTTTTATTGATGTACAGTTCTCTTTTTCACACGTCAGATGTAATGTATGTGTTCTTCCGTCTCTTGCGCACGAGCAATTTCTATAGGTTTACGTTAGCCTGTTCAATTTATCTTGCCAAACATAAATCCCAATTGATCAACTGGTTTAGTCAACTGATGTTAACTGATTGCGTGATTTAAGGCAATGTCTTAACTAAAATAGTCTGTTCTTAAATCTGTCGGATTATTCAACTTACTAACTAGTAAGTATTATTTTATGCATTTTTTTACTTTTGTCAACAAATACAAGATTTTGAGACCAGACGACGTTCAAAATTTTCCAGGCGTCGTCATAAGTCTTTTCCTCTAAAAAAGTTTAATAAACCAAAATCTTCCCTATCAAATTTTATGCGTTTCTGCGAGTAATGTCCTTAAAATTTCAATATTCGCTTTCCTCTGCCCTATGCACAATCTCTGAAGCTAGAAGCTTGTCCATTATATTTGACGGGTGGTCTGCACCTAATAGCCCGCCGGCAGCCCGATAATTTTATTATTGGCGAATTTTTTTCTCTGGCACTGTCGGTGGCTAGAACGGGTCTCGTTGAGAAATAATAGATTTAGTTTCGCGTTTAAATGAATCTTCGTGGGGGTTCAAATTAATAGCCTGATTTCCAAGTTTTTTTGTTGGTGAGTGTGGGTGATTGCCAATTTGTTTGGTATGTTCTGTAGTCCTGCTCTTAGGGGTTATTATGCTTTTTGGGAATTTGAATAATTGGTCTCTGATTTTATAATGGTTTGAGGTGGGGCTTAAATGCAAGTTGTAGTTGATTTATGTCATTATAATAATTTGTATGGTATATTTTATAGCTCTGGACTTTTATCGCAGTTCCCAAAAACAATAAACAAAAAATATTGTTTTTTCGGAAGGCAAAATCCGAATGTACCACTGTAATTTTGTAATCTTTTTTTTAAGTTAGTAAAATATAAATGAAAACTCATTTTGTTTGCTTAGATAAATGTATAAGTAGGTAAAACTAGTTTTGTTGGTTTGTAAGTAATATTTCATGAATTTGCAATAAATTCTAATTCGATTTAAGTAACATCATTCACCGATTTCATGGGAAACCTTCGTAATAAGTCAAGCGGAACTCAAAACGATGATTACACATTAAAGTTAACAAATATGGCATAATCAGACCCCTTTTTAACATAATTACAATTTTTAATAATGAACCTTACGTCTTTGAACATAAGTGACATTTACAACGAATAAAACACTCACTTAATACAGTTAATCGTGACATATCCAAACCCTTTTCTCAAATTGATAGGAAATCGTATTTCGAAAATTATAGTTTCTATGTCCTTAGAAATAAGGACGAGATAAATAAAACGGGAGAGTAGTTAGCAAGTCTCGAACATGGGGTCAAAATGAAACGTGTGGGTAAGTACAATAAAATAAAATGGTTGAACGACTCAGTCGTACAATGGCGGGGTTCAAATCGATTAATGGTGCCATAATAGTCTATGAGGTGGCCATAGTTTGTGGTTCTAGTTCGTACTTAATGTTTTACATATTACTTACGTAGAACTTACTGTTCAGTGGAAGTTCATAAAGATGTGTAAATTTTGAAAAAAGATCACCATTTATTTTAAGTTTTTTGCCTAATTTTAAACTTCTTCAAATGTTTAGTGTGTGAAAGGAAGTCCAAAAATACTGTTCTCAAATACAGGATTACAACGAAAAGGTCATGCTAAGCCGAAATTGGCTTATATAGTATCTAGTTACCTACCTACTCATTATTATGACTTTTCCAGAACCAACCCGCTAAACGCGAAAAAAAACTGCTGTTCCTCACATTTTGTCGATTGATATTGACTTTTTCCCATGGAACAGCTGATTTTTTCGCGATTTCCGTGTTAGTCCCATAAAAAAGGAAAGTAAAAGTCGTTAATAACGATGAGAACTACGAGCCGTTTTTGGCTTTGCATACCCTTTCTTAGATGTGCAAAATACCGGGGAAGCGTAAGGTCGGAAGACGGAAGATGTCATGGCTCTGTAACATCAGGGAGTGGACTGGGATACAGACGGTGGAACAACTGTTCAGACTCGCGCTGGACAAAGAGAATTTTAAGAAGCTGACTGCCAATTTTCAATAGTGGAGAGGCACATGGAGAAGAAGACCCTTCCCTAATAACCCTGTATAAGATAGTTACCTATAAACAATAGTTGAGCTTTAACACTCTGTGGAATTGAGCTTTAAATGATTAACATTCAGGATGACTTCATTATTTGCTCTATCGAATAAATCAATACACATTTGTTACGTTACGATCATACATTCATTAATCATTCTCTAAAACATTTTGACATTCTATTGCGCGTTCAATTGAATGAACTGAATGATATATTTAACGTCAAAAACGTAGCTTCAAATTTGAATCATGTTCCGTGCACAATAGAGCAGGGTTTCCTTTGAATAAGAGTAAGTATTTCGCGGGATAAAAATAAATCATTCATAACACTCGGCACTTGGAAACGAATCGATTCAAAAAACTACGCTTATTGAATCGATAACAATGAAAATCGCTATTATAAAGGATTCGTTTGTGGGGCTTAAATTGAGAAAGATAAGAGGAAGTTTGGGAAACAAGCTTAAAGTAGGTGATTTTAGTTCTGCGGATTTGGTCGTAGTTTTCGAAAGGAACTGTATTCTCGATTGAAAATATTCTATCCACACGGAGCATATTAGGTAGGTACGTTCAGTAGAAAAATCGCACTCGTATTTTTTTACAAATGCGATAGTTTGTGACAAACGATGTATGTATGTGTGTGTTAATTAAGGGTACATTAGCTATCTCGTTACCCATCCATTCAGTCTTTAGGAAAAAATATATTAACACGACACATTTGACGCAAACTTTTCCAGTTCTAATTGACCCAGCGCGAGCGAGACGACTGTCTCAGAATGTAGGAGGGAAAATTGGCGATTGTTGCATATAGTAGGTATATTTGTCACATAATAACTTAAGTACGGTTATTTCGATCTTCATAAAACTCCGGAAGAAAGTAGTTTAGTCCAATACAATTTTCAAGTTTGAATACGAGTAAAATCGGTCGAGGGGAGATAGGTATTTAGGTAAAAGAGTAGCGAGGTTCGTTGCAAATAACAAATTGTAGTGTGTGACACTAAAGTCCGTGTCAACTGTAAAGTATCAAGTTTTACTCGTTTTATCTTATAACATGAACCATTTTGATAGCGACTATCGCATGAATATCGCCATAACAAAGGCACAGGTTTGCGCAAAATAAAATAAAGGCAAACACTTGAAGCTATTGTTTTATAGCCCATAGTAAAGGATGTGTGGGGCAATAATTATTATAGAAACTAGCTGCAACCGGCGGTTTCACTCGCTGTTTTTTTTTTTTTTTTTTTTTTTACTTTAATTTAAGCCTTCCCTGAACTTCCACAAATATTTCAAGATCAAAATTAGCAAAATCGGTCCAGCCGTTCTCGAGTTTTAGCCAGACAAAAGAACAGCAATTCATTTTTATAATTATATACTAACATACCTAGTAATGATCGTACTGCATGGAATTAAAAACTGTGGGTTAATGTTCAAATCTAAACATGCTTTTGGTAATTACCAGTAAACAAATGAGAGTTTTTGGTTATCAGGCGATAGAGCGCGTTAGGTTTACCTACTTCAGGTCTAAATAACTGTGGGGTGCTAGGTCGGGTAACCTCCACGTGGTGCACCCTGGGCAACAGCGTGCGGTAATGCTGCAGCTTTTATGCAGTATTACCGCACGCTGGCTAATAATCCGACACGGGGGGGAACTTCTGCGCGCGATCCTCAGCTTTTATGAGGAGCGGGCGCAGAAGTAAGTTAGGTGGAGGCTCGGGCCGGCGCCCTGGACATTCCGGGAAGCGGCGGTCTGAGCCTAGGCGGCCTTGATTGGCTGCGGGACCCGGTCGGCGTCTCAGCCTTATGCTGAGTAGCGGCGACGCGGGTCGGGTGACCTGGGTGGTATTAAAACCATCGCCCAGTGTCGTCGGGGGGAGGTTTCCGCACCCTCTCCTGCACCGGCTCTCCACTGTACACTTCAAAGACCCCGTATTGCGGTAAGGGGTACGTTGTGGCAGTGTGGGGGCCGAAGGGGGCTTGCCTTAATTGGCCGGCCCCAGAGCAAGGAAAAGCTTGAAACAAAAACCCGTGAGAAAACACGTTAAAACCTGCGGATACCTGGGGACCTCCGCAGTATGTACCCTTACCCCCGGAATGAGCGTCACCCGGGGGGTCGACCTTTATTTCGTCTCTACTCGTGGGAATATTAATGGACAATTCTAAAAAAAACCTAAAGTACGATGGAGGGAGAGGGCTTGGCCCTGTAGACAATGAGGAGTCCGACTCCTCAAGAGAGGGAATGGTGACGGGGTCACCAGCTAGTGCGAACGGGAGAGGTGGCCTCCGGAAGCGCCCGGCTTCCTCGCTCGCAGTGCCCGGGCAATCAGGCTCGGTCACACCGACCGAGGGGACGGCAGCCGCCAAGGTGGCAACCTCCGCGAGAGGAAGAGCTCGAGGGCGAGACATAAGGGCGAATCCTGCAGCCGGCTTTAGAAAGCCGACTCCAGCGGCATCGCCAATGTCGTCGCCGGCGCCATCGGATGGCGAACTTGAGGGTGTCCTGCGAGCCAGGACCCTCAGGAAAAAGCCGGCAGGCACTGCTGCTGCTGCTGCCGTGGTCGTTGACCTCGAGACGGACGCTGGAAGTGAGTCCGAAGCGTCCTTGATGGTCAACGACTTCAGCGTATTAAACGCGCAGGAGCTGAGGGCGCAGGCGGGCCAGCAGCTTGCCTCTATTTTGGAGGTTGCCAGGAAATCTGGCAACCTCAAGGGGGAATTTGTCGGCCGCCTGAAAAGGTCGGCGTCGACAATCAGGGAGGTGGTCGAGGCCTTGACCAGCCGAAGCGAGGCGGAGGAGACAAGGCGTCTCCGCGCGAATAATGGCTGCCTGCGCATGGAGGTTGACTCCCTAAAGGCGCAGGTGAAGGCGCTGCGTCGCGGCTTCGCTGAGGCGAAAACGGAGGCCGCCGCGGCAAACACCGCAACCGCCACCGCCGCTGCCGTTGTCGCCAGCGCCGAGACGCCGGTGGCTCCCGCCCTCCTGCCAATGGCGGGTTTGGTGGAGGAGCTGAAGCGCTCCTTGACAGTCACGTTCGGGCAGATGTTGAATGCCCGACTCGCGGCTGTTGAGGAGCGTCTCCCGCCTGCCCCGACTGTCCGCCCGCCCCTACAGGCGGCCAAGAAAGCGGCGGCAGCCGCCGCTGCTCCCAGGCCGATACCGACGCCGGTCCGCATCCCCGTTACTAAATCGGGCATGCGGGCCGGCCAGGTCCCGACGCCTGCCGCCGCCCCTTCACCAGCACCAGCTGCAGGCCCTTCCAGGGCTAATGAGGCCACCACCTCGGCCACCCCTCAGGCTGAGTCCTGGGCGACGGTGGCCAGGAAGCCCAAAGGGAAGGGCAAAGGGAAGGGAAAATCTTCCCTTCCTAGTGCTGCGTCGGCAGCTGCGCCTGCTCCTCGCGCCGTCACTGCCGCCAAGGCTAAGAAAACGGCGCTGAGGCCCCCAAGGTCTGCGGCAGTCGTTCTGTCGCTGCGTCCCGAGGCCGCAGAGCGGGGGGTCACCTACGCCGACATAATTAGGTCGGCGCAGGAGAGAATAAATGTGGAGGAGCTGGGGGTCGCCGGCCAAATCCGCTTCCGCCAGACGGCGACGGGAGCCAGGATGCTGGAAATCCCTGGCTCCCAACAAGGCGAAAGGGCGGACAGGCTCGCGGAAAAGCTCCGCGTTGTCCTGTCCGAAGTGGCCAGCGTCGCCAGGCCCGTCAAATCCGCGGACCTCAGGATTACGGGCCTGGACGATGCGGCCACGAAAGAGGCAGTGGCGGCGGCGGTCGCAAGAGCGGGGGGCTGCGACGTGCGGCTCGTAAAGGCCGGGGAGGTACGCCCCGGCCCTAACGGCGCCGGCGCCACCATTGTGTCCTGCCCGATCCCGGCAGCCAAGGTGCTGGCTGGAAACGGCAGGCTGCTGGTCGGGTGGATCTCGGCACGCGTCGTGGCCCTGGGGGAGCGCCCCATGCGCTGTTACAAGTGCATGGGGTTGGGGCACACTCGCCCACAGTGTCCGGCGTCGACCGACAGGGGGGACCTGTGCTTCCGGTGTGGGAGCACAGGTCACAAGGCGGCGAGCTGCGGAAGGTCTGCCCCGCGCTGCGCAATATGCGCCGAGTCGGGGAGGCCTTCCGGGCACATAATGGGGGGACGCAACTGCGCCCCCCCCAAGACGAAGGGGAAGGCCGCTGGGACCACGGCCGCCCCCGCGGCAGCAAATAGTGCCGCTCCAGAGGCCGCAGGCCAGCCGGCAAGCGGGGAGGTGGTTGTGATGTCTGACTAATGGATCAGGTCAGACATCGCAACCTCCTCCAGACGAACCTAAACCACTGCGCCAGGGCACAAGATCTGCTCATACAGACCCTGGCGCAGTGGGACATTGATCTGGCGGTCGCCACGGAGCCGTATCACGTTCCCCCCCATCCCTACTGGGCTGGGGACCTGAACGGCTCCGTGGCCATTGTGGGAAAGGCGGGTGGCGGCCCCCCCCTCTCAGTCGAGGAGAGGGGTTCGGGGTACGTGGTGGCCAAGTGGGAGGAGTACGCGGTGATCGGCGCGTACTTCTCCCCCAACAGAACCGCCGCGGAGCTGGAGGCCTTCACGGACCTCCTGGCCGCGGCGGTGAGACGGCAGGCGCCACGTCAGGTCCTCCTAATGGGGGACCTGAACGCCAAGGCCCGGGAATGGGGCAACCCCTCCACTGACTCTCGCGGGGAGATAGTCGGGGAGTGGGCGGTTGCCTCAGGGCTGACCCTATTAAACAGAGGGTCAGCCCACACGTGCGTGCGACAGCGTGGGGGGTCCGTGGTGGACGTGACGTTCGCCACCCCAGCTGTCGCCGCACGTGTCCGGGCCTGGAGGGTGATGTCGGAGGTGGAGACGCTCTCGGACCACAAATATATTAGGTTCGAGATCGTCCCCTCCGACATCCAGGGAGGGCCGCGGCGCGTGGTGCGGGGGGATTTCCCACGCTGGACGATCGGTCGCCTCGACGCCGAGTTGGCTGAAGAGGCGGCCATCGTCCAGCTGTGGTTTGCCGGCCCCGCGCACCCGGAGGTGGACGTCGCAGCGGGTCACCTTCGGGCGGCGGTGACGGCCGTGTGCGACGCGGCCATGCTGCGGTCCCGTCGCCGTCCCGGTGGTCGCCGCCAGGTCTACTGGTGGAGCTCGGAGATTGCCGATCTCCGAGCGGCCTGCATGCGCGCGCGGCGGCCGTACGCCCGCTGCAGGAGGCGGCGGCACGGTCGGACGGACGAGCAGATGTCGCCGGAGGCGCTGGCTGTCGAGGCCCGTCTCTATGGCCAGTACCGCGCTTCGAAGAAAGAGCTGCAGCTGGCCATAGGACGGGCCAAGTCCCAGGCCTGGGGGGAGGCCCTGGAGGGCCTCGACAGGGACCCGTGGGGGCGTCCGTACCTGGCGGCCCGGAAAAAGTTCCGGGGCCAGACGCCCCCAGTCGCGGAGTCCCTGGAGCCGGAGCTTCTAGGCAGGGTGCTGGAGGGGCTATTTCCTGATCCCCCTCTCCACACCCCGCCGGCGATGGCGCAGCCGTCCTCCACGGAAGAGTTGGACCCGGCCTCCATCCCGCCTGTGTCGGAAGCGGAGATGGAGGTTGCCGTCAGCCACTTGCGCGGCAAGACGGCCCCGGGTCCGGACGGGATCCCGGGACGGGTCCTGAGGATCGCCCTCAGGGAGTTGGGCGGTCGGCTTCGGGAGCTGTTCGACGCGTGCCTCACGTCAGGACAGTTCCCGAAGCTGTGGAAGGACGGCCGATTGTGCCTGTTGCGGAAGGAGGGACGTGCCGTTGAGTCGCCTTCCGCATACAGGCCAATCGTGCTGCTGGATGACACGGGAAAGCTGCTGGAGAGAGTCGTGGCTTCCCGTGTCATCCGGCACCTGGAGGGGACTGGGCCCGGTTTATCCGAGGCCCAGTATGGGTTCAGGGCAGGGCGGTCGACGATAGACGCCCTGCTCTGGCTCAAGGAGTGGACGCAGGATGCAGTCGGCCAGGGGGGTAAGGCGTTGGCCGTCTCGCTGGACATCGCCAACGCCTTCAACAGCCTCCCGCACGGAACAATACAGGAGGCGCTCCGGTACCACGGAGTGCCCCTGTATCTGCGGAGGCTGCTGGCCGACTACCTCCAGGACCGCGAGGTCCTGGTGGAAGGACGCGACGGCTTGAGGCGCCGTCGCGTCTCCTGCGGGGTTCCACAGGGGTCGGTGCTGGGACCGCTCCTGTGGAACGTGGGCTACGACTGGGTGCTCCGTGGCACGCTTCCCGCCAACATCAGGGTCGCGTGCTACGCCGACGACACCCTCGTCGTAGCCAAGGGGAGGGACCTCGGGGAAACGGTGCGGTTGGCCACGATGGGAACAGCCCTGGTGGTCGACCGTATCCGTGCCCTGGGACTGGAGGTCGCCCTCTCCAAGACCGAGGCCCTGTTGTTCCACGGGCCTCGGGGGGGACCCCCTCCAGGTACGCGGGTAAACCTGGACGGGGTCTCGGTCCGGGTCGGGGCCCAGATGAAGTACCTGGGCCTCGTCCTGGACGGGAGGTGGACTTTTGGGGCACATTTCGTCCAGCTTGCCCCAAAAGTCCTGGGAGCCGCCGCCGCTTTGGGGAGGCTGCTGCCCAACGTGGGTGGCCCTAGCGCCATATGCCGTCGGCTGTACTCCGGGGTCATCCGGAGTATGGCCATGTACGGGGCACCGGTCTGGGCGGACGCCCTCGGTCGTGCTAATAAGGCCCTGCTGCGACGTCCGCAGCGGGTCATCGCGACGAGGGCGATACGCGGGTACCGGACGGTGTCCTGGACGGCCGCATGCGTCCTAGCCGGGGATCCCCCCTGGGAGCTCCAAGCGGAGATCCTCGCCGAAGTGTACCACTTCGTGGCGGCGAGGAGATCCCGCGGGGAGCCCCCAGCGTGGGAGGAGGTGAAGCGCATGCGGAGGCAGGCGCAGGCCACCATGTTGAGGCGGTGGACGGAGGACCTGGCTCCACCGGTCCCAGGTCAGCGGACGGTGGAGGCCATTCGACCGGTCCTCCGGGGGTGGATGCGGCGGCGGTTCGGGTCGCTGTCGTTCCGACTTGTGCAGGTGCTTTCCGGGCATGGGTGCTTCGGAAAGTACCTGCACCAGATCGCGAGACGGGAGGCGACTCCGGCCTGCCACGAGTGTGGAGCGCCGGAGGATACGGCGCTCCACACGCTGGAGGCGTGTGCCGCATGGGGCCCGCAGCGGCACACGCTTACAGCAATCGTGGGCGGAGATCTCTCGTTGCCGAGCGTTGTTAGGGCGATGCTCCGCAACGAGAGATCGTGGCAGGCCGTGGCCTCCTTCTGCGAGGCGGTAATGTCGCAGAAGGAGGCCGCGGAGCGGATCAGGGAGGACGATCCCCGCTCTGATCCGCTCCGACGCAGACGACGGGGAGGGAGAAGGGGGCGATTCGCTCGCCTCCTTACCTCTCCGTAGTGGGGCCACTGGCGGAGGGTCGGGGGACTCTCCGCCGGCTTGCACCGGCTCCACACGTCTGGGGGGCGGCCTTGGTGAGCAAGGCCGTCCCCTCCCTCGGCGACTGGGGCCCGGTTCTGATCCGGGCCTGCCGCCGTGGAGCGAGATGGAGATTGCTAAAGCGCCCCCATCTCGCTCCACAATGGCGGCGGACTGCTCACCGCGGGGGTTTTAGTCGATATGGGCACCGGTACCCACCATCTTCACCGGTGTCGAGTCCGACATACCCCCCCACTCGTCTCCCCCGGCGGGTGGGGGATGCGTAAGTGCATTACCCCGCGTCAAAAAAAAAAAAAAAAAAAAAAGGTCTAAATAACTGTGGGGTGCTAGGTCGGGTAACCTCCTCGTGGTGCACCCTGGGCAACAGCGTGCGGTAATACTGCAGCTTTTATGCAGTATTACCGCACGCTGGCAAATAACCCGACACGGTGGGCCTGTCCGCGTGTCCCTCTGACTAGCAGAGGGCACAGCGGATGGTGTGTGGTGGAGTGTGGAGCGTTGGAGGATACGGCGCTCCACGCTTGGCTGGTGGCAGCAATGCCACCAGGGGGGGTTTTCCTTGTGCTCCTCGCCGCGTGTGGGTCGCGGTCGGGAGTGCAAGGAAAGGAGGAGGGGATCGCTCGTTGCCGGGCGTGGTGAAAGCCATGCTCGGCGGCGAGAGATCGTGGCAGGCCGTGGTCTCCTTCTGCGAAGAGGTAATGTCGCAGAAGGGGCCGCGGGGCGGATCGGGGAGGACGACTCCCGCAGGATCCGCTCCGGCGCAGACGACGGGGAGGGAGGAGGGGGCGATCCGATCATCGCCTCCTTCCCTCTCCGTAGTGGGGCCACTGGCGGAGGGTCGGGGGGCTCTCCGCTGGCTTGCACCGGCTCCACACGTCTGGGGGCGGCCTTGGGTGACCAGGGCCGTCCTTCTCTTGACGCACGGAAGACGGGGCCGAAGGGCCGACCCTGGCTGAGGGTGGCGGAGACTCCGAAAGGGAACCCCGCTGCCCCCGGCCACAAGGGAATGAGGTCAACTTCCCAGTGGTTTTAGTGGGTATGCCGCCGCAGGGCGGAGACTCCCACATAACCCCGGCTCCCCCGGGTTAGGGGTATCCATAAAGATTTCCACTGGGTCAACAAAAAAAAAAAAAAAAAAAAAAAAAGGTCTAAATAACTGTCAAAAGTGTCAAATTGTACTGAACTTGAGAATCTATTTGATTATTTTTATTAACCTTATTGGAACTATTTGTCTACTATAGTTATTGTAGGAAAATACTTAAACCAGGGTGACGAGCGCAGTACTGCGCCACGCAGGTGTCTTGAATTCTGCGAGTTCAAAATTCTGGGTGGTGCAGACCTCTTATGGGTAAACGTGACGTTTAACATCGGGAGAGCGATTTGCTCGTCTCGTCACTCAATTACATTAAAAAAAAAACATAAAATACAAATTTTGAAAATTTGTTCATATTAATATACCCCAACAAAAATCCGCTACTAATGCTTCGGACAGTTTTATCCCACTTCGCAACAACTATACAGCCACGCAACAACAAGCTGCTGTAAAGCTGATGCTTACAAAGCTGTTACTAGCAAAGCATTTAAAAGCTTCTCACTATTTCTCAAATCCAAACAGTTGTCAAATTCGTATGCAAAGTAACAAGAAATGCCAACACGGAAACAAAAAATGTACCTAAAGAACCCTCAGATCAAGTAGAAAGGCAGATAATAGTCCCGCCTTAGTTCCAGGTGAAGCCAAAAAACTACCCCGTGTACGTTACGTATACTTCAAGCACACTTTTGACGCATAAAATTTACCCGAATCAATCGTCAATTCTTACGTCAGTTTCTCAGAGAACGTGGACAAGAAAAATAAGCAGTAATAAGGGTGGTTTTCATACGTCAATATGACATGTGCTTGAAGTATACGTACACGGGAAGTAGGGTAGTTTTTTTGGCTTCACTTGGATCTAAGGCGGGACTCAATCTGCCTTTCTACTTGATCTGAGTAAAGAACCGTACAAGCCATTGCAAGGCATAAATCAAAGTGAAACAGCTTGTCCGCACGTAAACACCGGTTTAAAAACTTAACCATTTTAACACATTACCCGCTCTTTGTCGGACAAATAATGAAAATTAGCAACCAAGATTTTTATTTTCGACAAACACGATACTTTGGGCAGGGACCGAAATGACTAAAAACCGGTACACAGAACCGCTTGTGTTAGTGGAGTAACTTTCACTGATGGTCTTCTGCTAGTGTTTTTATCTCCTCGTGCGACATAATATCTGCTTCTATCAGGGCTGAGAAGGTTTTCCTTGGTCTTTTTAGTCCTATTTTCAATATTTTATTACTGTAGGTACCTTAAACCTTTCAGATAATTTGATCTCATAAATGTAATATCGAATATTAACATATTGTAACGCTAATTTATCCTCTTTTCCGGCTAAAATTGGTCCTGCTATGAGCCATACTTATCGTATTAACTTTCGGGTCGTTAAATAATTTACACAGAAAACATTGAGATGTTGTTTGGTGAATAAACATGAATTACGAGTACGAAACGCTAGTTTTCCTGGTTATAGTGTTACCGAACACGTGACCGAAATAGCGATAGTAGCCTCTTTATTTTATTTAGCTTTTTATAGAATACTAGCTGCGCATCACGGTCTTGTCTACAATTTTATAGGTGCCGTTAATTTTTCAGGGATTGAAGTAGCCTATGTGCTAGTGCAGGATATAGACTAAGTACCTTCTTATCATTTTTTTTTATTTCGGTTCTGCCGTTTGTGCGTGATTGAGTATCAAATTTTAAATCATCTTATATATGTATTTGAATATCCAAACCTGCACACTTTCACATTCAAAATTGACCGCAGTAAAGTGTTCCTGAAACAACTTGCATTTGCTTTCATGTCTGGATATTTGTTTGTATGTTTGTATGAATGTCACTACTCGCTTTACAATGCCGTATTTTAAATAAACTTTAACAAAACTTTGTAACCAGGTTTTCTAGTTTTATAAACTTTTTTGTCATCGATGATTTTTGATTGGGTGGACATTTTCCTCAAAAAGCGGAAAACCTTTCTGCAGTGCAATTCACCAGCCAATTTTGATACCATTTGACCTTCTATTTTGGTAACTTGCTAACAGTCCTTGCAACCGAAGCTTAGTCTATTCTAAACAAGAATTTCGAATTAAAACAAAATCGGTCAAGATATAAAAGGTTGTGATTACTTTAAAAAGTTTATACTCGCGAGGTCTACTGTTTGCAGAACTAGTATTAGTACGAGTAGAGTGGGATGTCTACATAATAAAACCTAGAGCTTACTGTAGCGTTTGCCTTCAGGTCAGCAACCAATAAAAGCAGGCAAATAATTCTTACATTTGCATAAGGATGGCCGAACACGCGATCCAATTGTACAAGAACTGTACAGAGCCCGGAAATCCATTAACGTCTCCAGTCGGTCACATGTCTCGCTTATCTGTGCCGCAGCGGCAATGTATATCGGAAGCGGTATTTCGGTCCTCAGCGGAATTAATGTTGGCGTATTTTGGTGCGGGTTAGGATTGGTTGGTGCATTAAGGTATTTAGCATTTCAGTATTTTAGATCGGTACTTGAAGTTACCCGGCCTCAAGGTACCGGTATTAGAATAAGTTTTTATAAAGCTGTGATGCTTTGTTGTAATTTTGATATTTTATCTTTTAAACAGAGGAGTTTGTATAGGTATATGTGAGATAAGTTACAGTTAAAAAAAAGATACCAATTTTTTTTTATCTAATATCAAAGTACCTAGCTGTGCCCCGTGGATTCACCTGCTACCCTAAAGCAACTATTCATTTTGTCCTAGATAAAAAGTAACCTCCATACCAAATTGTATCCAAATTAGTCGGATTCCAAAGTGAATAGAGGATAAAAAATTAGTAACAATGCCAACGTTTTTTCCAGATCTGTCCAAGTTTGTTGCAAATTCGCATAATCGATTCGATGCCAATGTCATAAATAGCTTATTTAAGCTCGGCTACTGTAGCCTCTGAATCTGCATTAAGCGCTATCAGCCCTTATCTAAGCTTATACACGCGCGGCAGAGCACATTTGCTAATCGGCGCATCGTTTCACTCCCTATAGATGGATACAGCCGATAATTCCACCGGGTTTTATACCCGGGAAGGGAGATCCAGATTACGAACAATTTGCCATACGGTTGTTTGGAATGGGATTTTTGATGGACTCGTATTTGATTGAGTTGAAGGGGTGACGACGGACGATTGAAGCTTTGTATCGAGAGAAGTATTCGTACGAAGCATGGCTACAAAACATATCTATTCTATAATAATATTCTATCTACTCTATATTCTTATCTATAATGATCTATTTATAAGAACAGACTATTTTAGAAAAAAAGTTTGGAAAAATTCAACTAATTTCATAATGGTGCACAATATGCATCATAATGATGAGAACCTGTGATAAAGCGTAAACAAACCTAAGCGTATGCTCAGACGCAGGAGACATAACACAGCACAAATTAGATTTTTCAAGGCAGGAATGGATTTTGCAGGTAGATCGGACGAGACAGACATAGGCTCAGAGCAGGACAGAACAGACAGCACATACCTGAGTCACACGTGCCTACACCGCAGTACACAGCTCTCCGTACGCTCATACATTACAAAACTTATTAGTGCCCTGCCCTGCGATGTATGGGCCTTCGTCACCTGCGTCTTAGCGTACGGTGGACGACGGTCGTCGTAACTGTAAAATCGTCCTAATATTCCAAAGAGGCTATTTGACCAGTGTAAAGCGTTGACTGCAATGTAATCACTCAACCCAAATTTTATTGCCACTTCAATTAACAACTGCATTAAAACAAATGACCGTAATTGATTACGAGCACTTAATGTTGAACTTAATCTTTAAATAACAGTAAATCAGAAACATAAGAAATTACTCAATTTAAAGATAAATAATATTTTAATTCTGATGGAGGAACCGTACATTTTATGAACTTTCTACCTGCCACTGTAGAAGCTGTTAAAATGCATATAAAATCGATCGGCTTTAAGCAGCTTGTTTGTTTCAGTTGCATTAGTTTCAAGTGTTATAATCCTTTTTGTTTGTAACTTCTGGTGTTTATTTTTCACAACAGAGTTTGTCCATCTATCTATCTACTTGCTTAACTAGCTGTGCCTGTGATTACACTAGCTCTCTTGTGTTTTTATTACAGGCTACTTACGTACCAAAAGTTACATCAAGAACAGTAACTGTTGAGTTGATTTGAGTTTCTCCAATGAAAAAGTAACAAACTTTCGTATGAATAAACTTTCATACTAATAGGATTCTTCTTGTTCCATTTTTTAATCTCCATTACGCCCATCTATAGGTATATTACGTAGAAGATACTTACAGACATATTGGTTCACCAGTAACAACCAAAAGGCGTGGCTGATTCGAGCAACAGGATTATTGCACATTAATTCAAGGACAACACCATTATAGGCATGTCTGCAGATGAAATGGCCAGTGAGTCGCTTTCATTCACTATACAGGGTTATAAGGAAAGGGTATACTGAGCCAAAAAGGCCTAATGAGTAGATAGTATATCTACTCATCATTATGAACAACTTTTACTATGGGACCAATAATTTGCGAAAAAATAATCAGCTGTTCCATACATTTTCTCGAGTGTCTTTGACATTTTTCTACGCAATATTTTTTCTTGTAGAATATGACATTCAGCAGAATGCTAAAACTTTTGAAATTAGTCATAATTATATTAGTTAAAATCTATGGGCTTATTATAAGGACCCTGATAACAGAATTTCTATAGCCCTGACATTTCTAGACCGCCTGAAGGCATCTGACTTGGCTTAGCGGTTGTTTTTATAGAACAAACAACTGGCTCCAACAACTGAACTTACTGTTTTTACAGTAAAATTGTTTCGAAAACTGCATCGTAACTATCTTGGAGTAAAAGTTTCGTCGCTCCGCGCAACGGCTCGCGAAGAATTTGATAAAACAGTTGTTGCATGAAATATCAAATTGCATTTATGCAGTCGTGCTTGCTCCGCTTTTATTGCTACTTTTTATGATTCTCTGCACTTTTATACTACTTGTTAAACAAGGTTATAAGCAAAAGGTACGCTAGGCAATAGGTAAAGGAATTGCGTGAAATGTGTATTTGTGTTTTTTAGTGCGACGACGAACACAAAAATATAATTGTAATTCTATGATATCACATAAGTGACATTTAATTGTCTTCGTGGTAAAAAAAATTAGTCCGAAAAGGGCTGAAAAAGGTTTGCAAAACAATCAACATAAAAATCGCGAAAATTATATCATCTGTAGTTTGTCAAGTGCCATTGATATTTTTTTCTATGATTAAAAACGTCGTTTGTTATAATGAACCTCTAAGCGATATAAGTCTCTTCTTTGTACTTTTATCACAATTCTCCACAAGACCCAACAAAAAATAAACCAAATTGAAAATAAGAACCTCTCCCGCCTCTGGTATTCCAATAAGGGCTCCATGATAGAACTAGATTACACTCGAACCTCAATCGTCACCTTAACCGAGGTCAGAATTCCATCGGCCCTTAAGTCCTTCCATTCTTCAAGAAAGGTCCCGGCATTTCCATGTAAATCGCCATCTGGTGGCTGTGAAGCTTGGCCCAGTACAATTGCGGCTCACATAAACAGTAAGGCAAAGCCCTGTTTATCAAAAGAAAAAGAAAAAAGTACAAGTTTGTAGACAGATTTTTAAAGATTGGCATTTTTTGTGCACTTGAATGAGACAGTCACTAATTCTACTCAGAGTGTAATATTTCTAGTCCTTTGCCAGTTTTATCGTTACTGTAAAAACTTGCATTCAAAAATAAGATAGCTTTATCTTGAATGGTTTTACAGACAGGCAGACAGACCTCGAGACAAATTAAACTAAATACAAGAACATTATTTTTACAAAACAAAAACAAAAACCGACTTCAAACTATTGAGTTATTCATCTATTTGTCGCGCACGTACTTAATGCAAATTTAAGACTGGTAGTATATGGTTTTCTTATGGATACCATTATCAGAACTGGACTAAATTGAAATGGAACCAAATGGAATGCGTCAGCTTTCTAATAAAAAAAGAATCATCAAAATCGATTCACCCAGTCAAAAGTTATGAGGAAACAAACATAAAAAAATAAAATAATAATAATAAAATTTAAAAAAAACGTACAGTCGAATTGATAACCTCCTCCTTTTTTGAAGTCGGTTAAAAACTTTTGGAAACCAAAGTGGTTTTGACACATTTTGTTATATTAAAACGGATTACTCATGTAACCGTTACGTTACGTAACAAAATTTAAATCAATAAGTAAACACTTTTACTGCGTTATTTTTTTTAGTACCAACTTTTTTAATATTGCACTTATCATAAAATATACTTACTCATGTCCTACTGGTGGTGTGAACACATAATGCCTGCCATCAACCGGGCCCAGAAGTAAGGTCGCATACATTATGCATTCAGCCCGGCGACCTGCCATCCGAATCAATCCGGTGTTTGGTGCAGATCCGACAAAAAGTGCCTACGAGATGAGCTTACCACTGATCCAGTGTAAGAGGATGGATGGGATCACTTTCAACAACTTACGGTAACTAAATCACTATAAAATAGGTCACAGGTCTTATATCTCAGGGTGACGAGTGCAGAGCTGTGCCACGCAGGGTCTTGAATTTTGCGAGTTCAAAATTCTGGGTGGTGCAGACCTGTTATGGGCAAACGTGACGTTTAACATCAGGCGAGCGATTTGCTCGTCTCGTCACTCACACATAAAAAAAGGTTTAGTAAGTACCTACAGGGACTAAATCACCATAAGAAAAATAACCGGTTAAATATCTTACTATTCTATCCTACTAATATTTCTATAGCAGGATAGTATAACCTCTTAACCGATATTAAAATTTCTCATAATTGTTAAAACTTAATGTTTATATTGGAACAAGCTTCTTTCACAAAAATCTGATTTACGATACTCAAGTTATAGTCGGATAAATATACAAATATTTAAACATACAAGAGAAAATTTGCTTGCCTATACTCTGAGACCTCAACTTTGCTAAATAAATGTCAAAGTGTGTGTGTTTATTTTATTTATTTATTTAATTCACAACAAAACTTACAGTCTTAAGACCAAAACGTTTTGCGCCAAACTTAAGAATAAACTAAGTAACTTAACATAAATCGGGTAAATCAGTAATACAATGATGTAATATTGCTCTGTACGAGGAAGAAAATAAATCAAAATCTGGCTGGCGGGCAATCAGATCGTTGAGTAGTGTGAGTTAGTTTAGATAGATAAATAGATCCACTCTTTATTGTTCACACCAGAAATTACAAAAGGGCAAAAACATTAACACTTAAAACTAGTGCAACAACCAGCTGGCGGCCCTATTACTAAGAGCGATCTCTTCCGGGTAAACTTAGGATGGCGGGGATACTTAGAATAAATAGAAAAACGGAGTGTGCTTTTATCCCGAAATAATAAACAGGTTCTATAGCGCGTGAAACAGCTAGTTTATAACTAACCCCCAAATAAAGTCACGATTAAGAGAAAGCATAAAAGCATTAAAATAAAGCATTTACGATATTCACGTCTAATGAGACCTCCGCAGCTAAGGATATTATCGAGGCCCTAAAAAGGTCGTAAAAGACCGAATACCCGAGGGACAAAGGAATTTCCGGATAGGTATGAAACCTGTTACATAATTATATGTACGTGGATAATAATGCGGTATTTAATGCAGCGTTAAGTGTTACGTTAAAAAGTGTTTTTACTTATCTACCTGCTATATATATGTAGTGTTTAAAATAGTTTAAATATCAAAACATTAAATTAAATACAAACTTAACGATTAAAGTTGACGAGTTTTTTTTTTAATAATTTTTAATAGATAAATCATTTTCTTTGCATTTTTTCAAAAAGATTTTAACTTCACTTGTACAAATTATTAAGACGTTAACCGGAAAACGAAAAATAAACATTATAGAAACTAGACTATAAAAAAAACTATTTGGGCATTAACCAACAGCGGTTACTCTATCTTCTTTTAATTTCGGTTACTCAGTCCTGGAATTTAGTTAGATAGTAGAACCGGCTTTTGGGCTTTAATTTTCTATACTTGGTTATGAGAATTTAACGTAACATTTACTGCTAATGGTTATAGAAATCCACCGGGTGCTTTTTTAAACGACGGACATATTCGTATTCAATGCTCTCGTAATTTAGACCGTATGCAACACTGCAAAGGCGCCCAAAAGAAAGAAAGTAGAGTTAGACCTAGATATACCTATAGAGTTATCATAGAGTTCTTATAATCTTATCTCATAGAGTCTTGAACTGTAAGAGTTCAAAATTCTGGGTGACGCAGACCTGTTATTGGCAAACGTGACGTTTAACATCAGGCGAGCGATTTGCTCGTCTCGTCACTAAATAACATAAAAAACCTAGTAGAAGATGATTTCATTACCTCTCGTCTACAGTGAGCTTGAATTATACTACTTATAGAACATCCTTAAGTATTACTTTACTACACCTTTCCGTTACACCTTGTACAACGATGAGTCTAAACGATGGTTAACAAAAAATTAAATCAAACAGTTTCTTTTAATTATGTCTATTTTAGTCGGGAGCCACACAAGGCATTAAGGTTAGTTTCGGTAAAAAATCTGTGTCACCGTGCTTAGAATCAGTCTTTGATGCTTCATCAGCTGCGTTTATTGCGGCTCGAACATCCCGTGAAGCTTCTCTTGTTTTTGCCAAAAGTGCAATGTGGTATTCTGTATCTGGCATTCTAGCATTAATGCCTAAAAGATGCAAATATTGTGTTCTATGTTGAATATTTTCAGTAAATATCCACAAATAAGGATTTTTGACTATAAATCTGTATGGATAAAATTCTCCAGTTATGGGATTCCAGCAAGCAGTAGATTTGATAACGCTGCGCATATATAGAAACGACTTTGAGAACTGGTATGACCCGGTATGATTTAGGCCGTTAATTGGGTACTCGTGAAGGGGTCCGATAGAATTCACTTGAGTTTTGTTTTCTTCATCCTGTGCGAATATGTGTACGACTTTCGTTTCGCGTGGTTCATGATCATAAGTATTGAACACGCACTCGCTTGTATAGCCCATGTCAGTGACAGTTACTGTCACGCATGATTTTGACGGTGGAGGGGCATCAGGAGAATTGCTCCCTGCTGCGACCAGATACCAAGGTCCGTTTAAAAGAAGCTCTGTGACATTGTACACTCGCGGCGTATATGCAATGCCTTTTAAAGGACATCCTATCGATTCTTTAATTATAGTACCGCAATATTTAAATAGGGTAATTTGGCTTGTTGATAGTTTGATTATAAAAACTATAATTAGTTGCAGTATTTTAAAACGAAAAATTTTCATGATTGTGACCCGGGTATGAGAAACTGTGGATCCGCTGGAAAATAATATTTTGCATGAGTTTTTAAAACGATTTTATGTTTATTTAAATGTCGATATATTTATCTATACTAATAGCTATTTAACTTAAGGAAAACTTAAAAGAAAAATATTTAAATGAAAACTTACACGCACAACTACTTAACTCTGATTCGCGACAGAAAAACGAATATTTTTTATATCCAGTATTGTAATGTGGATATGGAGCTATGATTGTGAAACGTTTACATTTCTTAATCGAACAAAGAAGGGGAGAATGAGGTAGTGCCGTCCGTCACTTGCTAAAGACAAAACAAAACCAAGCAAATATGAAATTACATTCCCAGCGAGTGCTACAGGCTTTGACGAATGACGATACAAGTAAGTCTCTTAGAAAAACTCTCGAAACTTAACAACTAACAACATACTTACAACAATGTTGTTAGTATGCATATTTTAAATAAAATATGAATTTTACAAATTTAGTTTTCTTTTTATATACCGAGCCCCATGTGTACTGTAGTCTAATCTCCCCTATGTATACAATAACAAAATGCTATTCTTGTTTTACTTAATCTTAATGTACAACAATAAAATTTCACCATATAGGTACTTACGAGTATGTAGTTCGATAAAAGTAGGTACAGATCTACTACATTGTAATTTATATATTTATACTCGTACTAGCTGACCCGGCAAACGTTGTTTTGCCATATAAATTAATAGGGGTTGGTGATAGAAGGGTGAAAATTTAGGGTTGTATGTATTTTTTAATGCCACATTATAAAAAATAAAAAAATAAAAATTTTGTCCAAAAAAAAAATGTTAAGAGGAAACACCACGGGTCAAAGAAATGAAAAATAGGTATTTGAATAAGTTATTGCCGTCGCGCAGTGCCCGAGCAAGCGAGCTATCAATGTGTGAGTGATGTGTCAATGTATGCGTGGCCGCCGCGCCCCGGCCGCCCGCCGCCCCGCGCCCGCGCGTCCGCGTCCGCTGCGCTCGTCAGTTGTTTCTGCTATTTTATTTTATTTTGTGGAGCTCTAAAGGCTTACTTTATGAAAAAATTAAAAGAGACGATGTATTCTGGCAGAAAATGGAACCTACATTGGAAACCTTTTATTTCGAGTGTCTCTTACCGGAAATAATCGACGGTCGTATACCACGAAATTTAACAGTAAGAGAGAGAAAAGGAATGGCCACGGAATAGTTTAGATTAAGTTACAAAATTATTGATACTAGTGTGATTTTAATATAAAAATTTCAAGAAAAAGTTTTATTAGTTACTTATTTCATTCCAAAGATACAAGATCACGATAATTTACATAATTATAATTTACCTTTAAACGAGCAATGCTTGTATGTATGTATATTTATATGTACTATGTATATTTGTGTTTTGTTTTTGTGTTGTTGTGATCTCGGAAACGGGTAACGATTTCGCAGAAATTTAGTATAAGGGGGTTTTCGGGGGTAAACAACCGATCTAGCTAGATAGTCTTATGTTTGGGAAAACGCGTGTTTTCGAGTTTTCATGCGTTTTTCTTTCCACGCAGAATATGGTCGCTAATTTTGTCTTGGCGGCTACTGCCCGCGTTTGTTTTTTTGTATATTTTTTTAAGCTATTGCATAGCTTCTATCGCGGGCCTTGAGCGTGGAATGCAGAAATTCCGTTACGAAAATATCCTAACACCGTAGGGTGCAACTCTACCAACACATCAGCATAGTTCAATGGAGGCGCCACTATTGCACTTCCAAAACAAAAATGACAGTCTTTCTTAGAAAAAAATAGTTCCTCCATTTATCCACCTATGACAGAAAAGTATGCTGGCTGGAATAATAAAAAAGTAATCTAATTTGACATTGATTCGGTAGCTTTTTAATGGCTGGCAAGGTTTCAGTATATTGGGATAGGGCGGGGCCTAACGTGTTTGCAATTAAATTTGAAATAATTTATTTAAGTATGCATGACTTTAATTATGGAACCGTCTTCATTATTGGCTCGTAAGATATTTCTTCACATACAGGGTTATTCATAAAGGGTATGCTAAGCCGAAAAAGGCTCATAGTACTCATCATTATGAACAACTTTTACTATGGGACCAACTCGAAATTCGCGAAAAAAAATCAGCTGTTCCATACATTTTGTCGAGTGTCATTGACATTTTTCTATGGAATAGCTGATTTTTTTTTCGCGAATTTCGGGTTGGTCCCTTAACAAAAGTTGTTCATAATGATGAGTACTATGAGCCCTTTTCGGTTTAGCATACCCTTTATGAATAACCCTATAGAGAAGGCAGCGTGGTAGAAAAATCTCTAGGTTGAATTTTGCTACTTTTCAGGAGAGAAAAAATACTGTCTTACTTTTTACTCATTTGCAGTAAGGTACAATTAGTATTTTTAAACTATTGCATAGCTTCTATCTTCTTCTATCTATTTGCAAAAAATATGCTATGCAATAGCTTTACCGCGGCAGTCCCCGAGTCTCCACACGTCTTTTTTTTGTTATTTGATAAGTTTATGTAGATAATCAACTAAACACCACCATATTACAGTGAGTCGATCAGCGTCGACCACAACTTTAACAAGCGTTTAGTTATCAGAATTGCTATTATAATATAAAAGTTAATCAGCTAGTTTGTGTTGGTTGGGAGTTGGGAGGTACCTACTGTCATATTATTATATTCCAACTAGAAATATCGATATCGATGAACAACACTAGTTTATCGATCAAATGATCGACTACGTGTCACACCACTAGTGTATTTACGTATGTCCATTATCCGTGCCTCCCTAACCTCAAGCCTCTCCCCGCAGAGTGCGATAGGGACAACTGCCTGCAGCTTGGACCGAAAATGCCTATGAAAAGTACGAAAAAACAACGATTCGTTGTCCCCTGATTTCTTCTCCAAAACTTAACCGATTTGAATACTTTTTTCATTAAAAATTAAAAAAGACTTGGAACTGTGTTCCTATGTTTTGATTTTTTTTTAATTATCAGAGAAATTTGTTTTCTGGACATTTGAACACAGCGGAAAATCAGGCTATTTTTTTAGATTTTTGAACGTTCATATCTTTTTTAATAATTAATAATTGATAAAAATAAAAACCTAGGGACATGCTAATAGTGTCCATATATATTCAGAAAAAAAATTATTACTCTACCGGCATTATCCAGGGAGGAAACAGAGGACTACGTTTGTATGGAAAAACGGTGCCTCTCTTTCCTCTTAAGGGACAACTCTTATCACTTAGGGGTATGAAAAATAAATAGTAGCCGATTCTCATACCTACTGAATATGCATATAAAATTTCATGAGAATCGGTCAAGCCGTTTTGGAGGAGTACGGGAACGAACATTGTGACACGAGAATTTTATATATAAGATGTACTGCTGCTGTATTCGCTATGCTACAGGAATAATAGTCCAGATCCATTCAGTCGTTTTACGTGATTGAGTAACAAACATCGAACAATCGACATACAAACTTTAATTTTTATATTATTAGTAGGATGATTGAAGATACGAATACATACACTATACAGGGTTTTAAGGAATGGGTATACTGAGCCGAAATAGGCTCGAAGTACTCATCATTATGAATAACATAACTTTTACTACGGGACCAACCCGGAGATCGATTTAAAAAAACAGCTGTTTCACAAAAATTTCACTTGACAGAATGTATGGAACAACCATTTTTTTCGTCAATTTCCGGGTTTGTCCCAAAGTCAAAGTTGTTTATAATGATGAGGACTGTGAGCCCTTTTCGGCTTAGCACACCTTTTCCTCATATCACTGTCTGTGTGTATACCTAAATAATTATATGTAGATATGTTTCAGCCAAGTCTTGCATCTAAATAAACCACTTCTCGTTGTCCGATTGAGCTGAGATTTGGTTTACCAGTGTAACTCCGATGCCGATACAATAAAAGCTTGCGTTTATAACTTCTTTTAAAGATTACATGCGTGACATTTATTACGTCTGGCAACTTTGGATATGGAATTTTACATTAACAGTTAACACCAATGATGTCATTCAATATCAACATATTAGTTAATAGAGAACTGATGCGTCCTCATTGCGATACTGATACCGTTCAGATAAATCAAAAAGCAATAATCGTAATTCATTGATTTATTCACACGACGGCTATTTAATTAGCACAATGTAGTTCATGAATTAATCACTGATAATAATAATGCCGTTTGTAATTACTATCATTATTCGCCTATACATTGTGCACGGAGTATTATGTGATTAACACTTTAACTGCGGAAAACACATACCTTGTGTTTTCCTTTGTGCGACGCGAGTGCGGCTACACGCCAGGCGCGTAGAACACAACGCATTTGACTATTAGCCGCACTTAAGGCAAGCGCATGTGATTATTAGCAGCAGTTAAAGTGTTAAGAAAAATAAGGAATTTATCATTAAGGATGACTTAAAAAAAGCTTGATAGTCAGTAACCAAAACTTCTAGCGATACCATGTTGTCTGTAGATTTAACTAGGCAAATCAATCTTCACACTATTTAATCAATACTATACAAGTTAGAATTTGTAAACATAATTATATAGGTACATAGGTACAAACCGGAATTCACGAAAAAAACATCTGTTGTTCCACACATTTTGTCGTGTGTTTTTGACATTTTTCTATAAAACTGCTGATTTTTTTTTCGATTATTCCTCGTTGGTCCCATAGCAAAAGTTGTTCATAATGAAATAATGAGAACTATGAGCCCTTAGCATACCCCTTCTATATACCCCTGTATGAAGTAATTAAATAACAGAGTTTCTTGAACCAAACCAAAAACACTTCTGATTAAGTTTAACTAAACAAAAAAAAACAGTGTATTCTATAATTTGGGACCTCTGCATGCAATGCAACAAATAGACACATAATACCTACACAAACACGTTAAAGATAAAACACTCATCTCTTTTTGCGACAAGACTTAATAAAAACAAGTTATAAAATTTAAAACTACACACGTAAGAACAATGACACCCATTATTCACAGCGCACAGTGAAAGTGATAGCGAGCGCTATATCACTTCGATAAGCAGGAAAGAGTAAAAGCGTGTATTATGACACTTCGCGACTGATACCAAGTGTCAAGTGTCAAGTGTAAAGTGTAAAGATACGTCTTGTTGTTTGTAAAGTTTTTAGTGCTCGTTATGTGCTGGTGAGTAACTGTTGATAATTGTAGCATAACTTTGTAGAAGTTGTTGAGTATTGCAAACAATATCAACACAGTAAATTAAGTGCAGGGTTGCAAGGAAAGGGTATGCTTAGCCGAAAAAACTCATAGTACTCATCATTATGTTCCGAACAACTTGTCAAGTGTCATTGACATTTTTTTTTGGAACAGCAATTTTTTTTTGATTTCCAGGTTGGTCCCACAGAAATGTTGTTCATAATGATAAGTACAGACTATGAGCCCTTTTCCGCTTAGCATACTCTTTCCTTATAGCCCTGTTTAGTATACTTAGATAAACGAGACGTTCATACGCTGGCCTTCGTTGTCTCGGCCTATACTCTGCATACGACACAAATTTCTTTGTTATATTACCATCTTCTATTCAAAAGCCATTCACGAAACAATACCTATACGCGGTATTACAATAAGTGCCACATATCTCACTACAAAGAATGTTGTAATGAACTGAATTCTCGCACATAAATTCATTACCCGACACATTTCAATGCTATTTTGTTTCTTAGAATCACTAACAGATATATAAATCGATGTTCGACTTTGATTATGGGCATTTCGAGAGACCAGCGTAGCTAGAGCTTCCTCTCTAGTCTTCGATAGAACTTTAACACGCGTCTTAGTCGCAGTTTATGGGTCGTAAAAGGTCTTTTGTGGCTGGTTACGGAGTTTTCAATGGTTAATAATATATCGTTGTTTAGTTTGTGTTGTGCATAGTTATTAAGTTCGACAATCGGAGGTCGTTGTCCTTTGGCCAGATATGCTACTGCTTGTAATATTATTTAATGCTAAACGTCTCATTTGCAAGTTGAGAATCATTGGAGAATATTTTTATTATGACCGTTTACTGGAATTGGTCCTTTATCATTCATTCTGTTGGGTTGTTATGATTATTTTTGTGGCATAATTTAATTGGATGTTTTTATTTATGGTCCATGTTTCATTTTCAGATAGACTTATTTATTTTATGTTGGAATTTTAATTCGAGCTTTAGACCACCCCGCGGCTTTACTCGCTATTTGAAAACAATAGAAAAGCCCTAAATCACGTCAAAAAAATCAATAATTAATTAATAACTCATCTTGTAGATCCTTAAATTATTATACCTAATTCGATTAAGGCGGAAACATACTAGCTATATATATATTTTTTTTAAATATGTACTCGTACTTATATTTAAATTATTTTCGCAAAGCCTGAATGCAATTCAATAAATCCTATTATCCAAAATGTAAATTATCCTAGGATGAATTTAAAATTCCTCTAAATTTTCAAACTCCAAAATCTTCGCTTCGTTTCGTTCACTCCAGTTTACCTCTGCTCTACTTTCGTAACAATTAGACAAGTAGCGCTAATAGTCATTATCGGTTGGAAGTCTACCGATTTACGTATTCAGTTTATTGATCTAAGTTCGATATTCCATCATCCTCCAATTTTAACCTTAGCATTGTAAATATAATGTTCAAAATTGCATGCACTAAATTCCCAAACATTTTTTTCCATCTATGATTGAAATTTTTATCTTAGGTCTTTGAAAATAGTGTCCAAAATTGTTTACAATTTTCTTTTACTAGTCGATGTGTGCATACTCAAGTCGTAGGTACCTTTTTCACAGGCTTTGTTTCAAGTAAGTAACTAGTTGGTTTTTTGTAGTCTTGGCTAGTTCAAAACCAAAAAAACATCAAACAGACCGCAAAAGGGATAGTCTAAAAACTCTGATACTAGGCACTCAGCCTATATTCGAACTTGATAGATTATTTTATACTTTAATTCAAGTGGATTAGTGCTATTTTGCAAACAGTTTATTTTCGAACGAACAACTACCAGGACTCGGCGGTCGGTAGAAGTAATTGAACTTCCTAATGAACCAAAACAAATTTAAGCTTTCTGTTGACCAATTGTCCATGACTTTGGTCCATCTATATCCATGTCCATATTGATTCGATGACATAAACGAACCTTTTAGCAAAAAATAGGGACATTATGTTCCCTAGTGGATTCGCAGCTTAATCCTCACCTAATTTAAATTACAGCCAAGTCTAACGGAAACATCAAAGCTAACTTCATCAGTCCAACGTCAGTCTCAACTTATCTTTCTACAAGTACGTTATTCCTCAGATGTAGCCGCCGCATACAGCTGAAATCATAATTAATCATCAGTCTTAATCTTTAATCAGATAAAATTATACATAACGTCTGACGGTACAATGGACCGTATGACTTGCGAATTTTATGTATTGATGATTTTTGTTTTGTTGGTATTGGATTGATTGACCTGGAAATAGTCTTGTTGCTATGGTGGCCACTGTGAACAGATGTGTGAGTAGGTAGGTATAGGTGTTGGCTGTAAGTTGACTAGGCACTAGAAGAACAGAGCGGTGAAATGTTGACCACATGGCTCGCTTTGGTTAGGTTTTGTTGAAATCAGATCTAACACAGTTTTTACGGTTTTCACGCACTCACGCTTACACTTTTGCATAGATATAAACGGAGCCTGTTTTGAAAAATATCGTAATTTTGGTTATTTGTGCATTATTGCCACTTACTGCCACGCAAATTTTCATGAGTAGGTAGTAGTTTTACAAGTAGGTTAGCATTATCAATGTTTCAATTATTTAAACTCGGTTTAATTGAAATGAAAATTTCTTTGGAGCATTGTAATATCAGATCTACATACCACATACTAAGAAGGTACTTAGATTTTCTTAGCATCACTTCGTAATCGCATGAACTAAACGTCTAAATACTACTACTTACATGTAAGTACATCAAAAGCCGCCAACTTTTCAAAATCCACCCACAGCCACAGAACAACCAATAGTCCAACACCGCTAAACTTTTCACCAACACACTGATCACACTCGGCAACTCTCGGCAACGTTCGGCAAGCGAGCTTGTGCGAGCAAAGCTTGGACCCGACTGCCGGCTAATGTCTGATTGTTTCTATCTACAGGGTTTGTATATCTAGATGCACTTTCATACATGTTTAAGGGTCAAAGGGCTATCTTAGGGTATTGTATACCTATTTACATCTTGATTAATAAAAGTAATCGAAAGTATCGTAGTATGTGATCGGAACTAGTCATAGTGGACCTTAATACTACGTGCGTGTTCTCGTGTTTATTATTACAAAAATAATAGGTTTAAATAACCTCCTTTTTTGAAGTCGCTCAAAATTTAGATATATAAAAAAGACTGATATTACCTTCTGGAGTCTTTCGTCCCAAAAACGATTCCTTCCATAATTGGGGACGGAATTTTGGGAGGGAAGACTCAGAGGGTAGGTAAGTCAAGATTAATTTTTCAGCGCATTAGAAAACGGTACTTAGGTGTAACAGAATTAATATCGTAGCACCTAAGTATAGCCTTGTATATACAATACATTTTACCAAGATTCCCATTCAAGAAGTCCAGCTGTTCCCGTTCATTCACTATAGTTCACATCAAACCCTTTTTATGTTCATTTCAAAACACAATGAAAAGCATATAATTATTATTATTACCTCTTGCGAACATGTTCAAAGTCGTAAGCTAAGTAACTTATTACAAACTTGCCAACTTATTTATGCAGTTGGCTAACTGGTGAAACTAAGTAAATCTACGAATGTATGACCAGTTTGTTCAAAAAATACTATGGTGGCTCCCCCATCTAACTCTATAAATAAGTTGGTCGTATCACCTAGTATTATAAAACCACAGCATCAGCAGAAAATAACTAGTAAAAGGTTAAAATACGGTTAACATACTAATAAATCTTTATTTACTTCCTAGTTGCTAAGAGCTAGCTAAATACGTCTAATCTTCTGTAACTATTATTGGCTGGACTCACCGAATGCCTGGACTAAATATACTTTCACCGTTTTCTATATCAAAACTAACAAAAAAACATTAACTTTGGAAAATATAGTAACACTTTCTCCCAGAAAGGTTTTCCTCAAAGCTATTCACAAACAGACCTCGCTCTAGAATCATTTACAGCTACACTCACTCAAACGCAGGCACGTGAATGGGAGGCTTTATGGCAGTTATTTAATGCTCCAACGCTCTCCAAAGAGCGGGGAAGTCTATAGGATGCTATTTAACCTTAAGGGGTTTTCTCACTGCGAACAACCAACTGTAACGTAACATTGACAATCCATTGATTCGCATTTGAAGCATTAAGTACAATAGGCAGTATAGAGCGTGGACTGATGAGCATTTACTTGTAATGTAAGGATGCAAGATTTCATTTCGAGCATAATGTTACAATACGTGTCTTCATTACTGCCTTACTGACTGACGAGCATTTGCTTGTAATGTAACAATCGAAAATTCTATATTGAGTGTAACATTACAATACCACAAGTGGCCTTTCTTATAAAGTTTTTATAAAGTAAAGTGACATGGCTTAGTGCTGCTAAGCATTTAAAGCCCTGTATCATTACAAGTGGCGAGCTGTAATGCTCGGTTCTCCTCCCTCACTTATAATGCTCGAATCTGAACTGTTACATTATACGCAAGTGGTCTCAGTGAGGAAGCGCCTTAAAGCTACGTTTTCAGGATTTCCAGCAAACTTTCGCTATGCTCTACCTTTTCACAACAAGTAAAAAGTTGAAAAAACAGTCGATAACTCGACTGCGGACATTTAATTTTGTAATTAATTTATGAAATCAGAACTTTTTCCTCTTTTACTTTATCCCACACTATATGATGACAAAAAAATCATAGATTCGGGGAGGTGAGAGGGGAGTCACTTTTTGGATGTTAAATCCTTTATATTGATTTTGTTTGTAAGTAATTATCTTAACCTATGATTATTAGATTGTGTACTGAAGGTTACACGTGCAAAGCCGCGAGCAGAAACTAGTAGGAAATTAGTCTTTGCTTATGCGATCGCTTATCGGTAAATAACACATCAGTCGTCCGCCAGCTCGTTGAAACGACGTTATATTCAGCTATTTCATACATTTTGTCTAGTGTCATTGACAATTTTTTTTTGTGTAGGAATGAATGACTGTGTGAGTGTTCTATGTACGGTATAAGTGGCGTTATAAGAAGAGATACCTATATTTGGTCTGATAATGATGATGATGAAGCCACCAATAAAAGCTTGCATAATGAAGGTTCCCTCCGAAAATTATACGATCAAATTGACAATTCATTCATTCATGGGTCCTTCTTCCCTCCGCTTGCGGGGGAGGTCAGGAAGCAGTGCGATGTATTCCATCATTACTGCGGCTGGGCTCTGGAGGCAACTACCTCCAGGGAACGTCGGAGAGTGCGAGTGTCCATCCCACCCGCTGGGGGGGGGGGGGGTGGGGGTGTCTCGCACCCTCTCTCGCCAATTCGGCGCGTTGGCCGTCTTGGCTTGGTCGTGATTGCCTTCTTGGCTTGGTGTTGCTTGCTGATACTTTTTAGTGGGCCTCATCTCGGCTTGCCGCATCTTCCTCTTCGCTTTCCTCTGCGTCGGACAGTAGGAGGTCTCGGGGGAGGGCTCGCCAGGTACGTACGTCTGGTGGTCTCGCGTGGTGCGGCGCGATGTTCTGAAGGTGGGGGTGTGGTCCGTTGTCTGCGCGGTCAAACATGCCGCGCGCCAACCGAACCACGAACTCCCCCACCTTTTCGATTTTCAGGTCCCGGGCGATCACGGTGTTTCGTACGTACCGGCCGGCCCCCGTGATCATCCTGAGGGTGGTGTTCTGGACGATCTGGATCTTTCTTCTTAAACTGTCCGAGCAGAGGGCGTACCATGCCGGAGCAGCATAGGTCAATCTGGTGCGTATGTACATCTTGTACATCATCACCTTGGTCTTCAGCGGTAGCTTAGAGCGTAGCACAGGACCGAGCAGCGCTCTAGCAGCCTTCGCCTGGTTGGTTGCGTTATTGGTCTGCGAGCGCATGCTGAGGTCCTGGTCTATGAGGACGCCCAGGTACTTCACGCTCTTTTCCCACTTGACGTCTTGTCCTCTGAGCTGCAGTGGGGGTGGTAGATTGACCTTATGTGCTCGGCCGGTCAGTAGCGCGGCCGTCTTCCCGACGTTGACGGCCATCCGCCACTTGTCCAGCCATTCCGGCAGGATGTCGAGGACTTTCTGGATCCTGCCGGCGGCGATGGTAGCACGACGTGACGAAGCGACGTACGCACTGTCGTCTGCGAAGAGGGCTAAGATGACTCCCCTCTCGCCTGGAAGCAGGTCTTCCAGTACCGGTATGTCATCTGTGTATGCGGCATAGTATGGAGCTGACGTGCAGCTCCCCTGCGGAACACCTGCTGCGACTTCTCTGTATCCGGAACAGGCACCTTCGACGGACACGTAGAATCTTCGGTTTCGCAGGGACGATGCCGCGACTCGAACCAGCGCAGGCGGCATCGTGGTGCACGTCAGCTTGTAGATGAGGCCCTCGTGCCACACCCGGTCGAAGGCTTTTTCGATGTCCAGGAACACGGCGACTGATCGTCGCCCCATGTTGTGCTCGTCGGCAAGGTAGTGTAACACTCTTGTCAGCTGCAGTGTGGTTGAGTGGCGCGTGCGGAACCCGAACTGTTCCTCCCGTGGGGTGAGGTGCGGTCGGATTCTCCGCAACAGCAGCCGCTCAAACAGCTTGGAGATATGTGAGAGGAGTGTGATGGGGCGATAACTGGCTGGTTGGCGTCTATCCTTGCCGGGTTTCGGGATGACGATTACCTTGCCTGTCTTCCAAATCGCCGGGAAGTGACCGGTGCGAAGGATCCCGTTGAACAGCCGAGCCAGGCATACTAGTCCCCTCGCCGGTAGCCACTTGAGGGCGGCGTTGGGGATCTCGTCCGGGCCCGGTGCTTTCTTCGTCTTTAGGTACCTCACGGCTCGTGCGACCTCCGCTGGAGCTATGAAGTCGCGTCCTTCCAGCGGCGGAGCCGGAGCCTGAAGATATTCCGTCACTTCCCTGGCGATTCTTAGGTGGTGTTCTCTGGTGGCATCTGATGCGTCTGGGTGGACCGGGTGTAGCTGGAATTGACCTTCCAGGTGGTCAGCAAGCAACTCTGCCCTTTCTGCGGCCAAATAGTGCCTCTGCCCAGTGCTGTCTAGCAGTGGGCAGACGGTCGTTTTGGCCCGGGTCAGTTGGCGGTTGAGGTTGAACAGGTTGGCCTTGTCTTCTTCGCAGTTGGCGATGCGCTCTTCCCAGGAAGCGCCTCTCCAGGACTTGACCTCCCCGGACAACCTCTCCGTTATAGCGTTCAGCTTCGTTTTCGTTCTCGGGCAGCGAGATCTGGTCCATTGTCGGTGGAGCTTTCGCTTCTCGTCTCTCAGGACCTTCAAGTGACGAGGGAGCTCTTCTCGCCACCTGGTGCTGGCTATAACGGTTGTCGCCTTCTCCTTAGCGGAGATTATCGCATCGGTTAGCTTGATTGCGCAGTTCTCCACGTCTTCTGCTGTTCTCATCAAGCCAACCGAGGTATTCTGCATTAACTCCTGGTAGTAATTCCAATCCGTCTTATTCATCGGCTGTTTCGGTAGCATACATGTCGTGGATGCTCCTACGGTTATTAGCAGGGGGAGGTGCTGCTCATCGAGGTCGTACATCACCTCGATGGCGATCGCTGCTTCCATCCCCCTGTGTAGTACCACGTCCAAAACATCCGCGTGGTGGTGTGGGTTGGTGGGGATGTGGGTTGGAGAGTCCGGTCCCAGTACCGTGTATCCCGTCGTCTCGGCGTCCTTTTGGAGGATCTTCCCCGCCGGCGTGATTAGTCGTGAACCCCAGTTTCGGTGTTTGGCATTCATGTCCGCCGCCAGGATCGTCGGGAAGGATCCTCCGAAGATTTTGTGGAGGTCGGCTGTGTTCAGCGGGTCTTTCAGTGGGGGTCTGTAGCCGGCGTACACATTTGTTTCTCTACCGGCTACCATTGTCCTGACCCCCAATGTCCTCGTCTGCTTGAAGCTCAGGAGCCCCAACTCCTCGTGCACCACGTCCCTCCGTACCAGTACCGCCGTTCCTCTGTAGGCTTGGTTCTTGGGGGAGGTTTCGTCCCGGCGATAGGTGTGGTAGTTGGGGATCCTGAGCTGTTGCGCTGGTTTTAGTTTCGTCTCTCCCAGGAGAATTATGTGCAGGTCCTGATCCTGGGCGAGAAGTCGTAGCTGCGGAATCTTCCCCCGGATTCCCCCGGGATTCCAGTAGAGTATGCGCGTAAGGCCACTATCCATAATAGGCTCCTTGGATAGCGGCCATTACGCGCACAGCTGCCAAGCGAGGTTCCTCGCCAGCTGCTATGGCAGCGACCAGCTCCACGAGGGCCCCCACGATCATAAACATGGGGTCCCCGTGCGCCGGCGCTTGTGGTCTCGCCTGCTGGCGAGGGTAGTGCTGAATCCCGGGTCCGTAGCTGAATCCGGGGGGTGCTCTCCAAGGCTGCTGGTCTCTTGGGGCTTGACCCTCCCTAGTGTCCTGCGGTGGAGGGAAGGCGGTCCATTGTGGCCTGGGGCGTTGTGGCATAGGCCATTCTACTTCCGCCCCTGGCCTTCTCTGGGTCCTCTCCCTGGACACCGGGGCGAATTGCACCCTGGGGTCCAGGGACTCTTTCTCCACCGCCCCCTTTTTCCTCAGGGGCGGGGCAGAGTTGGAGCGATTGGTGGGCCTGGATCTCCTCCTGTAGCGCCTTTTCTTCGGCTGGGATGGTGGGTTGGTTGGCTGGGGGGCCGACTCCGTTGGGGCTGACCCCCCCTGCTGCTGTCCATCTTGTGGTGGTGGTTGTTGTTGGGAGGGGGGTTCGCTCTGGGGCTCCCTCTCCTGCTCCCCCCTCTGCGGGTGGTCGTGGTCTCTCGGGGGGGGAACTGGTTGGTCCCCTCCCCCCTTCTTCTTTCCTTTCCCCTGGTCCGCGTCCGGTTGTGTAGAGACCGTGCCAGGAGCGAGTGGCTGGGGCAGTGGAGTGGAAGCAACGGGGGGGCCTCCTCTCCTCCCCTTTCTCCCTTTGCTCCTGCCCCTTGTTGCCCTCGGCATGTTGGCCGGGGGGCGTAGGGTGGTGGGCTGTTGAATGGCCGGGAATGCTGGCCAGCCCCATCCAGGCGGAGGTATCGCCGGGGGTTGCTGGCGCTGGGCCGGCTGCACTTCTCTTGGGGCAGTAGGGGCCGCGGGTCTGTGGGGGGGAGGAGCTCGCTGTCTCCTGCCCCTGCTTCTTGCCGGGGAGGATTCCCGGGAGGGCAGCGGTTGGTTTCTCTTCCTTTGCCCTTCTTGAGGGGGCGGCGGTCTGGTGTCGCCCGGAATTGGGATCTTCCTCTTCCGGGCTTCTTTCCTGAACTCCGGGCACAGCCGGCTGTTGGCGGTGTGCCTCCCCGCGCAGTTGGCGCAGGTGGGGGTGGCATCTGCCGGCTGTGTGCACTCAGTCAAATTGACAAAAAACGAACAATGCATTATCTCCCAAACTACTTTACCGCAACGGATACCTCTCAAACGTCGATTGAAGCCGTTTTTTACGTCAAAACCATTTGATATTTTATAGAAAACTTTCTATAGAGCCCATAGATAAGTTACAAATGGGAAAATCTTTCGTAACGTTACAAAAACGGACGTAAAAAGTCGAAGCCTATTTGGAAATCGTGTCTTGAACATGAAGATTACTTATCATAGTAAGGTATTGTTGACGACAACAACGGATGTTACAGAAAACCTATTAAGAACCTAGTCAATCAATCGTTATAAATGTGATTTTTGTATCACATTTATAACGTATTGTTTTATCACATTTGTATGTTCTGATGTTTGTACGAAGACAAACCGCAGAACTAGAGTAATGTCAAAAGCAATGCAATGGTAAAAGCATAATTAATGGAAAACGTGAAGCTTTGAAATTCAAGAATTATTCCAGAATACACATTAATCACGGAATAATACTTTTATCTGTATATTTATTTAGTTAAATACCTACTTAATCTCGTGAAATCATGTCACAACAAATTATTTTTAGATTAAGTTATGACTGTATGAAGCATAAATCGCAGAACCAGCACAGTAGTAAAGGCAGTCTGATGGCAAAAGTGGAGCTGTGATAATATCATAACGTGATAATATCATATCCATAATGTATATGTATATAAACAGATTTTATTATATTATGGAACAGTTCTTAACGATAGATGGCGAGTTGGTGGTCTATTATTATTTCACAGTCAAATATGTAACAACATTTCGATAATAAGGTTTTATTATAATCATCATTCAATGAGTTTCTTCTCCGGACGTATGCAGGTTACCTCACGATGTTTTCTTTCAACGAAAAGCAAGTGGTATAAAAATTCGTACATAAGTTCGAAATAACTCATTGGTACGAGTCGGGGTCTGAACCCGCCACTTTAAGAATGAGTAGTGGCTGTTCTCCTACTGAGCTATCACGGCTTTTTTGCATAAATTTATTTAATTTTTAATCCTTGTAAAATTAATAAAGGTATCCTGCAACGGTTAGAATAATGCCAACTGAGACTGCGGTCTGATATGCATCGGCTGCGCTAGTTCCCATATATTATAGCCGATCGAAAACAAATCATGCCGCGACAGATACAAGATAACCGATTTGGAATACATCGTAAATCTGTACGTGTTACAATTAAATTAAGTGGTTAGGATTTGAGCATGAGAAAATCTTAATCCGGATTCTGGCTTAATCCTTATACAGGGTTATTCATAAAGGGTATGCTAAGCCGAAAAGGGCTTATAGTACTCATCATTATGAAAAACTTTTACTATGGAACCAACCTGAAATTCGAGAAAAAAAACAGCTGTTACATAGAAAAATGTCAATGACACTCGACAAAATGTATGGAACAGCTGATTTTTTTATCAACGATTTTTTCTTGTGACAAACGTCACAAGTTTGCTGCAGAAAACCTGGAAAAATATATTATTGTTTACCTACTGTCACAAGAGTTATAATAAATAAGTTTATTATTTACGTAATAATAATTTATAGTTTATTAAATATTATATAATATTAATAGATAACTAATAAATATGAATAATTTTTAATCATAATATTTTAATATAAACGTAAATTCTATTTGCAAATGTTTTATGATTGTGCATATTTTATGCATATTTCGCCCTTTGTTATTTGCATGCATATTTTGGCATTTTGATATTGCATATAATCCGATGTCTAGTTATGATCCTTTTTTTGAAATTTCTGGTGCGAACAATAAAGTTTTTCTATTATATAGCTTGAATTTGTACAAAACGTTGAATCTATATTTCTGATTCGTGTCAGAGAATGAAACAGACTGCCGGCTTCCTTGTTT
The DNA here is from genome assembly GCA_949125135.1 of Alcis repandata. Classification (NCBI taxonomy): domain Eukaryota; kingdom Metazoa; phylum Arthropoda; class Insecta; order Lepidoptera; family Geometridae; genus Alcis; species Alcis repandata. The sequence goes on along the minus strand of OX421225.1, from coordinate 1,315,475 downwards.
CCTAAGTGATATAATCTTGGGCTTTTCAATTTAATCAGAGTGAATAGGTGTCTGGTATCTTCGAAGTCTGCGTTCATGAACCGCTAATCCCGGTACGCTGTAGAGGCCTCAGTGGCCAACAGCTTTAGTCATTGAAAAAAAAAAGAAGGGCAATTTTTTCCAAGATATAAAGTAGCTTATTCAGGGTAACTTATAAACTCCAGGGTAAATTTTATCTAAATCCGTTTAGCCGAACATACGAACATCCAAACAGCAAATTTGTAGTAGGATAGTAGAATTGTGTAATTTGATGAGAACACATTCGCCAGTAATTTGACGAGGACACATTCGCAATTTCTAGTTCGTAACGATTTCCAAAAAATCGATTCGCCGAAAAAACATTATACCAAAAATAAGATACGCCGGAGAATAAGTAGACTCCTAATTTTCCAATTGTGTATTTATTTTAATTTCGAGCCAGTTCTATAAGGTTTGTGCTACTTATTTTGTTCCATTGCACCCTGTACCAGTGTACCTGCACCTTTATAAACTAGTCTCAGTCAAGTACGCACAAACTACTACCTAATCTGTAACCAATCGTAACACAATGTATTTCAACCGTCACTGGATATTGATCGATATTTATCTCGATTATTCTCGATTGAAACGAGCTTATTCGAGTTACGATTTATTTATCGATGTTTAAGGCTGATCTAATATAAATAGAATGAATAGAGTGACAAGGATGTTTGAATAACAGAATAGAAGAAGAATGTGTTTGAAACAAGTTCTAAAACCCTGACCAAGAATTATGGCATGATCATAGAAGATGTTTGACCAAATCAAATACAGGGTTAAAAGGAAAGGCTTTGCTAAGCAGAAAAAGGCTCATAGTACTTATCTTGATGAACAACTTTCACTATTGGACCAGCACTGAAGTAGCGCAAAATCTACTGTTCCACACATTTTGTCGAGTTTTATTGACATTTTACTATGCTCTTTTCAGCGTATCATACCCTTTCCTAATAACCCAGTATTAAATATATAACTATTAAAAAAAACAATCACTATAAGCTTAAGTCAAACACACAGCCATAAAAAGTCATGAAAGATTCTAAAACTTCCCCAAAAGTTGTTCTGTCCCTAGAGTACTACTGTACCTACATTAAATGCTGATTCGATATCGAAATAATCCACTCGATCATCTCTGTCACGGCAATTCTCGGAACAGCTTGTAATAGTCCGATAAAAAACTAAAGCATGAACAACGTGACAGTAATCGAGTGGTTTCCATATTGATAACAGGGGTTGGGAACGTTTTGTCATGTATATTGGTTTATTATCTGTTTATTATGTGGTTTAAAGTAGCGAGCTTCTTTTGATTTGTATGCATATGAAATAAAAAAAAAGTACAAGTATTTTTTAAATATACATTCATATTAAATACCAGCTGAGCTCCGCGGCTTCAACCTATGACTAAACCGATAACCGATGATTAAAAGTAGCTAAAGCGCGTATGTATGGGTACATACGGAGTATAATCCACATAATTATATTTCTAATTTTTATCAAAACGGTTTGGTAGTTATGGAGTTACGTCGTAACAAACGTTTACACACACACACACACACACACACAAACTATATCATAAACAATATTAATATAGTTGTCACAAAATAAGATGCCCGTTATGACACTTGAGAAAGACCGTAGAATGTAACTTGGAACGCTTTTCGCGCATACTTTATGGTAGCATGTAATGTCAAATTATAACAAATTCAGTCAAATTATAACGAAACTCTCAAAAACAGTCACGTTCTCAGTCTTCTTTTTTCAAATAATATTAGTGTTGTAACTTGTAACCATTTAATTATTGAATTGACGATAGCTCAACTGACGATTTTGGCTCATCATCCGAAGAAAATTATTGAATGAAGATTCAATCACTTTCGTTTTTTCTTGTTTTTTTTTTGTGATTGAATGAATGTTATTTTATACTAAAAATATTAAATTAAAGACAAATTGACCTCTCGCACCATTTCGTATCATTTCAATATACCAATATATAATATTTTCAAGTTTAAGTTAAATTTTCGAATCGTAACCTTTATCCAAAGTAGGTACTTTACAATACAAAATCAAATCGATCAAATACTCATACAAACTTGAATTGATTTATCGTGAGTATCGAATACCGAGTCGTATGGTAACATCACTAGTTACGTCGCAATGACAAACGTCCAAACGGGCATCTTATTTTGTGACGACTATTGTATTATAGGACAAGCCTGTCTTATGACAGGCTTGAAGTGTAGTGTCATTAGAATAACTATTAAAAATGAAAAAAAAAATGTGGATCCTCAGAATTCAGTGCAACTTGAAAATTTTGTCAGTTCTTTCAGGATAGATAGGTACTAAGCCCGCTTATCGTAAAACCCACATAATAATAAAACTAAGTACCTACATACCTATACGGAAGCATAGATAAACAATTGTCATGTTCTTTACCTTATAAAGTTCCTTTTAACCAAACTCGTATCACAATAAAAATAATTAGCTCTAATTTATTCTATTCCCACCGAAATCGTACCGAAGCAAACCATTTATTAAATCGTCACTTAGACCGATGACAATGGTAATTGTCGTCACGCCCCATGCGGGTGCAGTTTAAAGAGATCTCTTATTTAACGCGTTAATTAGACGCGAGATGAAGAAAGATGGGATGGGAGGATGTGAAAGGAAGAACTACAACCATGTTAAGCTATACAGGGTTATAAGGAAAGGGTATGCTAAGCCAAAAAGGGTGTAGGAGCTTTCGTAGAAAAATGTTGATGACACTCGACAAAACTTTTGGTAGGTCTTGAATTTGACTGATTGACGAAAACACAATTTTGTATTTTAAAACCAGAACTTTTTTAGTACTTATTTCTTTTTTTTTATTTAAATTCAAACACCCGTTGAATCCTGACCACATTATACAAACTAAATCAAAACCACCCAAATCAAACGAATTAACGACTTATTGTTTTCAAAAAAAGAAAAGAAAAATTCGAATTTAGAATGACGTTGACATTTTTAAGGGGCTCGTGCGCACGCGCCTAGATCAAAGGAGCCGGCGTTATGCGCGCGGGCGATATGGCGACAATTACATAGAATAAGTTAATGAGGTAGAAGCGATAAAGTTAAGTAGGCAAGAAAAGTGGCTGGCGTGTTTTCCGAAGTTTTCCGAAGAAGTTTTCAGAAGCCCATAAATGGAGAGGAGGCAAAGTACTTTATTACCACGCCGCTTGATTATGAAGAGCTATTTTATAATACTCTGTATAACTTAGTTTAAATTAAATGCCGTGATCCCTTTCAATATAAATGGTGGAGCGTCACCTTATGAAAGTCGCTGGTTTCAGGCCATTCAGTGGCCTGAAATAAATAAATTTACAACCACGCAATTTCCAATAATTATAAGAACATGTTTTTTGAAAATAATTGAATTGATAGCTGTAGTTAAACGTACAAAATAATTGAAGATTTTTATAACTAGGTATTGCTGTTTTCCAGAACATGGACTATAAATAAAAAAAAAAAAAAAAAAAAAGTGGCATTATTCATTATTTTACCTCACACAGCAAATTTCAGAGAAGTATCCCATCTGCGCTGACTAATCTAGGCATGACCACCGCAGTCGTGACACGTGACGGAAGCGCGGCTGTCACTTTATTGAAATGTAGCCGCTTTGTGGAAACTGTTAATAGCTGAATAGAGTTTACAGAATGAATGGACATTGGACATTGCGTGAGTACATGCTATCAATTAACATAATGAAGAAGAAAAGATGTGAGGTGCAATTAAATACATGTTTTCTGGTGTTTACACTGAAATGTATTTGGTGGTACCACTCCTTGAATTACGCTAATCTGGCAGCGCTAAAATTGTTTGGGTCTACCTCAGATCAAGGAGGAAGGGGTCTGTATGCTTTCATTTCAGTTTCTATGTGTGAAAATAATAATATAGAATAGTTTAAAAAACTAAAAAACACGCATTGTCATCGCTCTTTGACAAACGAGGCACGTAGCAGAATATGTACCAGTAGCCGTGGGGAATCACAGCTTAGCCAGCAGTAGTTACAGAATTTGCGTACCGAGTCACAGCTTAGCTAACAGTAATAGTAGAAATCGCGTTCGGAGCAAAAACACAATTTATTAGCTTCATATAATTATTTTAATTTATTTATAAGTATATTTTTTATTTTTTGTATAATAATTTATTGTCATCGATCCTCGATATATCTACAAAGTTTGAATGAAATCCGGCCGTTTAAAGTGGGTCAAAATCGCGCCCAAAGGAGTCGGTTACAAACATACAGGTGAAGCTAATACCTTTAGGCGTGTTAAAAAAGGATGTCAATTTTTTCAGAACTGTCAAGTTTTCCGTATTAATTATAACAAAATGTTGAAAAACCTCATAATTCCCATAGTAATACCTACTGTCTAGTTTAGTTTAGAGCATCCATCAGAGCAGTAGGTACTTGTTTTTAAGGCTGCTATTTCGAAGAGCAAGCTAGAGTAAATAAACTCCGACGGTTTCTCAACTATGCAAGAGTACCAACCCCATGCTGGCATATTTTCCAGCGATCTTCCCTTGGATGATGAGCTGAACTCACTCTTGATTGTCACTTCCTCATGACGTGACCAGTACAACGGCTACGCCAAAACAGTTCTAGCCACGACATATTATCCTCTCCAAATCGATACTTGAAACATTGTTTTCCACCACCAAAAATTAACGATTAAATTAAATAACCCGTTCGTGCATAAAATTTAACCCGAATTTATCCCAATTTAACAGGAACAGGATAGAAACAGGGATCCCGCGGGACCCGGTCGGTTTTGAGGTACAGCCCATGTTTACAGAGGACCACAGGGTTCGCAAATACATTGTGTTGTGTGCGCCTTAATGTGTGTGACGACATCATAAGTCGATGTTAAGGGTGGGGGGTAGATATCGAAAAAAGTTGGAGATTGTGAAATGATTTCGTTGCATATGTGCTTAGTTAAATACAAATCGTACACAACTAAAACTAAGTTCTTATAGCCGAGTGGCTAGCTGGTGTTAAAGTAGGTCGCCTGTAAAGCCTCTGACATTGCCATGCTTTGGTTGTTTTTGGAAACAGGTGGGGTCTACAATTTTAAGTGACATATTATTTACGGTAGTGCTCAGTTGTAAATGCGAACCGTGGTCACCCATCTATGTGGTCATCCATATATTTGTTACTTTTGCACGCTGAAAAGGCTGCAAGAGGGAATTTAATGAAATTTGAGATTGATTATAATTATCCTGTATTAACACTATCTACATTATAAATAAATAAATACACAGATATTTAAAGCAAAGAGCTATGTTTAGATTCCGTTGTCCAAATCGTTTTCCAAATCAACCGCAAACCAACCACTCGAAAGCACACTAAACCAAAACTTCAGCTAATGTTTAATCAGTTAAACTATACTGACATGAGAACGTAATTATCTCGCATTGTAGTCACATTTACAGAGGAAGATGACTATTGAATGTTAGTTAATGGTTTAGAGAGTGTGCTTGTAGGCTTCAATTAACGGTCAAATGTTTGCTTGATTGCCGCGGAATGTGAGTCTATGATCCAAAGAATCATCCACATACCACTATATTCTCTGATAAGGTAACCTACGAGTACGAGTATCAGAGATTATAGTTGACTTCATTTTCGTAACCAATTACCGACGAAGCAACGAGAATACTAAACTATCAATTAAACCAGTGGAAGGTATTTATTTAATTTGTCACTTGGTAATGTCACAATAAAAATACTCTCGTCACTCGTCCCATCAATATTTATATTATGTGTAATATGATTTTATTTAATAACATTCTAATACAATTGGTATTAGAATGTGCAATAAAATCAAACGATCAGAAAAGATCACGGCTACTCTGAATTATTTTAATTGATAAAATACCACCAGTAAGCGCTCAAAATCATCAGACCAACGCAGTAGACCACACGGAAGAAATTATGTAAAGAAGCTTAAGGGAAAGGTATTCCGGAAGGAGGCCGAACATTCTGGAGATAAGATTAGACGTTCTGATACTACATGATGTTGATTACGCGTACGAAGGAGAATTATGGGAGCCTATCGACATCGTGATTGAAAACCTATGAGAGACCAAAAAAAGTATAACGAAAAATGCGTGCTACAGTTTTGAATAGATCACCGTTGTCCATCAGGTGAGAGGTAATAATCGTGCCGTGCATCAAACTGTAAGTAAAATAATTGGCTGAGTCTCGCCTTTAGAGTTCTTCACTCGAAGGAGGTTCAGAACTCTAAAAATGGTAGAAATATAATGATGTGGGCCAATAATATTTACGAGTGCTAGATAGAAGTGGAAGACGTTAGGGTAGACCAGTTCCCAGCAGTGGGATAATGTATAGGTCAATTCGAAAACTGTTTTAAATTATTCCAAGCTTTGCAATTCAATTTTTCTAATAATAAGAAAGCTGTGCTGCAGACTACGGACGCCCAAAGTCTCATCAGTTCACCACCCATAAGAATTTTTTTCTACTATTTTGGCTCGGTCCCCAAAAAGGTGATTGTCAGTTGGCAGTCGGCCCCATAAACACAAAAGACATAATCGCAAAACTAGCAAAAAGCGAGAAATTTAAATAGCCATAAGTAGATGAACCTTTATCTGTGCCGAAAATAGTAGGCAGAACTAATTGATTCTTTAGGGCGAAGAATACAATGGTTTGAATGTTAAAAGTTGTGGGTCTGAGATACAAAAAGTTTGAGCTTTGCTAAGAATAGGTAGGCAAAAAAATCTATTTTGAAACTATTAATAAAAAGTGTACAACGTTAAAATAAAAATTGTTCCTATCTATTCTATCTATCTATGTACCCTAACATGGCATAGGGAAACCATCATACTTCCTAAATTCAGAAAGGTCGTATGTTTGTTTACTTAATCGCGGGATAAAAGGTTGAACAAAATAAGATGAAAGTTGGTATGGATGTCGTTTACATCTTAGATTAGATACATAGGCTACTTTTTATCCCGGAAAATTAAACAATTCCTGTAGGATTCCGGAAAAACCGCGGGGCACGACTAGTTTAAAATAAAACCTTAAACGAATATCTATTAAGTAAGTACATCACAATAAGATTACAAACCTAAATTCGGATTACAAGAACTTTTATAAGATAAAGCTGTGTTATTAACTTAAACCAAGATAAGTAATAAGAAAATTATACGGAATTCTTTAAATATTATTCCCAAATTGACTACAAGAAGCTTATTATTATAAAAAGTGGATATCAAGGGTAAAGACGCACAGTGACTGTGAAATGTTAGTAAAAATGCTAAAGACATAATCATCATCTTCTTAAACTTTATCCAACCTACGCGGGGTCGGCACGTTTTAGTTACTGTACTTTTTATAAAATGAAACGCATATAAATGTTACTTCAAACTTTTATAAAAACAACATAATTTTTATAATAGAAAAACATACCTACGGTTTCTGCTGAGGCGTTAGTAACCATGAATAAACACCGTTAGATTAGGTAAGATTTAGTTTTTGATGTACCTAAATATGTAATAGCAATAATAATTTTATTTATGTCAGACCTAGTCCATATTTTAGACAGAAAAATTCATACAATACAAATCGAATTAAATTTTGTAAAAAAAAATTGGTTGCCTGTAAAGTCGGTATACGGGCGAAAGTTTTACGTGACAACGACTTTGAGTGGTAAAATAATTTTAATGTGAATATTCATTCGTATAGTAGGAAGAAGGATGAAATAATAGTAACAATTTAAAACATTTATTTATACAAAGAATTATATTTAAAACATTAATTTATACAAAGAATCTCGCACTGAATTTCATATTAACAAAATTTTATGTCTGTCTCTCTCGCTCTTAGGCGGGCTAACCATGCCCGAGTGGAAGGGACGCGTGCCTCTCACTCGCTCTCATTGTGAGCGCATAACGTGAGCGGAGCGTAACGCAGTTTCTTGAAGTGTCACCCGGCAAACCAATTTATAAGACGTTGTCACGTCAAAAATTTTAAAGCGAAATTGTTGGTCAATTATAAAAATTTAAAGTAGACATAGGGTATAAAATAAAGCCAAATAAAGCTTTAAATTAAATAAGACAAACCTTGTGAGTTTTGTTCTTGCAACACAAATAGTAAGTATTAAACGCTCAAGTTGAAATCAAGGAATAAAAGCTATTCTACAAATAAGGCTGAATGTCATAAGGATCGTGACTGGGACATTATTCCACTAAATATGTATGAGGCAAATTAAAATAATACGAGGAGAAAGTTAGATATCGGGGAACACGGGGAGAGGCGGTTATCTGCTTTTGAGATGATCTTTGTATTGTAATGTACTCGTACGAGTAAGCAAGCTTCGTAGTGAATTAAAAAAAAATACATTTAGTATGTATTTTTTACATTTACAGTAAATAATCTTAAACACATTTTATTTCAGTTGTTACTCAAAAGTAGTTGTTAAGTATGATGTAGGAAAGCTACTCGTATAGTTACTTTTTTACTACTTTATAAATACATAAACCTGCTATATCAAATAACAATTTATATTTCATTAGTAAGAATAATAATAATTTTCACTTACTAAAATTCAGTTCAAACGAAGACGTAGTCTGAGCAAAGTTTTAGTCTACACTTCAAGTTATTCAAATTGTTAGTATTATACAACTAACGAAAGTACATGACTATTCTAAATTCAAATATTACAAGTACAACTATTCGAATGGTAGTTGCTTCCCATCCGAGTATATTGTAGTGGGGCCAAAACAAGCAACTTCCCATCGAGTCCCATTATCTCATTAGCATAGAACACGGGCCCGATGCTACAGATCCGTACTTTACATATAACAATTTGTCCCCTTTTGAAAAGTTCTGTAGCATTTATGGAACTTGTGAGGTCAATTCTGTTGGTCACTTTTTATGGGAAGAAAGTAAGTGATGTGAGATTTTTACAAGTTTTTTATTTTATTCGGTTATAGGCCTCGCCTAGTGGTAATCAATGGCTTTTTTACATTATTTTAAGTTTTTTATGCTAGCAGTAACCGTTTACTATTTTAAATAAAAAAACTGGCGTAAAACCAATAGGACACTACTTTTTTTTTAACTTCTTTAAATTACCATCAAAAAAATATATCAAAATGATCTCCTACACAGATATCAATCATTTTTTCAGTCAAAATGAGCTTAAAAATAATAGCTTTAGCTAAATACCTTATATTCCAAAAGTTTACTTGTTAATTAAAGATGTCAATCAACCGTACCCATGTTACAGTCGATTTGATTTTCTTTGTGGCAAAGATTAAAGATTTCGATGAGAACTTACAGCGATTTTACCACTTTAACTGTATTACTTTAGTAAAAACCTTTTATATCATTAAATAAAGCATTATTTTCTGTGCCTATGACATGCATTATTACACATTAAAAAATAAGGATTTTGTAGGTTTTAAAGTCAATTCTCTTATTCGTTCAAACTAATACTAAGTTTGTACGCTTTAAATAATAATGTAATATAAAGGAATAAAATTACTAAAAATTTCCTAAAAAAAGTTACTTTTTGTTACTTTAAAGTTTGCTTCTTCAACATTGTCTCATCTGCACGAAATTCTTAACTCATTACCGAAAGTAACTAAAAACAAATAAATCGTCAAATTAAACCTCTTTAAAGTTAACTGCATGCTCGAAAACTCGTTAATGAGAGAACGGGTTTATCGCCTTAAGTTATTGCTATTGAATCACCTGATTTAGAAGAAAATACTTCGGAAATAACTTTAAAGGTAAAAGCACACTGGGATGCAGTAACAGTAAAAGTTGAGCTTTGTAACGCATAAAAAAATATATTAAAAAGTAGTCTCGATTATAAAATAGGTACGAGTAACATAGTTAATCTTAATATATATAAATTACGTGTCACGTTGTTTGTCCGCTATTATATAGACTCCTAAACTGCTTAACCGATTTTAATCAAATTTGCTCACCGGGTGCAGTTCGATCTAACTTAGGAGATAGGATAGCTCACATCTCAATTTATAGTAAAAAAAACATAAAAATTATAAAATTTAAAAATACTTAAACCATATAGCGCTTTGGACAATGTAAACTTTTATAATGTAACTTTTGACATTTGACATAGAATTGACGCAATGGCTTTTGACAGGACAACGTCTGTCGAGTCAGCTAGTATTGTATAGATTAAGAAAAAAACATACACTAACCAACCACTATGGCTATTATTTTAACAGCTGCGCCCCGCTGCTATCCTGCAGGAACCGTTACTTTTTAACCGACTTCAAAAAAGGAGGAGGTTATCAATTCGACTGTATGTTTTTTTTTAATGTTTGTTACCTCATAACTTTTGACTGGGTGAATCGATTTTGATGATTCTTTTTTTATTAGAAAGCTGACGCTTCTCATATCAATTTAGTCCAGTTCTGATAATGGTATCCATGAGAAAACCATATAAGTCTTAAGTTTGCATTAAGTACGTGCGCAACAAATAGATGAATAACTCAAGTCGGTCTTTTGAAGTCGGTTTTTGTTTTTTGTTTTGTAAAAATAATTATGTTTCGCAAATTCTATAACTATGTATCTTTTAAAACAGCTTTGTAAGAATCTAGTTAAATTCCATGTCGATTTATTTAGTAGCCTATGTATAAATCTAGAATGTTAAGCTAGCTTCACATAAATTTCCATTTAAATTCGTTCAGTTACTTTTGCGTAATAATGTCAAAAATGTCCAAACAGAAACCTTTTTACATTAATGAAGTAATTTGTAGGATGTCTCTGATCCGGAGGAAAATCGGACGAAAATGAAGTATCGACTATATATTATAATTATTTTTACAAAACAAAAAACAAAAACCGACTTCAAAAGACCGACTATTGAGTTATTCATCTATTTTTCGCGCACGTAGGTACTTAATGCAAATTTAAGACTTATATGGTTTTCTCATGGATACCATTATCAGAACTGAACTAAATTGAAATGGGACCACACGGGAAGCGTCAGCTTTCTAATAAAAAAAGAATCATCAAAATCGATTCACCCACTCAAAAGTTATGAGGTAACAAACATAAAAAAAACATACAGTCGAATTGATAACCTCCTCCTTTTTTGAAGTCGGTTAAAAATACAGTTATATAGCGATGACACTGCCCATGTTATTAGACCAGACACCATTTAGACCTTTATTTCTGTCAATCTATTTTCATCCTTATATGAACTTACTCGTACTTTTGACAGAATTAATTGACTAAATTATTATTATTTATTAAATGTTAAAAAATGACAATTATGTAAAGTAAAATGTAGTGAAAAGTTGTGAAATGTATTTAACTAAATTTATCATGAGGAAGACACTGACTTCCAAGACGGGTTTCCCACATCCGGTTTGAAAGGCAGTGATTATAAAAGTATTAAACAATTTTTCCAAAAACATAAAATGTTTTAAGTTTTTGATTGCATTTTAAGTGCGTCGTAGTGGACTTTGACTTAAATTCCATTTTAATACGCCTTAAATTTTTGTCAGTGTCTTCGAGACGTTTATTGTGGGACGAGAGTGTTGATATTAATGATGTCAAGTTGTCAAAAGATTTAGCATTGTTTTGGTAATGGATGCGTTGAAAAACTGTTACGATTCCGAAGATTTTAGGCGGGAAATGTATGGTTGTTTTATTGTCTCCCAGCTGGTTATTTGGGCTGTTAACGTGTTAAGTCACCTGATGAAGTGAGTGGTAATTTGACGCTTTCTTCTCTGTTTGATTAAAAGGCCTCTTGAACAAAATTTTAAATGACTCAAAAATAATTTTAAAAAAATTGTAAGTGATAATGTCGTAAATGTATAAATAAATAATATAAATAATAAATTATGCCTGTATTAGGTTTTTTAAGTGTGTATTACAGATGTTTATACATTTTTATAGATAATGAACTTTTTATTAAAAAAAATATTATAGGTTGTGTGTAAATTTAAATACTTAATAAATTAAATTAAAATTTTGAAATGGATTAAAAAATAATTAAGAAAGTTCAAAAACCATTGACCCATCGCGAAATACATTGTCCTTTGCTTCTGAGATTCTTACAATATGCCAAGTTACAAAGTGCAAAATATGGTTCTGGAGAATTAATGCTGTAGTAAAATTCTACAGTACCGTGGAAGTAGCTGTTATAACTTTTATTCGTCACCATTGTATTTTCTCTACAAAAGTAATAAAAAAAATATTCTAACTGCACAGATCAATTGGTCAATCTCTACAAACAATGGCATGCACATGCACGGTGGCTCCAACTCAATGGCTTTTACATATAAGACAGTTTTCTAGGGCGAGCTTTGATCAAACGCCTAGCTTGTAAGACTTACTTGTCTACAAGTAACGAAATACGATCCAACTTTAACTCTGCCTTTTAACAAAAACGCTAAACTAAAAGTAAACAAACCCTAAAGTGCAAGTAACAAAGAAAATAAGAAAGAAAAAGTTAAACGCGGCGAATAAAGATTGATGAGGAATCAATCGAGCCATGTCCCACAGATAAAAAAGCGTCCATACAATCAATTTTAATCTGTGAACTTCGCACGTGCTCTTTTATCCTGCTCACTCTAATGACAAAGCTGGTGATGTAGAAAAGGATACCGATCTGACCTGCAAAGGTTTTGATGTTACGTGCGACAAACTCATCAACAGACATTCACAGCGGAGCCACTGTCGCTTTCCTTGAACAAAAACTGAAAGTCTTGCTTTCCAATTTTAGTTCACTCTCTTTGCCGAGTGCACGGATAAGCTGGTAGATTTGATGTAGGTGCCATTACGATGACGCCCGTCCTACTTACGGAATTAAAGTCTAAAGAAGATTGAGAAGGGGACCTTATCTGCGAAGACAATGATGTAAGCGAAAACACTAATGGATATTGCTGAGAAAAAAAGGATAATGATCGTGGAGTATACGTTGTTGATTATACTTAAAGAAAAGTTCGTTAATGGATATTAAATACTTTCAAGTTGCTAAGAAGGTAGGTATCTGGTATATCAGGAAAGTGCATAAAAGTGATTTACATAGATAGAGAGACAGGTAAACTCTTATTTGTTTACACCAGAAACAACAAAAGGATAATAACGCTTAGAAATGAGTGCAATAACTGACAGCTTTATAGGGCAGTTCCTTCTAGGCAAAGCTAGACTTCCTGGGTTAGACACATCATATAACATAGGCTTTATAAATGATTATAATGGAAATGAAATCATTTCGACCTAAAATGATGATTAACTCCGTGATGTTTACTTTTACTTTTAAATACTGCTTAAAGTTAAGTTTACTGATATTACTCATTCGTTCATATTTCGTGTTGCACAAACATTAAATGACATTTTTTGTCATTCAAGCAACGTTTATAAGCAAGATCGTAATTGCATCAATCACCAAAGTCTGGCGACTACCTAACATTTTCCTTCGTGGAAACGCTTACGAAAGCCAACCCCAAACAAAGACACTCATTAATAATTTCCATACATATTATACGCCACAAATTAAACGCCGGCGGCAGTTTTCAGCCCCGCCGCCGCCGCCACTGCAGTCGTTTGAACGGTGCCCGGACCCCTGAGACCTAGCAGATGCTTCTATGGATTGGGCGGACGAAGAAACAGGTGAATATGGCTCTTTGTACGACTGACTAGAAGAATGATATGTTTTTTTAACTGGATGACGAGGAAGTCGCTTCTTCGATGGTAAGCGATACTTGTTCTTGTCATCGCGTCTCATGTAATAATTTATGCCAGATCAGGTCGGGTTGATGGCTGTGGCAGTATTGGCCTCGTCTAATATGGGTCGCTCTTAGTGCTGGGGTTCAAGGGTGACAGTTGCCCGTAACAGTTCTAATATCATTCCAGAAATTGGAGTTATCTCACATCAATCACCAGCTTCAATTCCATGCTAATCTGACTCCGTCATATACCGGGAGATAGGTAGTGAGCACGAGTCCAATTTTTTTTTTTTGAGCCAAGACTAAAGTCCATTATCAGAACCTCTCCTTGAGCACGATTCCTGGCTTCGAGTTTACAATAATTCATCCCCACCTGAACACCCTGGATCCTCGCCTCTATCGCGCCAAACACTCTATGGTACTGCAATTCTAGACAGATCAGAAAAATCAAGTAGCTTCTATGAATATTGACTCTTGTGCTACATTGTGGAACTATCAGGAAACAAAGAGTAGCGTTCGTCAACTGTGAACGAACGAAACTCTATTGTGCCAATCGTCAACAGTGTTGTCCACGGGGTTTTACGAGTACCTAGTTTTCACGTAGCGGGAACGTCTCTCAAATCAAAAGCCTTATCAAATTTTCGAGCATCCCGCCGGAATCGGACGTTTATTAGCCTTTCCTAGCATGTGGTGTTTCTCTAAGGGGTAACGGTACCCTAGTCATAAAAAATTCACGTTGACTTCCCAGTCCTTCCTTTGCTTGCCTTGGTTCTTTTCCTAGGGTATAATTTCGAGGTAAAACTTTCCTAGAATGCATTACAAGGCGTGCTAACTACAGGGGCTTTTTGTGAGTAATAGCTGTGGTAATAGTGGTAGAGGTTTAGTTCAGTGTCTGTATTGTGTTAGTATTGTTGTGAGCTTGGTGGTTTTTAACCCTTGAAAAAGAAGGTTGTTATAAGTCTGACTGAGCCACCATAGTTATAATAGTAGTGGATTGACCGATTACGATGCGGTTTTTGTTTAAAAGCAGATTATCTAGCGGTGGTTCTTAAACATTTTTTATCAAATTCGGTTCAGCTGTTTCAACTTTGGGAGAATTTTAAATTTAATCTAGTCAGGCAACATGGTGCATTAACTAACGCCCAATTTGCGTTGCACAACAGCACGTAGCTAATTTATTTTCAGTTTTTAATGTCAAAATTTTTCAATCTATTTTGATCTCGGGACTTTTTTTCTATTTATAGGTATATGAATCCCATCGAATAAAACAAATGTAATTCAATAATTTATTTTTAACAAAAATTAAGGAATCGATGAAAACTTGAGTTAACTAACCACTTAATTTTCAAAGTAGATAAACCTTATTTCATATTAAACAATCTTAAATTCTTAATGTACCTTCTGCATAAAATAACCAGATACAAGAGTGCTTTAGCTTAACGAAATAATATCGTTATTATAATACACGTGTCATAACGGCGTTATAACGACATCGTCGGCTCACTGGCGCTATTCGTGCAACCGTTAGTAACGATTTGTGGGCTACCGTAGTGCTTAATTGGATTAGTGTAACTGCCAATTAAAATGGTTATAATAATAGATTATAAATATAAATCGCATGTGAAACATTTTATTTTATATAAAATAACATAAATAGACATAAACAGAATAGAAAACTACAGGGAAAAAAACAGAGCTCAAGTTTTTATTCTTTTAACCGCGGGTAAAGTACCCAATATAATAAATATTATATTATAATAATTTGTATTATAATATATCTCATGTCGATCTCAATGAGAGTAAGTGGTGAGTGACAGAAATAACTAAAATAAAGTATTGCTTCAGTAGTGCCTCGCTCCTGTATTGCCATCAGGCGAGATGACGGACGCAAGCCTAAAACGAGTAAAAAAATTGTTCTTTCGTAATACGTCACTTCCCATCAGGTGCAAATAGATTAAACATCTTACATTTCAGGGTGACGAGCGCTGTGCTGTGCCGCGCAGGGTTGAATTCTAAGAGTTCAAAATTCTGGGTGGCGCAGACCTGTTATGGGCAAACGTGACGTTTAACATCAGGCGAGCGATTTGAACGTCTTGTCACTCAATAGCATAAAAAGGTGTCATTGTGGTCAAACCTTGCCTAGTCCAATGTAATAAAAAACTATAATTGTAAAAACATATCACACAGTTGACCGCATCATCAAACCTGTCCAAGTTTAGTGCCAACTCTTACGCCGCCACCTACCTGGAATCAGATACCGCGTAACACTGGAGCTGATGGATTAGACGCGGCTTATCTTGATTAAGATAAACCAGGTGGAAGATGTGGTAGCGTGAGATGCGATGCGATTTAGAAGTGATTGACTTAGAATCTTGCGGTCTTAGATTAATATAGAGAGGAAGATGGAGCAGTGGGTTGGATTTGGGCGAAGCCAAGAACTCCTCTACTTACTCACGGACGTGCAGAATGAACAGTTTTCTACCAAAAGCTGAATATAGGTCTACTCTTCAGCGTGCCTTCTTTTTCGTATTTTTTTTATTTTTTTATGCTATTGAGTGACGAGACGATCAAATCGCTCGCCTGATGTCAAACGTCACGTTTGCCCATAGCAGGACTGTGCCACCCAGAATTTGCCAGTCTCATCCACTGCCTTCCTGTCGCGTTTACAATGTCATCCGACTAGAGAGCGGTGATCTGATTCCGTCCGGCGATTGTTTTCCGTTCCGCGACCACCATTCTGTGAAAATTTACTAGAACATTTATTCCAGTAAGTTTCGAAATACGTTTTTCGATCCTACCTCTAAAGCACAGTATCGCCGTGACCGCATTCTCGCTACCGATTGTAAACGGCTAATCAATTTGCAAATAACACCGGCTGGGTCCGGAGTCCGGAGGATTGCTGACTACTCAAACGGTCTATACAAATACAGGGAGTGGTGCAAGGGACAAGATTCAAAGCTGAAATAATAATACGTGTTTTTCTCACAAAAGGTCGTACTCTAAAATATTTTTACTGGTTTTACTTGTAACCCTTAAACTTATCAATGCTCTGACAAGTATTTGCTGATCTGAAATGTGACGTGCAAAAACAGGACGAAGATTTTTAAGCAGTGATTAAGTTTAAATAGAGTTCAAAGTAAAATTCTATTATTTTAAACTAGTATATTGCTTGTATGCGGCTCGCGTGTCTCTCTGGCTCAGCCATGCTATGGGTATGGTGTGAGTTTTAACGACGATGAGCGCCATCTAACGTTTTAATAACAATCGACTCTACTAGTTAATTCTCTGCGAACTTAAAAACCACGAATCAGAAATTTAAGAGACGCTAAATGTCTCTACAGATTTGGATAAAATTTGGTAGTAGTTAGTATAAATAAAGTAGGTAGTTTTTACCCTAGAAAATCTAGAGATAGGCCACTTTTTACTCGAGAAAAAAAAATCTTATGGATTGCGGGTAAAACTGCGAGAGTACCTAAGCTTATGACTTAGACCACAATTACATTGAAAAGCAGTGCGATAATTTTGTATTGAAAATGTCAGCAATTCTTGTTCCCGAATAGCTGTATAATCTTTAGATTAAATAACTAAACAAGTAACGGCACCTAATAACATGTTTCATTGAAAACATTCAATACTACCTCTATGTTAACTGAGCAAGCGAAGGTAATTAAATTCAATGAGACTGATTGACCTGTTTCTTTGCCTTTGACGTTAGTTGAGAAATCGGACATCAAAGCTTTCAAGCGAGTAACGATCTTCAATATACCTAGGTATATGTAGGCACTGTGAACTTAAACGTTCCAATTTAGTTGAGTTACCTTACTCAACTGTACTCGGTCATTAAAAAGGATGTATAAAAGTGTTATGTTGTTTTATCTGCTTAAATGTCTTATTGGGTGTGTACAATTGTCGGTGAAAGTTTTATATTTCAAGCGAATGACAGAGTGAAATGTAGCACCTACATGTAACACAAACACAAAACACAAACGTTTCACACCCATTTTATTATTTATTATTATTATTATTATTTATTATTTATAGTTCCACTAGGAACAAATCCTGTGTCGGGGATGCCATGGAACACACACAAATACAAGGACAAGTAACACCCAGAACAGATATTTAAATTCATAATTTAAACATCTGCCCGGCCGGGAATCGAACCCGAGACCTCTGGCTTATAAGGCGGACACACAACCGCTGAGCCAAACAGGCCGACTTATCAATGAAACATCACAATATATTTTAGTGAATAGCTCAATGAACATACCCATTCGCGATAGATAACTTATACCTAGAAACTGACATTTTGGTTAAATACTGAATTTAGTAATAACGTTTCAAGCACAGTTTGTAGGGCAATTGCAATTTTAATCCAATAGAAGGGCCTTCTTAAGTCTAAGCTAAAACTGTTATCAACAAAGTTTATGTCTACTAACGACTGAATTCCTAAATATTTACGATAACATAGGTTTAGGTTATAAACATGGCTTGATAGATTATTCCTCGCCAGTAGCAATGCTATTTTAATGGTTTGATAAGATTGCAGGGTTATAAAGGAAAGAGAATGCTAAGCCAAATAACGGCTCATGCTGCTCATCGTAATGAACAACTTTTACTACGGGGCCAAGCTGGAATTCGCGAAAAAAAATCTGCTGTTTCATACATTTTGTAGAGTGTCATTGACTTTTTCAGTTACTTAAATAAGTATCTACTGATTATTTTACTTTGAAAACTGAGTAACGTGTGTTAGTCAGAGTATTGGACACAATTAATAAGCAGGCCTACTTGATTATTTCTGTAATAAATATTTTCCGTAATTCTGATCATTAGCAATAGATCATAATCAAGACGTTTATAGTATAAATAAATTTGACCCAAGAATAAAACAAACGGGGTGAGCTAAATAAAACCGTTTAAAAACAATTAAACGAACGCAAGCCATTCAATTATATTTATATTCATCAATTGGCTCCTCAATAAATTCTCTTTCTTGACAATTTCATTACAGCTTGTTCACTACATCGATATCTTTATAAGGCGTTGTAGATCATAACTATTTAAATTCATAAAAAAATCTTTAACAGCTACAGAATAAAGTTCAGTTTTGAACGCTTCAGTTAAATGTAAGAAATGAAAGATTAATTCAAGACCATACTGAGACCGTATATCGTTTTTCGATTAATATTGCATATTAAAAGCTCTAAAGGACTGAGAAAATTGTTGAAGTTTGCAATTTAAATGCAAATATACTTAGTTGAAATAAAATAAAAAATATTCAAGTTTATTGAAGACATACATGATTGATTTATTGGGATTAAAATACTTTAAAAAAATATGCCTTTTTAAATGATTCTCCTATAAAATAGATGTTTTAGAGAGACTTGAGATTTTTCAACGGCATTTTAGGGTTTTTATGGTGTTAATTTCAATAGGGACATTTTATCGATTTAATTGTAATTTTTTAAAACGTAATAAATAAAGAAGCAACGAACATACGTAAATACGTATAGGAAACGTGTAGATAAAGGCCCGAAGCCTTAAAAAAAATTGTGAGACCCGAAGGACGAACTCTTCGATCTCAAAAACAGTATTAGAAGAAGGCATTGATAAAACTTACAATGTTCAAATATTTACTAAAATGCACTTAAATCTTTAACAGTTTCAAAACTAAGTAACTTACTTACTCCTCTGGCGCACCAAAGTGGGTCTTGGCATCTGACACCAGAGAACGCCATAGATCCCGATCTAGTGCTATCGCCAGTCGGCTGACCATTTCAAAAAATACAACTACATATTTAAAAAAGCTCTTCAAACAAATGTTGGTAAAAGATTTGAAGGCGCAGAATAAAAGACTACTTGGTACCAGGAATTATTCTACTCTCAGGAATTTTCCTGTAGTTGTGTTCATACAAAACGAGCAGCTCGCGCGAGGTATCGAAGGTCAACTCCGTCGAAGCTCAATAAACGTCACTGGCTGCGCTGCGATTGTAAAGTGGCGCTTTTAAAACGGGACAAATCGGATTATGGTGGTGCAAGGCAGAAGAGTCATTAAGTATAGAATAGTAAGTAGTAGTTAGTAGTAAATAGTCTTTCTAGGCAAGCATTCGCATCGTTGCTTACCATCAAGCAAGTTGGCGGTCAAACGCAAGCCTATAGAAAGATAAAAAAAAGTTAATGAGATATCGAGTAGAACTGAACGGGCACCTGAGACCCTATTCTTCGGCGCTCGTGATAATATCCGTCACTCTCACTGGGATCCTATTATTTAAAATAATTTTGCAAAACTGTCTATATTTGACGGAGTTATGCCCGAACATACATTAAAAAAAAATATAAACATCCTAATTGAGAACCTCCTCCTTTTTGGAAGTCGGTTAAAAATGAGATATTATCTCGGTCACTGTCGCTCTCATTGGATATGTTATAGAGTGACGGAGATAATCGCGAGCGTCCAAAACTAGGATCCCTGCCATGACATTTGTAAATAATAAGAGTGACAGTGAACGAAATAATATCTCACTCATCTCAATAGGGTCTCTGTTTCGCCAGTATCCACCCGTCGAGTGTCAAAAGCATACGAGTGAGACAGAAAGGGAAATCAGGAAAGGGAGGAGATCTATCGAGTAATGTTAGTAAATATGAACCGTCTGGAAGGACATGATCCCTTATCTCCTCCCTTTGTCCTGGAGTTGACACAATTTCTAGACAAAAAAAAAAGCTAGGTACCTCAATACCAAATTACATTCAAACCCGTTGAGACGTTTTAGCGTTAAGAAGTAACGAACATACAAACAACAAACATCCATCCACACACAGTGTGCCGACGCTCGCTCGTCTCTCATCACTTGCACACCACTTTCTGTTTAGCAGCTTGTCGAGTTAATAAGGTAAGTATTTGCATGCCAATTGTTTTTAGTGTTAATCCTATTCCTTTTATTGGAATCGGAAATACAACTTTTGCCTCTTTATTTGATTCTGCCAGCTTTTTCTTTTGCTTCTATTTTATGATTAGGAAACATTTTTGTTCGCATATTGTGTAGTTGCTTGAACTGTTAAGTTGCATATTGTTTACTGGATTTTAGAGAATATTGAGACTGAGTGACCGCAATGCGTTAACTTAAAAAAACACATGTTGTAATTGCAAAATTATTTTAGTATGTGAGTAGGTAATCTTTTAAAGCATCGCCATGCCCGTCTATCAGTCCGTATGTCTCTGTATTTTTATTAAGAGACTAGAATTCGGCATACATAAAAATGATCATTAAAACCGCTACTAAAAAATACTGAAATGATGTAAGTTTCTTAAGTGTTAAAAAAATATCGATTTAGACATGTGACCTAAAAACAACTGATAAAAAAGACAAAAAGAAAGACTTCTAAAACTATTTGCAATATTTATTTACCTTAATTTTCTCTGATTTCTTTTTAATTCTCACTCAGTGATTTTATCTTTAATGCTCGAAAGAGATAACTGTGATACTACCATTAAAATTTCAAACGGCTCTGATCCCGCCACCCCCAAGTGTTGTAAATAAGACTTGAAACGATTCCAAACAAAACAAAATCAGACGAGAACAGAGAATACACTACAGTTACTATAGGTAACTATGGAACTGCTAACTGGCACGGATACAGGAGGGGGGGCAACGGGTGAAATTGGCATCCCCCCTCCCCCCCCCATGAGTCATGAATAAAATTTTGTTATTTCCATAAATACCTAAGTAGAATATTTTTAAATCGTCATCGAAGAGGCACCCAAAAAAACATATTTTACTTTAAAATTAATTTAAAATAATTTTAATGGTTTCGTGTTTCAACAGTCAAGGAAGCAAGCATTTCTTCCCATTGAAAGACTAGTCTCGGAGATTCGAGTGTATAATTTTGATTTAATTCTTCTTCAGGTCAAATTTGACAGGTCAAAATAAATATCTACATTGAACCTGGAACGAAATCCTGGATCCACCTCTGGCTGCTAAGGAATAAGAAGTGGCAATAAACGCGAACGGGCATATAGTATCGGATTGCATTGAGTAAGACATTTCGCTGTTAACTGTTTGCGAGTTCGGTGGTGGGCGGGGGAGATTGATCCTGGCGGTGGAGAAATGTGAGAGATAATGCGAAAAATTCAATTATTTCTTAACTTTTTGAGGTCATAAAACTAAGGACTAACTAACCTCTTTAAATGTAAAGTAACGCGAACGAATGCAGAGTTGGGAATTGCATTGAGTAAGACATTTCGCTGTTAACTGTTTGCGAGTTCGGTGTTGGGCGGTGAGATTCATGATGATGATGATGGGGTGATTCCTGGCGGTGGGGAAATGTGTGAATTGATGCGAGATTGTTGACGTTCAAAAATTGAATTATTGGAACTGTTTTTATATTAATGAAACAGAAAACCACTAACCCGCTATATTTTTTTAGTACGAAGCTAATGAAACTAGACGGCGAATCTATCAATGCTCTTAATTTTTTTCAAATCAAATACACATTATATAAAATAAGTCAAACTCTACTATAGAGAAGGCACTTGCGGTCCGCGACTTCATTTAAAATAGTAGTCTGTTTATTTAGGTGAAAAAGAAATAGATTTATTTCTTATCCTTTATTTTTAGTCGAAATAAATCGCGTTAGCGTATAACTTAAGGTTCAACTGTTTAGAATGAAGTTGTAACCGATATGTTTCATTCTCAAGACCAGAATGTTATAAATTGTTATTTTACATTCCAGTAGACAGGATCGCATTGAAATGCGATACAAGTGGTCATATCCATGATTCTTAAGTTTATGAGCGGAATCCGATGTGAGAATTATCTAATTGCTTGTAAAAGACGAGTTTATGAAAACGATATCAATAAAAAGCTTCTGAATAATTGTACCAAATATAATAACTGAAAAAGTTTGTATGTTTACATGTTTGTTACACAATTACGCAAAACGACCGATTTGAGCGAAATTCGGTGTGTAGGTATTACCCAAGATTAACACATAGATTACTTTTTATTTCAAACAGGACGTTCTTAAAGAAAACCGAATAAACACAAGAGGCATGTAATATTTCAACCATTATTTTAAATAAGGAATTTACTTTTTTAATTTACTCCACGCTTTTGAGAAGGATTGGCCCTCATTAGCAAGAAACAGAAATATGTGGAAAGAGGGAAGGGAGACCTTTGCCAAACAACAGGACTAGCCAGGCTGGAAAAAAAGAGAATTTACGATATTCAATCCTTAAATGGAGGTGAAATGACGAGATAACGTTTTTGATAAAAATTTAGATCATCATCATCATTGTCAGCCTGTATCGACCCACTGCTGGGTATAGGCCTCCTCTCCCTTGTGCCATTCTTCCCTGTGTCGGGCCAATCTCATCCACGGATGACCCGCGATGGGTCTGATGTCGTCGACCCATCGGCATCGGGCTGATGGTCTGCCAACGGAACGTTTGTCCGCAATATTTGTCCGTAGCCACTCCTTATAAAATTTAGATATCTAATAATATTATATTGTTGAAGCGAAGCAGGCGAAACCGAAATCAGAAGCTAGTAGGTAGGTACTCGTACTAAAATACAAAGTACACTCCTACTAAAACCATTCCGCGGTCCCAAATAATCCAAATACCAATCACACACACCACTAACGTTCATACTCGCAAACACGGGACACCATCTCGAGATCCATGCAAACTTTGCACAAGACGCAATCACTCAACGGAGATGAACAGAAGGACAACTTCAACTTGGCAGTGGCATGGTTGAATACCGATCTTACTATATCATACCTACCACCTCCGCGCCTCTGTACCGCGCAGGCGAGGACTAAGATAAACGGTTTGGCTATATATATTAATAATATAAAGAGGTTACGTTTGTATGTTTGTAGAGGGTAATCTCTGAAACTTCTAGTCCCGTTTTTTTTATCGAGAATTAGTCCGCCTTTGACCAATTCGCCCGTTGGTGCTTAAACGACGATATCGTCAAAGATGAAGCGCGCAGACCTAGAAGATACCTTTTCCCTCTGACCTTGAAAAGTCCAAAGAAAATTACTTATTTCACCAAAGGAAAGCTGCACTATTTCTGAGTGCTAAAAGCTATATTTTAAGAACCCAAACCTGCGAAGGCGAAGGTCGAGCACTACCAGGTACAAAGTCAAAGCATCAACTAGTATACAATAAGAATAAGAAAATCTCAGCTCTAGGTTTCTATCTCTTGTGAAGACACCCGAAAAAGATTTACACGCGAAAGTTTTCTTCCTGTTCTTTCTTAATCTGCGACCCAATTCCGTATTCCAATAGTCTTTGTTAACGATGATTTAGAACTTTGTCTAATTCAAACATAATATCGGGGACAAGTAAACAAACGACCAAAATTATACGGTAACACTCACGGCGGAATAGATGTGGGGTTGGTAAACAGGAGAGCTGTGTTGGCTCAGTAGATCTACAGACTTATACTCGTACTTAGGAGTTTGTTTATGTTATACTATGAAAACTGACTTTGTTTTGACACTTATACGCAAATATAATATTATAAAAAGGTAAAATTTGTTTGCAGGTTTGTTGTGGAAAGTAATCTCCGAAACTACTTGTTCTTGTCCTATTTTTATTTCATTTTTCATCAAAATCTCTGTGGAAAGTACCACTATCGTTGGAGATATTGGTAATATTACTTAGTAAGCATTATTTTATGGACCCAAACCTGCGAAGCTGAAAGCCGAGCAGCACTGAATATGACGTCCCAAGCATCAACTAGGTTTTTTTAAGAAAACAAATGGAGTACCTTATTGTTTTTCGAAGTGTTTTCTGCGCTTCTTTTGTTTTGTGGTTTTGAGCATTTATTTTTGATTATTTATTATACCTATGTATGTATATTCTGGTAATTACAGTCTTCAAAGAAGTAGATCGAGTCTAAAAAACCAACAAGGTATAGTTTTAATAACATTCAGTGACCCATTTCAAGCAGTGATTTCAATTTCAGCGACAAAATGATTACATTTCAAAATGTATTTATTTTAAACTGTAGAAAGCAATTTCTCGTTTCGCTACGTCCAATCATTTCAACTCAAAAACAATAAACAGATTCTCTCAAGACTCTAAAAACAAAAATTCCGTCATAATTTTCTCTCTGATAAAACATAAAGTCAAACCTTTGGAAAACTTGTTGATAGAGATGTGGAAAACATTGTTTTTGCCGGATGTGAAAAACAGCACCTTTAAAATTTGAATCACTGCAAATATTGAACAAATGTACACCTAGGCGTGTTCAAAAGCTTAATTATTAAAACTGTTACATATAAACAACCGCTATCGATATAAACTTCTGTCGTAGTTTTAAATAAAATATAACAAATAGTTTCTTTGGTTCAACGGTTTCTTTAGTGTGCCTAGTCCAGATACAAGATAAGATACATAGTCTTATTCTGATGAAAATTGTACCTACTCCGAAACAGGCAGTGAGAGCGGGTGCGTAGACCGTTGCTTGCTCTACCTGAAACTTGGCCAATGGCAATTTAATGGTAATGGTTTCTATAGCATTAAGAAAGCGTGTGAAATCAGAAGGTGGTATGTAATTGATATAAAAACAAGTAAATTGAACTAAAAATTATACTATTGTTGGTTCTTTGACAGATTTCCGATTTATCCGGAGACGAGTTACGCTACATCACTACGTCAAAGATATCAAAATATTAACCCTTATAAATATTCCGGTGCCAAGTTAATCTTCAAAAGGATTGTTTTCAGTAAACATTTTGATTCGAAGTTAACTGGGAGGATTTGAGAGACTTACGCCACGATCATTTGAAATTCTAATTAATCTTTCGGTTGCAAGATGAGCGTCTTAGGACTTTTGGGCCATGTCTGGGAAACAGTGATGCAGTTCTGCAGCTTTCATTGTTGTAGGGTGTTGTGTAAGATATAGATTGTTTGGGCTTATTTAATTATTTTATAAAATGGAACTATTCTAATATAGAGGTAGTTTATCTTATGAACACTAGGTGGCGCGGTTTTTATACCATACAAATTTTAGTTTACGTTAATGCGATCGTTAACGTAAACTACACGACAAAAACTCGCACTAGGCACACAGGTGAGATTAAGATCAAACGCAACCCTAGTTACGAGTATATGTAAAACAAGAACATTATTTTTACAAAACAAAAAACAAAAACCGACTTCAAAAGACCGACTATTGAGTTATTCATCTATTTGTCGCGTACGTAGGTACTTAATGCAAATTTAAGACTTATATGGTTTTCTCATGGATACCATTATCAGAACTGGACTAAATTGAAATGGGACCAAATGGGAAGCGTCAGCTTTCTAATAAAAAAAAGAATAATCAAAATCGATTCACCCACTCAAAAGTTATGAGGTAACAAACATAAAAAAAAAAAAAAAAAAAAAAAACATACAGACGAATTGATAACCTCCTCCTTTTTTGAAGGCGGTTAAAAATATTGGCCATCACGGCTATAAATCGTCATGCTTTTACGACTAAAACATAAAAATTTAACCCGTTATAAATGAAAAATCCGGTAAAAATAGTAAATAAATAATTAATTATTTAAATGGGGTCCGTTTTTGCAAACTATAGACGTCGTTGGCGCGCAAGACTCGTTAGCACTTGTCAAGTGTAGGACCTTTGACGCTCAAAAGGTTAAGCTGAGCTACTGTACCAAGGTAACTTATTGTTTCGTTTTGTTATACTCGTAACTAAATTGGATGGACGATACGACGAGATTTGCATCTTGATGTCCAGATTTGACGGAGGAATACTAATTTTGATTTACTGAACTGTTGGTCACGTAATGCCGTAGATTATTTTGATGGTGATGAAAATTTGACGCTGCTTTTTTCTGACTGGAGTATTTTTAGGGTTCCGTAACAAAAGGGTTAAAATGAATGGGAAAAAGAAGTCCACTGCCAGCCTGTTTGTATGTCACAGAGAAATGATCTAAGGTATTTTAATGATTTCAGGATGGTATCATGTCCCATAGAAGGAAGTAACTCAGCATTTTCTACAAAGAACCACGCCAATCAGCACCGCTGCTGATATAGTGCGTTAGGTTGTGTCCATTGGAGCTTGGAGCAGAGAAAAAAGTAGCGGAGCAGAGCTGTGCAAATATTAAGTAATAGAATTGCATAAATCTCTAAGGATTTATCTAGGCCCGGTCTGGTGCAATTAACGTCACACAAATCTTTAAAAATAGTTATTGTTAGACACCGAAGTCGGATTACATATGTACATATTATTACATACATACTAGATCGATGTTGCTAGACTGTTATAAACCCTTCCTTGGTGTTATTTAGAAATCATTTAAAACGTCAACGTCAACGACGAACCTCAATTCAAAAAGTGTCAAACCAGAGATATTTCACGGTAATAGATTTAAATTTCACGACAATTATACCGAAATCACATCTGGTTTTCAGCTATAAATCAATTTTACACCTTACAAATGCAAATGATCAAATCAGTCTCCCCCAGTCAACGTTTGCAAATATCGCTGCCGATGAGTGCACAGCAAACAGCCGCGGGTTTCACTAATTGAATGCTTAATCACTGTACAATAAAGTCCAGGCGTGGAGTAGAGCCGGATTCACGTCGGCTAGACGAGTGTAAAATCCGAGTTTGTGTTTTACGGAAGTTTTCTAAATTTATAAACCCTAACGCTATACGTTTGGCGTTATTGGGAATATTGCCATTCTCGCGACATATTTGTAGGCAGACAAAATACTCTAAAAGGGAAAACGTTACTTTAAGTACACCTTTTGTACATGCGACTTATCGCACATCTTGATGTATGTTCAATATTTACTCATGTTTTATGCAAACAAGTATTTTTAACTTTATCTTTAACAAATTATTTTGATTTTAATGTTATGTCTTTGAAAAAATCACAATTTTTTATGTTTTGTGCATTTATGATATAATTGGCTCTTCCGGATTCTTAAAAATAATAGCAGGAACCGGAAACGATGAGTAAAAAAACTTTACCGGAGTACAAAAATAGCCCTCTTTTCTAATATCTTCGTAAAACTGAACTTGTTTTCATTAATTTCATTCAATTTGCCTATTCTATACCTACCTATTGGTGTATTAGGGTGAAGCTATTAGTGTACGAAGCTACACGTTTCTGTTTACTCCTGCACGGTGAAGGGAAGTGCAAATATTGTCTGCGTTTGATTGAATTTTTACATTTAGTTTAGTTTTGGTTTTATTTAAACTCCGAACATGAGGTTTTTGATGATAAATTCTTACATTTTGAAAACTTGAACCTTCGCACATACTTTGTTTATTTAGAAATATTCGTACTCCTATCCTGGCAGAACACACCAAAGAACTATTCTTTGACTAAAACGGATGAAATTTAAATTCAGACCGTTTTTGAAGACTTGCTTTCGCTGAAATGTCAAAGCGAAACCTACTTTGTTTAATTAGCATTATGCAGTTGCGAATAACGCAATTGATTTTAATTAAATGCAATAGCTTTTTCAGTTTTAACTTAACTCTTTGTGACCCAAACAATAGGAATAACTGGAGTAAGACACACACATATTTTACTGTTTTATTTTTCTATTAGTACAAATCACGTCAACAAATAACTTGATAACAGTCTGTTGTTCGTTATTTTTGTGTAAAAATAGTATTCCATAAAATTACAAAAACCACCTCCCTCGAACTAAGTATCCCAAAAAATTAAAATATCTATTTCTCACGATGGTTACACGACGAGTAATTGGAGACACATGCTTTGGGGACTCCTTAATTACCCTTAAAATATGTCTTCTGAAATTAGTAATTAATACAAGGTTATAAAGTTGGGGTGTGCTACGCTGAAAACACGATAATAACGAACCAAAAAAAAAAAAAAAAAACCATCAGAATATGTAACTCATAAATTCTGAACAACATTTGCTATATGGGACCAACCCCGAAATCGCAAAAAATCTGCCGATTCATATATTTTTTCAGCAATGTGCCTGTATCAATGATATTTTTCAATGAACATCAAATTTTTATCGCGCTTTCAAGGTTGGTCTCTTAGCATTTTTACTAAGAATGGATGAGTATTCATACAAGTTTTCAGCTTGGTATACCCCCAGCTTAGCTATAACCCTGTATTATATATGGGGTGCACGTGGGACCTTGTATAATTATGATTTATGGGGCAACTGAGGTTTAGGATAGTAGAGAATATAGCGGTTTTTGTATTAATTTTATTGTGAATTTCAATATTTAGAAACAATATTAAAATAGTATCGGGATACTTTACTTCTTATTAAAATCTGTTTGATCGTAAATATGGGATAAAACACACACCCTTGCCCGACTCACAAGCGTTTGCATGTTTACTAAAAGAATTGATACATTAAATTTAAATTTTTTTCTTTTTTTTTCTTGTTGTCGAAAGATTCTATCTGGTATGTGTAATCATCAACATTCGATAATTTTTAAATTATTTGAATTATGTTAATTCCAAAACTGGAAACAATTGGGGGAGACCTTTGCCCAGCAGTGGGACAGCAAGGATTAGACAAGAAAATATGTTTTTTTAAATTTAGTGTTTAGCAAACCTTTGACCGCAATTCAAAAGCGACCGACAATTTGGTCTGCTGTGAGTATTGTAAATTCAATCAAACAAACTAATTTACTCAATAAATGCTATAGATGATTGAATATCCACAGCTCAACTCCAATTTGTCACCATCACTGATTGTGATGACTCGTTTCATTCAAAGTAAAAATAAAACGAGTCGCAACTCAACCCATATCAACAATTTAGCGGTCATTTGGGCCCTGACGTGGGTCCGGACAAGAATTAATCCATTTAAAATACATGCACCATTCTATAGCACCCTGTCTGAATAAATAAAAACAACATTACTGTGACCCAGATAGGAGGCGGTCAATTTGACCAAAACCTATTTCAAACGCGGTTTTGAAGGGTTAAGGTTTGTGTACGGGACAACCTTTCAGGTGGATCTATTTTGCGGATACAATTAATAATTAAGAAAAAAGTTATGTGGTTGCAGAAATTCTTTCAAAAAATGGGACGCGGTGTGTCGGACGCTGGCCATTTAATGCATAGAAATAAATTGAAGCTTTTTACTAATGGGCTTGAAAAAATCACCATTCATCAATCAAAGTTATTATACAGAAATTGGTCGAGTTTTATTACAATTAACTACGTGTGTAAGTATATTGATAAACGATATTTTGTTCTGGATGGACAAAATGTCCTGTCCTTTGTACCCACCGAAGTCGGGATCGATGTTTGTACCTCTTTGAGTTATAATAGCAGTTGCAATTTTAACACGTTTTTGTTCTATTCTTCTATCATTTCTGGTCTGTCTTCTAGCTAGTTTTTCAACAATAAAGTAAAGTGTAAAAGTACAGATTGCAATAAAAAAAACAATAAACTTTCTTAAAAAAAAACAGTGACCAGTACAATTATCTAGCGTTCTTACCTTTCGTCTGAGTCCTCTTAATTCGCCTCTGCAATTTACCACGGCTCACAACGCACCTCCATAATCGAGTTAACCATCGACTTCCTACTCGATACCGTATCGATTAAATCACTGGCAATCGAATCAACACCTTCGGCTATCGACTCGATAAGATGAGCATAATTTAGCTTCACTGCTAGAAATGGCGGTACTGTCAGCATTTTGCATTGCATCTAGAATACTTGAATGCAGTAAGGAAAATCTTAACATGTGCTTGTAAAACCTTACCCACTCAGGTGACCTTTAAAAATTTTGGGTCTTACTTATGAGCACTGCTTAAAATTAGTAACTGTTTAAATTGCTTTGACAACTTTTCGCTGACCTGAAAAAACAAGACGGAGAATTTTAAGCAATAATTAACTTTATAAGTGATCGCCTTATCCTATAGCTTACTAAGGATACACGTTGTAAGCTAACTTAAAAATGACTTAAGTACATAGGCTACTGTTCATCGCAATCTGTCCGTTTTTCATCCGTTTATTATTTTGAGCCTTCCATAAAAATAACTAGTCAAAAAATAAAGGAATGAATGAGATTAGACAAGTTGTTTTAGAGAATGTTGATGAAGATGAGTCACACTCACTCCTGACACTTTCTAAATTGCCGGACTCCATAGCTGGAAAGTGTAAAAAGCCAATTATCACACTAACAGTCAGAGTATTTTCTTTTAGATAAAATAGTGTTTGTGGCTTTTATCATATTAAATGTCTTTGTAAAATTGAACAATAATTTAGCGTCTCGTAAAATTAAAGTGCCTTTACCTACCTACAAGACTTTTATTCATCGTAGATTCACCTTTAATTCACCTTATTTAGTTTTAATGTACCTATATTGCTTCCATTTTTTCACTGCGACGTAGCCAGGAATAATAATTTCCTGATACACCTATCAATTTAATTTATACACCTAAGTATCTATTAACAAAGATCAAAGGAAACAGCAACGGTCGCAGTCATATCAAGCACATAGCACACCCGCATAATGATCCATACTAACATGATATCTAATCTGCAAAAGGAAGATCGATCCGTCAATCAACTGATTCCAACCCGAAACTCGACACTCGCTTCAAAGTTCAAAACGGTCTTATTATTTCCTACTTAACCCAGAACAACCGAACAAAAAGATCAATCTAAAGCTCTTTTGAAATCCGACACTATCCTGTATATAGAAAATGCAAAATTAAAAAGACTTCCAAAGCATGGGAACAGGAATAGTCAATAGTCACTTCATATTGTGTTTACTGAGTAAACCACATGAGGTTCCGTAGTATCATGTTACAAACCATGAGGCAGTATTCGATCCGACCCCAATAGCCAAAGCCAATACATCGCTGCTCCATACAAAAGATCTGAAAGTAAAAGAGGATCAAACGAAGCAATGGATGACGAACAATGCTTCAAAACCAGCAATGCAGTTCATGAAAATACGATATAGTAAAGAAGGGACTGTTTATCCTACAGGAGTATGCCACAGGTTGAGTGAACTTTCCATACCCGAATTGTCTACAAAAGAGCCATTGTCTTAGATAGTTGATGACGTTGTAAACAAGATAGTGGTAGAGTAAAGAGATGTCAATGTAGGTGGTGCAACGAAGGAAGTTTGAGCGTGGAGAAATGGGTTAATGACCAAATATACGTGTCGAAACTACTGTCACTGCTTATCAACAGTCGCAGAGATAAAATATCATAAGAAATACAAAGCATTTTTGTCAAATTTTTAAGTATTGGGTAAGACTTATTAGTTTAGGACTTGGAAAGAATTTATAGATTCTTGGGTAATTTTAATCTTACCTCATCTAATTAGTAATACTTACTCCATGTCTACGTGCGTTGCGTTGCCGCTGCAACAATGCATGGCATTGAAGATGTTATGGCGTTGAAAAATGTGCATTTCTAACAATTAAGGTACTAAATAAATCAAATAAAAATTTGGCTTTAATAAATATCTACTTACAGCCTACCTGCTTTCCAATAACTCCAGACCATTCTAAACCTAGCCACAACGCCCCAATCGCGACCCAACCGTAACAAAAAAGAAACACGTTGCAGTGACAGATGTCACGTCGCCAACCGCCCGGTGTCACGCTGGCGGCGCTCCGAAATTCGCAACAGTAAACATTTCCATTTTTAGATACAGACGTCAGCATTTGGTTTCTATTAATAGGTGGGCTGAAAAGTTATTTGAAAAAAATCTATTTCAAAACGGCGACCTCCTCCTGAAAACGGCGACAAGACATACGTACCTAAATCTTAATAAATTGATGTAACTTCTATAAACACTAACATAAGAAGAAATAGAAACCAATGAATTAGGCAATAATAGAAATACTCGTAAGTACACAAGAAACAAACAAACAAAATTTACGAAACGAGATTCCTAAGTTTACTAAGGTATTTAATCTATAGGCATGAACCTACGTACGTATAAAAATATAATATTTAAAATGTTTTAATTTATATCTTATGCTGTAACAACAATACTTCATTTTGATAACAACAATTTTGCAATGCAATGCAATGTATCATGATAAGATACACACCTACATAATTATATGACAAAAATAAAAAAAGTAATAAAATTCGCCGAAAAGAAAAACAGACTTTCTCTAAGCGTAAGTAACGCTTAGAGAAACTCTCAAAAAGAAACCTATACCCTATACTCAGACATGCATGGAAATTGTTTGTAATGATGATGATGAAAAGGATCATCAGCGTCACGATCCTTTCGTTCGACTAATATCAGTGGCGCAGCATATTTCATCTCAGCTGGAATTTGGTGCAATTCAGAAGCGCCTGTTGATTTTATTACTCTAAGGTCTGAACACACAAAGCTTTTAAATCACTTGAAGATCCTCAAATTTTTGTTTTTCTTTATTTCTCTCTTCATTTTCTTTATTTCGGTTAAAAAATCTTCTATTTTAATTCCATTTAATTATGATTACTTATTTTTAAATCCATATGAGTGCGTGCGTGTATGTGTGCATGTGTGTAATTATTTTAATATTTGGACTTTTAATAATGCATAACAACTAATATGGGTGCAAACTGCAAACGATGTCTGAAACAAATAGTTTTTTTTTTTGTATTTATAGGCAGCAATTACCACTCACCATCAAATTCTTCGCTTGCTCGGCACTAATTTTTCATTAAACACGATCACATAATTGTTTTTAACATGATCAATCACATGCAAGTAAACCCCCTGTCCTCTACGCCACCCCCTAAATTAAGGCCCTGTCAAACGATCATTGCTTTGCATCTCGTTAACGTCGCCTTACGGACGTGACTGAGATCCGGTTCGTCGGCAGATCGTTCAGAGATAGTCATTTAAATATTCCCTGTCAGGATTCCATACGGAATCGAAAGAATTTTCACCGAAATATCCCCGAATTTGTCAGTTGGTAGTTTAATTAAAATAAATTGCTGTAAGTGTAATTTATCGTGAGTTTTGGTTTAAAAATATCAGTATGTGTGGATACAAAAATGTAAAAATGAGAATAAAAAATGTGGGAATTGCGTTTTTGTTCTTTAAAATAATTACAGCTGCTGTATCAAAGAGAGGATCTATTGTCAGTAGTGAGATTAAAAGTAGGTATGCAAGGTTATAAGAAAAGGGTATGCTAAGCCGAAAAGTGCTTACAGTACTCACCATTTGTATCAACAACTTTTACATGGGGCCAAACCTAAAGATGCGGAAAAAATCAGGTGTTCCATACATTTTATCGGGTGTCATTGATATCTATGGAACAGCTGATTTATATTACGCGATTTCAAGATTCAAAAAATTCAATAAAGACAAATAAATAAATAAAAATAAAGATAATTAAAGATTCATTCTCAAGGTACAGTAAAAATTTTTGACAATGTTGAGTACCATGGGCCCTTTATGGCTTAGCAAACTCTTTTCTTATAACCCTGTATGGTTAATGATGACGGAAACAAAAACGAAAATTAATTCATGAAGTTTAATTATATTGTTAAAATTCTGATTAGCAATGTGGAAATTTGATGCGTATAGCATTGAAATAGGATATATTATTGCTTAACTAAAAGTGACAATTTCAAAATCTTTGTACGTGGGCAGAGCTTGACGCTTCTAGAAATATACTAGGTCACCTTTACATACAAACACTGGAATCTTACCAAAACGTTAGCTTTATGCCGACGCTACACGGGCTCTGTTTTACCGAAAACTTTCTTCAGAAATTTTAGTTTTTGCCCTCAGTACATGAATGGTCGGACTTTTATTAAAATGCTCCGGGGAAATAAAATATACGAAGCATGGATAAACGGTTGTCAACTACCTCACGCACATTTTACATTTAATAGGGATACTTTATGAAATCACTGTGTGAAAATTAATAACTAAATAACAGATAAAATTGCACTCCAGGAATTCCCGAGATTCCCAATATAATCAGACAGATCAAAAACTCAAGACAAATCAAAAACCAAACAGAATTTGCGGAAGAACGATCTTAGTTCAATTGTCAGTGTGTAGCTGGCATTAGCAATAGAGACATGAACTGAAATGGCGACCGTTAAATTCCAAATCACGCCCTAAATATCAAACAGACATAAAATGCAACTGCTGCGAACATTCAATGATATTCTCGACATTTCCTATATTTAATGGGAACCACGTGAGAATGCTCGAGATTATGTGAAACTGTGCTGTTTGGGTGCAAACCTTGCAAGAACGAACAAACTTGAACGTTGGATCCTTGGATCCAAGCTGGGTCGATGTTGGACTCAAATATTTGTAGCAGAGTGAGAGAAGAGTGAGTGCAACGTTCTTTGTATTTCAGAATTCTAATAGGAAACAATTACTTTCTAGTTATCCATATTAAAAAAAAAATTAAAACGTTTTTAGTCATATTACGAGTTTCTTATTCTAACATACCTAACTCTAGAACGTCTATCTATATCGATTTCTACGTGAGTTAGTGAGTTGTTCTTGTTAAAACTCATGCATCATCTTGATTTTGCAGTCAGGCTTTCGAGTTTCCCTTAACAATATTTCGCTAATTCCAGTAGACTGATAATAATTTATGACCATTGTTTACTTTGTGTGCAATTAAAGTTTCTACTCTTATTATGCCTCATCAAAACTTCTCCAGCATTGGACCAGTAACGACATACTCGATCCTTCCATTGGACCAATTCAAATTCTACAAGAATCAACATCAGACAGAATGCACCAGTACCACTATTTGCACCGATATACAGCCATTGAATACACGGCCTCCGTCGAATAGAGACGTTACGTGGCATACATTAAATACGTACCGAATATAAAATTTATACGAGTTCAGAGAGTTGGTGTGTTTTGTGTAGAGGCCGAGTTGTGGTCTGAAATTATAGTTTTAAGGGTTGGGATCGCCGTTGCCTGCATGGTAGTGTCGTTTTTGATTTTGGGTTCCGTACGAAAATGCTAAAAAAGAAACCTTTCTGAGAAGAAGGCTTTCTTACCTAGTACTTACTCATCATTATGAAAAACTGTTTACTAAGTATGAGACAGAGTCGGAATTCGCGAAAAAAATCAGCTGTTCCATACATTTTGTCGAGTGTCATTGACATTTTTCCACGGAACTGCAATTTTTTTGTCACGAATTCCGGGTTGTCCCATAGTAAAAGTTGTTCAAAATGATGAGTAATTAGAGCCTTTTTCGGCTTAGCGTACCCTTTCCTTATAGCCCCGCAATGACAATCCGAATTTTTAAATTTTCAAAGTCAGAGTGTACCTATGTATCTTCTATGTCTGCGTGTTTTATTCTTGACCATATCGTGGCTTACCAACAGTCCATTTTGTGGTCAAATGCGGACTTATTCGCGATAAAAAACCACTATCGAGCTACGATTTTTTTTCGAAAGGCTCTTAAACAGCTGTAAACCTAATCGGGTGTGGAATTCGATTAGAACCTAACTTGTGCGCTAATTCATTGGATTCCACGACGCGGTGAATTTGACGGGTGACTTGAATCCGTGCACTTATTCTGGAAACCTGAACCGTAAAGTTGTAGGTAATTAAATACCTAGTTATTTTTTTTGTAATTATTATGAGGGGTAAACTTTGAATTTTAAAATAACAGTTTCTAGCCAGAGCTTCTAGTATTGTAATAAATTGGATGAAAGAAAACTATTCTGGTTAAAATGATGGCGTTTCTTATATTTTCTTGGCGAGTGTGCGCATACGCAGCGATAGTGGTTGAGTAGTGATTCGTTCAATGGACAAAGACTTTAAAATGATCAAATAGGTCACAGTCCCTTCGCATCACAGGCTAGGTATCCAATATGGATATATCCAAAATATCACTTAATGTCAATATTAATTGCTTTATCATCAGTTTTAGTCCATTCCATATTGAAATTGAAACGAAATCGCAGTTCATAAATGGAATCCGAATAGAAGCAAGTGCAGGGTGATATACGGCAATTACCTCAAGAGCAGCGTGTCATACGTCCTGCTACCTCGCTGGCTGACTAGAGATGGGAAAATATAGGGTACTTACAAATAAATGTCGATAATTTTTCTTGCTTTTATCACAAAAATAATTATTATTATTCACTTGTCACAATTCATAACTTCTCACACAGGAAACGTATTTTTCACGTCTCTTCGTGAACTTGTGAGTGTGCCTTTGAAAATCAAGGAAAATGTGGAAAACCTCAAAAATACATCACGTACTCCTAAACATTACCTACACTTCTTGGGCCCCGTAAAAGACTCGAAATGCTTACTAGTTCCTGTCCAAAGTTTATTAATATTGGGTTCAGTCGTGAAAAAAGAAGACACAGGGACCTAGAGACACATTAATTTTACCATTTCGATTGTTGGCACAAGACGGCTGTAATAATAAAAAAGATAAAATTACAATAAACAAGCACGTCCCTATTTTCCAAGTCCTCAGTTCTCAACACGGCTGCGGTCTAATGACCCGCGCTGCCGTCGAGCGCTGGAGTCTACATCCAACTGCACTTCACTTCTGCAGGCCTGGTAGTCCTGGTACCTATTGACTCAAATTCAAGTTTCCGATGTTAAGCCGGTTCAATCCAGTCCACCTATTTCGATGGTTAGTTAGCACTTAGCACATGATAGCCGTAAAAATAAAGTTTTAAAAAAAAGAAGCACGTCACTAGCTATTCTCCGAGTCTTCAGTTCTCAATACGGCTGCCGTCTAATGACCCGCGCTGCCGTCAAGCGCTAGTGTCTCTATCCAACTCCACTTCACTTCTGCATCCCTGGTAGTCCTGGTACTTATCTGCTCTAATTCAAGTTATTCAAGTATCCGATGTTAAATCCAGTTTAATTCCAGTCCAACCTTTTTGAAGAAAATGACTGCCGTAATGTTTAAAAATAAAGATTTAAAAAAGGAAGTAGGTACGTTACTATTTTCCGAGTCCTCAGTTCGCAATACGCCTACGGTCTAATGACCCGCGCTGCCGTCAAGCGCTGCAGTTACATCCAACTCCACTTCACTTCTGCAGTCCTAGTACCTATCGACTCAAATTAAGTTTCCGATGCCAAGTCCAGTTCACAAATCCAGTCCAGTAGTCTAGTTAGTCAGTTCAGTCATACATTTTTGGCTCCAAACATTAAACGCTTCAGGATTTTTATGTTTTTCAAATATATTTTAGAACACACACACCCTAACACTTTTTTCTTTCTCACACACCACGTAAAAACAATCAACACAACAATTCAACTCACTCAAATTCTCCACGTAACAAATAAGATTCTGCCAAGCCTCACAGCATAGTCCTTGTACTATCACTCATTCCATAACATAGGTAAATGTATCCATAAATACATATATAATCAAGTAATTAACAGCGGATAGATATGCGCAGACGTTCATATTAAACCGTAACTCATTTACAATTAAGCCTACGAGATTTCCTACTATGTATTCAGAGGCTAAAACTATTTGCATAAGGTAACACATTATGCTGGATGTTACTTAGCTGTGGAAGCTAGTTATAGGTCTATAGTTATATGAAACCACATTTGAAAGTCAATGAGACGGTGTTAAAGTAGTTTGAACAATCTTGATATTGATACCACATAATTTTAGGTACCTGAATACCAGTTCTCACTTTAGGCTTTCTTCGATTACATCGTCAAAAAATATGAGTGGCAGTTAGAATGAAATGAACACATACTTAGGAACTGTCAACAGGTTATACAGAGTTTTATAAACATTTCATATAACCCTGTATATAGCCTGTGGTGCAGTCAGGGGTTCATCGACAAAATTTTAATTCTAATAGCTCACTTCTAACACAACTGTAACAGTATAATTATATCACACCATTATTTACTTACTTTAAATCACAATAAAGTAAGTTCGTATTAGACAAGTGGCTAGTCTTAGAGTCAATTTTTTTAGATCGTCTATTAGCCTCTTACAAGGCTAAATCAATTCACAAAAATAATTAATGACATGAAACGCAAAAAATATAAACAAGAAAACGTACCAATCGATGAACATTATAAATTCATGTTATTACGTTTGCAGCCCTTGTTTTCCCGTAAAATTGCGATCATCCCCCGAGACAGGGTCGCATTACGTAAACTTCGCCCGCGTAAATACGGGAATGATTTCTTTTGAAAAACTGAGTCGGGAATCCGTATTTATTTTGCTGAGATCTCTACGTTTGAGTCTACCTCTGCAGAGTCAAATCAAGGCGCTAGAGAAGAGTATAGGAGTATTAGGTATATTATAATGCAGATATTTCGTGCTTAAGTTCTATTTTGTCTAATTTTCGAAAAAAAAGACCTGTCAAATGTAAAAATAAACGTAACGTAACGTACCTATGTGTAAAATGAGATATATATTATAACTTTTCTTTTATCTTTCTTTTTTTTTAAACGCCAAACTTGTACTGTTTAGTAAAACTACACAATCTGACCTCAGGCTATCAGTTGTTGAAATGTAACTTCTTCTAGGTAACTAATTACTGAAACTGTGTCCAAACACTTTTCTAATTAATTGTATAGCTATTGAGGTGAAGACAAAATGTTAACGTATTTTTTATAATCCTTTAACATCATTAACAATAACGTCATGCCTTTAACGACGTTACACTAACTGGAAAGATAATATATAGCCCATCTAATTGCAAAAATTATTAGACATTATATATTACTATAGATCTACAGTTTTTTTGGAAGCTTTTTTAAAAATAATCTTCAATACAATCTACAGCTTTTTTGCCGTTACTGTTTTGCGATGTTTTATTAAAATAAGACATTTTAGCAAAAGCTGTAGATTTTTCATAGGTTCCTTAGTTTCCTACAGTTTTTTTTTGGAGCTAGTCTACAGCTTCTCTCTCAGACAGGGTTGGCAGCACTGGTTTATATGCGACTACCCACGACTGTCTCGACCTGCCCGATTTTTCTGCTTCGGTGACCCTCCGTGGTACGAGTACCTACTGTAAAGACTTTTTCCCGTTCACCCCTAAGTTTAGGGGAAGTATTGCATCGATGTTTCTAAATACCATTTCTTCAATAAAACGGTGCATTATTAAATTTTCAACGTTTGATGTTCCGGAATAAACAGTCGTGTTTTTACAAACTTGGCTGTTTTTCTTCATTGCATTTTTAATATAATTTGAGGGGAAGGAAATGTTATGTCCATAAGCTTGATTTTTTTTTTTATAAATTAGGTATAAAGCTACTTGAGATTTGATTCAGTAAGGACTGCATTATTCTCTAGCTTTTTGTTAACTTTGACACTGGATTTGGCAAATAAACACAAACAAAAAAACAAAACAAAAGACATGACAGATATCTAAGAAGGCTGACATAATGAATAAACAATTTGCGCTAATTATGCTTACATTACTTTCAATTTAATACACTACAGTTTCATAGTTTACCTATATTTAAATTAAACCAAGATGTTGGTTTAGCCAACATCTCTACAAAACTCTATTAAAGACGTGTTATACTCGGGGACTGCCGCGGTAAAGCTATTGCATACGGTGATACTTCTTAGTTTTGCCATCTATCGATGAATAGCAGAACTTTTAATGACTTTTTGAAATATCACGCTTGTCTCTTTAGTTCAGCAACTCGCCTCTAGGTGTCGAGTGTAAGGTTTCCTTGACTTTTCGCCAAGTTTATTTTATTTTGAAAATTATTGATAATTATTACAGAAATTCATTTGGATACTTTTTTGAAAAATAGGCCTTGCAATATTTAAAAAAAAATGTTTTGCAAACGTCATGACACTCTCTTCCGAGTGTACCCCCCATAGCTCTATTTTTAAAAACATGTTTAAGTTTTTATATCTTCCTTTTTTGTAAGGTTATTTTCATTACGGAATTTCTGGATTCGGTATCCACGCTTAAGGCCCGCGATAGAAGCTATGCAATAGCTTAAAAATATTTAGTGGTTTAGCCTGCTTCTGTAAACATCGAGTGACAACTATCTACTTATCATATAATATCTTTACGCTGTTTTATTTCTTGTTACACGAATCACTATCAAAACACGACAACTACAAAAATTTCGATAACTTAATTGCTTATTTGAACTTGTTTCTATTCACTACAACATTATCAGAATTAAGTACTTTACAGAACCGAAAATAAAGCACATTTCGATAAATAACGGAGGTTTAACTGGGACCTAATTCTTGGGCGCTCGAGATTATCTCCGTCACTCTCACTCTCATGACATTTCGAATGAGAGCGACAGTGACTGAGATAATGTCTCAGTCGCCAGAATAGGCCTCTGTTACGTAAGTGACATTTATCGCCCTCTACTCCATTGAGTCCATTAGGGACGCATTTCTAATGCATTAAAAACATTCAAAACAAAAGAATGAAGTAGGACTTACGACACTTATTTTGGGATGGTGGAATTCCCCTTATTTTGTTACTTGATACGTATTCAGTATATTGCTTTATAAACATAATAATTGGAATGACAGTGAAAAGGCGCGTTAATACATTTTGCTCACATAATAATTAATATTGTGTTATAATTTTTCTTACGATACGATAGATCTATGTATGTCGTAACATAAAATCAAAGTTAATTTTAGATAGGACAGAATAGTAACCTAAGAGTAAAAATTACGTTTCCGAAATGTACATATTTCATTTCTAAAAAATATCCGTCATGGATTGGTGTAAATGGAACAGATTTGGGAATCCATGATGACAGCTTCTTATATTAGCCTGTAAGTATTACTTTATGTAAGAAATCAATCAAAAGACCCTCTAGTAAAATAAAAGAAAACGACGGCCCAACAGAGAAACGCGATATTCCCGAAATTCAATAATCTGCCCTCTCAAAAGTAAACCCGCATACTATCAAATTTCAACATTCTATTCTTTACGCAATAAGTATCAATATCGCTTAACTACAGTCAACCCGGAAAATGGACGACTGCATAGATCGTATTAGCCTTTCCCACGTTGCTTTATATCACATCAAACATTCTGCCAAGCATTATGGTAATAGAAAAAAAGAAAAATAATCGTTGACTACTTTGCATAATCCACGAATGACAGTCTGACATTAAGTTGTCTGTTTACTTTGCCAACATCTTGGGACACTGTTTAATCAAAATTAACCTTTGTCACTGAGATAATAAAAGTCGTCACAAATGAGAACGTAAGTCGGTAAGTTGTTAACGGTCACGCAAGTGATGTGACAGTGTAAGCGGTCGATTTTTGTTTATTTTCTTTTTATTGAGTTGCAGTGTTTTGGTTGCAGACAGCAGACTGTTGAGTATTTATGTGCTACTAGTTATGCGGGAATTTTGTCGGTATGACTCATTTGGCTCGGAACTTATTGTGGGACAATTTCTAATTCTGATTGGAGAAAATGCTTGGAATAAGGTTAGAAACTTTCAAAGATGGCCGTTTTTGATTTACTGTTAGACAATATTGGTATATAACACTAGAGCCGGGTTTAAGGTTCCCGCTTGTCTAAGAGCCAACCAAAAGGTAGACTTCGGACTCGAGGTCAGATTAAGGGATCTACTCCAGTTGGGTAGGTTTCGAAGCTTTCGCCCCCGCCACCGAAAAATAACGACACAGGCCTTTTCTGACGTAGATACATTATTCTTTTCAGTTTTGCTATAATCTCATATATTACTTTCGTTCGTTTCGTTCGTAATACCGACAGCATCATTAATTTATCAGCCCGGTAGTTGAGCTACCGATAGTCTACCTGATCATTTCGCTCTTATAAATCATGCAACCTTTAGATCCACGTACTTTCAACCCATAACTATAATACAGGAAAAAGGCTACTAAACCGATAAGGGCTCATAGTACTTATCATTATGAACAACTTTTACCATGGAAACGACCCGGAAATCGCAAAAAAAAACAGCTGTTCCATACACTTACGAGTACCAAAATAATTACACACCCAAGTTTACATAACCTTTCAGTCAGGTATTACAAGTCAAACACTCTAGTTACAAACTCGTCGGAAATATCAATTGCTCCAATTTCCTCTAAACCCGATACATGCGCCTGCGCAGCGCCTGTTGCCAATTAGTGGAGACGACTGACAAATGCGCGAGACGCATGACACACGAGGTAGCATCGTCAACGAATCTCGTCTGGATTTTATTAAACAAGAAACAAAGGAAAATAATTAATGGACATCCGGTTGCAATTTGCGATGAGAACATTTTTGAAGCCATTTTTAGGGTACGATTTATTTTTAGCTTAGCTGTCATATTTTTGCTGGCAACTTTTTTTAGTAGGCCTGTTGGGAATTTAAATTTCGAGCGAC
Organism: Alcis repandata; assembly: GCA_949125135.1. NCBI lineage: Eukaryota > Metazoa > Arthropoda > Insecta > Lepidoptera > Geometridae > Alcis > Alcis repandata. The sequence continues at coordinate 1,272,436 of OX421225.1, read as the reverse complement.
TCGAATTCCATTGATGACCATTTTTAACCCCTAACGCAAAAACAGAGTGCTATATCACCGCTATTTGCTTGTCTGTCTATTTCAAGGGGAGCTCCTATATGAAGTAAACCTATTTGGATGCGGTTCGTTTCATTAGGTCTTAGACATTTATCATAAAAATCGGATCAGCCGATTCATCGCTAGGCTTTATTCAATTTTTAGTTGAATCTTGTTGTAATTTAATTCTATTTTTGAAAATAACTCATAATAAAATGAAACGTTTTCTCATCCCCAGTACATCAAACCACACGCACGCTACGTTTGCTGTGACAAATGACCGAATCTCGAAGTGTTCGTCCGACGGAGGCAGAAGCAAAGCGACGTTTAGTTTTAATTTTAACCCGAGTTGTTCATTTGTGGTTCGCATAATTAAAACATTTTACTGGAATTACTGTTACGATAATTGTGCAAAACTAACGTAGTTTTGGCACATTAGTTTTCGTGAAGTTACTGTTTTAATTTTGGTAATTTTATATACAACTAGCTGACTCGACAGACGTTGTCCTGTCAAAAGCCATTGCGTCAATTCTATGTCAAATGTCAATGCTATTGCGTAACTATAGCAACCGTAGTATGTTGATGCTAACTTGAAAATTATCAGTATATATATAATTTGCAATAAATTAAAATTGCGACTATAATTTGAGATTTAAACTATCCTATCTCTCAAGTTGGATCGAACTGCACATGGTGTGCGAATTTTATTATAATCGGTTAAGTGGTTTAGGAGTCCATTGAGGACAAACATTGTGACACGAGATTTATATATATTAAGATTACAGTACATTATTTTTATTTTTGTAATGACTCGACTCTAGAATTTGCCTATGGATTTTCAAGCTTGTTAGGTTCCTACGAAAGTCTATGATTTTATGATGTGTGTCGCAAGTCGACACGCTCTTGACAATTTGACATCTACGGCATAAAAAGTTAATGAATAGGTATAATATAACAGGCCTCGTTCTTGCTTCCAATAGTTTCCTAGATTCTGTATAAACCTAACTTTCACAACAAACCTCTGTAGTTTCAGTAATAATGTAATTTTACTTTTTTATCAACAGACTAGCGCAGATACATAGTTTCGTTCGAGCTAAAATTCAATAAAAAGGATTTTACTAAAAAAACGCTATTTATAAATTTAATTAGCGTTTGAAACTCGCTTAAAAATGATCTTTTCTTGCATGTGACATTTCAAGTCAGCGAGAAGTTGGCAGAGTATTTTTGCAGCGTTTACGAGCTCTGCATTTGATGGTCTATTTAACGTGACAATAGGCCCAAGTTTGAAGGCATTTTAAGACAGATCTAAACTAACTAAAAATATATCTGTCTTTATCATTGCAAGCCATTAGACAAGGATGCCAATAGTTTTAGAAAATTTAGATCTGTCTTAAAAAGCCTTCAAACTTGGGCCTATTGGCGCAGTAGTGAAAAATCTTAGCAAGAGCCACAAACAAGAGTTAAAGTCGAGTATGATCCTTAATGAATAACCAAAGATTGTGCAACCCAGTCTGTCATTAAACAAAAGATCGAAAAACCCAACCGGTTACAATTCAAATTCAACTCAAGCTGTTTATAATGAAATGTCTTAATGACTAACGAACACAATACAGAATTCTGTAAATGTGTGTCGTAAATTTTATGCAGTGATTTTAATTTATTTGCTGTCATGTGCAATGACAGCTGTTACAAGCAGAGCGAGACAGGTGGTTTTCTTACTGTTCTATCTTAAAATATGGTATGCTTTTTTAATTGAACTTGGGACCCTATTCTTGGGCGTTCGAGATTATCTTCGTCACTCTCACACTCATGACATTTGTAACGAGAGCGACAGTGACCGAGATAATTTCTTGCTCTCCAGAATAGGACCTCAAATCAGTAGCGCAAGTATGAAACTTTATCGATCAACAAATTTATATTTAAATTCAACTAAATCGTGAAAATGTCATAATTTTGCCTATGAAATAAATCAAATTTTATTTGTAACGATTTTCGCGAATTTAATCGTCAGTTCATAGATCGACAAAGTTACATTACCTATATCATTCATATATCATCTCGGTTTACATGACAAGGGTGGCCAGATTTAAGATTATTCAGGTCAGATTTCAGACTGTCATAGATTTCAGGCCAGGTTTCAGATTATTCGTGCGAGCAAGATAGCAAGTACAGTGTCTCTAGACTCGGTACAGGCGAACCACATTTAGAGTGAGTCATGTGTCTTATGCAAAGTCAAAGTCATGTAATGAAAAATTGGTTCAGATTGTGAATTAAGTGAACTTGTTAGACATGAGCAGTATAAATGGTCATTGTTTTGGTTAGTTCTGAAGCCATTTTGATTCAGGATTATTCAGTTGTGACGTCATCAAAATGTTAATAATGTTGGAGTCAAAGGATAAAATAAAACAATTTTAAAAATTAACATAAAAATCGGATAGTAGGTATAGTATTTTCCGAAGAACAACAACATAGAGCTTTTCAAAAAAGCGGCAAATATGAAGAAAGCCAAAAGAAAAAAATATATATCTTAAAACAACAAATCATTCTAAAGACAACGCAAAAAACTCCCAAAATTGCGCTTCAAAAAACTTTTAATCCAAAAAATGTCCAGGAAAAGTATCGCTGAACTGTGGAACAGTCGTGTCCAGTTTCCCGGACTTTTTTTTACAATTATCTTTAATTAAATCCGTATCATTTGCACGCCGAATCGCGGAGTTTCCCAACTTCTCCCGGACTTTTCCCGGATCTCTTGCGCTAATTAAATAAATCCTCCAAAGAGCGAAAACGCGCTGGCTGAGGGTTTCTATCTTATCAGATTTGAAGGATTTCATACTCCTTGAAAAAGATCACTGGATATGATTGAAACTATATTCAGAGCATGCTTCAACGGGTTAATATGATCGTCTAATTATACCAAATTCGTGTTAATACGAGTATTTGTCGTAGAAAAAAAAAGCAAAATTATTATTAGCTGCTTTTGGTAGGTATGTTTTTTTTACTTATTTCAGTAACAGAAAGTTCATATATGCTGAACAGCTATTAAGAAATTTCAGGCCACCTAAACCGCTTTATCATTGCTTAGTGGTTATTTAGTGGGAGCACTCATGTTTGTTTTATTTTTTTATTTAGTGTCAGAAGTTTACGACCGACTGAAAACCTGTGTACTTGATTGCTATTTTATTATTACAGGACAAACTCACTACAGTAGGGAGAAACTTCTCCGGTAGATTCCGCTTTGAATCCACGCTCTACTGCCTCTAGTAATGGTCCGCAAAATCTTTTCAAGCGCCTGGATGTCTCGAATCGACGGCCCCATTCTGGCGAGTGAGAAATTATCTCGGTCACTGTTGCTCTCATTAGAAATGTCATGTCAGTGAGGGTGACCGAGATAATCTCGAGCCGCCCAGAATGCCCCGATTCCCCGAAGCGGATATTTTTCTTGTCGTAAAATAAAGTAAATGGTTTGTCTACTCGGCTATTTTAGGAATCTTAGTTTTGGAAGTCTGTGTCATTAAGAACTTCATTTTTGGTTAGTTTTGTTTATGGAAGTAATGGCGAGTAGCACAGCACATGGTAACAACTGCTATTTATTCTGTGATGGTATAAAATCTCTCTATTAACATATCTAGTATGTACCTATACCTAGGTAATGTAATTGAAGTTTACCTACTCATATTTTTTCACTCTACAAGTGCAACGGAAAATTGTTAGGAGTGGTCTTCTACACGTCAAAAAGAACAACTTTTGAGACACAGGTTTACTAAATTTAATATTTTCTTTCTCGAATTTTTCAAAACTTTTGTTTTATAAGTGGTCCACTTTGACGTGTAGAAGAACACCCTTGAGTATTACTACACCGTTCCGTTACACCTTGTGTACATTACCTTTACCGATATCCATACCACTGTTTGTACCTGTACCGACGCCAGGACAGCCTAATGTACTAACTTATTTAATATATATAATTATTTAGTAATATTCCTAGAGGTATTATGAGCTGGGTAGGTAACCTATTTATTATTTTGCATTTAAGACGACCTAATAATAAAAACTCGTATAGTGTAATCGTTTTTGTCTCGTGAATAATCACTGCATAGTGCGCCGACTCACGGTAGTGGTTAGTCATAAATGCCACTCGCGGTCACTAACGGTTCCTTGTTCGGGTGAAAACACCCAGTCGATTTTACCACAAGCGCTACACTATGCTATAAACGATACAAAATGTATTAAATTTTCCGCCTCATCATCGACCCTCTGAGGGCAGTAACAGTTTCCCTCACGAGCAATATCCCAGTTTGTCCAAACACTTGTGTCCCAATAACTTGCACGTGTCGTGAGATATCTCAATTTGATCGCCACCTATTGCCTTAAATCAACCTTTTATCACCCCACTTCCTACTTTAATCCTCAGGAAATAACGTCGAGTTTGTAATGGCGAAAATGAAAGCAGCTTATCAGAATTTTCTCGCATCGTCAGATCAATTAATATGGCATGAAAGTGACAGAGTAAGTGTTTGGTAGATCAATATGATTATTTATTTATTTTCGAGTAGCTGTGATTTGTACTATGAATATACCTAAAACTCATTTTGGACGGGGTTTTACCCGACTCTGCAAAAGGAGGGTGAAGTTTTCAAGTGTTTGAAAGTAACATTTATCTTATAGGTGCGCGTGTCCTCTGAACCGTATATTTATCTCTGCCTTAAAAAACTGTTGCGTAAAAAAGTTGATGTTATATACCTACCTACCTAGCTAATTATTAAATTAAAATTACCTTGAAATAAGAATAGATATATTAAATCTAATAAAAAACTAAAGTCAGACAATGTCGAGATTAAAGTAAGAGATAACAACAGATTTAATGTAAACGGAAATAAACTTGAAAAGTTAACGTAACTTAACTTATTTTTACAAAATTATAATAAACTTGTTTACAATTTTTTGAAACACAACTAAATGATGCTTAAAACTTTGTTCGTGGTTGGGGCTATAAAATATAGCTTGTACAGGGTTATTAAGAAGGGGAATGCTAAGCCGAAAAGGGCACATAGTACTCATCATTAACCACTTTTACTATGGGGCCAACCCTGAAATTGCGAAAAAAAATCAGCTGTTCCACAGAAAAATGTTACACTCGACAATGTGTATGGAACAGCTGAGTTTTTTCACGATTTTATTTATACCAAAACAAATCCTGTAAATTGACATCAGTTCCAACATTTGGGCTGAATGTTTGGACGGCTGAACTGTTTGTGATTCAATCCTCGTGTTATGGTAATCGATACACATTTGTGTAGCATTGGTTGCGGGGACGTGTTCGCTTTTACAAACTGCGCAACATGATGCAGTATGGTTACTTTAACAAGAATATATAGATGAACGAAGACTTATAAAACGTAGCCTATTAATATATTATGTTTATTTATAAATTGGATAAGAAATTCTATCTAAATCTGTTGAGCCATTTTTGCCATTTGATTGAGTAATTCACATCTAAAAATGTCTACAAATTTTCACATTTTTTAATATAATTAGCGCTTCCACCGATATTAGGCCCAAGTTTGAAGGCTTTTTAAGACAGATCTAAATTTTCTAAAACTATTGGCATCCTTGTCTAATGGCTTGCAATGATAAAGACAGATATATTTTTAGTTAGTTTAGATCTGTCTTAAAATACCTTGAAACTTGGGCCTATTATCAGGATAAAAAGTAGCGTAGGTAAATGTTAATCTTATGAGCTTTACTTCTATACCTTGATATACTATACCGTGATTTAGTATCAAACATACAAACTTTCGCATTTATAATATTAGTAGAATAGTATAGAAGGAATTGTTGAACATCCTGATTTGGTTGTAGTTTTCTTACTGCCTTTTCAGCCCTGTGTAAGACAAATATTGGATAAATGCGGTACTAATCTTCTAAGAAACGGTCGGTCGTATGCGTTAGTTTTGATTTCTGTTTAGTTTTGGGATGTTGTTAGCATCTTGGAAGGTTTTTGAGGTCCCGTATCAATATCGTGAAAAATAAATTGAAATACTCTGAAGGGTACCTTAGTTACAGCTTGTCTCAAAAACTTAAAGATAAGCTACTTGAAGGCAAGAATCATAAATTAAAATCATTATCAGGTACTGCTGTCTAACATCGTTTTATGTTGCGTTGTTCTGTGTCCTTTATACAAGGTAATAAGGAAAGGGTATGCTATGCCGAAATAAATTCGAAGGAATCGTTTTGAACCACTTTTACCATATGGAATATGGAACCAACCTAGAAATAAAAAAGTAAATTAGCTGTTCCCTTTATCGAGTACATTAACACTTTTCTATGGAACAGGACTACGAAAGAACTATTTATTTCACCATTAAGATAAATTGATTATAATATAATTTTTTATAATTCAAAATAGGTAAATACATCAGAACTATCAAGGATTTTGATGTAGCTAAAGCGCCGTTCCTTGACACAGGCATTTTATCTCAATGGACGTCCAACGGTGCGACATCGACCTACGGCACGACCAACTTATCTATGCAGTTGAATGAGTTCACCAGCATCGCATTCCCGAACAAAACTGACAGCTAGCCGTTGCAAATTTTTAGTTCCGCTATTTTTCCAACTTTGTGAATAAGTTTGTCGGGTATACAACAGGCCCTTATCGTGGGCCCGAGAGGTTAATGCAGCGGCCATTACTCAGCGTCAGAGGTACAAGGTGAACATTCAGGTACTAGAGAATAATATTATATCACAGACCATATAGCTCGCTGACAGATTGTATCTATTCCTCTCACAATATAGTAAAGAGTCCAAATCTTGGATCTTGGGGCCTAACTTTTAGTATTTACAATGAAAATATGCAAGTAAGTTTACTAAAATTAGGTAAGGAACTTAGGATATAATCGAAGAACTTTATAATCATTGATCTGTATAATCGGTATTATCATTTGTAGTGGTAGGGCTCTTTTGTAGAGCCCACCTGGGGAAGTACCACACCTTTGCCAGTTCCACCGCCAAGCATTAATGTGCAAACATTACTGTGTTCTGGTTGGAAGAGCATTGTTTCCAGTGAAATTTCAGGGCAAATAGGAGATTAAACATCATATCTCAGAGTGACGAGCGCAGTGCTATGCCGCGCAGGGTCTAAATCCAAGAGTTCAAATTTCTGCATGTCGCAGACTTGCGATGGGCAAACGTGACGTTTGACATCAGCCGAGCGATTTGTTCGTCTCGTCACTTAATTGCATCCTAGATATCTACATTCGGCACGAGTAAATAAACACAGCACTTTTCAATAAAACCAAATCTCACTGAAATCTGTTGGCAGAACCCAGTTATTAAACTCGCCGAGTTTGTCATTTGGATTTGTCGGGATGAGCCCAAATATTAAAGTTGGTGCAAAGAAGTACCAGAATATTGCGGCTGAACCGAAGGATTAGCCGAGGTCTGGCTCACCCTATACAGGGTTACCCGGAAAAAGTATGTTAAGCCGAAAGAGGCTAGAAGTACCTATTCATCATTACGAACAAATATTGAAAACAACGAAACGCTAGATATGTATGAGTATTTTTCTTCTTCTTCTTAATATATATAAATTACTTGTCACGTTGTTTGTCCGCTATAGACTCTTAAACTACTTAACCGATTTCAATCAAATTTGCACACCGTGTGCAGTTTGATCTAACTTAGGAGATAGGATAGCTAACATCTCAATTTATAGTAAAAAAACATGAAAAATTAGAAAATTTAAAAATATTTTAGCGCTTTGGACAATGTAAACTTTTTTAATGTAACTTTTGACATTTGACATAGAATTGACGCAATGGCTTTTTTTACCAATTCGAATTAAATCGTTAAGACAGGACAACGTCTGTCGAGTCAGCTAGTTCTTAATAAATATAAATTGTATACCTCCTAATGAGAATTATGAGCCATGTTTTCCTTAGCACTTTTTTGAACCCCTTTTATAACAATTCTGTGCAAAATAACGTAATTATTACAAGTTTTTTAATTTGTTCCAACTTCTATCTTTAATTTTTTTTCTTTTTTTATTTATGTTTTAACATAGAATTGATGTATTCACGAATCGGCGAACATAAGATAATTAATACACGCGATTAAGCTCTCGTGTATTAATACGTGCCTTGCAGTAGATCAAGTTTCTCAGACAGTGGTCAAAGACCAACCTGTATTAAATAGATATCGTTAAAACTTTGTTTATGAATACTGATGTGGAAACGTGGTGAATACCCTACTAATATAAAATAATAAATTTAATTAATTAATTTAGTTTTAATAAATAAATATTATAAATGTGAATGTTAGTTTCTTTGTTACGCTTTCACGCGAAAACTACTAAACCGATCATCATGAAACTTTGTACACATATTTTTGGAGGTATTAGAAGTAACATAGGATACTTTTTACTAAAAAAAATTAATGCGAGCAAAGCCGCCGGTAAAAGCTAGTAAAATATAAAAGTTAGATAGTCACAGTTATATCGAGACTTTTTATTAGTCCAATTTATATGCAAATTAGAAGGAAAACCCATAGACAGTTCAAGTTTCGATTGACCTTTCGTTTTCTCGTTTTTAGAGTCCCGTCGCCAATAACTAAAAAAATAAATAACGTTCCACACTCATAGCTCTCCACTAGGATTCCCTATGTCTGGAATGCCACACTAAAATAAGGCAACTAACAGGCAGACCCAGAACAGGATATCGTGATAGCGTCTCCAGTTATGTCGTGGCAGTGCAGCTCCCTTAGCCACGTTGCAATAAAAAACGTTATAGAATAAACTATGGCAATTGGCAATGTATGGGAATGACATTTTTAATCTATTTATGCTTTTTAAAATGTTCTATGATAGAAATGTCATTCAGTTTAGTTCAGTTGGTCATTCATTCAGGAATGTTCATAGATAAGTTTCTAGAATAGCACGTAGTAATCGTTTCATCATCGTTTTTCATCATCGCGCGGGTAAAAACGCACGTCACAGCTAGTTTTAAATAGGTACATCGCAATCGCGAGCGAAGCCGCGAGCAGATGGTAGTCTACAATTATGTTAAAAGTTGTTTTGCTGTCCCCTTCAATGGTATTGTTAAATCTCAAGAAAACAACTGGTTTAATTAATACTTCCTTTGTAAAATATTATCTGAAACTAGTTTTTGTGATACCGTTGTATTATTTTTATTACGTTCTTAACTTATTTTAATTACATTAATGTGGTTCTCGCCATTCCCACTTGAGTTCCTAAAGAGTTCATACGTTTTGAACTTTAGTAATTTATTTTTTTTGTATCTTTTTTTATTATTGTTATTACCTACGTATTTATTATAATAATCAAGAATTAATATATTTTTAAACTACAAAATATTAATTAAATTCTGTTTTAGTTAAAATTGAGTAACTAAATTTTAGTCATGAGGATTATAGTGTTTTTGTCGATAATTTGTAGTAGTTACTGTGCTTTATACTATGACGCGTATACTGGGAACCCTATATCCAAAGAAGAACTAAAGAGACGGGATAAAGCAAACACTACTTTGTAAGTATATTTTTATTACCTTACTAGCTGCGCCTCGCGGTTTCACCCGCATATCCCGGGATAAAAATTAGCCTATATGTTAATCCAGAGTGTAGGGACCTAAAGACTGCTATCTACCTGCACTCACCCGCGAATAAATAATAATAAAAAATAATGAAATATTGTTAAAACCTGAGTGTATAAACAATTCAAATGATTGTCAACAGCTGGTGTGTTACCGAGCTGGAGCCATGTGACCCCAACGAAGGGCGCCGCATCGACGGCTCCTGCAACAACCTGGAGCACCCCACCAGGGGAGCGGGACACACTCCCTTCTACAAAGTGTTGCCTTCCATCTATGATAAAGGTACTTTTTAGAGGTGTCTATATGCGAAGTTATAGGCGGCGGTGATCACTTACCATCAGGTGAGCCGTCGCTTTTTTGCCACTTATTTTAATTAAACACAAAAAAAAGACAAGAGAGAAGAGCTAAGGTGCCACAATCAACGTTTAAGCTTCCTGAGAAGCTTTTAGTTCTACTTTACACTGTTATAACATAAATCAAGACATATTTTGACTCTGTTATGGCACTACTTACTAGAAATTATAGCTTATGCTAGTTGGAGGTGTACAGCAAACCTCAAACTAGCATAACTGTAATTTCTATCAGTGCGTTTCTTGGCAGTTCAATAACCTTTTTCGCTCATTATGACCGCGAACCGCTGATCTAAGGTAGCTCCTAGCTAGGTATCTCCATTCCAAACACTCGCTAAATTTGTTTTAACTGTTTCAGTGCGTAGAACTAACAATAATTTCAACTATTTTATAGAACTGAACAAATTGGAAGAATGTCGTGCAAAAAGTTTATCCAATTGATTGAACTGTTAGTTAAACAAAAAAATCGAACTACGAGTACATCCAAATATCGACAAACTGACAGATAAACTTTCGCATTTATAATATCAATGTGATCACAGTAGGAAGTAGGAAAGATATATTTGATGTTATAATACAAGTTATTTCACGCTCGTATTGTTTTCAGGGTTCGAGCCGCGGAAGTCCAAATCCGGTCGCGCTCTGCCGCTCGCGCGCGTCCTGCGCACGCGCCTGCTTTCCGAAGGCCGCGTGCAGAGCCTGCAGTTCACGCACCTCGCGATCAACTTCCTCGTCTTCATGTCGGGTGATATTGTGTCTCAACATGATACTGGTAAGGTTTAGGGTAAGGTAACATGGGGCATTTAAAAAGGGTGTCTTGTCTACAAGCACCTCGCTGGGCTGGCAAAGCATCATCAACGCCTCTAGTGTTGCAGGTGTTCATAGGCAGCGGTTTTGCTTCTATCAGGCTTATCATCTGCCTGTTTGCCGCTCTCTTGAAAAAAAAGGGTAAGATTAATTTGCTACCTACCTGACGTAGCCCGTCACTCCACCTGGCAGCTTTTCCTCTCTCACGAAAATAATACCCAAGACGCAGCAAAATGTGTCATCGGCGACTGAGACTTCAGCGACCGCGAAGTTACCCGTTCTTAATTTGCTATTGTTAGTATCTAATCATATTTGTACAAGGGGCTAAACTAAAAAACTACACGCAAAATAGGAAAAAAACAATAGAAACAATTACGTTAAATACGAGTGAGAAATATGAAAGAAAAAACTTGAATAATGTAAATTTTGACATCGCGTTTAGTGTAACCGCCACATTTTTGCTTGGCTATATGCGACCCTATTTTGTAGAACATACGCTTAGAGATTGACTGCCGTTACATACGTGACGTAAAAGTAAAAACCTCGCTTAACCATAATCTTGAAATATCTATTTACATTATTCGAATGTAGCAATTAAATGCCATTTTATCTAGTAAACTAGCGGCCCGTCCCGGCTTCGCACGGGTAGACTTTGGGATAAACGTAGAGTAAATTGAAATCGGTCCAGTCGTTCACGCGTGATGGCGTGACCAAAGGTGTTGAGAATAATTATAGGAACTCTTTGTTATAACCTCTATTCTCATGCTATTGCGTAACTATAGCAACCGTAGTTTGTTGATGCTAACTTGTCAATTTATAGTAAAAATTATCAGTATAAAACGCACACTGTTTTGATAGATATGATTGAATTTGAACTTTGTACAGAGGTAATAAAGTGCAAATTGACTCTTGGACGTTAGGAACATACCTACATTGCTTAAACAACAGTGAGTGCTTGCAATTCAATATGAACTTTATACAATAGCAATAAAGCTCGTTTTAGTTAGAAAACGTTTGTATGGGAAAAATAAAAGGGCTGTTTTTAGGGTTTTTCAATATTTCTGAGAGATTTTCTTAATATTTTTTTCCGTAAGAACCTTCTCCTATTAATAACAAATACAACAAAAAAAGAATTAGTGAAATCGGTCCAGCCATTCACGCGTGAGGCCGTGACCAAGGAAAACGGGTTTCATTTTTATATATATATAGATAGATAGATTAGGCGTTCATTACATGCGAAGCTAAACAATGGTATAAAATAAACAATATAATTTTGTGAAACAAAAATGAAAAACGTAATTATTAATTCTCGAGAACCCATTGCCTAAAGCCTAAACAAACCTAGTTTGTAATTTTGATCATCTTTACCAAATTTAGAAAATATGTATATCTCTAGGTATGTTTATAGATATCTATCTCAATCGATATGTCTATTTCTGTCTGAAATCAATCGCCGTGCGTTAGTCAAAAAGTCGAAATGGCTTCACTGATTTTCTTTTTTATTTTGTTTTGGTTGACCCAATGCAGACATGCAGACAGTTTATGACAAAGAAAATTATGAAAAACCCAATAAAGATCGACAAATCGAAAAAAAAAAAAATGATTTCATATTTTTTGATTGATTGGTCGCATGTAGGTAGACAAAAATCTTATGAGTGCCTCATTTAAATACAAATTTTAAAAAAAAACTGGTACTATTTTCATTACAGTCAAATACATTCAATGGAAGCCTTACTGCTGCTCAGAAAAGGGCAAAACAGATTCCGACTGCGTCCCCAACAAGATTCCTGACGATGACCCCGTGCACCGCTTCTCCAACATCCGATGTCTGAACATGACCCGACCAGAGTCGTTCCAGTCGGTCGGCTGCGTCAGAAATGATACGGTTCCAGATAGAGTAAGTTTTGCTTCCTAATTGCAGATAAAGAAGAAAGAGAAAGATGGAGCAATGCGTGAGATGTGGGTGAAGCCCAGTACTTGTTTCTACTTTTGCATGTACGTACTTTTTGACGTTAAAATATGAAGAATATTATGAAAATCACCACCTTCATTCAATTTTTTTTTAATTCGCGTCAAAACATAAACCTAGCTGGCTGGTAATTTTTTACCAAATTTTACTGACCTACATTAATTTCACAATAATTATGCTTTCAGATAACTTCAACCACACCTCTTATGGACCTTTCTGTCGTCTATGGATCCTCAAACAAACTTGCGAAAGAAAAGCTAAGGAAATACGAAGGGGGTCTTCTAAAATACGAAGTCAGTAATGGAAAGATCTGGCCACCAAGCGTTAAAGGCCCAGTCAACTTTTGCTTTTTGAATGTGAAACCTGAAACGAGGTGCCATGACACGCGTAAGTAATTTTGAATTTTGAAGATGTTGAAGTCAAGAGAAAGATATTTAACAGTTAACATCTACATGCGTACATTATACCTATCTACTAATTGTAATAGTGAGTCATTCCCACTCGGTAACACCCCGTCGGCAATAAAGTACCCGTGTAAAAAAAAGATAAATTTATTTAAAAAAAATGGTTCTTACCTGTAGTATTTATGAGTTTCCTGATATGTGGTAGGTCTTGACATTTGGTGGACCTACCGTGGAGTACCATGGAGTCATGGACTAAGAGTCTGAGACCTTGGCTTTGTTAAACTTATTCTTATCTTCCAGCCGACGATGGCACCAATGGCTTAGCTGGCATCAACATCGTCATGATTTGGTTTTGGAGGATGCACAACGAGATCGCCTCGCAGCTGAGTCAGGTCAACCCTTGCTGGGATGACGAGAAGCTGTTCCAGACTGCGAAGGACATCAACATTGCTATCGCTTTGCAGATGTACTACTATGAAATGATGCCACTGCTGCTTGGTAAGATCATTCTTCAGTGCTTTTATCATAAGTTGATAAAATGGAGGGAAATGGAGAAACTCTAATAATCATGATTAGAATTAGGTTATATTAGTCTGGCCACTGCAGGGTACATAATTTATTTCTAGCAGTGGTGAAAGCAATGCTTTCATTTTGCTACCCTTCTTTATCAATCGTTGATCAAACTAGGCGCAGATGCAGGAGGGTTAGTAGAGTAGCAGTTGTTGCTATGCCCCCAACTCCTGAAAGACGAAGAAACTTATTTTGAAAAGTAACGTGACTCCCAAGAAGCATTACTAGTCAATAAAAATTGCTCAGTAACTTTTTGATTCACATTCAACTACAAGTAGCTAAAATAGCAATGACATAAAATAATTGTTACAGGTCTTGACAATCTACATAAGTCAGGCGTGATCACCCCGTCACTAGGGTTCCGTGACATCTACGACCGTACCGTTATCCCACAGGTGTCACTCGAATACCCATACGTGTTGCGATGGCTTCACACCATGCAGGAAGGGAGATGGAAGTAAGAATATCTAATGTTTGTCCACTACTGGATAAAGATTTTATGTAGAGAGCGCCACAGCACAAAACATGATATTCTGCCTTACGCATCCACTTGCTGCGAGTACCTGCCGCCTTACGCAGGTCACCGCTCGACCTGGCCGCAGCGCCCTGCTCTACGTTTGAGATCCGAGGTCAAAACCATACCAGTATTATAATAGGATAGTAGTAATTCCAGCTTATCAGGAACTTACTTGTTGCTAGATAGATAGATAAACTTTTTATTGTTCACATCATAAATTACAAACAAGAAGAGATTGCTAGATGTATGAAAACATAATTCCTTTTTAATCTTTACGCAATCTCTTTTTTATCATAATTATCTGTTCTAAGGTTATATGACCAACAAGGACATTATCTCAAAGAAGTTCCTATCGTGAACTTGACGCTGCGAACTGGTTTCTTCGATGTGGACGATAACATAGTTTACTTGACTCAGGGCAGCTTCAGGCAAGGGTCTGGCGCAGCTGACTACATTGTGGACCCCGATGTGAGTACAATTACCATCAAAATATGATATAAATAGGTATTTTTATTTGGCATAAATAGGTATTTTTAATGGAGCAGTCAGTTACATAATGTTTTTTTTTTTGCATAAAGCAAGACTGGGATGGTATTTTGATGGTGAAAAAATATAAAAAGATACCATAATATTGAGCTTCAAGTTTATAGCTCGTAATAGCACTTATATAAGAATTAGTAAATAATTTTAGGTTATCTTTTTATTTTGTTCCTTAGGTCGCAGAAATTGGATTGGGACCCCATCAGAAAGCATCAGACTTGAGTACTAACGACGTGTCCAAGGCTCGGTACTTCGGCTTCCAGCCTTATATCAAATACAGGGAATTCTGCTTCGGCACTCCAATAACGAGCTTTGAAGACCTTGCTGATGTTATAGACCCTGAGGTAAGTACCTAACTTTCTAATTTCAAGTTCTGATTAGAAAAATTGCTAGGACTAGGAAATCCATGTGGAAACTCTGTCGTTTTTGCGTCGGGGGTTAAAAAAAGTTAAATTACATTAGAGATTTTTTTTATTTTTTTTTATTTGAATTTTATAAAATTTTACAGAGAATAGAAATTCTAAAGGAGAACTACGAGACCGTAGAAGATATCGATCTCATGGCTGGTATATGGGTCGAGAGGCCAATCTACGGAGGCCATGCTCCTTCCACATTCTACTGCCTGGTGGCAGACCAGATGCTTCGAAACGTGGTGATGGACAGGCATTGGTACGAGCGCCCCGACAGACCTAACGCTTTCAACTTCCGTAAGTCTCACGTTTCAATTTGGTTATTTTTGTTTAATTTTCCGGGATAAAAAGTACCCTTCAAAATACACCCAAACTCATTCAGCCGTTTCTGCGTGATTAAGTAACAAACATCTTAATGTCCCAACACCTCAACATACAAACATCCAAACACAAACTTTCACATTTATAGTGGGAAATTTTTTTTTATGGAAAATCTATTTATTACAGCTCAACTGTTGGAAATCAGGAAAATGACGATGGCCAAGTTTCTGTGCACAGTTGGAGATGGTGTTACTGAAATACAGCCCGAGCCCTTCTTGAGACCAGGGCCAGGGTAAGTTATTACGAACACAGCTTTACGAAGTTTTCTAAAAGCAAGACTGGGAACACACACGCACTAGAAAGAAAATCACACAACTGACAAATTACTCGAACCTAGTACTGTTGAAAGAGTCTTAAAAGGGCTGTAAGTATTAGGTCTGTGATACCTCTAGTGTTACAGGTATCGATGATCGCTTACTATCAGGCGGTTCGTTTGCTTGTTTGCCACTAATGGCATAAAAAAATAATTTAGCATTATTATAATTATAGTAGGTATTTCAAATTAATTATTGAAATAATTGCCAGGCCAGAGATGGCATGGCGCCCGGAAAATCCTAAACAAAAGCCAGAATACTGTAGATGTGCTACCTACATGAACTTAATACTCGTGCTGCATTTTTTAATAATTGTCTTAGAATAATAATAAATACAAGTTATCAAATTGAGTGACGAGAAGGGCAAATCGCCTGATGATAAATGTCATGTTTACCCATATACTCGTAGCAGGTCTGTGCCGACCAGAATTTAAACTCTTAACAATTCGAAACCATGCGTGGCACCGCGGTCATCGCTCTGAGATATAAGATAAAGCATGATGATGTTGGAAGGTTTACCTAGATTGAAATAATTTAAGGACCTTGATACTTTGGGTTGCTCCTTTTTAATTTAAGTTTTTTCTCATTACAGGAACAAAATGGGAAGTTGCAAAGAGCTAAGTCAGTTTCAATACTGGTTGTGGAAAGACCCGACTTGTCCAAATAATGTTTATTAGCAAAAACAATCACAACAAAATGTTTCAAACCACGTTAGTTTTTATAGTACAATATAAGGCGATAATTTAATGATACGAGTAGGTCATTTGATTAGCTTTCTACCTTAGTGACTGTTTTGTATGTTTAATTGATAACTCCACAAGAGGCGGTAAAAAATTTAAGCCGCCGAAAAACCGAGTTTCCTTAGCTTTAGGACTTCTGCGACTGCCGTCATTGCGTCGTCAAGGTCCTGCTTCTTTGGTTTGTCTGCTGCCAAAAGTGCGACATGGTATTCAGTCGACGGCATTCTAGCATTAATGCCTATAAGATATAGAAACTGTGTCAAATGTTCCCGATTTTTAGTCTCTACCCATAAAAAGGGATTCCTAATGATAAATCTGTATGGATCTAGGTATATTGTCAGTATTGGTGTTCCAGCAGGCTGCAATTTAATTAAACTGCACGGATAAAAAAAATACGGAGACAAAGATGTAGATCCTGTTCCGTTTAAATCGTTTAGTGGGTAGGTACTCGTGGATAGGGCCCACAGAGTTAATTTCAGTTTTATTATCTTCATCTCTTCTGAATATATGGACGACTTTCGTCACGGCGTGTGGTCGTAGGTGCTAAACACGTATTTTTAAGGACATTTCAGTGATATTGACTGTGACGCATGTTTTTGACGGTAGAGGAGCGTCGGGAGAGTTGCTCCCTGCTGCAGCCAGGTACCAGGCTTTACTTAACAGAAGCTGTGCCACATTTTATACTCTTGGGTTTTACCATGTATTTCTTACAGGACATTCAACATCCGGTATTTTTTATCTGCAATACCGCACTTAGCTTTTGAGCTCGGTATGATTACAATTATTATTTAAAAAAGCAGGATTGGAAAACTGTATGAGAGACAGGTACTGGAAAATAACTTTAAGTAAAACGAGTCAGTTCAGCCCTATTATAAAATCAGAGATCAATTTTGCCAATCTTTAAATTTTACAACTCGATTATTCTTTATGTTTTTTCAATAAAAAAAATTTACAGTAGGTAGCTACTTCTTAAGTACACTTCGAAATACTAAATTTAAAATACAATGCTACAAATCTATTAATGTATGTAAATATTACGAGTAAAGAAATATTATTACACATTTTATATCAACATAAAATAAAACTGTAAACGACCCAGAATGTTTTAAAAATAATTCGATTAGTGTAATTAAATATTAAAAAAATATATTGAAAGATTAGAATTATAAAAGTTATTCTTTGTTCGGATCTACGATACCACAGACAGACATACAGAGAAACACTGTAATAGGTTTATTGCGTGGAGATACACTCCACTCAATAAACCTATTACGCCCTACTTGCGTCGAGGGATAAAAATAGGTTATAGGTGTCTGAGATCGTATAAAATTTACCTAGTATTTACTTGTGTACGAAGTTTTATTATTATACTTAGGCCACTATTAGAAGTACGTAGTGGCGCGAAGGCACTAAGGAGTCCATGTAGTGGAGTCGAACTACTCAGAATCTACATTTAATAACTTAATCATAACTATTTTACTCATTCGCCTCAAAAGAAAATAACTGAACACGATTTTGCTAATTCCAAGCATAGAAGCAAACTGGCATTCACAAACAGCGCCTCGGAATAACAGGGCTGAGGACGACTCAGGACGTCAATTATTGTTGCACCTCCCCGAGTTGATGCATGGCTACGAAACGAGCGTGAATTAATAATAAAGAGAACAATAGTAACTTAACATAGATAGTTTCAATTCTTAAAAAACTAGGTGAAATATTGCAAAAAAACTGAACGGATTTGGATAAATGTCGCGTTTAGGTAGTTTTTACTACGAATTAATTTATTGGACACTTTTTTTATTTTTTACTAGCTGCGCCCCGCAGTTTCATCCGCGTTTTCCGGGATAAAAAGTAGCCCATGTGTTAATCCAGACCATGAACAATTTTCATTCCAAATTTCTTGTAAATCCGTTCGGCCGTTTTTGCGTGAAAGAGCAACAAACATACTCACAAACTTTCGCGTTTAACTATAATATTAGCAGGATTTAACCTGCACTGTCCCACTGCTGGGCATAGGTCACCCAATTTTTTTCCATGTTTCTCTGTCTTGCGCTAGTACCATTCAGTCCTTTTTGAACTTTCCTAATTCGTCACACCAATGCGTCGGGGGTCGACCTGGGGTCGAATGTCCGGGATACGCACTCCGTGGAGACCCTTCCCGGCTACTTTTTATTGTGAAAAATTGAACAGTTCTTGTAGGATGGCAGGTGTAACCGAGGGGATCAGCTAATAACCTATGTTTATTTATCCTATTGAGTGACGAGACAAGCGAATCGCTCTCCTGATGTTAAACGTCACGTTTGTCCATAACAGGTCTGAGCCGCACAGAATTTTGAATGCTAAGAATTCAAGACCCTGCGCGGCGCAGCACTGCGCTGCTATGGCTGGTCGAATTGGTACGGCGGTGGTCCACATTGTAGCGTATTGTAGAATCCCGCTATTTTCATGGCCACACACATCAACTGACACAGTAAACGTTAATTAGCAAGTCTTGGCAATTTGTGGCGTTCAAATTGGCTCCTCGGGGGAGACGCTCTGTTTGTCAGAGTATCATCAATATTGGTACAGCTATTTGAATGTACGTTTATTACAGGTTGGGCAGAGCTAGGTGCCAATTTATTTGCTAAGCCTGAAGCTAGGTATAGGTAGATATTTTAACGACACTACTTACTTTGTAATAACTGTTTAGCTATAATTTTATTAATACTTAGATCTTATTTGTTTGTCACTTACGTACTAGCGGCGTCCCGTGGTTTTACCCGCGCGGAGATCAAAAACAATGACATTAACATAACAACTAACATACTTACTAACAAAAGTTTACTCATGTAAAATTGGTGAGATTGTATCTCACACATTTAGTTCAGGCGTTTAAAAGTTTTAGTTAAAAATTTATTCATGTGAAGCCGAACGCTTTAAAATCTCTAATGGTGGTGAATGGTAAACAGCAGGGATCCTATTCTAGCGAGTGTCATATTATCTCGGTCACTGTCGCTCTCATTAGAAATGTCATGAGAGTGAGAGCGACCGCGAGATAATCTCGACCACCTATGAATAGGGTCTCAGGAGCGAGAATAAACAAAGCGTTATTCAATATACCTACCCCTGTAGTGCTGGCAATCACTCGGTGGCAGGGAGACGGTGATGCGTGTGGCTAGGAAATTAGCAGATCACATTGAAAACTGGGAGCTTACAGTCGAAAAATAAGTTAATTTTGAAAACCAGCTTTTATTAAGAACCTACATTGTTGAGTTGAACACGTTTACCGAATTTCAGCGCAATCGCACATCGGAAAAACTGAGTTGCAAGATTCCACTCTAACAAACATAGTTAAATAGTAAGCATACATACTACTCATACCTACATTACAAGTTAAATAAAAGCTTGTAATAAAAAATCAATTTCGTTGTATCTATTTGCTAAATGCCCTAAGAATTTGCAAACGTCCTAATCGTACAAAAACTGATTATTGATATGCTCGAAACATATTATACTAACTGCAGATTTAACTTTGACAGTCTTTGATTTGTGGTATTTTTGTAAATAGCCTACCACTAAATAAAAGTGCCAATTTAGTTTGTCGTAAAAATTTAGTAAGTAAGTGAGCAGACGCATCATAGAAGCGAATCACTTACGAAATATTATATGTCTATCTTTTAACTCGCTTGCTTGCCGCTACCGCTCGTCCAACCTCCGACTCTACAGCCTCACCCCCTGTACTGCAAACTTGATAGCCCCGACTGACATCCGAAATCTCAACGACATTCTTCTAAACATCTCACAACAGCGAGGGTGTCCTGACGTCACTCCCAGAGTCCCCCAGCAAACAGATCATTGATAATGGCTGTGGGGATCCATGGTTTGTTGATCGGTCTACGCTTTCTTGGACTGTTTGGGGATGGATATCTATGTACTGAAAATCGATTATAAGAAATTGATGGGTGACAGTTTAATGTAGAACGCGTAGAACTGTCTGTTTCCCTGTATGTTTGTCAGTTTGTTATCTGGTCACCTCATTCTTGGTGACATTTGAAAAACATGAATAGGTGCTTCCTACAAGCAGTTCAAGTGTGCACTATGACATAAAATAATTTATATTTCGAAATCATATGGAAAAACTGAAGAAAAGATGCTGGTAAAAAACACGAAACGCAGATAAATAGAGCGAAATTATGTAAATTTCAATGCTTGAAATTCCCTTGTCGTTTGCAAAGAGTGACTGCAATTTTGACTTGAAATCGGAAATTCAGGTTTGTGGAATTGTGACATTGCACAAACCTGAATTTCTGGTATTAGACTTAAAATGGGTAATTCAGGATGGTGACATTGTGCGGAATACTGAGAGTTCCATAACCGCATCTTGTCCTGACCTCTTCAGCTGCTCAGCTCCTTTCAATCTCCCTCGATATCGCTATTAAATAATTAATTACGTTCACAATATAATAGCATGATCACAGAACGTCAGCGTGTTTGCGTTTCTGTTGAGGAGCGTCGGCCACGGGACGGTGTTCTGTTTGACTATCCCTCAAACCAAGAGGATACTTAAATGTGGACTTGGACAAATATTGAAAAAAAATCTAAAGTTGAGAACTTTTTTTAGTACCTATCGGTATTGTCGCCTTTGATGTAGTTTCTTGGCAGTGAACCTAAAACCACTGAATGCATTCCATTTGATTCCATAAAAGTCATGCCAATATAAAAGTCTGACAAATAGTTTCGTATAGTTTTAAGATAATATATATTTTGGTGTAGTTTGACAGGGTAAATTATTTTTATTATTATTAATAACTAACGTTATTAGTTTGCTACATAGCATATGTATTGTGTACCTACTCGCTTTTTTTTTAAAGAGACTTTGCCTTTGTTTGGTAACCACAAGGTAACTAAGGCTGGCTTATTTTGGCCGGAGGATCATTGTTTCAATAGTCGGCCCTCACCTCAACCCAGCTGGGGTAAATTACCCGCAGCGTGGCGTATTTACCCGGTTGCTGCCCCTGCCCTTTTTATACAAACGCTGGCTTGCATTTCTGGCTGTCAGCAAATCGATTGGTATCGTTATATTTGGATGACTGTACTCGAACGGTTGAAGCTTTTGACGTGTAGTGAATTATTGTTTCACGATCGTCTGGCAAGAGTCGTTCGTCTCGGGTCTCAGTTCACTAAGAGCCAATCTCGGTAGAATCGTAAGCTCTCTAGAGTGTACAATGTTTTGTCTGTGACGATATTTCCCAATACATACTCGTAGATATAATTTCAATTCTTCTTTGTGACAGACCTTTATAAAACATTTTTATATACATATTCTCTAGTCATCGTCATAATTGCTGATTCTTTAAATACATCTCTACACGAATCTAGTTTCATTAGACCTACAGCGCGTAGCTCGTTTCTGTAAAATAAATACCTACTCTATTGGTATGACATTCAGCAAAAGATCCCAAAAAAAATATTCCGTACATTAGGGCTGGGTAATGAATTCTAAAAGATCATTAAGGCGAAACTCGCTAATTTCCAGCCTTTGATTCAAAGCGGAAATTATTATCGATGCTCATTGCTCACTGACCTTATTAAAACTTTGTATGAAAAGTTGCTAATTACGAAGTTACACACATTTCAGTATATACATTTACAGCGAATCCCATTAATGACATACGCACACTTCAATCTTTTTATGACAAGATTATTTTATCAAGTTAATTTCAAGACTGCCTTTCACGATTTTAGTACAAAATATATAATTCAATTTGAGCATTGTCAAATCGTAAAATTCTGCCTAAATGGTGCATTTTGAAGCTATACAAGACGTACAACACAAGACAAGGCTGAGTAGGTGGTCGCGGTTGGTTGGTTGGTGGTAAATGCCTTAACTTACTTAGCAAATCTTCTAGCTGTTTTCACAATACTTAAAAAAAAAATTACTAGCGTAACAAAATTTTGATCTATTTTAATTAACATTGTGAAATATTGTGACTCCGTCGTAAGTCCGTAGTAGTACTCAAGTGTCGCGAACGTATTGTCTCCGGGTTAAAAAATTAATAGTATAAAACTGCCGTGTTTAGCTTTAACAATTTGTTAAACGTGCAAAAGATACAATAATAATTACATATTATTCTTAAAACAAAAACACCATTAAAACAATTTAGATGCTGTACTACAAAAGTTTAAAGCGCGGAGAGAACTTTTCCCTCAAACTCGCACGTCTAGTTAACAAAGAACTTTCTAAGTTTAACATAAGGTTTTTAATTAAAATTTCACGGCGTCTTTGCCCCGAAGCCTGTTAGAGCAAATATAGACTAACAAGTGTTGTTAGAGCTTACATCTCAAATGTGTGTTTTTGGCATGTCTATTTTACAACAAGTACTTAACGTTAGTTTAGTTACAATTAAGTGAAGCTTGAAGTATTTGGGCGTTTTTTATAAATGCTTTGAAAATAATAAAAAGTAGGCGTCAAGACGAATTAAAAGAACCCAAACTCGTGGATGTTGCGATGGATGATGGATGGAGTTCTTTGCGTTATTTTATTAGTTTCCGTGGTCACCTTCCGACTCCATCGTCAAGATTTGATTACAGTCAGACAGCGGTAAATAAAACCTTGTAAAAAACAAATTAGGTAAACATTTAATTCTTCTTACCGATTAAATGATTCGTTCCAAAATAATATACCAACCAACATTATAGTGAGTTAGCGACTTTGGTAAACGCTAGGAAAGTGCCTACCATTGAAAGAATGGTGACTTAGTTACCGACTGAATGGCGACTTGGCCAGTTTTAGCGAAAATTCTCACCAGTCGGGTGAGCAAATGAAAACAAATGTCCCGGAGCTTTTTGCTCATCTTTTTCGCAATAAAGCATCGCTACCAGAATTAATATCGGCGTTGGCGTAATAAGAACAGATTGCTGGTGTTTGTCTCACTCACTGGAAATGGGGAAAATCGGCGGAGTCACGATTTTGTCCAAGTTTTTTTTTCTCGACGCTTTGTCCCTCGCTGACCGCAATATCACCTAGAAATCAAACCAGTCGATTTATTCAGTGAAAAGATAAATGCAAAAGTAAAATCAATTAGAAAACACAAAATATTTTAAATTATTTTGCAATATTTGTTACAATATGCACATGTACTATTTTAAATAGGCAGGAAGGTGTGTTCCTAAAAATTCTAATAGAGCACATTAAAACCAAATTTTAATTAATCAAATCATCAATATTCATTTAGTACAAAATCCTTATTATGTCTTACCTCTATTGTCATTAGGTACATCAGCCAGTGCCAATATACTCGTAGGTATAATATAGTACAACGACCACAGCCGCTCTACCAAAAGCGTTACAACCAAGAAGAAAAACTTAAACTTAAACAGAAGCCAATATTATTATTTTTTTTGTTAAAACATTTTGGGTTAAAGTCGTAAATAAAAAAATCAAACGTGCGTATTTTACGAGCATTTTACGTGCAATCTGGGCTTGTTGTTTACTGCTTCTTCAATGGCCATTGTGAATATCTGAATTCTGAATACTTACGTAAGGATCAGCTCACACTCCGCACTATTAGCTGCATTCGAGAGTGGAGATCAATTTGAAACTGACACAAAAGATGCAAAAGTTAAACAATTTTTTTACTTGAAAAATGCGTGAGGCGCTAATTCGTTACTTACTAGATACTAGTAAGTAGTTATGTTAGTTATGATAGTTAGTTATGTTATACTAGTAGATAGTTATGCATTTTAGATTGTTCAAATGTATCTATATTATTGTTCGATTTTCTGTTCCCGCCATTCTCATAGTAGACAATATTATATAGACGAGTGAAGAATAAGAATATGGAGGAGAATAATAGAAAAAAAAAATTACCAAGGCACTTTTTTGAATTTAAAAAAGGTCATAATATGCAAAAAAGGTAAAATTCAAAATGCGAAAAGTGCCAAGTGTGCGGAAGCATTTACAGCAATAAAAGAGCTTCTTCTGCCGTTTGCTACTCAACAATGTATGAGCGATTCCCACTTCTGGTTATAGCACCTTTTGAAGGAAATGTTAAAGAAAAAATAACTATTGAAAATACTGAGTATTGAGGAGCTTGCTGTGATGGTTGTTTTAACAGAGGCACGGACATAGCAGGGTTATAAGGAAACACTATGCTAAGCCAAAAAGGGCTGAAAGAATGACGTTACTCTTCAATGGCTGTCTGGGAAATGGCCACAGGAAACGCATTTGGCAATGCTGAGTTTTCAGGCTATTTTTTTATGCTATTGAGTGACGAGCCGAGCAAATCGCTCACCTGATGTTAAACGTCACGTTTGCCCACAACAGGTTTGCACCACCCAGAATTTTGAATTTTTAGAATGCAAAACCCTACGCGGCACAGCACTGCGCTCGTCATCCTGAGATATAAGATGTTTTATCTCCTAATTGCCCTGAAATTTCGCTGGAAACAATGCCCTTCCAACCGGAACACAGTGATGTTTGCACGTTACTGCTTGGCAGTGGAATAACTGGCAAAGCAAAACTGGGGAAGTACCACACGGTACTTCCCCAGGCAGGTTGTGCAAAAGAGCCCTACCAAGTACCTATATACCTCTACATAAAAATATGGGAAAGGCGATACATAAATACACCGACATACATAAAAACATATATGAACATACAGTAGTATAGGTATGAGACATATTTGTAAGTATTACTTAGTAGTAGGTAAATAAAAGCTTAAAACACAACCAGACTGTCGCCCCCTAATTATGATTAACGGTCCAACTCTAGCGCATAATAAAGAGCAATAAATACGAGTACAGCAAAACCAGCGCCCTTCAACACGTTCATAAAACAAAAGGGCAAAATAAAAGTATTCTTAATAAACTTGTCACGCGAGAGGGCAAAAGTTAATTTCCTGTTTCGTCCATTCTGAGATGTTAGGGCACTGTCACAGTGGATGCTAAGCGAAGCGAGAAAACAAGCTGGCTATTTGCTATAGTAGTATTCAGGTATTACTTATTACGCGGAGAAAGCTGCGGGCTACAGGTATGCCACAGTTTCCTCCGCGTGGTGATCAAAAACGAAGAAGATTGAAAGGCCGAAAAGGGCTCATAGTTCCAAACCAGTTTTACAATGGAACCAACCCTGACATCGAAAAAATAAATCAGTTGTTCCATGCATTTTTCGACATTTTTCTGATTGTTTTAGTGCGATGCTGTGTAACTGTCAATTTCATAACGAAACATTGCAGTGCGTGGTTAGATTGGTCGGATACGTTAACTTTTTATTCAGTGACATATGAGTACCTAACACTACAATTAGTTCTACAAATAGAGTTCAACCGTTATTTTACTCTCATATTATAATTTTATTATTTCGCTTTTCATAAATCATACGAGCCCATTCATATTGTAATGACTTGTCAGTCAAGTCTCGGCCGAGTATCGGCTCGCAATCAGAAACTTGTTCTAAAGTATCTCATAAAACATCTGATGACAAGCAATTCGGTTTTTTTAATCACTGTCAATCACAGAAGATACGGTGAAATTTATCAAGAATATCATGTTTTGAGTAGGTCAGTGATGGCAAGATACAAATTATACATGTTTAAAGTGCAACTAGCTATGGTCCGGGTTGATGAAAGACGGTGATGCTGAAAAGTAGTCTATACGAGAAGGTATGTGTTAATCCAAGGCATATTCCATCTCTATTCCAAAAATTCAAAATTAGTTTAGGTAGGTAACGGAGATGGTAACGGGGGTACTAGTTATGGAGATACGTGATAACAGACATTCACACACACTATTTTTTGCGTTTATAATATTAGTGAGTAGGTTTATTAGTACTCATAGATCGAAGGTCTTTCCTATAAGCCTGTTTTAATTTAATCACTGAAATTGATAGAGCTTGAAATGCTCCGACAACTTCTAGCTGACATGAATTTACACGTACGAAAACAAGACAGATAGCGACTTATTATCACAAAAAAAGTTTTATGTACACAGTACAAGGTATCTATACTAATATTATAAAGAAGTAAAGTTTGTGTGTTTGTATATTTGTTAAATTGTAAGGGGTAATCTCGGGATCTACTGAACCGATTTTAAAAATTCTTTCACCAATAGAAAGCCACATTATTGCTGAGTGTCATAGGTTATATAAAAAACCGAAAAATAAAAAGGCTTTTACGTGGTAGTCCGTTTTGCAAAGGGAATCGGAGGAAAAACGGTCCGGACGGCGCGCGATGGCTTCGGGTTTAATTAACATTATGCCCAACGAAGTGGGCACGGGTCAGCTAGTATTTCATAAAACCCTACGTCTAAATCTAAACTATAGTAAACACAAAATAAGAGGCCCGTTTTGACATTAATTAGTCATCGCGACGTAACTAGTGATGTTACCATATGACTCGGTATTCGATACTCACGATAAATCAATTCAAGTTTGTATGAGTATTTGCTCGATTTCATTATGTATTGTGAGTTCATTGGATTAGGGTTTTGATAAGAAAATTTAACTTATACTTTAGTATTGTAGGTATTTAGAAATGATACAATGGTGCAAAGGTCAATTTGTTAAGTATTATTTTAATATTTTTAGTTACAATAACATTCACTCAATCACAAAAAATTAAGAAAAAGCAAAAGGTAGTAAACCACTCTGTGAATTTATTTGCGTCCATTTCTTCGTGATGTTCTTTTGTACTTTTAGACTCGAATGCAGTAAGGTATCATTCACAAAACGTCCCCAAGCTGATATCCAGCTGATCAATATCTTCTTACTATTAAAATCGAATGAAGCTGGTAAAATTCAGTAATTAATTGGTTACAACACTAATATTCGAAAAAAGAAGACTGAGAACGTAACTGTTTTTGAGAGTTTCGTTATAATTTGACATTGCATGCTACCATAAAGTATGCGCGAAAAGCGTTCCAAGTTATATTCTTTCTCAAGTGTCAAAACGGGCCTCTTATTTTGTGACGACTATAGTAGCTTGATCGTAGCATTCACTACGACACTAACTTGGGACAGGAAAAATTAGTGCTTTATTGGTGACCGCGACTTGTTGGTGATATTTACCAACAACACGGAGAGCACAGAAAATGCTTCGGTAATTTGATTTTTGCAACACTGATTTTCCTATCAAATAAGGAAAAAAGGTTGTAATGTTTTTCTTTAGAATATGACTGTGTAAAAAACTGTTTAAGTCAGTTAGGTAAGATTTTAAACAATGTAGAATGAATAGTGGCTGTGATTTTGTCTGACAAAAATTACCATGACTCATGACCAAATATAGCTATTAAAAAAACTTAAAAAGAAATTAAATAAACGCAAAAACAACATGCGAAATCTTACCTCAGTAAGTGGCACAGTCGTAGTTAAATACTACGACGCCACTAGCATTGGAATAAGTTGAGAATTATTAGTTGTGTACGATTAGGGGAAGGGGGGGGGGGAAGCCCTACAAAGTCTTCCCCTTGGAGCAACATATAAGCTAACCAAGTCCAATATATTTTGCTAAACTAAGAAAGAAAATAAATCTGGAATCACAAACGTACTCATCCCCTGGAGAAATACCCAATCGAAGCTGCACCGCTCTCAATGCTCTATGCAAAAGCACAGAAGAAATAATAGTACCTACTGGCAAAAGTAAAGAACACATTCTGCGGTTTGCCTGAAAGCCTCGCAATCACAGCCCCTTCGAATCCACTTTTTAATCAGTCTCCCTTAGGAGATACGTCTTTCCTCCTATCCTACCAATATTATAAACTCGAAAGTATGTGTTTGTGTACCTATGTGTGAATATTTGTTACCACGTATCTCCAAAACTACTAGTCCGATTCGATAATTTTTTTACAGACCCGTCCCGTTTTGGTCCCGGAAAACCGTGGACCAAAACTCTCCTTCATAAACCATAACCTACGAGTATAATAGTATGTACCGTCCACACTCCGAGAATGTCTTACCGCATTCAAATTGTTGCTTTTTGTGCCTTTCTCTTATGTACCGAATATATATTTTTTTTTTTATTTCCCACTATGTTTGTGAACTCCTTTTTTTTGGCACTCCATGCCAAAATTATCCTATTGCATTATTTTCTATAAAAACTAAGGGCGGCATTTCATGATTAATAAACTATCTAAAACCCACAAAAGTGGCGCAAACTTCACTGGCATACCTATTATTACCCATCAAGGGATTAGGCATAGGGCTCCTTGATTAAAGGGCTCCAAGGAAGAACTCCCATTTTGCGGCGAGAGTAATCAGAACCGAGGGGAGCTGAATAGGCCTGATCAAAAGATGCGGTCTATTTTGTATAAGTACACACTTTGATTGAGCTAAAGTCGGTAATTGTGGGGCTAGTTTTGTAAGAGAGGATAATGAGTGGGTTACATTGAGGAGGGTGCGGTTACTGTTTTTTTTTTCGTTGTTACAAAAGCAACGAGGGTGGTTTGATACAAAAGCTCTTTTTTTCTTGGGTTTCAGGACAGGCAATTGCTCCACTTAGGTAGGTACTGTTAAAACCTCAATAAAGTCCTTTTAGGCCAAAATGAACTCGTCCTCCGAACGTCGCGTTCCCCTAGCGTTGCATACCTTTTTAGAAATCTATCATTCGTACTGTTAATGACACTCGACAAAATATTATCAACCTCTATTATAGAATAGCCATTTTTTTTTGCCAGAGTTGGCCCGTAATAAACATTGTTCATAATGATGAACTATAAGCCCTTTTCGGCTTAGCATGTCTTTTTAACCGATGAAAAAACGGAGGAAGGTTCTCAAGATAACGCGAATTTAGTTCTTCTTTTATCTGATAAAGTTAACTCAGTAGGTATAAATGTTAGATCAGTCTATGGCGGCCACATTTAAACTCCTTATGCCCTCGTAAACGTCAGCGACCAGTCCAAAACCCATGTTTCAAGTTAATGGAGAATGCTAACATAAATTAACTGGCTTATGCGCTTTTTATGAAGTTATTTAGCGAGCTAATGACACGTAATGTTCGGTTAGTGAGGTTTTACAAAAGAGAAGGGAAGTCAGAGGTGTTAATACGAAGCTAGTTTATCCCCGCTTGTTAATTAAGGAAGAAACCTACCTAAATCTAAGCCAGAGCGTTATCTTATCAGCCTTTGATCATAATATGGCCAAAAATATATTCAACGTTAGTTTTAGCACTCTTGCATAGCAGCTAAACTTGCTTTTTAAGAAGCTATAAGTAATTTGAGTGTCTTCAAGTCGCGAGTAAATCAATTTCATCTAGGCAAGCGTGTTCCATCGTAGACCGCATCACTGCTTATATACCATCAGGCAAGATGGTGGTCAAACGCAAGCCTATTTTAGAATAAAAAAACATAAGTATCATAGTTCGCAGTTTTCGTTTAACTCTCAACAATATTGTAGTAAATGTCTGTAAGAACTACATTCTGTAACTGCATTCTTCGAGCGACCGGACTTTAGTTTATCTTATACGTCTTATTCATCAGACCCAAAATGTGCATTACAGTGCACATTTTAGAAACATTGTACAATAGAATTTCCTTAAATTTCATCTAGATTCAACCACTGTTTCAAATATTCAAGTCAGTATTCAACCTATGCAAATTCATAGCAAGACTGGATTCTGCTCCAAGTTAAGGGACTATTCCGACCATCCAATGATTCAATCGTCCCGGGACCGCCGAGCTGGATTACAATCGATATTACCTGGATTGATTCCAACACACCAGGGAATTTAGATTTACCTTGCTAGCTACGTCACTTACTGCTAATTCAGGTTTGGTAGTAGATAAAAAGTTGAGCATTATTTCGTAATCCTTGGGGATATCGTTTGTCACATTTTTTGAAAGTGCTTATAGTATGTAGTCGTAATTACCTACATCTTATTTTAAAGAGAATGGTTATTTTCTATTTTACCTTTTGATTCAGTTCAAACAGGTAGAGCCTGATGAGCACTACAAAGCCAGGATTTCTAAACTGAACGAAATTTGAACTCCCCTCAAAATTTGTTACAAATAAGCCAATAAAAAAACAATACTTTCAACACCCTTTTATGCTAGTATTTATATCGTTTAATCAATGGTATAAATCCGCACAAAATCAGCACTGCTCATTGTACCTACAGAATTCACTAAACTTTTTAACACACTACCAAACCACTTTACCTGTCCATTTCCACACAATCCGATACCAAACTAGCAACTTGACATTATTACGTACCGAATTCTATACCAGTGGCAGACCTAAGCAGGGATGCCTCGATATCCCAGCCAATAGGTACAGCAAATGCCTAAGTAACGTACAAGAGGGGGATAGGTATCCAGAAACGTTACAGGTAACACGCATTCTGAAGTTGTACGACGTAGAGTGGCATTCTCGGCCGTTCGAGATTATTTTGCTCACTCTTACACCAATGACATTTTTAACAAGTGTGACAGTAACCGAGATAATATCTCACCAGCCAGAATAGGGCCCGAGGTATATTGCGGATGTCGAGGAATTGGACGTAAACGACACGTGGAGGTAAAATGGCGCTGCAGCAAAAAGATGTTCTTCTGCATTAAAGATTGTTTGTAGGGAGTAATGTCCGGAAAAACCGATCCGATTTTAAAAATCTTCCACTAGTGGATAGTTCCAATATCTCTAAGTGCCATAATTAGTTTATGTTTTAATGAACCAAACCTGCGGACCTGAAGGCTGAGCAGCTCTGATCACGAAGTTTCGAGTAATGTTGAAAAAGAGTTACATAAACTGGTCATCGAACTGAGTAATCGGACCTCTGAGACGAGGCCAACTAAACATTTACATCAAAGCTCCTTTGTAAAGGAAAAAAAAAATCGTTCCAATCCTTGGACGAAAAATCATACAAGACTCTCTGATCCATTCCTTTCTGTCTCTAATTGACGGTAGATAATAATATCCGTCAAATTTTCTACTTTTTAACCGACTTCAAAAAAGGAGGAGGTTATCAATTCGTCTGTTTGTTTTTTTTTTTTTTTTATGTTTGTTACCTCATAACTTTGGACTGGGTGAATCGATTTTGATGATTTTTTTTTATTAGAAAGCTGACGCTTCCCATTTGGTCCCATTTCAATGATTTTGATGATTCTTTTTTTAATAGAAAGCTTCCCATTTGGTCCCATTTCAATTTCGTCCAGTATTAATAATGGTATCCATGAGAAAACCATAAAAGTCTTAAAGCATTAAGTACGACAAATAGATGAATAACTCAATAGTCGGTCTTTTGAAGTCGGTTTTTGTTTTTTGTTTTGTAAAAATAATGTTCTTGCTTAAAGATAAATTAATGTCTTATTTTTGAGCAGCATTTTAGAACCAAACGTTGAAATACTCGCATTCGGATCATCAGATTCACTGTAATCGACAGCTGTAGCTGTAGCTGGCTATATTTTCCAGGTTGTATGAAGCTCGAAACGGATAAATATTTTAAAACAAAAATATTAAACTTTTATTTTATTCGTTCTAAATTTTTACTTTATAAGAACACAAAATTATTTAAATAACCACTCAGTTTTCAATATGTACTTAGACCAAGTGGCTCGAACCTGGTTTATTTTTTATTTTATTACTAGGCACTAAAATAACTAACTTCCAAAACCATATAGAATATAAAATGAAATAAAATATTTGTAATTAAATTTATGATATCAGTCGACATTATCTGCTACATCAACAAAGTTTTCGAATGAACTTTTGGAGTGTTTGTGTGTTTAGATGTTTTCTTAGTAACAGGTTTGTCAGTGTTTTTTTAATATGTTTTGGAGTTGAAATATAAAAACTTTCTTTCTCTTTAAGAGAGATAGACGGAGCTTCTTCCCTTTTTACCCCTAAGGAAAAGGTTTGAGGGATAAAAGTGGAATGAACCTACTCATAAGCTATGTCACGTTATAATTAATTTATCATATACCTAGCCGTATGTCTAATTGTCTATCCATGCCTTCGATAAACCTAGAGGAAAAGATAGAGCACCGCTATCTGACCGAAGCCACATTCTTATATATGTGTGCTGTGGATTGTCATTGTTTGGTTTGTTTTTTGTATACGTTCTCTGCGCGACGTTGGTACAGATTGACAAGCGAGTAGAATAGTATTCTAAATCAATGTAAGCGTCTTCTCATGAACGCGAAAAACGCAAACATGAAGATTGATTGAAGATTTCCTCTCTATAGAGGAAATGGCTGCTCGACAAAAACTGATCACTGACCAACCTCCAATACACAGGACATTAGGAGAATTGCGGAAACACCACAAAAGCCAACAGTGCTCCATCTATCTCTCTAGCCTTATCTGAGATCCATGCTAAATTCATGAATTAACGCAATAGATTCCGGCTCTCAGACGGAACAATTACCTTAATGAATATATGGGCAGCTGTGTGCTTTACGCAAATGTATGTCTTGCTTGTGTAATGTCTACCGAGATATGATTTGACAATAGCGGTCTAGAGTGCTGTGGTAGAGGAATTAGGTTTATTAATATTGTGAAATCTAGAGAAATAACGTAACAAACTTTACTCAATAAACTTACAACAATAAACTAAGTACCTCTACACTTTACTAACTACAAAATGCTGTATGGATAATATGGATGATAATAGATGTGGGTTATACCCTGGATTCTTGTTTTTTTTTTATGGTATTGAGTAACAAGACGAGCAAATCGCTCGCTTGATGTTAAACGTCACGTTTGCCCGTAACAGGTCTGCACCATCCAGAATTTTGAACTCATACAATTCAAGAACATGTATAGCACAAAAATGTAAGTAGTTCGATAGTGGACATTTTACTAGTTTTCTCCGATTTCATAGCCTCTTTTCGAGCTAAGTTTGCTGAGAATATCCCTGAGTCACACAATCTAAATCAT
Source organism: Alcis repandata (assembly GCA_949125135.1). Classification (NCBI taxonomy): domain Eukaryota; kingdom Metazoa; phylum Arthropoda; class Insecta; order Lepidoptera; family Geometridae; genus Alcis; species Alcis repandata. The sequence continues at coordinate 1,238,950 of OX421225.1, read as the reverse complement.
CCTGTTTTGCGGAGCTACTCATTCTTCCCGGAATTCTAAATAACTGTTGCGAAGGAAATGGCGGTAAGATGGGAAACTGTGACTCAGGACTCTGTGTTGTAACTACGTGTAGTGTGCCCTACTTATTACCAAAGAAAAGTTTAGCGTCGTTCGACATCCTACTCGTAATTATTTGAAAAGTGAAAATTTGTGTGTGCGTGTTTATGATACCATGTATCTCCGTAACTACTGATCCGATTTTGATAAAACTTAGTATACCTACGAGTATATACATTGCTTATGTCCTGGGTTAAGACACACGCTACTTATGATTAGTACAACGTTATCACCGTTTTTTGTTAACGTGCGGGTGAAACCGCGAAGTGCAGCTAGTATTCTATACTTTTCAAAAAGCTTATCCATAGAAAAATGTCAATGACAATCTACAACTTGTCTGGAACAGCTAAATTTTCGCGAATCCATGGTTGCTATAGTAAAAATTGTCCACAACGATAAACAATACAAACCCTATTCGGCTTATCATAACCTTTCCGTATAACTGCATATAATCCATCTACTTTCTACAGCACAGAGCCCGGCTGCAGCCACATTCATATTCAAATTAGATAGGCAGGAACCGCGCTTAATAACAGGAAACTCTGATCGGCCACTAATCAATAAATTAACTCATTAACTGAGAATGTCCGAGTCCGACCATTGTGTTCAATTATTGGGATATCCTGAGTAATTATGATGGAAGGCAATTTACAGTAATTTATTATGGATGCGCTTTACTGTTTTACTTACGATTGTCTATGTACTAGAGTAATTTACTGGCCTTTTAGCAGATTGTTACAATGGGCAAGTCATTTTCCGTTGTACTAATTCGTCATGAAATAAAAAAATAAAGAAGTAAAAATAATAATGAAGAATAGTCACTAAGTTTTATAAAATGATATTAAAAACATGTCAACACTTCTGATGATAATAATTTTTAAGAATTGTACTTATTATTTTCACTTAAATAGTGAATCTAGACATCTTACTAATGTTATAAAGGTTCAATTTAAATTTTTGTTTTATATAAGTTGTTTTAAATTCTTAGATTTATTCCTATTAATCACAAAATACTTAAATTAGTTCCCAAATCGAATGTTCTCAAAAATAAAGCCGTATTTGGTAAAACGTCTTTGTCAACATCAATATTTTTAATAAAAGATCTATCAACTGAAGCCTTCAAAATTCACTTGAAATTCAAACTAAGTGCCATAAATAGCAGTAAATCATCTAAATTAAACCGCTCATTATACTCAGAATCAACTGAAATTGCTCCAAAAAGTTCCAATTAGAGAGTAAACCTGACAAATGTGTCCAGTTGAGGCATCTTTGAACTCGTTTCACTGAACGAAGCTATGCTACTAATAACATTGATTTGTTACGAACACGACTTACTGTTTATATGAGACGATTGCGATACGATTTTACGTGAATTTCAGGTTTTGAGGTTGAGGAAAATTGAGGTTTAAAATAGGAAGAAAGCTCTAGAAACAGATTTATCACTTAGGTACCTACTCGTGTAGCATTTGTTGTTAGACTGTCGTTTAGTAGGCTTCGACTTTGCTATCTACTTCGGTCCAGCGGCCCTATTGGCTAACTTCTCTGATGTTCGATTCTGTCTTCGAAAATTTGGAATGGGCCAATCTAGTTTTCCTCAAGCCCGTGATGTCATTCTTCAATTTACACACTTCATAATATTGAAGCCGGATGCGTAAAATAATAAATTTTGTAAGTACAAAAATTCGTATCGACTTTTTATTTTATTTTAGCAGTAAGCTCACTCAGGTTCCATCTGTGAACTTAAAAAAATAACAGTCAGGGCTGTCCTGTTTCCGAGTATCACCGTCCCGATCACCATCAGCTATATCTAACATTTACTTATTTACTTGACGTAAGTACCAAGATGATCCCGGTCCATCAGATCAACCCAATCAAGATCCAAAAAGCCAGCCATTATAAATGGGATCGACCACTCCGACCGTTATCTATTCGAATGTTTTTGGTGCGTCAATGCACTTACGTAGTTCGTTCGTAGTTTCTGGGTGGGCTCATGATTAATTGGCTTCACAGTCCACCGACACTCATTTAGGGTTAATGATGTACTGGACACTGTTTAATTTGTAAACATACGTTGTAAACGGCGTGGGTGTTGGAATTGGGGTAGATGAAGCCATCGCTTTCGATCGGGTGGTAATTGGTTGACGTTTATTGAAGGGTGATATAATTTGATAGTGGGACACATTGGCGTTCTATTTTATATTACTAGGATGGAGTATGACGTGAATACACGTTGGCTTTAGTGCCATGATGGCTGGTCGTTGGTTTTTAACCTCGATCCGACGTAAAATGTGTATTGTGGTGGTGTGATTAAAAAAAATCTATATCGGTTTGAAGATTTATTTATCAGCTTTTTAAATTAGTCGTTTTGTAATTTGTGTCACGGTACGGAGGACTTGAACAATTGCTGACTTTGCAGAGTTTTAGATCAGAGAATTTGAAGCCACCTTTCTACTATTTCTACTTTATTTTTCTACTTATTCTATTTTCTACTATTTGATAGGCATGTTATACGAGTACCATCGACCACACTGCTTTGTGGTCGAACGTCAATGATCTATGAATAGGTATATTTAAAAACAAAGTACGATTATTAGTTTATTGAAATATCACAGATTACGATACATCATTTACACTAAGTTAGTAAGTATTTTAAATTCTACTTACGATAAAATTGTATAGTTTATACATTAAGTATTACCTACTAAATATTAGTTACGTATAAACAAAAACTATTATCTTAATAAAAGCTTTAAATGCATACGAAATTGGCAGTTTCTTTGTGAATATCAGTCTTTACACAATTTTACAAAAAAATATATAAACGCGGTCAAGTGTGAGTTGAATATCTTTTTCAGACTTTTTTACAAACTTGCAACTTCTATAGTCCAAGTCTGTGGCACAAATAAAATGCTAAGCTTCGCTGCTGTGGCTTTTTTGAAACCCATTTACTTTAAAAAAAAACACTTTTTTTTGGTGTAAATAACCTATGCCGCTGCTTATTTTCAGAATTTCATCAAAATCAATGAAGCCGCTTAGTTATTAACATATTAAGGACGACACTACAATAAATACTTAACTGAAAAGTTATATGTGAAACAAAATAAAATTCAACGAACTTTTTTTTAAATTATTTAACAATAGTCAAACATATTTTATCTCTATAGCTAGTGTCTATATGTCCGGTCGGTAGAGTGACCGCGACGTCCACTTTGGAGGTGGAGGTGGGCGATGACGTCACGAGCTCGGCGAGCTGCGAGGACGAGCACTCGCTCGACCGGGACGTCATTGTTCTTGCTGTGGAGGGAAGGATATACATTTATTGAAACTAAAAAAATCATAGATAGAGATAGATAGAGATTCTTCTTCTCTTCTCTTTTTTTTAGGTTTCTAATAGAGAGAGCTATCCTACATTAACATATAGGGTACTTTTTATCATTATCATCATCATTACGCGGTGATATCTCGAGGCATAGTTAAGTCAAGTCAAAAAAATTAATAAATAAAAATAAAAAAAACTTTTATCAAAAAATAAATACTCAATAATACCACAAATGACAAACAATATGCTCACAATTAGTATAACAACTGGAAGCGGACTCCCCCGACGGACTGTAGGGCTTCATCTCGTAATGGTGGCTGCCCTGCGACGAGAGCTGCCGGCTGCGGGGGCCGAACGGGGACGAGTAGCTGCGGGAGCGAGGGAGATGGCAATATTAGAGACATGAGTAGCTGAAGGAGGGAGATAACATTTTTACTTTATTAGATATATTTGAATGTAGCTGCTTGAGTCTTGCAAGTCATTTAAAAATGATGAAGGTAAGGTATTTTTTTTTCATAATTAGCTTACGTTGACCTTGCTTGCATTGATGATGGGCAAAAATTTTAGTTTATCTTAGCTTACAACAAATCAAAGTTCAGGCTTTTTATTTTGAACTAGCGGCCCGTCCCGGCTTCGCACGGGTAGACTTTGGGATAAACGTAGAGTAAATTGAAATCGGTCCAGTCGTTCACGCGTGATGGCGTGACCAAAGGTGTTGAGAATAATTATAGGAACTCTTTGTTATAACCTCTATTCTCATGCTATTGCGTAACTATAGCAACCGTAGTTTGTTGATGCTAACTTGTCAATTTATAGTAAAAATTCCGCCCACGGCTTCGCCCGCGTGGACTATACCTCGGGAACCGAAAATTTTTCCGGGATGAAATTAATTTAACCCTCTTTTTTGAGAGCATGTAAAAAGTGTCATACAATGGAAGCGGGGACCCCAAAAACCCCTGGATGCAATAAGTCAGCCCCCTCGAATCATTTTGAAAAATGGCGGCCATTTTGAATCGTTTGGATTTTCGCCACCACTATCAAGTAGCCCTTGTTAACTCCTATGATATTTAGTCAAACACCCACCCATCTTCAACCGTTTCGGAGATATAGACCCTCAAAGTTTATATGGAGGCCATGTTTTTGAGGTGACTATGTTATTTTTAATGGCTCCAAAAAGGTCCGAGGTTTTGATGACTTTTTAGTCTCAGCGCTTTGGTAAAAATGTTTTTAATTTTCGAGATAATTAGCAGTTCCACCTCGAGGATGTGACTTTTCGAAGGTTTTTGGATTTTTTCCGGATGTTGTTTACCCGCCTTAAGTTTAGTACATCTGTAAAGTTTTATTGAGTTAGCATCAAAACAATTTTTTCCCTGTACTATCTTTACCACGCCATTTCACCCCCACTGGGGTTGATTTTCCAAAAATGGTGAAATAAGTGTTCGTTATTTTTTTAAGCTTCGTATATTTGTAAGGATTTCAATACCGTGGCGTCAAAAACAATGCTTCTCCATACTTACTTTAACACCCTATTTCACCCCTTTAGAGGTTGAATTTCAAAAAATCCTTTCTTGGTACACGTTTACTGATCAAGACACACACCTTCCATATTTCTAATTTCTACGACCAGCGGTTTAGTCTGTCAGTGAGTCATTACAATTCTCTCTCCGTACTATATTTACCACGCCATTTCGCCCCTTTAGGGGTTGATTTTCCAAAAATAATTAAACCGGTATCTATTATTTTTTTAGCTTAGTAAATTTGCAAAGTTAAATAATCGTAGCATTAAAAAAATATTTCCATACAAACTTTAATACCCCGTTTCACCCCTTTTAGGGTTGACTGTCCAAAAATAATGAAACAGGTATCTATTATTTTTTTTAGCTTAGTACATCTGCAAAATTAAACGATCATAGCATTGGGAAAAAATATTTTATACAAACTTCAACACTCCGTTTCACCCCTTTAGGGGTTGATTTTCAAAAAATAAAAAAATAAGTGTCTAATATTTTCTTTAGCTTAGTATATTTGCAAAGTTTCATAACCACAGCATTAAAAAAAATCTTCATACAAACTTCATTGCTCCGTTTCACCCCATTAGGGGTTGATTTTTCAAAAATGATGAAATAGGTGTCAATTATTTTTTTAACGTTAGTATATTCGCAAAGTTTGATAATCGTAGCATTAAGAAAAATATTTTTTTCATACAAACTTAAACACCGCTTTTCACCCCCTTAGGGGTTGAATTGGGAAAATTCCTTTCTCAGTGTGAGTCCGCTTTTTGGTATAAAACTTTTGTCCAAATTTGACGTTTGTAGCTTAAGCGGTTTAGGCTGTGCGTTGATCTGTTAATGTTAATGCGTTGATTCAACACTCTGTTTAACCCTTTCAGGGGTGGATTTTCAAAAAATAATGAAACAGGTATCTAATATTTTTTTTAGCTTATTACAATAGCAAAGTTAAATAATCGAAGTATTAGGAAAAAAATAATTTCATACAAACTTCAACACTCCGTTTAACCCCTTTAGGGGTTGATTTTCAGAAAACAAAAAAATAAGTGTCAATTATTTTTTTTAGCTTAGTATATCTGCAAAGTTTCGTAGCCACAGTATCAAAAAAAAAATCTCCATACAAACTTCAATACTCCGTTTCACCCCTTTAGGGGTTGATTTTCAAAAAAAAAAAAAATAAGTGTCAATTATTTTCTTAAGCTTAGTATATTTGCAAAGTTTCATAACCACAGCATTAAAAAAAAAATCTTCATACAAACTTTATTGCTCCGTTTCACCCCTTTAGGGGTTGATTTTTAAAAAATGTTGAAATAGGTGTCAATTATTTTTTTAACTTTAGTATATTCGCAAAGTTTGATAATCGTAGCATAAAGAAAAAAAAATAATTTCATACAAACTTAAACACCCCTTTTCACCCTCTTAAGGGTTGAATTGGGCAAATTCCTTTCTTAGTGTGCGTCCGCTTTTTGATATAAAACTTTTGTCCAAATTTCACGTTTGTAGCTTAAGCGGTTTAGGCTGTGCGTACATGTGTCAGTCAGTCACGACCTTCACTTTTATATATATAGATTATCAGTATAAAACGCACACTGTTTTGATAGATATGATTGAATTTGAACTTTGTACAGAGGTAATAAAGTGCAAATTGACTCTTGGACGTTAGGAACATACCTACATTGCTTAAACAACAGTGAGTGCTTGCAATTCAATATGAACTTTATACAATAGCAATAAAGCTCGTTTTAGTTAGAAAACGTTTGTATGGGCAAAAAAAGGGCTGTTTTTAGGGTTTTTCAATATTTCTGAGAGATTTTCTTAATATTTTTTTCTGTAAGAACCTTCTCCTAATAATAACAAATACAACAAAAAAAGAATTAGTGAAATCGGTCCAGCCATTCACGCGTGAGGCCGTGACCAAGGAAAACGGGTTTCATTTTTATATATATAGATTTAATTTAAATTCGATGGATTTCAGGATGAATTTCAATTCAATACTCAACCGACATCATCGAACACATCAAAATCATCAACACTCAACTTTGAATAATTATCCTAACATTTTTCTAAAACCCCTATCTACCTCACCCTCTTTTCACCCCCTTTTTCACCCCTGAACCATAAGTCCGACTCACCCGTCCCTGACGTGCGGCATGTCGTAGTGGTTGTCGGGCTGCATCCAGTACTCGTTGCAGGTGCGGGTCAGGTCGGGCCCGTTCTTGTCACTCCTGTTCGACTTTGGTATACCTGGACAAAAGTGGGTTGACTTTTACTATTGGAGACCTAGTGCTTAAATGAAATTCTACAATGAAAACATGAAATACAAACAAACAAACACAAACAAACATTTTCATGAAAAGAAAGACCGAGTAGCTAGTCCTGGCGTCAGAACTTTTTTGAAGTATGCCAAAAGATAACTTGTTATTAGCGCCGAGCTGAGCGTTTGCAACCCTAAAAAAATCACAACCCTTCAATTGATTAGGTACCTATGCTCATTCTCGTATTTGAACAGAAACATTTTGAAAATTTTAAACTTCTTAGTTTAACTTAGAACTTTCTACTTGCCTGCAACAATTCGTGAAGATTGCATCAAACAGACTCAAGTTATCGTCGGACAAAATTCCATACATACAAATATAAACATTGCGCGAACTGTTCTCTTGGAGCACAGAGCCAAGACTGACACCTCAGTTCACCTCATACAACTCGGTCAGTTAGCATTAATTGTTCCCCTGAAACTTAGGCCATAGACTCTGAGGCCTCACTCCACCACTCATTAACATTAACATAGATTCATCATTACAGGTAGGCAACGCACTGAAGATGCCTCGGGTATTGGAAGAGTCCATAGGCGGCGGTAACCACTTACCATCAGGTGGCCCGTTGCTTGTTTGACACTTATTTAAAAAAAAAAAACAGATAGATACCCGCTCTGGCCGCAGTGTACCCTGGTCGGCCGCCCCGGTGCCTGCACCACACATATATGATGGCCGCCCCGGCCGCCAGCATGGCCACTGTTATCCCGACCCCCACGTATAGAGCCAGGTTGCTGTTGTATAGTCCTAAAACAAATGGTACGTGCTCTTGATCTAATATTTCAACAAGGTTCTAAATAATGTGGTTGAAAAAAGCAGGTTATGAATTAGGATACCACAGGTCATTAGATGAGCTGCCACCCAAGGGGGCTATTCTAGCCAGTGTGATGATATCTCGGTCACTGTCGCTTTCATAACAAATGTTATGACTGTGAGAGTGTTTGAGATAATCTCGAGCACCCAAGAATAGGGTCCCATGTGAAGATGGGGTGACGAACTAAACTCCTTTTGGGAGACCTGGACCACGAAAGTTTTAACTCGTGAAGAGTAAAATGAGAACATCAGGCCTGCCAGCAATGAGATAGAACAGGCTCAAAATAATATACCTACGAGTATTAGCCATGTTCTTTTCTAACCGAAGTTTTCACTGTTTTTTGGTGTTCAAGTATTTTAAAAATAAGTAATACTAAGTCATCTTTGTTGTTGTAGCACAAAACTAAAGAAACCACCAACAATTTACGGTACCTAGTTTATTCAAAGAATCTCTCAACACTGGAAAAAGCTCATCCATTATAATAGTCGCGGGAAGCCTTGCATAGTTCGATTTATGGGATCCATCTTTTTCGCATCGAAGCTTGTAAATGTGGAGCGAGCTTCCTTAGTTTCTTTGCAAGTTTTTCTCCTGAGATCTCCCTTGAGAAAGGACATTGCTATGGAAAAGGATCGTTGCAAAAGGCAATGCATTCCTGTGAAAACTTGAGTATTTAACTGTACTTTGAAATATGTACGTCCACTGTCGTCCGCTGTATCTGTGATTAAGTACTTAGCATTTATAGCATTTATCACCAAGAGCGTGGATATGGACTTTCTTGGGAAATTGAGAATAAAATATAATTATATTGCAGGAAATATAAAACAAGTGATATGAGAAATGTTGTATCGAACTCGTAGTTATGAAAAACCCCAACGTCAACAATTGATCAGAATTTTATTGGACAAAACTATCGTGGAACACTCTTTATTCTTAGATCTAATCACTTTTCCGCACACAAAAATACGAGTAGACTAAATCGAAATCAATTACAGGTAAACTTAATTTATTTGCATCGGGGCGGGGGTTAAATGGTACACATGGCTATATCCCCGCCTTTTCTATGGTAGGTTTAATCTGTACTCACAAGCTGAACTGTGGCATTTCGCTTTGAATATGATCCGTCACTCGTAGCTACTAGTTTTGATGGGCTGGGTGTCTGCTCCCTATTTATATCTCAGTCTCAATGCAGAGTGTCTGGCTTACATCTAATTCAAATAGTTATTTTGTAAGTGGTCTGATGAATAAAGTGGTTAATTAACCTATTTTGAAGACCTTGTTAGATGAGTAAACATTTGGGGTTCTTAAAAGTTGCGTGAGACAGGATATGTTTGTGTACTAGTTTGTTTTGAAGGATGGGAGTTTTGCGAGATCAGACTTGTTGCTTGTAAACGAACGAACGTGCTTGTATACAAGGAACTCTTGTATCATTGTAGCCGTCTGTTCGTACGCCCTAGTTTACATTTTCAACTTCGGATTTAAATGTACAAGCAGCAAAAACAGAATAGCTACATCATCAACCGCATCGTCGCTTACCATCACGTGAGATTGTGGTCAAACGCATGTCTAGATTGTAGTCAAACGCATGCCTAAATTGTCAAGTATGATGTTAAAATGGAAATAAACTATTTTTACGAATAATTTCGAGGTGGTTAGGTGGCGGTGCGAATATGGGAAGGAAGGCAGTGGAGGAGTCTGCCACAGGACCGGAAAGGACGGCCGCTGAAGAGGAGACCTATATTGGAAAAAGGTTTATGATAATGATGAATAAATAGCTCTGATCAGATACCGAACCCGTTACAAGAAATGACTAGAATTAAAGTGTCTGCTAGAAAAGCAGCCATCCGATAAACATACTCATCCCGTCGGCGCACAGCTCCCCCGCGCAGCTGGCGTGCTGCAGCGTGGACCCGGAGCACGCCCCCCCGCCGGCGCAGTGCCGCCGCCGCACGCGCACGCAGTCCGCCGCGCACGCGGACCACGCGCCCCACGCCGACCACGCGCCCGCTAGAGGGGGGGGAGACAATAAATAAATACAAATCATTTACTTGGCCATCATCTTAGTCGTTCATCGTGGGGAAACCTGCTTACGTCGGGAATTCGGGATAAGAAATTCAATGTGTTATGTAAATCCACCAATCCGCACTTGGCTAGCGTGGTGGAATACGGCCTAATAATCCTTCGAGGACAAACCTATATCCTAGCAGTGGGAGGATTAAAGGTTGAATATGGGTGGCAATATGAGCAGGTTCACGCGCGGCACCACTCACTCACGGCACGCGGTCAATGTGGACTATTCAGACCAGCCGCCTTTTACTAAGGAAGTTTCATTAAATTGTATGTTGACAGTTCTTACTACTCTGGCACCGTATGCAGTCCTCGTCAGTCTGCGCGCTGAGCCCCCTGCAGGGGGCGCCCCCGTTGGCCGGCGCGGGCTCGGAGCAGGTCCGCGCGCGGCGCCGCCCGCTCGCCGCGCCGTTGCAGCGGCACGCGGCCCACGCGGACCATTCGGACCAGCCGCCGTTTACTAGGGACCACGCAATTTGTAACTTAGTCTCAATCGATGCCACTTTACCGGTGGGCACGAGGTGGTCGGGAGTGGGAAATCCCTGGAATCGACGGGGTGGGCGTGAGCGGACCTACGACAGTTTGTGGGTTAGGCTCAAAATGCGTACTATCCAAAATGCGCACCGGACCAAAATGAGCACTTCCAAAAACGAGTATTTCTAACAATTAGCACGGGCACTTTTCAGAGTGAGCAGTATCGAAAATGACAAGTTGCAAAAGGTGCACAATCCACTATCAAATAGGACTAACTTGCCAAATACAAAGATCGAATCTACTGCTTTGTTACAAAAGCAGAGTTAGTATTTGCACTTTTTATGGTTCAGTGTATTTCCACATGTTAAAATTATTCTTTCACCCTTTCTTTCAGGTTTGTTCGCAAAAGGACAACTAAACTTTTCATTAACTTGTCTTGATGTTAGATTTTCATTATATCACCAAGCTGTTATTTTCGTTCCTCAAAATTAACTAAAGGAATTTCGCCTCCACAATCAAGAACGTTACAAAACGGTGCATTTCTCAGAACACTTTATTGCCTTGTGATTGTCACTCTATGAAATTCCTCCGTTCTCTAGTTATCAGCCATTGTTACAAGTATTTCCTGCAACGTTCTAAGAGCTAGTTTATTAAACATACCGTAGACAGACAGTACTGCGACATCGGACTCCCTCCGGCCGGCGATGTTCTCGGCTATGCAGGTATAGTTAGCCATATCCTAGGAAATAGAAGACTTTGATATTTGAATCGTGATTTGAATAGTTTCTAGTGAATTAGTTTTAGTTGACATTTGTTAAAGTTGGACAATGGACAATTGTACACTGGACATGAAGCGATATTGAGATCATTTTGTATTTTATGTTTGATTTCAAATTCTATACGTTTGCACAGGTCAGTTACTAACTCTCTGGTGTAACTACGTAGTCAAAGTAAATGAGAGTAAATTTTTGCCTCTCACGACACCAGAAAACGCCATTAATTATGTTCCTATTCTGCTGTCTTTTGCCAATAATAATATTATCAACTCATAGTCAGCAGATCGAACTGCACGCAAAGCAATATGCGAGCCAGCCGACGAAGGGTCGACAATCACAAGTCCAAGATAGAAGAGGTTTCTACAGTTAGTTCAATCCAAACCTTTAATTCCACCTTAGGCAGCACCAGCATTTCATCACCAGCCTCCAGCGTGACACCATTCCTCGTCCACTTCAGCACCGCCGGTGGCACAGCGGGCGGCGGTCTACATCGGAAGGTAGCCCCTTTGCCAGACTCTACTGTCACCGATTGGGGCTGCTGGCCGAATTGCTTCTTTAAGTCTGTTGGAAGAGAGTACATTTTATTTTAGGAGAATTTTTTTTTTTTGTGAAAGGGTTACATTATCGTATCTCATCTTCTTTATAACAATTATGCAAATCTCTCAGTCTCTCCTTTATAGTAAAAGAGAGAATGAAGGTTTTGTAAGGCACTTGTACATTTAATATTGGCTGTCGATGATGAATAATGATGTTGATTTATAGAATTTGGCATAAAGATAAAAATATTTTCCGATTTTTTATAGTAAAAATATTATTATACCTCAAACAAAAAACAACAAAACAAAAACATAAATAACAAAAATTTAATACTTAATATAACAAGCAAATACTTAGTAAGATTACCTATAAACAGAATCAATAGCACTATATTTCAAAATGACTACAAAGAACTCTTCCAGTGCCTACAGAGCTTTTTGTAGTCTGAAAAGCTTAAAAGATTGCTACTCCATATTTTCCCGTGGAAGCTTAATTGAATTAAACTTTTTGTGCCCATGTGAAGTGGCACCACGGTACTATGGTGCTAATACAATGCTGGGAGGATGTAGGTAATTAAACCTATTCCCACAGTTACTTGTTCACACCTTCTAGAGAGCGCCCAGCGCTGCCGCTGCACTCTTTAATTTATGGGACCGCTTTTGAGGGTTCCGTAAGAATTTATTTGCTTCTCTGATGCTTTTAAGGTTCTGAAGGCATTTAGTTACTCCGTTCATGCTTTTACGGTTCTGTAGTAATTTATTTACTTCTTTGATACTTTGGTTTCTTAGTATAAAACAGGACAGTTTCAAAGTTGTTCTTGCCATGTTTGTGTTGATTTACTCGTAGATTATATTTTTATGTACACACACAGCTAATGTAAACAGGCTTTATAGTCGATGTTGTTTTATAATTTGTAAATTTGCATTATGTACGGAGCATAAAATTTGTAAAGTTTCTTCAAGTGTGTTATGTTACAAAAGTGGATTAAATACTGCTTTAAGCTTACACATAAAAAAATGCGAATGAATATTTTAAATAAGAATAAGATAATTTTGTTATAATATAACGGGAAATTTTCTTCGTATACTCGTGAATCGTATCGTATACTCGAATGCTCGTGTAAAATTAAATCGTCTATTTCAACTAGTTTCAAAATCAATGCTTCAAAACCACGTTTCCATAGTAAAATAAAATATGTAGTTCAAAAACAGATGTTTACCCTTAAATGTGTACCAAACCATACTAAAATGTTGCTTATTCCTTTGATTTCCTCATAATGTATCCCTCAAATTCTCTCAAGCCACGAAGTGAGCCACTGAGCATCACGAAACCTCAAACGAGGTAGACACTCAACTTACCTCAACTTAGATACTTAACCCACTCGCTTCAGCCACATTTCACCCTAAACATCTCAAAAAGCTAGTAAGCATTTATCAGAGTGCAAAGTGCTCGACTTAACGAGCAGAAGTAACGTTTCCTCTACATAATGGTTCCGGCCTACCCTCCGAAATCGGGGGATGAAAATAAAAACACTCGTTAAAAATTATGATTTTTTTCTTTCCCTTCTTAACTAAAGCTATCAATAGGAGGGATGTATAATGGTGAGCTGTCTGATTTTTTGACTTCGCAATTTTACTTAATTTAGTGGAGATTTTTCTTTAGGGTTGGATGACAATAGGAATCAGTTTGTATAGTCTGAGTGGTATCTTTGACTCAAATGTCAGTCTTGAGTTGTACTAAAGGAGCGAAGGTGATTGTTAAGAATTTGATAACAGTAATATTAATCATCTTAATTAGTGGTTCATATAAATAAATGATGCTAAGAGTAAGTAGGCGAATACGCATTTTTTTAGGTATTTAAAATTTACTTACTTACACACTAGACAGCAGGTAAAAAGCATAGCAGAATAAGAGAGCAAAAAAAAACAAGAAGACAGGAAAAAAGGTATGGACATGGCAGCATGGGCAACCAAGCAGTTCCAAAATGAGGTAACTAAACTCATTATCCAAACACAAAACCATTTTAAATTAAAACTGAAACGCATTCAAACTGTAACTATTACGTCTGTCGTGCCCCGGGCATCCACAGTTAATGTAGCAGTTACTACTGCCCGAGATATTTCTAGACAATGCAGTCGACGCTTAAACGTTTGCAGGTTTAGTTCCGTCGCCGTCGCGGGGGTAGAAGGTTATTTCGGATTTTGGTCACAATTTGTGACTTTTAATTTAAGCTCTGGGCCCTATTCTTGGCCGCTCGAGATTAACTCGGCCTCTCTCACTGTCATGATATTTGTAATGAGAGCGACAGTGACCGCCATAACATCTCACTCATAGGGCCCTTGGGCTCTTAGCGCGAGCTTGAATTGAATCGCGATCGCTTTTGTCTTTTGTTTTTGGGTGAGACGAAAGCCAGGGCGATCCAACTTGGGCTCGCGCTACGAGCTAATGGTGCGGACTCTGATCTAGTAATGCAATAAGTATCTTAGTAGTGCGCCTTTGGGATTTTCCCAACTTTATTTATCGTAATTATGTAAATAGTAAGATTGACCATAAATATTAATGAACTCATTATTAATTTCTTAACCATATTATTAACGATATTTTCTAACTTTAAATCAAGTCATTCACTTGTAAATAAACCTTTGGTAGAGCCCGCTATTTATCAAAATTGTTCTATAATAATTTAATGAATCCAAGTCATAAATTAAAAGTAAAACTGTGTAGTCTATAATTAACAAACGGTTTAATTACTGTTTCCAGTTGTGCGTCTCAATCATTATGTTCTGTTACTAATTAATTTATGTTTCTATTATTTAGATGACACCAAGTAGATGCGCCTTTGTTTTTTTTAAGCGAGTTTAAGCGAGTTTTTCTACGTTATGCACGAAGTTACATACCACTGGCTTTTAGGTGATAGAGCATAGCGTGAGGAAACTTGCATACGTCCGGAGAAGACAATTCAATGGCGTATGTGGCTTATACAGTTTATTTGGCTGTACCAGGGGCATTTTTACTTCTCAAGGTTCACCGGGGTGTACCAGGGGTTTTTATTTATTTATGCAAACAACAAACAAACGCATAAAACACACAAACTTTAGCATTTATTATATACATAGTAGTAGGATTAAAAAAAGGATAAAAGTTTGTATGTACGTATGTTTGTAGAGGGTAATCTTCGAAAATCCTGGTCTGATTTGAAAATATTTTTCACTAAAGGAATAATACCCTATCCCCGAGTGTATAGCCCTCAAACCAGTGAGCCCGAAGGCACACCTGGACACAAAGTCTCGAGCATCAGCTAAATCAGCTTGTTCTCAATATTGTCACGTGCTATCAATCTATTGTTACCACCAGCATTCCTTCATTCCAAGAATTAAAAAAATACTAGCAGCCTTAATTCTAAGAACAACTATTCTTGAAACAGCCACATTTTTCAACTGTGACGTCATTACTGTAAAAGTTCTGGGTGCTTAAAAGTTCAACGGTTTATCTTAGCCTAGTTCATTGAGTAAAGTTACTTTAGAAACTAGTTTAAAAGTTTAAAGTTCTACCTTTATTGCGCTGCATTTTAAATTATCTACTTTAGAGTACGAGTCTGTGTAAGTTGAATTTTTAAATTAAAAATGGTTCTTGACAAAAAAAATGAAAAAAAAATGTCAAATAAAAGAGTTAGCTATACCTACCTACTCGTATCACGCCATGCCAGATTTACCCCTCGAAAGTAAACCGGTATCCCAGCAGTTACCACCTACCTAAAACAGTCGCTAAAAAAAATAACTAAAAAAAGTACAGGCTAAGGAAAGGAAATTGAAGATCTCCAAGTCATGGTCCATGAGTTAAACGAGGCCTCCTTAAATGTCGGTTTGGAAATGAACCTCAATAAAACTAAGGTCATGAGTAACGACAATACACCTGCTACAATTAAAGTGAACCAAACTGTAATTGAAAGAGTAGAGAAATACGTTTACCTGGGTCAGGAAATACGGATGGGGAAAGATAACCAAGTTAATGAGATAGATAGACGCATACGTCTCATGTGGGCTGCCTATGCAAATCTAGAATTCGCTTTCAAAATGAACATAACAGCCAGGTTGTTCGACCAGTGTGTTTTGCCGGTACTTACTTATGGGGCAGAAACCTGGGTCCTAACACGGGAAAATATCAATAAGATACAGGTGGCCCAGAGGAAACTAGAAAGGAAACTCGTGGGGGTCACACTGTTAGACCGTAAGACAAACACCTGGCTCAGAAAGCGAAGTAAGGTCACAGACGCGGTTAAACGAGTGGCAAGTCTGAAGTGGCAGTGGGCAGGACACATAGCCCGTAAACATGGATCGTGGGGGAAAGCGGTATTGGAATGGAGGCCGTGGGGCGAAAAAAGACCTAGAGGAAGACCGCAAATGAGATGGAAGGACGATATAAAGAAGATTGCTGGAAACTACTGGATGGAAGCAGCACAAGACCGAGTTAGATGGCAAAGTCTGAAGGAGGCCTACACCAGAATGGTTGAAAATGGCTGAGAAGAGAAGAAGAGAAGAAGGAAAGGAAAAAAGGCAAAGATAATAACCATAAAAAAATAGTTTGATTTTGCCTTTGAATGTCGAAGTTTGAATGATTTTGAAATCTTAAAAAATAATTACTACCATCCACATAACTTCTTTTTTTCAACAACATTTTTAGAAAATATGAAAAAATAATCTAAGTTTGGAAATTTTTCGTCCAAATTAAAGACACAATTTTTAAAACTAAGAGACTAAGAGATGAAAATGGTAATTAAGTTTGTTCATACAGTGATCCTAATTATGTCGTGGCTTACCTGGTGTACTAACTTGTTGATTACAGATAACATGTACAGTGCCGAGACAGTGCTTGGCCGAGTACTCGGTTTGTATAAAGAAAGACGAGGTGAGACAGTCTCTAGAACCATGATTTGTTTGTTCGGCTGAGTGTGCCCATTTGCTGTCTCGCCACTTTACTCGTTACGTGTAGTCAACCCATTAGTCAACATCACCGAAGTCGGATTAAAAGGGTACCATCCTCCTATATCTAGAGCGAGTCCATGTCAGACGTTCGGACAAAATAAAATTAATATTCTCGAATAATTGTCATGAAGTGATGTACAAACATAAAGTGTTTGTTCTTCGCTTTTTGTTCTCATTCTTCCGAGAATATTAAAGATTGTTTGACTAACATTAGTACTCCGTCTACGGTTACATCGTCTTGAATTTCATTTCAAACAACTTTTCAAATCTTAAGTTGCGTAATCCTTGCATTCTCATGTTACCTATTTATTTACGAAATATTGGAAACTAATTAACTAACCATTACTTTTTTGTCCTTAGAGTATGTAGTAAAAAGTGTTCATTAGGATGAGTACATTGAGTACCTGCGAGTACTATAAGTTATTTTCAGCTAAGCATACCATTTATTTATAGCCCTATACCTATAAGCCTAAACAAAAAAAAAAACAACCAGAATAATCTTAAACACCTATAGTTGTCACAAAATAAGATGCCCGTTATGACACTTAAGAAAGACCGTAGAATGTAACTTGGAACGCTTTTCGCGCATACTTTATGGTAGCATGTAATGTCAAATTATAACGAAACTCTCAAAAACAGTTACGTTCTCAGTCTTCAACTTGTAAACAATTAATTATTGAATTGACGATAGCTCAACTGACGATTTTGGCTCATCATCCGAAGAAAATTATTGAATGAAGATTCAATCACTTTCGTTTTTTCTTGTTTTTTTGCGATTGAATGAATGTTATTATAACTAAAAATATTAAATTAAAGACAAATTGACCTCTCGCACCATTTCGTATCATTTCAATAAACCTATAATATTCAAGTTTAAGTTAAATTTTCGAATCGTAACCTTAACCCAATGTAGGTACTTTACAATACAAAATCAAATCGATCAAATACTCATACAAACTTGAATTGATTTATCGTGAGTATCGAGTACCGAGTCGTATGGTTACATCACTAGTTACGTCGCAATGACAAACGTCCAAACGGGCATCTCATTCATGTGACGACTTTAAGATACTTACACGCAAACTCAATATAAATCGCCTGACTCCGTATCCTGCCCTTACTATTCCATGCATAGCATTCACAGCTATACTTCCCCGCGAAGTACTCGTCCAGCTCGTTCCTCGTCACATTCAGCTCGGCCTCCACCACCCTGACTCCATTCTGAGGGTCCACATGCTCGAACTGTACCGTCTTGTCTGTCCTTACGTCATTACACTTGAAGAACACTTGGAGAGCGTTTGCCGCTCTACAGATTATAGTAGCTGGTTTGGTTCGTAAAACGTATGAGTCTTTGGGCTCAAGCTGGAATATTGGTAAGCCGTCAATGGTTTCGTCGTTTTCTGGGAGAGGGATGTAGTCATCCTCGTCCAGTTCGGGCTTGATGTCGGAGAGGTAAGGATCGAAGGTGAGCAGGCCGTCTGGGTGGATGTATTCGGGGCGAGTTTCTTTGACTGTGGTTTGGTCTGGGCCTGGAACAATTGGAAAGATTTTATGAGAACTTGTGATTTGATAGCGCGCTGTTTGATCAAGGTCGGTGCAACCGTTTAATGCAAAAAGTAAGTGTCGGTAGAGCTGTCAAAATATTTCAGTGCATTGAATAAGAGGGTTGTTTTTTTATTCATTTAGGCTTGCGTTAGACCGCCATCTCGCCTGATGGTAAGCAATGATGCGGTCTACGATGGAGCACGCTTGCCTAAAAGACACCAATTCATTAGCGACTTGAAGACACCCAGATTATATCTATCGGGAAACACCTACTCATTATATTCATTCATTTGTAAGACAAAAGAATAATGTATGAGGTGCCATGCTTACTTATAACATATCTTTCAAACGGAGTCAATGTACAATAACTAGTAACAGTACCACATTCCAAGTATTAAAATAATATCCGTGGCAGTGCCTCCGGTCATAAAATAAAATATCACGTTTCAACAACACATTGTTACAACAATGTTTGTTGTTACAGAGAAATGCTAGATTTAAAACAATCGCCTAGTGGGCCAACAAGCTGCAGGCAGGCTACTCCGTAATCCTACCAATATTATAAACGTCAAAGTTTGGGTGTGTGTCTGTCGCTTAATCACGTAAAAACGGCTGAATGGATTTGGATGAAATTTGGTTTGAAGCTTATATTATCCTAGATTGATGTAATAAGCTACTTTTTAACAGACTTCAAAAAAGGAGGAGGTTCTCAATTCGACTGTGTTTTTTTTTTATTTCCGAAAATTTACCAGATATCGGGTGAAACCGCGGGGCTAGCAATAAAAACAAACTTCAGGCGCAAGGATTACATAGTAATGTTTCATTAACCTATGCACCTGACCTAGGCATAGAATACATAACATTCAGTATGGAAGTCTTTTTGGATCAGGGAAAATCCTTTTTGTGGTCACTACTGGACCACAACCTATTATAAAATTAGAATGAACTTTTTTACTTTTCTCATTCTTTCAGCTCTACCTCCTGTAGAAAGAGCGAGATACATTGAAGACTCTTTGAAAAGCAATTGCGTGCTGAGGACCTACGTTCTTTGGACCTTATAGCAACTATTTTTTAATATGTGCTTAAACAGGGTTATACAGAAAAGATATGCTAAGCCGAAAAAGGCTCATATTCGCGAAAAAAAATCAGCTAGGTATACATTTTGTCGAGTGTCATGGACATTTTTCTATGGAACAGCTAATATTTTTTCGCGAATTGCGGGCTGCTCCCATAGTACAAGTTGTTCCTAATGATGAGTACTATGAGCCCCTTTTCGGCTTAGCATACCCTTTCTGAATAACCCTGTATAGATAGTATTTTAAAAATAGTGTTTTGAACTCTGTTCAACACCTACTTATAACGCTGAATTTAGGCTGAATTGATCGCTTAACTTTTACGATGAAATCGGTGGTTAGTTTCAATAAATTTATTAGTTATCTACGAGTACCTGCAGGGTGCAAATAGGTACCTAGTTTTTTTTGGAGACTTCATAAGATATGCAGCTGTATTGGGGTGCATGATGTATTGGGGTATGTGGGGTTACACCCACTTACACACCCTCGGTGGTCAACTGGTCAGTCTCTGTGCTAGACAGGGGTGACCAGACCTGTGTACCTACAGTACCTAGGTACCTATAGTTACCTACTCGTACCTACCTTACATTAAATTAGATAATTAAACAGGTTTTATGGAACGGGTATGATAAGCCCAAATAGGCTCATAGTACTCATCATTACGAACAACTTTTACTGGCCAACAAGGAAATCGCGAAAAAAATCAGCTGTTTCGTACATTTTGTCATTGACATTTTTCTATGGAAGAGTTTTTTTTTAATTTCAGGTTTGGTCCCGTACTTAACTACTTACACACTTGATCAATGGTCCCGTAGTATTTTTTTTATAATTATGAGCCCTTCTCTTAGCTTAGCTTTTTACCATACCCTTTTCTTATAACCCTGTAGCTATCTTCATAATTATTTCCATTTTAGCCTATGAGCTTACTAGGGCCGCGTTTCTAATGATTCACTTCTAGAGATAAGGCGATGAACCGGAAAATGGTGACCATCAATAAATCTTGCCAAGTATCAGTTTTATTCTAAACGAAGTATAGCTGCGTCGATGCCAAAAAATATCAGATAATACAGGGTTATTCATAAAGGGTATGCTAAGCCGAAAAGGGCTCATAGTACTCATCATTATGAACAACTTTTACTATGGGACCAACCCGAAATTCGCGAAAAAAAAATCAGCTGTTTCATTGAAAAATGTCAATGACACTCGACAAAATTTGTATGGAATTTAACCACTTTTAAAAATCATTTATTTGCAGGAGTTGAGACCGAGGCAATTATTCATTCAGAAAGCGAGCTACCTACCACTGGGCAGACTTATTATCTATAATATTAGCTCACTGGTCGGATGACATTGTAAAGACGGCAGGAATGCAGTGACTGAGACTGGCACAGGACTGGAAAAGATGAAGCAGTAAAGAGGAGACCTTTAACTCAGCAGTGGGTGGGTTTTATTTATTTATTATCTTTTCTATTGTTATCATTGCTGAACTCACCGCCATTTCTCACGCATCCAACAAAAGTTGCTATCACAACAACAACGACCCCAAATCCATTTTTCACGCACATCACTAAAAACTAAACTCTTCTCACGTTATCAAACCACTCTTTACTTCCAACGCAAAATAAAATTCAAAAACAGAATTCTGAATCGAGCTGTTACACTGGTTGTGTAGAAAAAGATAAAAATTCACGCACGAAAATGTAGCAAATAGGTAAGCCGAAAAAAGGTTCGAAATTGGAAACCAAAAAGGCGCGAATATTTTTTTCCGAACACGTGCCGAGGCGGGGAAAGGACGCGACACGTACGCCCGTCATGGGGTCCCGCGGAACACTGAATGGCTACCCTTTATTTTTATGGTTTCTCCATGGTTTCTGATTTGTGAATCCCGCGTAACGTTTTTGGGAATCGAGTTATGTTTTATTAGTGAGTTAGTGCTGGTTTCTAGAAGGTGGGTGGGTCATAAAATACAACTGTATGTTATGTAGGTATAAAAAGGAAAAAGGAAAATATCCTCGTGATTTCATCAATATCTGACCAAAAGTTTCTGGGTTTGAATAAACTTATTTTAGCAAACATTTAAAAGTCATGATTTACCCTAAAAATATTTCTTTTTCGTATTATATTGTGATTAATTTATTACGTTAGAAATTAACTATTCTGGTCATTCCAATTTTATTCGAAACAATCTCTGAATTTTTAATTCCCATGATTTTCATTTTCATAATTTACAGAATTTTTCAACATGCGCTAAGACTAAATCTTTCGAAACCATCGAGATATAATTACTACTTATAGTAATAATAGTTCGATGTTCGAAACTACAAAAGTCATCGCTCTGAGTACCAGTCCTGCCATCTACCAGCGTCCATTAAACTTATCAAACCTCAGAAAGCTCTTTCTGGAAACTTTTTACTTAGATTTAGGTTTACAATAAAGCTTCTTAGTTCAGGCGGTAAATAAGAGATGGCGCTACTGCGAGAGTTCAGTAGCTGCTGAATTGTTGCTTATACTTTTCACTAGATGGCAGAGTTTAGTAACTACCAAATTGTTGCTTATTATACTATATTTTTGACTAGGTGGCAGCACTATGAAAAAAGTCAGGGTACGTTTGGAAAGGGTTCGGTTTTAATCGAGCCCTTTATTTTTGACAAAACATTACAGTCAGTTCTATCTGACGTTAAGAGATGGCGGTGGTAGTATCAGCCAGCAATTAGGGTATCTCGATTTAAAAATGTGGTCTGGAGCAAAGCCCTAACCTGTATGTTTTTACCCGCCTCGACAAGTAGGTGACTATTAAGTTTAGATTAATTAATTAATGTTGGTCGACCCATTTTTCAGGTTTTGTTTTTTACTGTATCGATTAAAGAATTTATTTTTTATAAATTTCTTCGTGTGTTACGATTTGCCACTTTCTCAAGATGGCTTAACCACAATTTTATTTCTTACTTAGCTGGCTAGGACTGAATATAAAAATTTAAATAATGTGCCCAAAGAAACCCATTAGGTAGCTTTGAATTTTCCGCCCGCATTTTGGCCAGAATTTGCACGTCGAACGTCTTCGAAATTTGAAATTCCAAATGATTGATTCCAAATTCAAACGTGGCTAGCAGTGTTGCCAACATTGAATATTGATTGCACAAAAGGCGCTTGGCGCCAAAGCGTATTCTCAATTCAAAATTATTCTTCAAACATCGACTCCTTTTGATGGCGCAAAAATATGTAAGTAGCTGGATCGTCAGTCACATTTTTATATTCGGAAAATTTGAAATAACATTTTTCATCTCCTTCTCTCCCTAGGAACTTTGAACCTCTGTCTCTTTTATAAATTGAGGTACGGAAATTCAAATTTGGCGGGTCGCTCGCCTTTCCGTTGGAGATTTCGAAGTCTAATGAGGTGCTAAAGGTTGAACAATCAATGAATCCATCAAAAGGTGAGGTATTTTGAAAGCTTTGACTACGTATTTGTTGATTTGGCCAATGTAGTAGGTATGTTGATTTAAGAATCTTTAGTAAAGTACCTTTAGTAAGTCTCGTACCTAGTAGAGTTTATAATTTGAAAAAATCACTATAAGTAATGATAGAAAAGACCTGGCATTTCATAATCATGCCTTCAACAGGATTCTTAAAAGCTGTGGAATAAATAAAACATCACCTAAATGGGCCACTCTATATTGAAAACTATTTATTAGCTTTAGAATTGTTGTCTGTTTTATTTTGCGAACTAATAAAATGAAAATGATGCAGATTTTTTTTAATATCGGTCTAGACATGCGTTTGACCACAATATCACCTGATGGGAAGCGACGTGGTCGAAGATGCTTGCCTAGGAAAAACTTATTCACTCTATTTTCGTAAGCTCCGTCAGATAAATTTAATTCAGGAAGCATCTACAACAGAATGAACGTCAGTGCCTTTATACTTTCTCTTGTCAACATAAAAACAAAATCATAGCCAACATTTCGTGTCATCCGATTCCCAACTAAATCCACTTCTCGACAGATAAAGCCTTTCCAAACTACAACAAACAAAGAGAAGACAAAGTAACAGAGCGAGGTTAGCTCAACAAACCTATCTGTGCAGTAGACAAAATGAGCGAACTAAAATCTTCCACAGATTTTTTTCAATTATATTCTTAAACGCGATGGTGGCTCCACTATGTGACAGCACAGATAAGGTGGTTTCGATGTAAGTAAATCCGTATTTAGGAGCGCTGCGGATTGTGGACACTTCAGGAAGGTGAGCTTGTACGAAACTTGGCTTCGAGTGGGAGAGGGCAGTTTACACTAGACGACTTTTTGAATTGTCTCGTAGGGCCCATGTCGTGCCTCAATTAGACGATTTCGTAGGGTGCTTGCTTGGTGTGACTAGTTGGATTTTTTCCCATCGAGTCACACCGTTACTGTAACTCTTTTTCCAAAAGTTCCCGACGGGTAATACTATTGTAACATCCCCAACGAGTAACATTGATACATGTTTGGGTATGACTGGTTGGGAACCCACCTAAGCCACAGAATAAGTACTAAAGTACAGAAGATTCACCAAAGCTAACCACCGCATGACCCTACGCCCCCAATACATAATTTTTCTTATCTCAGTACAGTACATAGGTTAGAAGTTAGAACCTATTTATTTAATTTCACTAGACATTTTGATTCAAATAGTTTAAACTCTGAAATCATCATCATCCTATTCAATATTTGTCTACAGATAGACATAAGCCTCACCAACGAACGTCACATGATACGATCTTCTGCCGTACGCATCCTCTAGCCACCAAGCCTTACGCCGTCCGTAGCTCCAACTCCGAGATCGTCAGCAACTATTACAATCGTGTCGTGTCTCCGACGACTCGTCACTCTAACTCCGACGTCGTCACTTCAACCCCGACGTTGTCGCCAACTGTTAGGATCGTGTCGTGTCTATAAACGTCTCTATTGTATCAGCACTCGCCAACCCCGGTCACGTGCGGCCAGGATTGCGAGCTCGTCCCAATTGTTCGAATCTTGGAAACTTAACTCGATCACGACTAAACCGCTTACAGAATACGCCCCTTTGCGGGTGATTAGCGCGGGATTTCGGAGAAAAGTGTATTGATTGGCTTTTAATCCTATTTGGAAGGTTTAGCGTCGCTTGTTTAGGTTTCAAGCCTTATTAGGTGTGGTTATAAATTAATGACATATCACACACACTACCTTTTAACGTAATATCTCCACATTTTGTTTGTTTTTGCACTTTAGTCTTGAAATACAGCCTCTAAGCTCAGTGTGGGGCTCACCGTCCATTACATTATTAAAAAAATATGCTGTATTCTTTAGTCAGAACTATAATCGGAGTACGTGACTTAAATACTTAATATTACCTGAGTATGAGTAGTCCCATGTAATTTTGGGTAACAAACGTTACAACCCCATTCATAGAGAACCTACATGTTAGTCCACAATCTGTATCGTCCCTAACCCCACCAAACTTCCTTCACGCCACGGAACAAGTGTCAACTCTCCCACCGTACTTTATCAACATTTTTTATACAAATTAAAACCTTTATCTCACAAATTCTGATTAAATATCTGCTATAGTTTCGGCACGAAATAATTGCATTATTTTTGCCGCCCCGTAAGCTGATGTGTTTTCACGCAACGCTGCGTCTGTATGAAGAATTGAAGATTCATTTTGTTATGTTTTTTATTGAATCGTATTATTGCGATGATGAAATGATAATTGATTTTTGTATCGCACACGTGGTGTGATGAGTTTCGTGATGCAATGATTGAAAATCAAATCCTTGTTAGGTACGTAATAATAAATTAATCCGCCAAAAATACTGACCTAATGTATTTAGGTAGATAAATAATCTGTTTATTCATTTTATTACTTTAGTCACGACGGAACGCGAAGGTAGTGCGTTTGGTCTGAGATAGGTTGTTCGTTACGTTTGCCCATAACAGGCCTGTGCCACCCAGAATTTCGAATTATATCGTAGGTACTCGTACAAGGAATTAAAAACGCTAGAAACTACTAGCCTAGAAATTATTCCACTGACACTGACTCTAAATAGTGAATACAGGTAAACCATCATGATATCCATCATCCATATTCCAAAATAGTTCAGCAAACCCAGTAATCCGGCTCAACTAAACCGCTACTGTCCTGCCAGAATCGCTCGTATCAGGGATCGCTGCGAGCTGCGAGCTGCGATCTATCGTATAATCTAGCTTATAATCTGTGAACATTCGCCTACCCTTTATCCAATACGTAGCCAGTGATAGCCGGGATGAAAGAAGAAGTTTTTGGATAAGACAATGACCTATTTCTTAACAAAATATTTAGCCTTGACGTGGTATGAGAATATAATTTGATAAATCGGACTCAAAAATTCGCGTTTTAATCCTGTTTTGGCGAATGATTAATCTGAATCGGAGACAGACTAGAAAAAGGACAGGAAAATGCTACAATTTCAATATTTGGAACTGCCAACTTTGTGCCCTGTTGATGTTTGCGTGATTCAATTTTGAAGTGCGAGTTGCATTACTTGTTACTTTACAATTAATGCCTCTTCTTGAATTTTCCATCGCTCACTTAGGACAATAGGCTCGACGTAATAACGTTTAACGTTATGACCACCACAAATCTTTCTATTATTATTTTGCCATTGATCACACATATACGAAATTGCCTGGAGTTTGCTCGTATTTGCAAAAAAATACTTTTGATTTGGAACAGCGTATTCTAGATAAAGACGAGAAAGTTTCTTTCAAAAACCACCTCCACCTTTCCCACTTCTCACCACTACCCAGGGCAGGCTTGTCTCGTGTCTCCCACAATCGGCTCAGAGCTCAGCCCAGCGTAAAATTGTGTTTGACACGCGCTCGGCCGCACGGCGACCGCGGGGCTGCGCCGGGGCCCGCGGGGGCTGGGCAGGGGTCCGCGGGGGCTGGGCAGGGGTCCGCGGGGGCTGCGCCGGGGTCCGCGGGGGCTGCACAGGGGTCTGCGGGGGCTGCGCGCGCGCGGGCGGCAAATTAACGCGGCTTAAGACAAAATCTCCGTGTTATGATTTTGCGGTGTCGCGCGCGCAATGATAGCTGATTTATTTTGTTGCGGACAGGTTTTTTTTTGTTTGGGGTTTATGTTGGGTTGAAAATCAGAGGGTTTGATTTAGTTTCTAATATAGAGAATCTTAATGTTTTTGATTGTAATTATGTTATGGAAAATGGTTAACTTTTTCTCTGCTGATCACCGAGACCGTAGCGAGCTCTTGGTGACCAGTAGATAAACTCAACTCTACCGATAGATTATCTATCGGTAGAGTTGAGCTCTATCATAGAGCGTAGATGTAGCGGCTAGTGGATGTTGTGACTGTAACTATGGAATAATCAATATATTTTAATGTATATTTGCAGATATTATGATTTTTTGTTTGTTTATTATTTTCTTCAAATTCTCAAACACTCAATTATATGGAACCTTTTTCATATTATTACAGACGGAATCAACAAAGACTTCATTCTCCAAAAGTCCTTTAAAACAGCCAATTCGACATCCAGCCCAGATAATCTGATCTGAAACCCTTCCCTCCATATTCCGCAGTACAGTCTGCAACACAAGTCCACGGGGAAATATAAAAAGCGTCGCTAAAACGTCTCTCGTGGAGAAAATCATATTCTGTTAAACTCGTTATGTCCACGCTTGTCGCGCTGACCTGGCAAGGGGTGGAATGGTGTGGATAAGACGTTTAAAATTTATTTTTAGTTTACGTAGATGATATGATATTATAATTTCATGATGTGTTGCATGATAAATGTATTTTATGTTGACTTGAGATGGTTTAATTGTTACAAAAAGAAGGTTGTTGCCATATTTTCTGCGAAAACAACCTATGGTAGTCCAAAGCTATGAGTAAAGAACTTTAAATGATTGAAATGTAAAAGAGAAGTAAAATAGGCTGGACTCCACGGGAAATAACTTACGAGTAAAAACAGTGTGTGGGTGTGGTGTGCGATCTAATTATATCTGGTTTTTTATAACGACGGCAAATCATTCAATTCGTGTTCATTGTTTCGTGTGACCGTACCATCAGGCAAAGTTGTTGGTCATCGGTGATCAAACGCAAGCTTATCATCGAATTAAAAAAACTCGGTCAAGTAGAGCCTCGTTCATGTCCATACTTATCCACGCCAGCAGTTCGCTGTGAAAGCAATACTGTATTGGGTTTTTAGCGGCCGCAGGACTCGAGTGTCGCCGATAACGTAAAATATTGGGTCGGGAAGTCGGGACCTCGCGCGAATGTGGCGTTGATTGATTTTCGACGCGACTTTACTTTTCTATCTGGGTTGGTAATTTATTTCGGAGTAGTTTTTTTTTTCGGAAAAATGTTTGGAAATAGTTCCACTGTTTCACTAAAAAAGAAAAGCCCGTTTAAGCTATGTAATGTACTGATGATTGTTACAATAGCCATTTTAACTCAATTTGAATAATAAGTTACTAACAATACTACAAATTATTATGAAAATGTAGAGCTAGCTGCGCCCCGCATGGTTCCATCTGCTTTCCTAAAGGAACCATTAAGCATTTTCGAAAAAAAAAGTAACCTACCTAGGTATGAGTTAATCCGGGGTATGCTACCTTCATACTAAACTAGCTGACCCGGCAGACTTTGTACTGCCATGAAAAAAAAAACACTGACATTGACAGTTTGTTGTTGTTTCAACTTTTTTTTATTCAGTTGACAAAAGCAAACTCATCCATGAAAAAAAAACACTGACATATAGATATGATTGAATTTGAACTTTGTACAGAGGTAATAAAGTGCAAATTGACTCTTGGACGTTAGGAACATACCTACATTGCTTAAACAACAGTGAGTGCTTGCAATTCAATATGAACTTTATACAATAGCAATAAAGCTCGTTTTAGTTAGAAAACGTTTGTATGGGAAAAAGAAAAGGGCTGTTTTTAGGGTTTTCCAATATTTCTGAGAAATTTTCTTAATATTTTTTTCCGTAAGAACCTTCTCCTAATAAGAACAAATACAACAAAAAAAAAATAGTGAAATCGGTCCAGCCATTCACGCGTGATGCCGTGACCAAGGAAAACGGGTTTCATTTTTATATATATAGATAGATAGATAGATGACTTCCAAATTTGTTCCGCTGTTTTTGCGTGATTGAGAAACAAACATGGAAACATACAAACATACAAAATATTTATACTTAGGTATAATTTGGTACCAGAGGTTTCAAAAAACCATTTCTTTTAATTTCGAAGACTTGTCATCCTCTTCAACCTACATTCTCACAGGAAAGCCACCGCCAGGGCGACCACACGGCACTTCACAACAAAACCAGCGAGAAACCTATAAAAACAATACACCATCTAAGACTCACTGAACCGTTGTCTCTTACAATTAAAGTATTTTCCATTTAAAAGCTTTACCACTTCATACGTCAAGTGGCGATCACGTTGCTTGGTTCACCAATCAGAACACTTTTGTTGCGGTCTCAAAACACAGTCGAAAGCTTTAAGTAGTCAGTTATAGGGTTCAAAATGTTCGTTAGTAGATGTAACGTAAAGTTTGTCGAGGGGTGTAAGAGGGTATCGGAAAAATGATTTCATACAAAACGGCTTATGAAGAGCACTCCAAATATTGTGGAGAGTGGTCGGGAGCAAGACAACGGGTCTTCGATATTAATAGCTTTATGAGGTACTCGTATTGTGGTATTATTGGGCTTTGTTTTGTGGGAATTGTAAGTCAATGATATCATGAAAAGGTTTTTGCAATTGTAGTTACATAGTTTTTTTGGCGTATTCTGGACTTTTAGAATAAGCATTTACTTTTTTTTTGCAAAATCTCCACAAGCCCTATCTCTGCGTCTTGTAGAGTCAGCTATAAAAGATACAAATACTCGTATGTATTTTGGGAAGGAAGTTGTAACGTGCGATACCTATATACCGCTGCTGAAACCTCAATAATGAAACAGGATTTAATTTTGCCTCAAAACCAATATAGGCAAGTGTGGTTTTTAATCTAGCAAAAACCGTTGTGGGGCTAAACCACCAGTGTTTTAAAATTTGTAATAGTTTTAAGGTGTTTGTAACTACAGAACTACCTACTAAATTCAAAACTCAAAATAAATCTGCCAAAACAAAACTACTTGGAGAGTTCGTAAGGCTGTATCATGAAGTTTCTATTTGCAGCTAACAATCTCCTTCAAGAAGTACATTCTAATCAAAACCAGCTTCGAAATCACCATCTTCCAAATATGAACCTCCTCACATTCCGTGGTAAGCGGCTTACCGTCCGCCATTTCGTCGAGCGGTCGACGACAAAATGGCGGCGCGCGTCGCCTTGCGCCGTTCAATTTGAATATAGAACAGCATACGTCGCGCGAAGCCGCGGCGACAACTCATCGGATTGCAGACGATGGTGCGGCACTTGGAAAAGTATATTCTTGTATTAGAACAGGAAAACCTTGGAGTTACATTTTTGAAGAGATTACTTCTTTTTTTTGCACTCTGTGTTATTTTTGAGCTGTGAACA
The DNA here is from genome assembly GCA_949125135.1 of Alcis repandata. Classification (NCBI taxonomy): domain Eukaryota; kingdom Metazoa; phylum Arthropoda; class Insecta; order Lepidoptera; family Geometridae; genus Alcis; species Alcis repandata. The sequence goes on along the minus strand of OX421225.1, from coordinate 1,208,916 downwards.
AAACTGTACCGTCATGCTCGGTACGATGACGGTGAATAGGCTATACCTACCCTGATTCATACAACATCGAGCGTACTAGGATCGGTATTGAACTAACTAAGTAGGTATTGGTTTTTAAGCAAACAAGAAGGGCTTCAAGATTACTTTCATAAAATGGGAAGAATAATAACAAATTTAATTATGATTAAAAAATCATAATTAAGTTATAATCAATTTAACTTTGGGTTCTAAAAGCTTCTTTGCTAAAAGATTTACTTAGTTACTCACTCCTCTGGCGCAGTAACACAAAGTGTCGGATGAAAAAAAAGATAAAAGATTTATGACTAAGATATTATTTTACTATATTAAAATTGCCTTAAATGTTTCAGTAATTTTGATTAACAGTGATTTTACTAAATTTCTGACGTGACAAGACGACAGTTTCTGAAACATCTTAATAGTGCGGACAGGCACCTCAAATATCTTCGATACGCCTGTCGTGCTATCCACACTGAATCGGCTACCAAAACCTACGCAATATTCTTGTACTAATCTACTCTACGTATTTCCCTGTTCCAGTTGAGTAAAATCGTAAAGCAGTGCTAAGAATATGTCGGTCAGGCCCCGGCGCAGCGAGATACCAGTCAGCCAGGGAAGTCTCGTAAAAAATTATCCTTATTAATATCTGGATCTGGACGAGGGTCGAGGTTGAATGTGTCCCGCTCGGGAGATTGAAATTTGGAAAAAATGAATATGAGAACTTGGAATTTGAATCTGGAAAATACGAAATGAGGAAGTTGGAATTTGAATTTGGAAAAATAGTAAGTTGAGATAAGGAGTCTTTCGGTTTTTAGACAAATGGTCAGAGCACGAATTCTGTTGAACAATAAGTTGCGACTTAGAAGTACAATTAGCAAGTATTTTATAGAAAAATGTATGAACAAATTCCAATCGATCAATTGAGCTGTTCCATTTCTTAAACGATAAATGTATGACAAAGTATCACTCGTTACCTCCATACCTTAAAAAGGTGGGAAAAAAGTTGTAGATTCGGAAATAATCAAAAGCCTCGATAAAACTAGTCAAAAGTAAATATCCTTGCTATTCAGTGATTCAAAATACCATTTTATCGAATCATAAAATAAAACTAACGTCATAACCGCACTAGTGCCATAATCGTTTCAAAAATCCATTGATACCGAGTCAAAAGTCTGTTGAAGTGGTGAACAAACGGCATATCGATATAAAATCGAATTAAAATTGATATCGAATGCGATCGAGTAGATTCCGAGTTTGGTGACCAGCGGACCGTGGCCTAATGCGTGTATTATACGAAATGTGGTCCACAACTGTTTAGATTTTTTCAAAGAATTGTTTAAACTTGATTAAATTATTTACAACAATGATTTGGCAAACAATTTAAAGGGTACCTAACTTTATTTTTTATTTGATTTATGGATCCATTAATAATATGGCAAGTTGTTAGCCTGACGCCTACAATTCTAGCGGTTTTGATGATGTTTATCTAGCCAGAAAAGGTATTTGTGGAAACCCTTATTAAAACGCCCCATGGTAACTAAGACCAGATTTTACATATTGCGTCATCACAGCATAATACCTACTGATACTGATCTACTATTTATTGCACTGGTATCAATTAGCATCTTCATTATATTTCAAGCTAGTAATGCTTCTATCTTCGACCGCACCAGCATCAGCCGCATAAACTTAATTCAGAATCTAGTTTCCCAAAACACGCTCAGCTCAAAATAGGTTAAGCCCCCAAATCCCAGACCTATATCACTATACAGTATGTATCGAGATTTAATTAACATTCGTGCATGCTCCGGGGCCTTATTCTTGCTAGTGAGAAACTATCTCGGTCGCTGTCGCTCTCATTAGAAATGCCATGAGAGTGAGAGTGACGGAGATAATCTCGAGCGTACATGAATAGGGTTCTAGGATTATACAGGGTGGTCGAGACAGGTGTGGAAGGACATGTGGCTCCCACCGTCTTATAGTTTACATAAGCGGGTGGACTGTCTTCGGAGCGTATACAGGATGATCTCCGTTTATGTTAGTTACTGTACCAAATAAAGAATTTGATATAACTGAGAAATAATGCTACGAAACGCTACGCCATTGCTACGGAGGAAAAATAAAAAGCAAAGTAAAGAATAATGCCGTGTAAACATTGATGAATTTAATAAACAAAAATAATTACAATAAATAACTGTTATGGGTTGTCCTTGTCTTTGTGTGTGTTCCAACTTCCATGGCATCCCCGGCACAGGGTATCCTAGTCGGGAGCTATGAGTGTGAAACGTTTTTTTACTTACAGCTCCTATCAATATTATAGATGTAAAAGTTTGTATGTTTGAATGTTCGTTCCGCACTCACGCAAAGACAGCTAAACAAATTTTGATGAAATTTGATTTGGAGGTCGCTTATACCCTGAATTACAACACATTAGGTTTCTTTATTTCCCAAAAAAAATGACACTTTCTACAAGATGATTGCGGTTGTGGCTGAAACTTTAGGATACGAGTATCAGTAAAATTAACATTTCACATAAAAAAAATAATTAAATTGTGATTACCTAGTAGTAAATCATTATTTTAAATAGACTGCATGTTTTCGTTCAAGCTGTACATTGCAATACGTATGCGGAAGATATAGTCACCTCCCAAGATTTAATCTTTATATACAAGGATGGCGTGAATTCAATCTCAGATTAACATGTCGAATAACTGAGTGTGTCGACTGGTTGATGAACTTATAGGTAGATTTAGATACCTATGGCTGCGGTTCTCATAATAAAAACATATTTACAAAATAATATTTAGGTAAGCAATAATAGTCCGACACCTTTTTTTGGGTCAAAAATAATGTTTGTACCTAATGACGATCACGAATGATAGAAATTATTGGAAGAAATACACATAGATAGATAGATAGATAAACTCTTTATTGTTCACACCATAAATTACAAACAAAAGAATTATAACACATAAAACTAGTGCGACAACTGGCGGCCTTATCGCTAAGAGCGATCTCTTCCAGGCAACCTTAGGATGGAGAGGATAGACAAATAATAGAAAAACGGGGTGTGCAATATTGAGAAGAAAAAAAACCTACATAAAAAAAGTAAAAAATACTTAGAAATACATTCAAATAAAATACATTCTAATACTAAAACTACCTACATTTGCGAAAATAAACTAATACATATAAATATAATAAATAAATATATTACTATTAAGGCAGAAAAAAAAAGATACATAATAATTAAAAACAAAACAACAATTACTAGGTAATAATAAATAAAAAATCACTGAGAAAATGGCAAAATGGCACATAACCCACATAATTAAGTGGGTTAGGGGTAAGAAGATCATGATGAATGTTGTATCTCACGGTCACCTTTATTTTACATCTAGTAAAAGGTAATTACGTATTAAAAAGTGTTTAGTTTGGTATATAAATAGAAATACCTATATTTATTGTATTTAAGTTTTTCAAGAAGACATTTTATTATAAGTGTAAGTCGCTCGACTTACATTACATTTTTTTACACTAGCCTATTTTGTAATTATATATTTATCTGAATAGTTACGTAGAAATACCAGTCACAAGGTACACTCACAAGCGGTCGTCTCGCTAAAACTTTTTTTTTTTTTATGTTTGTTACCTCATAACTTTTGACTGGGTGAATCGATTTTGATGATTCTTTTTTTATTAGAAAGCTGACGCTTCCCATTTGGTCCCATTTCAATTTAGTCCAGTTCTGATAATGGTATCCATGAAAAAACCATATAAGTGTTATATTTGCATTAAGTACGTGCGCGACAAATAGATGAATACTCGTAACTCAATAGTCAAATAGTCAATAGTTTTGAAGTCGGTTTTTGTTTTTTGTTTTGTAAAAATATTGTTCTTGTTCAGGCAACCTTTCAATGAGAGGTAGTTACTATAAACAACATTGTTTTACGAAGACTCTTTGACCTCACATAACTCAACCGGACTCAAAAGTAAACCTTAAAAAAGCAGTAAATTAAGTGTTCAGTAATCCACTATCGGTTGAGCGCAGCGGCCTTCCGCGCATCGCTGCGAATACGCCGCGAGCCGTGGCGCTGTGCGCTGAGTACTGCTAGCAAAAAAATAAGCAGAACCACTTTTATCTCTCTAATATTATAAAAGTGACGCTGAAACGGCTAAACGGTTTTCGATGTGGAATGAAGATCTGTCATGGTCTGGATTAATATATGGGCTACTTTTTATCCCGGAAAACTTTTTTTAACATTTTGAGCGCGGGTGAAACCGCGGGGCGCACCTTTTATAATTAAAGGGTAAGGATCATATTTGACCCAATTAAAGGGGTATAATAATTATGTCCGTATAAGAAATCATATGTAGGTACGCCTGGAACGGCTGAGTTTAAACTTTTAAATCCACGTTTTAGAATTTGAGAGTTACATTACTAAACACACCACGGCTTTTATTCTAATTTGAAGAGCAAGAAGGGAAAGAAAAATAAATCATTGTATCATCATAAAGCTTGTTACGGAATCTACCTCTAAAAAAGGTTTGTAAAGTATATTTTTGATCGATCGATACACATTTGTAAAAAATATTATTATTCAAACATGAAAAATATAATAGATATATGTATTATTAAAAAATGCCACCAACTTTAATGTATAATACTATAAACAGACACCAAAATGAACTTAATAAAGTATATTAACCAAACTAAAGTAACATTGTTGCGGACGCTACCGTCCGTCGGGCGGACCATTAATCACGGGTTATCGAGTGCTAATCCAGGTTTAAATAGATAACTATTGGAGTCGGGCCATTGTCAACTGTGGAGAAAATAGGGCTGCTACCGAAATTAAATATAAATATTTTGTAAAATAAATGTGTTGTGTTAAAATAATCGTATTAATGTTGTATGGAAAGTTGTATCATAAGGTATTTAGGTAATCTACTAAGCCAAAGATAACCTCTTTTCCACGTAATTAGCTATCGTAACACTCAACTGGGCCACAAAAGAAAAAGAAGTAAGTCTTTGCCCAGCTGTGGGATAGAGCAATTTACATAATAATAAACAAGCTAGCTTAATTAGTTCGATGAAGGACTAGCTAATCAATTAAATATTGTTGTTATTAGTTCATGTAGGTAGTAGATAAGAAACGGAAGCCCCCATGACGGACAACCCTAATGTTAGGGTGATGTGGGTGCCTTAACAAAACGACAATTGCTTTGCAAACGTGTATTCTCATTATGGTTATTGCATTCGTCATTAATGGAATTTTATTTAAATTTTAATTGTCCTATCCGTCTGTCTGTAGGCTTATTAATTTTTCAGTCTATTTTGGTATATTTCCAGCCTTCTGTCAATAATATGTTTGAATTGACACAAATAATCAAATATTCTAAATCACAATTATATTTATAATACATTGTTAAAATATTCTTTTGTTTAACGCTGATTAGTTTTAAATTCAACGTTAGACTAATACTTATTAAAAAATAACTCCTCAGATATAAAAAATGGATATGATTTTCATAAAAATGATATTAATTATGCCTTAAATATCTTTAACCTATTTCTTGAATTAATTAAAATAAATTATACAACTCAAAGTCTCTTTTCAGTTGTTTTAAAAGTAATGTATTATAACGAACTAATTGCCTGCAAAATTGAATCAACCGTACTCAAGTAATCGCCAAACAAATATGCCTACAAACGCTTATTGATTCCTCTAAACTCTGATTCCTTATGTTGAGTGCGAATCTCTCAAACCTCAACGGGACTACTCTAGAGCGACCCCATCAGCGGAGTGATGTTTGTTCAGCTAATAACGGACCGCTCGTATTGTTCCGGACAGCCCTAATGTTTCGCTTTGTGTGTGACACCTGCCTTTTTGTTGTAAAACGATGTTTCTACAACGTAATCACTTATCATTTTACTAAATACTAGCTGTTCCCTGCCACGCTTTGCTGTGGATAAAAAAAAAATTAAAAAAAAAATAGCTGTTACTTTGGGATAATGTAGCATTCGAATGGTGAAAGAATTTTTGAAATCGGTCCAGTCGTTTTTAAGTTTATTCCAAACAAACATCCAAAAATACAAAAATACAAATCTTTCCTCTATAAAATATTAGTATAGATTACTCAATTAAGTTAGACCAGAATGTTCTTAGCAGAGATGATGTTCTGCTACTTTTTTTTGAAATGTACAAAATTTGAGATTCATGATTTATTTACACAATCACGCGCAATATATACATCATCATTATAATCATCATCGTAAATATTTTTTTAACTACTACTGAGTGTACCTAGTTCTCCTTTTCAGAAGAGCAGACAAAATACTTTGTAAAATTTACAACGCATGCTCTAATAAAATATTGTTTCTTAAGTATTGTAATCAGTGAATGTTGTTAAATTGATGGCTATAGATACTCGTAGATAAATAAACTCTTTATTGTACATACCAGAACTTACAAAACTGAACCCTAAAATACAAGGCAATTTATTTATTTGACTCTTTTACCCGAAATAGTTTTTAAGTACTTTACCTTCAAAAGTACATAAGTATGTAAAAAAAAATACAAAAAAAGAGACGTGTTTTTAGGATTTTTAAAGTTTTATAATATTTCACGGAGAAATACCTATGTAAGTTTAGACCATAATTATTGTCTTATGTTAGATGTATTTTTATTACGCTCTATATTTACTCATCCGCTATGATTTAGGATCTGATAATTTTTCGGAAATTAATGTAGCTCAAAGGGTATGTATTCATGACAACTAAAAGGTAAGTACCTATGCCATTATTTATTCATAATTATAAAGTAGCATGAAAACAATCACAAACATACATCTTTTAACAAACCGCCCTTTTTAAAACATTGATGTGCTACCGCCTAAAATAACCAATCTCTATCTCTCAATAAAAAAAGATCACAACTCATCACCAAAAAAACCACTTAAACACAATCCTTATTTCATCTATTTGTTCCGAATCAAATTGAAACATTGAAAAATACCCTCAGAAATAAATCATAATTAAAAAAAAGCCTATCGGTTCATTCAGAATGGCGCATGCCGGTAAGCGCGATCGAATCTATATAGCGAAACATAAATTTAAATTTTAGAATCGTACACCCTTTCGCGTTCACCCTTTCTGTTTCGAAAATCATCTGATAGAGAGGGGCAAATCGCTGGACAGTCTTGTTTTTCTGCTCATCTCACTTAAACTCAAACTGAAAAGTTTGGCATACTTCAAAACTGAGACTAGGTTAAAAATCTACTTAGAAATTACTACGAAATTCATAGACCGTTTTATCTAGTCATATTCAAACTTTAAGCTGAAATCTGTTAGTTTATCGGTGTTCAATGCAGATAAATATTTATGTATTCACTAGCTGACCCGGCAGACTTCGTACTGCCATACAGTACTTCTCTATGGTACTGCCTAATTAAATAAGTATAAACACTGCACAAAACACTATTTACAATTTTATACTTATACTAAATTACAATTATAGGTACGAATTTGTTTCGTGTATCAGTTGACAAAAGCAAACTCATCCATGAAAAAAAAAAACACTGACATTGACAGTTTGTTGTTGTTTCAACTTTTTTTTTAATTTGATATGACTTGTTGAGTCAAATCCTTCGAAATTTTAAAATTCCTTGGTTTTGATAGATATGATTGAATTTGAACTTTGTACAGAGGTAATAAAGTGCAAATTGACTCTTGGACGTTAGGAACATACCTACATTGCTTAAACAACAGTGAGTGCTTGCAATTCAATATGAACAATAGCATATGAACAACATTATACAATAGCAATAAAGCTCGTTTTAGTTAGAAAACGTTTGTATGGGAAAAAGAAAAGGGCTGTTTTTAGGGTTTTTCAATATTTCTGAGAGATTTTCTTAATATTTTTTTCCGTAAGAACCTTCTCCTAATAATAATAAATACAACAAAAAAAGAATTAGTGAAATCGGTCCAGCCATTCACGCGTGATGCCGTGACCAAGGAAAACGGGTTTCATTTTTATATATATAGATAGATTAGGTACAGGTACGTGACAACAAAAGTTTTCCAAAATATAATTACGACTGACCCTATTCGTTGGTATTAATCTAGAGGTAGATTCTAGAGTCATCACCAGAATAGAGGTAAGATCTATTTCTAGGTTAGATTTCAGCATCCATTGTTTTCACAACTTTCAAGACTTTTTCAATCCTTTTTCACCACTACCGATACAACACTAAACCAATTCACACCAAGAATATATATTTCAGACCTTACTCTCTCGGCTTAGAGTCAATTTTTCCCCGTATTTGAAATAAGCTGGCTCAAGCGTTGTTTTAAAAAGAGTTTAATAGAATTTGGCGTATCTTACTAATGGAACGGCGTAATGAAATAAGGTGTTCTGCCGTAATGGCGAATGTTCCCGGCGATTTATTAAAAATGCTCGTTTTTCAATATGCAGCGAGTTTGAATATCGGGTTTCTGCTTTAATGTTTGTCCTTATTTGTAACATTTTGGTGATTTTGGTACAATGATGTAATATCTTTTAGTACGTATGAATGATAGATATAATCTGTTTTTATTTTATTTTCTCTTTTTCTCTTCTTTTGTTTTTATTGTTAGGTATTCTATTGTATTTATGTCACAATTTGTCAAATTACATGTCAATAATAGTATAAGTCTTACAATAAAGTAATAATTCATAGAAAAATCAGAAAACAATTAAAATAAAATAATAAATTAGTATAAATAAGGTAAGTAAATAGATTGGGTTAGGTTAGCTCTAATATACTAAGAGTACTAAACTCACCTAGAAGGCTTTGACATTTCTCAACCTAATGTTTAATGCGGACGTATTTTATTTTTGTCGAGGACACTAGGTACACCACTCTGTCTATTGTTTTTTATAACAGATAGCTTTTATTCTTTCCAAATTGGAAGAAAACCGACAATGGACCAAAGCAGTTACAAAATGAGGGCCATGGCATGGAAAATGAGCACTGGGTAGTCCTTTGGCTCGCTAGTCGAATGCAATAGCACGGCAGAAATGCAGTGGATAACACTGGTACAAGGCTGGGAATGATGAACGATGAACCAAATCAATTGTGTAATGATGCCAAGAAATGGAAAATGACCACTGGGTAGACCTTCCGTAGCCATGAGCGAAAAGCCAAAAGCGACAAAAATGCAGCAGAATGCTAGCTCAGGAAGAAAAAAGATGGCGCGCTGAAGAAACCTACCAAGGGACGGAAATGAAAGACCTAGAGGAATTAAGCAGTGGGTGAAAAATAGTTAGCTATGATAATGATATTGATGATCTAGATAAAAGAAAATCCTTCAGATAACGTTACCGAGTAACATTAGCCACAATACTAAAACTAATCTCCAGCCCTTTGTTAGACACATTCCAGCTATCTAAGCAAAACGCAAACAAATCGCCTGCTGCTCTCTACTAATTAAAGGAAATGGTCTAGAAACAAGATTGCGTTATTGTTCTCTCTAAAATGCTCTAAATCTTTATGTGTCCCGCTCTAGCGTGAAGCAAAGTACGTAATTCCGTCTCGTTCTGGCTAAACGTTTCGGCGATGTCACTCATTATGCTAAATATCCCGGCCCCTTTGTTCGCTGTGGATCGTGATAAGCGCGGGGTTTTTTCTACAGTGCGGCCAACTTATTTGTGAAATTGAATGAGGGGGCCACTGTTCTATTTCCTTGAGAAAACTGAAGGAAATTTTTAGTGTCTCTATTTGGCCAAGTCTAGGGATAAAGTGGTCGCTCTGTACTTTTTCTTTTCCCTGACAGTTGGTATATGGAAGTGGATTAAGATAATTCGCTCGAGGTGTTTTTATAAGACGCTTAATTATATCTGTGGTCGGGGACTTTTTTATTTTTTTGTTTGAAAATGTGGTCCCGTTTTGAGCTACCTACTGTCTACTGGGAATATTTTTTTGTTTGCGGTCAAAAATATTTGTTAAGCTTTTTTTGTCTAAAACGTATAAATATATCTGTTAAATTAATGTATCTGCCTATATACGAGTATAACCTGAAAATGTTACCTAAATGTAACTTAAAACCTACTTGTATCACTTTATTACAAAATATTCGATGTTATTATACCCATTTCGTCAAAACCTGGCAAACTCTTTAAAATGGTTTAATCTTGCAAATAGAGATTTAGGCAACTTAAAAATAAAGCTTTAGGAAAACAATCTCGACCACAATGCTAACGATTCCAACTTGAAACATAAAATCATTAAACAAAGACATTACAAGCCCGCTAATATTGTAGGGTTAAAAGCGCGGACGAATCTTTCCATCGAATTAACCCTTCGACACTTGATGCGGTCATCGTACACGCGACGCGACAGTAAGGTAAATCGTTACTATGCGTTGCTGTTTTTAAATGCTTTCAAATAGGATAAAAGATTTTAACTTACGCATACAAAAGCGGACTAATTAGTAATTAAAGAAATACATTACATATTAGCTGTCTTGTAGAGTTAGAGCTAGTATTAATTCATTAATGTCTATTTTTTTTCTTTTACGTGCGAAAATGCATGAGCATACCACACTGCCATGAAGACCCAGTACTTACACTACTTACAACTAATACTTAAATACTTATTTCTACCTACTACCAAATAACATTTTGAAAAAACTTGTACAGACAAAATTAACCCAGTTATCACCGCAATTAAAGGTGATTTGATTACAGCATTTATGTACCTACTGCATATTCTCGCTATAAACTAGTTTTGTTACCCCTACTGCTATCACTGGGTACATTTGCGGTCGTAAAGAGCATACCAGAGGGCGACACGGCCGTTACGTCGAATTGAGACATTTAGCATTGAACGCTTTGTGTTAATGGCTTGCAGTGACACCGGGGATAATGTGGATTAAATGCGGAAATGCCGGATTTGGATACGTATTTTTCGTGTTAGGAATTACTCTCATCATCATTGAATTATTAGGATCTATGCATCCCATTTGGATAAGTGAAGAGGTTTTCATAGGGTTCTTAGTACCCTATAAAGTGAGTAAAAATGTGTAGGTAGGTACTCGTAGGTACTACGTAAAACTTTTTTGAATTTTATTTAATTTTTTTTAGGAAATGACTAATGTGAAATATCTTGTTAGTTTAATTTGTATTTCATACTTTACTATATCATTATAAAGTTCCATATTCCACCACAAAAAACATGATTTAAATAATTAATTTCTATCAATATGCTCGACCATACAGAAATTTTGGCATCAGGCTATGAGAATCTTGGCTAGCGTTGAATTTTGGAGGAAAATCAACAAAAAATCTCACTAGCATCGTAGAAATTGCGTTTATAAGTTTGTTTGTTTGCTCAATACTCACGATCACGATTTGCTTAATGCCAGAGTAACTAAATGAACAAGATAAAGGTAGAGGTTATTTATATTACTTTATCAGTAATTTCATTAATCTGTACTAAAAAAAATTAGAAATACTTATTACGTTTACCTATCCATGTCATGAGCACAATTTTCATGTACCTACGTCATCAGAATCGACTGACAGATTTGCTTTCAATAATAATAGCTGCACTATTGATTCATCCTGCATAAAAGTACCGGTTAATCCGGTACCATCCAAATCTCATGCACAACACACATATTTAAATCCGTTTCAGCCTGAAGCAGTGACAACCCTCACACATAAACACACAATCGATTGCGTTTATAATAATTGTATTATTGATTTCATAAGTGTGTTGTCGTCATTAATAATACTAATTACATACATCTCCATAGTAACATGAAAATCTAGTAAAAAACTGCGAGTGAATCCGCGAAACGGAGCTAGTAGCTCATAAATCACGTTGGGCCAGACGGACCGACCCAGTGGATCCGGAATATGTAATGAGCCCATTCATTTGAGGGTTATTTTTTGAGAGCTTTTTTATGATTTCGTATGGATTTTCCCTTGCGTAATTTTATAATAGGTATTTGTGGATGCTGGCAATACGTACATTAGTAAAAATAGTAAAATTAAAACATTGAATTTCTGTGTCTGTTCTGAGTCTGGGTGTTAGTTGTCCTTATCTTTGTGTGTGTTCCATAGTTCCATGGCATCCCCGACACAGGATTTATTCCTAGTGGGGGGAGCTATGAGTGTGAAACGTCTATTTATTATCTTCTTTTTCTTAATATATATAAATTACGTGTCACGTTGTTTGTCCGCTATAGACTCCTAAACTACTTAACCGATTTCAATCAAATTTGCACACCGTGTGTAGTTCGATCTAACTTAGGAGATAGGATAGCTCACATCTCAATTTATAGTAAAAAAAAACATGAAAAATTAGAAAATTTAAAAATACTTAAACCATAATTTAACTTTAGCGCTTTGGACAATGTAAACTTTTTTAATGTAACATTTGACATTTGACATAGAATTGACGCAATGGCTTTTTTTACCAATTCGAATTAAATAGTCATCGTTAAGACAGGACAACGTCTGTTGAGTCAGCTAGTTTTATATATTTTTAATTTAAGATTTTAAAGTGATTTTCATAGAATAAATTAGTTAGGATAGCTTTTTGTCGTGGAAATTAAGTCCGAGTTTGACTACCATTTTGCTTCGCTTAAACTGTAACGTATTCCATAATATCTAGTATTCATCCCCTAGCTTGGAATTCTAGGTCCTGTTTGAAATTCACCTCGCTTACAACTTAAGTCAAGAGTTGATTGATTTTAAAACGTTCAGAATCACATCAAAAATATATAAAACTAATGTAACTGTTTCTAAATAGAAACTTAAATTATGAAAATACATATGACAATTAAAATGTAATGAAATTAAAAACTAAACCAATAAAACTAAACTAAACTAATCTAAAAGGCCGCTGCCTGCGGGAATTGTTCCCAAAATGCTGGCCCCATTACCACGTTGTATGGCGATGCTCACCTTTTGGGCGAGATAGAGGCCAGCATTTTGGTCACGTGTTGCTTCGACCAGACGAGAAGAAAGCTCTAAATCAATTTTAAAGCTTCAATGTTTTTCCTGAGTTTGTAATCTATAGGGTTATTCATAAAGGGTATGCTAAGCTAAAAAGGGCTCATAGTACCTACTCATCATTATGAACAACTTTTACTATGAGACCAACCCGAAATTCGAAAAAAAAATCAGCTGTGCCATAGAAAAATGTCAATGATACTCGACAAAATGTATGTTCATAATTATGAGTACTATGAGCCCTTTTTGACTTAGCATACCCTTTATGAATAACCCTGTAGATTGTTTAAAAAGAAACTTGAAATAAGTATTTACATCAAACTATAAAATTATAATACATATTATCACTACAAAAATATAAGGAGCCGTGTTCAAGAAATTGCGACATTAAATCACAGAGTTCTCAACTAAAGATAACCTCAAAATAAGGAATACAGACCAAGGATAAAATTTATGCCAAAAACTATTGTACCAAATCAAAACTTTGTGTTTACGTAATAATTTACTGACACCAAGCTTATTACAACGAAAGATCATCTTATTTTCCAAAGAATTCTATAAAGAAAAGTTTATTACAAAAAGGGAAACAGTCTTATTGTTAACAAGTCTATAAACAAAACTAAACCTATTCACTTTCATTCCAACACCGTAAACCATTTCAATAAATATCTATCTAATCGCCATTCCACAGAAAAACTTATATTATTAAAATTTTCACCAACAACACTAAAGTAAAGAAAAATATCGTCGTTTCCTTTCAACAAAGGAAAGCTACTTATTCACGCGACGCTTCCTGCCCTGTGTTCTGCCACAATGTACTTTCGAGAACTTTTCTGTTCATTTGTTTTTTGCTTTTCCTTTTTTTTTGTTCACCTTTGCTCAGGATTTCTTGAACCCATATTTCATGTTCATATTGTTCCCGATTTGCATCTAGTGGCGGTTCTCTAGCTGTTTATTACGTTTTGTTGAGCTTTGAGGAATTTTATTTTGTTAGAATTGTTTTGTATTCTTTAAATTTTGTAGAATAGAATTTTTGAGGAACGTTGTTTACCTATATTGTGTTAGTAAGTCGAATAAAGATGGTAATAATTATAGACATATAGATAACTCTTTATTACCTATTATATACACATTGTCATTTTATGGAAGAGCGACAAACAATATATCAGAATATTTTTTTAAACGCAAGCCTGTCATCGAATAAAATAATATACTAATAGGAACATTTACAATGTAGGTCATACAAAATAACTAAACCCTAACTAAATTGAAGTAAAATCACTGTCCGTGTCCCAATGCAATGTTTAAGATAGTTGAATATTTTTGTCTAAACATTTTGCTCATCTCTTCGAGTGAAGCCAAACTCCTATCAATACTGAACTGCATGTCAGCAGGCGCAGTAAAAGTAATACAATATTCATCTGCAAGTCCCTGCACCACATATGTGTAAGTGGGTAGTCGTAATTAAAAGCAGGGGCTCTCGGGGTGGCTTGGGGGTTACTTAATGCAATTACGGCAGAATTTTTCACGACATATGGCAGCGGGCCGACTTGCGAGGGTGTGCGGTTTTTTGATGTGACGTCTGCCGCGGGATGGTGTGGTTTTGGACGTTTTTTGAACTATTGATTTAGTAGAAATACTCTACTGTTTACTATACTGTATGATTTGGTAAAATATTAGTTTAAAATACTGTTTATTAGTTTCACAATTTTAAGTTCATCATAATTTGAAGTATTTGCTTATTTTCTACGAAAAAGAAACAGTGCTTTTTTTGTTTTCGTTTCTATGATGCTCTAGCTAGAAGTAAAGCCCTCCTAATATGTTTTTATCTCCAAAGATTTTCTGACATTTTGAGACAACATTTTCTGTGAAATCATACAGATTAAACTAATTGTAAGTGTGGCATGAAGAATTTCCTACGAAGTGTCTGTAACGTCTTGTTATAATATCTGTTCAGTATACCTACATTTCATAATATATGACCACACACTGTCATGCTATTACAATAACGTATAATTAAGTTTATATGTATTTATAAAATTACTCAAATATAAATACATAGTTTGTTGCAATACAAAATGTGATTCCGAAACATAAATGTGAATACCCAGAGAGAAGTACATACTACCATTTTCCAAGCAAATTCAATGCTAACACACCACCGCTAGAGCTGACTATTCATAATATTCAATCTAGAATCTAGAGCTAACCAAATACAGTAAGAAGTTTAACCTTTCTGCCATTGTATGAGAAACAAAATTATTAATCGATTTCAGAAGTCCGCGGGAGGCGGGAGGTGATTCCCTAAGGCTCTTTCCTGACTCGTCGGCAACAGTGGCACAGTATCTATAATCCTACACAGATAACAGGGACTATGTCGCGCTATGCCGAAACGATCCTGCATTTCGCGAATGCCGGAATCAATCAGGAAGCGTTTATTAAAATTAGACGCTCGGTACGAGTTTGGTAGTTCGGTACTATACCGTATACCGAGCGTGTCGCCGCAGCTGCTGCATCAACAAATCAGAAAAGGGCCTTAGTATTTAATTTCAAAGGGAATATTCCCCAGAGCATGTCCTAAGCCCAATGGTACATATGGCGTGTAAATGCCCATCGTATTGCAGCCCTTGATGGTTTAAAATATCAATACTGTCTGCAATGTTTAACATGTGGTTGTGTTTGTTTGGAGATATTAAATGTGATGTAATTGCGATTTTAACCACTACAGACTTTAACGGTGGTTGCAATAAAAAAATAAGGAGGCTTTTTGTATCTTAGAAGGACGGCATGCCTAAAATAATAATCTAAGAAGACATAAATAAGTTTTATAAATAAATAATGAAGATAAAATAAAAATGACCTGCTGTTCGTTAGTTAATGTATCATTTGAAAACGTCTGTCATAAAACGCCTATTATTTATATTCTTTTACCCGTGGACGTGCAAATCGTTAGGTATCGTATTTTTCCACTAAAAATAGTTATTCAGAACATTAAATATCTCGTCTCTTAGCCAATAACGCAAATGATCACTTCAAAGCAAACTGCTCTGATTACTCGGATAGGGGTCGGCAGTCGGCTGGTGCACTATAGTGCGAGATCAGATGGTGGTGCATGGCCCCATATGTTGTGTGATTGTGTAGGCCAAGGTACAGTCGTTTTGATACTAAACTTGACGTTATTTAAAAAACCTGTTGTTAGTTATTTCACCTAATGAATGTGAATGTACAGAAAAAATATTGTTTGTCTAATCACAATAACTATTAAGCCACGTCTTAGTTCAATACGACCTCAAAAGTTTTGGGCGAGAAATGGCATTTTTCAAACTCCAAAAATACTAATAAAACCAAATAAAACCAAACCAATCTTTTTTAAGTTTTTAAAACGAATATAAGAAATTACAAAATGTACACTGGTGTCTAATAAATAATGTTCAATTGCACCAAAAAAGTAAAATACACTAGAGCCTAATAAAACATTTACAAAACCCAAAAACTTAAAGTATCAAGAATACTACGTCCAACTATAAACCTATTGTCCCGTCATACAATGTGCGTTATTGAATGGCAATGTGCAGAATGTTTACTTGCGCAAGCGCTCCGCGAACATTACAGACTGACAAGTGGGTGTCATAGTTAAGTAATGTATATATGGATTAGACCTACCTACTGCTGCTTTTGTACTAGGATGCTAATTTTTTTAAATTACATTATTATTGCATTATTATTATTAATGCGAAACGTTTGACCACCAACTCGCCTGATGGTAAGCGACGATGTGGTCGAAGATGAACCTACCTATTAACTCTAATCTTGAAAAGCCGAAGATTGTATCTCTCAGGAAACAAGAAAGAAAGCCTGAAAAATAAGTCAATAAAGAAAAAAAAAGAAAGAAAGAAGGAAAACCAAACGAAGAAAGTCTCGGCCTAAACAAACTTACTTACCTACCTAAATAAGGTTTGTAATTGTGACAAGTTATTTGGTTTGAGTCAGCCCAGCACTAGAAAACACCCTTCCATCATGCAACGATAAACGTTGTGAACTTGTTTTTTTTTTTTAATTCATAGGAAAACTTAACCTGACTTAAATTTCTGTATCTCATGAACCCGATGCAAGTTTCAGTTTTGTTCAGTTGTAGTTTTAATGATTAAATTATAAAAAAGTACAGAGACTCACTATTATACTTACATTTTACTTTTTATTCAAAATCTTTTAAAGAAACTTTAAAGTTCTCACCTAGAGAAATCTAGTATAAAGTTGACTATTCCTTGGCGTGTTGCTGATATTTCTTTATTTTAATGAACTTGACATCCATTTTCCACAGTATTTATCGATTATACGTCCGAGGTCACTTAACCCAATACAATTCTCTTGAAAACGCATTTAACGCGTCCCATATGGTAATAGGGCCATGGGGGTGCATTGTCCATAGCGGCTTTTACACCATATGGTCGAAAAATTCATAAACAAGTGCTCGCCGAATCCTGATAATGCCAGACGATTATTCGTTTGAATTAGCTTTAAAACTCAACCCACCAAAATTGAACTCAATCACTAGAACTATAGAGATCAAAATAGATTTCAAAACCATTAAATTCGGACTAAAAATAACGATAGCTGTAAAATGAACCCTAATTTCAATAGCATACGATATAAATTTTACATCGCAAATAAAACTGCCAACGCAAAAATACTAGTCGAAGTTAAAAGCGATAGAACTTCTATAAACGAGCTTGTAAAACCAACTAACGAAACAAGCAGGTTTGAACTTAAACGGGTCAAAAATAAGGTTGATATTGAAGTAGAAGCTGTGATAAAAGAAATGACAATTAATAGGGTGAGCGATCCAAAAGAGAAGAGTATTGAATGCGTAAGGGATGATTGCAGTCGGGGCATAGTTTGGCCATTGTTAGGAATCGGCTCACCATATGGCCAGTTGGTATTAGTACTTACTCCATTCATAATGGTGGATTATCGTAAACATATTCTAATAACTGGTTCAACAAAGGCACCTGCCTTTGTTGGACGATCAGCTGTTGTTGCTGGCGACTTTTTACCACAACATGAAAAAGATCAATATTTGAGACTTTGTTCTTGGCAGTGTAGTAAATTCCAGGCCTATTCATTTTATTGTATTCACTTTCTAGATTTCGATATAATTTTGCTTAGCATACATTTTGTTATAATTAACACGGGAATGCTCACGTAAAAATTAACCCTTAGTCGCTAGTCCTAATAAACGATTTGTTAGGGAAAAAACCCCAACTAATAACAAATCCTGTGTCATGTTTGCGTGGGACTGGTTAGGAGCCCATCATTTACCTACCTAACCAAAACGCTGCATCAATAACAAATATTTCTTATGCATCTTCACACGATATATCAAAGTCGGTTCAATTGCAATCCGAACCCGTTCCTTAGGGACCGTCCTCCAGACAACTATCGACGTCCTGAGGAATAATCTGTCCAACTGAAACACTCCTCAGGGTGGGCGGCAATTTAAGTTGCAGATGCGACTTTTGCAGCGGTTGGGATGTACGATTGGATTGCTGATTGACAAAGTTGGAATTACTATTATACAGGGTTATATGAAAAGAATATGCTACGCCAAAAAAAGTACTCTAGTATAATCCGGTATATTAAGGCTCATATAAACATAATCATCATTTTTTTTGCTTACCTATTCAACAGTTGTCAAAAATAATTAATAAAAATTAAATCGCCTTGTTAAGTTTGGGTCAATTTTAAACTATGACTCTCCTTTCTATTAAATAAATAAGCCACGTAATAAATAAGATTAGTTCGTACGTGCGTTCTTTAAATGTTTTGTTACATAATTTTACCCGTACCTACTAAAATTCTCGTTCTGAAAACGCTTTCCTTAAAAAAACAATTTATTATTTTTAAGAGAAAAGATAGCTAAAGCCCTTATCAATAGTTGTATTAAATATCTACAAATTAATTTTTCAATGATAAAAATAAATCCATAAAGTATCAGATCAGCACAAGCTTTTACACCACCACCCCAACATGGCCACGTGTGGTAACATTCTACACACGTGCCTTCAATTACTTATCACAAGATTTGGTGACATGATCTATTGATGAATTAACTTACGAATAATTCACTTGCAAGTGTAAACTGGGGTAAAACAAATTAGTTGTATGATATTTTTTTTATTGCGAAAAAGCCTGAGTTTGACCACCAACTCGTCTATTGTTAGTCAACGATGTGATTAAAGATAAATACAATAGATAACACAGGGTAACAAGGAAATGGTACCTATGCTACACCGAAGTTAGTCTATTAAAAGTTGTTGATAATGATGAGTACTACGAGCATTTTCTTCTTAACATATTCATTCCATATGACCCTGTGTGAGATATCTTGCAAGACTGTAAGCACGCAGTCCTACAAAATACTTACCTCACTTTGACGTAGTAAAGACAAAGAATAATTCACTCCAGAAACAGTTTACGCATAAAAGATAATTCCATAAAAATCGTCAAATGTGGTCACTGAATAGTCTTCTAACGAGGGATCGTAAGAAATTATTTGAAAGTTATTGGTGTTTTACTTCCTGACCTCCTATGATTATGACTTTTATAGTGCGTATTGATCAAGTTATATTTACGAGTAAGTCATGAAATGTGATCGCATTTGTGGCACCCATATCGGTTTATTTAGCCACGAACGCAGTAGAAATCAAGTGGACGCTACAGAAAAATCGCCTCTCATTGATATTACCATTTGATATTTATTAATGATGATGATTTAATGCATTAAATTGTAGGGAAATAAATCTAAGCTTCTTGTAAGATATTGAAACCAAAATGAAACTACTTTTTTAAACTACCACATTTTTTAAACCAACCTTTATGAACATTTTTCACAGCGACATAGATAGATATCAACTAAAAGTTAGAAAGCAGTTAAGCACTTAAAATCCGTTTTCAACAAAATGACAGCGACTCCTTTTTTTCCCTAGTAGCAAAAAGTACAAACGTACATCCAACGACGTCTAAACAAATAGATATAGTGAAACTATCGTCTTGAAGTCGATTAAAAAGAAACTACAGCTCATTAATCAGACGAACATGTCCAGTTGTCCACTCCCGGGTCCCAGCACTCGATTTCATTATTGGCCGTCAGACGGGGTGCTGTTGCTCCGATTGATCGATGATGGCCAGAGGCGATCCAATTTGTTCTGGTAACACGTGAAAAAGCGTCAAGCGTAGTAGCCAAAACAGTTGACTGTGACAATAATCTTGGGCAAACATCACACACACAATCATCAAATTCTGTCGTTACAAAAAATAACAATCAATAACATTAAAAACCTTCCATTCAATTTATGTTGAATTAATACAAAACTGAAAAGAAATCTTTTCCAAGTTACTCTTATCTTTTCCAAATCTAAAGCTTCCCAAAAAATATTTCTGTAAAAATCTCATTAACGCCTCCCGCAAAATAAATGGAACAGATTTTCATTGAGAGCAAACGAATGGCGAAAAAAATGGCTAAAATCTGACAAATGGCTTTCCTTTAACGTCTGCACCCATCTTATTATCGTTACCCACTACCGAACAGAACTCATTTGGGTCTTCTTTTAGGTTCTCCATATTTTGAACGTCACTGAATTTTAACTCTTCTATTGTAGATATCAAAGCTTGTTTTTCTCTGACATTGTTCTCTGTATTAGCTTCATCATCTAGCATAGGGTTATCATCTTTATGTTTTGAATCAGAAGGTTCAATTTGAAGTAGAAACTTTTCGAGAAGGATATCAATTTGAGGAGAAGCGTCTGTGTTAATAGCATTATACGCAATCTCATCCATACACTCGGGGGTTAGGCCTTCTATGGACGAAGTATCATTTTTTATGCGACATATAAAACATATTTATTGCAATCATAATCGTTTGAGTTTCTCGAGCGCCATGTTTGGACGAGATAAATAGAATATAACGGCGGGAAACTTTTTTATCGATTAACTTATTTTTATTATATTGGACGACATTAATTTTATATCTCATTGTATGATGATATAGGTGGCATCGTAAAGCCATTTTATTTTGATTACTTTTTATTGCGTCATTTCGATTACTTCTCCTAATTTCAAAAAAACTAATTAAGTTGATAAAACTTTTCGATTAAACACACAATTTTTTGTCTGCATAAATTAGTGTTAAATTAAACTTACATAAAAGCCATAATTTCAAACAAATATGTTGAAGACAGAGTAATATTTTTCAATTTGCTAACCGTACACATAGAACGACGAAGTACAATTTTCAATATCTCGTCACGATTGCCGCGCTGACCTTACCAAACTCAATGCGCTCTCAATTCACGGCAGTTATTATTATCTTGACCTGGTGATTGAGCTCTCCTGCTCTCCATCGCGGCAAACCTTGCTCATTGGCCGACCGGTTCTTCACACGCCTCTCGCTCGATGCTCATTGGCCGATCCCGCCACGCCTTCCCAACTTCGAAGCCTCTGCTTCCAGTACTTCATACCCCACTTATATATTTTTACCCTTATGTTTCCCTCGCATTTGTACGACAGCCGGCGGATAGTACGCACGCGTCTATTCCACAACGTGTCGCGATATAAGTGTGAAAAGTTTTGTTCCCAGTGCGAGTTACTAAATGTTTAAACGATGACAATGGACGTTCATAATAATTATCAAAGTTATAAAGAAGCGTCTCCAGATTCAAAAGAGACTAATTTGAGTATTGAAAGTGCGAGAACATCACAAATTAATAAAGCCGACATGCAGTCTACTGTGATAAACCCTGCAAAAGTTTCTAAGAGATCTTTCGATGTTGCGTTTTTGATGATGCCCGATGATAAGTCACGCCAAAAGCCACCTGAGAGGCAGTTGAGAGTTTCCAAGCAATTATTTCAACACGAAGAATGGGAACAAGCCCCGAAAAGAATCCCGGAAATTTACAAGCACCACGAGTACTCCAATGACACCAGTTCTGAACCCAAAGAACAGGAAGATGACAGACATCGAGTCAACAACAACATATCACCGAGCTTCAGCTCCGACATCAACATCGACGTCGGGACGGACGAGTATCCAGGCAAGTCCATGTACTGTAGTGACTCCGAAAATTCTGACCGTTCCCGGAGTCGCCCCAACTCGAACGAGAGCGCTGCGAGGACTCCGAAGTTTTTACCGGAATACAAAAACAAAATTTTTGATGATCCAACTTTAATCAGTATGCAGTCGCGGGCAAGATTTGAAGGAAGATTTATGGATAAAACTGACATGTCTCCGAAAAGTGCATTTACTAAAGTGTCCAATTATAACATGAGATCTCCGAACCCATCGGTCAGTCCTGATAATCTTCTGTACCAGAACTCTGTCAGCCCTCCTTTGACCGCTGCGACTCCACCGACCAGTTCCTACAACAAGTCACACGGGTTCACTAATATGCTCACGCCAGCGCATCTTCTGAATGGCGGAAGTTTCTTCAAAGGACAAAACATTTCTTCAACGTCGCCTAATTACCCAGACCCGAGCATGCAACGACCTGCCACTTTTCCTGCAAAATCAGACACAAAAGCTCTCCAAATTTCATCGAACAAATTAAACTTCCTACCGTTTCGACCTGACATTCCGTACTTACAGGCAGGGTCTTCATATCCGTTTGGAGTGCAGAACTTCCAGCAACCTAATTCAGATTTTATGAAATTTCCTGGACCACCAAGAGAGCCTGTTAGCCCATTGATGGCCAACCCTGCCGCTGCTATACTGAGTACATTGCTACCTCCTACATTGGCCGCATTTTCACTGCCCGCTCAGAACGTTTGCGCCAAATGCAGCATCAGTTTTCGAATGACGTCGGACTTGGTGTACCACATGCGGACTCACCATAAAAGCGAGACGACAACCGATCCACATAGGAGAAAGAGAGAGGAGAAGTTAAAATGCCCCGTATGCAACGAAAGCTTTAGAGAAAGGCACCATTTGACGAGACACATGACGGCTCATCAAGACAAAGAGGGTGACCTCGATGACGTGTCACCCTCGCAGGGTTACAAAAAGGGCAAACAGTTCTTCCCTCACAGCGCCAACTCTCTTGTTCATAAATGAAATGTTTAATGTAAATGTGCACAGCATTTTAAATGTAAGTGTTTAATTGATCAATATTAACTCTAAGCACACCTCCGATAAATTTTAAAGCTCCACTTATCACGATTGTTTTAAATTATTTATGAATGGCTAAGATCGTTATTGTTATTTAATTATATCCTCTATGTGCAATATTAGCTTAGTATTTATTTTGTAAATAATATAATATCACAATTCTTGTAGAGAAACATTAAAATATCTAAGAATATCACGTGATTTGTTTAATTTTAATAGTATATAAGTAATTATGCCAGATTTATATTTTATTGTTATATTATGTAGGTCAGCTTTAATTGATAAATACCTAATCGTTTTGTGACCGATTCCAAATGTCTTAAAGTATTTAACTAACTGCTGACACGAGATACCTACTCTCTACCAGTAATTCGAATAAATACTAAAACTACTTTCAGAAATCGACACCAATTTTTCCGCTCACAATAAAAACATATCTAAATGCAATCTCTTGATTACAACAGCATTGAAATTATTTCCATAAAGCTATTCCCATACAATATTTCTAATAGCTTCCCGAGTCCCGACTGCATTCTGCTGTAACAGCCGTAGCGCAGCGAATTGTTTAGTGGGGAGAGTCGGTTTAGTTGAGGAGAGATAAAGTCGTCTCGACCCTCGTGAATCTGTACTAACCATATCGGGTATAATTTAATTTTAAAAAGATTTTAGATTAATAATTTTGACCGCAGAAAATCACTAAAAATCTATTACTCGTACCAATAGACGAAAGAAAATAAGTTTTATTTTTATTTTTTCCTGTCAATAAATTTCTAACAATAAAAAATACGTAGAATATAAATACATACTTATACCTGAGTACCGTACAGACTTTGTTATTGCACAAAGCTAATAATGTGTGCTAATGATGTGCGCTAATAATTTTTGCAGAACAGTTTTTTTTCTGACAACCACATAATAGTAGGTAGGTTACCTAGTAGTAGTACCTAGTAGGTAGGGTACCTACCTACGTGGAAGTACTACGTGCCGAAGCAGCTTTGCAAACATTTTTTGAATGCAAAAAAGGGATTCCCTCTTCCTATGTGTAGGTAATTCTATTTTTCTATGCAGGCACTGGGTACGTACTACAAAAAAAATAGAAGACAATTTTTAATAATTTCGTTCCTTAGAGGCTGCCCCAAAATCCTAACAGCAAACACGAATAACAAAACAGATCCACTTCGACCCTGATTGATGATAATATCATTACAGCACCGATCAAGTCAGCGTGTCGGAGTCCCGTGTCTAAACGCCTGCGAACGCCGCCGTTCCCATGTTAGCGCGATTTGGCGGGTAGACCGTGAACTAGAGCACGCTGGACCAGTGGGCCGCGCTGCTGTGCTGAATCGCTATGGGAAGGTGCAGAATATTTTCTTTATGTCCTTATTTGAGTAAGTACAACAGGAGCAGTAGTAACAATTTTTATTAGATAATTGAAAATGTATGTGAAACTGCGACTTTTGAATACAAAATTATATACTAAGTATTCTATAGATCTGAGATTTGTAGGTAAATCTTTTCGAGAGAAAATCAATAGTCCTAAGTTGATCCAAAGTTATTGCTATGGGAAGGTGCAGAATATTTTCGATAGAGCTAGGTTTAAAAAAAAATATATTATTATAAATTACAGATACATAAAGACAATATCAATTAGAAGTCGATCCTAATCCTTAACTTATTTATAAATGAATTCTAACGAATCCTACAACTATTTAAAAAATCTCAAAGTTGTTTAGTATGTTTTGGATATTTGTAACTCATTACTGAACGGGTTTAGGTGATACTTGGTAAAGAAGTAGCTTTTACCCTAGATTGACATAGGTATAGGCTAGTTTTTATCCCGAAAAATTTGATTGTCCTTTTAAGTTAGGGGTCTAAAACCAGGGGGTGAAGCTAACAGAACTGTTTTAAATACACGGGACTACTCAGGTAAGACAGTGCACTACATAAATTACTTATACAAGTTAAGTGTGTGTGCCGCGTTAGTTTTTGAAAATGACTGTCACACACAAACAAATCAAACAAACAAACACATCAAACAAATTTCCAAAAAAATAAGACTAAGTTGAATTTAAATCTTACAAGTACGAGTACAAGAGTGGCCTTTTTGCATTAAGCATTTTTTTCCAAAAAGCCTTTGAATGGACAGGATCGGAATATGGTCGGTGTGTCAAAATAACGTGAACGCGCGTAAGTGTACGTTTAATAGAACAAATCTACAAATCAACTTACGAAAACTGTAAAGCTCAAGAGCAATCGTTCTATTTGTAAAACATTACACATAATATCAAGTCCACATTGTATCAACACATACAATAAATTAAACAACCACACTCCCAAGATTGCGAGTGTGGAAACTTCACAGGGTGTTCCAAAGTGCGAGGAGAACAATATTTTTGCTGGCTCGCCGAACCGTAAGTAATTCAATAGAAAATATTCATATTGGGGACAGAGCTCGGCGCCCTTGCCTCGTTGTTATACGGGGTGCTTTGTGTTGGATTTAATGGGTTGGTTTTCAAAACGTTTAGGATGTGAATGGTGTTGGGTTATTTTTGAAGATTGGTTGTTTCATAAAATAAAGTGATGGTCTTTGAGATGTCAAGCAGAATTGACAGGTTTTCTGAAATTAACAGTTACCTGAGTTCCGCAGTGACCCGGTATCTTACAGGAAATTTTGGTTAACAAAAAGTAGTGTCAGAGCATTACCTCCGACTTACGTAACCTATGGCTATACTACTATGGGGTTTCGGGGAATTATACACTAGAATCACATACTCAATCGGTTTTATGGAAGCTACTCACAATTTTAATAATATCACAGTACTTCACTTATTCACAATCACAATCAGAGGACAGGCGGCTTAGCCTTTCCAATCTTCCATCTTTTATATCGCCTCCGTATTATCACCGGCACCGCCATCTTGTCGGTGTTCTCACGACTCCCCAGTCGTGAGCGTGACGCACCATCCGTCAGCCAGCCGACAGTGGTGCCACCATCAAGACGTTGGGGGTTGCCATGCTAACAGTAGCGTATTCATTAATGTAGACCCTTAATTAATAGCATAGGCTACTTTTACCCAAAAATACCTAGATTCTAGGGTATGCGCTATTTCCATGTCAAATTTTACTCATATAACAATAACATAATAACAAACATACCCACACCTAGTTACTTACAAACTTTCCCTATAACATTTGTGCACCACCCTGTATACCCGATCCGGTTTCCCAGCACCCTGTGTAAGACACTATGCACAGAGTTTCCGTGACAAATGTGGACAGTAATACGGCGCAAGCTACATTTGAATACTACAGCTCGCTGGCCTGAAATACGTTGCTTATACCTACGAGGATGAAATAAGTTGCTTTGACTCATGACTGCTTTCCTTCGTGTGATGAAGGTTCTTTGAACTTTGTCTTTAGGTAGCTTTTTGGGTGTTTTGAGGACACTTCTTTAGGGGTCTTAAAGACACTTTTACGTATATTACTTACCTTCTTTACTCTACAAAATAAGTCGCTCTGATTTATTCTCCTTCGTAGTATGAGTAAAGGATTTTGAAGAAGCCTTTTGGGTTTCTAGAAGGTTTCTAGAATTTAATTGCTTATGTTCGTGTTCTCTCAAACGTAAGAGTGACAGGAACAGAAAAATAATTGATTGGTTTATCTCACTGTGAAGCTGAAAATTTGTAGTAAGTCTGATGTATATTACGACGAAACCACACTGGTAGGCTATTACAAACCAAACTGGTAGATTATCAAGAATACAAACGAAATAATAATAATAGTGTATTATAGGTATTTCTAAACTTATAGTGAATTTTAGAAGATATGGAGACTATTAATCATTGACATAAGACGTAGAAGTTTCTAGAACCAACAAAGTCATGTCCATTCGTCTTTTCCCAAGTCGCATGAACATACGAAAGTAATGGAAAAGAATAATCAAATTATTCAAATGCCACCAGTGATCAGACGCTAGCAAAATGTCAGCCCAAATTAAATAAACAAAATATCCGAAGCGAAACCGTTCGACAGTCAAGCACAATCAATACCAAAAGCACAATATTTTCCACTCAAATAGCTCTACAGAATACGAAATATAATAAATATGTATTTTACGGAACGCATTTACAAGATTACAATATTAGCGAGCGCACGTCCTCCTTCCGCCAAGGCGTCATTACAAATGATAAATAGTCGACACACTTCGATAATCAAATTCAAATTTGGAATCTGTTCTACCCTCGTATTTTTTTTTTCGTGAGCGCTCAGTATAGTGGCACGCGGTAGTATTGTGAGAAGCTTGTGACTTTATTAAGCGTGAACGAATGGTCTCTTTAACCGATTCTCTTCGCTGACACGTGATCCGGAACCGATTTGGGTTCCGTACCCGATTTGTATGTATTTGTATGTAAATTGCGGCGTGGGGTGGGGAGATAACCGGGCGTGGCTGATAGGGATCTCTGTTATTGAATCAAGTGACGTTTAGTGACTATTTAGCGACACTGTTGTGCTTCCGAGATAAGTTTTGAATTGGAATTGCTTTTGGGGTGGAATTTTGTCTTATTAGCTGTCGTAAAAATTTACGTTTCTTATTTGGAAAAATCTATATCCATATTTCTTATCACACCTCAAGTTCTTTGTAATGTAAGTAAAACCATAGACAAATATAAAACTGATATCAATCAAAAACTGCTTGAGAATTCATACGTGTAGGAGCCCCGAGCTCACAAAGACTTTTAAACTTTTTTATTCATCTTGAAGTCTTTTCTCGATTAGACGACGATTACTGAAATTTCATCTGTAATGTGGGTAGATTTAAATTGTAATTATAATGCCTTTAGGTCACGCAGCGACGTCTGCGAACAAAGCAGCATCGTAAACAACGCGGCGGGACGGATCGGCTTCCTCTCGAGACATAAGGATGGAGGAACAGACGGAAGGTGTTGGTCACACTCGCTGGCTGGCCTGTGTTGCTAGATTACATTAATCTTAATAAGGGTTGTAAGTATTTTAGTAGGGGAATACAGAAAGTAAGTTCGTATTGCAAATCCAGCTACGAAAGCATGTAGGTACCTATACGCCGCAGCAAAATATTCTCGTCACTTTAAACAGCGGAGTGTTAAAAGTTTGACATGTTTGTGTGTGTGTATGTCTGTCTGTGGCATCGTAGCTCCCGAACTGATGAGCCGATTTTGATTTCGATTTTTTTTTAATTCGAGAGTGTTAACTATGTTTTACCGGTTTTTTTTAAAATTTTTAATTTAATTACTTAGTCTTGTTGATGCTACAACTCGACAAGCCATAATATTATGTACTATGAAGGTACACCTCGTACCTATGCGTCTACCTCAATAATAATTGCCGACAAAATTTCGTAGCGGTCCGTAGGTATACTTGGCGGGTTCTTAGACCGCCTGAAAGTCTTTGATATGACTTGGCGGTTGTTGTCAAATAACTGTGGCCTTACAATTTTTCACATGATGTCATGGTATGTCATGTCTGTTGTAAATATCACTTGCGGTCACCAAGCTGAAGGCTGACCGTGTCGTTCTTTGCATCGACTATTTTATCGATTATTTTTATGCCAGAAAATTTGATATAGGTAAAAATTAAAGTTGAAGGATTATTTACCAAATAAAACAACTACTTGCTATTCATAAGCTCATTACGCAGTCCCTAAATACTCATTCTAAAGTTTCTTCTCCCATATGAGATGTTTTCTTACAAAGTTGTGAATAATCATTTTCTGGGCGGCTGCTGGGCGGCGAGGGCGGGCGGCGTAAGAAGTGTAATGTATTCAGTGAATATTGCGGAGGCCGCTTATTATTTTCGACTTACTTCGAAGTGCGTTCTACTTGGTTCTAACCTTAATGTTACTTACTAAGAAGTTAATTAGAAAAATACAAAAAAAAATCTTTAAGCACATTGTTATCGGAGTTACAAACATAGGTATACCAAATTTCAGCACAATTGGACATCGAAAAGTGGTTCAAAATTGCGTTGCAAGATTTCACCCGTACAAACATTGTAAGTTAGATTCATTGTTAGTTACATACATTGCGAGTTGAATAAAAGCTTTTAAAATAAGCCATGGTGGAAAATGATATGATTAGCTGAGCAAAGCAATGGTCTGGGCTATGGAGGTAAATCGATGTTTGTTTGTATTTTATTCAGTTATTTTGTTACTAATTTGAGTACCGTTGATCCGATTTTCATTTAATTTTATATCCATGTTCATCCCAATATCATTTTCAAGTTTGAACGTGAATAAAACTCGGTCAAAGGATTGTGAATAATGTCGTTCCGAGGTCTCCGTTTCAAAAAGTCGCTTCGTTCTGGGTTTAGGATTTTTTTCAGACGTTTCAGTTTTTTCTGGAATTAATTTTAATGTGTTTTTCTAAATTGTAACAATAACACTAGTAGTAACACTGTTCTACTGTGTTTGTTGTGGATGTGTTGTTTGTGTGTTGAAAACAAATTAAATTCAAAATTCTAACTGAAACGTGCTCTTTAGTTCTGTGCTCGGCAGCATATATCCATATTAATTTTAACCATATTTCACCGCATTTAATTCATATGCTAAATAGAGGCGCAGCTTTGTCAACCTATTTGAGAGGAACTTTATTATTCTCATTGAAGTTATGATAGTTTGTTGAACCTTTTTCTTTAAATTAGATAGGGACCTATAAACCCTGTGAAGCTATGGTATAGTCAAATATGTTTAACTATCAGTTAAACTGGATGATATTTTTGGCCGATTTTCTTCGAATTTGATCAACTGTAATAAATAGTTAGTAATATAATTGGACTAAAAATTCTATACGAAATAGGATAAATACGAGTAACTTGGATGGATCGCTGTCCACAAACTTGTGAACGAGCTGAAGCTCTTTTGAAAACAACCCCGGTTTGAAAACCGAAGTTGTTAAAAAAAGTGAATAGATATTTCTTAAGCAACCGCGTTACATCTTCGATCATATCGTCGTTCTCAGCAAAAACTGAAAATTTTAGAATAAACCGCGCACCATCCAGCTAGTCACAATCTCACAATATAAAATTAAATTCTCAGCTTTTCCTTACGTTCCTTAGCAATATCGGTTATTTAAATGAATATCACATAAATCTGTCTTTGTCGCAACGGTGTACGGTTTCAGACTGGTTTGCAGCCATCTGCTAATTCAGTGAAAACAGAACCTGCTACGTTATTACCTTTTTGCTAAAGTGAATTTTTACAATTTAAAAAGTAACTCTAGTTTAACTTGCTTTATTTGTATGCTTATTAAGTTATAGCCCGTCATAAAACTCGGTATTTTACATCTGAAGTTTTTTAAAATTCATGTTACGCACTGAAAAAATCTGTGAAATGCTAAATTGCTAGATGCCACTACATTTTATTAAAAATGTAAACCACAGAGTTTGCATGCAAATGGTACTAAAATATACACAGATTTTTGGATATTTTTGAATCCACGCACACATCATTTCATATCAAAACGACCGATGTCTGAGACTAAACTACAATGTCTGAAATAAATGTAAATTTACCTTTTTATTTAATTGAGTACATACTTACATGAAGCACCTTTTGTTAGTGAACTAATAAACAATGCTCTCACGGAAGGGTTACAAATATTTGGCTCCATTGTATGTACATAGAAACATTGTTGCTTTGTAAGTTTGTGCGTCACGCAGGAAGTCGCCGGAAGTGCGTAAGTTCTGAATTATTTGGGGAACCTTTTGTTGAACCTTAAAATGAAGGTAGTTTATTTGAGGAGGTAAACTAAATTATGTTAACAATTGATGGACATGTTTTATTCAGACAAAAAGAAACATGGATAACATTGAAATTTAGAGCCCTAGATTACGCACTAGGCGGACCCGTGTCGCGTAATCTAGTGTCTTCCGTATAGGATTAGAACCCATTATACGAGTATCTTTATATATACAGCTAAGTAAACAAGTAATCAAATTAATACTAGGAAATGCTATGGTTTTGTGGTCATGATTGAGTCCAAATCATAATTACACCATACAAGTGTATTGTGCAGTTGTTTTATAGGGTAGTGTGCAGTGGTGTAAGTGTATGCGTGAGTGTGTGACATCTCTGCGTAGCGTCAGACTCATAAGAGATGGACTCGCAGAGATGCCAGTGCGAATGTAATAGTTAACTTTGGGAATGTGTCAGTGCGTATGAGTATTATTTTTATTAGTCTTAGTTTCAAATTTTGTCAGTTTGTCAAATTGTGAGTATACCAATATCATGGCTTCTAGCGTATAAAAAATTATTGCTAATGTAGTGGGGTATGGTCAGTATTTTAGGCTGGTGCAGTGCTAGGCCTGGGTTGCTCCAGAAGGAAAGCAACAGCCACGACCCAGGCCACCACTGTTAGCTTAGTGGAATAATGAACCTCTCAGTCTCATTGTAGCCCAGGGATATTAAAAAAGTTCGCAGTTTCCGTTTGACAACATACCGGGAATTATTTAGTATACTCAAGTTGTTGTCCAGGATTTGATACACAAAGACCCCTCTAAACGTGAAGGATCGTTGTGCAAACAAGGTTTTGACAGATGGTAGTTTCCAAGTATATATGTCGACGTGAGAGCATGTTTGAATCGGAGATAGTAAGCAGTGCATTCTTATGAATTTCGGTTAATTTTGCTGTTTTTGAAAATTTTCTCGAAAATATTTTTAATAAATTCAGGGGGTTTTATAGGTAGTTTTGATTTATATTATACAGTAGTATAGTACTCTAATTAGGTAAACTACAACTAAAAAAAATAATTGCATTTTGCTCATATTAAGGAAGCTACCTACTTAAAAATTCGGATACTCTTATCTAAAAAATATGTCTATATCTAAATCTATATCTATATCTATATCTATCTATCTATCTTTATTTATATCTATCTATATATATAAATATATACATATATTTTATATACGTTTTAGTATATTATATGTATTTTCGGAAATGTAGGTAGTTTTTAGTATGTACTTATTAGAATGTATTCTATTTGAATGTATTTCTAAGTATTTATTATTATTATTTTTTATGTAGGTTTATATGAGTATTCTTCAATATTGCACACCCCGTTTTTATATTTTTTATCTATCCTCTCCATCCTAAGGTTGCCTGGAAGAGATCGCTCTTAGCGATAAGGCCGCCAGTTGTTGCACTAGTTTTAGGTGCTTTAATCCTTTTGTTTGTAATTTATGGTGTGAACAATAAAGAGTTTATCTATCTATCTATCTATCTATCTACACTATCCACACTCAATATTATACTGAAGAAAGATTTGTATGTTTGTAATGAATAAACTCAAAAACTACGAGTACAGCACAACACTAACTGAACAGATTTTAAAATTCTTTCACTAACATAAAGCTACATTTTTCATTCCCGTGCGAAGCCGGGGCAGGTCGCTAATCTTATTATATTAGACAGAACGATGGGTTAATAATTAAAAAAAATTGGTAGCATTACTTAGTGCCTACTCTCCTCCACAGTAACTTATCTAACCACGATATTAAATCACAGAATTTTCTGATAAATGAACAAAAATGAGTACCATTTCCACTGAACTTTATTCCTCATAAAATTATTTTAACTTAAGTAGTTTTGTCTGTCGTATAAATTGGCACATGATCCGTTAAGGTTCAATTTGCGGCCATAAATTGAACTTCACATTAGTTTGATGCATGGAGTGACGCCGCGGGAGAAGATTAGTCTTTCGTTAAGGCGAAGATTTTGTCTTTTGTCTTGGATCGTTGTTATCTTCTATTTGACTCAGCGATAGTATATCCGCCTTATAAGCCAGAGGTCCCGGGTTCGATTCCCTGCCGGGTACAAGGTATTCTAGGGTAGGGAGCTATGAGTGTGGAAGAATTTTTTTTGTACTAAAATACTAACATTATAAACAGCTAAAGTATGTGTCTATGAATGTATTATATGTTTGTAGAAGGTCTTGAGTATCTTAGAAACTACTGGTATAATTTAAAAAATTCTTCAACAATTGAAAATCCGTGCGTGCCAAATCTGTTTAGCCGTTTTTGCGTGATTGAATAACAACCTCCGAAACATCTAAACAACCTTAATAATATTGATAACATGATAGGATGTTAGTAGAATTGGGTACCAATTTTCCCAGAAGCCGTAGCCTTAAATAAAAATATGATTAAACTGACGCGATCCCGATCGCTGATTTATATCTAATAGAGAATGTGCTCTACTTGATTGTCTGCGTGATGTAGAGCCTCTTTCCACTCCACTACTCTACGGCACTCTTCCACTCTAAAGGCATTGATCTTTAAGATTTATCAGAGTTCAATCACATTCGTTTTGGAGGTGGTTTATGAAAGTGCGTTTAGCTCAAAAGTTAGGTTTGAACATTTTATCGCAGGTTGGTAAATTTGGAGGAACCGACTGAGATTTGATTTGGTATATTTTTGCAGTAATACACCGATATTCCTTAAATATACGGACTTTCCTTTGACGGCCTGTTTGGCTCAGTGGTAACATAACCACTTTATAAGCCAGAGGTCCCAGGTTCGATTCCCGGCCGGGCAGATTAATTTAAATATCTGTTCTGGGTCTGGGTGTTAGTTGTCCTTGTCTTTGTGTGTGTTCCATGGCATCCCCGACACAGGATTTATCCTAGTGGGGAGCTATGAGTGTGAAACGTACTATACATTTATCTATTTAAACTTAACTAACTTAAACTTAACAAATATAAGTTTTATGTCAATTCCGAGATCAATATTTAATCTAAATAAGATAATTATGTATTGTTAATGTGTATTTGATTGTTACGCTTTCACGCCTTAATTACTCAACCGGTTCTCGGGAAATATTGCTCACTAAAGAACTTGGACTACCTACTTTTCATTATTGCCCTTATGACTGCGCGAGTGAAACTGCAGGCACAGATAGTACAAAATAATAAAAGAACTCGTGCATAAAAAATACACTAGTTGTGATTAAAATTTTTATACTCACAGCTCAGATCAAATAGAATGTCTAACAGAAACCCCATACAACTAAAATGAAGTACCTACACTATTGATTTCGACAGATCTTGAGATCCGTTCGAACAATATTAGGCAGTTTCAACTGCGTTATAATGTTGAAGATAGCCTACGAGTATTTATATTGTTTTATTATCTATCTGTCCATAAAGCACAAACCCAAGACAAAACCTTCATCTCCATTCCGCATATTTCAGGCGCTATCTTAACAATATTTGCAAAACAAATTGTCAATATTTTATTGTTGGTATCGAACGGAAGACATTTGGGGCGCAAATATCGCGGGACAATATTTCGTGTTTGAATATGCGAAACTGGCCCCCATTCTCGAGCGCTCGAGATTATCTCCGTCACCCCCACTCTCAGGGCGTTTGTAATGAGAGCGACAGTGATCGGGATAATATCTCGCTTGCCAGAATAGGGCCCCTGTGGAGTTATGGCTTACGGAAGCGTGGGTTGCTTGTTTTATGGGTTTTATCTCTGTAAAGCTTTTTTGTGGGCGGATC
Source organism: Alcis repandata (assembly GCA_949125135.1). Classification (NCBI taxonomy): domain Eukaryota; kingdom Metazoa; phylum Arthropoda; class Insecta; order Lepidoptera; family Geometridae; genus Alcis; species Alcis repandata. Next base: position 1,174,203 of record OX421225.1, on the reverse strand, counting down.
TATTGTACTACAGTATTGAGGTATTGTTCGTAGCTATCTACTTTTAGCAAATGAGTCATTTTTACCCATGACGAAGGAAAACGTATATGCGTTGAGGGTGAGAGATTGTTAGCTTGTTTGTAAATACTAGTTACACGCACCGTCCTTTAGGAACCATTTATTTTTAAAGTATAGCTTCATGTCAATCCAGGGTAGGTACAGGGTAGCTGTCATCATCCCATAGGTACTCAATCAAATCCGTTGAACCGTTTCTAAACGCTTTTATGAGCAGTCATGTAAAAACTGTCAAAAGTTGTTAATTTTTGCAATTTAATAAAATTAGTTTTCAGTATTTTTTTTTAAATTGACATTAGAAAAACTATGAATTTTGGAGCAAGCTGAATATTTACTCCTCCTCAAATTGTAATAGCAATGTAAAGAGCATCAAAGACCGAAGTTACCGGGGCTGAATATTTAACAGTTTTATAAAAAAAATACCTTTTGGCAGTACCTTATCAAATACTAGCTGCGCCCCGCGGTTTCACCCGCGTTTTCCGGGATGGTAAGGCTATGTGTTAATCCAGACCATGAACAACCTTCAATCCAAATTTTATGTAAATCCGTTCAGCTATTTTTGCGTGAAAGAGCAACAAACATTCATGTACATGCATTTTTACAAACTTTCGTGTTTATAATATTAGTGGGATAAAGTTACGCAGCAGGTCAGAATAAGTGTGCGAAAAAAAAATCGCAAAAAAATTCAGCCATTAAAAAATAACAATATTCAGCGTTCCATAAACAAAAAGAGTCGCAACTCAACAAAACCAATACAGGCTGGGCATCCATCATGGGCCACAATGGGCGCGCGTGTGCTGAAATCTTTTTTCAGATTTCACCGGATGCGAAACGCCGGAAACCGGCACGGGTGCGGCGATTTAAGGCTGCGTACACACGAGGATAGTGAAAAGATAAGTCTATAGGTAAGTCTAACAGTGTAGGTACTTAATTAATTAAATTAAAAGTAGTGCAGGGTGCTCTCTCAAACCATTGACGCAAAATGAAATAAATATCTTTATGAAATAAATATTTGAAAACGCTTGCGAGCTTACGCGGATGCATGCAGTTTCAGTAGGTAGGTACTGTTTGATGCTTAATTTTTCTTTGCATTTTTTTACTTTCGTATTCTGTTTTTGAAATTCTACAATCACAAAATAATTCTACATTTTTGTACAGGCTCAAGAAAAAAAAATTTGAAAACGTTGTACAGTTTTGATTAAAACAATAACACTACGGGTAATTTTACTATAAATGATAAAATTAAATAATAGTGTCAGTAATAGTGTAGTGTCGTAGTGTGAGTAATAGTATCATTCTGGGTGGTGCAGACCTGTTATGGGCAAACGTGACGTTTAACATCAGGCGAGCGATTGACTCGTCTCGTCACTCAATTACATTAAAAAAATCCGATGAAATCAAAACACTTGTTGTTATAAATTGTCTAAACTCCTCTGGACGCACCATAAAACCACCATTGACAAACTATTGCCCTCTCGTTCCTTCGTATGATATCAGAAAGAGACGGCTAAAGCGGGGGGCTGAAGTGAAAATTGAATGTGTGGTTAAATGGCGGCCCCACAGGAAACAATACTCGATTCCGCGGAATTAATGACAACGCGGATAGGATGCAGGGGCGCGTACACTTTGGTTCAAAACAGGCTATTTTTATACCGACTTTAAAAGAAGAGGTTATTAAAAAATATAACTTTATTTAACATCAAAAGTAGAAGAAAATCTAATAAATTAAAATAAATATGCCGATGCCAAAACTCGCATGTCAAGGGTTACGTACATCTCGTATTTTCAAAGAACGCGAAACCTTTAAATTGCATCTAAGACAAAATGATCAATTATAACGAAAAAAAATGTGACTGTATTTACATTTCTGCGGATTTCTACAGTTTTAAGGAAGACAATTTTAGGTAGTAAATCTAAAGCAAGAGGATCACGCTAAAACTATTGTATGTCATTTGTCTTGAGCATTGAAGTGGCTTTTAAGTGTTTTTGCGACAGGTTATAGTGGTTTTTTGGTACAACATATAAATAAATGTACCTAAGTAACGGTAAAATTAATGAATAATAAATAGTTAAAGAATTCTAAATTTTTCTAGATATTAATAATTTATAAAAAAAAAAAATATGCCGATACAACTTTGTGTCTTGCAAATTAAATGCTGCATACCCCTGGCTATTGCAATATTTCAGTAGAACAATGGGCAGCGGTGTAACCACGGTTCGTTCAGAGCCCACCTGCGGACCTTAGAGTTCAGGGGTTAAACGGATGGGGAGTGCAGGTTCCATTCTGTTTTAGAATCAACAAAATACACTTTTTTTAAGATTATCAATAAATAAAGACACTTGCTCGTGTAGTTTTAGCATTGTTTTAGAACAACCTAATGTGTGGATTAACGGAGTTGGTTAAACGTAAGTAAAGCTACTCGTGTATTAATAAAAATATTCCTTACTCAAATTGTACCAATGTTCAGTTGTAATGTGATGTTTAAATAAACTAGAAAATTTTATCAAAACTGCGTGTAATATAACTAATATATTTTGTATTGTGTATCACCTAACTGTTGGCGTTACAAAGCAACAGTGTAAGATTGTTTTTAAGCAAGATATGCCAATTTTATTATGAACTAACGTGGTTTTGAAACACCAAACAAAACGTAATCATCGAATGTGATCGATAGTCGATGTATTCGACTCAATAAAGCATGAGTATTTGCGTGTTAATTTGTCAATTTTCCTTGCAGCAGTGAGTCGTACAACATTTCCATGTTCGATTAGAAATAAACCACCTATTTAAAGTAAAGCTCCTAAAATGGGAATAGGCCGTTCCGTCCCCGGATCATTAGAGCCCGGACCGGACGCGGCCGGCCCGGAACCGGAGCGGCGCGCCGGTTTTCAAACTCTAATTATTGTTAGAAATTGATTTAGGTGTTTAGGTGGTTGTTTGGTAATAGAGGAGTCTAATTTGAGCTTAATTTAGAGGGTTTTTAGTGACATAAGTGGCAAAGAAGGTAAGCGATCACCGTCGCCTATTTAGATACCTGTAACAATGGAGACGTCACGGGCAGGTATTACGTTGCCGAACTTTTGAAACTCCCAGATACAAACTCTATAAACATCTTTCCAAAAATACCCTAAAGTATTTCAGTTCAAAATCAACATCAAATTAAAACAACGTACCTAGTAAAATAAATTTCTGTATACCTAGCACGTTTTTTTGCCCCAGAGCTTTGAACGTATTTTGATGAGATTGCATAGATACCTATTCAAGATCAATTGTATTAATTATCAGAATTAAATGTTGCCATCGTCGCAGCAAAAAGTCGGCCAACAAATTTTGGATCCATTTACTCGGCCACCTTATCGCTGGCTCGTCGAATCACTGAGCACCAGAGTTACGGATTTCGAACTCACTCTTTACATTTCCAATGCTCGAAACTTTGTTAGATCTGTTGAACAGTTCACAGGCATTGATAAATGAGTATGAAAACTCACTATCTGTAATTAGTTGAGTAAGGCGCATGAAATTGAAAACAAAAAATACTAGAAACAAAAGTTCAGGAGCCTGGGTTGCCAAAATTTAGACTTCTGAAATTTTCAAAAATTTTATATTGCAAACGTATAGTATAGAGAGTAATAGAGTATTTTATTGGCTTTATAACAAATTGTAACACTGGGCGAGTAATTTCACATTTACAAATTCATCATCAAACAAAAAACTCATAGATTATTATTAAAACTGTTTATTGAATCCGATTAAACTTCTTACCAAATTTTAGTCGGTATGGTAAAAAAAAAATAAAAACTAAGGCTCGGCGCAACTGTGCCACTGGTGACGGCAAAATTAGTCTATTATACGTGTGTCAATAAACTACCTATCGCATTATGCAAATTGTAGTAATTTTTAACTAAAAAGTTGCCATACCAAACCCTTTACTAATCAGCAGAGTAAATCCTTCTTTCCATGCCATTTGACTCGTTTTTCGACGACATTAGTAAGGTATCAGCCATCACGCATCGACTCACACGGAAATGTGAATATTACGAATCCATAAGACATTAGCCAGGTGAAAATGGTTTGAGATTTTTGTTTGTTTCGTTTGGTTCACTGGTGCTAATGTATGATGTGTGCATTGTCAACTGATAAATGTTTCAAGATATTTTGTGAGAAGCGTGGTCGTCACCGTTAGAAACTTCCCATATATTTTACATTAAAAAATAATAAGCTTGAATGTAAATAATGTTTTTTTCACTTCTCATACTCGTAAAGTCCTTCTTTACGAGCATGAGAATTCGGATGTGAATCCATTTCTAGATTTTGGTTTACTACCAGGAGTAGGTATTTATTGTAGACAATTTAGAACAATATACCTAAGTAGATAATATCTATCGTATCAAAAATGGCATCAATAATTTTATATAGGTTTCTATGCAAATATAAAAATGTATCAAGTGCAAGTAAATCTTTATTTATTATCGCAGACTTAAAAAAGTAGTACAAAAACCTATTAGGTACCTACTTAACTAATCAGTTTTCAATTTCTTATACACACCACAGCAAAACAACATCAAACAATACAGCAGCAAAGCTAACGCTAAAACAATAGCTGTAGCCCAAAAAGCTAGCGTCAGCAGTAGGTCTACTTCATAATATTCCCAGTTAGAGATGAGTGCTGTGGGGGCGCGGAGATGTGGCGCCCCCTTGTGTCGAATGACGTACTCCGACCACCAGACTGCGCGCTCTAGTGTGCTCTGTGGTTGGTCATTCAAACTTTCGCGGAGAGCGACTATGTTGCGGCGGTAGCTGTAAAAATACATAATCAATATGAAAATTACTATACTTAGAAATAATGGAATTTTAAGCTTAATTAAACTTCAACAGAGAACGATTTGTTATTAATCATTATTCTATAAATCTAGAATCGGTTTTTACGTTTTTCATTTAGCTTTAGACGGTCCAAGGCTAAACACATCTGTAGCGAACGCATTTAGCACTTACTTAACTTACAATTAGGTATGGCAACGAAAACATTAATGAATCCCGTCCAACTACACAACATATTTCGAAACCATCGAATCCGATGATTTTATTAACAAAGTTCGTAACAACGGTATTATTCAATAAAATATGGTTTCCTCACTTCTCATCACCAATGACAGTGTTGATCGCATTTAACATCTTTTCCTCGGTAATTGTTTCAATGTCAACTCCGAGGCCAATTTTAAAGTGACCATATTGTTCCACATTGTACCACTGATCTCCAAGCATAGGCATTCCAACTAAGGGCACTCCTGCGGCAATAGCGTCATCTGTGGACTGCATGCCTCCCTGAGTTACAAACAGCTTGATTTTTGGATGTCCTGTACAAAACAAACCAAATATTATACAGAAAGCATGACTATTTCTCTTTTGATTGCTAATACTATTGAAACTATAGTCTTAGACTTTTTTTTCTTTAAATGATCATTTTTTTGTCACGATAAAATATTAAGTATGACTTACGTAGAACTTCCAACTGTGGTACCCAGCGGAATACTTTTACATTTTTGGAAACGGATAAATCATCGGTGTCCCACTTCAGGAAAACGTCAAAAGGTAGCCGTGAAAGTGCTTTCACGATGATTTGGATTACGTGTTGAGGTAAAAGCGATGGGAAAACTGTAGTTCCAAAACTCATATAAACTACTCCTTTTGCTGATGCATTTAAATAAGCTTCGACATCCTGTAAAAGTAAAATTGGAGAATTATTAGTTATTTTACTATTTGGGTCAAAATTATTTATAACTGTAACCTAGTATACCTTTGGCAATGGTTTAGTAGGTCTGTATGTATTTATTCCCCCTATATATACCATGTTTGGTGGTACAGGGCGATTGTTATCCCACAGATGATGCTGAGATAAGAGCACCATTGCAACGTTCTTCTTCAACTCGCTCAAAGGAGGCACGTCCTCACCAAAATTTATTTTCAACATTTTATCTTGTTCTGTTTCTATGGCTCTTACTGCGTTTTCGAACACGTAATGTTTATACATCTCATAAACTTTGTCATAAAGCGTTAAGTTAAACAGTTTTTGATGAAGTACAGTCGGGAATAATAATGGATGTGTGGCCGATCCTGTGTAGTCAGTAAACATTTCTATGTTCCCAAAACTACTAATTAGTATTACCGGCGCTTTGAAAATATGAGAGAAGACCAAAGTCACTCTTGTACATGCTTCTAAAATCAGCAAATCAAACTTTTGGTTTTTGTCATTGATAAGACCTTGCACTTGCTCTGTTTTCACCTCTGCTTCAAACATGTCAGAAAATACTTTTTCAAAAAACACCATCACTTGCGGTAGCACGTCATCGTTTCGACCGTGTACTGTTTTAGCAAAGCTTAACTCTTTAGCTGCGGAACCAGCTTCATTAACATCAATTTCAGTGAGATTTGTTGGCGAGTTTCCTTTTGCGAACATTGGACTCGTTGTTATTACAACAACTTGATGGCCACGTCTCGCCAGTTCTAGCGACAAGCCTTTGGTTACAATCTGATGACTTACCAAAGCTGTTGGCATAAATACTAGTATCCTGGCGGCGTAACATTGTAACACAATTGCATAAAATAGTACCAAACTTAAACACAACACTGTTGGGTTCATATTAAATCCTTTTTATTTTCTTTTTGAACAGTTTGCAGGTATAATAGGTAGGTAACCGTATGTTGATATATCTCTAAAGAGTGTGAATAACATTGATATGAATTCAAATTTTATGTGAAACCTGGGAATTATTTAAATGCTGCCTAATTTACTTTTGTCATAAGTGCCTATTCAATTTAATTTTTTGTGTTTTAAAAAAATGCCAATGTGACTGTGTTAAAAATCTGGCAGTCAATTGTGAATTAACTTTAATTATGGGGTTTAGCAAACAAGGTTTTAGTCATAAATTAGAAAGAAATTGTATCTCCTTGAAAAATACCAATTAAATTACATGTTTGTTACAAAACTAAAGACCAAAAATTATGAGATAGAATTTTTTACACAATTTTTGTATTGCAAATTATGTAGCCATAATCAAAAGCGGATGATAGGTACTTGGCAAAACTTGATTCGATTAAAAAAAATGAAAACGTTACCAGTTTATATATAAAAAATGCAGGTACCTAATCAAAATATTTCAGAAAATTAATTAAGATAATCATAATTTGGGTTTGCCTCTTATTTGAATTAATATATTATAATAATTTACCATAATTTTGCAAAAATAGATACATAATAAAATGTCTGTCCCTTTTTTAAACTCTTGTGTTTTATATACCATTTGACAATTGATACTGTACTATATTAATATAGTAATGGTGGGAACATATCAGAGAACTACAACTACAAATCTGAAATTTCTTCATAAAAAATATATTTCATTTATTCAAATAACTACCATTACCAATCATTCCATTACCAATTTATTATCTATAACTATCAATTTAGTGAATAAAATAGATTGGCAATGCCGCAATCTTCTCTAACTTACTTTAATTTCACCAACTTCATTTTATTTTTGTCTTATTTGTGTGTATTTAAATAAGTGTTGTTAAATATAAAAATATGCTATATATTGCAAATATTACAATTACTAACGATGTTATTATTACAATTATGCATAAAGCAATTGTTAAAATCAGTTTTACTTCATAGTATTTCCAGTTAGAGATGAGCGCAGTGGGGGCGCGGAGATGTGGCGCCCCCTTGTGTCGAATGACGTACTCAGTCCACCAGACTGCGCGCTTTAGGGCAGTTTGAGGTTGATCGCGCACCATACTGCGCAGAGACACTATTTCATCGCGGTAGCTGTAAATACAATGAAATAAATAAAAGCTTTTAAAATAATAAAATTTAAATATTTCTAACTTTACTGTGGAAACTTGATAGGTTTGTGGCTTGTTTTTTATGCTTTGCTTTCTATTACACAATATATCTTTGAATAAAAGTTAAGAAGAAATTGTATTCTATCAATCATTTTAAAACTGTAAACTAAGAACTTTTTATTTACTAAACCCAGAAAATATAAGTGATTACCGACTGAAATAAAACCTGCCACCGACAATGCCTATGTTTTTATTTGATTTGCATATTTACCTTGAATCTTCTATTGCAGTTCTTACGGCAGCAAGCAGAGTGTTTTCAGTGACGGATTCAATGTCCAGTCTCAGACCGATCTTTAGACGAACACATTGTTCCACGTTAAACCACTGGTCTGCAAGCATTGGCATCCCTATGACTGGTACCGCAGCGTTTATTGCATCTTCGATCGATTGCAGACCTCCTTGATTTATGAACAGTTTAACTTTTGGATGTTCTGCGAAAACCATAATCATTAAAGTAATTTTTATCATAATCATTATGATTAGGAGATTTTTATGTTTCTGAACTTTCCTATTAAATTCAAATAGATTTGCTTACTAAGAAGAGCTGCTTGTGGCAACCACTTCATTATTTTTACATTTTTCGAAACTTGAATGGAAGATTCATCAACATCCCATCTTAGTAGTACATCGTATGGCAGTTTAGAGAACAGTCTGGCAAAAGTTCGAACTGTTTCTTGAGGCAACAGTGAAGGTTTGACGTTAGTACCCAGACTCATGTAGATGACACCGTGCACTGAAGAATCCAAGTAAGTTTTGAGATCCTGCAATGAATATGTTTTTATTTATCTGAAATTAATATTTCAACAAAACTTCTTTTGCTTGGCTACATTATTTGAAAAAAATGTTGATCACAACTAGTTAATTTGAAATTATGGCTTGTCTAGTATTTTTGGCAGTATACTATGCATATTGTTGATAATTTTCTTTAGCTTTACTCACCTGTGGTAATTCTGAAGAAAAAATTTCAGGTGGATATATCCCGCCTACATATACAACATTAGGTGGCACAGGACGATTACTATCCCATATGTGATGCTCAGCTAAGAAAACCATATCAACATGCGTACTTAGATCTTTTATTGAAGGCATATCATTTCCAAAATTTCGTTTCAGCATTCTATCTCCCATATCTGTTACTTCTCCTGCTATAACACTTTCAAAGTAATAATGCTTGTAAATTTCTTTAACTTTCTCCCACATTGTAAGGTTGTTGATCTTTTGATGGATATATGATGGGAAGAGAATAGGATGCGAGTCCGCTCCGGTATATTCATTAATTGCTTCGTAAGTAGGCAAAGAACTGAACAAAATAACCGGAGCTTTGAAAATGTGAGAAAAAGATAAAACAGGCTTAACACAAGCTTCTAATATGAGCAGATCAAAATGTTCCTCATTCTTGATAATAGCTTGCACTGCCTCTGATTGTATTTCCGCTTCGAAAGTATTTTGTATTATTTTGGCAAACGATGTTATTTGATCGTAGATATCGTCGCTGCTTCCAGTTACTTTCTCAGCGAATCCTTGTTTCATAGTAGCATATGCCACATCATGCACGTCTATTTCTATGAGGTTTTCTGGAGCATTTTCTTTGGTGAAGGCTGGGTCTGTAGTAATTACGACTACTTTATGACCTACTTTTGCTAGCTCCTGAGTTAGAGGTCGTAGCACTACTTGGTGGCTGATAGACGCTGTTGGTATAAATGCTAATATCCTAGCAGTATCACTGAATACTACTTTTGTACAAAATAGAATAATGTGAAAAATATATTTGCACATTGTTAATTTTGGATATCGTTATTAAATTTAATTTTAATATAATTTTTAAAACAAAATACACTTTGTAATCTTAAAAAATACTAACAGAAACTTTTATCACAGAACAATGGTAATACCATTGTACAAATAGTTTATGAGTGATTGTGTTTGTATGTGAATATGTTTATAACACGGTTCTACAGTTTACGGTGAAATTTGGTTGATTATACCTACCGTGGATAAAAAACAAAGGTTACTTTTTATATCGAAAACATAAACGGCTTTCATAATATGCATAAGATGGTGTCTGAAGCACAGCAAGTCAAAATATAATGCTTGTCAATTTAAAAAAAAACTTTTCATGCCGCAAGATTCAGGTCTTTCAAGCGTATTGCTTGAGGTATTTTTCTTTAATTATATTCTTAATTATTTGTGTAGGTAGATTGGTACTCGTGTATGACAGGTTGAATTGACAAAGGATATAAAAAATACATGAGAAAATTATATTGTGATGAAAATTGAGATTATTACTGGGTGAGGTTACCTTGGTAACTCTTACGTAATGTGCTTGTTTGTCTGTCTTACAGTGCAGCTGTTTAAGGGCCTTTACTGACTTGTCGCAGCGGCTACTATTCTTCATATTATAACGCGGTATTCCGGATTATAGGATAAGGAAAGTATATGCTAAGCGGAAAAAGGCTCATAGTACTCATCTTTATGAACAATGCAAAAAAAACTAATGAGTACTTTAATAAGCTCTTTTCGGCGTAGCGTACCCGTACCTCCCAACCCTGTATATCCCAACAGTAGTGAAACCAAACGGTAGCAAGCGACCCTCCCAAACGTAAAACGGTGTCTGCTTAATATTTATGAGGTCGCAAAACGCATCAGCGTGCGGTTTGTTTAATAACGTTGTTTTTAAACGAGTCGGCGACAGGCGCAGGGAGCAAACCCTTTAGGCAATACTCCGGGAAGAATAGGGTTGGCACGGTACAGAAAAATAATGACGCAGTAGTTTCACTCTTCATTAGATTTTGTTTTATTTAACTATTTGTTGGAACTATCATTGTGTCTATGTCATGACAATGTCATCTATCAACCATATACAACAACTAAATCTTATATCTCAGAGTGACGAGCGCAGTGCTGTGCCGCGCAGAGTCTTGAATTCTAAGAGTTCAACATTCTGGGTGGCGCAGACCTGTTATGAGCTAACGTGACGTTTAATATCAAGCGAGCGATTTGCTCATCTCGTCACTCAATTGCATAACTTTTTTTTTATTCATGTGAAGGACAACCCTGAGGCAACACAACAGCGACCGCTAAACAGTAGCGTACCCGCGCAAACCGCGTTACAGAGTCATCTTCGCGAACAATCTTCGTAACTGATTTACTGACTACGATGAGATATGTTGTTTGCAAAACTGAGTTTTCTGCTTTGAAAGGTTTGAAGTATGTGGGATCTTTCTCACGATCTACGATTAAGAAAATTCAGGGGTCAATGCCATTAAATGAAACAAACATGCTTACCTTCAGCTATAACCAAAATTAATCCAATGATAAAGCCGTAGGTCGTGTAGGTGATATGCGGTAGGACGTGAAGATATGTGTAATGTGTTTGTGTGTGTGTATGTGTCGTTGAGTTGTCGTGGGCACTTGAGAAGTTGAGAGTAGTTGAAAGCCGGTTCCAATACAAAGCAAGTTTGCTATTGACCATGCCTTTATTTAACCTTTGGTGAACTGTAAGCGGGTTCGGACTGGAATGTCGAATTAAACAATATTTAGATTTACTAAATTTCTGAATTACAATACCTACTTAAAAACGTTACAATCTACCAAAATCGCTTAAAAACTAACAACATTTAGTAAACTTTATAAAACCCAAAACATCGTTTCACCTACACTCTACACTCTACAGGCTAAATACCCAAACAGCAGTTGTCGAAGTTAAAATAGGATCTGGTATTTGCATATTCCAATCTCGGACCGCCGCGGGCGGAGTCGGGCGCGATCGCTGGTACCTACTAGGTAGGTGAAAATATTGTGTTTGGAGGGAATTGATAATTTGTGAGCTGTGAGAGAACGGTTGAAGGATGTTTTGTTATTGTTTCATGATTACAATGTAAAAATATTACGAGTATTTTTCAGGTATAAAACAGTTTTTTAAATTATGCTGGGTTCTTCAGATTTGGTAGGTACCTACCTACGATGATCTGAAACAGAAGGAAATCAGTGGAAAAAAGAGATTGGCTGAGACAGGTCTCGCGTGCTACATACTCGTAATCTAGGAAAAAGTGATTTGTTTGACGAAATGTCTGGAACAGTTACGTTCTTATCGCTTATCAGCAAGTGTTCCACCACGCTACAGCAAAACATCGACTTTTTCAATCGAGACAACCACCAACCGAACAGTGGGCCTAGCACAACTTTGACGTAAAAATACGTAGCGAGTATTCGATAGAAAGTGTATGCCATTTACACCCGTCAGGAGCACATTTGACAGGCGTAAATGGCGTATACTTTTCTATCGAAAACTCTCTACGTATTTTTACGTCAAAGTTGTGCTAGCCCCACTGGTGTATCATGTACGCATAGCCTCATCATGTTTTCGCACAACAAAAAGTGACGAAAACATCGGCGGGCATCGCATGATTAAACTAGTTGGTTTTCGTCTCATAGTAAAAGTTGTAGGTAGAATCATCATAATGAGGAGTTACTATAAGTTCCTTTCGGATCGTATTTTTTACGAGTAGGTACACTTATTCAGAAAATGCAAAAATTTACACTCTGTAATTTTCTGAAGTCATCTAGAAAGATGTTTATCTAAAGAGAACTCAATTTGCAATAATAAGTTAATTAGGAATTAATTTAAGTGTATCTCATTAATATAATTTATCGCAAAAGTGATTAGAAAATTCGTTTAGTCGATTTTAATCTTTCATTGATCAAACTTAATTAAGATTCTATTGAGATTAGATTATGTTTAATTTAATTTACACGGCTATACAAATGACATTAGTTCAATCAGATTGACAGTTTTAATACTACATTACCTACATATAACATTATCATAAAAGTAATTCATAAGGAAATATTTCAAACTACTTGTGTACCCGGTGCGGTGCTGCCCGGTCTTTGGCGTTGCAGGTTTAGAGCTATAAATATATATAGCCTATAGCAATCAGGGATAGTAAAGTATATTTTTGTTTAATCAGGCCAGTAGTACCATGATACAAAAATATTAGTATAGATTAATTTAGACTCCTATAAATTTGCAAAATATCAATGTCAATGACACTCGACAAAACGTAAGAAACTACTGTTTTTTTTTCGCGAATTTCGAGATGGTCCCACAGTAAAAGTTGTTTATAATGATGAGTACTATGAGCCATTTTCGGCTTAGCATACCCTTTATGAGTAACCCTGTATATTTTCTTTAGACAGTTACGTAACTAATATGACGGAGCCGGTTTTAATACTAAATGCAAAATGTAGGTCCATACTTTGTGGTCTTTAAACGCATTTTTCTCGAAATCAGCTTCATCCTAGTTAGGTATTGCAGTTTTCGTAAGGACGGCAGGGCTGCCCCCCCCCCCCAACTTCCCCCTCCACCGCCCTCCATTCTCCCTCCACGATTGGCGCGCTCCATCGCGCGGGAAGGGTTACACAATTAAACAGATTTACATCGCTTACCCACAATAATGGCTGGAAGAATTTGCATGAAAATGCGGAGAGGATGTCGGCTTGTTTATTGGCAGTTTGAGGTAAATGATGGAGTGGTATAGCAATCATTTTCAAACGAATATTCATTAAGGTAAATTGCAAGAGCTAATCGTATTGTAAACTCTCCTTCAGCAGCTATTTTGTCGTCAGGTGAAAATAATTATGTCCTTGTATTATGAGCTGAAATGAAAAAAAAAAACAGGCAAACATTAGTTTGTAAGAAAATCACATTATTATTTTCCTGGATCAGTTCCCGAAGTATACTTAAGTACTTATACATATACATTGCTATTTTAACGTGGGTTCGCTTATTTAAATTATTTTTCAATACGGACTCGTTTGTTGAACAACCAAACCATTAATCTCCCGGACAGAATATCCATGTTTAAACTAACGTCTTTTCCGGCTCGCTGACCGGTGCTGAATCATATTTCGTTATGTAATGAAATGCGTTGGGAACTCTCGGTTCACGCACTGGGGCAGCGAGTCGCGGTTTCTGAATAGGTTACTTTTTTGGACTGCCTTTTTTACGTTTCGATAAGTGAACAAATATACCAAACTAGCTGCACCCCGCATTTTCTGCAATAATATCCTGGATATAAGCTATCTTCATACCAAATATTATTCAAATCCGTTCAGCTATTTTTGCGCGATTGAGCACTAATCAAAATTGTTACGAGTAGTGCGTGTCGGTCACGCTTGGTCATAGACAGAAGAAGGTGTGAAAAAGTCTACACATTATTATTTGATGTTAAAAATACGAAATAATAATACCAAACAACTCTGGTTTTGGGTGATTTTCATTCTTAATGCTCAGTTCAAACGCCGCGTGTTTTCGTCGCAGTGCGTCCGCACCATTAGCGGATGACGACTGGAACCGCATCCATCATAGTCCAGCCAATTCATTACCACCCCTTCGCGCAGATTGTGCGATCAACACTCGCTCTACTTCTATACTGCACTGTGGCCGATCAATGAGATATTGCAACTGATAAGTACTATTTATAGTTTAAAATAATGTGTTTACAATTTAAAAATTGTAACTATGTTGCGGCTATGTAGGTTATATTTCACCAGAGTTGTCTCTATAAAATTGTAACCACAGCCAAAACAGCTTAGTTTGGTTAGGTATACCTAGGTACTTTTTATTACTTTCCTGCTCCTTCGGATCCTAGGAATTATGCATTTACCTTTATTCATATTCAGATGCTTAGAAAAATGTCTTGATACTAAAACTAAAAACAGAAAAGGGATCATTACGAAAATTTTTCACTATGAGACCAAACCTGACATCAACAAAAAAATTCAACGACACTTGACAAATATGGAACAGCTGATTTTTTTCGCTACTTCAAGGTTGGTCCCATAATAAAAGTTATTCATAATGATGAGTGCCCACTATGATCCCTTTTCGGCTTAGCATACTCTTCGCTCCTAACCTTGTATCGGTCCAAATATCCGTCAGTGTTCCAATATTTGTCCACTCGCAGATTGGCCGCCGACCTCCGACACCGGCCAGTCTGTTCGCTGGTGACAGCTGACTTCAGCAATCCACTTAATGCACAAGGAGGTACGAAACTATAACCTTTTAGAAATGTATTTTTAAAATCAATAAAATACAGTGACTTAATAAGCTCTGTTTTTTATTTGTGATTTTCTATTCTTTTTATAAAACTACTGTGATGATAGCACGTTATTACGATTACATTAGTATTTTGCTTGTACCTCCTCAAAACATTGTACTTACTCACTTTTACTCAACCGAGTACTCGACTGAGAGCACTGTCTCGCAACTGTACTCGTTACATGTACCTAATCATAAAGATGAAAGAGATGGCTTGTAAAGAGTGTGTACTCTTCTAGTTTTGTTGCTCCGTGGCTCACGTCGAGTATGATGACAGCTCCACTGCGTTCCGTTGTCCAATTTAATTATGTTTGCCAAGTTTTCAGCGATTTTAATATTTCCATGCATTTCCTGACGACAGATACTCTACGTGATTGCATGTTTGCTAACGTTTTGGGTTAGTGTTACAAAAAATATGAAAGCTTAAAACGAATGAAAACCACATAGTTATAACTAACAGATAGGTGGGTATTAGATTAAACATTAACCAATGTTAACACACGGAAAAAAATAATTCTCTACAATACTACAAGAACGCTCAGTAAAAAAAATATGTGTTATGCTAACGAGAATTTGTTTGTTGTAACTAAAATTATTGTTTAAGAAAATGATCAGATTGCAAAGCGAACGATTCAATTCTAGTTAAACTGAATCTAGTGAACTTTAATAGGCAAATAGTAATTATTACAAGCGTTTGTGATGTATACTATCCACTAGTAATTATTACAATACCATATTTATTAATACAAAGCGCATCGTTAAGTATACGATCTATATAATAATATGAACGCGCCGATTTGTATCTTCGGGTGTGAACGGGGTGTGCGGCGGCGGGAAGGGGCACATTGGTTCAATTCAATCTTGTGGAACGGACGCAACAACGGTCATTAAACATTAATATTAATCATTTATCGCGGAATTGAAGTGCAGTGCAGTGCGAATTGTTGACGACATTATCGTTACTAAGTGAAAATGGATGCCGACGTCGACGTACAAAATCTTTTAACCGCTTGGAGTCTTGCAGAATACATTTTATGCGTATGATAATATTTATAGTTTTATACCTAATACTTTGTCAATAAGTCGTGATTGTGACGCTAATACCAACTATGTGATTGTGCGATCTCCATTGTAGTTTAGATAAATGATCAATTTACTCGTTGTACTTGCTTTTGGAAAACTGTCATTAACAATAAAAATAGAATCATATAAAAACGCCTTTTCTCAAAAAAATAATGTTGTAATTCTTTTTTCATTTGGTACGATAGTTTTACTTTTCTGTGGTAGCACCCACTTTAGCTCATGCGCTGTGTGATCATGCTGGGTTTTGGCGCCATTCATACGGTTTGTTATTTTTATATTTAGTAGGTTCAACACTAATTTATCATCTACACTTAGTAGATAAAAAGTGTTCTAATATGATTCTATTTTTAATTTTCGGTAGGTATTGTGTTTATAAAGTACCTACTTATGTAAATTTAAAATTGTTTTGCAGTTTGTAATTCGTATTTTATAATATGAGAGTAGATTAAGTAGTGTCTGAAACTGCACATATCTAGATATTAAAACACTCATGTGATACCATTAAAAAACTCTAAGCATGCAACAGTTTCATAAACAACTTTTGTTACGTACAAATTCCAAATACAAATACTAATTGTTTTATTAATGTTAATATGTTTATATCCTATACAGGGTTATAAGGAAATAGCATGCTAGGCAGAAAAGGGATCATTATCATCATCACCTAGAACTCATTATTATGAACCATTTTTACCATGGGACCAACCCTGAAATCACCAAAAAAACAGCTGTTCCATACATTTTTTCGAGTGTCATAGACATTTTTTATGGAACAGCTATTTTTTTCTGGATTTTAGGGTTGATCCTACAGTAAAAATTGTTCATAATGATAAGTACTATGAGCCCTTTATGGCTAAGCATACCCTTACCTTATAACCCTGTATTGTTTTTTTACTAATCAAACTGCTGTTGCCAACCGTAATGATTATCGCATGCGATATAATAGGTATGACATTTAAGATGGACTACATCTGTGATTAGTAAAAAACAACAGGCAAATAATTTTTTTCTTGAGATTCTTAGTCGTGGCTTACCACCTTAGTATAAGAACTGATACGAGTAGTGAGATCTCCTAGATTTTAGCCGACAATAATAATGTAAGTGATGTAACAATAAGAATAATAAAACCATGATTAATGTGTAACAACTTATGTTTTTATTCTACTGAAAATGTAACTTTTGCCATATTTGCCATGTACCTATTGTATGTATAGGTACATAAACACCGTTACATTTTATTGACTAGAAAAATTTTAATAGCGCATAGCACTTATCATTATTCGAACAACTTTTACTATGGGACCAACCCGAAATTGGCTGAAATTGAAAACAGCTGTTCCATAGAAAAATGTCAATGACACGCGAGAAAATGTATGGAATAGCTGATTTGCAAATTCAGGGTTGGTCCCATAGTAAAAGTTGTTCGAATAATGAGTGCTATGCGCTATTAAAATTTTTCTAGTTAATAAAATGTAAGGGTGTTTATACTAGATTATTAGGAAAGGTTATGCTAAGCCGAATAGGTCTTGCAGTACTCATCATTTTAAACATCTTGTACTACGGGACCAACCCTGAATTTGCAAATCAGCTATTCCATACATTTTGTCAAGTGTCATTGACATTTTTCTATGAAACAGCAGTTTTTTTTTTCGTGATTTCTGAATTGGCCTCATAGTAATAGTTGTTGATAATAATGAGTACAGTGAGACCTTTTCGCCTTAGCATACCTATTCCTAACAACCCGGTATAGTATATACTACTTACTAAATAGTAAAAGTGGCAAAAGGTACAGTATAAACAATCCCCATTACAATACCTAGGTATGATTAGTATTGAATACAATATTACAGTACATTCCGTACTATACTGATTATTTACCAGCACTATATATTTAGTTGCTACAGCAACATATTTAATTAACATTACATTACAATAGAGTATTTCATACGATTCTATATGGTACTGTTTACAGTATTACATCTTATCACGAACCATTTGATCAGTAACCAGCACTACACATGTGTAGTTACTACAGCAAAACATTTATTCTTGATAACATTACAATATAGCTATGATTATCATGCTGTCTAGTAATTGTAACCATACAATTATTTGCAGCTACAATCTTCTTTTAACTAGAACAGTCTTGTAGCACTAACTAAATGTATGTCTGTCACATATAGAGCAATACATTCTTGTTGGGTGTACGAGATTCTCGTTAACGTAACGAGATTTTTTTTTCCGTGCAGCAATGAGTAAAGTGCAAAAGTCTTACAGAAGTGTATTCTTGCTACAATGTTTTGACAAAACAAACGTTCTAGAAAACTCAGCAAAACATTTTCAATGAATTTTTATTTATAGTATTGTCCTTGATTACTCCTAAATAGACTTTAATAATTTTAATTTGATAATCATTTTACATTAAAACTTCCTGAATCTTAACAAATACTTATACCTACTTATTAGTAATAATTACACATTTGAATATGCTCTACCTCAACTTTATTTGGTAACAATTAATCTGTTTTCCATCCCCTGATTTGCAATCTAAATATTCCATCTCCCCGTCACGTAAATCAGTGTAAATCATAATAATATTTCACACGTCACCAGTAGGTACAAGTAGCACAATGTCGTCGTTTAATCACCAAAGTGCCTTATTGCAGTAACGTAGTTACGGCCCTCGGTACACAATGTAGCAGTAAATTTCAATCAAAATGATGGTAGCTGGACAAAGGGACTATTCTGGAATGAATCGAAACTGAGTCGATGTGGGATCTGTATTGGAATTATAATCAATTGTATCATGTTGCTTGATTAGATAGAATGTAAAGAATCGTCATAAGTTAAACGTAATCAATGTGGATTTTGATGTCTCAAACTAAAAGATTTAAGTTTTACTTGTGCTATATTTGTCAACAAAATTAAGATTTCTGCTATATCTTTCAACTAAAAAATATTAGAAACCAGTTTATAACATTTAAAGACCAAATATGTTGAACATCGACCTCGAGGTTCTAAATACAAAATGTCGTGTAAGTATAACAATATCAGGATTTAATTTCAACGGTTAATACTTAATATTCCTAGTGGAAATTAATTTAATAACAGATTATAATAAATTTATCATATCACAATACCGAAAAACTTTTTAAGTTATAGTTTAAGCAGTAACATGCGAACCAAACAACAAAACCTACAAAAAATCTACAAATTCAGTTTCGTTTATGTTCCAGCACACGAGCTCCAGAATACGGCCCCACAGAGCGGCGACGGGCGAGTGAAATACGCGGCCGGTGTGGACCAGACACTACACGACATGACACTTTAAAATATTAACCCCTGTATATCAGGGCCTTATACATTAGATTAGCTTTAGTAAGGCGATATAGCTTGAACAGCTTTAGACGTTGAGAAAAGCTATAAGAGAATCACTTAACGATTTATAATTTTTATTATTTGCAAGACCTTGAATTTTGGAAGTACATTCATAACAGAAGTAATAAGGTAACTAAGGTTGGGTTGGGCCTTGTGTACTGCTAAACTTTAAATCGTAATTGTTATTTCTCTGTTGTAAAAACGTAAGAGATATTTATATGTCTGTTCTGGGTCTGGGTGTTAGTTGTCCTTGACTTTGTGTGTGTTCCATGGCATCCCCGACACAGGATTTATTCCTAGTGGGGAGCTATGAGTGTGAAACGTTTATTATTTTATTATTATTATCTATGAATAAATTTTCTTACATGGATGGAGGCGTGCGGTAGGATACTACTTAGTAGTACACCGAAGAGGAGCCTCAAGACTACTTAGGTAAGTATATAATTGTATATACATTATAATTGTTAAGATCAAGTACAGGTTCTAAGCCCACGCGCTTCATCTTCGACCACATCGTCGCTAATTAGTAGGCGAGGCAGTGTTCAACCACGGACAGTCACTATAAAAAAATGCATGCAGAGAAAAATGTGAACAGACGATTTATTTATTCCAAAATTCAAAATCATTGGATTCTGTTCTCTCTTTTTATACCAACATTCAGAGAAAGCGAAAACTTTCTGTAACCCAATAACACAAACAGCTTTAGCCTTCAAGACGGAACTTCTCGGAACATCCTTCACACTAACATATAGAAATCGCTATAAAACTACCACATAACTCGAATAAACAAGCTGACACTCGCACGCATCAACAACTTTGCACGAGAAGGGAACATCACAAGCTGATAGAAAAGTCCTAAACTTTAAAAAGCTGCTGATAAAAGGAATGAATGCTACTGGTAGACCATGGTAAATAATTTTTAAACAAAAAAAATAGTAGGATGAACCATTGGCAAAGAAAGAGAATATAAACATGATGGAATGGCTAAGTTTTCAAATATTTGAAGACCTTTGCACAAAATAAATATTGAAAAAGAGTATGTGCAAATGCTAACGGAGATGCAAAGTTTTGAAATAAAACAGTAACACATTATTTTTATCACCTATTCAGTAATTATAAATCACGTTTTAATTATAATAAGATCAGTAAAATTAACCTTCACTTAAATAACAAAAAGTAAATTTGTTTCTGTTTTAAATAAAATCTTTGTGAACGCTTGCTCATATTTGTAGCGACGCTTTTTCGACATACGTGGCGACTTTAAATTAGTTATTCAGTGGCTACAGAAATACACATAATGTGAAACAGTTTGCTGTGAAACTGAACTGAACGCGTCTATAACTTTAACTGTTCCGCTATAAAGTGCGGGCAGGCGAGGCGACTATACGACTGTGGAGCGTGGAGCTAAGAAAACGTCGGAACTTCTCGACCTTTATAAACTAGTAGGTACAAGTAGGTAGGCATAGTGTCAGAGTCTAAAGGTCTCTGACAGTTTTGTCATAATTAACACGGGACTCACGTAAAAATTAAGTCGTTAACTACGACTAGTTTCAATCACATTCGGTGATCTTCATCAGGAGATTACAAACGTGACGCGCTCGCGGTTGCATCTCACCAGGCACTCTGATAGCGGTTTGTCTCTGAAAGTTGTTGATAAGCCTATACTGCCGTCCTAAGCCCAAGAGCGGTAACTCGAAAACAAATGATTTCTGTTTTTTCGCGCATCAGATGCTTAATTTTTCAAGCTATCAGAGTTCATACCTCTGAAACCGTTTTTTTTAAATACCGCTCTTAATCTTAGGACGGAAGTATAGGACAAACAACTTTAGACTACAATTTTGCAGCGTCTCTCGCGGTCACCCCATCCGAAGACTGATCGTGTCGTCCGAACTTACTTCACTGTTCTGTTTTCTTTTGGCAACAATATGCACATTCAATCTCAAGTAAAAGCTTCCCGTATGTCTGGAAACTGATATTCATAAAAACAGCCTTGCGCGGTACAACTGCGTACTTTAAATGCCATTTCAGTAATTGAAACATACACATACGGAATTTGTGTATAAATATGGTGAATTCGAGAGTTATTTACATGTGAGAATGTTTTGGAAAATGAGCTAAATAGCGTGTTTACAAACTGCGTCTGTGGGGACGCTGATGACGTCACAAACCTCTGAAATCGGGTATAGTTTTTGTGTTTGTGTCTTATTGAAATGATTCTAGTCCACCCAGTGGTTTACGCTGTCTAGTAGCTGCTTGAAAGAGATCGTCTTCAGTGCTGAGACCGCCACTTGTATCACTAGTATAAAATTAAAGTCTTCGCCGTATATATTATGTATAATATTAAAGATCTTTGCCGTATATAGTATGTATAATATTAAAGATATAATGAAAATATTATATCTTTCATTTTATAGAATGCACAAACAGTTTTTACCTATCCCTAATAGTATTATAAATGTGAATGTAAGTTTGTTACGCTTTCATGCGAAAACTAAATAACCCATCATCCTGAAACTTTGTACTTACACAAATTCTTAGAGGTATTAGAAGTAACGTAGGATACTTATATGAAACTTATAAAAAAAAATTATGATTATGATGAAACCGCGGGGTGCAACTAGTTTTTTTATAATTTTATTGGATGACCAATAACATAAATATCAATTCACAAAAAGTAAGCGCCACTTTGTAATCACGCAAGTGATAAGCTAGCATAGAATACGTTTTCTATTCCTTGCCAAACATTATTATTGAAACTTATTCTACGAATTTCGGTCTTGGCAAACCTGTGCTCATAAGAAGAATAACTCATAATACTCATAAGAAGTAGTATGAAAATAACAGCTCATACGTATAGCATATTTTGATGTATTTCCGGTTACATTTTATACAATAAGTTTGTTACGAAAAAAATATACATTGGTAACATAATAGTACCTAATACAGTGTGTTTTTGTATCAGTGGGAAGATAATGCTCCTCCGTATTGCCTTGCATCATCTGAAGGATGTCTGGGAGATATTGCTTTTAGCAATAAGTCCTTTTGTGACAATCTCATATATATTATTTTTGCAGTGTTTGTATTTTCCTTTATCTATTTATCACAATTTAAATCAAATGTTTGACTCAAAACCCGTTCCCTGAGTTTTAAAACTAACATAAAAAATCCTGATCTGTGAGATTTTGTACAGACGTAGAAGTCAAGTTTATAGATTAGAGTTACAGTTACAGCAAAATAGCAGCAGCAGTTACAACAGTAGCTACAGCAGTTATTGGCTTAATTACATTTTAGGTCACTCAAACAAAAAAACTAAAAATAAATAATTTATACAAAGACTAAACAGAAATGCAAACTGACTTGAAATTATGGCTTGAGATACAGTCTAAAATACTATATCGCTCAGTTAAACAAGCAACATACAGAGGAGTTCAGAACCGTCTCCTTTTTGAAGTCGTTAAATATCAGAATCATTAAAATAATACTGATTAATTCGGTGATCTAGATAAACAGTAAGTTAATTCACCGCAAGTAAGAACTTTGAATACCTTAAAGTAATAATAAACTCATATTCAAGAACTCATCATAAACTATAAAGTAAATCACATAAACAAGTTTGATACGCGATATTTACATACGGGCGCGGATCCCGCCCGCCCGGCGGAAGCTAGGGCGGCGCCCAACGCGGCCGGAAGTCGCTTCGGCAGGTGGGGTTTATAGCACTCGTATAGCATAACGGGTACCGGAGAACATAGGAGGGTGTGGAGTAATCGAGGTTTTTGTTTGGTTTTACAAATAATATTATATGTGCGAAAGTAAGTTTTGTTTTGCATTTACGCCTGAAATACTCAACTTTTATATGGTCCCATTGATGGGACTCTGCAATTGGACTGCAACAAATAAATCCCATAAAAATTGTCGGAGTATTCAATTTAAGGTATTAGAAAGGTATGTGCGAGTATATCACTAATACTACAGGAATACCACACTTACTAAAATATTATCTAATTCTGTCATAAAAAAGCTGAGATATGATGCGAATACTTATGATATCTCTTGTTGCATGTAGGTCAATGAACTGATACCTGAATTTTTACTATCACTGCGCCTAACTTGTATTTTATCCCATAAGTCCATAACCTACAAGAAATACAAGCAAACATAGTTACAATAAACCCCGTGAAATATGTTATTAGCATAGCGGAGTAGCTACAAATGAGATGTCCGTAGTATTGCTTTACGCCCCGGCCCCGCCTCTCTATTACCTTACGGCCCGGGGCTACGGGGAAACAAAGTTAGCAAGGAGGTATGTACACTGGAACTGACATTGTGCATGAATAATAGGGAGAGCGTTCATTCAGTCGGTTGTAGTTGTAGAATGTAGATCAAAGGATGGTTACGTTTGGTAGGTTAAGAACTTTTAGGTAAAGCTTTTCAGCCTAATGAACACATAAGCTACATATTTGCTTGTTATTAAAACCAGTTTCGTTAAAAAAAACAGTACAAAAAACAAGATACCAAGTGGAAGTTACTACAGAGAAATATGAACAGAAGTTTTTGTTGTTGTAAAAGGTTTAATAAGAGCTCTTATTAACATGTATTTTTAGGAACGGACTATTTCTAGAAATCAATCAAGTAGATAAAGATAAATGTGGTCTGATTCAATAATGCACTGGAAAATAACAAAGTAAAATCATTATTTTACAAAAAAAAAAAAAACCGACTTCAAGAGACCGACTATTGAGTTATTCATCTATTTGTCGCTCACGTACCTGATGCTAATTTAAGACTTATAGGTATGGTTTTCTCATGGATACCATTATCAGAACTGGACTAAATTGAAATGGGACCAAATGGGAAGCGTCAGCTTTCTAATAAAAAAAGAATATCAAAATCGATTCACCCTGTCAAAAGTTATGAGGTAACAAACATAAAAAAACATACAGTCGTATTGATAACCTCCTCCTTTTTTGAAGTCGGTTAACAAAAAGAAATGAGCAATATGTATCTGTAATTTTTAAGCCAAATATTGTGAATGACATCGAGATGTAGTGAAAAATCCATTAGCTTTTCCAGAATACCAAACTCCCTTGTCAGGACCGGTGTGCGACATAAAAAATATAAGGTCCGATATAAAATATGCAGTATCCATATTGGCAGGTCGGCCGGCCGGCATATTGAGGGACGTTCCACTTTCCTTCGAGGTAATGACTTTGGTGCTTCGCATCTACTGTACAGATTACTTTCGTGAAACTGTTTAGGTGTAGGCTGAAATGAGCTCGTACGTTTTTTCTACTTTCCTGCGGTAGTCAAGCAGTTTTGCTTGCAAATCTTAGTTCTGGCAAGAATATTGCTAATATTTGAGACAAAGATTTTACTTTTTAGGAATGCAAATATAGTACAAAAATTGTACTGGAACCACCGAAGTCGGATGTAGATCGATGACTGGAACCCTTTTTTGGGCGTTCAAGATTGTCTCCGTCACTTTCACTCTCATGACCGAGATAACATCTCACTCAGAATAGGGCCCTAATTCATGGTGTTAACAAAAGTACGTGTCACACTATTGCAAGGTCAGTCTCACCTTGTTTTGGTTAGCACGTTACGTCATCCTTGAAAGACATATTTCACACAGGAACGCCGCTATGGGCTATAGTAGAAATTTCGACAAATGGCACCAATTTACAAGCAAATGACGCAACGTTCGGAACACCTCTAGATATTTATCTTTATGATTTTAGGTGATAATTGAAATAGCATCCTTTTTAACAATTTGTGAATTGTTGTTCTTCTCAAGTCGAGTACTCAGGTACGCAGATGACGATGTTATGGTGTGTGAGCTAAATATCGAGTGTACAAAATGTCTGATAACAGCGGAGTCAATATATCTGGCGCGTGGTCTCTTTGATTTATTAGTAAAGCGTATGTGCCATATTAATCACCATATGGCGTAGATAACACTTTTCCGGCATGATAGAGTGATGCATGCATCAGTTGTTTAGAAGACACTGTCGAGTCTCTATGTAGTTGGTTTAAAATCAAACAGTCGCGTGTTTGCCGATATGCAAGTAAAAAGTTTTAGTGATCGCGTTAATCTTTTTCTTACTGTTAAAATGTGATGAAAATAAATTTAAATTGACAGTAACTTTATACAAAGTGTTTGAAATTAACGGTCACAGTGATGTGTGCAATTTAAGACTAATTGCGAACAGTTTCTTTTACAGTTTTTGTGTGGTAAACAGTGTGTCTGACAATCACTTGGTAACATTTAAAATACGTCATAATTAATTGTGAATATCAGAAAAAGTGCTACTTCTCACAATGAGTTTATATTCTGCCATTTGTACTGCTTCTTAGAATACTGTTAAATAACTTGATTCAAAGCATTTAAAAATAAAAACATACGTTCAAGACCTAAACGTGTAAAATTAATTTATCAAGTATTTAGGCAGAATTTTGAATTAGAACTTGTATAGAGTTGCGTGAAAATTATGTAAGACTGACCAAAATTTCCGACAAATGTTTATTTAGTCTTGAAATAGTGATAAAGCATTAAAGGAACTGTGTATCTGAGCGTCTTCAGTAATGTCGAAGAAATACGTCAACCTCCCCACCACCCCTACACGGTTCTCCCTGAAGCAAGTGTTCAGATCACGAGTTCTAATTCTGATAACTTGCACGAGTATTGTAATTTATTTCTACTGGATGTACCTTGCATATACATCACTTGATGACACAGAAAAACTTGTCACAGATTTTGTCCAAGGACCAGAAGATAAAATCATAAAAGGTTTTCTATACTCAAAAAATGATCGAAATAAATACGAACTCCCCGAAGATTTCCAATACCCAAAAGTTGAACGAAACGAAAATGAACTTCCCGAGGATTTTGAGGGCACAAAAGATGAACTAAATAAGAACGAAGTACCCGAAGATGTCCATTTCTCAAAAGTTGAAGTAATTCAAAATGAACTTCCCGAAGACACCCAATACTCAAAAGTTGAACTAAATAAAAATGAACTTCCTGAAGATGTCCAATACTCAAAAGATGAACTAAATAAAGATGAACTACCCGAAGATTTAGAATTTTTGAAAGTTGAAAGTATTGAAGAGGAACTCCCTGAAGATTTGCAATACTCGAAAGTTGCGCAAAATGAAAATGAAAATGAACACATTGATGACTTCCAAACCTCAAAAGTTGAACAAATTAAAAAAGAACTTATTGAAGAGATCCATGACTCAAATGTTGAACAAGGTGAAAGTAAACAAATCGATGAATTCCAACCCTCAAAAAATGAACAAAATAAAAATGAACTCACCGAAGAGGTCCATAACTCAAAAGTTGAACGATATGATAATAAACGTACTAATAATTTCCAACCCACAAAAGTTGAAGAAAATGAAAATGAACTCAACGAAGATCTTAAATACATTCTGCTCTGGACAGAGTATAACATCGCTCCGTTTTATTTTTTTGAGGAGGGTCAAAAATCTTTTATCAAGAACAACTGTCCGGAGATAAATTGCTACGTCACTGCTAACAGAACACTCTTCAATGGCGATATAACAAAGTTTCATGCAGTCGCAATCAACGGACGCAACCTGGCTGACAAAATACTGCCTAAAAGACGGTCTCCGCATCAGAAATACATATACTTTAATATGGAGTCCTCTGCCAACTTTCCCGTTTGTGATGAGAGATTCGATGGATATTTTAACTGGACTGCAACGTATAAACTAGACTCTGATATTCCATTTCCCTATATTGCCGTCAAGACTATAGAAGGAGATATTGTTGGCCCACAGGCAAACATGCCATGGCCTGAAGAATTTCCGGAAATGGATGACGATTTGTCTGCAAGACTGGCTAATAAAACTAAAGCAGCTGCTTGGTTCGTTTCTCATTGCAATAGCAAAAGTGGTCGAGATCAGCTAGTTAAACATTTACAAGAGGCTTTGGAGATTTATGGACTAACAGTAGACGTATATGGGAGGTGTGGGCCGTTTGACTGTCCCAGAAACCAAACGAAAACATGTAACTCTTTGCTAGAAAAGGATTATTTCTTTTATATGTCACTGGAGAACAGTTTCGCTGAAGATTACGTGACGGAGAAGCTGCTGACAGCGTTGCAGCATGATACAGTGCCTATTGTATATGGCGGGGCGGATTATTCCAAGTGAGTTACTTGCCATTTTTTAATTATTCTACACTACTAATATTATGTTGGTTTGTTTGTACTTCTTTCCCGACGCCATTGAATAACGAATCGACGTATTTTTTTATGGATATAGTTTGAGGGAAGAATTAAGTTACAAAATAATGAGTGCCCCCCATTAGAAATTAATTAATTCTATGTCTGTCTGTGAGAAAATGTTGCTAAAACTATTGAAGTCTATTGAAGCCTGTTCAGTAGATTTTCTTAGAGCTATACAAAATGCAAGTTACTTCATAATTTTTTGTAAAAAAAATATTTCGATTGGTTATTATTAAGCGCTTTTTTTTTTCAAGAAAATTTCCATTATTCTCGCATTAAAACCCGTAATATTTTTGAATTATGTCTCAGTGGAAATGTTCCAGACTGATTTAGACATTTGTTTACAGATTCCTTTCACCTGGATCATACATAGATTCGACTGAGTACGACGTCGAGATGCTGGCAGCCACCATAGCTCACTTCATGAAGACTCCTGACTTGTACAGCCGATTCTTCAGGTGGAAGAGCCAGTACACATACACTGACCCTACGAGGAAGGAAAACGTGTGTGCAGTTTGTGCTGCCATGCACGATAAAGAAAAGTTCGAAACTAAAACCGTTTACAAACACTTTAGAAAGTGGTGGAATCCTAACTATGATGAAGAAAACGGTGCGTGTAAAAATTAGTCTACAAACTTTATAGTTTCTCTTTAGACTGCACTAAGTGATAGGTACGAGTATATCAGTTGATAGGCCCAATAGTCATATAGGTGCTTCAGCAAAGTGATGATCTACTGCTATTTTGCTAATGCACCAACGTTGCAAGCTCACACAGTAGATGGAACTGAATTTTGGAATAACTATTTTTAAATGTATTTCTAGTGTATTTACGCCTTCAAATCGCGTCGGGAATAATAAAGAAATTTTGGTTTTTACAATTTTGTTTTGTAAAATAATAATATATTGAACAATTAGATAATGCTGTAATTTAATCTTTTTGAATATTTTTTTCTTTGGCTTTCAACTAGGTTCTTTTTTATTATTTACTAAAGGAATCTTGGGCTTACGGGCTTCCCAAGGATGTTATCGAAGCGTCAAATCGAACTAAAGCTAGGGGTTTCTACAACAAAGGTAAAGAGTTTATAGAATTAACCTACCCCAAAAATATGTCATCCTGTTAAGTTATTTAATAAACTTAGGCTGTTTTTCAAGATGTTAATACTTATTCGTTGTTGATATTTTACATACGACTTTATACTGTTAACTAGTGTGAACAAATAAAAATGAAATGAAACATATTTCACAAAAAGTAATTTTTTTATTCACGCGTCAGAATCGGTACCAGCATGATACTTTTCTTTATTTTTTTATATCCTAGGAAACAATTGATTTTGATGGTTTAGTTTCTTTTTCGTCAGAACCGAAGGTTCGAAAGGTATCAGACTATCCATAACACATAATGACAATGTAATCTAAATGAGGACGAATTAAAATATTAATGACTTACTATGCTTAAAAGATAAGATTATCATCATGATCCCATTCGTAATGCATTATACTTGTGTCCGATTAGATCTAGACTGATTAGATCGTGTAGAACGAATGAAAGTTATCCTTATCCTTACATACATCTTACTGATATACCTAATAAACTAGATGTGTCTCCCGGTTTCACCCGCGCGGTGTTGGGAAACGGCGATTATGAAGGCTAATGCGCTAACTTAGAGTATTAGCTATCTCTATCTATTCAAAATTTCATCTAAAATCGGTTTTGCGGTTAAGAAGATACTTTGTAACAAACATTCATGAACACAATTAGTTTTTTTCAAAGTTTTTACAACTTTTTACACGGTAATATTTATAGATTTTTATAGAATAGCAGGTAAAACCGCGGTACGAAGCTATAGGAGGTGATTTTTTTAGGTATAAAATTATGTTTTTATTTTTTTATGATCATGAGTGACGAGACGAGCAAATCGCTCGCCTGATGTTAAAAGTCACGTTTGCCCATAACAGGTCGGCGCCACCAAGAATAATGTAAATACGTAATTACGTTTATGGTAAATTAATAGGTTTTCACATTTTTGTATAATAATTAGACATATCGTTTACTCACTAAACATTTACACGGGTCATGACGACGAAATCCGGATGAAGAGCAAATCGCTGGTGTTGTCAGGATTGGTTTACGAGGGGCCAATCAAGCGGCGACGCGGCGACTAACTGCCGGTCCCGAGGGACGGTCGCGGCCTGGTTCAACCGACTGTGGTTAACAACGGTTTAACCAACGTCCAACATAACCGAAGAAAAAAAGAAAAACAGCCAACCAAAAAAAAGCGGATAAGCGCTAGAAGTTCAATTTAAACAGGCAAACGATGTGTTAACAACAAGGTACGTAAAAACTGTGCAATAAGAATTTGTTGTAAATAAATGTCAACTGCTTATTGTTTCATCGTTTAATTATGCTGACTTACTTCATACAAGACCCGCACAACTAATAATTTAAATTCCTAGTAAAAAGGTGACGGACCAACCGGTATGCAAAACAAAATAAAAAGACATCCTATTAAAAAAACTAAAACTAATTGTAGCCAATCGAAATCCAAAGTAAATGTTGTTAATTACGTCACTACAAGAAAATGTTTCACCCAGCTTCAATATAAACTCAGTGACGGATTAACCCTTAATCAAATTAAGCAATTGCCTAGGGCATCACGTCTGAGGGGGCACCAGAAGAAGCACAAAAAAATCCGTCCTTAGGGCATCGCGTCTCACTCTCACGTCACCAAAAAAAGTTTCTAGGACTAATTTGAAAATTCGCGCGTTTTAAGTTGACATAGAGTCCGACCTAGAGTCATAACCCCCACTCACGCTTGCCCACTCGCTGCCCGCTAGTGCATTCGACAATTCGAATGCCCCGGAATTGACAACATTTCAAATTTTTTACTAGCGTGGTAAATTTAGACATCTGACCTTACATTAATTCCCACCCAGCTGAAAATTGGTAGGATTGTTCAGAACACCATCATAAATGAAACTTAAAAAGTCCTCATCGATCCGATACGTGCAAAAATTTTTACTTTGGGGAAAAGGTCACCAAAACGGGTTTTTCGCGATTTTCTCAGAAATGGTTCGAGCTACGAGGAAATTTGCTTTAAAATGCATGTTGATAGGACTTATGGTTTTCGAGATATGCTTAATATTCCTTTCAGACCAGGCCAAAAATATGACATTTTTTATTAAGACTCCTCGGTGAGCAGTAGATCACATCACAAGTTTGTAAATGAGCTTTCCCGAAGTTGTAAACATCGCTAAATCCGACAAACTCGCGAAACACTTTGAAAAATGACTCCTTGTGGCTCAAATCAGTGAAATGATGATGATGGCTGACGGAAAATGTAACCTCTCGTATCTCGGAAACAGTAAAAGATAGAGGGATAGACCTCACTTTTGAAATGTAGATCAAGTATGGACTTTTTTGGAGAAATGATAAAAAAAGATAGCTGCCATACAAAAAAGTTTGACAGTCATACAAATAAACAAAAAAAAAGGAAATGCTCATAGCAGCTGTGGATCTGCTGTAGATGGATGGAGTGTGCTTGAACAAATATTATAGAAATTCATAATGATAATCGAGATGGCGGATTTCATATTTCCGTCAAATTTCAATGGATCTTCCAGTGATCCCAGGAGGGTGATATTTTGGATCTGGAGACTTTTAACGTCCTTGAATCCATTCCTGAAAAAAAAAATGATTTGGCAATTTTTTTGAATGGCTGCCATACACTTAAAATTTTCCAAATACCAATTAGTTTTAAATGCGGTTATTGAAAAATAATGATGAGGTAAAGGTTGAAAAATTTGCATTTCGTGGGTAGGTAATTAGTTTAAAACAGTTTCCATACAAATTGGTAGGTACTTGGAAAATTTCAATTGTATGGCAGCCTTTTGAAAAATGGCCAAATCATAAAAATAATTTCAGGAACGGATTTATGGATATTGAGAGCCTCCAGATCCAAAATTTCATCCTCCTAGCATCACTTTAAAATTTGGAAGATCCATTGAAATTTGACGAAAATATAAAATCCGCCATCTTGGATTTTTGTTGTTGAATCTCGATTGTTATTATGAACCTCTATAATATTTGTTCAAGCACACTCCATCCATCTACAGCAGTTCCACAGCTATGAGCATTTCCTTTTTTTTTGTTTACTTATTTGTATGACTGTCAAACTTTTTTGTATGGCAGCTATCTTTTTTTATCATTTCTCCAAAAAGGTCCATACTTGATCTACATTTGAAAAGTCAGGTGTGTTCCTCTATCTCTTACTGTTTCCGAGATACGAGAGGTTATACATTTTCCGTCATCCATCATCATCATCATTACACCGATTTGAGCCACAAGGAGTCATTTTTCAAAAGTGTTTCGTGAGTTTGTCGGATTTAGCGATGTTTACAACTTTGGAAAAGCTCATTTACAAACTTGTGATGTGATCTACTGCTCACCGAGGCCTCTTAAGAAAAAATTTCATATTTTTGGCTTGGTCTGAAATGAATATTAGCATATCTCGAAAACCATAAGTCCTATCAACATGCATTTTAGAGCAATACTAATAATATAATAATAATAGGAAATGTTATAGAGAATACACATGTCTTGAACAGTTTCCTCGTAGCTCGTACCGTTTCTGAGAAAATCGCGAAAAACCCGTTTTGGTGACCTTCTACCCGGAGTAAAAATTTTTGCACGTTTCGGGACTTTTTAGGTTTCATTTATAATGGTGTTCTGAATAATCCTACCAATTTTCAGTTGGGTGGGAATTAATGTAAGGTTACTCCTATTTTTTGGTCTAATTTGCCCGGATTATATGTTACTATTTCGATATATCGATATTGTACATAGAGTCCGATATGTTAAAAACGTTAGATGTTAATACTCTTAATACTATCTTGCGTGAATTCAATGCTCGGAAAAGCCGCAAGGCGCATTTCAATAAATAAATAAATTATGCTTTGGTTTTTATTATTGTCGCACCTACTCCACTTCTAAAGTATGTTACATCCATCGATCTACCATCGGGGGCCCACAGGCATGGATTGCTTAGGGCATCTAGTAGTCTTAATCCGTCACTGTATAAACTGTAACACTTTATCAAATACTTATAAATTGCTACAAGAAAATATTTTAATCCGGCGATTTCACAAACCAAAGTTAACAGTTAGTTAAACCGGTCCCTCTAAAACCGAGCGTTCAATATTGGTTAATAAAGCAATAATCATCAAAACTTGGCGCCGGAGACACCATAATGCTCGCCATCCTCGCCATGGCTTTACAATGCACTGCCAACTACGATCTGTGTTTATGGAAATACAGAATTTGGCGAGATAAAGCCGAGTTTAAACTGTCTAGTATAACTTCTGTTGAAAACGCGTATTCGATGATAAATGCATGCGAAATAGAACAGCGGAATTGCAGTTTTCATTTACGAGCCTATTGAGCGTAATGAAGACTGTATTTTTCATCTATTTTTGTATGGAATATGCACAACTCAGCTATGTTTTTATGGAAATCGTGCTAGTAAGAGTTAATAAGTCATTAGTAAGGGTTAATTAACCGCATATTATTTTCTAACATGTAAAATTACAAATTAAATTAACTACAAAAGCTTCTACATAATAAAACCATTCTTGTAAGAAAACAAATTAACTCTTCTTAGCTTTATTGCGACTTTATTTTAGAAGTAAATAGTCAAGTGTTTGTCAGCGCATATAGCAATCAACTTTCGAATAACATCTATCAGATCTTGCAAAAAATCATGAACAAACACCAGTGAGCACGCAGCTTTACCCAACACCAATAAACGGAAAACCTCGAAGTTCAAAAGCAAAACAGTAAACTATGAAAAATAAAAAGCAACTCTCTTGTTTGTTCAGTTAATTCTGTTCAGTTTATTGTTCACACTTATTGTACCGTTTTGTTAACTAGTTTTGTTTTGTTCACTCTCTCGCTCTCCGGGGAGTGATCGTAATTATTTTTCGCTACAAAGTTGGGGAAATGAAATTATCTTCTGTGGAAATAGCGAAACGGCAATATTCATTATTTGTTTAGAAATAAGTTTTGATGTCGCAAACTGTTTGCCTTTTTATTTATCAAATAGGTATTTGCTGTTGTTTTGGTATTATTTTTGATTGCTGCTTATTGTTACAAAAACCGGCCAAGTGCGAGTCCGACTAGCGCACGAAGAATTCCGTACCATTATCTATAAAAACGGCAAAAAAAAAAACACGTTTGTTGTACCCTTAAACATTTATTTTATTCTGTTATTTAGGATTTGTTGTTAGGTATAGCAGCAACATAAATACATCATCTGTAAAAATGTCAACTGTCTAACTATCACGGTTCATGAGGTATAACCTGATGATAGACGGACAGACAGCGGAGTCTTAGTAATTGGGTCCTGTTTTACGCCTTGGGTACGGAACCCTGAAAATACTGGTTATCTGTTTACTGATTTTATCGTTGACCGTGGTCGGGATACCTACGTGCAAGTGCATACTCTGACTCATTACGAGCATACATTGCAGTGTTGCCAAACCTGTCTAAGAGAAAAAGTGTAGCGCTCTAAAAAAGGCGTAGAAAACTGTAAATCTACCAAAAATCTACAGTTTTTCTAAAATGCCTTTGTTGACCAAAAATCCCGAAAAACAGCAATGAAGAAAAACTATAGATTTGGGGGTTGAACTTTTCTAAAAACTGTGACAGTTTCCAAAAAAACTGTAAATCTACAGTTACAAATAGGGCTGGATACACTGGTTTAAGGTTTCCA
This sequence comes from Alcis repandata, assembly GCA_949125135.1. Classification (NCBI taxonomy): domain Eukaryota; kingdom Metazoa; phylum Arthropoda; class Insecta; order Lepidoptera; family Geometridae; genus Alcis; species Alcis repandata. The sequence goes on along the minus strand of OX421225.1, from coordinate 1,139,664 downwards.
GCAATGAGAACAGTTCTGTTCTCTTTCTAAAATTTGTATGTAGGTATAATACATGTACAGCTATTCATTGCCATATCTGTCTTGAATTTCGAATTTTGAATGACAAACGTTTTAGAAAAAATTGAATCTGTTTATGCTTGTTACCATTATACTAAGGTACATACCGCGCTTGTACCATAGCCTATAGCTTAACTGGGTGTTAGTAACCGATCACCGAAGTTAAGCAACGGACGACACGTTCCGAGTTCGGATGGGTGACCGCGGAGAGCATTAACAACTGAGCGCTACCGTGGGTTGTAGGTTGTAGGTCCCAGTTGTTAGTCCTTCACAACAACCGCCAAGTCATGTCAGATGCCTTCAGGCGACCTAAAATCTGTGACACCAGGGCTAGCCACTCACTATACCAGCTTACTTACCACAAGCATAGAATACTAAGGTCACAAGTCACAATCTTAGAAAAATAGGGACTGATGATATTTATAAGGCCCTCGATGGGGTATTCTGCAATATTTCATAGAATGTTTTCGTCGCATACCTAATAAGGCATAACGTAAGCTTTGTTAGCAGAAAGTTTATTTATGCCTCGATGATATGTGGCGCTTCATGTTTTTCGTAATATTTTGCTGAAAATAATACTATTTTCGTCATGATTGGGCTGATTTGGTTTGTTTATGGCGCTATTTTCTGGAGCTCGATGAGCCAGAGTGAGGTAATTAACTATGGAGGCATTATTTATTACTTAAATGTATAAAAGTAAAGATATATCAGCATCATTTTATCTATAGGTATTTTACTTATGTGGGATCGGTATGGTTGTACGTTTTCTCCATTCGTCTAACAGTTATAGACTCTAGAGATAATAATAATAGTAAGGAAATAATTCATTCTTAGTATTTTACATTACTAAACCGCATAAATAAATAGTTGTTACACGAGAGTTTGACATTAAAAAAAAACTAGGACAATCTTTACAAATACAATTCATAAAAGGGTTTATTCACTAAAATATTACACCTTTTATATCTAACAATCAAATTCAATTAACAAAACGACGTGTATCCGCCATAATTGCATCAATATTAGCAGACTACCCTTGAACGGTAATTGCAAAAGCATGTAAGAAAAAGATTTCGTTGTGAGTTATTTAGTTTAGTAGAACGTTAAGAATTGAAATTAAGTGCAAAGGAAGTTATGATAATATTACATGCATCCGGGGTATTATCTTAAAATCGTAATGGTAATCTTATGTCATCCCGCTCGATCGAATGGTGAGACTGAGTTAGTGCAAGCGGGATAGCACGCTATGACCATTGCTACCACGGTTACACAATAAGGCCCACGGTCAACACAAACAGACCAAAGTTTGCTTGTTTGTAGAAATGTTTCTGAACATTTAGGGCCTTAGTTTATAAGGTTTACTCAAAGTTAAGTGACATTAGTTATAGTTAGTACTGTGCTCTACACTTTTGGATTGCGCAAAAGTTAAATGACATTTATCAAGCCTAGTAAATTCTAAGCAACGTGTACAAATAAAGCTCTTAATAGTGGCTGTATTTAAGATACGAAAACAATCGTCGAAGCAGTAACGAGCAAAGGATTCGCATAAAAAGCGGAAGTTCTACTATATCCTGCGTCACAACACCATCAATCAACATGGAATCTCGCTTCGGAGTGTCGGCTTTAAGGGCAGTTTACACTAGAGAACTATTTTTACTATTACCTGTTATTTTTATTACGCGGAGTGGATTAGTATATGTCGTGAATTGCCACCTTTCGGGCTTTTTATATTATTTATACTCGATACTATAAGTTTATCTCCGTGATATTACTTGTTGGCACTTCCAGTTAAGATTCAAGAATTTTCTCTCTTCCGTGACCTTATTATTTTTAATTGGGTTATAGCAACTGCTACTTAGACAAGTCTAAAATCAGTGTTATTTTATTTAAAAATAATTTTAGAGAATCTACATTTTAATTCAATTATCTTTATCTCGGGATAAATCTTGGCATTGACGTGGCGTTCCTTTTATATGCCGAGCCATACTCTATGTAGTTCTTCTTTTCTTAGTTTAAGTCTCTACGCTATAATATCTTTTTTGTGGTCTTTTCACTAAATTAATACTTACTAATTTAAAAACTAGCTCTGTTAAGTTTAACAATTATATTCTTTATCAGTAAAATAACAATTTTTCTTTTGTTAATATTTTTTTTATTTTCAGAAAAGCGCTTATTTTGGCCCACAATCGTGTAGAAGCGGCCTAACATATTCTCTATAGATTTTATCCATCAATAGGGAGCGAACTATATCCACTGATTGACCATATAAAAAACGAATGATTTATCATTTTTATTGCGAGAAAAACATGTTTATGAGAATCTTAAGAGGGGTGAATACGGAACGGGGCGGCCTATTCTGGGATAGATTAGCGAGTGAGCTAGTGGAAATAAATAAAGATTAAAATAATTTAGCATTTACCTTTATTACAACTTAATTTAAAACCATACTAATGGCTTAAGTTAGTTTGGACGTCTCATCATCATATTATCAGCCCACAGTTTAAAACACATTCCTGGATAGAGGCTTATCGCCTTTTACTTTGTAATAACTTTCAATCTCCTGTTTAAGATTAAAATCTTTTATTAATTACCTATCATCATCGTCATAATTAAAATTACAGTAATACCAGTAATACTTTGAATGAATAGGTTTCCGTTTATAGTTTCATATTTGGAATGAAATTTTGTATAACGGTAAACTTTTTGTTATTAAATACTATCTATTTAACCTAGAAAAAATAAAAATTCTTATACAAATAACTACAGCAAAAAAATCAAATGCTTCGTACCTCAAATCCGCTTTCGATATCGAAATCTCTCAAAATCGCAAACGCTAAGCTAACCAGCCCCCAGAATAATCCCCCACACTGGAACAAAATAATCATTGGCCACTCATAATGTCCCCGAGGGGATTGTTTCCTAACTATAAACGAGATATCGTCGATACTACCCCAGTGGAGAAGTTTTTTTGTTTTTTTTCGCTCGTTGTTTTCGTAGTTTGATTTAAGATTGGGCAGTGAAATAAGGTGGGAGATAAAGTGAGATGTAGTTATTTCCATACTTAACATACTCTTGTGTATATTTCTCAATAAATATAGTTAAAAAAAAGATAATCAAGGAGAAGCAAGTACGGTTTCTAATAGAAAAATTTCCATACTTTTTCATCACATTATAAATTATAACCTTTGCTTATCTCATGTCAGATGAAATTGTGGTCGGAGATGCTATTCTTAGGAGGTGCTGTTTTTCTAATAATAAACAGATAATTCATCATCATCATCATTCCTCACCCACAGCTGAACATACCTACGAGTATACGTTATTTTCAGTGCACCACCCTTTCCTTTCCTGTGCCAGTCTCATCAGTGTCAGTGGATGTCAATTTATTATTATTTATATAATAAAAATAATAATAAATAGTTAATATTGTGTAAATAAATAAATTGAATTATGAAAGCATCAGAAATAGGTAATTATTAAGCTACAATTAAGATATTAAGATACATTATAATCAAGTCCCAGTTCTGTTCCCGAACCAATGTTCCCACCAATGAGCCATCCCGCCGTGATAACCGCGGAGCCGCGACAACTCTGTTCCGCGCAATTAATTTATATAAAACGATAAGGTGGAGAACTCGGAATATGCAAGTCGCGGGCTTGAGACGTGATCTAGATAAGAGAAGCGAGCGAGCTTCTTGAGGACTAATAGGGCTGCCAAAACCGCGATCACTTTTTTTTTAATAAATAAAACAAGTGGCAAACAATCGATAGGCCAGTTGATGTGGTTACTGCCGCTTTTATTAAATTTTTTAGTCGTTGCTTTCACAGCGTAGACTGCGAGGCAAATGTCGTCCTTTTCTCTTCAGATTTTTGATGACCTTTTTTGGCCCAGCTACTGCAATGATATTTGACATACCTAGTATATTTTGGACCTACAGTGCAAGTACGATATTTTATCAATCGACAAACTACAGAAGACATCAATTTTTAACGGCAAAATTGGTTTTGTGTATTTTGAACATCTGAAAAAAGTTTTAGAATGAAAGATGTTTACTAGCACGCTTCAGTAAACCTTTGTATTTCTTTGTTTGTATTATAATATATTTATACCTTACCGATTCTAATTTCCGATTACCAGTCTGATTTTTCAACGTATCTATTTACTTTTAATAGGATGTATTTCTAATCTCCAGAGACAACCCTACCCAGTTTCGCGGCAACACTAATAAAATATTAACCGCCGCTTAAACATCTATATTGTCTGGAGTAATGAGCAAGAACACCTTCTGAATACCGAGTGGCGATAACAGTTAGTGCCGTCTACGTAACTCTTTCAGACTGATAAGAGAATGACGCAGATAACTGGTTACGGGGTATAAATACAAGGTTGACGAATATGGTTGGGGAACAGCTATTTTGCTTTTGCTACCGTCGCTGAGGGCTTCAAGGAAAGGATGCTAAGAAAAGCTCGTAGTACTCATTATTATGGACGACTGCATGAGAAGCCCAGAAACAGCAAATGGATGCCGTAGCCGAAGTCGCCATGGAATAGGTACATCTTCATCATCACTGGGTTATAAGTGTAAGAAATGGGTATGCCAAGCTGAATAGGACTCACAGTATCTACCTACTCTTAATTGAGAACATTTTTTTTTCTATTAGACCAGCTCTGAAATTACGACAAAAAGTCAACTGCTCTGTAGAAAAAGTCATTGAGCCGCGACTTAATTTATATATTGGAATTCGTCATTAATCTTTATACTAACTGATTTACAAATAGCTCGAAATGTATTGTGATTTAAGTAGTCTTTTAGTACTATTAACAAAGCAGAGATAGACCGACAACAGTTACCTTCAAACAAACACTCCTCTTACTGAGAAGCTCACTCGAGCTTCTGCCTGATGCAGAATTGACTTCCCAAAAACTAGGTCACAAAAATCTACATGTAACCTCTTCCATAAACAAATTTCTATACAAGACGTAAAAGGAAGCAACGGGGGAGAAAATACATTTTTCCCGTAACGATACCTACCGACCCTTCGCGGAGGTAAGAAAAACACGGAAGCTCTAAACCCTTGTAATAGTATAATACCTACGTACCACGCCTTCATTGATACCTCTTCATACTATGCTATAGTAGGTATATCAACTGTCGTCACAGTGACTCTTACTAACCCGGGTTTATTACGAGTAGGGACAGTGATGATACTTCTCTAAGTAAATGTCTGAATTAAAAAAAAAAACTATCGCAGAATTACGCAGCGATGTATCTCAAGGTAGACAAGATACACGCGAGGGCTTAGATTACTCAGGTCAGTATATCTAACCGAGAGAACTAACATGAATCGCAGAAACATGCTTCCAAGCTGAGGCGCTTGCAAGCGTGAACCAACAAGAGCATTATACACTGTTATTCTTAACAGAGTATAATCGTCGCTGTGGATTTCAAAGAAAAGCCTAGAGAAGAAGCCTAGAGTACGTCACATGGATCGATCTCACACAGGAATCCTAATTATCTTACGTTCAAGATTATCACCACTTATTTCTCACTCTAATGACCTGTCTTATGAGAGAGAGGTTACTTCAAGCTTACAAGAATATACCAACAGGTCGTCGCTCTACCCGACTGCAAGTTGCCTTACTCTACGTTTGCCGACTTGTACAGTCGACATACCGTACTCTGAAGACATCTCAATACTACAATACTTACATAGTAGAATAGATAATAGTAGTAATGTATGTCGATAAATCGCGTGGATAGAAAGCGGAATCAGATTCGCCGTGTCGCGTCGTATCTGGCAAACTTGGGCGATAAATACGCGGGAATCTGCATAACTCGGAGCGGAGCCGAGTTATGACTAGTGGGGCGATGTCGCGGAAATGTGCAGGTATGTGGGAAGAGGAGGATGTGGCAACCCTTCAAGTGAGGGGACCACCTGATGGCTGAGCGGTCCAACCGGGCTTTATCATAAGTAAGGTGACCACCTGGTGGCTGAGCGGTCCAAGCGGGCTTCATCTTAATTGAGGTGACCACCTGATGGCTGAGCGGTCCAACTGGGCTTTATCGTAAGTAAGGTGACCACCTGGTGGCTGAGCGGTCCAAGCGGGCTTCATCTTAAGACTTAATTATTGATCATCATCAGGCGAGGTAACGGATTAAAGAAGACCTATCTTTTTTTGTTAATCTATAGTGTCTCACGTATGAAAGCCTACTTACCAAACAAAAATATACCTAACATAATCAATTTTTTTATTGTGCACTGTAGCAAGTGCCGGTAAAATTGAAATTGCAATACAAACGGCTATTTAAAAGAATTGATAAATAAATTCATAAAAGTACTTAATCTTCAAAATTACTTTATTCAATAAAATATGCATAATAACAAAAAATAATGTTTTGTTCAATGTACAAAATTAGTTATTGATATCTTTAATGAAATTCAATAGTCATGGAGTGTTTTTTTGGCGATAAGACAAAGCACATTTCAAAAATTTTCCCTAATTGCTGTAATAAAGATCTATCTGAGTACCAATTTCAGCGTCACACTTCACAGACGGACATGACGAAGCTAATAAGGGTAATTCCCTAAAATTCGTTTACCTCATCTACCACTTTCATACATTACCCACAAATCCGCTCGGATGAACATAAGACAGTGTGTCCCTGAGTTACTCGCGTTAGAACAACTGTTTGTTTGCCTTCAGGAAACTCATATACCTAATATTATGCATATTTGTTTCTGAAACGATATTCAAACTTTGGTAATTTGTGGGCGGAGTTGCCTGGATCATCCTGTGGATTTAGTTTGGAAATTCAAGCGACGACTGCTAAGTTTCACTATTATTTTGCTCTGCATAAATGTTTAGGCATTTTGTGTTTAGAAAATTGGCTACGGTGTGATTAATGGCGAAAGACCGGTTCACCGTTCACCTATTCTATTTTAACTTATTTTTCGGTTTTATTTATTCTTTCTTTTTTTGTTTAATGATTTTAGCTCCATATTGCAACATTTATTTACCAACTATATAGGTACCTATATCTAGTTAGGCACACTTTTGATCGTCATATACCTAGCACCACTTGTTAAAAAAATCCGCCCGCCGTAAGTATCTAATGGGCATTATATTATGTTGTAGAGCTTTCAGCTTCTCAGTCACGTAATCTTCAGAAAAAGTATTCTCCAATGACAAATTAAAGATAAGTAATTTGTCATTAATGCTTAACATAAAAAGATCGGATAGAGTGAGAAATACACAAATCAGGGAAAAAACAAAACTTGAAAATGTCACATTCGTCATAAGGAAAAATAAATGGAAGTGGACTGGTCACACCATGAGGGGAGTTGACAAATGGAGCAAAATAATAACAACTTGGTATCCTAAAAATAGAATTAGAAAGTGCGAAAGACAATTTAAAAGATGGGAAGACGAAGTAATAAGTGTAGCGGGAAAATTATGGTCAAGGAATACCAGAGACAGGGAGAATTGGAAGAAGTTGGGGGAGGCCTTTGCCAAACAAGGGCAAACAGAAAAAGTTTAGGTTAAGTTAGCAACTAAATGTAAGTTTTTTCAATGTATTTTTCTGAAATAAAGGCTTTTATTATAATTATTATTATAATTTGTCATTGGAGTCTTTATTGATTTAGATGATTCAATTTAATTTATTCTAATAAAACGTCACATGTTCCGTTTGGTTTCTGAGACAATCCAACCGCCCACACCAGCCATATAACAGTCCACGATGAGCCCATAGAGCTGCAAATCCTTCTGTAAATTTTTAACCACTCTCAGTATTGCAATGAAAATCTTCGAAGAGTAGTGGCCTATAACTCCTAAGTATAGGTACGGGATTACGTAAAAACTTATCACTGGTTGTTCTTGAATATTTTTGGCCGATGCAAATATTATAGGTATAGGTACCTACCTATAATATTTGCAAAATACATATCTACTGAAGAAAAAAGAAAGGAAAAGAAATAAGTCGCAATTCTAGTGCAAGTGACCAGACCCAGATGTTTGTGATCAGAGCAGATGTTCAGAGATGATGTGTTGTAATGTGTTGATGGACACTTGGAGAAGCTGATGTATCTCCGACATGGGGGCTTCGTATTCTCATGCTTCGGGATTGCGAAATCCAAAACGAACAAGAATTCAATAAAGTAAAAATATTTAAATGGATAAAGATTCTGAAAAAAACTGTAAATGTTTTACGGCATTTGTACATCATTTACTAAACCGAGTCATCACTTTTTCACTAAAATCCGAATTTTGAAATACATCTAACGCCATCTGTACTGTTGCTTCTGTATTAAGACTATTTTGAGTTTCATGTAGAATTTTATTACCGCGGGGCTTTTTGTAGCGAACCCAAAGCGTGATTCACTCTCAAGCTCACACATTAATTCTGCTACCCGCCCACAGATGGCGCTTTAATAAAAAAGTTACCAAATATTTTATACATACTTTTAAAATAAAGTAATAATAGAAGTTGATTGATTTATTAATTCCATAATAATTTGTCTACTAATATATCAGCTAAATACCTACTAAATTAGAAACAATGTATTTCCATCCTATTTTCCTATTGCTACTAACTGGGTCATAGAACTGCAGTAAATCAAGATCAAACCGATCGTCCGACGAATCCGATAATGGGCCCACTGTTTGGCAACAAATCAAACAACCACAATATTTACATGACGCGAAATCGAATGCTAAGTTGTGAAACAATAATTGTAACGGTTCTGTAGATTTTTTACAGTGCTAAATTGAACAACCTTCTTAGCTTAATTTTATTAATTGGTTGAATAGATTACCTACTTTGAACAAAACTAAACAAAATAAATGAATCAATTATTATATATACTACACAAACCCCCAACTTTTCATGCCTTGCTATTTCTGTCGATTTGTAGGTACGAGTTAGGTACCTATCTACCTTCGTAGCTGGCAAAGAAGAATTTATATTAACTAATTTTTTTTTTTAAGATATAACCGAGACTTGATGAGAAACACAGGCACGTAATTTCATTTAAAACTGCCTGTTAGCTATTTTTATAACAAAAAAAATTGACTGGAAAGTTTGACCAAAACGTCACGGAACCCCAGCACCCAAACAAGTCGTTATGGTGTCGACTCGATAAAACATCCAATATGAGATCCCACAGCTTCCGCGTACCCCCTTTGATGGCGGCTAAAATAGCCTGCCCTACATTACAGCCTAGACTCTTACAATATACAGGACTATACAGAAAGGGTATGCTAAGCCGAAAAGGGCTCATAGTCCTCACCTTATGAATAACTTTTACTAGAACAACCCGGAATTTGCGAAAAAAAAATTAGCTATTCCATACATTTTGTCGAGTGTCATTGAGATTTTTCTATGGAACAGCTGATATTTTTCGCGTATTCCGGGTTGGCCCTATAGTAAAAGTTGTTTATAATGATGAGTAGATACTATGAGCCCTTTTCGGCTTAGCATAGCCTTTCTATATAACCCTGTATACTTGCTGTTCGTGTAGGTTGAGATGTGTTTTGTTATGCCATTGAGTGACGAGACGATCAAATCGCTCGCCTGATGTTAAACGTCACGTTTGCTTTGCCCATAACAGGTCTGCGTCACCCAGAATTTTGAACATACAGTTCAAGACCCTGCGCGGCACAGCACTGCGCTCGTCACCCTGAGATTTAAGATGTTTAATCTACTATTTGCTCCTAAGGGTTTAACGATAATTAGCATTTGCTAAGATGGACAAAAAAATGTACGCGCAGCAGGTACTAAGCAATATAACTTAACTTTACTAAAGCTTTATAAGTAAAGCCCATTTAATTATAGTGATAGCCTATAATGTATAAAAACGGTGGTAGGTACGAGTAGACATTGACATAAAAAAATTGGCTTTATGGAGACTATAGCCAAACCGTTTATCTTAGTCCTCGCCTGCGCGGTACAGAGGCGCGGGGGTATGACGTTGCGGGGGACTGAGAGGGAGGCGCGGGGGTATGACGGCGCGGGGGACTGAGAGGGAGGCGCGGGGGACTGAGAGGGAGGCGCGGGCGGCGCCGCCCCCTGTACCGCGCAGGCGAGGACTAAGATAAACGGTTTGGCTATAGCCCAACCTTTGATTATTTAAAGAGCCCAGCATATTAGATACACTCCGAATACTGCGATGCTTGCTACTACAATACAAGTATATTACTTTATTTATTTATTTATTTATTTGCACACAAAACAAATTACAATTATTAAAATATAAACAAGTATAGTACATAGTTACAATCTAGATTGCAATTCAACTATTGTGTAGTCAGAAAAACAATATTACTAGCGACGTTGAGGTTATCTACGTTATTAATATCTACTTATTTGTGAGATTATAGTATATAAAATAAATATAATATATATTTTATATATATATTTATATAAGTGGCAGGTATGAAGAAAGCGCACACCCACGAACGTACCCATGGGCTCGACCGTAGGTGCACGCCCTCCCCAACCTCATCAATCAAGGGTAGTGTTTGGGACAGTCAGACTCGTACCGGAGGTAGAGTCTGAGCTGATGTGCTTTGGATAACAAATCTCCTTTACAGTTCGAATGTAAGACAAGAATTTTGGCGCAAATATGTCAATGTCTATTCCTTCTCCGAGAATCTCATTATACTGGCGTGCCATCCTTACCAGCGGATTATAAAACGAAATGTTATTATTGCAAACTAGTAACGAAAACAGATTAGTACGAATGGACCTACGTGCACTATATCTAATATTAAAATTTAATTGGGACAGAAGTTCCGGGGTATCTACAATAGAATGAATAATTTTGTAAAGATAAATGAAGTCGAAGAACTTACGACAACCTAGATCCTTAGCAACATACGATCTTGTAATCACTTGACCATCAATTAAATAATCATGGACGATCTTGTGACGTTTATTGGTAAACGTTATAACAAAGCACTTGCTGATGTTTAGGTACATATGATTGGATTTGCACCAATCAGAGACAATATCTAGATCATTTTGTAAAAGATAGCAGTCATGTGCGGATGAGACAGTATGAAATATTTTCATATCGTCAGCATACAGCAAACATTCACAAGATAAGCGATTAATAAGATCATTAATAAATAAGACAAATAGGAGGGGCCCCAAATGGGATCCTTGGGGCACCCCAGAAGTCACCAAGGTTGGGGAAGAAAGGAACCCTTTAAGAGCAACTAATTGACTTCTATTACTGAGGTAAGAAGTTATCCAACGAAGCAGGCTACCATGTACACCATGTGAGGCAATCTTACTACAAAGTAAGCTGTGACAGACTTTGTCAAAGGCTTTTGAGAAATCTGTGTATATAGAGTCAACCTGGCCACCCTTGGCGAAACACTTGCAAAGGTAATTCTTGTACTCTAATAGATTGGTGACGGTAGACCTGCCCTTGAGAAATCCGTGTTGTTTGACAGAGAGAAGCGGTTTTAAATAGTTATAGAGATGAGAGTAAACTAATGATTCGAATAATTTAGCGAAACAGGATAATAAACTAATAGGTCTGTAATTTTCACAACGGGTTTTATCACCATTTTTAAAAATGGGTATTATATGTGCAGTTTTCCATCGATTGGGAAATATGCCACTTGCAAGTGATTTGTTAAAGATGATGCACAAAGGCACACTTAGCTCTTTACTGCACTGTTTAACAAATGAAGGTGGTAGTAGATCTGGACCAGCGCCTTTATTAATATCGAGCTGTTTCATTTTAATCAACAAATCCTGTACAGTTAATGAGATATACGACAGTGATTGAGAAGGTCCTTGTTCAGGTTGTTGAAAAGCGGAGGGCGTACTGGGCAAGTCTTTATCATAAACAGATCCAAAGTATGCAGAAAATAGTTCACATATGCCAAATCCGTCAGAAGATGAAGAATTGCCAAAACTCATAACTTGTGGCAAAGATACATGCCCCTTTCTATTATTCACGTATCTCCAGAAATGTTTTATATTAGTGCCCATAGAATCCTCAATTGAAGAGATATAGTTTTTGTAGCATTCATCAGCCATTTTCTTGAATCTATTACGCAGCAAAGAGAATGTATCATAGTCCCTAGGGTTGTTGAATTTCTTGTATAACTTATGGTATTTATTCTTTTCATCGTTACATTTAATTAATGGTTTACTATACCAAATAGGATATTTACTGGGTTTGGATGTCATAAGTGGGGTGTATTTATTAATAATCTGAAAAAGAGTTTCATAAAAAATATCAGTGCATATGTCTATATCAGGGGACGACAGTATGCTATGCCAGTCTACGACACTTAGTTCATATTGTACATCTCGATAGCTACACTTTGAGAAGTTGAGTCTTTTGCTATTGCATTTATTTAGATTTTTTACTGTATGAGTAGTCTCTAAAGGAAATTCAAACTCAAGAGCAGGGTGATGTTGGTCCAGCAAGCTTAGCGGTGAAGCCATGCTGACTGTAGGGGATTCGAGCGAGGAGAGTACTAAGTCAAGAGTGCGCCCGTTCTTATTAACAATTCTGTTACATTGATAAAGTTGGCAGAGTGAAGTTAGTTCATTCAGAAGCAAGAAGTTTTTGTTACTCATGGATTGAGATGGATTACGGTGCTATTAAACAGGTAGATAGGTACTAATTAATTAATTGTTACATTGTTATAATATTATATCATATGGGCTGATCTACTTACAATACTTACATCCTTTATCGATGCTGGTAGACTATAAAATGAATTCTTCTGCAAGAACCAGGCCTTCAATAGACTTATCTGGTGATCGTGATTTTTTGTATGATTATGATGATTCAGTATACGAAGAGAGAGGCGCTAGGCGTACTAGTATATATATCATATCGTCCTCCTTGACGTGTCCGTCAATGGCGAAACTGGCTTACAAAATACGCTTATGAGCACGAATGTGGCTGGCAAACCCAAATTTAGTTTTAAAAGTCCTATTGCATGGCGCACAATGCAATAGACCTTCGCTGTTGTATGTATAAGAATAGGAAGGCTTTGGACGGGTCCTGATAGCAAGGCGCTTTGCATCCAGATCTTGCAGACGTACTAGTAACTAGTAGCTGGCTACCCTCAGATTATGTGGATCCGCGTTATAACAACGATCCCACTTATACTCGAACTATTTCCGTGTATTCACACCTCTTGAAAGTAAATAGTGAATTGGGTCGCGTTATACCTAACCTACCGACCACTCCACTCCATAGATCTTAGATTCCTTGTTTACTATGAGTAGAGTAGTCACACTAAGTGGTATATTTATTACTTTGAATGTCTAATTTTGTAAATAAATGACATTTTTTGTTTCTCAAAGTAAAGTTATAAATAGGTACCTACCTAATTACCTATGGCCAAATTTTATTGTCGCTACCGCGTAAAACCACCCTCAATTTGTCAAGGGCCAAAAAACGTTTAGCAATAGATTGTAAAAAGATGTTCAGAATTGGCACATAAAATACATAGTTCTAGCAAAATCTGCAAAAGCTGAAAAATCACCGAACCCTGAGACGCCTCTACTGACGGTCCATGCAAACTCCATTTCACTGCTTAATTGACAAAATCTCCCAAAAGAATGTGCCCCAGTTATAGCCCGCCAATTTCTCCGCGTGTTTTAATCAAAATAATTAACCACACAAATGATTTATAGCCCCAAAGGGTGGGAGGTCCATTCGGAGAAAAAAAGGTAAAAAAACCGCGAGTGCCACCAACATCGGCCCGTGATAAGTTCGCGTAAATTTTTATCTTATGCAGTAATTTAGCCGACCCGTTATTGACCATCTGTCAAATACTGGGCTTTCACCCCGCTTGGAATGTTACGGTAATCGGGGGCCGAATTAAGGAAACAATTAATTTGGTGGAACGGAACCAGGTGGGTTATTAGAGGAATCCAATTAAAGGTACTCAGAAAATGCATACGTTGATGGCATGCGCTGTTAAAATACGCATAAAGTTCAAAAGTATGGTTATTTTGTAGTTAACTAGAAAGCAATAGGCAAGGAAATATGAATGGCGAAGTTCATTGATATTTGGTAACTCGAGGATGGTCTTAGTAAACCTCCAGAGCTAAAACTAAAAGTTTTTCTAATCTCTGTCTAATTTATATAAGTAATTAATTATTACAGCAATCACAATTCAACCAAGTTTAAATCATTCCAATAAATTAACTCTTATTAAAACCCTGCCTACTTATATTTTCACACAAAGCCAACACACAAATACTTTTATACCTATCTACAAATATCAGGTATAGAGGAGCAACATTGTTGCATTCCCACAGACGCATCACAATACATACAATTAGAAGCCTAAAATCCCCAAGTAAATCCCTTTTAATTACCGATCGAGTTGACCGTCCCAGTTAATAAATAAATAAACATACACATGATTATCGGACCGCCTGTGAGTCGCAAAACGAATAAAAATAAAAAGCCGCGAAAGATGAAAAAACAAAAAGTCTCGAAAGGGAACAACTCAATTTTGGAGGCTCAGCCGATGGAAATAAACTTGGGGAAAAAATTGCAACGGGACGTTTGTTCGTGTGCGGGAAACGGTCCCGAAAATAATTACACACTCAAACAACGTATCCAAATATAGTTTTGTAATGAAAAAGTAAGAGTAGACTTTGTGGCAGAAACTGTGCGTCCAAGTTATCGGTACGTGTAGGTAACCTTGTTTCATTAAACAGTTTTGCCATTGTTATATAATAAGATATTAAAAATACCGCACAAGCGCAATCGGTGATGGTCATGATAGCGATAAAAGCCATGTTAGCGGAGTTGATCTTCCAGCAATTATATGAGTCGATGATATTGTAGAACTTGTCGACTTGTCGAACACAAATTCGTGGTTGACATACTCGTAGTAAGAAACTAAATTGATGTATTCCTAGCAGTGGTAGCGCAAAAATATTGGTAGGTAGACCACAAACCATGTTTAAAAATTACAATCTCCGAGACGCAACGTAATTTTTAAGCAGGTGTTTGCTAGAAGAGTGAACTCATTTCGCCACAACGAAATTGTTTTACTCATTTTTTACGGCAAAACATGAAAAAATCTGACTTTTAAAAAAAGAATTGGTCGCACAGCAAGCGAAGCCCGGGCGCGCGCTCAGATTACAGAGCCGCGGCGGCGCGCGCCGGTGGTCTGCTGCCTCTGCGGACCCGCGTCCCACCTGCAACAGCTTGTCAGTTAGCTATAATAGCTAGCTAGCTACCTTTAACAGCCAGTTAGTTAGCTAGTCAATATATGCAGAGATCGAGCTGAGTACTTTAAAAGATGAGACATTTAATAGTTACGGAGAACACTACGCTGTGACTGCGACGCATGCTGTTGCGAAAAAATGTTTGTCTGGTGCGTTAGTTAAAAATTCGTCGTAAAAAAACTATCCGACTCAATCTGACTTTAATTTTGAACATTGGAGTAATGTGCTCTAATGATGATAATAATATGACCATAGTGTAATGGTTAAGTAGAAGTGTAGTTTCTTCTATTTTTTTCCCAGTCGATTAAACTACATAATATATCGTAGATAATTTGTCTTCAGTTTTATACATCGTTTAACTGTTCGTTACTGGATCATAAAACATGATAGAGTGATTTGGAAAGGATTCACATGTAGCTATTGAATATTATAATATTATAGCATCGGTTCGCTCACGCAGGACGCGCTCACCGCAGGACTATTACACCTAACGAGCCAGATTACGCGAGCTCCGATTAATTTGCAAGTCCCGTGTCTGTGCAAGTGAAGACACAGTTTTCACTAAACAGCTGAAGATACGCAGTTAAATCTGAATCTATTACGTATAACGGGCTGAATACTCGTAACGAGTACAGTGGCGAGACAGTGCCCTCGGCCCAGTACACGGTTTGTTTAAAGAGTTAGACGAGGCAAGACAGTCACTAGAATCATGATTGGTTTGCTCGGCCGAGTATGCCCATTTACTGTCTCGCCACTGTACTCGTTACGTGTGATCAACCCATTAGGGTCATTTGACATATTTTTTAATCTGCCAATACCATCTAAACTTTTCAGCTCCGTACCAAGAAATCTTAGCGCGAGCCTAAAGATCAGCGAGAAGAAAGCGAGCAGATCAGACCAGACTTTAGCTTTCATTTCACTTTGTCAGCTTGAGACAAAGTAAGACAAAAGCCAACATTATTCGATTCAGGCTCACTCTATGAGCTCATGATACAGACCTAGTACTAGAGAGAAGCACCCTACCCACACAATAAGTAAGCAAGCCCGTTTGTTGCGGTTTTAATTACAAACTTTTGTAAATTTATATAATACTTTAGACAAAACTTGCAAATCAACGCCAGCATGTCTTATGAATCATGTCAGTATGACTAATATTTCTCGGCGAAAAATTACTAACTCTTCCTCATTAAAGATCGTAAATAATTTTACAATAAACAACGATCTTCCTTCCCGAACGCGCCTATTCTCACACAATAGAATGCGTGACTGCCGACAATCGCCCTCCGAATGATCCGCAGACGTGTCTTTTTCACTTTTCGTTTGCCATTGCGCTCCCACACTAGACCAGGCTACTGTGATTGCAGTAAGGGAACCACAGCTGATCTAACTTGAAGAATTTATTTTTATTTCTTACACGTAAAAGTTGCAGTATGAACCAAAGTAGTAATGGACATACTATAGGCGCAATATTTACTTCGTTGAAATTACCAGCATACCAGCTGAAATAAACTTGCGAACTTGTAAGGAGCACCAAATAACTTGCACACTTAGTTTTAAGCTAGAGTTTACTCGATTTTTAGTGATAGAATGGCTGTAGTAGTGCGTAGTAGCAACTTTAGTGTTGCCATTCGTCGTAGTTTTATGTTGATATTTTAGCAGTGTGGTCAAAAGTAACACTGTGGTGATGTAGTTAGGTACTTACGCATCTAAAAATGGAAGCCTGACCACAAAGTGTTATACTAATAATGGTAGTTGTCTAGAGACGAGCACAAAATAAATATACTCGTAATTATTGAAATTGTGAAAGTTTTTTTTCACTAAAGGTTAAAATTCGTTGCAAATGTCAAGTATGTTTTATAGCATGCGGCTTGGCCAGTCACTTATTTTATTATTTATTTTTTTATCAATAAAAACTATTACATATAGAAAAACTAATAAATTAATCTTATTTCTTACCATTCTCATTGACACTATTATTAACAAGAATCGTCCAATACCGAGCGTAGCTTTTCTTATACACCATCTACCTTCAGTGACAGTGATCCATAACTTCCCATACTGCTAATACATTGTCTACCTTCCGCTAAAGTCCAACGAATGGTGTCACCTTCCCGGTACCGCATACAATTTTTTCAAGTTATTATTGTTTAATCCAGCGAAGGAGTGCTGAGACACGTTCGGGACAACGCTGATATATTGCGGGTGATACTGATACCTGCCACAATTAGCTCGCAGGGTGGACCGGCGCGCGGCGGCGGGGGCTTTGATGTTGGGGGTGACATTTGGGGGTGACATTTGGGGGTGAGAACTGCTTTGGTTGGTCTAGCGAATTGATTGATTAAGTAAGCAATCGTGAATCTTATTTTTATCAATTATAAATTAAATTAGACTTGAACTTGATTGAAACATTCCTGAATTTTGAATCAATATTGAAAAGACTATCAAGATTTTTTATCACTATTATTTTATTTTTACTAGGTATTTATTCCTATACTTTGACTTTATTTGATTTCTTTTCGGCTTTCATCACAGCTTTGATGGCTTTGAGAAAATTTTGAAACTTGACTTACACGCATCATACGTGTGGAGGAGAAATGAAATTGCAGTGTAGGTTTAGGTACGTCATTTAACAAAGGTATGGATTTAAAATAATAATAATTGTGATATTAGAATATGAGATTATGATGGTTCTCAGACCTAATCTTTCCTATATCTTATAGTCTATGATCGCAATCATAGGCCTTATCGTTTGTTTCTTATATTTTGATGTAGGTAAACGTTCAAAAAGTCACAAAGCAATTTAAAACGATAAATAAATTGTACGTATTTGGAAAAACCAAATTGATTTGCGATTATCTGTGCGATAATAGGCCGCAGACACACAGTTTGTCCGGGGAGGCTGCGCGGGCGCGTCCATTCGATGCAAATTCTCACATCGCCCTTCGTGTGTAGTGTGCCTTAACATATAGAAGACTTCCGTTTAGAATTCTGCCTGATTTTGTAAAAGCGAAAAGAAAGGCATTTATTTTGGCAGTCTAAGTATGTTTGTTTTGTACGTATATTTACGTAAGCTATACCGTAGCGATTTTGCCGTAGCCTCCGGTTTTGATGAATGATAAGTGAATCTATTCGTTACTAGCTGCATCCGGCGGTTTCACCCGCTGTTTTTTTTACTTTTAAACCTTCCCTGTATGAGAGCAAACAAAACAAAAAAAAAATATTCAAACCGGTCCAGCCGTTTTCGACTTTAACCAAGACAAATGAACAGCGATTCATTTTTATACATAAAAGAGAAGATTATGGTCCGGGTGACATAGACTACATTTTTATGTGATCGAAATCAATAGGACAAATTCTCTCTCAAAAATCTAGGAATCCCTCAAAATATTTTTTTTCTGTAGTTAGCCTATACTTTTAACTTGTTCAAAGTAATCTTGACAGTAACCAGACTGCTGAAATATTTAAATTGTTTTTTTTTAAAAGATGATGTGGTCAAAAGTGGTAATCCACACATTGTCATGATCCACACTTAGCCTGGAACTGGAAATGTCTCACAAAAATTACTTAGCGTATTTTTAATAGTACCCGCTCTATTTCCACAACTTGTACCACCGCACCCCGGAATGCTTGGAATGCAATATTCGCTTCTACGGTGTAAGGGCCGCCTTTAAATAGCTGCGCGAACGCATGAGGGATTATGGGATCGAGTCGCGATTGTTCGCACGCAGAGGACATACCTACTTACCTACTACACTTCGATTATGGGATTGAGTCGCGATTTTTCGTATGTAGAGGACATACTACCTACTTACCACACTTCGATAATAGGATCGAGTATCGAGTCATGATTGTTCACACGCAGAAGACATACCTACTACGGCTACTACGCTACGCTTTGATTATACGATCGAGTAATTGTTAGCACACAGAGGACAGACCTACTGGCCTACTACACTTCAAATATAAGATCGAGCTGCGATTGTTCGCAAGCAGAGGACACACCTACTACGCTACGCCTCGATTATGAGAACGAGTACTTGACTGAGCACAGAGGACGTACCTATCTCCATATTTACTTACTACATTTCTACGGGATTGAGAAGCGATTGTTCGCGCGCAGAGGACATACTACTTACCTACTACACTTCAATTATGGGGTCGAGTCGCGATTGTATGCACGCAGAGGACATACCTACTAAGCTACGCTTTGACTATAAGATCGACTAATTGTACGCACACACAGGACATACCTACATGCTTACTACATTTCGATTATGAGATCGAGTCGCAATTGTTCGCACGTAGAGGACATACTACTTATCTCCTACACGTCAATTTTGGGGTCAAGTCACGATTGTTCGCACGCAGAGGACATACTGCTTACTTACCACATTTCGATATGTCGATACCGCCTAAATATTAGTAATATTTAAGGGTACTACAACCTTTTATTTCCTTTTGTATGGGCTACATGAGACAACATACTTTACGGCTGAATCAAAAGGCGTATAAGTAGGTAATATTACCATTTTTAATTACTTATAGGTTGTGTTTTAAAAAATGTAACTTTAGTTCAAATAAAATTTACCAAAGCACAACCAAAATAATTGATCATTGATTGATCAAACCGGAAAGCGGACACAATTCTGTAGATCATGCGGTGGTAATCGTGATTCTTTTGTGATTACAATGTAAATCGACAAAGTCATAGATTGATTAGATTGCACGCTGCTAAGCAGTTGTTAAGATTCGCAAATGTCATTTAACTTGTGCGCAATAAAAAAACGTAGTGCGCAGTGCTAACAATGTCACTTAACTTTAAGAAAACTTTATGTGAAGTCCTTAGATTTGCCAATTACCTCACCAAAGCCACACTACCTAACCTTGTATGCAAGACCAACGTCATTTTATGACAGCATAGCGAAGTGATTCGATCGAACAAGGGCCGTGGAAACGGCGCAAATGGAATTATTTCTTTGTTTTACTCATTTGGCTTTGTATAGAAAAAAATATTCATAAATGCATTTTTCTGTATTAGGAATGACATTTTAAATACGTAGTTATTATGGTAAGACATTTCTTTTTAAGTCGCATACTGCTATGTATGTATGTATGAACCATTAGTTCATGGTGAACTGAACCTCGCGATCTCTGTATCCATAAAACACCTCATGCACTGAAATTGCAAAATTTTATGGCTGAAAATAGGAGTATGAACAATTATTGAACATAAGAATTTTGTTTTTATGTGAAGATTTGTAGATACGACGTGAGCCATTGAGGGGGGAAAGAAGTCGAGCCGAATCTCATCCAATCTCATATAGGAGTGGGGGGGGGGATCTCAGCATGTCTCACGAAAATATCTCTCCACAAATATCTCACCAAAGTATGAAAGGAAAAATCGCCAAAATCACCTCACGTAATTAATGTACGACCCCCAACCACGCTAGCTCTGCTAAAATTATCAACCACACACTCGTTCTTCGTAATATTTAACTGATTAGCATAATTATGTTGGACACAGCGAGGCACCTTAACCCCGCCACAGTGTGGGCAACAGTTGCTACGCGGCTACCGGGCGTGGGAACTAGAGACCAGGACTATATACCTACAGGTATACCTACGTACGAGTACATATGTAGAGTCAGCTTTAGGTATTCAGTTAGAAATGAGTTAAAGTTACTATTTACACGAGCTTCTGATGAATGCTTTTGATCTTTGAATTTCAAGAAATTCAAGGTTTATAGTTTTGAGTAATTATGAGCCCTTTTCGGCTTAGCATACTCTTTCGTTATAAACCTGTATAAACAAATAGATAAACTCTATGTCGTTCACTCCAGAAATTAAAAGCAAAAAGATAAGCCAAAGACAGAAATAGGAAGGTAAAGGATTATGCAGATAAATAAGTAAAAGCAAGTAAAAGGTATAAAACCGCTGGACACAGCTTGTCTATAAAACGCCGCAATATCAATAAACGATTTCATGAGCAGAGCTACAGAATGGTTCCACAGTTACGGCATATTCAAAACGCTTGTTAACACGTTCACGGACACTCCGTCGACAGACGATAAAAAGGTCTATTACGGCGTGACACCACGTCGATCGACGTTTTAGTAAATTGCAAAAAAAACGCTACTACGTCTGTAAACGGCCGCTTTGAATACATTCATACAGAGAATACGATATTGTGCCACAACACGATCAAAGTTCACATCACTAGTGTCACACGAAGTACGAAATAAAAAGCCGTTATTTCAAGTTCTCCCCGCACCCCCTCCCACGCACACCTCGTGGCACTACGCCTGTTGCCGTGCGATTTTCGTACTTCAGTCGCCCAGTGTCACCGTGCGGAACAACACGCTGCGCGCGGCCGTCGCGTCGCCGTTCCCGAATAGATCGAGACTTCGAACACGAGGTGAGTTACGAATGTTATTTATTTTGTTTTTTATGTAGGATGCCATGTATATGTATTGGGGTACTTTAGGTGATAATAACGAGCACAATATATTATAAAACTAAGTAGTCTAACCCCTTTTACGAGTTGTTTATTAGGTTAAGTTTTTCTTGCAAAATCTTCTCGAATGTTGCCATTTGCAAAAACATTGTTTTACTATGGAAACTAACGTGGTTTTCACATATTTTTGTTATAACGTTTTTACGTGAGTATTCCCGTGTTTAATTATAACAAAAACATTGTTTTAGTTGATACATATCGTTTCAGATGGCGTCTAAAAGAAAAAAAACAGAGCCTAAGGATACCTCCATATTTGACGACTCATCTATTATTGACGAAAGCTTTCACGACCCTTATAGCGATGACGGTGAATATGGATCTGATAAAGATTTTTCACCCAAAAACCAAGAAAATAGCAGTAGCGATGAATCCATATTTGATACTCGGAAATGGCGTCAGACTCAAAAACATATTTCAAGTGAAACAGAGAGGTCAGAAACTGATGAAGACAACAGGATTATAGAACAGGACAGGACTGGTGTTGACGACGATAAAAATGACGATACAACTGACTTAGAAACAGATGACGAGCTTTTCCAACAGTCTAAGACAACTAAACCCAGGCATTTAGCTCTAATCCACGCTCCAAATCAAGAAAATGAACAAGAGCTAATTGAAACTTTGAAGCCATATCATGCTCAAGAAGTTTTGCAGTTGGACCAGGGCCTAGAACTTTTGGAGCCTGACAATACCCAAGAGTCTAGTGGACAGCCTCAAGAAAATTCAACTCCAGCACCTTGTCAAGCTGATACATGGCCACCTCCACCACACTTTTGTGAAGGCTGGGAAGTAAACACGACTGACATTCCTGAGTTTGGTTTTGATGATACAGCAAGTGGACCTCGTATTGCAATCGATGAGAATACTACTGTGCAAGATATGTTTTATCACATATTTACACCTGACATTATTGATTACCTAGTTACATGCACTAACGCGTATGGCAAATCTTTAACTCAGCAAAACAGGCCTCACACAAGGTATGCTAGAAACAAGGTATTCAAAGAAGTTGATGCGGACGAAATGAAGACGTTTCTTGGATTAACTTTGCTTCAGGGCCAAATAAACATCCATGATCGGAGAAAGCTATTTACGAAAACAAATCCGATATATTATCATCCGATTTTTGGCTATACTATGTCTGGTCGACGGTACGAGCAAATTTTGCGTTGTTTACATGCTGCAGAATTGGGTGCTAAAGGGGCTGAGAAGATATCCGGATTTATGGATATGCTGACTAGAATATTTCGAAGTATCTACTATCCTGATAAAGAATTATCACTTGATGAATCTATGCTATTATTCCGAGGCCGCTTGATATTCCGGACATACATGAAAAACAAGAAAACTAAATATGGAATAAAGTTTTATGTACTTACAAGTGCTGATGGCTATGTGTTGAACATGAGGATGTACTGTGGCAAGAATGACGTGGAAGATGAAGAAAGTACAGTTAGTCCAAAGTTGGAAAAGTTGGTTCTCCGGCTGATGAGACCTTATTTACTAAAAGGACACGAATTGTATATGGATAACTTCTATAATTCGGTCTCCCTGTCAGAAAAACTTCTTGATCTCAAAACTCATACAAATGGCACGTTGAGATCTAACAGGAAAGGCGTCCCTGGAGTTTTGACAAAAAGGAAGATTACCAAAGGTGAACATGTATGGATGCAAAAGAATAGAGTTTACGTCAGCTTCTGGAAAGATAAAAGAAAAGTCTTGATGATAACCACATTGGATCACCCTGAAATCATTGACACAAGAAATAAACGAGGACAGATTCGCAAAAAACCAAAAGAAGTGGTGCGCTATAACGACCACATGGCGGGAGTGGATCGATCTGATCAAATGATCAGTTATTATTCTTGTCCTCGAAAGTCAATTCGCTGGTATAAAAAAGTTTTATTCCATTTGCTTGACGTGTCTACTTGGAATGCATATTACCTATATAAAAAATATGTCAAACAAAATAATAAATACGAATTCATCGAGTTCCGAGAGACATTGATACGGAACCTGCTAAAAATTGAAGATGGTGCCACTGCAAAAGATTTTTTTGGCAACAAAATACCAAACTGGGTTAGACAAGGCAAACAAGAAGCTTCTTCTTCAGCCGCCGTGACATCAGAACACCGGGTAGTTGGACATGCATCAGCTTCAAATGCTGCAGAGGTTGGACACTGGCCCATACGTATTCCAGCTAAAGGAAACAAAAAGAAATATGCATTTTTGGCTTGCAAAGTATGTATGAAAAAGAAAGAACGACGTGAAACAAGTTATAGGTGTAAAGGTTGCGTTAACTCTCCTCCATTATGTCCATCGTGTTTTGAGGAATGGCATCTGAGTTTGAATAATAATTAGTACTGCTTCTATGCAGTACCAATTATTAAAACTTAGATAAACAATACAGTATTTTTTAATAACGGGTTGAATAAATATTTGAGACTGATTTTACTGATTAAAAGACATAATTTTGAGACTTAATAATTAAGATGTTGTAACTGAAAGAGATTATTATATTTCGCGTAAGTGTTGTACGTGTAAGTGCGTAACTTTATAATAACTAAACAATAATAAATGTATCGTTGATTTGAAAGAGTTTTTTTTTTATTGTAGCTATTGTAGCTTTAGTTTGTAAGTAATAAGTTACTATCACACTGATATTATAAAAACATAAGACAACCGTCTAAATAATGCACCGCCACTGGCCGATTATGTCACCGCAAATAAAATATGATCCGTTTGATGAGACATCCGTCTATAGGCGAGATCGTCTACTGCCGTGAATGTCACTGCACACACCCATGGCTCTGATAGTTATGACACTCGCCTATAGCCGGTACCGTCCATGGCCGTAATTGTCATAACGGTGACATTCTGATATGCTTGATATGACATCCGTCTATAGGCGAGATCGTCTACTGCCGTGAATGTCACTGCACACACCCATGGCTCTGATAGTTATGACACTCGCCTATAGCCGGTACCGTCCATGGCCGTAATTGTCATAACAGTGACATTCTAATATGCTTGATATGACATCCGTCTACACACGTTATCGTATATAGCCGGTAGTTGTCATATGACATACATAAATACT
This sequence comes from Alcis repandata, assembly GCA_949125135.1. Taxonomy (NCBI): domain Eukaryota; kingdom Metazoa; phylum Arthropoda; class Insecta; order Lepidoptera; family Geometridae; genus Alcis; species Alcis repandata. The sequence goes on along the minus strand of OX421225.1, from coordinate 1,114,763 downwards.
CTATTACATATGACAATCCGTCGACAGCCGTTGTATGGAAAATCAAGTGTCATATAGTGTTTTTCTTAAAGATACTAGTGTCCGTGAACGTGTTAAATCTGCAGCTTTGTGGCGACGGAGATCCAATGGAAGGCACTTTTAGCTAGAATCTGTAGATTAAAAAAAACGAATAAAAATCAAAACCAACCTTTCGAGAGCCACCTGTAACTGAATCCCAGTGGTGAGTGATGATTAAAGGTTGAGTAAATACAGGGTTATTCATAAAGGGTATGCTAAGCCGAAAACGGCTCCTAGTACTCATCATTATGAACAACTTATACCTACTATCTTATATCTAAAAAAAATCAGCTTTTCCATACATTTTGTTGAGTGTCATTGACATTTTTGCATGGAATAGCTGTTTTTTTTTTCTTTTTAGAACTTTTTATGATTGAAATAAAAAATCTGCATAATTCGACAGCTAAATAAAAATGTACAGTTTTTGTCTCCTAAAAACTAACAAATATACGCTTCTATGAGTCATCTAGGCCTCTTCCAGCCGGCTCACGTCCCGTTTGCGAGAGCGTCGCGCCGGCGCCGCGCGCCGGGTTGCCTGGTAAGGGCCGGGCCACACGGTGCGGTGCGGCTCCGGCGCGGCGCCTGAGCGGTGCCGCAACGTTTTCCTACATATAAAAATGTATGGTATGCCACACGGTACGTCCGGCACCGCTCCGGCGCACGCAGGCGCACCGGACAACGGCGCGAGGCAGACGAAGCGGGGAGGGGTGCGGAGTGATGCGGTGCGGTGCGGTGCCGCATCGTGTGGCCTGGCACTATCGCGGCGCCGCGGAGGCTGCCGGCCCGTCTGTACCACCCTTACCTTGTTGCCTAGCCTTGTGAGAAGAGCTGACGTTAAGTGCATGCTAGACCTACAGGGTTATAAGGAAAAGGGTTGCTAAGCCGAAAAAGGCTCATGGTACTCATGGTTTTGAACATTAAACCACTTTTAGTATGAGACCAACCCGGAATTCGAAAAAAAAAACAGCTGTTCTATATATTTTGTTGAGTGGTCCCATAGTAAAACTTGTTCATAATGATGAGTACCATGAGCTCATTACATCTTAGCATTGCCTTTCCTTTCCAACGAAGATCGCGGGTCGAACTTGGACAAGACTGGCACAGGACCGGGATGAGTGGCGTACAAGAAGAGAGGCCTATGCTCAGCAGTGGGCGATAACGGGCTGATGATGATGATGATGATGATGATTGCCTTTCCTTAGGATCCTGTATAAGGGTCTTACTTTTAAAACGCTGCCTAATTTTGGTAGCGTTAGGTAGCACGACGATCTTCATTTTTGCAAGTTGTTTGTTGACTTACCGTGTTATTGTGTTGTGTTGTTATTACAAGTTCTTAACTTACCGTATTGTAATGATTGTGCCGTGTGCGGGTCAAATCTTTGAAGTCAAAAAATAAAACCATTTCCTGATAATGAACTGAAATTTGGTCCTATAGGTACCTATAGGTAACCTCTCTAGTGTACAGTTTAAAGGTGTAAAATCTACCCAGCTTCACATTTTCTTTCACATCTACCCAGCTTTCACTGTAGATTTCCATAATAGGTGATATCGGGTCTACGTTTGAAAGATTTATTTGACAAATCTAAACTAACAAAAATATTATCTATATTTGTCATTGCAATCTATTAGACCAGGACATCAATATTTTTAGAAAAAATGATCTGTGATCTTAATAGTCTTCAAACTTCGGCCCATTGAATTCTGTCGTTGACAAGGAACTCTAAACAAATCGACTAATTCCCTCAGCTCATTCCCTGCATTTCCCTCCACATAGATACAAGCTTGAATTATGACATTTCACCGAGACACCGCAGACGTCGGACAACAAGATACAATCGCTCGTTGATCGCAGACGCCACGCTCCACGGGAGGGGTAGATCCGAGATAAATCGCTCCGGAGGGTAGCTCCCCAAGGCTAGGATGTGGTCAATTTGTGGCGAGCTGATTATTTGCGGACCTTACGTTTGTTGCGATTTCTGAATAACAACTTTTAATTGAAGAAAAACAAAGACTTTGATCCAGGATCGCTTATGATGTTAAACAATGTAAAAAACTTATTAAAGATTCTATCTAGATGAGACTAGATAAGTAAATCCAGCTCGGATTTCACCAGTATTTTGCTTGATAAAACGCTACGCTTTATGGATCTTGCTTATAAAGTTAAAAGTTAAAAGTTATAGTCACTGCTTGAAATGCTCTGAAAACTTCTCGCTGACATGAAATGTCACGTGTGAAAACAAGACAGAAAATGTTAAGCATTGATTAAATTTACTCAGGCTTTATAAATAAGGCCCTGTATGTTTGTGTCTTGTTAAATCTGGATTCAAGTCGCGAGTGAATCGGTTTCTTCTAGGCAAGCGTGCTCCATCGTAGACCGCATCATTGCTTACCATCAGGCGAGATGGCGGTCAAGCGCAAGCCTATTACTGAATAAAAAAACTATTCATCCATCCAAATTTGAGCAGCTTGTCAAAAGTGGCGATGACCCCCGTTGAATCGGTTTCAATCTGGCGTCACGGTCGGCGCGCCCGCTATCGCTGCAATTAGTGCGTCTGCGAGCCGCAGTGCGTAGCGGATTCATACTCGTAGCTATAGCTGGCTGGAACCATGGCTGTGTAGTGTAATGACTATACGTAGGTATGTATTAGACAACCCTGTAATTGAACTGCGTTTCCTGATCGATGTCTTCGACCGTTGTCAGAGGAGTACAGATACTTCCTCACTTTTATACACACGTGTGGAATTGAAAATTTGTTTTAAAGTCGATAAAACAAAGGATGTCGCACATTTAAAAACACACCAACCTATTTTTATCCGAGGCTTTCTATATCTAAAAAAAACTATTATTGTCAATTCGTTCATAACATGAAGCCCGAATAAGATAGGAAATACCTACGAGTTGAAGTTTGCTTTTTAATCGTTAAAATTTATTTATTTAATCCTAAGGTGAGGTTTTAGGCCAATCCTTCAAATAAATCCCTTTATTCTTCGACTTGAAAAAAAACTGTGGTTACTCTACTACGGCAAATTAAATCTTGAATTAATTATTATAGAGGTGGACAGGAAGGTATTTTTGCGTACCTACGTACCTACCTAGTTTTTTGTTGCCTTTAGCGTGCCAAAAGGTTTCACATAAAAAGTTACCAAAAACTAAAAGATTTATCACCAAGAAAAGACCTAGATTTGTGTATTTATAAATTAGGCTTTCTTAGAAAATGCCTGGAATTCGCTCCGAGTGTTCAACAAAAGTAAAAATATAAATTATGTGTGGCCATTATTTTTTAATTAACGAATTGACCAGATGACCACCGGAGTTTGAATATCATTGATGTGGTCTGCACTGGATGGGGTATCTTGGAATGAACACATTTTTTTTACCATTTTAGTGGTGATTTTCATTTCGCAGTAATAAAATCGTCAACAAAAAATTATTCATTTCAATTATTAAATCATTACTTTAATCGCTTTAGTCGATAAGGCTGCTCGTATACTTGTTTGTTATTGTTAAGCTTAATTACTTTGTATTTTCGATGATAAAAAATAAATATCATATTACACCTGCCCTCTTGGTACGAGCCGTGAGCAAATTAAATTACCTCTCCATCGTTTTAATTTACTTTACGTGCAATTATTATTCTATTCTGCACTACTATTACATATTTCTTTTACACACTCCACTTTTACACACAGACTCGCAAATACTTTGCAAGGGACCAAAAACCCTTATTCTAAATGACATACTCGTATACTTGAAATATCATATTTTTAACAAAGTACATATATTTCAAACTAGATCACGACCCAGCCAATCCAACTACATCAATGGACTATGGGATTGAAAATAAACATCACAGGATTCAAAGCGAGTATTTAAAACATTTGGACACACGCTGGCTGGTTACCTACTGTTTTGGAATTAGATTTAGGTCAATCGACCTACCGCAACGCGATGGGATTTATTCTGCAAACCAATAACGACTCAGAATAGGCCACGAGTTTTGTTTAGGTTACCTGCGAGATCTTGGTTTAATTAATTGCTATTTTATAAAATAATAAAAATATAGATAGATAGATGGGAAGATAGGTATTGTTTTTTTAATTGTTTTTGTGTTCTGTTATTTTATTAGTATATAGGTACCTCTAGTAGCTATTTAATTGTATCGTTATATTAAAGTCGCCAAACATCTGGTCCTAGAAACACGAAAGTCTTCATTTTACAACTGTACCTACTTTTAAGTTAAGCCATGTCAGAGAACTTACAGGAGACTTAAAAACATTAGCACTGGGGCTAGCAACTCGGCTTATACGAACTTATTTAGCTTTACTATTTGTTTTTCGAGTAAACTGTTTTAATAAACTTTTATTATTAACTAGCTGCGTTCCGCGGTTTCACCAGGCCTGTGATGAAAAACGGTAATGAAAAATTGCTTATGTTATTTCAAGGTAAACATTATTTCTATTCCAAATTTCATTCAATTCCGTCCAGCCATTTCAGCGTGAAGGAGTAACAAGCCTACTAACAAACTTTCACTTTTATATTGCACTAGCTGACCCAGCAGACTTCGTACTGCCATACACAGTACTCCTACAGTACTTCTCTATGGTACTGCCTAATTAAATTGCAATAACTTTATAAACTTACAACCTACATTGCTTAAACAACAGTGAGTGCTTGCAATTCAATATGAATTTTATACAATAGCAATAAAGCTCGTTTTAGTTAGAAAACGTTTGTATGGGAAAAAGAAAAGGGCTGTTTTTAGGGTTATTCAATATTTCTGAGAGATTTTCTTAATATTTTTTTCCGTAAGAACCTTCTCCTAATAATAACAAATACAACAAAAAAAGAATTAGTGAAATCGGTCCAGCCATTCACGCGTGACGCCGTGACCAAGGAAAACTGGTTTCATTTTTATATATTATATTATATATTGCATATTAGTAGGAGTAGGAAGTACGATATTTCGACAATAATATTGCTTTACCTTCAGTCTAAATAAAATATAAAAAGACTTTTGAGAAAACGACGTAACTTCACAAGAATTATTCAAGCGCATTCCATCGTAAATTGCGGCCATATCAAAATAAACACTTCTGCAATCGCGATGATCGTAAGATGTCCAATCGGGTACTTTATTAAAGGTTCGCGATCGCCCGCGGCCGCTCCCGAATTTTATGAAAACCTTAAGTATGTATAATGGCACATGGAGACCAGACTGGCATTTAGAGACTGTAGAAGACGGTACGTAAGCTTTGAACTGCAGGTGGGTCTTAGAGATGCACACTGAAGCACTGTTTCTTTTAAGCTTTCGTTTTTAAGTATAAGGCTGATTTTAAAGTTAGTCGGACTATCGACGCGTGTAGCTGCTGATTGATCAACGAGTAATTAGTGCAACTGACTATAAAACAGATGCAATTCTAATTAATAATGAAATTGAATTCCTTAACGATCAGCGCTGACCGTCGGTATTGGTCAACGTTACTCTAAAATCTACCCAAGAGGCGAGTTCCACAGCCTGTAGAGCTTACGTACTGTCCACAGTGTGGTAGAGTCGGCACTGTGCCGAGTACAGGTGTGCGGTGACCGTTTGGGAATAATCGGAGGTGTGGAAACGGTCAACGTTTTGTTTTAGTTTTATTAAATTCCCTTTTATAATAATGAAAGCTAATTTTGATTATTTGTTTGGGATTGTAGTAAATGTTTGATAGAAATCTTCATTCTAGGATAAAGAGGTTAACTGTGCGTGGGCCCAACTTTAATGTAACTTGCAAAAAGAGATATTTACAACTCGACTATGAAAATCAGGGATTTTCTTAACATTACAGTGGTTAATTTAATCGAAAAATCCCAAACATCTCTTTATTTGACAAATCGAACCTTAATTTAATTTTACTACTACTAATAGATAGAGATAGAAAAGATTTAACTATGAGTCGTATCATTTTATAATACGTTTTCATTTTACTTAAATAGTTTTACACCAACACCGTCTCCACAGCACTCCTGCGCATCTAATTAAGTCACCGGTAGGTCGACACGCGACCGGCGCAGATGCGCGCGTCTACCGCTCCGTCTGAGGGCCAGTGCCGCTTTGGCCGCGTTTATAGGGATTATTCCGATCTGTCCCCCAGTTTTGTCCCCTTATGGGGACAGATTAAATAAAAAAATTGGTTGCCTGTAAAGTCGGTATAGGTACGGGCGAAAGTTTTACGTGACAACGACTTATGTCTGTCTCTCTCGCTCTTAGGCGGGCTAACCATGCCCGAGTGGAAGGGACGCGTGCCTCTCACTCGCTCTCATTGTGAGCGCATAACGTGAGCGGAGCGTAACGCAGTTTCTTGAAGTGTCACCCGGCAAACCAATTTATAAGACGTTGTCACGTCAAAAGTTCGATCTGTCCCCCTGTATCGAACATTTTTGTCTGATCTGTCCGCATGAGAGGTCAAAATTGCGACAGATCGAAATAATAGTATAATATTTTAGGGTTTATTCCGATCTGTCCCCCAAATTTGTTCCCTCATGGCACAGATCAAACAAAAATGTTCGATACAGAGGGACAGATCGATTATTTTTTGTTTGATCTGTCTGCGTGAGAGGACAAAATTGGGCGGGGACAGCTCGGACGTTTTTTTAGCAAGTTAGAGCAGTGTGATTAATCAATACGCATTCGCTTGTATAGATTCTTGATGACAGAAGGGTAATTGAAAAGACGCTGAAGGCTGCCATTTTGTCTCATACTCCATCGTCGCTGTCACTCCGTTGCTCCCGAGATAAGAACGTGGCCATCAATGAGCCGTCTACAGCTTTGTGTTTCATCGTCTCTTGTTTTGATCGCTGCAATATCTCCTGCCGGTTGTAAGTCTAATGAGAGCTGCAAAATAATGTAATGATTAATTACTTAGACGTCGAAATTTTTGGTAAGGTTGAATTTTGACAATAATAAAATCATAGTATCATTTTTACAGACTTTTTTACATTCAGACATTAGTACATTTATTCCATACACCCAAATTTCAACTAATTAGAACTGATTTAACTGGTTTAATTTGGATAGATTTGTAATGTATCGCGGAAATGTGACTCCCAACTCATGACCATCACGTCGCAGTTCTCTATGTTTTAATCAGTGATGCTTTGTCTCCCAAACTCCCAACAGTGAACGTCTATTGGCCAGTTCTATAGCTACTTGTTCTATAAGCATGGCAACACTGGCACACCTACATATCGGGTCGAGAGTGGTTTATTTCGTTAGCGCCTCGGAGTAAATATAACTCCGACGATGCGCCGAGGGTGGGGAACTACTAAGGAAAGTTGAAAAAAAAATAATGAAATACGAAAGTGTTTTTGACGTAAAGGGCAAGTTTTGCGCATTGGTGAGTTTCGCCGTTTTTTAAGAAAGACGGGGTTTAATTCAGTATTTAGTTATAATCAGTCTCAACTCTTAACTCAACTCTTAACAGAAGAAATTATCTAAACCTATAATTAATTTATTTAGGAACTAAGGAACTAACTATTAAAAAATATTTATTTGCAAGATGAAGAATAGACAAATAAAAGCTTGCAGCACTAAATACACGATTAGAGCTTTTTAAGCTTAGAAATATTAGTAGCCCTCACACTCACACACACTTATGTATCACGTGAAATATAGTGACGTACATTTTATCTACTTTCTTATCCCTAACAAGGTAGATATTTAAATTTTTGCTATTATTGGGCAAAACAGATAATGTCTTATATCAAGTAAGTGTACCATATAGCATAATTATAGCATTTGTAGCCATCGACTAACATTCTTCTTCTTCTTCAGACTTTAGAACAGAGATCATTTTTTATTTTCCTTGGTAATAAATCCTGGACTCCTGTGTCAACGATTGAAATATCAATCACACTGATAACGCAGCCACTGGCCACATTATCTTTTATCCTTAATTTATAGCAAGAGAGTTCAAATTCCGATCAAAAAGTATTTATTATAAAATTTCGGGTACCATCTTAAAAACCCTATAAATCTTGGAAAACGCCCCGTCAGCCTGCAATTATCGTTATCGATAAATAAATATTTATGTGGCAACATTATGCGGGTGAAATTATGACAATTTAAACAATTATACGGCTAACGAGAAACCGCGGCGTCGCCGAGGGTGGCCGAACTACCGGCGACAACGATGCTCTACCTTGTACTTCTTTTCTTTAATAATAGGCTTGCGTTTGACTGCCATCTTGTCTGATGGTGAACAATGATGCGGTCTACGATGGAGCATGCTTGCATAGAACAAACCGATTCACTCTCGATTTGAAGACAACCATTTTATATCTAACGGGGACCACCCACTCAGGCAGAGCATTCATTGTTTCTTCTCTTTTATCTTTCTGTATTTTACTCTTTGTTTTAAATGACGTGAAAATAATATAATATTTTTGTTAAAAAGCAGCTCTAGTAAGACTGTAGAGTTGTATTGTTGCAGGGTTTTTATCTATATTTGTCTTATAAAAAAATCTATAGTCCAAACTAATTAACATATATCAGACAAAAAAATTAAGTAGAGCATCTTTCCATTCGAGCCCGCTAACTCCAAATGTTGCCAGTTCGCGCGGTACATTATAATTTATTTTGTCATTTCGCATCACAATGAGTTGCGCCTGCGCCGCCCGTAATGAAGACATCACGACCAGCTACCATACTCGGCTTCCCTCGAAATTGAGACATTTATAAAACAACTTATAACCCTGTAAACTCGTAGTATATAATTGTTGACCCATAAACTAAGCTGTTCTAACTGCACTAAAATTACTTGCATTTCTTAGTATAATTTTTAATAATAGGGATTCAAAATTCAAAATAATTTATTCAAATATGGGTACATTAATGTACACTTATAAATGTCAAACACAATTTTTACGAATAAATTAATATAATAAATTAATAATAAAATAATATTATTGTAGTGTCAAAAAATTATACAAAACAATTGCAATGTCAAAAAATCAATGTATAAAATAGCTACAATAGTAGGTATAATCAGTCAAGTATTATTATTACATTCTAAATACAATTAACGTAAAGAGACTTTATCACAGATGAAGTCGTCAATTTTGTAGTAAGCCTTTTCAATTAAAAAGTCTTTTAAAATTCTTTGAAAATCTGTGTCTTTCTTATTTACTATAGAGTAACAGGCAACAAGTTATAAATAATACGTAAATTTTCCATTTTTATGATAGACCAAACAGTTTTAGACCATATTAATTAATTTATATGTTATGATTTAATTAATTGATTAAATAGCAGAAATATTGTTATTTATTTTTAATTTTATTCAGTTTAGAAATTAGTATCACAGAATTGACTTCACAGATATGTAACAATCATTTATTTTGAGAAACGATATTTTAGCAAGTTTTTATTGGATAATAAGTTTATATTTGTTATTATGTGATTAAAACGATGTTATATTTTACTTATTTTCTGTTTTTATCGGTCGACACAGCATCTAATTCCAAAAACCTGCTAAGAAATTGTACAGACGTTGTTCCTGTCTATAACGTGATACAGAAATCAGTTCACCGTGGAAAGGTTCCTTGACTTCCTTGTATCACTTAGATAAAATGGGATGTCTCAATAAACGTGACATAAGATAAAAACAATACTTATTGCGAAATAACCTGTTCCTAGGCTTTTTTTGCATTTGTTCAAGGTAATTTTACAAATGAATGTCCTAACCTGCAACAACTTTCATTCACAAAAACACTTCGCATAAAAAACCAACCCAAAACATTTGTGTAAAACTTAGTAAAGTAAATAAAAAATACTTTCCCACCGCCCACTAATTGCTGCCACGTGGTGCCAAACAATGTTTAAACACCTTTACTATCTTAAATTCTTTAAATTCAGGTAAAGTTTTGGGTAGTTTTATTTTGACGGCTTAGGTAGATGTCGATAAGAATGGTGGCGCTTGTGTAATCCAAAACAGATGTTTGACTGATTATGGTAATAATGAGATTATCAGGTATTTTGGCTTAGAGACTAATTTAAGTGAAAAGTGAGTGAATGAAAGATGGTAAAAATAATTTCTGACCTGTCTGTTAGTGGTATAACTACCTACTTTTTATCTTCACCGTTTTACATTATCGCGCGGGTAAAACGTACTCGTAAGACAGCTAGTAATCAACACTTATTTTATTTTCGTTTAAGATTTTATTTTCTCTAAGAATTTGAAATTCATTTAATGAGAAAATACTAAACAACGTTAGACACCTTTGTAAATTATTAGTATAGTATGTGAAGAGTATAAAATAGTAAAATAAGCAAAAAAAGTGAAAAAATCTTAAGCAAGTTTGCCAGTGGCAATATAGGAGTCGCGCGTGCTTCATAGAAGGTCCCACGCACGACAAAAGGTAAGTTCCGGCCTCCGCGACCATTTTTTATATCAAAATCGTTCTAAGACTGTACCCGAAATGCGCGACGGTTCAGTACAAATTTATTTTAATAAAAATAATGTTTTATGATATTTCTTAGGTAATTCAATTTTGCTATTCTAAAAATAGTTTGTATTTAGCAAAAATATACGTAACTAGCTGCGCTCCGCAGTTTTATCCGCTTTTGTCTAAAACCTACCCTGTATTGCGGCGAATAAAAGAAAAATTCTTGATTCTTTTATGATTAGGTAATTCGATATTCATATTGTTATGTTTTTTACCAGCGACATAATGGGCCGAAGTTTAAAGGCTATGTTTGACAGATCTAAAATAACTAAAATATACAATATGTCCGGTTTCCGATGTCCGATACTTTAAGGGGTTAAAATGCAATTAATTTCATCGACAAATCACGGATTTTTTTTTTATTTTTCTCATTATCTCTTATTTTATTTTTTTTTTTGTTTTATTTCATTTGCTGGGGTATGCGCGCTTTTCAAGTACGTATGTTTACACTGTCATAGCTCCTAAACTATCTAACTCACAGTTAAGATTTAAATGTACATTTATAGCAAATATCCTGTATTATTAAAAAAATAAATAAATAAAATTGGTTAACACATTGGTTTTTTTTTTAAAACTAATAATCTGAAAAAAACATCAATTTGTTGTCCAACTTATTTTTTTCAAAAATTATTTTTAATAATACTGAAACATTAAAAAATTAAAATTTGAATCTAGATTTATTGTCTACACTATTAACTAACATTTGAGTCCACTTTTGTGTTTGTAAGTCTTCTACTTGGGTAGATATTGTTAAATTAATACAAGCACCTATGCTTCGCTAACAATTTTTTTTAAAGTGCTGCCATTTTTTTATTGATGGAGAAAAATAAAAAAAAATCCGTGATTTGTCGATAAAATTAATTGCATTTTAACCCCTTAAAGTATCGGACATCGGAAACCGGACATATTGTATTTATCTGTCTTATCATTGCAATGTATTAGACAAAGACGTCAATTGTTTTAGAAAATTTAGATCAGTCATAAAAAGCCTTCAAACTTGGGCCCAGCATTTTATATTTATAAGAACTACTCGTAATTGTAATTACTCAGTCACGTATTAATATTATTTTACTGAACCCTAAAATCGGCTGGTCATTCATCCAGGGGTATGAATGAAGCGCCTACCTGGCCGATCCCGGGGTGCCGGTGTAAGGTTGTTTTCCTTTACTTGATTATTTTTTGTATTTTTTTGACCGGATGTGAAGCAAATTGGAGTCGGAAACCGTTAGGATCCTCGCTCATTCATTTGACTGTGAGAATATTCGGGACTATTTAGCGTTTTTAGATTTTTAAATTTTTGGTGTCCGTTGTCTGATAGTTTAAAGACATCATCACATTTGATTTAGTTTAAAAAAATAAACATTTTGAACCATAACTTTGCTAATAAAATCAACGAAGACATTCCAGTATAATTCTACGTTTATGATTTCAACATGACCCCATTTATTTCATCACCCAGAAATATAAATAAAAAGAAACACGAAAACATCTCAACATGCTAAAATGACTTCATCATATTTTTTATTCAAACGAAAGTTACAAGAAAACTATACGCACAGATGCTCACTTAGATTTCCGAGGCGCACTTGCAGCAAGTCGCACTTGCAATAAATTGCGACCACTTCTTACATGGCTAAGTCCTCTCAAGTTTTTACCAGTGCACAAGGTCGGCCTACGAGAGGTCACGTAGAGACCTACGTCGTAGACGGCTACGAAGCGAAAGTCTTTGAAAAGCTCTGCTACGTAAAATCACGGCTAGTACACGACCTATTAGACAGCTACGAGAATGCGAGAATTTTCATAGAGATCAAACTAAACTAAACACCTTTTAGCAACCTTGGTCGGTTGATAACGTAACATTAAAAAAGTGCTCTAAAATATTATTTAGATTTCTCAACTAGAAGAGAGTCTTTTTTTATTTATCAAAGTAATAAAGTTCAATTCAATTGCAATTGCAAATCTCTGAGACTTGATTTGATTTTAAGAGTTTTCAGTCTAGTCAAAATGCTTTTTACCTGTTATGTACAGAACAAGTCTGTGCTTTTTACATGAACAATAATGAAAAAATAATCATTCAAATAATATAGCTTAGCTTAAACTTTTATCAAAACTAGTTAAAAATCAAAAACGCTTTTCAGCGAAACTCGATTCTATTCTCTACTTCACAAAAGTTTCACATAATTTTCTACTTCCCGTGCTTTTCAACATTGTTGCACTCCAATTAAACCTGGCGCTACTAATTGTGGATAACAAGCGCAAATTAATCATCTCCTAGAGATAAATCACGGACGAGCCGCTCCGGATCCGGCCATAGAGCTTGTACACAAAACTGCGGTGCGACGTCGCATCGCAAAAATCTGCGAGCACGCACGACGCGAATTTCTGCGATGCGATTTCTGCGGCAAAGAATTTCCTTGCCGCAGAAATCGCGTCGCAATTTTCTGCGTTGCGGCATGGCATCGCATCGCATCGCAGATTTGTGTACAAGCCCTTACGCCGGCTCTGCGTTGAAGCTTAAAAATTCAAGGCCTAAAAATTTAAAGTGCTTAAAACGGTACCGTAGAGAAATATTAAAACAGATACAGTGCCTACTGTTAGTGCGTAAATTTATGAAATTAAAATATTTATTAAAATCTAAGTTTACTCATTTTTAAGGCCACATTTGGTTTTTCAAACACAAATTCCCAAAAAAATCTTGTAATAAATATTGTTTGCACTTTTCCTTAATTTCATTTTTAAACTATCGCTATGTTGCTATTTTTCCTAATTTATTTTAATAAAATTGCATATCTAATGTAGTCCGCAAAAGTGCCATATGATGTAGTGGAATTAACGTTCGGGTGTTCTAATCTAGAGGGGAATAGGGAGTCGTCGGAGTGCATGCGGCGCGGCGCGGTGCCGGTGCGCGGTGCGCGGTGCAGCGAGTAGTGCGGAGTCGGTCCGGGGCCGGCAGGTTGTGTGTCGGCGAGCGGCGCGCGGCGGGCGGCGTGTGCGTGTGGGCGTGCGTGATTCAGCGGCGGGCGGCAGCGGGCGGCAGTCGCGCGCGGTCGCTAGCGGCAGCACAACGCACCAGCGAGCGCTGTTGCGATGGAGCGATGAGGACTCGCGGCCGCGCGGCGTTCTGGTGGGCTCTGGTCTGCCTCCTCAGCTGTGGCGGTCTCGCGGCGCCGCGCCGCGCGTACTGCGAGCGCGCCGACGTCGCGTGGCGCGCCTACCGCGCGCCGGCCGCCTTCGAGGCGCGCGTGCAGTCGCTCGCGCCCAACGCCGCCACCGTGCAAGTGAAGCGCGTGTTCCGGAGCCAGGGCCGCTGGCCGCGCGAGGACACCGTGCTGCGCCTCAAGCTGCCGCAGGACGCGCTGCCCTGCCTCGGCCGCTTCGAGCTGCCGCTCAAGAACCGCCGCAACTACATCGTGTTCGCGGAGCGGCGCGGCCACTCCGCCGTAGCGCTGGGCCCGCCGCTCAAGAGGACCAACAACCTGGTCAAGAGGGTCCGCGCCGTCTACAAGCCCGGCTACAGTGAGTGACTGTGATTCTCGTGTGTGCGACGCTCGCCGCATGGATATTGACCTGCTGCGAAGGTACTCTCTCCTGTTCTTCCGACCTGATCGATCTGACATGTCAAACGTAAATTAAACTTGTAGTACTATCCGGGTCCATATCCATGTGGCTAGAACTAGAATGCACGCTACAAAGAAGTAGATTTAGACGTTATTAACGGTAATGAGTTTATCGTTGCGATCGTCCGTGCTCGTACAGAAATAGAATTTAAGATACAACAAATTGTACTGGTAACAAATATGCGATAGCAGCAGGTGTATCTCGGAACAAGTAGCCATTATGAGTCCATTTTAGGGCGAGGAGTGAATAGTGGTCGCGACTAACGTGGCCGACGCAAAACATACTAACGTGCGAGTGCGAGCCGGCGCGGGCTCATTTATGCACCCTTCATAAACGGTCACTGGATAAGGAAATAGATACAAAGGCTTTGCTGCAAGACGCACCAGCAAACAACTCTTACCTTTAATTGATATCAAAACTTGCTATTTTTCTTTTGATTACCTACAATTGCGCAAAAACTTTAATAATTAAGAAGTTGACCTTATCCAACTAAACTCTATGGTAAAATTTTTAACCACAAATAAGACAAACCAAACCTTTATCACACATTCAATTTTAATGCAGACATATTATCAATCTAATTAGCTTTAATCAAGCCTCCAGTAGCCCTTTTCATAGACCAAAGCAATCCATAACATCCACAATTAATTATGATTTATATTACGTCTCATTTAAATTTTTGTCAAATTCTAGAACACATGCACTAAAACATCTATTTCACAATTCACGACTTCCAACTGTATTATTTCAAGATTTAACAATCTCGCAAATAAATCAAACACCGGAAGTGCTGGGCCAAGTCAAGTGCCAAAAAACGATAAAACAGTAGTTATAGTCTACAAAAAAAAGATACCAGCCCAAAGCCCGGTGTTCCGGCCTTCGGTAGACAAGTCTGAACTAGAGCGTTAAATGACGTCACCCATTGACTTCGATGATACCTATCGGATATTGATGACCGACATTTTAATCTGGAGTAACTGGTTCGAATTAGGTGATGTTTGGGAAAATGGCCGCTTTATCTGTATTGACAATGTTTTTGATATCACCAATAGTTAGTCCGTAAAGCTCCTTGATCAGAATCTTTTAGAAAGCTAAAAATAAGGTTCTCCGTTATCATTTCTTGAATTTTCTAAATAGCTGCCTTTTTTATAACCGCTTTATAAATTAATCTGTTCTATGAAAAATTGTCTCGTTTGGGAACACTTTTTCTTTGTAGTATTTATCTTATTCAGTGTTTTTGCATAAGTGGAAGTTTATTACCGATTCAATTACATTTACTTCGATAATATATTTCTCCTGTTATTAGACGGACCAGTCTCACTAAAACGAAATACAATCATTTTCCTATCGCGTTGATGACTCGCGTAACACGTTTTAGTCTAGACAGAAAAGTGTATGTATTGTATGTGTTATGTGATGTTTGAAGATTTTATGATCATTTTCTTAACTAGAAAGCGCAAAACAGATCTGTCGATACCATTTAAAATCTCCAAAGTAGAAAGGTATAGTGAACTTTTAAAAGTGTGGCGCTACGCTGACTTGTTTACTCTCCCCGGTTTGTTAGCAAAATGTTTATCTTCTGGCTATCATCCGTCATGTAGTGTTACCATCGTACTCCTCAGAAGTGGGACAAGATAGCCAAGATCCCATAAAACTAGGGAAAATTTAGAGATCTCCTTTTACTTTCCAAGCTTTAATATCGTCATTTTCATCTTAAATCTGTTTCATTTAATAATTGTTTAACGTAAGGAAATATAAAGTTGGTTCTCAATTTGATAAACAGATGAAAGCTTTTAAGCGGCTTTTAGTTTCATTTTTCTCTTACCCGTGTCGTATGGGAACCCTACCCGAGCTCGCTTTGTTAATTTTCGTTTCGGCTCCATTCGCCATTGTAAATCTGTCTCGACCGTTTTGATGTGCACTCCCATACGAACCCATACATTAATACTGTTTATTAGAATTTTTGCCAATCGTAAAACATTCATCGGCGCTTTTGAATATCTTTGTTACACCTCTGTTGCTTCAGTAATCTCTTCATGTTGCTGTAGGTGCAAATTATCAGCGTTCTTTAAATCATAGCCAGTTGCTGGTCTGTTATTAAATGAGAGGCAAAAAACATTTTCCCACGTACTCTGTTCATCATTTCGGCTTATCTACATTTTGAGTGTTAGTTTAAGCCAAATTACATTGAGATGTTTTGCATAGTAATGATGAATGAACTCTAAAAGACATATGATTTTGGTTTATTTTCATTTGGTTACTTTAAAGTTACGCAGCGGATAGATTTGCAAAAACGTGTGTGCCTGTTTTACATTTCATTCTCATGCATTATTGAGGAAAATTAATAAAAATTTTTGTATAATAACTAGTGTTTGCATAACACTGTGTCATCGCACTCTCCGACGTAAAATTGGCAGAGTTTTATAAATGTGTCTTCTATTAAAAAGAGCAAGAGACTTAGGATAACTTTACTTTCTAGTTGTGATGCTTACATTTTGAATAGAAGCTCCTTAAGTATTGTTTGTTCGTTCGTTGATTAACTAATATCTCTCAAGCTTGTTACGGGCATGTTTATCAGCACCAAAGTGATCTTATAATTTTTAACAGCACTCTTAACTTTGTTCCGCCCCAAGTCACTTCCATTATGGCAGTGCCGGTCTGCTGGCTTTACTGTCCTATTAAATATTAACATATGTACGTGAAATTATTATGTTTTACGAGCGTTATCTTTAGATTTTTACGTTCTAGATCGGGATCGAGCTAGATTTGTATGCGTGTGACGCACCGCGTATTTCTGTGCTATTGTTGCTAGATTTCGAATCGTCAGTTTTTTTGTGGAAATGAATCTGTCATTCTTGATGATTCGGAATGAGTAGGTTTAAATTAGTCATCGGTCTCAGGTGAAGTTCGGTGGATGTAATTATGATCAATAGAGTCATTATAGTATCTTTCCTAAGCTATTACAAATGCTTTTAGTTTTCTTATGAAATTGAAGAGGTTTTAATGAAGTATGGCTTTCTTAGACGGTTAGGCTATTTTCTTATATTCTATTATTATTTCAGAATAATCTTCTTAGTAACTGGAATTTTTAAATCTACAACAAATAAAAAAATGCTTACTAAACAACCAATTTCATTTGTCCTCGCTGAGAAGATCACAAATTTAAGTTTATTGTCTCCATACGACTCTGACCAAACTGATCTTCATAAATTGATCCATTAAATATCATCTCATTTAGTCTTTGAAGTCTAGGCGCATCTAACTATAGTAATTAATTAAAAAAAACCTGAAGCCATGAAGTCATCGCATTGTTGAACGCAATTACACGTTCAGAGGGCTATAAAATTCAGAAAGATAATGAAACGCGAATTCCGGAAAATGTTTATTTTGATTCAACTATTCCTGATTACCTCGGACGTACCTACTCGTACACGTGCCATTTGAAGGATCACCTTAATATAACGAGAAGGTAATACAAATATACATTGTTTATGTTTTGCAGTGGTTATTGTGAGTACTTTCGCACTTTTTGGATTGAAAGCTGATATTTTGCGAAATTACCTAAACTTGTGAAATACGGGAAAAACTTTAATAAAGCTTGCTTATTGAAAATAAGGTTGAGTTAATATGGCGTTTAGTAATTATATCAAAACAAACGTCACACAAAGTCCCAGCTGGTAGAACGGTACAGCTGTTATAAAGATGTGTATTCACTTGGGGACGAAAGTCGTCGAGCATGTTCCGCGACATCGCATCCTCGCCAGATATGTTTTAAACTTGCCTATTTCGATGTTGGAAGAGGTTGTGTTTTGATGTTTGACAACGCGTGTTTACCATTTTTGGTGCAGGTGAACTCATATTTTTCTTTACATTCATGGGTCTGGTAAATTCTGCAGATTGTGGTGGGAGAGCTAGGCATCAATTTAAGCTAGGCTATGTACGAAACTGAAGAATTTTGTCATGAAGGAGGTAAAAACTTCAAATGTGTTTAGCATTGGCAGTTACTGCTTGTAAAAAATTGATGTACTACTGTACTGTACTACGATTTTTACAACAATTTTGAATTAGACTTATTATAAAATTATAGTACTTAAATGTGCGAATGAATAGCTTAGTACTATGATTGTAATGATGCATGCAAGCGTCAATGAGGATACAATAGAAGGCATCGGATCGAGACAGGGCGGGGCGGCGGAAGCGCGCGTTACTGCAAGGCTACCGGACATGTGAGGTGCCGCGAGTTATGGGAGATAGCTCGAAACATAATCATTAGGCCAGCTAAAAGAACTATGGATGCCTATGAAGTTACTTAGCTACATTTTCATAGAATAAAATATTTGTAATTGGACGCACTGTGCGCTTCGATTGCCACTCGTCTGTGAAATATTTTGCTGTATGTTAAAATTCTGCGAGATTTTAAATAATGAAGATAGTATAAATACACATTTACTTGGTTCGGTATTTGTTTGTTAGGTGCTGTGATTTGCTATATCATAGTTCATTGCAAAACCTAAATGAGCAGTCCCTTATCATATCCACGCATATGCAGTCATGTGGTGAAGCTAGTAATTCTTAACTTACGGAAAGACCCCATAATGTATGGAAATTTCTGCTAGACACCAAATGGTGTCATTACAATGAAGGTCATAAATCACTTAAAGTATGTTATCTGTAACAAGAGTTGTAGCTAATGACTTACAATATGTTTTAAACTATTAGTTAACTATACTGAGATACATATAAATTTCATGGGTGAACTGAGATTCTTATTTTGACATTTACGTCATACAATGTGCATGAATATAAATTTGAAAGCTCGTAAAATTATTTGAATAGTTTTTTTGAACTGTTCTAGATTTTAATTCGCTTACATCACACTGATATCAATGCCAAAGTTTACTCGTTATCTGCCTTTTCACACAAAACTCTTGAATCTATCTTCATAATACTTATTTAACAAGGATGTGTTAAGAGGACAGATATTTGAGGCTTTGAAAACAGAGAAATGTGAATAAAATAGGTTGTAAATAAAATTGCCCATCAGTTTACTATAGTTCACTGTACCTATATAGAGCTCTCCCTTCAACTCATTATTCTGCTCTTCTTTCTCCAGCCACTACAAACTGTTTACCAATTCTTTCCTTGTTGATAATATTTCTTGTCGTTTATTCCCACATCAAGTTTATTTCCGTCTGCATTTTTGTAACAAACCCGCAGACAGTGTGTCCGTCGCTCCAATATATCCGAATTGTGGATATTATCTGTCACATAACGTCGTCTAGGCATTCCTGCAATTTCTGATCGGACGACGGTCCGTCTGCGTCGTCTGTCTCGTCTAGACGGTTATCTAACTGGATGATAGTGTTTTTTTATTTGCTAGCATTGTATTTAGTACCTTCCATGAGCTTCTATAGCTGTCTAGTAGGAATAGCTGTGTAGAGATACAAGCGGCAGATGTGTTTGATATTCACCTGCTGTTGCACGCGCTTTGGATCGTGCAATGCAATTAAGGTGTTTTAGTACTATAAACAATACAAGTCATTATTTTACTAACGCTAGCGAGTAGCGAGCTCTTACTAGCAATTTAAATAAAGATTCTATTCAATCGAATCTTTATTTAACCCCCAAAATGATCACAACGTATAAAATGATCTTTACTGTTAACAGTCTATTCTGCGATGTTCACTAACTCTTCTCTCCAATCCAATCTTGAAAAAGCATTAGGGCTAAAATAAAGGTGACAGCTTAGGTCTAACAAATTAGTGCAATGTCGAACTTGTGACAAGTAATAAACTGGACACTTCAGTACACTGCAGTTGTAAAACAGTCGCAATTGCCGTGGGACAGCTTTTAGATCCAATTTAACCATTAACTTCAATTGACAGGTCCAACCATGCAATTTATTTACTTAATACGCAACGTTGACAAAAATGACCATTTTATTGCAGATTACAATGTACTTAGTTACAGAGAAGGTTGTGTTCTTGCAAGATGAAGATTATAGGGTCTACAATGGTAATTGTAGGTACGTAATGTAGATTTATATCGCAATTCAAGTGTAATCAATGAAGAGATCATCATCACCAGCGTTCACTCACTGTAGAGCGTTTATTATGTTACTCCTTGTCTTGAGCTAGACTTGATTGAGTCGAGTCGGAGTCGGCTGTGGAGTTGTTTGAGTCAAGCCTTGAATCTTGGTCAGAGTTGAGGTTAGAACTTGACCTCTTTTCTTGAAATTCTCAATGTTTTCAGTTCAGAGGGCAGCTTTTTCTTCGATCTTCGATCTTGCTTTACAATGAGCTTATTCTCTGTCAACGTAGTTTTTGCCATCTTTCATGCAAGAAAAGACGAGAATAAACGTTATCTCGAATTTGAGTCATTTATCATTGATCGAGAATCACCTCGCACGAAATATCAAAACGAAACAAAAGATAAAATGCACTTGCCCAACTTAAACAAAATTAATTGCGCGTTTTACAAATAAAAATAACAATTAAAATAAAGCACAAGATACACCATTTCATAAAATAACATCGTAGTGCACAGTAACGGGCCTCGGCTCGGTCGGTATGTAAGGCAGAAGCACTCGGTACAAAAACCCGCCCTACCGTATTCGAATAACGATTATTGCCGAGAATCAGAACGCAGGTATTAATAAATGATTTATTTTATCGCTCGTTGTAATTAAGATGACGAACTAATAATTATGACTGTTCGATCTGGGTAACATTGTTGAGATTTCAATTACGAATTTGTGGTATCTAACAAGTTAAATTGACGACTGCGATTGGTGAAATACTCGTTTAAATATTATATTTCGTAACGGCACAGATATCAGAATTCGTTTCTTTTCTAAATGTTATTTTGGATCTTCTTCCATGAACTAAGTATACTGTTTAATCTAAAAATTAAGCTTGAAGGGTAATAAGGTTTACCTGAAACATCTGTCTGAAATAATTTGGAGCACCGTCAGCTTCTTGGCGATGCTCGTATCTCCCAAACTTCCTAGAAACTTAATCTCGTCCCAAATCAAAGAGAAGTGTAACGCAAAGAATGTCTCACCTTTTAATTTCAGCATTAAATCCGCCTCGATCCGAACCGAACCAACTTTTTTCTTTATTATTGTCCAAAAGGAAGCGACTCGCTGAGTGATATGCGACACATGACGCCGCGCGCGCCACAAAAAGACGCAAAAGTCGCGTCTACCGTCATCGCAAAATAAACTCTAGCAGGTGAGAGCAAGGTCGAGATCTGTTTGTGCAGGCGGGCGCGGCCGAACGGTCTGTGAACTCCTAAAATAATATTTCAGTCGAACCACTTCACGTGTTACGTAACCGGTGGTGTAATTATAAAGCTAGGACGAAGTTTTAAGGCAACGTTAACGCGAATCGAGCGGTTTCGACGTTAAAGATGGTCTACATCCGCATTGGGAATAGGACGCAGGCGCCGACCGCGGCTGGTCACCACTGTTATGCAGCACGCTGGATCATAGACGTCGGGTTACTTCGACAAGCAACTTTTACTGTTCGCGGCGCTTCGTTTATCTCGTTTAGTTAATATCATTTTTGTTCAGCTTGATTAAGTGCCATTGATAGTCGCATGCTGGATAAAGCTGTTTCCTAAGGGGAGCACTTCACATATTCCTATATTCTATATCTATACCTATATCATCTATGGCTTTTGCCTTTTGTAAACCGTAGTCGTCTTTAAAAAAATTACTTAAAATTTACTTAAATCCTCCATGACATGATCAACGTTTTATACGTTGATAATTATAGCATTCAGTTTTCCAAATCTTATACTATTCTGTTATAATTCAGTTTCAGTGCCTTCTGGTACTGATCCTTTTCAGGGTTATAAGGAAAGGGTATCATATACATATCAGCTATTCCATACATTTTGTCGAGTGTCATTGACATTTTTCTATTGTCAATGAAGTAAGTCAATCCATTGTAAAAGTTGCTCGTAATGATGAGTATTATGAGCCCTTTTCGGCTTATTATACCTTTTCCTATTTTTCTATTTTTCCCTGTAGAACCGAGGCAATTGCCACAACAAAAGAGAACTAACTCAAAATTGCGACAAAGAAAGCTAATCATGATAAAGAAGAGCACGACAAAAAATGTTTGCTTAAAACTCAGGACTTGTTTCTTGTTTCTTGTGACTTGTTTCTTGTTTTAACTTGTTTCCAACAAGTTAAAACAAGAAACACTCCGTAGGTAATTTAGTTATCAATTGCAGTTTTTTCTGGTATTGACCTAGGTCAATTACTCATCAAGCATGTTTTTAAGACATTTAGGTACAAGAGGTTATCAAAAATGATGCTTTGTTTTGATAAAATTGAGACTTGTTGGCGACTCTTCCAATGTTTTTTGAAACTAGATAAATATTGCAATGGATGTTTAATTATTGTATCATTATTTGAAAATCAGTATTTCCCCATTAAGTACATAGATTTAAATTCCATTCATAAGACACGATCTACCTTCTCGCCTAATCGCTTACATTTGAGCGATGTGCTAGTAGGTATCTTAATTTCATCATCATCACCATCAGCCGGTTTGTCCTGGCACTGTAGGGTGCAGGCGTCATCTTTCTCAGTCCTACCATTCCCCATCAAACACTTTAGTGTGAATAAGTCCTAACTGCCCCTACAAAGAATGCAATACCGAATACTTAGAATCTAAGATTCGCGGTCAATACACAGAATTGATTACAGTTCCAATGTTCCAAATCGCCACTAAATCTCCGCCTAATCCATCTACTTTTTGCTCACATACTGATCAGAGATGACATATTCCGATGCTAAGTCAAGTAACTATAGACCGACAAACTTATCTAAACAGCAATAGCCCAAATACGGAACTAAAATAATCCATTCGAGCTAATCAATTTTGTTCGGAAACATCGATGGTGGTGACACGAGCAGAGTCCGTAAATAAGTTGGTAGTAGTCAGAAAGATTTACCCAACAGCTGTTTAAGGAAAAGCTTCGATTAATTTTCGAATCGGTAGAAAAACTGTAGACTTCTAGATATGGAGCGGCGCCCGCGGACTGATCTGTCGATCAGTACGTGGACTGAGTGTGTTTATAAGTGATGAATATGGATACGGCTGATTCGGAGATAAAGGTTATTGTGATTGTGACGCTGACGAGTGGCTTCGAGTCATCGGAAACTCGTGTAAATCGAGTGAAGTGTCTAAGTATTGATTTTTATATGTATGTATGTATTTTATATGTGTGTATAAGAGATGCTCTTTGAAAAGTTTTATTCGAATTCAATTTTTTTTAGATAGATTTTATGGAGTCGGTAATAATACAATTATAAAATAACATTACAAATATATAAGAAAATATCAAATATAAAAAGAAAAATATTTAAACATAATAAACATAACAATCTCTAAATTACACGTAGGGAGTTTAAAAACTAACTTACTTTATTATACTACGACCTAAATTGTGTCTGTGCCTCCGATACTAAGAGGCGTCTTTCTCTACCTTGAACAAGTTCATGCCAGGCCTCAAATTCAAGATCCCGGAAGTTTTAGCCACTTCATTTCATTCTTATGTCCATACTCGGGACGACTTTATGCAATTTTTTTTTTTCAAATAATCAAAAACCGAAAAAATTATAAAAAAAAATGTCTTAGCGTCGTCGTCGTAAGTTGAAAAAATTACAAAAAAAAAGTTTACTTTTCTACTCAACTTTTAATTTAGGCTCGCAAAAATTAAGACATACGAGTATATGACAATTAAGGCATGCATATTGATGCCGAGCTGTGAACTTTACTTACTGTCCCAGAATGCAGGTGTCGCAGGTGCTTCACTTTCTTCAGTTTCGTTACTCGACATTTCCACGCGTCGCCGCGCCCCGCAATTAATTCTAAATGTCATATGAATTCGGGGGTTTTGTGTGGCCTAAGTTATGTTCAAACGCGATTTATTTTTACGAGTTGACGAGTATGTTGTGAATCATTGTGATCAATAGACACAAGTTTAACTATCAGTTTTTAAGAAAATGATTAAAGCATATTTCATTACTTTTTAAATTTAATTAAATATAAACAAACATTTAAAAAAAGTTTTTTTCTCAAAGTTAACGACACTCACATTTTCATTTCCACATTTACGAAGGTAATACGCATTTTAATTTAATGGGTGTTTTAAAATGGCATGGCTTTTTCTCCAGAAGATTATCTCATGTCTCCATAATTATGATGCTATTAAAATCCTTATTTGTAAGCCCGTCAATAGTCCTTCTTAAGTTGAGCAACAGGTAACAAAAACCATCTTACAAGAAGTTCAAGAACTAGTTCTTACAAGAATTAGTTCTTTGAACAAAAAACTGCACTTTTCTCGCTCCGCGCTCTCTCTGCCACCCCATGCCCTCGACATTTGCCAAAACCCGCTGTTACACAATGTCAGGTGATCTTTGCGCCCGCGATACTTAAATTGTAGTAATTATCGAGATTAATCGCCGACGCCGACCCATGGGCTTTAATTCGAGTGATAATTTAATATTGATCGGGTTTGGCGGCCTTCTCAATGGGTGAAATCGCGTTTTGGCTGAGAAGTTCGAAAAGTATGAAATGGTCTCGCATTTAAGTTTTAGCATGGAATAATACGTGTGCTTGTTTGTGGCAGCTATTTTTCTATACAGTTGAGTAATGAGATAGGCTGATGGGAAGTCCCACCGACATCGCAAATAAAGATTACAATTTTTAAGTACCTACCTACGGAAAAACTTACGAGTACTTTGTTACTTTTTTGCTTTTTTACTTCCTTATTGTCATTTTTTTTTAGTTCTTGTAAACTTTTTGGCATAGAGTAGGTTAGGTTAATTTTTTTTAGTTACATTGAAATTAGACTAGAAACTAAAACTTTATGCCAAGTGTCAGATTCTACTTTTGACTAGAATAATTTAAATTAGCTTTTATTGCTATTATAGCTTAAAGCTATTATTTTCATAATTATGAGGTGATCATCAATACAAAATATTACCTATTTTACAAGTAATCACCGCATTTATAATCAGCTGGGCAGCTCTACGCATACGATAGTAGATTCGCAATACTCAATTTACACGTAGGGTGTCCGCAGGCGGCGCGGGTGGCCGCTAATGTCGAAGAGATTGCGGCAGCCCTACCGCGAGGCGGGCCTAGGGTTGACACTGACGGAATAATTTATAATTTATTGAATCACTTCGCGGAAGTTCATCTTCAAACAACTATTTTCAAATTTATTTCTAGTGTATCAATCTACCTTCAAATCGCGTCGGGTATAATCAAGAATTTTACACTGATTTATATTAAAACTTGATGTTAAGCCATAATGCAGGTTATTGGAAATTGGTGCTACTTGCTTCTGTAAAAGTTTTTATCTTTGGTCTAGTTAAATACAAGATCTCTACAAGATACAGTTTGAGAGCTGAGCAATAACAATAAATTGTAGCTTAATCTATGATAAATGTTTAATTGTAATTTGTAATCGTCTATTGCAGGTCGTGATATTATTTACCACGTGTTCCATCACACTACTAAAGCACATTTTTCTTGAATTCAACGTAATTTTGTAGGAAACAACATTGACAATTAATCAGTTATGGCTTTTCGTTTGCTTTACTATCTCTAGACTTTTGAACTGCTGGAGTTCTAATTTCAAAAGTTCTGCAGGCGTTGTTGAGACGCGTAAAACTTACCAACAAGCCAGTGCTCGCACATTTCTTCTTAAAGTTTTGTACAAAAAATATTGGCTGCATATGCGCGACAGCCCTACCAGATGACAGCTAATAGGGTAGCAACGGGACCCATTTATGTGGGAACTGCATCGCAAAAGCTGGAAAAGTCGTAAATGATATTGGATCATATAATAACTTCATCAAACGTTCTTAGAAAATAAACGCGATTATGCTAAGCCAGTGCCACCCGTACTCCTTCGATATTTTATTTTCGTACTGAATTTTCTTACAAAGTTTTTGTATTGAGTGCAAAGTTATAAGTTGCAAGTGAATGCGGGAGGTTAGACGTTTCTTTGATCATAATAAAACGATATTTCTTTGACCAACATAAAACGATGAAACACATTATTTGAAATTTATATAAGGTTCGCATAATTATTTATTACTAACTGCACACAGCGATGTCGCCACGCAGTTATCCTAAAAGTACCAATCATTTCTTCTTCAACATTCTGTTTTTTGACAGACAGTTTTAAATTTTATGCCAAAAACTACTATACTACGAGTATATACCTACTATTTGGCATTACATTATTTCATAAGCATAACGAAAAACATTTTCTTTGACGTATTTCAATCATTCACACTTCTACATTCATTGTCCACACAAGCACGCCGTAATGTTGGCTAGTACTAGCGATACTAGTAAGTAGGTAGTACGTCCTACTAGTGGTAATTCCTCACTCTAGTCACATAGTCTGGTCGAAGCCTAATATGTAGGGACCGACCTCGGCCGTGCTTTTATTGCGTGGTCCAAGACCAAGAGGAAAGCGACGTGGAAAACTCTTATACTTACGAATTATTCAGCAGAATAGTATTCTCAATTTACACGAACATATACCCACAATTAGAAAACGTTATTCGAAATTAATTAACTGCCCCAAAGAAGTTGAAATTCAGACTCAGAATCGCCATGCTCGAATATTTCTTTCCAGAATACGTCATTAAGAAAAACACATTTTTTTAAATTCTTGATACTACGAGTACATGCATGATACGAGTAAAAATATTGTTTATGTAAAGTTTCTTGTAACAAGAAGAGAGGCTTATGCTCAGCAGTGGGCAACTACGGGCTGATAATATTGATGAAGAAGGTTTCTTCACTAACAACAGTAGGTAACTGTAGAACATAAATTCTGACGTAAAATAAAATAAAATGAACTTTATTGGTCGAAACTGTGCGGACTAGAAGTATTCTACAGACAAATATGAAATATGGGACAGCATTCCTGTCGAGCGTAAATGGAAACGGCATATGTTCATTCATTTGTCTATCGAATAGTTGCTACATATTTTACGTCACAATTTATGCTCGGCCTACAGAAGCCTAAGCCCGCTCCACTCTTACCACTTGAACTCACGACCCGTCCTAATCAATCTATCACTTATAGAGCTAGTAGCCGACATTAACACATTAATCCAGCCACAAGCAACTAACAGTTCATTTGTCCAGCTAACCGATCTGCGGCACTTTGACTTTAATGCCTTAAAGAGCTTTAGGTTCGAAGAGCTCTAAGTTTTTGTAGAGAAAATGTAGGAAAATGGAATATTGGTGAGAGAATGTAAATAGTTAATGGTCAAGTCAAGTTATATCTTGGATTTCGAATCAGGTTGTTTTTTAAATGGTCAAGTCATAGTCAAAGTATTATTCTTTATCTATCAAGATTTACGTCGCAAAATTAAATAGTGACATGCCCCCTTAAGCATATTTTTATGACAATTTGCTCTTCTTCTTTAGATAGTTTTTTTTCCGTTTTCTACTGTTTTTGAACACGGCAATGACGCTATCGGGGACAAAAACAATTTTGATTGCTCTAGGATCGGCTCGTTTTTATATGTCTCCTTGCGACCTGGTCAGAAAATCCAATCACAAAATGCTTCAAAGGCCACTTAGAAGCAAAACGAAGCGTTGTTTATTGTTTTTGTTATAATTAAACACGGGACGGCACGGGGCACGGGGTTGTTAATTGTGTTTCTATGATTCTATACTTTTTTCAAAACTCGGAAAGCAGCTATACCTATATACTTAAATAAGACTGTGCTGGATACGTCTCTGCCAAATGCTGAAAAAGCTATGGTCCAAAAACTAGCTTATAACTAACTTTCTGCGTCCGGAAAGCTAAATGGCCGATAAGCTGGCCTAGAAAGATGTAGAATTGTAGAAATACCAACTTAACGCTTTCGTAGCGGATACGTCCAGAAAAGCGACAAATGAAGAAAAACAACAAAATATACAATAGGCAAGTTCCATAAACATATCGTCATAAACTGTTACAAAGGCCTTGTTAGCATTGATAATGACCTAATCACTATTGTGACTCCGTAACACTCAATCAATTTGTCTTGTGGCTAAAATCACCTTGCGGCTATGGACACAGACCAATAAGAAACAGAGAGGTAACTTGAGCGGAACAGATTATGCAGCATCAGTGAAATTAAACATTGTGTACACATATTTACATCATACAAAGTTTAAAATAAAAAAAAATATTGATACATTTATTTTAAAATAAGTAAATGACATAACTTCTTCTACTAAAACTTTGGATTCTTTGAAAGTTTAAACAAAAAGCTACTGTTAACATATAGCCATAATGTTATTATTGAAACTCTCATAAAAAAAAAAAAAACTAACGCTGACCAAACAAGATGAAAACATCACACTTTTTACTCTATCAATTGCCTTTTCTACAGTTTCTACTCGTATTTTCCTTACCTCTACGCCTTTTTGCTATTGTTCCTTTCCACTTCTGTCCTTCTCAGTCTTTTCAATTATTTTTCTCTCTGTTCTTTCTTACTCTGTACCGCAGATGAGTCAAAGTATTGGATATAGCCGATACAGCGCAAGGAGTGCCAACTCCGGCGCTCTCGATACGTGGAATTGAGCGTTAACTTGTGTAGTAAACTGAAAACGCCTTGTGATATAGACAGGAGCAATTCGGCCCAAGAGTTATTTGTCAGGGAAAGTTTGAGGTTTAATTTTGACATCTTCATGTGGTGAATGCGTTTGGTTCTTTTTTATGTTTCTGACTAGCTGTTCCTCGCGGTTCCACCCACTTTTTTTTCGTTTGAATCACATAAAGTATTACTATACCCTTCCGTTACGCCTTGTATAAGAAAGAAAGAAGATTAACAGTAAAGATAATAACAATTAACAATGGTATACAATTGTACAATTTCGTAAAACAACCATTTGTGAGTTCATCTTTTTGTACTTGCCTACAGTTCAAATTCAATTAAGCATACTAAGTGGTTTGATTTATCTAAGACAGTATTATCGTGTAATTTCAGGCGAAAGAAGGTCAAATGTGAGCTTATTATCATAGTATACATTTTTTTAAAGTAAGTATTAAAATATATTATTATGTACTACCTAAGCAAATTTTTGAATTGTGCTGAGTTTTGCTCTCCAATTTGACACGGCAACACGCTTGCCTGCAACGGGGCATTTAGAGCATTTACTTTGCGTTAGAGTTAATATTTAAAACTCTATGAAAGCGGCTATCATTTCTCTGAAAAAAGCAATTCTGTTTAGTAATTTTAATTTTGGACACAATTAGAGTAACTTTATTGTAAAAGCAAATCTAGTCACCATTACTTGTAACGAACCATAAATCTCTAATATTTACTAGTTATTGTTACCTATTGAACCCTTTATAAACTTGATTTTTTTTTACTCCTAATATTATTTTTTTTATTTCTAATTATTTTTATCTTTTTTACTTTAAATGTTGGACCAATCTTGTGTCATCACCACCTTTTCTTGTAGGTATGTAGAGAAATGTGCGCATGCGCAATTGCGCGTACTTACTATACTGTAATGGAATACAGATAGGCACACATAGCGGTCAAACTTATTACAGCCCTCTTTTTGCGTCGATTGTTAAAAAAGACACCAAAGCTGAAACACTTTCATAAAGAGTTTTATAACTACAGCGGCTCATCGTCTCAGTCATCCACATCCATCCTAACCCGTGTCACACTGTACCCACGCCACGTCTCAACTTCCAGCAAGTAACACAATCCTTATTTACCCCTTCCGGTGGACATCTAGACTCTGCAAAAGCTAGACTAAACATTCTACGCACAAACATTCAGAAAGTAAAGCATCGCACGCAACTCTGTGTCTGTTACGTTCGTGGAATTCATTAGGTTTGAGGCAAATACGAGTAGGTATACTGGACGTACTATGTACTGTGGTGTAGTCTTTATACATAGGTGTTATAGTATATCTGTAGTTGTTGTGGTAGATAAAAAGTTTTAATTTTGTTGAATTGATCATCAGTTCAATATAGAAAACCACGGATATCGGGAGCGCTTTAAAACTATTTTGGTTCCATATTTTAACGAAACAACTAAAATAAAATAAAAGTTTAGGTTTATTTGCAAGAGTGATTTTAAAACAATCTGTCAAAACCAGACAACACTATAAAGGAAGATGAAATGCAAGATATTATTTTGAAAAGTATAATTATGTTTGCATTTCAGTTTACGATTCACAAATCGAAGTCGAAACTTTTTTTAAAGGAGTAGCGTGCATGAGATTGGACTATATTTACATGTCGTAAAATGGCGGGACGCAGCAAATTACCAAATTAATTACCATCTTAATGTGAATGGAAGATTCTAGCAATAAACCCATCAATGGGCAACAAATCCGTTCTTGCTGACGCACCATACGAACATTGACGCATACTAAACTGAGCTACTCTATTTTGTTTACCGTCGAGATTATCTCCGTCACTCTCACTCCCATTATATTTCTAATGACAAAGACAGGGACTGAGATACTCTCGACCGCGCCAGAAGAGCGTTCCGAGTTGTTGAAAGCATTGATTAGATTCACGGATCAAAGCTCCACGCCACAGATTCAGTGATAGTTACAACGTGATTCGCACCTCGAGAGGGAAATTATAGAATTGTACAGGGGAAATAGAAAATAATAAACAGTTAGTGTTTTATTTGTTACTAAAATTGAAATGTTAGCGATCCCAAAAATAATAAGAAAATCGTTAGTAAGAGTAAGAAATACAATTTGTTCAATATGTGTCATTCTAAATGATTCGTTTTTATAATTTTCACTATCCCATTTGCTTTCTTTTTAATACATTTCAACACTAAACCAAAAAACAAAAGCATAGATTTCTTTAGAATTGAAATCGCGAAACACATTTAGTGTTTACTCAAAGCTTGACCTATTTCACACGTTTTCGTAAACCTTCTCTCCATCACCATCACGACACCAACACTGAAACTGGATCATCCGCCTCTAGTCTAAACATAATTCGCGTAAAGCTCAGGTTTTAAATAACTACAAGTATCTATCCGCCAAATTAAATTAGACTGAAAACGTATGAAAGATAAACATACAGGTCAACGCATTGCGTTCCGGGAAACCATTGTAAATCATTCTCGATCACGATCAAGGTGAGCTGTGTTAGGAAAGTGGTGTGCTTGAGGAAATTGGAAATATTTGATTTGAAGCCGGCGGAATGTTTTCGATCGAGTCAAGTGAGGCCTCAGAGTCTAGGGGGGTCATTCCCAGTTTCAACCTTCAACGTCCCTAATGGTGACAATCGGAAATCGTTTTTAGATTGTCCCATTGGGGAACAAATTAGCGTTTGTATGTTTCTATGTTTGTATTATATTTCTCTGATGATAACTTGAGTATCGTTTATTCAATCTTAATGAAAATGATTGCAGGAAAATAGTCCGTTACAATAGAATTTTTAAGTTTGAATACGAGCAAAATCGGTCGAGTAGTTGGGGAGATATACGAGTAGGTTTGCAAAGTTCAGTTTGCCACGAACTGCAATGTTTGCAAGCTCGCAATATATCACTCAGTATTATAGCAGATACGAAATGCAGATGTAATACTTACCTACCGATATTTCGGTAGATGTTCCGGGAAAGCGTGCCGCGGCCGGCGCCAACATTCTATTCATCAGTAAACAAACTACAATAGCTGTACTCGTATACACGCTGTACAAGGTGCTTTGTGGAGGTAAACATCGTGAGCCCCTTACTGGGTGTTTTGAGGAAGTTTACAGGTTTTCGTGGCTACGGGAAAAGTTGTTACTCTACTTTACAGAATAAACGATAGTTTCTAATATTTTTAAATGTTTTCGCGTAGCAAATGAAACTTACAGACTCATAAAGAATCATGTACAGATTTTGCTTGTCACATAGATGATTTATACTTATTCTGTATAATTAGGCCTCATTTCTTGAAAAAAAAAAAACATTTTCTTGTAAGTAAATCACAGACATATCCATTTTCATGAACAAAAGCCTTCAGACTAGCTAAAAAAAAATACGTTTGACATGTTATTCGATGTATGGGACGTGAGCGTTTGAGCATTGATTTTTACATTCAGTCACTCACTTTTTGTCTAAGTTATTTATAATTTTACACACTCATAATACTCATCCAATCCATATTTCATTATTTGACTACAAAGAGCCGCCAACAGCTGCCCAGTGGTCCCACCGAGCAGACCTGACCTTTCAACCACCTTCACCTACTTGTACGAGTAGCGTGGTACGAGTACAGTGACGATGAAATTGCCCCCTTATTGAACCGCATTACGACGATCCTAGGTCATGTATCATGTCTCGGCGATTACGCTGCAGTCAGCGATGACGAGATATGAAGTAATCTTGGTTTATTATAAACGGAGGTGCTTGCTTCTTTCTCTTGGGGCAAGTGTCTTTATTAATTACATAAATATGAACTTGAATAGATTACCGAAACTATTTAAGTTCTGCACAAAATAAACAGTTTGATTACCTAACTTATCCAGCAAAGTCCTGTAGGTTCAAAACTAACGATTCATCTAAACCACAATGGTAACACCAAGTAATAGTTACTGCTGATTGACAAATGAATCAACTCCTGTAAGCAGTCGTAAATTTAAGAATATATATCTAAATAGATGCCTTCTTGTTTTGTTCTAGTCAATATGTTTTAAACAGACTGAATAAATACATGAGTCACATAAAAATCAAATAGCAAAGCTATCAAATAGTTGTTGACTAGTTTTAAGTGGTCTCAACCGTTTGTTTGTAATTTCTGGTGTGAACAATAAATATTGTATCTATCTATCTATCACACATAACTTTAGAAGCGATACTTTAGACTGAGAGGTAGAAGTAGAACCGAAGCAGTTCAGCTTCAGTTCAAACCCTACAAAAACCGAGTTCAACTATAAATACAAGCGCACCTAGCTACGCGCCACTTTCGGTCGCCGGTCTAATTTTACGCGCAACTCATCGGCTAGTGAGTAACGCCTATTGTTGCAACTGTCAATGCGGCGGGAACTAATGTGGATTCGAGACAGATCAGTAGGTGGGTATAAACAACAGTCTGAGTACGTTCTCTAGCGTTTTTAGAGACTATAAGCTTGCTACAGCTTGTCTGGCTAGCTAAAACTCTCGAGTCGAAAATCTATCGCCCGCGCTGTATGTTTCAAACAGCTCATGCTAGCACTTCAAACTTTGAGCTCAGCTGTACGTTTCTATGGAGATTCTAGTGTCCTCTAGCTGTCAGGTGCAGAAGCTGGTCATCGAGGCGGTTGTAGCACCCCAAGTCGAATATCTTTATAAGATTTCTAAACCGTCACTAAAAAAGGCAAAATACAGTCGAATTGAGAACCGTCTCCTTCTTGGAAGTCGGTTAAAAAGGGCGAGTTCGACGTTTTCCAATTTCGACTACACAGTACACAGTACGTTCTTCATTTGATGATGATGGTTGTTTTATAAGATTGTATTTGATTTGATAGATTTTTAGCGTCCCCACGTCAAAAATAATCTCTTAGCTTCTATGGATATGGACATGGTTGGTTATCCAGTAACTGTTTTCAAATTTTCTTTCACAGAAATAGTTTAAAGATTTCTCGTTTACCTGGTTACACTTACGTGCCTACACTCTGCGCAATGCATTTCCAATCGCTCTATTAACGTAAAGTGTAGGCATACAATAAAATTGTGACATCCAATTATACAAATTGACAACTAGAATAATACTAAATTTTAGTTCATGAAAATCACGTCATGAAAATAAAGTGTAAGTGCTCACAATAAACCGGTAACCTATCAAGGTAAACAGTGAATATATCCACTGCTATGTATTGTATCAGGTATACCTGAGGCCGCCCGCCGCCCGCCCACTCGCCCGCCCTGTGCTGGCGGCCGCAGCGGCGACGGATGGAGGGCGGGCAGATTACGTTCTATGTACAACTAGACTGACTACATGCTTTCTACAAGATTTTGTTACAATTGATACGTGAGAATTGACACGGGGTTTAACGTTTACTCTTACAAGGTATCTCTTATACTTAGATACTTGGCAAAGTGTAATTTACTGTTGAAACTTTCAATTTTCCAGTTTTCACCCAACAGTCGACAGACTGAGTGTAAAGTTTAATTTTTTTACGTTATTAATGATTATCCGTATCGGGTGAACAGATTCAAACAAAAAATGGTAAATTGACTGACTAGAAATATACAAAGGACATAAACTTCGTTTAATTAAACTGCAGAAAACTGAAAAAATCCTGCAAAGCGCATGCGCCGCTTGCTTATTCTAAACTAACGCGTGATTGTGTTCTTTGTACGTAAACGCTTTATAATTTGAGCAATACGTCATTAATAAGCAAAATGACAGTATTTACTGAAAAACTAATCATGTATTGTTTTGTAGCTAAGTGCCGCCGGCTCAGCAATAATTGTCTTTACGGAATAACATAAAAACAACGGTAATTATTGCAATATTGCATAGATAACAATACAATACAGAGGTAGATATAGAATAAGCAATAATAATTTGACATGTTTTAAATAAGAAATCAACATACCTACCTCTACAGGGTTATTAATAAAGGGTATGCTAAGCCGAAAAGGGTAGTAAGTAAAAGTACTCATTATTAACAACTTTCACTATGGGACCAACTCGAAATTCGCGAAAAAATAATCAGCTGTTCTATACATTTCGTCAAGTGTCAATGACATTTTTCTATGGAACAGCTGATTTTTTTTCGCGAATTTCGGGTTGGCCCCATAGTAAAAGTTGTTCATAATGATGAGTACTATAAGCCCTTTTCGGCTTAGCATACCCTATATTATGAATAACCCTGTATAGAGGTAGATATAGAATACATATTTAATAATAATTTGACATGTTTTAAATAAGAAATCTACATTCCTACCTCTATACATAGTGCCAAATTTAGATACGCAATATGCATATCACTTAAAAATAGTTTCACCGATTATTCTACTGAAAATTATATCAGCACTGCTCAGACTAAAATAGTTACATCTTACACCCAAAAAATATTGCCCAGGAACAGACGAAAAAGTTAACAAAATTTTCCTTTTATTTTTAAACCATAAAACTAAAGAAATAAACTTACATGTTGTTCTATCATCTTTCTAATCCTATTTGCAGTCTAAACTAAAGAACTATAACCATCGCTTATTACTTCGATTTACCTTTTCCAATTACAGTCTTTAATTCTCAGTTTAGAGTTGCAACAAAAAGTGCTGCTCCACGCTCCGCCGCATCGACTATCGATTTCATCCGCGCTCGATGGATCGTCTACAAAAACTCGACCTTACGATGCTCTTTGACTTTGAACGTTGAACATGTCTAAGGAAATGAAGGATTATGTAGTCTGATTTGTTCTTTGATAATAATGAGGGACCTGTGATGTATTTTTTATTTTACAACACTAACATTTTGTTATGATTCGCATGGGAATATTTTACGTGTAATTAAAACTACAAAATGTGTAACATTAGGCCCAAGTTTGAAGGCTTTTTAAGACAGATCTAAATTTCCTAAAACTATTGGCATCCTTGTCTAATGGCTTGCAATGATAAAGACAGATATATTTTTAGTTAGCTTAGATCTGTCTTAAAATGCCTTCAAACTTGGGCCTAATATGTGTCTAAACCGTTGGTTTGCATGGTAACACTATAAACATTTACAATTTACTCATCTCATAAACATTTTTGTCATAGCTTCATAGGGGAATTATTGACTTTTTTAGAATTTAGGTTATTTCACATCCATAATTTTTTTAATGTATTACAACTATATATAAACTATAACATTTTTAGGTTGAAAATTTATAGATAAAGTTTTAAATTATTGAAATATTTTAAAGTTACAGGACCATTTTTAACTAAACAACACATAACGATAAACAAATAATTATTTTTACAAAAAAAAATAAACCAAAACCGACTTCAAGAGGCCGACTATTGAAGTTATTCATCTATTTGTCGCGCAACTACCTAATGCAAATTTAAGACTTATATGGTTTTCTCATGGATACCATTATCAACACTGGACTAAATTGAAATGGAACCAAATGGGAAGCGTCAGCTTTCTAATAAAAAAAGAATCATCAAAATCGATTCACCCAGTCAAAAGTTATGAGGTAACAAACATAAAAAACATATAGTCGAATTGAGAACCTCCTCCTTTTTTGAAGTCGGTTAAAAAATGAATAAGAGAGCGGTTAGCACGGTAGGTCGTGTTATCTATTCTGTGCCCCGTGACTCGTAGACTGGTCGACTATAAAAGGGCACTTTTTCGTCTGGCGGTAATCGTTAACTGCTAGCGCCACTACGGCAATTAGTGACGGGCGAGTGCTCGGTGTTTCCGGTGTCGATAAAAAAGTGTCGATAAAAAACGGACGCCGTAGACGATACGTCGAGACGTAACTCGACACCTGTCCTACTGATTGGGAGTGAATGATTACGTACGTGATTATTATCATTCAATATTGAGCTTGAGAATTGTGAAATGTTTCGCAGGGATGGAGTTTATCATAACTAATACATATAAATTATCTAGTAAATGCAACAGTGAGTTTATTTGTTTGCTACGCTTTCATGGCTACTCAACTACTCAACCGAATCATAATGAAAATTTGCGTATACACGCTATCAAAGGTACAGAATCTATAGGAAATAGACTACTTTTCATCATCATCATCATAATCATTACCGTTTTCATTCCCGCGCTGGTGAAACCAAGACCCAGAATATATTTAAGATGTTTACTTTTCTTATTCCTAGTCCTACCAATATCACTATTTCTAGTTTATTTATACTTAGTAAGTTATTTAAATCTTTGATATGAAGAAGACACCTAACGATGATGAGTTGTTATACCGTACCTTCTTCCACTGTACCGTGGCGTGTGTACCGTAGTTTCTTGTTTTGAGTAACTAATTAAAACAAAACCGCTTAATTTACATTGTGTACAGTAAGTGAAATGACGAAACCTTCCTACAAAAAAACATGTTCATACAGAAACTATGGAAGCGAGTTGAATTTTGTAACTAACCCAAAACCACATCATTTCACATCACAACATTTCTGATTTAAATGAAACAATTAAATAATTTTGATTAAAACATATTGGACTATTCGCATAACATCGTATCCCAAATTTGTTGACGCTCACTCATACAGTTCTGCCCGTTTTTTATCAACAAGCCCTCGAGTGTTGTCTAAAAACTGTCTGTCTGTTTGAAAATTTAAACTAATGCTCACTGACGTTGTTTACACACAAAAACTGCTAATGGTGTCTATAATTAATAGTCTCTGAGCCAACCGAGCTATTTCTAGCACAAATCGATTCCCACGATTTGTCGAAATATTTGCAAATTATCGACAGTAGTGATGCTATTTTGAATGTCAATAGTGAGTATGAGGAATTTGAAAAATCGATAGTATTTGTAAACAATACGCAAAATCAAGAGCAAGGCCGTTAATTGACATTCCTCGCGTTTTTGAGCGATGAATAATTACTAAAAGCTATTAATGTTAGAAATAGATTGTGAATTCTGGAATATGTGTTAGTAATAAAAAACTTCATTGCTCATGTCTACGTTTATTTAAAAGTTCATTTCAAAAATACCATCATTTAAAATTAAATGGTTTACGTCATTTTAAACGTTTACAAAAATAGCATTCAGAAAATTGTACTAATACATCAAAGATACTCCAAGCAATTGCATTTTTAGGTAGTTGCTGTGCTGTTTTTGTTTATTTAACTGCTAACAATTGCTTTATTCGACTAAACTAATAAATGCGGGTCACATTTAAATTATAATTATAGTATTGGCTAAAAATGTACTCATAAAATTTACAGCGTGTGTCAAACATAAATCAGAGTTTAAAAGTTTGTAAAATCATCTTTCGTTCCATAAATTTCAATATAAACAGCATTGTTATTGCGATAACAATAATCGTCTACGGCTCAATCGAATTACTCTCAAGTACATCACTACTCATCGACAATAATCGATACCAATCGAATCTGTCAGTGGCTACTCGAGTCGAGCTACTCGAGGTATCGAAACAACCGGGGATCGACAGCACTCAACACTATGCACTTAGAGTAGATAATAAAGGTGCCTCTGTCAAGTTATTACCCAATTTAGCAAACAGGGTATAATTTAAGAAATATATATATTTTAAATATATTTTTAACGTACTTTCATATACTACTTTATATATTTTAGGCATATACGGGCAAACAGACAAAAATGGT
The DNA here is from genome assembly GCA_949125135.1 of Alcis repandata. Lineage (NCBI taxonomy): Eukaryota > Metazoa > Arthropoda > Insecta > Lepidoptera > Geometridae > Alcis > Alcis repandata. The sequence goes on along the minus strand of OX421225.1, from coordinate 1,076,294 downwards.
AAAACTATTGGCATTTCTTATTTTGAAACGATCCTTAAAAATGAATAAAATAAACCCCTACAGAAAAAGAGCTAAAGCAGAAAGCAATAACACGTAATAATAACGTTAACACGTTCAACGATAATGTGAATACGTTGAATATAATTTTTGAAATATTTTATAAAAACAACAGCAATACCACACAAACGTTACGTAGTAAATACCTAATTCATGACATTATGTTTCAAACGATTGGCCCATAATTTTATACCAGACAAATTGCCATAGATTATACATAAATCAGAATGGTGAAACGTGTTTATTTATAACCCATAAACACCTTATGAAAATTTCTTATCCTATTAAATTGATCGATCACTATTTATTATTATTTTCTTGGGAATAAAACGTTATGACCGATTTAACGTTTATAGCGCTTTTATTTTAACGACTAGTAACGGTTGTAGTCTTCGAATAAGTTAAGTACAATACAACACAATAACACTTTATTGACACTACAAGAGGAAATCACAAACGCGGAAAACATACAAGATTGGATCGATAGGCGGTCTTATCGCTAAGAGCGTTTTTTTTTTTGCAGACAACTATCGATGGTTTTAGTTTTCATAATGGGTAGGTACTTAATTTTAAATAGATCATGTTTTTAAGGATTCTTATTTATTTTCAGTATTCCCTCAAAATTATTTTTTGTCAAGCTATAATTCTGCGACATGCGTCACATCAATCAGAATCTCCAATACCTGAAACCGATCCCAACCGCTACAATCAAACTGATTTACCACCATTTGTCGACACATTCTCAGCCAAAAGAAAGGCCGTTTAGCCGCCCAAACAATCATCAAAAGGAGGCTACCATTATCCCCCAGTCGTTATTCGACGTGTAAAGATTTACACATTTACACAATTGGCGTAAAACAAACAAAAATATGTGTATCGGTCGTCTCCCCGCCGTTAAAGCGAATAATGTCTTTAATCAGCCTCGCGGAGGCTGGTTTACGATAGGCATAAAAGAGAACGCGTGTGGGGTCGCTGAACTTTGACGAAAAACTTTAGCTAATTATGGCTACTAATTAGTGCGGGGTTATTGTTTGATATAAAATTATTGTTTGAATTAACTTGTGTGGGTTTTATAGAGTTTTTAAATGGTTCTTAAAATAATGGATATTTATAATAATTTAATTTATGGCAACATTTTATGGAATCTGTAAGTTTTAGATATTGCTACAACAAAACTTCAGGTAAATGTGTTTTTACCCCACTTCTGCAATTTAGGCGTTAACAGATAACATGCAAACAGATAAATTGGTTCATTCCAAAAACAACTCTCCTTTGGGCAGTCGGGTAGCAATCTCAATTATTGCAACTAGTTATTATGATTGTAATCCACTTTTGAAACCTTATTCCGGTGCGTGCGATATTGTCTCGATCACTGTCTCTCTTGTTATAAAAGTAATGAGAGTGAGAGTGTCCGAGATAATATTGCGTGCATCAGAATGAAGCCTCGGAATGTTTCGAGTAGGCAAAATCTCCGGAAGTTTAAGATAAGGTATCCAACTAATTTGATACAAGAGAATGCAAGTCCAAGTTCTGAAAGTATCGCAGCCCCGACACTTCAGAATGACAATTTGCTAATATAAGCCATTTTTTAATCTTTATTTTCATTTCAAATTATAATTTTTATTTATTTATTAAAGCTCTAGCATTAAAATTAAATGAAAAGCTTGTAAAAATGATTAGTTTTTATCACGGAAAATGTCGAAAATTGCATTGAAATCGTGAGCCTCTAGTATTTGAGTGTAGTTTGCGAATTTGCGAGTAGTTAAGTTACTGCTCGTCTTTACACTGTGAGTCGTAGATTACATCAGAAGTTAGGAGTGTAGTGATGGTTCAGGTTTCAAATAATATCATCAGACTTCCTGTCTGACAATTGTCTAGACAATTAACATTTGATATTACGTTAGGCATGTAATACAAGTACACTGTGTACCCAAATTATTCGAATTAATAATGTCTAAAATGTCGTTCGTCAAAATTTTGAGCAAAATTAAAGCATGTTTTTGGGAGTACTCCTACAGTTCAAACATCGGCCAGTAATGCAAATGCAAAAAAAAAAAAAAACAAAAAAAGCTCAAAGCTCGTTTTGCTCTCGATCAAAAAGTTGAGTAATGCTTTTTCAGCTGTAATGTATCTGCTGTCATGTATATATTTGTCTCGTTCTATGTGAGCTTTTTTCACCCAAACGACGTGAACGATCAACGCAGAAAAACTGTAAAAATTTAGATAAAACAGGTCATCGTACGTAAAACCGCGCTACGCAATTAATTTATCTAGAGTTCATTCAATAAGAATATCTAACAGTCAGTTTAAAAACATTAATCCTACAAAGAAAAATGGCCATCAAAATTCCGATGGATTTACCTAAAGTGCGGAGCATACTGATAATCACCAAAAAGTACGATGATTAGCACCAGTTTTTACGAGTACGGTGACAACTATCATAATATACGAGTATGGTTGGCACCGTAAAAACTAGTGCTAGCACCATACGTAGGTATGTGGGTGAATTCCTCGTAATTTTGATAGCAATTTTTCTAAGTGTAACGCTAACGCCACTTAGCTAATATAATATAATAGAAAGATAAATAAAGACAAACCTTTTACATATCAGGATCACATAACAAACAGGAGTTCCACCTCATTCCTCTTCCCATTGAATCCCAAGAGACGTTCCAATTTCGCAAACGTTTCAATTCAAAAGAATACAACAAAAATACCGCGAGTTGGCAGCAGTCGTGAAAGCCTTGACCTAACTAACTACAGTAATTACCTTACGTCCATAGAGATACTATTGGCATTGGTACGTAGGTGAGGCGGTAGGAAGGTTGGTAAACAACGATGTAATAGCTTTCAGGTAGCTTTTAGAGAAAACTTTGATGTCCATCCTACGGTTGCGAGTTCTAGTTTACTAATCGGTACCGTAATGTGTCAGTGTTTTGTTTGTTAGAGTGAGTAGGTAGATACATCCATCTTGCTTGTTGTTGCAATTTATATAGTCGACATCGACGTAAAAAAAATTGGGTTTATAATTAGTTATTAATTTGATTTCTCTACTACGGACAGTTACTCTCGATGCTGAGGGCCGATCTACTTAGGTACATCTCATATCGATGGTGGTAGAGTATGTAGTAGTCTTTTGAATTTTCAGTTTGTCCCAGTTGCGTACTCGTAGGCATTTAGGTACACCATACACTGGCGTGAAAAAAATAGTAATTTATAATTCGCTATCAGAATGTCCCAGTCGAAAGCTGCCGACTCCATCGCCAAACAAGTCTAAAGGAATAAGACTTATTTATCGTAGACGATACTAAACAAACCAGTAAATTGGCAGCTCTATTGCATTGCAAGCTTGAAAGTTATTACGTGGTTAAATAATTATCAATTTGGAACAGAAATACAACATAATAAAGTGCAAGCGTCGAAGAACAAAAAGATTTTACCATGTGTAAAATGGTAGCATAGAAAAGATCGGTTTTGCTAAAAGCGATCTTTGTGACACTTAGTTTTAAAATTAATCCTGTTTGTAATTTTAATCTGGTGTAGTCTAGTATTCCCATAGTTTATAGAAAAGTTTCCATGTATAACTCTTGAGAATAAATTTTGAGATATATTATACAGAAGCATAGATAAATAGCTACCTATGTATGTATATCTAGTAGACAGGTCGTGGGAATAAACTAGTGGAACAAAGCGGTCGGCTCTAGTACCGCTAATTATCTTACTTAGTAAGTTAGTACGTACTCAGCTTAGTTTAATGTGACGAGAACGTTTCGATTGTTTGCTTGTTATCTTTTGTTTTGGGTGTTAATAACCCGAAAATGTATGGAAGGAAGTTTTCCGAGTTGAATTTATTAGAGACCATGTGAACTAATCAGTAGGCATGAAGTATCAAGCGTGTCAAACTTTTTGGACCTAACTTTACTAAGTAGTAATTCTGCGAACAGTAGACCTTGCGAGAACTTTTTTGCGACAACCACAGTCTTTTAACTTAACAACCACTTGACTGATTTTCATCATATTCGAAATTGTTGTTTAGAATTAGACTCTTAACATTTCTGCAAAATTTTATCAAAATCACCCGGTGAATGGCGCTGCAGCAAATTTCTCCCCTATTTGAGGGAAATACCCCCAATCAAAAAATCCCAACGACAAAAAATCACATACATAAATAAAATAATATTAATAAAATAATAATATTCCCAAAAAAATAGCCCAATCCCATTGCTGCTTTTTGACAGTCTGTAAAAAATGTCTGAAATAAATGAAAGCTTACCTCTATGAATTGTTTGCTAAATCCCACATAAAGTTAATTCCCTCATTGGGACCTCCACACCCGACACGAGCCGCGAGTGCAGCCGCTCAGTTTTTGCGAGTCGCGTGCGCGCGGCAGATGCGGCGCCAGCTGCGCACAAACCGTTGCACTCGCGGATTGCCGCTCACTTAGTACTTATTATAGTTTTATTATAATGCTAATTAATGTATAATAAATACTATTAGTGAACAGGGTTATGAAGGTATGCTAAGTTGAAAAAGGTTCATAGTGCGAATCATTATGAACAACTTTTACTATGGGACCAACGCTGAAATCGCCAAAAAATCAGCTGTTCCATACAAAAATGTCAATGACACTCGACAAAAAGTATTAGAAACCTGTTTTTTTAATTATCTATCTCACTCAGCGAGCCATGTGATAAGAAGATCGCAGTTTTTCACAAGTTTCTGTAATTCGAAATACTGGAAAGTTCAAAGAAACTTTTCTAAAGGCTTTACAAACATAAACTTACTAAAACTAAAGCTGTTTTTGTCATTGCAATCTATTAAACAAAGACAGCGACACTTCGTTACCTCGTAGCGTAACTTTGTAAGCAACGGACGTCACGGTCAGTCTGGGGATGGGTGACCGCAAGAAGCATTAACTGGATAATGATTAACTCTGGGTTAAAACCCCAAAATCGAATTAAGTATTCACACTTTTTATGCTTAATATGACGCCGGGTCTGAGTCAATACAAGGTTATAAGGAAAGGGTATGCTAAGCCGAACAAGGCCCGTAGTACTTTAAGTTTTCAAGTTTAAGTTGTTCATAAGATGAGAACTATCAGCCTTTTTCGCCTTAGTATACCCTTTCCTTATAAATTATAACCCTGTATAGATCTACCAACAAAAGAGAAAAGCAAAGCCTCCAGAACCGTCCACCTGTACGGTTAACGCACTATAGAGTAGTAAAGCGTTAAGTTGACAGTATAGTATTAGTTGAGTAGTGTCCGGGTGGAGCGGTGGGCAGTGTCAATAAACTCGGCTGGGCGGGCGGCGCGCGCGCCGGAAATAGAACGAGACGGCGAGTAGCGATCGCAGATCAATCGGAGTGCGCGACAGCGCAGCGGTGGGAAGGGCCGATTGTGCGCGAATGGCGTTTTTCTACGGATATAATCGGCCAAGTTCTAACGGAGGGTATAGAAGAAAAGAGACGTATGTGCTTTATAGCATTTTTGGAAGTAATCGATTAAGTATTTTACTGATTTTTTGTAAAAATAGGGAAACAAAATAATGATTACATTGTAGTTAACTAACAGGCGCGTTGGTGGCGAAACGTTGAATTATTATTTAATGTAAAATGTATTGAAATATTGGGTATCTGGTCTTTTGCCGTATTGGTTAGCATTTTTTTACATGTTTTCAATAAATTGGGTAAAAATGTGAGGCATAAAAATGTTTCTAAACTTACAGTCAAGAATTAAAATTGATATAATTAACATAAAACATACCAGACAAATTCTAGATACTTAATACACTTTTAAACTTTTAGCAAAACAATCATTATTTCGTTCTTAATCCACAATTCAATACGGTTTGCAAAATAACCATAATTCCACTCCTAATTTGCGAACTGTACGTAACTTTTATTCTTTTTCGTCCTAAGAACATTCAGATTGAGACATTACATGCGCGGCGCGAGTGGGTGTCGCGTTACAGTTTGTGCGGATTTTCATAAACACTGGTATTACGTGTCACGTCCACTGGGTTATGCGTCGATGGTTGGCCAGATGGAAGAAAAATATATGTCTACAAGGAAATCAACTTTTAATTATATCGCTGCCTGAATAACCAGGTCTACCCTCAAAAAGTGATTTAATTTTTTTTTTATTAAAAATTACACTATATTTGACGACGCTGGCCAAGTGCTGGTTGGTGAATTTAGATGTGCCATTGATTTTTTTTCCTCCAGACGTATGTACTATGCCTGTTTCCTCACAATGTCTTCCTTCATCAAAAAGCCAGTGGTATGGAAAATCGTAAAAAAGTTTAAAAAAATGGTCTGAGTCGGGGTTTCTACAATACACGAAAAACAAAACACAATCACGTAGGGTTCTGTAGCTATGTTGGAAATTAATAGAAATCTTTACGGAGTTCTGAGGAGACAAAGTCATTTTATGCATTTCTTGAGAAATATTTGTTTGACAATCAACTTGGATATTTATGTAATTACGTATGTCTTAAATTATTTACAGACAGACATATATACTTAAATACCTTTACAGCTATTATGTTAATGTTGTTCATGTGTTTGTAGATTATGTTAGTTGTGCTCTACAATTTCACCTCCTGCTACTCTACCTACAATACAATTCTACATACATACCTAATTCTGTATTTACATGTACAATTCAGTACAAAAACTAATGCTTCTCATAACTTCAACTTGTTTATTCCACAAACAACAATTTAAATCTGACACAAAAATCCGTGTCGTTGCTAAAAGTCCACAATTACAACAAATTAATAACACCCTACGTCACACTTCTGAAAACTCTGCGAATAAGCCGTGAATCTAAAAAAACCGGGTCACAGGTACACTCAGCGTAATAAATTACTGGTGACGAAAACTGCTCGACGAAACAGACGACGCATGACAAACCCTTAAACGACTGTCAACGCCAATTTTGAAAGGTGAGAAAAACTCAAAAAGATAGCTTTCTAAATTTGATTTTCAAATGTCCCCATCAACATTGTACTTAACCATTGGTCATGACATGACGCTAGTCAATTGTTTGTCTTTCTTTTATAATTAACAAGATAGAGCAAGTTTCACAGATAAAGCTCGATAAGGGTCGAGTGGAGACACGAAGGAACAAAGTATTTACCTACAATTTTTTTTCCAAAACCTTAAATCATGATTGAAATCTGGTGTTATATTGAGTAAAATTGCAAAAAGTTGCATGTTACTTTATTGCATGCAAGCCAAGTTACCATTCGCCTTTGTAGTTTTGCACTGCTGATATAAAAGTCGAAATTAATAATCTTGGTCAATATTTAACTAGTCTCAATGGTCTCTCACACATACACAGACATTTACAAATAGATTTATGAAATTCATTTTGAAAGGTACAATTCGATAAAACTAATAAAGATATTTTTTTTTTCAAGTAAATTTTAGAGAACAGAGACACCATCAACGAAAAACGAGCGCTCTGAAAGCGGCATTAGCCTAAATCGCATTCAAATCCATTCACTAATTCCTCGGATATTTTGGTGCGTCTGGAGCTACCTGCGGAATACTTGCCTCTGATCCACCCTTAACGAGTAAGGTATTTGACAGTCTTAGCTTTCGTTTTCGCGTTTCCACCGACGATTGCGCTGAAACGGTATTTTGCAACCAAAATACTTTGACGCGACGTAAAAAAACCGAGCGTTCTAAATTTAAAACGTCTGGAGTTGTGACCGAGCTGGCATTCCAAATATGAATATGCAACTGGGAATAGCTGAATGAAATATTGGATTTTGTTGCATAAGTTTTTTGGCGGTGATTGAACTTTTAGTGAAGTGAAAAGTGTAATTTATTAAATACACGTTTTGTGTTTTATATGCTAAACTATAATAACAACGCTATTATTTGAAAAGCAGCTGTATGTGTATATTATGTACCTGTGTATGTACTCTTGCCTAGTATAAACAGAAGGAAAAATCAAGCGGACATTTGAAAAAAAAATTGAATGCGTACAATTACGATTGATTTGAGTTTTGATTTTATTTTAAAACATTTATCATATAAAGATAGATAAAGTGCAACATCAGCAAACGTAATATTTTCAAGTGCTTTTGATTGATTATTTATTAGTTAGTAATTATTCTAAGACAAATTCAGAACAAGCAAAAAAAGTTGTGGCCCGATCTGCGCACCGTAACTATTATACTTTTTATAGACATCATTATAACTGTAGCATATCATTAGCCAACTTAAAAAAAAACATCAAAAAATCAAAAAGTTCGATTCATATCATGTGTCACATTATAAAAGCCATAGAAGAACATAATCCGCGCAGATGAGTCATCCTTCTTCGGAACAGATCATTCACTAGAGCTTAACGATTACTCATTCCGACGAACACTGCTTCTGATTAAATTGTTATATCCTCTGTTTATTTTGATTTTGACTAAACAGCGTTTTGTGATTTCATCTCTTTACATTGTTTTTACACTTTTTACAATAAAGTTATCTTAAAGTTTTATCGAATCTGGAGTAAAATTATGTTCCTCATAAGGACAAAATTTATAAATAAAATGTTTTTACGTCGGTTTTTTACTGCAATATAAATCGAGTAAACTTTTGTTATGATGTCGTTACATTCAGCTTTTTCATTTATGATTATAATTAAAAACATAAGCATACCATAGATATAATTTGTAAAAGTTTCTATAGAAATAAATGTTAAATTATGTTATTAGATCAAAAGCTGTGTTTATTTTTTCATTGTCATGTTAGTAGGCAATTGGGTCAGCTGTTTAATCCAGTTGTTCATCTTTAGTTATATCATCTGTGATTATTTTATGCTTACTTCGATTAGTATTATTATTAATAAAGAAATACTACAAGTATCTACATTTAAAAAAAAAACATTTTCTACATGATATAACTACGAATAAAGTAAAAAAGTAGTATTCAAAAAAAAAACACCCAAGATCCAACATCCAAAAAATTACCTAAGTGCATCATTTGCCTCAGATTGAAAACACTCCTTCGGCTGCGATGCTGTGTGATTTAGCATTTACAAATACACGTTTTTACATTTTTAACACGCTTTTATTAGCTTCACCTGTATGTTTGTATGTTTGTATGTTTGTATGTAACCGACTCCTTTGAGCGCGTTTTTGACCCACTTTAAACGGTCAGATTTCTTTCAAACTTTGTAGATATATCGAGGACCGATGACAATACACTAAACAAATCGTGTTTTTTAGTTTTTTTAACTATTAAATTTTTACTCAATAATATAGTACGGAAACTCCGTAAAATGGGTAATTTGTATCCGAGTCGTTGCCAAAGGTGATGTTATAAATTTTCTGTGCGCAATGCCAATGAGTTTTATGCGACTGTTTATACCTATACCTATAACGAGTGACTCATCGGTTTCTTATTCTGTGACCAGCCCAAAATACTACGCCGTCTCCGCGCGACAGACTATTACTAGCTGCTTTTTGCAGCTTTATTTACGATTTTCTTGTACTTTATTGAGATAAAAAATCTAAACATATTTATCTTGTTTTAAAAAGAGTCATTCTAATTTAAATTGTTTTCTTCTTGGTCGTGAAATGATAACATACAGATATTTTTATATCATTTACATTTTATTCGTGTGTGCCATTATTCAGCATCGTAACAATGCCAACGATTTGACACAACTTTCGATCTTTAATCTCCGAAAAATAGCCATCTTTTATCCTACAACAAAACGTAGCAAACGCGAAAACCGTAAATTTTAAGTTCGCGGTGCTTTATTTACGCCGAGTTGAATCTGGCGCCGGCTTTTTGACAGTCGGTCTCTTTGCCGATTTCAAACTGTCAGAATCTAATTACCAATGTTTCGAACTCAATTTTCTATCAATAGCGCCCTTAAGGTCTGCAATTTTAGGTTTAGTTTTGTAAAAATTGTAGCGTGGAATATCAAAGTTTTTGTTAGCCATTCTTTATAGTAGCGTCGGTTAAGTTTTTATTATTTTTTTTCCAAAATGGGGTGTTGGGGTCAGCGAAATGACGGCGCCACGGCTGTTAAGATTGATGGCCTGAGCTTCGACTCCCGATTCCAACACTGAATTATATTGAAAACTCATTAGGATTTTCGTTATTATATCTTAATAATCGATTCTTTCAAGTGCCGCCTTTTGATATGATACGTCTCATCATTACAGGGACTCTTCTCGATTGTGTTGAGATTGAGAATTAAAAAACGCGTCCCGATTAAACCATAAAACCGTCCACAAAACTTGCAAAATAGTAATTTATTAACATACAAACGTCGCAACTTTTGAAACTTTGAGTGGCAAAAACAAATAAAAAATCCAACGTACAGGGCTTCGCCATTTACGTAGTGTCTTGGAGTACGCAAGTCGCAACCCGTTCCCTCCGCGGCGCCTTTACGGCTCAACAAAGACTGCCAGGCATTTATGTAAATGGCTGAATTCCGAAAATGCCAGCAACTGAGCAAAAACAATGAGACGTAGTAAAAAACGTGGGAGGCGAAAGTTCGGTTTTTGGGGTTGCGTCGTTTTGCGCGCGGCTCGACGAGTAATGTATGACTTTATTGGGCAATGGGGGAAACTGTTGCCGAGCAGCCTGCGCTCGCGGCGAAGGATCTTGTTTTCCTTCTTCAAAATATACTCATTGCGTGGGAATTTTTCAATATCAATTCCAGTTAAAAGTACTTTCTAATTCGTTTCCCAGTCGTCATAAATAATTTCAGTGTGACGAGCGCAGTTCAGTGAGACTAATTTTTTTGGTTACAAGCGTTGATAACGATTACGTTTACGTGAACCGATAAATAATCTTCGATCTTTTTAATATTGTCATAGATTTTGACTATAAAAATCTAGTGGGAGTCCTCACTCCCCTGTATCAGGTACAGAATAGATTATTCAAAGTATTAAATGGACAAAAAACCAAAATCTTCGACTCGGTTTCGTTTCTACTTCTTTCCATTCTATGGATGCGCAGGCGCCGCCGGCAAGGACTAACGGAATTGTTTTTGCGCTAACAGTATCTCAATCCATTGGCTTTTTGGATTTATTGCTTAGGTTTTGTCTGCTGGAGTTTCCAATTTTGAAAATACTTTATTTCGTTTTTAATTTATTTGTTTAGACTCCGTTTGAGACTGTTTTAGAGGCAAATAAGATTGCGGTTACTAGTACCTAATGTTACAGAAAATGAAATTTTGCTTATTAGAAGACAGTTCGCCTTTGTATAAAATTGCGTAAATTAACCATTTTTTTAATAATAAACATAATCTTCTTTTATGGATTTCATACATGATTCTTGGGCTTTAGTAATTTTGAACTCTTCAACACTTCCTAAATTAGCTGTGGTCCGCAAATTTGTGCGCGTAGAAAAACACCGGTATGTCACGAATTCACGATACTTTTATTCAGATCCTATAACCATGACTGATTTTCTAAGTCTTATTTCTGTCTCTCGACTGTTTTTCTTTATTCTGTGCAAGTTGACGCATAACGCCATCCCGGAAAAACAATCATGAAGACTGTATAAAATAAAATACAAATATAAACTGCTTCTACAGCGTGGTTTCCAAAAGTATCCATAAATATTACATGGCGATTAATTTCAATCCCTAAATAATATGATATATTACATAACACTACTGTTAACAATCCAATGTATCTATGCGCAAGTAGAAGAAGTTTTGCAGCCCATGTCTTGTTGTTTACTTTTGGAAATATTTTTGGTATTGCAATAGTTACTAAAGATAGTATAAAGCAAAATAGTGCAGCATATCCTGCAAAGGAAAAAGAATTCCTATAAAACCATGGAAATTATTTAATACGATTATAATTTGAAAAAAAATGTATCGAAGATTTATTTATTAATGATCGAAATCCTGGTCTCTAGGTAGCGCAAAAACCGACTCTTTCAATACAAGAAAGCAGTAAGGCCAGTCTTTCAGAAGCGATGGCTGCTGATAGCAGCTTATAATATAATTGTAATCTAAACTAGCTGCGCCTTAACTGCATGAATAAAGCCTAAAACTGCATACTCGTAATGATTGGTTGAGTAATTAAGGCGTGAAAGCTTCATAAACAAACTCACTTTCGCATTTATAATATTAGTTGGAGTAAGATAAATATTGGTTGTGATTGAAAAGGCTGTATTTTTATTTTTATTTTTATTTTTGTATCCACGAACGCTCATGAGGAATCTAACTTACTAACCTGTGATTTGATGATGCCGTGATTCTGCTATCCGCTTTATATTGGCGTTATATTGGCGAATAGTTTTCAACATGAAACCGCTATAAGTTCCGAGACTTATGAAAAGAACGGATATTGCAAGTGTTATCATGTGTTGATAGATTCTTCTATTCAAATGCATAGGTATCGCTGGGCCATATAGTGAGTGAAGAATCAGAATAGAGAAGGGCAAACAAAGTTGGAACTGCAACAACACACATCAATATAGATACAATCTGGGTGTCTTCAAGTCGCGAGTGAATCGGTTTCTTCTAGGCAAGCGTGCTCCATCGTAGACCGCATCATTGCTCACCATCAGGCAAGGTGACGGACAAACGCAAGCCTATCATCGAATAACAGAAAGATCGGTGGCACTTGCTAAAACAACAACGTACCCCAAGAGTACAAAACATCATGTGATAAATGTTATACAGATCGACAGATCGGTTCAGTTTTTGACCCTTTTCCACGCGCCAGTTTCCAGGCAAATAGCCTCCTTCTGCAGACATGACAAAATCTACTCCATCAACTATTATAATCATAGTGTTGGCTGCGATTAACACACTCGCGAGTGAAACGAAGCGAGCTGCAGCTGCTCTACAGATCTCTTTAGGAGGATCCACAAAGACCAGCCTTATGGGGCCTTGGTACTCGTAAATTTCTGAAGGGTTCAAACATTCCAAATTGCAAGGCGCGGGCGTGATTTCTTCTATCTTTGGTTTGACCATCTTGAATATTTTTGAGAACAAGTAGTGTTTTGTGGATTTCAAGTTTTACTACAATTTAACATAGGTTCTTGGAAAACAAACAGAACTGTTACAGTAACCTTAACTTGTCATGTAATATCATTGACATTGAAATACATTGACATTGGTGTTTTTTCTATGAAATCTCAAAAGAAGTACCTACAACTAGGTTTGATAACCTAACAATAGATACACTAACCCGAATATCGAGTTTCAGAGTAACTCCTTATTTTATCAATTTCATCCCGTTCCCTTCTATCCCTAAAATTTAAATGGATGTAGTAACTGCACAATTTCTAACACAAGTTTCCAAATCTTTCCAAGTCTTTACTACGCCACTTCAATCCTTTTTGCCTTCCAAATAAATTATATTTGCAAAATTTCATTGAAGTAGCACTAAAAAAATATTTTCTTGAAAAATTAAATCTTAACAACACTATTCTAAAGTTTTCCACCAATCGTGAAAATAGAAGAAGCTTTATCTACCAGCATATTAGCCAGTTGCAGTGTGACAATACACAATGGTCTCGGTGACAGGTGTCAAGGCCAGCTCCCACTCCCCCCACCATCCAGTAAGTAGGGCGAATCCTATTTCCAATGGGTTATTTTTATGAAAAATCGTGTCAGTCTGCTCGTCCACTTTCCGCCGTTGCACAACGTTTTATAGCATGGTTAGTCGCGGTTGTTACTGCTTTGGTTAGATGGGAAAATATTGCAAGACAAATCGTAAAAGAAAATATGAGGGAAAATCATCCCACCAACCCGTTTCGACTAGGCATAAAAAAGGGAATACTTGCGTCTACGCCATCTGGGATGATAGAAGGGTATTATTTTTCCACAACCAAACAGTGACATATCCCCGAAACTTATATTATAAAAAAACTGTTTTGCCGTTTAACAGACATTTTAATAACAAAAACATTTTAAAAACTTAACTATATAACTGCAGAAATGACAAATAACCACCTCTAAAGTCAACGTTACTACTTATTCGAAAATACATTGTAAACAAAGTTCTTTTAAACCTGTTAAAAATATTCAAAGGCCGGATTTCTTTGGACGCCGCGCGAGGAACCCAAATCGGTCTAATTAGAACTTCGCAAATGGCTAAACAGACATCTGTTTTTACCAAAAGCATCGCCATAATCGGCTCAAATCGCTTTGTAATGTACCGATTGTAGTCGATTTGAAGATTTTAAACCGTCGAAATGCCGACATGGATCGCTAAGCTATCTGTGGGGCCGTTCTTGTTGGTACTACCTTTTGCACGAGAAAAACGGTGTTACAACTACAACATACCGACTACGACAATGTATGTTTAAATGGTTTAAGAGTTCTTTAAATCTCGACATGAATTGGATTGACAAGAATCTAGAAGCCTTTTTTGGAAGAGATCACTCAGATAAATAGCACTACTGAAAGAAAAGACTAAGTTTTTCTGCGGTGGTGTCGAAGTAAACGTGGTAATCAAAATTAATCCGTGCATAGCATGCATACTACAGAAACGTAGGTACAGTATGAGGTAAATTAGAAACTTTCGTCATTGTTTAAATCGTGTAGAAGGCTACTAACGCTTGTGATACAAAACCGAAAAACAAAGTGTAGTTATGCGTTTTTGCAAACTTTTTTAATAAACAAAAATCTGTTTGTTTGTATTATTTACAAAAAAATGTGCCATTTAATCAATTTTATCATGACATTTAACTACGCACCGTTCTCAAAGATTTTACCGCTAAACAGAAGGACAATCAGAGAGACATTCGAACAGTCTCTTTCGCAATCATGAAATCAGCCCGATTTCCATGAAAACACAACCATTTCCATCCAAAAGTTTCATTTAAAATAATTAGCGACAGTTACATTAAAGACTCGAACAGTTGTAACAGCTAATCATGCCGTATACAGCCATTGTATCTCATTAAGCTTGTAACTGCGAAATTAAATGCTCGTATCAACATCAACCAAGGCAGAATCGCCACAATTTGCATCGCTATGCGCCAACACCTTTAATTACGGCAATTCTATCTTCACCTTTTAACCCACTTGTACGCACGCCTTCTTTGGATGCCATCGCATTGTCATGTCTTATTACTATTCTACTCATACTTTCATCATGTACACATTGGTGTGTTTTCATTTTTTGTCTTGTTTCAACTTTGTGCTTATTTATACTTCTGTCTTTGTCTTTTCTATCAGTAGCTGAAGTATCAATATGTATTTGTTCAGTTTTAGAACTGTCAAATGTTTGTATAACAAATGTTTCGGTACTTTTTGATTTGTGAGCCGACTTTGGTCGGTATTTGAAAAAGAATTTGGTTATTGGTTCAATTGGTGCGGGTATAGCACATTCTTTGTGAGGAATGATGACTTTGTTACGCATGGGGTTTGTTTGGGTATTTGCAATTTTAAATAGATAAGTAAATTGAACCCAATTTACGTATCTTAAGTTGTTTAGTAGACTAGTTTCTTTCTATAGAGTTATTCTTATAGGGTATGCTAAGCCGAAAATGGCTCATAGTACTCATCATTAAGAACAACTTTTATGACGGAACCAACCCGAAATTCGCGGAAAAAAAATCAGCTGTTCCATACATTTTGTCAAGTGTTGTTGACATTTTTCTATGGAACAGCTGATTTTTTTTTTCGCGAATTTCGTGTTGGTCCCATCGTAAAAGCTGTTCATAATGATGAGTACTATGAGCATTTTTCGCCTTAGTATACCCTTTATGAATAACCCTGTATAAAAATATGTCACCACATTTGATCTACTTAACTTACATTGCACTTGCATTCAACAGGTGAACTTTATAGACTGAAAATTACAATGCAACCGCATCAAATGAGACTTGATCCCACAGATTTTAAATAATTGCCAATTACGGCGTCTGCTTTTCACAACTATCAGTGGTGATACTCTTAGCCTTATTTTATCATGACTAAAATACCTATAATATCGCCCATCCTGTCCATAAATATATTTTTGAATTTATAATTCATATCTCACGAGAAACTTTCACTTCTATGAAAAAATATTAGCATGTTTCGCAAGTCCCTGTTGCCATGGCACCAGCACATTTATCCAGGTGCCTTGCTTTAGAATTGGTTTCATCCTTTGCGTGACAACCCTGAGTGACCTCTGAGACGAGTCATCGAACCTTTGAAATGTTTCCTAAAACGGTTAATGTCCCGATAGGGTTGCCATGCAAATGTGAAACTGAAAATACTGTTCTATAACTTAAAAAGGGACCTTACTTTTTAAGACTCTCAAATATCAAACTGGGTCTATTTTGCATATCGATCGAGTAGGTAAGATAACTAAAATAAAAACAAATGTAAACATTCCTCAGAATTTCAGAGTGAGTATTTTAAAATATCCCGTCAAAAAATTCAAAAAAGTTTTTGTACGAATACCGATCATAACTGAAGATCAATTTAGCCCAAAAATCACAGGGATCCAGTCTCAAAATCAACATAAAACGCAGACACCCTACAGCCTCTCACGCGATGATCATCTAGTCAATAAAATTACTGGATTTCAACGAAATTATGCCAAAACTCGCTACCACGCATGCACTATAAATATTTAAACGTATTTAAATTGGTTCAGCCGCGAGCTTACATTCTATAATAAGTAGAGTAGATTTATGGGAATATATGGAACGAAATGAAGAGTAGAAAGGGGTACCTTATGTACTGTAACTTGTGGGTGTATAGTGTATACCTATAACTTACATACTTAGTTTTGGATTTGCGAAGTTAGTTTTGAAAAGTTTTTTCATTTTGATCATTTCGTCTCGAACTGAAAAATACAAAATCTACCCGCATAAATATGTTACAATTTCAAAATTCAAATAGGTAATTAAAGTAAGATAGGGACATCCCAGAACCAATAAAATATTAATTTTAATGAAGACTAATATTTATTATTATTTATTTAGGTGTTTTTCCTGTAGTGAACGCACTCTAGAACCATTAATTAACCACACTACAATACGACGATAACTACGAGTACCCGCCTTTACCTTTTACTTGAACTTGGTCCATTATCAGACATTCATTCGCATTTTATGAGAAAAATCTTCATAAATTTTATATAAAAATCATAATCGGCAAATTTAAATAAACTCATGTGCTATAAATACTAATTTGATAGTCCTTAATTGTTTCATTATTGCATGCGAGGTAAACGCATTTACATGCATGCTGGCATTAACCGGGTATTTCTCAACAGTGGAGACGTTTAACATTTTTGAGATTTTTTGTGTTTCGATTGCTTTGAACTGACTCAGGTAGCCGAATCAAACAGATTGATAAATGCATTATGTAGATTGTATAAAGTTAAGGACTCCAGCTTTTTTATCTTATTTTTGCCAACACAATACGGAAATCTTAAAAATACGCAAACGCATATTTTCATCCACACATTTTCGCATAAAGATAAAACATTTTAGCTAATTTATTCAATGCAAACGAAATTTCTCAAACTTTTTTCGTCGGCAATGACAATCCAATAAATTAAACCAGCTCCCACTTCTGCGAATATCATAATAATTTAGGTGAACTGAAAATAAATTGCGCGTGTAGTGCGCGACGGAGCGTCTGTCGCGCGGCGCACGCGCAACATTTAGACTAGGTAGAGCTCATTCACAGCTATCTCCCTCGCACTTTACAATATTTTTAGATGTAAAATCATGTAGAATATGAAAAATTTTGTTTACAATTTATCAAAATTATGAAATATAACGAACTTATCGTTATATCACAGTTGCTAAGGTCAGCTCTATGTGATGAGAAAGATACAATAAAGATGCGGCAGATTTTTTTTACAGCATAATTTGAAATCGTCAAACATTCTAAATATGTTCCGTGGTCTGTTAAACCATGATTTGTTCGACCGAGATAAATAGCTTTATAAAGATTCAGCCCTGGAAAAACAAATCACAAGCGAACATCGTAGACGTCGAGTAAAATCTTGAAGCATTCGGAGCGTGACACTAAATACCTACCTACTTCCGACGGTTTCCAAATCCAAATATTCGCTTAGTAAATCTGTTTGAAATGCCTGAAATCGTGAGTGCTAGTCTACTGGCCCTTCTTAACAAGCGCGGGGTTGCCTCGAATGCGAGCCGCGGTCTTCTAACTGTATATGGATCGCGCCAAATCGGGCGCCGAGAAAAAACTCCACGTTCGAGACGAAAGGAAACTCGAATGCGGCAAAAAACATAGGGATGGGCTGTCTGCGAAGGATCATCGAGTCGATTGTTTTTAATCCATCCGAGCTGTCATCCGCACCGCGGCTAATTTCGTCTGCTCTTTTTGTCATGCGAAGACGTGACAAGACTACAAGTAATAATTATTAATCTTGTTGTTGCTCTACAGAAAAAGAATTTGCAGTCGTGGCGCGCATGCTAAATATGTTGAAGAATTCATCTAATATGTGGTATTAATTTACAATTGACTTTATTATCTAGAAGGGAAAAAATCGATAAACTTGACTGTAAAATTGAGCGCAGAGCTTTCAGAAAAGTTTTCATAACTTGGAGCAAGAAATCACATAGCTGATCTAAAACCGCGTGCCGCTAAGAAAAGCAAGACATGTTACTGAATCTGAATGATTTCAAAGAATTTTTTAATTCCTTCAAAAGTAACGCATCAGAGAAATTCGTTATCACACTACGCTCCGAGCACCTCAATCCAAATTGAAAAAAAAAGCATCGACAACTTAAGCCCTGCGTCGATATTGAAGCCTCCTAAACTCGCATCCCTACTGCGCCCGCGCCGTAGCGTAGTAACCCCCGCCCCGCACCCCGCGACTCCCGCGCAAGCGTACTACGTACTTTTTTCGCTCGCATGGCGACGTAAACAAACCAGGTCCAGTGTTGCCCACTCGCGGATGCTCACCGCGGAAACTTGCATTTTGTTATTTTACCTTTTTACTTACATTATGATAATTCTACAGCGTCATATAATTCTGCGTAGCGCGCTACGGACGTCAATTTGAATTTGAAAATACTATTTTATAATTTTTCGTGATTGCAAATAAAACATTTCTTTTGTGCGATAAACATTCATTAATTCCTATCGTTCTTAAGCAAAAAAATTATCGGAGCATTTACTTCGCTACATATAACGTACATAAGGCTCTATCCCAACGCGTGCGATATAATCTCAATCACTATCTCTCTGGTTTAAAAATTATTAAAATCAGAGTCAGAATTATCGCACGCGCCAAAGTAGGACCATATTACTTTTCTCCACATGACATTTGTTTTCTCTTGCATTTATTGGCAGAAGGAGATCTGTATCTATCGATTATTATAAGCAGTATTCTCAGTTTTCCTAAAGACAATTTAACAATAAAGTTTTAGATATAGTTATATTTTTAGAACGAAAATGTCAAAAAGCGTATGACAGTCAAGTAAAAAAGAGCCCAGGTTGGTACGTAAGTTTAGAAGTAGTGCAGGCAACACCGGCCGGGAGCAGGCACATGCCAGGGATGCAACTGTGTTTGTCGTAGGCTTTTTGTACAGCTCGAGGAGATCGAGTTTATAGGATTATTAATTGTAATTTATTCATTGGGTGCTCTGCTCATAAGCGGCGCTGTTAGATGTGAAATTATAGACTGGTTAAATGTGGAAATTCTGCGATCTTATGTTAGTAGGATACTCGTAAGTCGGAACTAATGCAATTAATTGCGAGGTGGAGTACAGTAGCATAGCCTGCCTTCCATTATCAAATGCATTTTAACTAAGTTTTAGATAAGATATGTGTTTTGAGCTATGTTAGCTGACTGGTCGAATTTGACGTATGATCGCACTGTGTAAGATATGAGGGTCGCGGTCTTTTATCAGAAGATTACATAAGTTGGCAACTAAATGGTTTGTTTATTAACTCGCTACTTTATTTCAACGTCTGATTAATTTACAGATGAAAAGAAACTCTAAGATGTTCAGATAAGAACGAAATAAAAAAAAAGTTCGTTTTCGACAAAAGAAGGAAGAGCTCAGAAAAACTCGTCAAAATCACTCAGCGCATAATTTAAAGCGTTAGTTAGCTATAAATTATATCTAGAGCCAAACTCTACTAAGCTTTTATTTATTAAGTTTAAAAAAAGTAAAATTTGTCACCGTTGTTTCGGTGCGGGAGGGCGCGTCCTGAAACCGTTGTGATTGCCCATAACAGATGTAATCCTCGTAATTATGCTGATAAATACCGATCTGGGGCTTGTGCCAAGCTGGCTGTAGGCAAGGAGCTGGTGTTGGTAAAAAATGCAGTTTTATAAAGTGAGCTCATGCTTGCGACTTCGCCCGTATGAATAATCGTAATCAATATAATATTTATATGTAACTAGCTGTTCCCTGCCACGCTTCGCTGTGGATAAAATATATAAATATATAGATAAAAACAATCCTTGATGCGTATTATAACTCGTATCATGCTAAAATTTCAGCTCGATTGGTGCAGAACTTTTTGAGTTTTTGAAGCGTACACAAACCAACATAACATTTTTATATAGATATATAGATTTTGACCTGAAATAACAGGCAGCAATCTCTCAAGATCGCACTTAATTGTACGGACTTTTTGTAACTTAGGAATTTACTCGTAGATCAAAGCAAAATACGAGTATACTAAATTTAAATAGCGTCGTTGTATATAATTTCTTCATATCTGAAATTACATAGTTAACATACATAGTATAAAATGGATTAAAAAGTAGTGAAATTAATTCGATTAAATAACTGGCAGCCAAAGTTTTAGCTAAGTAATTTTGTCCAGGACGTTTCTTCACATAGTCTAGGTATCTAATGAACAACATGTACAATCATTTTGACCCACAATTCTCTCGAGTCAAAAACCCACCACAAAATCTACCCCCGTCTCCCAGCCTATAACATGTTGAGAAAACTCGGAGGAAAATTTGGCACTTCCAATCACCTCAGAAATAATTACCCGCGTTTGCATCGGATTCGGCGAAGTGACTCACGCCGCAGATTGAATGATAGTCGCCACGTAACCGTGTCGACTTTGTAACCGTCCGCCTCGTTACGAGAAATTTACGCTTTACGTAGCGAGCGACGTAACGAAAAAATCACAACAATATCACACGCAAAAGTTTGAAAGTCTTGTCTGTCTGTTATGTTATCACACTGAAAAATTAAGTTTGAAGGTTTGTTTTGATTTTTTAATTCGCGTTTGACTATGTTGCCTCATGTTTGTTTTTTAATCATGCAAATTTGGCTGAATAGATTTTAATTAAATTTGTCATGAAGGTTGCTTATTCTCTTGATTTACGCATAGGCTACTACTGATTCCTGTAGAAATGCGTGTGACACCGCAGGGAACATGATTATAGAAATAATACCTCTATACATTTTACCCAAAAAATCACCAAAAAATTAAAAATAAATAAATAAAGTTTCACATTCATAGCTCCCCACTAGGATAAATCCTGTGTCGGGGATGCCATGGAACACACACAAAGACAAGGACAACTAACACCCAGACCCAGAACAGATGTTTATATTCATGATTCAAACATCTGCCCGGCCGGGAATCGAACCCGGGACCTCTAGCTTATAAAGCTGTTACACTACCGCTGAACCAAACAGGCCGATTGTACCAATAACAAAAGATTTTTTCCAAGATTACATAGATATGAATTTTGAATTAGAAAGGAAATCGAGGTTAAGACTGGGGTGCGCAGTTTGCGTATGACTGTATGTAGTGTATGTATTCTCGCTAGGTGAGAATGAAATGCACTGAAACATTTATTGATCTAGATTGTTTTTATTTATTAGTCTGGCTAGTTTTATTACTTCCTAGTTTTGCTTTATTTATGCTTGCTATATTTTTCGTGAAAAAATGTTGTGCAGATATTTTGAAGGCAATATGTGTACTATTTGTTATTTCATAAAACACCATGCATTGTAAGCTACGTTGCCCATGAAACCAACATAGCATCTTATTTGACATACTTTCAGGAGTTTCAGGTTAGACAAAAGCATGCCACAAGCCTTAAATGTTAAGGTAAATTAAGCAAAAGCCCTAATGTATCTACCTATTACATAATTCGAAATCGCTCATCTTTCCCAGATTAAAAGTAGTTCACAATCATAATTAGTATTATCTCCTTTTGGCTTCGCATACCCTTCCCTTATAGCCCCGTAATTACCAAGAATAGTACCTATATAACGTCATCGCTAGCCTATAAAATATTAATACTATTTACCTTCACATAAAAACACTCGAACATCAAAACCGATAGCTTCAATTCAGCACCTTTTAAAGCTTCCATTTATAACAGAATAATAAAAAAACAAACCACATACCATTATGATTGAATGATGTTTTTATATTACTGAATTATTACATATGAGCTGTTAAAGTTTTACGACTGGGCTGGACCACCGACGACTCCTGATGAAGACATTTTACTGAAGTACGGCTTTTATCGATACGTCTTATAATTCCATCAGAAAAGGTAACCGGGAACTGTTATATTACCTGTATTTAGCTTTGGATTAGCTATCAATGTCACAAAAGAAGTAGATACATTTTATGAAAAGCGAGCAAGAAAAACACATAAGTTGAGTAGGTAAGTGTAACTTGAATTCGTTTAGGTTGTGTTGTTTTTTGCGGGTAGATTGCGGTTTGTATTTACATAAATGGCGGGCCATTCTTTTTATTAGTTTTCATATCTGGTGGGGCTATTGATATAACAAAATATGGTCATAAAAAGGAAAGGAGATAAAATGAGCAAATGTTTTAACATAATGGCGGATTTTGAAGAAATAACAGTAAGTAACTACTTAGTAGGTACCAGTATTCTGTGCCAGTACTAGTAACACAATTTTGAAATAGCATTGCCTTAAGGCTTCTTCAATTTACTACGTGTTAGTAAGTTAAGTATATCTTATAAATATTACGCCGTATATTTTTCGTTTCGCTTAAAAAAGTTACTCGGATATAAATTACCTATAAAATCAAACATTACGAAAACGGAAGGAAAAAAACTATATAATGACAAATAAATGCTACATAAGTCTCTGCGTAAGGAAATGCCTTGCGGAAGCTAACTTGTTCAAGTCTTATTCTTATTCGAAATGAGGGCAATGGGTCCCGGACTGGCGTCTTGCAAAGTGAGCATTGTGCGTTTAAAGGGGTCGTCCATTAATCACGCGATGTTTTAGCAACTTTTTTCATCCCCCCTCCCCCCTGCCTCGCCAAGATCACGTTTATTTAAAGTACAAATTATTTAACAAATTTTCAGAATTAACGAAAAAATTAATACATGTGAAATTTAAACTTTCGCCCCTAATGGTATTTTGTAATGTTTCCGCCCTCCTTTTCGTGCTTAATGTGAACTACAAAAGTCCCAGTTCTTGTCCAAGTCTTGTCTATAAGCTTATAGAAGCTAATCCGGACAAGCTTAAATTAATTTATTTTATTAAGTCCACAAGTCTACGTTATTAATTGCGGTAATTTATTTCACAAGCTACTTTGTAACTGCAATATTTAACTCGGAGTCATAATTTTAGCGGTTTTCATTTTGTAACTAGCAACATCATCTGTGTTACAAATACCTACCTATTTAATGGGATTATTAAAAGAGATAGCTATATTCGCTACAGCCTTTTAATATTTCTCTTACCCTGAAATTTATGTTAAACCCTATGTAGGTATGTTTAAATCTAACGAATAGGTGCAATTTTGCTGTAGTACACAGTGTCCTATTTGTTTTCATAAAGCATACTAGTTTCGTGTCAAATTATATAATGATCGGTTTTGCCGTTTTATCGATTGATAGGTGACAAATATTAGTAGACATAGTTTCGAATATTTTGCTGAAAATAAATTGTAATGTCGATTTTATTGGTACCTACTTACAGAGATTTACTTATCATAAAAATGTTGACAATTTAAAAAGTTATGTAGATAGGTACCTATCATCATAATCATAAATTTCGTCGATCTATTTCGACACCTAAAATTTCGTGTCCAAAATCAGCCGCCATCTAAAAATAGGTGAAACCTCACAAATCCGTGGATTAACGAAACTCCCGTCTATTGTGGTGCGGCATTAAAAATAAAAGTGGTGTTATTTAGAATACGTCGGTCGGTCTGTCCTGAGTTAACTGCCTATGGATATTTATACCGGTAGTTAGTAGAGCCACTGAGGAGGAAATGCAGTCAGAGATGGAGCTTCAGAGTGTAAGATTATAGATTACTACTATACAAACTTACAGCTATGTGTGCGAGACGAGCTGCATAACCTCGTGTCATAATTGTTATTAGAAAGTGATGGACGCGAAAGTCGTTTAGTAATTTCATAACAAATTATTGGTAACAAGATACCAAATAAGCAAGTTCAAAACTATTACAATTAAATACCTTATTTATTTGTAACATTACGATGAGATTCGAAAGGGTTACACAATTACGTTACGCATGACATAGTGAAATATCTACCACAATCTACAATTCCACGTGTCCATTTTACGTTGTCTTCCGTCTCTCTGTAAGGGTTTACTCCTCGACCATAGAGCGCCTTCTGCGTGTGAGCCAAACAAATCGGTTTATGGCCACTTCTGATTCTTTGGATGTGTTGATATACCTACTGTTTTTGTTTGCCTAGTGTCAGCTGTTGTTTTAATTATATTGAAACAGAGATCAGGAGATCAGAGGCTTTAACGTGAGGTGTTATTGCTCTATCACGTCAGGAAATATTAGTAATCAAACAGATAAAGCGAATACTTGTGGCGCCATCTCTCATCGAGTAGCGGAAGCGTGCGCGAAAGCCTTTGCTCATTAAAATAACTTAAGGTATTTTTTATATCTCTTGATTTGATACGGCAATATTGTATTCAAAGATTACTTGTTTAGTCGTCAAAGCTGCTCGTTTGCTTTCAAGGGTTGCTGACTAAAGCTTCCAACCAAAATTCCTTTAGTGTCTGTGTTTTTTTTTCCTTTACTGTTATTCCGAAAAAAAAAGTTTTTTGTGCTGGTGTTTTTGATAGACGTTCAACTCCTGTTAATTGATCTTCAGCTTTCAATTTGACCTGTACTCATCTCTCAAGCTCCAATTTTCCCCAGCCTTTACCAGGAAAGTGTCCCAGCCAAGAATACCGCCTTTAATCCGGTAAACATCAGCGTATCGGCCGTTGAGTCATTGGCGACTAGCCAGCTCACCTGCGGACTCAGGATGTCTCGCCTATTTATACGATACCTGATTGGCTTCGCACTGATACCTCTGGTGGATGAAATGGATACGTGTCTGCAGGCCCAGCACGATAGCGGACTAATTGAGTTTCAACCGCTTTTATTCCGCAAGAAAGAGACAAACATATTATACATAATTATGCTTTGTCACATCTACGCGCGAATAAAAACGCGAGAAAGACAACCTGCCCACGACCCATGCTAGGCTAACTTAGTCCTAAAATGACTGAATGCTCCACCGTAGATCGTATCGTTGCTTACCATCAGGCGAGATGGCGGTCAAACGCACGCCTATTACTGAATAAAAAAAAACAAGTTGTAGTCTGTTGTTCATGAATCGTTTCTGTGTAGTAAAAGTGTTTTGGATTACCGTTATAATAAATAAAATTAAAATTGTAACAGTAATGTAAGTATAATCGTAGTAGTAGAGTAGGTAATAGAAAAATAGTGACTGATATAGTCACTATTTTATAATCAAGAAAAAAACTGTGATGCAGCTATTTTCTTATTCAACCAGATAGTTTTGTAAAATACATTACTTAATACCTATGCCTAAATTTTTGGCACGTTATTTTAACTTCATTTAAATTGGTAGCAACCCTAAACATCAGCTCCACTTTATCAGAGTTATGTATGATATCGGTCAATACATCTCTCTCCCATGAACCTACATACAAACACTATCAATAGCTGTACGGTTCACGGCCTGACGTCAAACCTTCCATTCATATTAGCCTAAATTTCGGTTCCATTCAACTGCCCACTCCTCAGTTCCATTCATTGCGGCAGTCTATCGTGACGGAATTTGGCAAGGGCAAGTCCTTCATCGGCCACATCGTTAAACCCTGGAACTTGCGTCACGATTCATTCATAAAGCTCTCCAAATCAACTAATTTGATGTCCATGTGGCCATATTTCGTTTGGTGTTCATCACATCATGAGCGTTAAGAAATTGGCACGTCACTTTCAGCAGTCACAGGTTATCGTCACCAAATCTCTGGAAGCCATCGTCATTGCCAACTATGAGCTAATTGATTGGTTTTGTTCTGTAAGTTCCTTGACTTCCTTATATTTGTTACCAGATCACTATAGATAGTTCTCAGAGAATGAACTGAGCTATTGTGGTGCCATGTAGGTGGAATTGGCAAAGACGTGCCAATCCTTCGATGGTTCCCTTCATGTGACATTTTGCTACGGTTCTGGTTCTAATGACAGCTGATCATGGTCATTGAACTTCCTGAAAAGCGTCATCATTGAATAGATTAATTGAGCTATCTACGTATCCAGTCAGATACTCGTACTGTTTTTACGAATTGGCTTTAAAACAATCTGCAAATAAACCAGACAATTTGAGCTCATAGAGTTGTTATTGATTGAATTAGAGATTTATTCAGGAGAGAAAGAAAAACATGGATTAGTTAAAGCTAACCGAACTAAGCGTCTGAAAATCTCTTTGATGTCTGCAATACTGACGCAATATTCCCTATGGGGACACCCACGCTCAACATTCTTAGCAAAAAAATTGCTATAGGATTCCTCGTCGATCGACCTACTTAATTCCATGAATGAGACTGTAGGTGGGCGTGAAAGCCTCAATAAAAGACGTCAGCAATACCAGGAGCTCATAAAACCGAGGATATCGGGTTCAACACACTGCTAAGTGCTCTGAAGTAGATCTATTGCATTAGTGGGCGATCCGTTGCCCGGACTTTCGGCGGGTTGCGTAAGACGGATAGCCCATTGAGGTGTGAGTGTGCAAACATTCGAGTTATTTGTTTAAATGTAATACAGTCGTAACTGCGTGGTTGATTGTGTGTTGCTGAAAAATTTCATTGACTTCTTCGCGTTTTCATCTTCTGAAACTTAAAAGAAGTCCCGACTTTGAATGAACTAGTGATTTTTCTGGAACACTCGTATCTCTGTTTTAAGGCGACATTTAAATAGATGGCTGTTTCAAGACTACTTTGAGAAAAGGACAACAACCCCAGCGCTCATTCAGACTACATTTCCATGTCGGAAGTTCTCTCTTCAGGAAAATTGGCACTTCAATTGTTTATCAAAAGGCTCGATGCCAAGTTTCTTCTGCTTGACCACACTCCGACGCCATGTCTGTCTGCTTCACGATTAATTGAGTCGCTTCCCAAACCTACACCTATAAAGTTATCGTCACTGAAATGGAAGAATTAAAATAAAAAATAGCAGGCACGAAATATCTATGAGTAAAGTTACGCAACCCACTCGATATATCCGACCAGACATTAGGAATGACACATCCTAAAGACATAGTAAATGATTTACTACAAACGCTTCTTTTTTTTGTACGCACTGAATCGCGGCCAATTTTTTCTTCGTCGCCCGAGGATGGGATGTTGTCCAAACGAATGGCTCCCGTTTAGATAATACACGTTATTTCTGTTCTTACATATGTTACTCGTCACACAAAATAATAAGGCCATTGGCCTAATGACAGGGGCTTATTTTTAGTCCGGACTTTTGAAGGCGACGCGTTTTTAAGTGTTACCGATGTGGAATCCGAAACGTAGCGACTTTCCCCCGATTTCGCTGGAGATGTTTCTCGTTTGAAAACATCGTGGAGCTCAAAGCCCCACTCTATTTCTAGAAGATTGATGTGTCTTTGGCAACAGTTAATTGGCACAATTATTGTTTGTTTGTATAGTTTTAGAAAGCAATTTTTAAGACTTTGAAATATTTTCTGAGTCACGAAAACTAAGTTGTCCCTGCTGAAATAATCACCTTGATATTCGCGTTTGCAAATACATATTATATTTAATTGTGTATGTTGCGGGCTCGCAGGTTCAGTGACTAATAGGCTTCTTGCAAAATTATTGCACCACGCAGAATCATTCTCTTATATCTACATAAACGGTGTTTACTTGAACAGATTTGTCAAAATTGTGTATAAAAAAATATTCAAAAACCAACCCAAATGTTATCCAAACCCAAGCATGAGTGGAAAAGGCAAAGCCTAAATAGACTCCTAATGTCACAAACACAATATCTAACAGCTTTATTTATTTTTATACTTACTGTTGCTTATCTTACGAGTGGCTCCACCGACAACAGCGACGCTTCAATTTTAATCTTACGAATAACTCTTACATTTAATAAGCATTTCCCTGTTTTTTTTAACGAATGATAATCTCTAACGAATTCCCTGTCCCCAGGTAGTCCAGCGCGGGTGGAACAAATGCAGTCCGTGAGGACGACGCGAGGCAGCCGCGTGCGGTTGGAGTGCAAGGCCAGCGCGCGGCCTCCGCCCAGGATCGCGTGGTACAAGGACGGCAAGCCCGTCGCCGATATCGCGTTACGGAGGTTCCGGGTGCAAAGTTTTAGGTAATACATGTCTAATGTCAGTAGTTATAAGATTCTTATTAGGGTAGTAACTGGAACGATTACAATGCAATTTTTATATTGCTGATGTAGGTGATGAAAAATGTAGGTCTTAATGTTCTGCCTTGCGGGACACCTATAATTATCTAAAGTATTCTAAAGTATGCTGTCTTGAGAGTTTATGATTTTGTTTTGTGAAAAAAAAAAAAATACTATTTTATGCGTTCCCGAAATTCAAATTAAAATTTGCGTCATCAAACTCAATCAACTAGCAATGTAGGTGAATTCAATCAGCTGACTCTGACGTAATTATTACCAGTTACCAGGAGATCTGAAGGACACAGGCATCATAAACGAGCGAAGTCCAATCATTAGGCCTCAATTGATTGATCTTGATATTCAACTAGACGAGTTCTGGCTATTTAGATTCCACAAAGGGTTCTTCAGACTACGCTATAATAAATCGCATTATAGCTCCATGAGTTTCCGCACACTGCTTGCCCCACGACAGTTTCATAATGTAGCCTGTGCTTGTGCGTTGCGACAATATCTTCTCGTCACTGATTGTTTAGCCTATCTCTATAAAAAGAGTCGATAAACATCGCGGTCCATATACCTACTAGTCCAGAGTATCGCTTGCATAGTTGAATGGACAATTAAAGCAAGCGAGTTGTAGTACAGAAAAGATATGAAGAGAAAACCAACCTCTACTTATATCCTTCGTCTTTTTACTTGGTCTAGAGAGAGATCCAGATTCAGATTCAGAAATATTTATTGAACAACTGATACATTGTAATTTATAAGCTAGATGTTAGTGCATTAGTTGAAATCCTGAGTGGATCAGATCTCCGATATTATAGAAAGTTATCGATCCCGGTTTTGTGAACTCTCTGGTCAGTCTGTCAGATTATCGTGTGGCCAAAACTCTAAAGAAGCGTTACATTAGACTATAGCATAGTCTGACGAGGCTTCGAAGTAAACGAGGCGTGCGTTTATCATGGTCCTTACATCAGCGTCTATTGCTTTAATTAGTGCAAACAGATTATTGCGCTAATCGCGACACCAGACTGCGTCAATGACCGACCTGGGTAAGGGTCGGCCACTGTGACTTCATTCTTTACTGCCAGATGGTCTGTACCTACACTACATTATCAGTGATGCATTGGAATTGGAAGTGACTTTGGTACTTTTTTATTTCTCTCCGATCAGAACAAATATCTGCTTTAAACCGGTGCTAGCTCAGAAATTGGCACGTTCGGGCACCATGCGTTTGAAATCAAAGCGTAAGAAGTTCTCGGCGAAGGGAACCATTGTGGGGAAACCACATGGTGTGGGCATTTCTAGTAATTACCTGACTAGCCACTACCCTCTAAAATTAGTCGCTAAGTAAATAATGGTAAATTCTAGGATCTACACTAGTGAATCAGTTTTTATTCCGTGGTAGGCGTGTTTAGTATCGTTGGCAAACCGTGATCAAACATCTAGCCCTGTCAACCATAAAATAAGTTTAATATCTTACAAGAGTGACCAATTCTCCAAATCGACGAATCAGACTTCTTTTGAATCAGCTACTAAAAAGATGTTGATGGTACATTCTTTTAGATTTATGGGGCTTGAAAAGACGTGTATTTTTCGTGACATACTTTAGTCAAGTCTAATTTTGGAAGCATTGTTGCGAATTGCCATTACTCAGGATGCAATTGGCAAGACGATCCGGTCGATTTAAGATTCGACTGATCAAGCGTGCAATTGGTTCGGCTGACACTTTGATGCCTTTTTATTTTGGTCGAAGTTGAGTATCAACAATGAAGGTGAACAAGACTGGCCAGATATCTTACCTGCAGTCTTTTCTCAACTAGTTCTTGAAGGAAAACAGTACAGGCATCAGTAAATAGGGTCACCTTTACCCAGTATTGAATTTTTACATAGGTACGTAACGTATTTTTAATTCTTACTTACATGAGAAACAAAAAAGTTCAACATCTTATTTGCAATGTAATGCTGATAATGGGGTATTTTCATCTAGATATAGCGTTTTATGTATGGATGTTCGTCGAGAATCTTTCTGCCAGTAAATTAGCTGCGAGTTTCAAACAAAATATTTTTAGATGTTTACATATTAAAATGAATTTATTCCGTTTAAAAGAGATTATTGAACATCCCATGACTCAATGGATACTCGTATCACGGAATAATTGCAGGCAATTTGAAATACGAGTGAATGGACTGAGCAATGTGTTTGCAAACAGAGATCATAAAAGGATGGAAATGTAGCTACTTCTTGTAAGGTGGTCACCTTTCAGGTATAATTCACATTGTCAAACTGTTACATAACAAAAGCTCAATTTTATCCCCTTCAATATTTTATCAGTGAACCTTGTCATGTACTTAATTCACGGTTAGGCCATCCACAAATTCCACAATCCTTTCTTGTTGTTTCCATACTTATCTTAATATATAAAATTCTCGTGTCACAATGTTAGTTACCATACTCCTCCGAAACGGCTTGACCGATTTTTATGAAATTTATGCATATTCAGTAGGTCTGAGAATCGGCTACTATTTTTCATACCCCTAAGTGATAAGGGTTGTCCAACCCTACTATTTATTTTTATTTTTCGGACAAAATTTTTATTTTTTTATAATGTGCCTTATGTGGCATTAAAAAAAACATACAACCCTAAATTTTCACCCTTCTATCACCAACCCCTATTTTTTAATAGTCACTAGAAATAATTTATACGGCAAAACAACGTTTGCCGGGTAGTTTGTATTACATAAAACCCATTTAGCCTCCTTAAGTCAGAAAGCTGTACACCAACTTTATGGCGTGCATAACGTGCACTAGAAGCAAATGTTTCTACAGCATTCGACACCTCTTTGCATGTTTTTTTGGAGATGGTCACTCCACAATAATAATACCACAAATTTTATATAATTTCCTGTGTGTAATCCAATATCGTTTTGATTTCAGAAGGCGCTCGGTGTTAGTGATAAGGCATGCTAGAAATGAAGACTCTGCGAAGTACGAGTGCAGGGCGCAGGGCGCGGTCGGGCCTCCTGCCATCGCGACTGCCAACGTGAGCGTGGTCCCGCCAGCGGCGACCATCCCGGACCAAGACCGTGAGTATTTTACAAGCCTTTAATACCGTCAAGATAGTGTCAAAGTTGAAGTAGTTTTGTTGGCGCTTCGGCCGAATTGTGTCTTGCCTCCGATTCTAAGTGGCACCATCATTCTGTATTTGGAGGAAGTTCATGATAGGGTTGTAGTTTTTGCCCAACTTAGATTGTGAAATTTTTCATGTACCTACGAGTATGTTTACGAAAATATAGATAGGTACCTACTGTTGACTCGTCGTCGATTCGTATTGTTTCTTATTGCAAAGGGATAAACTAACTACTATCTATATTTATTATGTATATAGGCTTTGCTTTGTTTACAAATCGGTGACTCAAATGATCTCAATCGCTTTTTCAATTGTCCAACATTTTTTTATTTAAAACTGTATTAGTATCTTATGACCTAGCAGTTTGCTGCTAGCAGTCGCTGTTGAACCCTTTAAGAATGTCCTTCACTATTTCCTACCTTTTAAGAATGGCACTTATTACAATGTTTTACTCGTCCTAAACTAATTTTCTATCTCCAAGCCACCGTTCCGTCGCTGCTTTACATATAGGCCAAAAAATCGTCTGGCCAAATGTAACCTAACCTAACTCACAAGGTCCATACAAATTCACAGCCAAATCTTTTGCAACATTGTCATCAATTAAACTTTCTTCGTCATATATTTTGGTAAACACTGCTCCAAAATCAGTGTTAACGACGATTACAGTCATTAACCCGTTTCTACATCCAATGGTTGCGAATCTGTTTACGCTAATAGCCTGCGCAGACGGCAGTCTTTACTTCGAGTCAAAACGACCGTAATTATGGGAACGATTCTAAAAAGGATGCTGGCGTTTTGTAGACTCAACGCGCTTTTTTTAGGAATTGATAGGTATGAAACTGAGGTATGACAGTAAGTCAGTGCGTCCAAGTTAATCGTCTGCAGTGATGCGTTTTGGCACGTTGTTTAATATATTTCTTCTTCTTCTTTTACACATCTCGATCCGCCAATCATTAGCAAACTTTAGCAAGCCGTACCTTTTAGTCTATCATTTGCCTTATCTTAAATGTTCCATCAAGGGAAAAAAGGCGCCGTGCGTCTCCCGTCTGCTGAGACTATAACAGCTCATTTACCTCTATCTGGGACGATTGGCACTGCATAAACATCGTATCAATTGATGTCATATCATTGTTAGTGTACCGTTCGTAGTGCAAACCTCTTGGGAACTGCTTGGCTTCGCGGAACCGAATGTAAACAATGCTATAGGGGCCAATGGAGTCGGTTACTCGTATCGGGAACTGTTTCCGTAATGTGTTGCATATTCAGTTGTAGTGGAAATATTATCTTCATGCCTATACAGGGTTATATGGAAAGGGTATGCTAAGCTAAAAGGCTCATAAATGAACAACTTTTAATATGGGAATAACTCTGAATAGCGAAAAAAAAGCTGCTCCATACATTTTGTCGAATGTCATTGATATTTTTTGTGGAACAGATGTTTTATTTCGCTACATACACCCTAAGCCTATAAACCCTGCAAAGCCTATAACCTATATAAGCCTATAACCCTGCAAAATTTTTCTACACTATATAGGTTTCTTACCGTATTATGGCTACTATATTTATTTCCTTTTCTTTTTTACTTTTGCGTTATCATATTTTTCTTTTTCTATTTCAGCCATAAGTGGATCGCCGTGTCCAATGTCGTCCTTCTGCCTCAACGGAGGCACTTGCCTATACTTCGAGCTTGTGCAGGAGCAAGCTTGCAAGTAAGTTAACAAGTACTGTAGTATTGTGAACTGATCCATGCTTATTTGCGGTTGTTTTAAGTAAGTTGTAGTACAGAATGTATGGGGATTGCAGTTAGCCAACCGCAAAATAGCGATTTAAATTTGTAAAAAAATATAGGAATCATAGGGCTCATTAAGTGAGGGCGTTCATTCTAGCCATCCCTTTATCTCGATCATCTCTATCAATAAGGCGCATAAAAACACGTAAAAAGGGGTAAATCTATAGGAAAATAAAGTGAACAGACTGCGACAAGAAACCTAAAAAAAATCTGCTCGCTTTTGGCTCGGAAAAATAAAAAGCAAAGATGATCGGAACCGCTTAGTTATGTTGTGGTAGCGCAAGAGAGTAAATATTATCAGTATAGGCCTTTTTTTTTTGGGGGGGGGGGGGGGGGTGGGAAATCATCAAATGACCCCTCCCACTCTTGGGCAGAGTGGAAGGGAGTGTCAGACTTCTACTGACTAAAAACCACCCATGTTCCTTCTACGCCCTTGTGCCGCCGAGGCCGCGGTAACTTCTGAACGACCCGCAGCCCCGACGGGCATCAGTATAGGCCTGGCTTAATTTTTATCCAAAAATATTGATAAAAAAAAAAGAGGCAGTCTAATCGGCCGTAAATGGAAACTGCATTTCTCATGTATTTTTCTTTCGAAACGGAGTAGTTTTCCACAAAAATTATGCTAGAGGTGAAGGTTTTGCGTATTTTTTGTCATCCTCTAGTAGAGAGCTACGAATTTTAATTATTTTAATTTAATTTTAAACTAATTTTAACAAATCTATTGTACATATATAATTTGAACGAAACCTTTTTTTTTTATGAAAAATTTTCTGCTGTTTATTTTTTTGCTTTTCTACGGCACGAGTTGGCAGTCACGTACGCAAAGTTCTTTTCAAATTATTTATTATTTATTTTATTATTTATTGTTTTTTTTTTTTTTAATTTCAGATGTCAAGAAGGCTTCAACGGGATGCGGTGCGAGAATAAAGAAGCCACCAACAGAAGCAGTATGTCTCATTCCTACACGTGTAAACTGGGCCTCTCGATCAATTACTACTGTTAGCGGCCGATGCGTCCGCGCATAAACCCACCTCGTTCCAATTTTAAATTTTAGCTCGCGATACGACGCTGGCTGGCAAACTGTGAAAAACAAAACTTTTGCCCGATTTTCTTTTTAATTTCGATATTATTAATCGCTTCTTTGTAAAAAAACAAGTTTATATTTAGAACTACTAATGATGGCGTAGCGATGCACGTGAACGGTTAATTTTAGATTGGTTTGGAACGGTTTTCACATAACGCCAGCACAGTGGTGCGGACGCGACTGTCTGTAGACAAAACTGTTTTCGGAAAACAGTGCATTTTGTGAATATAGGAAGGCAAAATGGCGCCTATTTCACGTTAGATAAGGTTGCGGCCTCGGCCCTTGTAAATAATTAAAAAAATATTTTTTATAATTAATTTCGAGTCTCTTTTCTCTATCAGTCTGAGTAGAAAATCAGAGACTCCTATTTATTGATTAATTTGTTAATTTTGCATCATTATTTAATTTGCTTTTTAGTAGATTTACTTTGATCAGATTTGTAAAATAAAATTTGTTCCGTGATCAGCAAAACTAAAACTATTCAAATTATTTTATTAAAATTATCTAGAAAATTTTATGTCTCACGAATTTAATAATTTCGACTTCGACAAAGGCCATTATTGAATGGAATAAATTCCACATTGAATTAAAAACGACATTATTCGAAAATTATAAATTCCCTTTTCATCTTATCTACAAATATCCCTAATATTTTAAATTAAAGTTGTAAATATTTTAAAATATTTGTAATATTTCGATTATAATGTTAACTATAAGGTTTGATGACTAGTAGTATGTAATATTCAGATAAAGAGACTTACATTTATGTACATATCTATTAGGGTAAGGGTGTTCACACAAACAATAAAACATGATAAAAATATAAATATTTGCCAATTTGCCAACTTGCTTAGAAATCTGTTAATTTATTAATTTTATTAATCATTTAATTCCAAGATAAACTTCACGGATTTGGTTTCTAACCAAAGTAAGAACGGCAGTAATAAATATTTTTCAATTTTTCCGGTCCGATATACCACCTAGTCATTAATAGCAGTTTTTAATTAACTAGATCTAATTTATAATGTAACTTTATGAGTGTGGTTACTTGGAGAAATGGTTGTGGTTATGTATTCTTTTTTGTTTTTTTTTTTTTAACTGGTAACTTAGCCATGGGACCGAAGCTGTTCTGATCACAATTTTCAGTTTAGTTATTTCTTTCTGTTTGTATAAAGACCTTCATTTTATGTTCACTATTTATGTATTTTAAATTAGAATGAGGGCTATTTATTTTTGAGGATTTTAGGGCATTTCAACGCCTAAGGTAAAATGACATCGTCCAATCAGCTCAAATTAATTTTTAACTGTGTTACAGAATTTTCTCATGAACAGGTACGATTTGTTTTAATTAGCTTTGGTTTTTTTGACGAAGTCATTACGCCTTAAGCTGTTTTGTAGTCTCACAACAAATACTAAGGCGCCAAACGTCGTTTTAATATAATGTAATGAAATACCAAATCACAATAAAAGAATGAGTGTTGGAATTAACAGACAGGCGACAAGTTTTTGTTTTCTTTTGTATTCGTTGCATTTTCCTAAATCCTTTAATTCGAGACGAAAAACGGAAATAAGAATGGTATGTATTTTCAAAATTATTTTTATGTCATGCACTTGTAATAACACTCCGCACTCATTTCAAAAATGAACAAATGTACAACTACCCACATTTTAATATTTTTTTTTTGGTACATTTCTTCATTTCAAATTCATGTTTGAGCAAATATCTATTTACTAATGCTTTTTATGCACTCGGGTGTCTACTAACTACTTCATGCATGACCGATGCATGACTAAATATGTTCCTTCTATAAAAATACTTCTTCGCTCTTACTATTTGTTGTGAGATAACAGTATTTTAGGCACAAAATAACATGCATGGAAAAAAATTGATTTAATATTTTTTTATACATTATGTCTCTTTCCAGGCAAAGGCGAACCACTGTGGTGAGCGGCATCGAGTCGAAGTATAAACGAATTTCTGCGAATATTTTATAGAATAACGAAATTTGAAGCATTCCTACTCGATAATCGAAATATTTCTGTAAATTCAGAGCCATGTTAGCTGTTTATTGTTATTTTTGCTCAACGTGAAAAACGATTTTAGTTACGTGTAGAATTTCTGTAGATAATTGCAAATGCCTTTTATAATGATTATTTAAAATTAGGGCCATTTTATTAGGACACAAGAACCAAGTAGCGCGCACACATCACACAATGCGACCACCTTAGTAAGGAATCAATGCTTTTTTGAAACAAAATTAAGTCCCACGTGTAAATTTTTATTTTAGCCTAGATTTTGCCCTTATTCTATTTGGTTCTATATTCAAATAACAGACGGGATTATAGGTATTAATAGTGTTATTGTTGAATGGCCTTAAAAATCGATTTTAATCTGAAATAGTGACAAGATTTACCCATGGTAAACGCACAAATCATTGGGTACCAGGGTACCTAGATAGGTATCCTGATACCCAATTTAGCTTACTTTTGTATAACTATATCTATATTTCATGTATGATATCGTAGTAATAATGATGGTGCTTGATTGTATAGTGAATTGACGACAAATTATGTTCCTAATACCTACGATATTTCGGTTAAGTTTTCAAAAAAATGAATTAGTTTATTTTTGGACGGGGCAACTAAACAAAAAGACTAAAAGCCATCGGGTGACTAAGATAACGCGTGTGCAACCCTATTCGTCTGCATACAAACAATCTAGCTTAACTGTCAGAAAATAAGGTTTCGTTTTAATAA
This sequence comes from Alcis repandata, assembly GCA_949125135.1. Classification (NCBI taxonomy): domain Eukaryota; kingdom Metazoa; phylum Arthropoda; class Insecta; order Lepidoptera; family Geometridae; genus Alcis; species Alcis repandata. Next base: position 1,038,888 of record OX421225.1, on the reverse strand, counting down.
ATCAAATCAATTGGAAACCTTGGTCGTATCAAAGCAGCTCACTTGTTCTATGCTATGGCATAGGTACCTTAATTACAAAGACATAGGGTAGGTATTCGAAGGCTGGCTAGTAGAGTAACCTCACTCCTCCATACTGGAATAGCCCCAGTATTTTCTTAACTAATAGGGTCATTTAAACCAGAAAAGTCCCATAGTACTTGCCTGGAGTGTATTAAAAGTATTCCAACCCACGTTCTGAGTCTTCTATGTTCCTTGGAGTAGAGACGAGCGACTCTGGCTCCTTGGAACAGCTGCGGACGCGGAGGTAGAGATGACCAACTAACCTGTAAGTTTACAAAAAGATTTTCAAAACAGTACAAATGTAAGTTTTTATGGTACAAATATTATATTTGTTGGTGATACTCGTAGGTACACACCTTTTTTTATCAAGGATAAAGTTATGGGTCCTCTTTTTTCATCGCTGCCATGTTAAATACCACCCTCCTTACAAGTTGCCCCGTCAAAGAATAAGCTCCACGTAGTTGTTAGAAAATCTCGAATTGATAGAAGACTGAGAGTACAAAATAACGATATGAAATAGAACATTATCAAGGTAATAGACTGAGCTCATAGGCAATACCCGTCAAGCCATTGCTTACTGTAGAGATATTTGCTTTATTTCAATATCAGATAGTATTTTTAGAGGTAGGGACCACTTTTAAGCCATAAACAATACTCACAAGAGCCACAAACAAGAGTTAGAGTTAACCCATGCGAGTAAATCAGTTAAATTTTAACTGACAAGCCGTTGGCCTTTACATTCTGGTCAAAGATAGCAAAATTTCCAATATAGATTTCAAAATTAGTTATAGACTGTTGATTTTTTAGATGTCTGATGGAGGTTTCGTATAATTTTTTAAACTATGTCTAAATTAGTAGCTTGGTACCTTTTGTCACTTCAACAACTACAAGGATATACAGAAAGGGTATGAACAACTTTTACTGTGGGCCCAACAGGGAATTCGCGAAATAAATCTGCTGTTCCATAGAAAAATGTCAAATGACACTCGACAAAATGTATGGAACAGCTGATGTTTTTTCGCGAAATCATTATTGGTTACATAGTAAAAGTTATTCATAATGATGAGTACTATGGCTTAGCATACCCTTTTTGTTTAACCCTGTATACAGAAAGGTTGGTTTATGTTGTTTTTGGTAACAAATACTAGCTCTAAAAATATGTCTGATGTGTATAGGTTGTGTATGTATGTATAGATACATACATTCTGATATTATGTTAAGTTGTATTAACAGTTTGTACAGTATTATTTGCTGGTTAGATGTTATTTATTGTAGCTTAAACTGCTATTTTGTAAGTGCTTTGTTATAAAATATACAAATTGAAAAAGTATTTATTGGATTTGTTGTACTCCTTATTTTTGTAGTCCAATCGTTTTTGGATAGTCGCGAATAGTTGCAGTTAATTATTCAAAAGTGAATAGGTATATTTTTTTATGCTATTGAGTGACTGTTTTTTCTTCAGGCGGCCTGAAAGCTCTGACACCAGGGCTAGCCACTCAGCCTAAATGAATTTAACTGCAACTAACAACAATGTGCTGACCATAAGCATTATTAAATTCAAAACACAAAATTAAAATGTTCCTTAATTTTATTCGAAAAATTACAAAAGCGGAACAGACTGAAAAGTTGAAAAGTAATATTAAAAAGTAAGTATAAAACTAAACATTCTAAAATTAGACATTATTTTTAAACTATATTTACAATACTGTAACATGTGTTACAAAAAATTGACTTAAAAAGCGCGTTTTTTGGGTTCCCTATGCACAGTTTCTAGTAACTTTGTACTAATGGTCTAGCATATTACTAATTAACTGCGGCCCGCGGACTCACTCGCGCAGTGATTAAAAACGGTGACGATGATGATGTTGAAAAGTAGCCAATGTCTCAATCCAGGGTGTGAGCTACATATTTATATACCCAATTTCACGTACTTCTGTCCAGTTTTTCAGTATGAAGGAGCTATACTTGAAGTTACAACATACTTTTCGAATTTATACTATTAGTAAGATCCAGTTAGAAATTTCTAATCTAGTAACATGGGATTTGAAAACGGCGAAAATGGCGACAAATCTATTATATCATATCTATAACCTAGCTACAATTATAGATATAGGCTAATCATAGCTAGAAATAGTATCGTCATCATCATCATCCACAGCCTTCTTTATCCCAATGCTGGGTATAGGCCTCTCTCTCACTGTGCCATCTACCTCGGTCCTGTGCCAATCGGATCCAGGTTCGACCCGCGACTTTGAAAATGTCGTCGGCCCATCTCGCCGCCGGACGACCAACACTTCGCCTGTAGTATAATATAAAATAGTATAGCAAAATTAATTTGCCTGTTTTAGTAGACAATCTAGAACCTCGCACATTTTTACTTAGTTCATAAAACCTTAGCCTAAAAATTCTAGCATACAAATTACTCTAATAGCTACATTTGGATTCAAGTAAAAGAAACCAAGGACTATACCCCTAACAGCAACTACACTCAATCCTTTAAAATTTTTATTTTCCATCAGCATGACAGAGATACACACTTGTGTCTCTTTAATATTTGTATAATTTCAAGAGCACAGAAACTGTAGTACATAGAAGTACTCTTTCACTTAACAATATTTTGAAGTTGCAAAGATAAGTTTTACAAGTTATAAAATTATCAAAACATCCAAAACCTGGAGCTTATATCGTACATAGTGCTAGCATTCTTGTTCCCATTCATTTACTAATCACAACCCAACTATTATTTTGTCACTGTATCAAACTTAAAACTATTTTATATGTATTTTTGTTGCACACATTTTTTGTGACTAGTCTTTTTGAGACTTTCTACAAAACATTGATGACTGGTATAAACAAGAATGCCTCCATAAGTTCAGGACTAAAACTTATACAAACCTAATCAGCTAGCTTATAACTAACTACCGTCTCCATTTTATGTAAACTTGTGGAGAATGTTTTTAACTGGACGTTTTGAGCATTGGCTATAGATATAGGCTCTGCCTCTGCCCATTTCTCCGGCACGTCACAGTCCGTTTTAGCGTGAACTAAGACATCAAACGAACATCTACAATCCAGAAACGGTAGATAAGATATTGTAGCTGCAACCTGTAGCATTACGTCTCTGATTTCTTGCTGGATTTTCTTTACGTCCTTGCTGCCTACAGTTTCGTTTTTTTCCTTAGATAATGCTACGTCTCCATCTTCGTATTGTACTTTGAAGTCCCAGCATTCGAGAACCTCTTTGTTAGCGACGTTAAGGATTACAAGGGACAGTTTGCTTACTTTCTTGTTTAGGATCCATTCTGGAAGTGAACAATGATTTTGTGAGATCAATAAAATTATTCAGAATGTATGACTAAAGCTTTTATAAAAAGGCAAATCATTTACCCATAATAAATGTTACAAGTTTAAATTTTGTTATTTAACATGAGAAAATAGTAAAATTACAAGCATAAGTAATAATATATTATAATAATAATATTTATTACTTCCATTCCAGTCTCACTAAGTGATAGAAAAAAAAATCTGTTACAAATATTATGAACAGGGCTGTGAAATTAAATAATCATTATTAGTCTATATCTACTATGCAGTGTGTCTGTGTCTCTGTCTGTTGTTGAATCCTGTTCCAATGAAATAGTAACTAAATAAATAAATTTAACGATTTGTAAATTATAAATTACCTTCACTTTGTGTGAGAAGGTTGGAGAGAAAACTTTTGATTTGAGCGTCTTCAGATATCAACAGAGTGATTCCATACTGCTGCTCCGCTTTAAACGTCTCTGGTGGATACAGACCTCTTTGGAAGAGGACTGAGTTTATTGCGAACTCTGGAATTGACATAGCACGAATTAGATACGAGTAGAGAAAGGTAAGGAAATAATAGAATAAGTAGGTACCTACTAAATAAGAGGAATGAATTAGGATATAATTACAACACGTTTGTGCCTAAAACAAATGTAATTAGTTACAATTAAATAGTAAGTCCTCACTGAGATATTCGCAAATAATTTGCGCGGATCCTCTAAGCGTAATGCAGTTCTTAGTTTGCTGTTGAGACATCTTGTTAACAGAATATCACTTAACAATCACAGAAGGGGTTCTGATTTTCCAGCTGGATAGCTTAATCGTTTACGTTAGTTTACAATATTTTCGTGGGAATAGGTATATTTTGAATAAATCGTTTTGATCTGATGGCGGTTAAAATTTGATTCTTGTTTTGTTGACAGTTGACAGCCAGTTACTGACAGTTACAAAAAAATAGCAAGTGTAAAAAAAACAAAGAATTCTAAAATGTTTTTCTTTTAGCTTGGTTTGTTTACATTACAACGATCAGAGTTGTGACTTCAATTTTATACAACATGCGCGTTACCATTTGAGCTCATGGTATGACAAAATGAGAGGTTTTTTTCCAAAAAGTTTTTATCTAAAAAAAACTATCAAGTGTGTGCATTTTACGGGCATTAGAGGATTCCAAAACCATTAAATTTCGTCGATAGAATAGATATTGAGTTTTTTTGAAATGTGTAATATGAGTTTTTCGGGAACATATAGTTTTACTCTAAACCTTTTAAGCCTTGGTTGGCTATGTCTTGATAACTATAATTAAAATCTCTTTGAACTATGAAACCCCAATTATTATGCTAAAATCTATACGTGTACTAAATTATGAGCGTAATAGTTTTAAAAATCTGACATGCAATACGGGCGAAATGGAGATTGCGATATTGTAGTGTAAACGAAACCCTAAAAAAATGTCAAGAATTGAAAGTTGTCAAAGTCAAAATCATGAGCGCAAAATCGATCGCTAAACTTAAAAAAATATTTTAACTTAATAAATTATTATTTAAAATTAAAATTTGAAATGAAATAACGGATTTACAACATTAATTGTACATGAAGTCAATTACGTGGAAAAAGCGCTGTACAGATCTTTAGACATGGGTCGTACTCGGCGCAAAAGAAGTCAAAAGAAACCGCGAAAATATTGTGCATGTGATGGTACTGAAGATGTAATCTTATTGAATCGTTGGCTATCTGAAAATGGCATGCGATGTAACGAAAAACTTGGCCTTGCTGTATTCGACCACACAGGCCGCGGAGTGCTGACGAGAAAAAAGATACGAGCGGGAGAAGAGCTCATGAACCTACCCTTGAACTTGACCATAAATGTTACTACCCTTTTGATGGATATACCCTTTTGTAACATATTTTTAAACAACAAAATCAATTGCTTACTGCAGTATAAGCAAACTATATCATTCCAGGCATTGATGGCATTTTATTTAACTTATTTGAAAAGTGAAGCTAAGAGTACCAAATGGTCTGTCTACTTAGAAAGTTTACCAAAAGAGTACACTGTACCATACTTTTTGCCATATGAAATAAAATGCTCCATTGATGCCAATATACTATCTGTGATTTCTAAACAAACTGATATTGTTGAGTCCTCATACACTATTTTTGAAAATATTTTAATTAATAACCTTAGCCAAGAAGACAAGATTGTCACCTTTAAAAAATCTTTTTCAAAGTCTATTTATGAATGGGCATATTTTACTGTAAATACAAGATGTGTATATATGGATTTATCAAAGGTTGTAGACCTGAAAAATGTGGAATGTTCAATTTTAAATTTAATTACTGACAACACGAAAATATCTTTGTGCCCATATCTAGATATGATAAACCACAGTCTGAATGCTCGAAATGAAACACAATTAATTGTTAGTAATAAAATTGAAAATGTCAGCATAAAAAATATCAGTAGTGACTTATTTACTGATGTCCACTTTTCTATTTACACAAAGAATCGTTTCGAGCCGTACACGGAAGTGTTTATATGCTATGGAGACAGTCACAACTTGAAACTCATAACAGAGTATGGATTCTTTTTACCTGATAATGAATTAGATTGTGTCCCATTTTCTTTTGAAAGTGTTTGTAATTTTCTAGATTCAAACTCTCGTAAATTATCTCAGGACCAGATTTCATTTGTAAACAGCCATAGTTTGAACAAAGATCTATACATTGATAATAGAGGCCTTAGTTATAATTTTTATGGCCTCCTAATGGTTGTTAAATACTACTATAATCACGGTACAGATGTCAGTAGATTAATTTATTCGGCAGCAATATGTTCTACGGACAATAGTTTAAATGATATAATTATGCCAATGGTAAGAGATAAATGTGAAAGTATTAGAGTGTCAATGAATAAGTTGAAAATGTATGAAAATCAGTGTGTTATTTTATGTAATTGTATAAGATTGATGTGTCAATATGTTAGTATTTTAGAAAAGTTTATTAAATGTTAGATGAGAATTGTGAAATATACTTAGAACTTTTTTTGTTGATCTATAGTACTTTTATTGACTAAACTTCACTGTGCATGATACACTCATTGAAATACCAAAAAAAAAAGAAGAAAACAAGCACTATTGCAATATCAACATCAAGCTCAATCGAACATCAAGAAGTGTTTTAAAATTTCAATGCAAGATTTGACCTAAACTCAAACATACTTTGGAAGGTAAATACAATCCTATATAGAAAACTCATATTCCATTTTAATTAAGTCAACTTACCTGACTGCTCATACATACTACATAATAAAATATTAGGGATTGTTGATTGTTTTCAGTTTGACTATGCCATGTATTCTGTGATAAGTATACTCGAGAGATCTTGCTCACGTCGTCGCTCATAATTTTTAATGAAAATAAGTACTATTTTTTTAGGGAGTGAGTATGATATATAACATTTTATTTAGGTGTTTTAGGAAATCTGAATGTACTTCAGTGTAAAAAAATATATAAAATAATATTTAAGAAAAGTCGCTCAATTTCTACCAAAAATGCTAGATTCTTAAAAACTTGCAAGCTAATAGTTATAATTATGTTTAGGTTGTGGTAACACTACTTCACAAAACTTCACATTCACATGTCAAACTGCCACCATGGCGGCTGTATTGCTGTCAAATCGGAAATTTGCCAAAATAATTACAAATCACTTAAAATTTGCGAAAACAATTACTAGAACACATTCAGTTATTTTAAATAAAACACACTTTAACCTAATATGCAAACAATGTGCAGCTGCAAGCTATTTCAGGGTAAGTTTACACTGTCTGAAAAAAGTCATGTTTAACCTTTAAAAATGTCTTGTTTTTATTCATAATCTTGGGACTTTTATAAGAATAATGAATACTTTGTTGTTTTTAGTTTCATTCAACGTCTCCCCCAAACAACCCTGTGGGCTCAGACTCCGCCAAAAATGTATTGGCCGCCGTGTTGGCAAACAAACCAAAGACTGGAAAAATACCAGTTGGTAAGTGATAAGAACATAAACAGAGCGCCATGTAGACCCCTATTAAGTATACAAACTTACAGTTTTAGGCACAATGCTAATAAATTCATAGATACCTAGGTAAATTAGGTTACATAATTTTAAACTTGACCTTGTAGTCATAAGTGCTAATTTACTTCAATACTTTTTGTGCCTTACTACCTGCTGATAAGGACTAGTTTTTGCTATATTGCTGATAGGAAGGAATTTGGTTTAACCCTCTGACTCGGAAACGTACACATTTGTCCTCGACAAACTCGACCACGGCTGGCTCGGAAACGTACACATTTGTACGTACGCGCTACCCTCTTTAAAAAGGTGTATAGATCGGTTTTGAACGAACTAAATAGGCGTGGTTTGTATAGAAACAAAGAGATGAATAAACCCTCCTTATTTTGGTGTATAATAATAGCGATATTTCAAAGCGCAGTCGTCGACTCGGCCATTTCGAAAAACGCCATTTTCGTGCTGTCGTGACGCAAAGTTTTGTGAGTGATTATCAATTGTTTTCTTGTAAAAGGTAAGTAAAACCTATTATAATTTTGATCATGGCATATGTGTAGACCTTTTCACTACAATAATGAAGCAGTGAATACAATATTATGTTAGTTTTTTTGGATACAAATGAGATGAATGAAATGAAATTTGAAAAACGATTTTTTTTTTGTTTCCATGTTTTTGTATAAATTAAAATTGTTTGAAATTTAAATCTTGTTGAATTTAACGTTAAAATGTAGCAGCGTTATCATATAATGGACTGCTTTTTACATAAATTAAAAATATTTGATAGTTTTTAAAGATTCGTAATTTTTCTAAACGTCTGCTATGAAGGCGGTTTTCCCGCCAAAACGCGTCCGAGCTTACCGGTGTAGAGTTTAACAGGTGTCACCCGAGTCAAAGGGTTAAGTGGCTAAGAATGACAACACAGAAAATAAAACTTTAATCTTATCATAAATTAAACTCTGTCCGTCTGTTTGTAACAATTTTATGACTAATTGACTGAATGATCTTGTATCTACATATTCTAATAAAAAACCAGAAATTCAAGACATTAAAAAGAGGAGAGATAATAACTATACATATAGTAACTATACATATATACGTAGTTGAGTGAGAATGCATTCTAATTTGTACTATGTTCTCAATTCTGCTAGTCTGCCTGTAAATATCAACTCACAATGTTGGTGTTTTTCAATCTAATTATCTGCCTTGCTTCACATTTGTGTTTTGCATTAGATTCATTAGAAAAATTGTCATAAAAATTATGTATTTTCACTGTATGTATTTTTACTGTCTAGAATTGATGTATGCTACACTGTAATTAGCTATGTCTAGAATTGTCACATTTAATTTGCTTTAAAATGTGTGTTTCAATAAAAATCCCACTTAGTTGTGTGTTTAGTTTCCTTTCATAATTTAAAACACAAATTCAGCACTTACTTAATACACAATAAAAATTAAGCTAGTACTGTTATGTTAAACCCTTTTTGTTCTCAGCTCCATTTTTGATTAACTTTATGTTACTAATCCTTGGTTGGAATGCAGCTCTTTTTTCCCGCACCCCTTGTTGATTGTCCGCTTGCATCCCTTCCTTTTACCGCCCCTCCACCCACCTACTACCTCGTCCTGATGATGTGTTCCCATCCCTAGGTATCCAAAAAAGAGATTGCTTTCACCCAGGTGCATCTGTTTTGTCTCGTGAAGATATAAACCTGGGAGATACGAAGCCAGTCACTGGACAGGACATGATAAGAGGGATGATGGCATATGTGTGGCCTCAAGTAAGTATTACTATGCTTAAAAACATTTTAAATAGTAGGACTAAATACTTAGATACCTACAATTTAAATCACTTTTAATACAAACCTGAAAGTATTTTTTTTTGTTTCTGTGACCAAATCAATCTTTATATTTTCGAAAAAAAAAAATTAGTGTCATAGAAAAATTTATAGCTAATTTGTACAAAACTGTCAATGAAAAAGGCGAAAGTATATTTTAGTTTCGTAACCGGTTACCAAACAAGAAAAACATTTCTGATATTTATATTCTTAGTGTTTTCATTCGATAAGGAAATTTTCTTTGGCATCATCTATTATTTCTACCTAAACAAATACTTAATCAAATTCCAGGACAATCCCATGATTCGTAACCGAGTGATGCTGTCCCTCTCTCTCTTGTTTGGTGCTAAAATCATGAATGTGACGGTGCCGTTCCTGTTCAAATATGCTGTGGATAATGTGAATGAGATGACGGCTACATCTGGAGAAATGTTGCTAGGCATGGCAACAGTGCCACAAGCTTTAAGCACTACAGCTGTCTCTTTGCTACTGGGATGTAAGTTAGTTAATGCTAACAGTTTATTATTACATGTAAGTTTTAGGCCTAGAGCCCTGCTCCTTTATTTTAAGGAGAATGCACAATGCACCCTTTATGGGACCTATCACCCCCATTCCGATACCAATATCAACTGACTAATGGTGGTTTCACATTAGCTAAGTTATCTCATTGTTGCAGACGGTGCGGCGCGTGCAACCGCAGCAGCATTCAACGAGCTCCGCAACGCAGTGTTCGCACGAGTCGCTCAACACTCCATCCGCAAACTGGCCTGCAACGTGTTCCTACACCTACACAACCTGGACCTTGGTTTTCACCTCGGACGGCAGACTGGCGCTCTCTCTAAGGTATAACCCGTATAACCCTAACCCTCACCATAGTGCCAACTTCATAATTTACGTTTTAAAGGCAATAGTCAAAACTTGCACTCAAATATTGCACTGGCTGCGCACTGCAATTTACCCCACGCGGTCATAAAAAACAATGATTATGATGATATAAGTATGCCATGTGTTATTCATGGTTTAAGCTATCTTTATTCCAAATTTCATCCAATTCCATTCAGCCTCTTCAGTATGAAAGATTAACAAACATATATTATGGACAAACTTTCATATGTAAAGATTCTGATTGCTTAGTCCGTTGTGCTCTTTGATTTTATCGAGAGGTTTATGGCATGAATGCTTGTTTTATTTGTTGTATTTATTATTTTCAGACGATAGACCGCGGTTCAAGAGCTATCAACTTCGTGTTATCAGCCATGGTATTTAACATTGTGCCAACTATGTTCGAATTAGTGCTTGTTTCCTCCATTCTTGGGCTCAAAGGAGGACTTGCTTTCTCAGGTAAATTGGCAACTAGCATAGCAACTAGGTTCGTTTGAGTTTCACAACTGATTGTCGTTAAAGAAAGAACTTTTGATCCTTTGCAATGGTATTTAAACTTAAATTAGCAAAGTTGGAAAATTCTAATGGACTATTCCAACCACAGTTATCAATAACAATCTAGTTTAGTAACTGATTTCAAAGCTTGACCAAACCTATCATTTGGGAAATGGCTGGTTACAATTTAAGTTTTTTTTGTTGACAACCATATGGTTTCTTTGCTGTAACTTAGTCACCTATGTGAGTCATGTACTTTTGTGAAATGGTTATAATTAAAGTTTTTTTGTTGTCATAGATGTAAAGCTCACTAGCATCCTTTAATTTGTAAGTCACCAAAATCATTCTTTTCTCAGGTCTAGCGTTCGGGTGCGTGGGAGTGTACGCCGTGTTCACGCTACTAGTGACGCAGTGGCGGACCAAGTTCCGCGTGTACATGAACCGAGCCGAGAACGAGGCGGGGAACAAGGCTATCGACTCGCTTATTAACTACGAGACTGTCAAGGTACGGAGAGAGAACACACCATATTTTTTGGCGATGTCTAGAATTTACACATTGAAAAATTCTAATCAGATTCTTATTAGCGTGTAAACCATATAAATCATAACTTTCTGCACATGCCGTTTAGCGGTAAAATTGGTTACTAAACAAGAAAACTAATTCTGTTGTATGTCTAAGAAAACTGGTGTTTGACAAAGAAAAACTACTCTCAAAACTACACAAAAAACGTTGAATCGTTTCATGTCAAGAACATAACTGTCTTTTGGGCAGTACAGTAAAAATACGCCTTTCCCTTTTTTTCATACTAAACATCCTACTGACACACCCACTGCGCTCATTATGTCTCCTCTTCAGAGCGCCATATCTTTATCTTATTAAATTTTCTCTCTTTTTAACACGCTTTTATTAGCTTCACCTGTATGTTTGTATGTTTGTATGTTTGTATGTTTGTTTGTATGTAACCGACTCCTTTGAGCGCGTTTTTGACCCACTTTAAACGGTCAGATTTCTTTCAAACTTTGTAGATATATCGAGGACCGATGACAATATACTAAACAAATCGTGTTTTTTAGTTTTTTTAACTATTAATTTGTTTAACACGCTTTTTCTATAAAGTTTCTTTAACTTTTAATACCGTTTAACTTACAAATGGTAATTTCGTCATTCGTGTCAGAGAACAGAGTGGCGCAGTGGAAGCGTGCTGGGCTCATAACCCAGAGGTCCCTGGATCGAAACCACGCGCTTGAAATCTTTTTGCTCAATATTTTTTTGTTACGCATCAATTTTATTTTATGAGGTCTGAGGATCGAAACCACGCGGCTACAAATCTTTTTGCTCAATATTTTTTGTTACGCATCAATTTTATTTTTAATTTGCTTGAGCAGACGGCCAAAATCGGATAACACCAACACATTTGTACATATTAATAATGGTTAATAGTTAGCAAATCGAACTAAAAAGCGAAAAATAAATAATAGTTAAAAAAAAACTAAAAAAACACGCTTTTTATAAAAAACCGAACTAAAAAAATAGAAAATAAAATTTTATAAATTTAAATTAAGAAAAGGGTTGAAAATTTCAATAAATATAAATTAATAATAGTGTAAATAAATAAATATATGTATTTTATTTTTAAAAAAGCGTGGGGTGCTTTCTAAGATATTATCAAAATGCTAATCACTCTACTCATGTCTGTCAATACAAAATGTATCTACAAAATATATAATATCTATTGACCCATGCACCCCACGCTTTTTAAAAATAAAATACATATATTTATTTATTTACACTATTATTAATTTATATTTATTGAAATTTTCAACCCTTTTCTTAATTTAAATTTATAAAATTTTATTTTCTATTTTTTTAGTTCGGTTTTTTATAAAAAGCGTGTTTTTTTAGTTTTTTTTTAATTACCTTTCTATTTATTTTTGTCCCTTTCCCTTTCCAGTATTTCAACAACGAGAAGTACGAGCTAGACAAGTATGACGACAGTCTGCGCAAGTACGAGGCTGCGTCTCTGAAGACGGCGTCCAGCCTCGCGCTGCTCAACTTCGGGCAGCACGCCATCTTCAGCGGGGGACTTAGCCTCATCATGCTGCTAGCGGCCAGGGAGATCGCCAACGGTAGGAGGGGACTTTAGAGATCTGAAACAAAGAGATCGTGAGCGGTAGGGGGCATGTGTAGTGAGCGGTAAGAGGGGTCTTTAGGTGTCCGATTATAACGTGGGAGATAGTGAACGGTAAAAGACATGTATGTATGATATAGTGAGCTGGAGGTCGTGGGTAGGAAGCATGTGTAGTCTTTAGTGATGTTAACGTGGGAGATCGCGAGCGGAAGGGTATGTGTAGCGAGCGGTAGGAGGCGTCTTTAGGGATCTTAAGTGCGTTAGTCTTCGCTCACACTCACACGCATTGAACTTACATCTCCTTCTCCTTCTCCAGGCAACATGACGGTGGGCGACCTGGTGATGGTGAACGGGCTCCTGTTCCAGCTGTCCATCCCGCTCGGGTTCCTGGGCTCCGTGTACCGCGAGGTGCGCCAGGCGCTGGTCGACATGCAGACCATGTTCACTCTCATGGCGGTCAGCCCGCGCGTCCGGGTACGTGCAGCGAGTGTGCGAGCGGGACCGCGCGTGCCGCTCTAGTGGAGTGCGAGCGGGACGACACATCCCGCTCGGGTTCCCGGGCTCTGAGTACCGGGAGGTAACCCAGCAGTAGAATTAAATTGGCTGTGCGAAATGATGCTGGGTTCATACTCCTCTTTTGATCCTTTTGAACTTCTTTTGAATCTTCCTCGGGCCGGCACGAGTCAGATAAAATTTCAACCAGCTATATTTAACTTCCTAAAATCATTCCTAATTTACAGGAAAAATTGAACGCGACGCCTTTGATAGTGGACGCCAAAACGTCCACGATAGAGTTCCGCGACGTGAACTTTAAGTACATCAACGGGAAGCCGATCTTCAACAACCTCAACCTGGCCATACCTGCCGGAAAGAAGATTGGCATTGTTGGGGGATCGGGCAGCGGGTAAGGATTTTTTTCTTGTTTGACCATAACTTACGTGATATTCAGAATCAAAATTTATTAATTACCATACTGTGTATAGAGTACCTATAGAGATACTATAATTAATATAAAAAAAGCCTGGGTGATCGATTTATGTTCGAAAACTTGAAAAACCCGGTTTTCATTGGATAAGACCTAGCTCGATTTTGCGCTTCCAAAAACTTCAGTAAAGCTAATTTCCCTCCCACGCTAGACAGCACGATAGATTTCTCCTATCTATCCTTCTTCCTATTTGTCTTAAAAATTTTCCTTTAACCGTCACTTACTCACCACTCTTCTATAAGCTTGACATTTGAGATCCAATCGTACCAAAAAATAATATAACAAACAATCTCTTGCCCTAAACGTATATGCTTTCTCCATTCCGCCGAGGGTAACGCCGTTTTTAATTCCAGCAAATCAACTTTAGTGCGTCTCCTATTCCGTTTCTTCGAGCCGCAGTCGGGAGAAATCTTCATCGCCGGACAAAATATTAAGGAGCTCGACATGCTCAGCCTTCGGAAAGCCATCGCCATAGTGCCGCAGGTGAGATAGCCGTAACTAACAATAATTAGTTAACGGCCTGTTTGGCTCAGCGGTAATTATATCCGCTTTATAAGCCAGAGGTCCCGGGTTCGATTCCCGGTCGGGCAGATGTTTGAATGATGAATTTAAATATCTGTTCTGGGTCTGGGTGTTAGTTGTCCTTGTCTTTGTGTGTGTTCCATGGCATCCCCGACACAGGAATTTATCCTAGTGGGGAGCTATGAGTGTGAATCGTTATTCGTTATTTATTAGTTTTTTATCAAAAAATATAGTTTAAAAACCACACATTGTCAATTTGTCATCGATCTTTGACAGGTGTGCAAAGTTTGAATTAAATCTCATGGTTCAAAGTAGGGTAAAATCGAAAAAGGGTCGGTTACAAACATATAGGTAAAACTAATAAAAGCGTGTTAAAAACAAACAATTCAATTTAAACCATCAATTCGATGGTGCCATGAACACTATCGAAACTGCAAAAAGACGGTTTTTTTTTCATTTTAAATGCGAATAAATCTAATAATAAATAAATTTAGGTACAATTAGGTACGTTAGGTACAATATTTTCCTTCATTTCCCAGAACAAAAAGTACCTATATCTGTCCACAATACCGTGCATTATAAAGTTCGATTTAGCAAATAAATAGACGATGAATAACTTATGTGATTAACGCAATGCATTCTTTCCTCTTACATTATTTATAGAGATGCATAAATAACTGTTCTATATTTATTAGTAACTAGCTGATGCCCGGGACTTCGACTACTTTCCAATAGTGTTTTTATAAGTCTGATCAGTAGTTTCGGAGATTAGCTTCTACAAACATAAATACATACATATAAACTTTGCCACTTCATAATCTTATAGGTTAGGTAGTATGAATAGGACTAACTAATGCTCTGAATTTAATACCCGGTTCTGCTTAGTGTTTGGTCTCGCCGAACTGGGGCTATAAAATTTAGCCTATAGCATTCAGGGATAGTATAGATAATTAGATATCCAATAGTGAAAAGATTTTTGAAATTAAACCTGTAGTTCCATATACCTATTTACAAACATACAAATTGTTCTTATTGATTAGTAGTAAAGAAATATAGGTGATATCACATTGTTTTCCATTGTGAATTAACCTACTGCTTATCTGCTTCTTTGTTTGTGTTTTACCTCATACTTGTCCCTACTTATGTCACCTATTGTTTATATTAAAATCGTTATACCTCCAGGATTATGTGTATAAAATGGTGAAACTGATTTAGTATTCACTCACACACGGTTGCCATAACCGTTACAAACCTATCTGTTTTTTTTTTAGAAATAATTTCAATTTTTACAAAAATAATTGTGTTAAGTTAATTAAAACTAAGTGAAAATAACTCAAGATATGCGCGCAAATATACACCTAAACTAACTTGCAATTAACACTAATTTGTAGTGAAAAAGAATTTGAAACGTAAAGTGGTACAACCGCCTTGTTTTAACGTGCCTTTGAAGAATTTTGTGGTAATTATTCAAAGTGAAACTTAGACCTCTTTCAAACAAAAAATACAAATTAAAATTCTATTACAGCGTTATATTTGTCTAAAACCATTAGATTTTGCGCTTCGCCCCATTTTATAAAGCGTTCAAAATCAACGATAAAATGTCGGACAGTTTCAGAACAACTTATAATAGTACTACTGGTACATATTCCATACAAAATAACTCCATTTTATTCTTCATACTGATGACTACACTGGTAGTAATAGTATTCATGATATCTTTGTATGTTATGTTTTTTATGACTAAATTTCTGTTTAACGTCCAAAAGTCTTTTATTGGGCTATTTACTCAGCAACGGGCCTTCCAAGTGAATGGGTAGCTTTATTTGTTTTTAACAACAAGTTATGTCAAAAAAAATAGTATTAATTTACAATGTTTTAATAATATTGTAATATCTTTCAATTTACGATTTAGAGTAATGTAATAATAATTGTTAAATGTAGGAAAAAGTAGAAAACAAACAAATAATGTATTACAAAAATCCTTAGTTTTCACCGCTTTAATATTGATATTCGTTTTCTCTAATACTTACAAAAAAAAAAATTTTAAAGCTAAATTTTGAAAAAAAAAAAGTTTATAAATAATATTAAAACAATAATTATTTATTGACACCACAATAAGGAAATCACAAACATAGTAAAATGCATAAGAGAAAAGCACAAGAATTAGTTTTGGTTACTCGACTCGACGACAGACATCAAGGTACACCATCCAAATTACTTTATTAGTATCAAAATATATTATTCAAACTCAAATTCAAAATGTAATAATTAATAAAAAATAATTGATTAATTTAATTTTTAATTTTCATTCCATGGTTTTTCCTCAGGACTGCGTGCTGTTCCACGACTCCATCTTCCACAACCTGCACTACGGTGACCTCTCCCGACCGAGGGAGGACGTCTACAAAGCCAGCGAGATGGCTGAGCTGCATGAGTCTGTGCTCACCTGGCCTAAGGTACGTACATACCGTATACACTATACATACATACGTAGATTGATAGGTTAACTTTATTGTTCACAGCAGAAATTATAACCATTAGGATATTGTTGGATTAAAACATTAAATTGCTGTTCCCGGTTATTTCTTCTATAACAATAACCGTTGATAATAACCGACACCAAGGTTAGCTATTCAGCCTATACGAGTGAATCAGTTCCCTCTCCCCTCTCATTCCTCAGGGTTACGAAACGCAAGTGGGCGAGCGCGGCTTGAAACTATCCGGCGGCGAGAAGCAAAGGGTGGCCATCGCGCGAGCTATACTCAAAGACTCGCCGATCATCATTTTCGACGAGGCCACGTCCAGTTTGGACTCTATTACTGAACATGTGAGTCTATACAATAGAGTGTTTCTGGGTTAGTCAACCACAGATAGACCAGTACCCTCAATAGATACCTAACGATAGACGTTTTACATTGTTTGCCTAATAGGGTTAGTTAACCATAGATAAACCAATAAGTACCACCTATAGAAACTTACTACGATCTGTTTCGACAAAAAATGTCCTAAAACTAGAGGGTTGAGGAAATTGAGGCAGTTTTCCCATTGGCTAGCTATCACAAGGTTATGCTTTCGGTACGGGTTTTCAATTTGTAGATTAATTTTTATACCAATGTCTCGACTGAAAGTGTTCGTCAGGTGTCTATCAAGGAGGCTCGTAGAGAAAACGAGCGTAGTTATCTATACTAATATTATAAAGAGGAAAGATTTGTATTTTTGGATGTTTGTGTGGAATAAACTCAAAAACTACTGGACCGATTTCAAAAATTCTTTCACCATTCGAATGCTACATTATCCCAAAGTGACATAGGCTATTTTTTTTTATCCACATGGCAGCGAAGCGTGGCAGGGAACAGCTAGTTATGTATAATTGTATATTACATTCGTACAAACATCAGGATATGTTAGGTCGAAAACGTTTATTGTTTTGGCATTGTTTCCTTCGTAATACCTTGAAATAAGTTTATAGGGCATTTGTGTCAGTCGGCCAAGTTTTATGAGCGTCACACATGTGATGTTTTGTTACGCAACACAGTAGGGTTGTGTGTGCCTTGAATGCCATCAATATTTGATAGAAATAGGAAACTGAACCGATGTTTGACATGAACGTGTTAAATTAAATCAATGTTGTCCTTGTTGATGGTACATCATTTTCTAAATGCCAGCAATGTACTGTAGGTAGATATTATTATGTATAGTATGTATGAATGTATAATATTTAAGTGCGTTTGTATGTAGGTGTAATGCTGTAATGCTGATTAGTTAACTATCTGCGTTGGTTTCGTGTTAATCAAAATATAATGATGAGGGACCAATGTCACCGTTCCGAGTGATTTTTTTAGCCCTCCGTTCCTAAACCACTTAAGTCTAGCGGTAACCATGCACCACCATAAACGCATTGCATCATTGCTTACCATTAAGTCACCGTTGAGTTGGCTATCAAAAGCAAGCCTATCATAAAATAAAATGCTTGGATGTGACATACCGACAGCCAGACACCAGAGTCTCACCATCAGGGTTACATACCTGACGTATGACGTGGGTACTGGGTACGTAACCTTAAATATTGATTGTATTTGGAATATACCTTCCCAGAATTGAAACCATGCCATTTTATCATTGCAGGCAATCCTTCAAGCCCTGAAAGCCGCCACAGTAGGCCGCACCTCCATCTGCATAGCGCATCGGCTTTCGACTGTAGCCGACGCAGACGAGATACTCGTGCTGGAGCGGGGGACCGTCACCGAGCGAGGCACGCACCGAGACCTGCTGGAGAACCCGGGGAGTCTGTATGCGAGGCTGTGGGACAAGCAGAATAGAGACGCCAGTGTGAAGGTTAAGTGATGCGGTGGGGAGTGGGGGGAAGTGCGGAGATGTGTGGGGAATCTGCGGGATGGCGTGGGGAAGTGCGGGACGGAATGGGGAATGTACAGGAGTCTCGGGATTGTGCGGGGACAGAGTGCAGTGGGATGATGAAGTGTGATGCCGGATATCAGTGTAATATGGCAACATGGAAACGTGATAATGTAACCTAAATATAGGAACAAGCCATACCTTGTCCATTTATCAATAAGCACAGAAAAGCTGGTTGTTTTGTCTCCGGACATGCTTATCAGTGCTTGGTGATAAATTGATAAATCTGCTTCGATTCTCACCCGGGATAGGGTTCCGTCTTTGACCGATATCTTTGTTTAACATCGGATGATTTGTGGTCAAAACCTAGTCTTGCAGTAAAAATAACTGTTCCGGTGGAGTCTTGTAGAGTATAAGAAAGTGACATGATTGGGCGCATAAGGATGTGAACGGGGTTACGAGCTTTCTGTAATCGTCGATACGACTGAGGGTGTTTTCTATTCGAGTAAAATCGTTGCAGACGCGTCCGGCGATTCGATCCGCCTTCGGTCACTGAGCTGATCAACAAAATCGATTCGTCGGATTGACATTATTTATTTAAAACACCAAATGTATAAATATATCGAGTGGTTGCTGCATTTGATCGATTGTTCACAAAAAAAGGTTTCCGATTTGATTAAAATTTTTGTTCACGTAACAATACGAGCGATCGAATGAATGTCACATCAGTTTCCTACCTCAAATGTTAATCGAATTAACAAAGAGTAAAACGATTTATTCGAATATTTCGATTATTTATTTTCATTGTAAACGATTGTGATGTAAGAGTCTCTAGGCTAATTGTTGAAGAGATTGCTTTTATGTAATATTGTAAATTAATAAAATATGGTGACATAAACTAGCTGTACTTTGTGTAAGTATATTATTTTGTTAATATGGTTGTTTTATTTTAACCCAGAACAGAAGTAGACAAGAGTCAAACTAAAATTGCATGCAATTAAGTAGCATTGATAGGACCTCTATTAAAAGCTAGACATCGTCTTGGAACTCTAAACTGAATGCTGAATTTTTGATTGGACACGAAATTCGGTGAACTGTTTTTAGTACATATAATTCTAGTTAAAGGCAAGGAAGAGTCAAATGAAAAGTGATATAAACATGATCTTTTACACATTTTGTACACCATACTTACGACGCTGTTGTAAAAGTATTACAAAGAAATCACTACGTTTCGTGTATAACACGGTCACATTATCTCGAGACCTGGCGTCGATGACGTCACGTCGCGTCGGCGATCTGATAATTATGGTGCGCAAAACAAGCATCCTCTAGTAGGATATTATTATAAACAAAAAGATTTCCAACAAAACAAATATTGTGTCAATTAATTTAATGTAGGTAATATTAGTATAATGATATGATTAAAATGATGAAAAATAAATGAAACAATCTTGGTTAAGTGGGTACAAGAAGTGTTTAAAACTTAACAAAAATGTCCTATGTTGCAACAAAAACAACATTTTAACGTAACAGCAATAACAAAATAACAATAAAAGTCCAAACGTAACAATGAAATGTTTAAAAATATACCTACCACGAAAACAAGTCGACGCATATCGGCAACGAAAGTGCTAACCGTACTTACTGACGCGCCGTGGCGAGCGCGGGGAGGTGAAAGGAGAACGGGGCGGGAGGTTCGCGAGGTCTCGAGATAATGTGACCAGTAGGGCTAGCACAACTTTGACGTAATAACACGTAGCGAGTTTTCGATAGAAACGTGTACGCCATTTACGACTGTCAAGTATGCATCTGACGGGTGCAAATGGCGTACACTTTTCTATCGAAAACTCGCTACGTATTTTTACGTCAAAGTTGTGCTAGGCCCACGGGTTGTACGTCTATTGTTCCAAGATCTTATTCAGCGGGAAAAATGTGAAAAACATTTTAAAACTCTTCGGTCGAGGAAAAAGGATTGCATAAAAAGTTTCTAATCTAGATATCCCAATCTCCTTGCTTCACTAAGCCTCGAGCAATCAAACGTCAATCATTCAAATAAATCAATGTGTTATCCGTTGCCATAGCAACGTGGCGACAACAACTCCACACAAAAGTTATTATCAGTTATTAATTTCGCGAGTGTTTTTGTTGTGGCTCCTTTTCTATTTAGTTTAAAAATGGTGCTGTGACTGAAGAATGTCAGTGCTGAGCCTCGCGCCTGATGATAAAAGGAAAGATATTAGGTACTTAAGCGTTTATTCTGGTATTTTTCTAGGAACTTTTCTTTCCTTTTTTCCTTTTCTTTCTTTCTTATATTTCTTCACCTATTTCTGGTGAAAAAATCATTTCCTTTTACTTTTCTGCGTTCTGTAGAATTGACAATAAACTTATTTTTGTACAAATCATTGCAGATGCAACTTTTTTGCTATAATACCTACCTATGTATTAGGTATCAACTTACCTATTTAATTGATTGGCTTATGCATCGTTCAAGGCCAGCGTTACTGGCAGATTTTCAATAGCTTTCTGTACGTATGTGAATCCACCAATTCGCGCTTGGCCAGTGTGGTAGAATACGGCCTAATTACCCTTCGAGGATAGACCTGTATCCCAGCAGTGGAGGGATTAATGGTTGATTATGAATCTCAAATCTTTCAGGAAAGAATCCCTAGAGTCCGTATACAGCAGCAACTCTCGCCTAAACTTGCTGACTAAGCGCAAACGTCTCCACCCAATCACGATGGACGTGACCAGCCAATCAGTGCGCAGCAAGAGCGGCGACAGATACGTGACGCAGCGCGTCCTGTCCGCCAAGACGCACCGAGTCAAGCAGCTGCAGAACCAGCTGGCCGACGCGCATTATCATCTACAGGTGACTGTACTTTATGTCTTCATTGACTCAGTATGCCTGGCATTGACTACCTAAGCATGTACCTACTTGTATACCCATACCGACCTAACTTCTTACCTACCTACTTACCTATACAGGGTTATACAGAAAGGGTATGCTAAGCCGAAAAGAGCTCATAGTACTCATCATTATGAACAACTTTAACTATGGGACCAGCTCGGAATTCGCGAAAAGAGCTGTTCCATACCTTTTGTCGAATGTAATTGACATTTTTCTAAGGAACAGCTGCTTTTTTTCGTGGTGTTTGCGATGTATGCGTACCTACTTACCGTAGGTTCCTACTCATTCTTTGCTGAGGCGCAAACATTTAAATAGCAAAGTCGCGAGTGCTGGCCTTGCTTTTTCCAAAGTCACATATTTACGTCATACCACAATAAAAAATAGTAGAGGTTTAGTGTTCTACCAACGATCTACCAACCTTCCTAGCTTCCTACCAACGCAACGTCATACCTACTTACTCCGTCATACCTGGCGTGCTATTCTGCAAAACTTGGCAAACTTATGAAGCATTTTCACAAAAGCCATAAACCAAGAACTAGGTTTAGCATAACTTTAATAGACCTAGCATAACTTCTGATGTAAAATACTTACGTAGAGAGTCTTCGATAGAAAAGTTTGTGTTGATACTCCATTTATGCCCCGTCAGTGGCCCCCGTGACGGGCGTAAATGAAGTAGGTACTCACCTACCCTTTTCTATTATTTTTTTATCGAATAGTCGCTACATATTTTACGTCAGAATTTATGCTAGCCCTACTAAAGTTGTTCCTGCAATAACCGACCAATAACTTTTCCAGGAGCTCAGTAACGAGAACCGAGCCCTCCGCGCCATTCAGAAGAAACAAGAGATCGCTCTGCAGAGGCGAGTACCTACGCTTAATAATACTTGATTTATGTCTTTCATAAACTCGAAATAGACGACAAGGGATCGGGAGGTCGCACCGATATTTATGAATATTCAGGACAGATCGTAATTTAGATAAAATTGAAATCAAAGTAGTGCCTACGTGGAAATTAAATTTGAGAATAATCTAGATTTGCACGTTCGTAACTCAGTGAGTTCGGTCTCGTTGCTAGATGTTAGGCTTGACTTATTTGATCAAATATTGATAATAAGGCTGGAAAAGAAATTTAGTAAGAAGTGTAAAAAATGTTTACTTTCAATATTTTCACACATTGTTAGGGGAAAATTCACTATCTAGCCCGTTTATGCGCATCGCGACAATATTTTATCGATTCTTTATAATAGCGACAGGTGTATAGTTGCACATAGCTTTGTTACGTTTTCACGACAATAATAAAATAATAATTGATGAGAACATATTGTGGTCGCGGCGGACATGCAAGCTTGCAAGAATCTTCAAAAGGCTTGGCATAAGATAACAATTAGTTTACAAAAAAGTTCAAGTTTGGCGGTATTGCCTCTTATTGGGGACAGTATCGCTTATCAATATACTCAGATTTTCGTGCCCGCAGCTGCACGGCCTTTAGCCACGGAAAGTATGCAGCTGTAAAATATAGCCTACAGCACTCAGGGATAGCGTGACTTTCAATTGGTGAAATAATCTGAAAAATCGGTCCAGTAGTTTTAGAGATTAGGTAGGTACCCTATACAAAGTTACATACAAATTAGTACCTACCTATATAGATAGATACGTTTTAGATCTATTTGTAAAACCTTCTCATTCCATCTATAGATATGAGAACTCGAACGCGGAACTGCCCCAAGTGCTGAACTCGCATAGCGAAGAGATGCGAGTTCAGCAAACGCGCTTCAAGCAGCTGAAAGCGCAGCACAAGGAAGCGCTGCAGCGGCTGAAGGAGCGCGATATGCAACTACAATCGCTGAGGGACGAACACCAGCATCTGACAGAGTTGTGTAAAGACAGGTGAGCCCGCATCTCAATAACAAGCTTTAAGGATTTTTGAGACCCTTTGAGTTGAAAAGCATAAAAGCTCTAACTAATCTGACAATACAAAAACTGAAATTGTAGTTATGAGTGTCTTCATATCAAGAGTGATTCGGTTTCTTCTAGGCAAGCATGCTCCATCGTAGACCGCATCATTGTTTACCATCATGCACTATTGGGGACAAACGCAAGCCTATACAGGGTTATTCATAAAGGGTATGCTAAGCCGAAAAGGGCTCACAGTACTCATCATTATGAACAACTTTTACTATGGGACCAACCCGAAATTCGCGAAAATAAAATCAGCTGTTCCATAGAAAAATGGCAATGGCACTCAGCAAAATGTATGGAACAGCTGATTTTTTTTTCGCGAATTTCGAGTTGGTCCCATAGTAAAAGTTGTTCATAATGATGAGTTCTAAGAGCCCTTTTCGGCTTAGCATACCATTGACGAATAACCCTGTATACCATTGAAAAAAATAATTATGAACAACTTTCACCCTCACTTTTTCTGTCAGCTGCTGATAGCAAAAGTGACTTTTGTTCTCTATCGTTGATTTTGCAGTAAGGATCTACAACCTTAGTTTATGATTCGAGCGTACTTTGCTTGTTACAGGAATCTTCTAGAACGTGAAAAGCTTCAAGCAACTGTCACAGAACTGACTGCCAAAGTGCAGCAACAGAACGAGACTATAACGATGCTGCAGCGACGGATCGCTCTCGAGGCTAAAAACTTCAAATACCAGCTGCAGTTAGAAATGAATAAGCATAAAGACACGCGCGCTGATCTGGACCTGGCCATCAATAATGCTGACAAACTGTCTACTATTATTGAGGTAAAAATAAAAAGCAAAATAAAAGAAATTATGAAACTTAATTGAAAAGGATAAAATCATTTCGAAACTCCCGACTTAAAAATTAAAAACAAACGTAAAAAGATTTTAATAAGTAGAGTTGATCTCTCGCGGAGTCGGTCATAATATTACATTTGTAAGCAATAGAGATTCAGTTTTCATAATTATCATTTCCCTACGTACCTACATATTTGGCTCTCGATGATTGTAGATGTGGCAATAACATATTCAACTACCTATAAACTTAATAAAAAACCCAATAATATCCGTCCGGAGCATTCTCTTCCAAACTTATCTTATACTCGTATATTATTGATAACCTCTTAATCATATTCACAAAATACTCTTAAACCTTCTTTGCTATACTCTAAAACCACCACACCACACCACTTAACCACGCCACTTCCATTACTTCCTTTTGTTAACCGACTTCAAAAAAGGAGGAGGTTATCAATTCGACTGTATGTTTTTTTTTTTATGTTTGTTACCTCATAACTTTGGACTGGGTGAATCGATTTTGATGATTCTTTTTTTATTAGAAAGCTGACGCTTCCCATTTGGTCCCATTTCAATTTAGTCCAGTTCTGATAATGGTATCCATGAGAAAACCATATAAGTCTTAAATTTGCATTAAGTACGTGCGCGACAAATAGATGAATAACTCAATAGTCGGTCTTTTGAAGTCGGTTTTTGTTTTGTAAAAATAATGTTCTTGTTTGTAATTTCTGGTGTGATTAACAAAGAGTTTATCTATCTATCACTGTACCCCAGATGAAAGAGAAGCTCCTCAGCACGGCGGCGAGTCGCAACCTCAAGTCCCCGCTGCGGGCCGGCGCCGGCGCCGCGCGCGCGCCGGCCCGGCCCCGGCCCGCGCCCGGCCGGGACGACGGCGGCGGCGGACGAGGCGACGACCGGCTTAACGTGAGTATGCACGCAGATTATTGCAAACAAGATGCAGATTATTTTCGATACCTTTTATTTACACAACAATAAAAAAAAACTTAAAAAAAAACAAATTTAGGTGGAAAAAAAACAGATCTCTTCAGGATTATAGTGCTGTAGTATTGTAACTCGATTTTATTCATTATCGTCTTTACATTGTATTTGCATAACAACTGGTCTCAATATGTCATGAAAATTGGAGAAACGGACCCAAATTCTATAACACTAACACAAATATACAAACAATTGCCTATTCGCTTGTCTATGTTATAAGACTTTCACTTGGATGTCTCAATTGAATCTACTTAACCGTGACTTATAAAAACTACCATCCTTTCCAATAAAAAGCAGGGTCTCTTTATAGCCCCATATGTAAATCATTTTATATTCAGTCCATGACACCGCACTTGTGTTATTGGAAATATTTCCTTAAACCCTTTGCCAACGTATTTGCAATGCAAAACGACATGACATGGCCATATGGGCTTATTCGTGGCGTATCCTGTCCTCTTTCATTCTCATTTCGAAATATGAAGGGCGTATCATTCCGATACACGTAAAAAGTATCCGAAAAGAATCCTTAACGAAGCCAAAAAATTCTAAAAAGGCTAAAAGATACCTAGAACTCAAATCTTGTATAGTCTAAAAAATCGGAAGACAAACCGAGATAAACTTGTTAATACTGCCTGTTGTTCTCAGAAAGTAACGTTTGTACTCTTTCTCAGATCGAGCAGACCATGCTAGCCAAACTGTGCGAAAACTCCCGCACTCTCAGCAGTGCGTTATCCCACGACGAAGAAACCTCGTCCTCCACAGAACCTCGCTCCAGATACGCTCGGAGCCGCACCAATTCCACCAGCACAGGCACCAGGTCCACTCCAAACAGAAAGCTATCCAAAGGATCAGACGATATGGTCGATATTGCCAAAACAGTACAAGACGGCATGGCAGAACTGTCCATATTCGATGAAGACATAAAAGCCGTCTCACCTGATGAAGTACAACAGAAAATGGAATCTATGAAAGTAGAGTTAATGAACAAAATTAAAAGTAACGATGAACAACGAAAATCCAGTGCGTTATTAAGAAGGAAGTCGACTGAAGAATCTATTGAAGAGCAAATAATTGAAGTTGAAGACGAAAGACCGAAATCTAGGGGACGAAGGAATTCGAACGTGTCATTTTTTGAAAAGGCTGAAATTGAAGAAACCACGACAATAGCTGTTCACGAATACAAAACTACTTTGAGCGATTATAAGAGCGGTGATGATATGGACATAGTTAAGCCGAAGCGAGAAATGAGTGGACTGGAAAGGACTAAAAGAGATAATAGTGCACTACAGAGAAAGCTATCAGGGAAACCTCTAGAGAAATACTGCAAAGACATCATTCACGATATCGAAAAAAGCAACAGAGTTATCGATAACCACGTAAAGCAGTTCAACAGTTCGAAATTCGATAACGATAAAATAGTTCAACAATTACAAGCGGTTGACAAAATAAACGATTTAGTGAATGGAACTACGGAAATACCAGATGAAGCTTTAGTAGAATTGAATAATAACTTCAAAATGCTTACAAATCAAGTTTTGAGTGACGGACCGGCTCCTAGGAAACGGACGATTTCTGGAAGAAGGGGTTCTAGAGATTCAAGAACCAACTTGTTAGGCGACGTGTCGATGAGCAATCAGGACTTGTTGGACGATTTGTTGGGCAAAAAATGATGCAGACTTCAAAGCAATAGCTGTTTGTAAAATAATTTGTGTGCGCCTATGCGGGTTCTGAAGTCGCTAATTATTTAAAACATCGTAATAAAGTCTGCGAAACAGTGTGTTAAGGAATTTGCACACCATATCGACTCAAACGCGACTCGACAAAGTAAAATATTGAGATAAAAGTGGTGTAAAATTAGGACAAGCAATTGGGCCCATTTACGCAAACAAGATCTAACCCACAGCAAGCCAATATTGAGAAATCGAGACTTTTGTGAAAGTAGTGTGCAAAACGAATAGAACCTATAGTTTAAAAAAAGTAGTCTAATGGTAGTCTTATGTTTTAGCCTGTAGAAAGCTAGAATTAGATTTCAAAAAGCTGGAACATTTTAAATTCCTTTTATGTACCTAAGTCAATTTCATTGAAACAGTGGGCTAGTTCTTGTTTGCGTAAATGGGTCCAATTAGCCAAGTATTAAGCTTAGCTTATTTTTCACAGTTGAAGAGTCGGCTGCAATTGCTAAGTTATGGCGTGCTATTTTTGATGTCCAAGCATTAGACTTGCGTGCGCGTGCGGTGGTGATACATCCACAGATTGTTTTGAAAGTTACTACAGTGAGGCCTTTAATCACAGCTAATCAAATGCTATGTACGTACATCTGTCGAGCTGTGATCGAAGGAAAGGTTTCTTTACTTTCTAGCTCATTTCTGAGCCTTATGAAAACTCTGTCAAATAACTTTCAGAGCAATCCATTGCTAGTCACACGTCTAGCCTGTAAAAAATGATTTTCACTGAGTGGAGTCGTGGTTGAGTGCTAGTGTGCGAACGCCTTTACGTTGGTGAAACTGTGTGTGTTAATTAAATGCCACGAACGGGCTTTGAGGTCGTTGGTCCCTATTTTGTAGATTGTAGGGAGCGATTTTAGCCCTCCGAGTAATCTTAGTAATCTAGTCTTTGTGTCCAGACCAGACTTAATTAGCTAATCATGTTTTAAAGTCAGGGACTTATTTAACAGACGCTGAAGTGGAGGTAAATTTGAAAATTCTAAAAGATGGCAAATTTCAATGGCATAGTTATTTGAAGTAATAATAGTTCGTAGAAATATCTAAGGAAGTCGTAAAATTCAAACTCACAAAAAGAGATCGACTTCTTTATTCATTTATGCCCGACACAGGGAAGAAGAAGAAGGGCGCAAGGGAGAGGAGGCCTATACCCAGCAGTGGGTCGATACAGGCTGACGATGATGATGATGATGATTCATTTATGCTGGGGCTACACATTCGATAAAGCGAATCTTCAGATTATCTTCATTCAGGGTTAACACGAATATTTCTTTATGTAGTTAAATCGTTCGCGAAGATATTTCATAGTATTATCGCGACCAATAGTGCCCCAGTATTACACAATAGGTACACATGTAAAGATCTCACTTGCTGTGTTAAAAGATAATTACTTATAAAAGTACGGCATCAAATGACTCACAGTCCGATTGTAGCTTCACGTCTAGTGGCGAATAAGTCCAAGGCTAACTAAAAATAGGTATTTATGTATGTTTTTATGGTTTTTCAAAGTTGGGCAAACAATATTTAGCGCATTGTCTAGACTATTCACTGAACAGTAAAGAGACTGGGTTAAAAGGAAAGTACGTTAAACCAAAAAAGGCTCATAATACTCATCTTTATGAACAACTTTTGCTATGGGACCAAACCTAGAATCGCAAAAAATAAATCAGCTGTTCCATACAAGTAGTCATTGACATTTTTCTACGGAACCGCTATATTTTTTGCGATTTCAGAGTTGGTTCCATATGAGAAATTACTCATAATAATAAATAGTATTAATGATGCGCATTAGGGGCCTTTTTCGGCTTAGCATATCCTCTTACCCTATAACCGTGTATAAAATTGCATAAAAACGATTGCGTTACGTAGCCGCATGTTATGTTGTCGACACGAAAAACCGCGATTCAGCTTCGTGGGTTTTCTCAATTTTGTCGATTAATTGTTTTGCGAGAAGGGATTTCAGACGAAAATAAATGGTCGTCAGTTAGTTCTTTGGAGCAGTGCAGATATAAAAGCAATCAGTGCAAGTAAAAATAATGCAAGGTTTAAAAAAGTTTCGAAATGTATTTAGAGGAATAATTCAAATAAGCTTAAAATAAACCGTAAAATATTTTTCAAATTTTTTCAACAAAAACACTTTTGTACTGTTTTCCAATCTTATATTTTTAATACACAAGAGAGATAGCTGACGACTTTTTTTTAGTTTACAATGCGCTAACATGAATAGAGCTGATTCGCCCGGCGCGGTTCACGCGAGCTTTATTTATTTGTCTCTCCTTCAGTGGACATGCGGCCTTATTATATTGTTTGTCCGAGAAGTGAGTGAACGATGTGTGCAGAGTGCGGTGATTTCTATAATCAATTGTATATTGGAAACATTTTTATTGATTGTTATTGAATTGTATCTATTAGATTATGAGATTGAATGGTAATAAAAATATTTTATTTTTTGAATACTTAGTTGTTTCAAATGAGCTATATTTAAGTTAGTTTAAAACCTAAGTTTCCTTTAGTATTTTGATGAATAATTTTCAAAAATATAGGTGTTTGATTAGTTATTAGCGGAAAGGTGTAGTAATACTTAAGGGCGTTCTTTTACACGTCAAAGTGAACAGCTTTTGTGACACAGTGTGCTAAATTCGAGAAAAAAAATATGGAGTCCATACAAAATAATTAGTCACGTGATAAATTTTTTATGGAGATTTAATAATTTTTTTTTCGAATTTAGCAAACCTGTGTTCTAAAAGTGGTTCATTTTGACGTCTAGATGAACACCCTTAAGTATTACTATACCTTTACGTTACACCTTGTTTATCCTCGTACTAAACTTGCTTTACGCAACTGCATTAGATACGGCCTGGCATGTCAAGGAAACTACTTAAATCCTGAAAACTCGGTAAAAGTAAAAGTTAAGTCAGACTCACAATTTCGTTTGAAATAAAGAGACCAGCAATTTAGCACGCAGTTTCCTTCAGTAATTAGCGAATAGATTGGTTTTCGAAATTTTAATTACTGCTAAGCTTATGCAAAGTCAGCTGACCCACGTCCAAGCGAACAAATGGCCCTTCAGGCTTCAGAGGGAATAATTTTGCTAAATTAATACAGGGTTGTACAGAATGGGTATGCTAAGCCGAGAAGGGCTCATAGGACTCATCATTATGAGCAACTTTTACTATGGGTGCTATGGGACCAAGCACCCCATGGGACTTAGCATACCTCTATAGAAACGTAGAAAACGTAGAATAGAAAACGTAGAAAAAATATTCGAATGAAATTGTTCGATTGTAGACAAACTTTTTAGAGTAACTACTTAATAATTAGGTGGTTATTCAAAAACAAAAAGGAATCGAGTTGAAGGCTTGCTGAATCTAGTGGATCTCACGTATTTGATATAATATTAGTTATATTAGGCCTGGCCTGGCTGAATTTATTGATTGTGTTGGGTTGTGTTTAACATGGAGAGTACCTACCATTGCTGGCTTAGATCTCTCGCCAACCTTAGGTAGCGGCATTATAGGTGACTACCTATTTTAAAACCTTATGAATAAATCTGTGATTCGTATTTTTAACGGATAAATGGATAGGTACACTTATCGTACTTAAGGGTCCTGTATATACAATTGTACCTACATATTCACACATATTGTATATACTTCGAGTCAAATAATATCTAATAAATAAATTATTCGGTTAAAACCTAAAGCGCAATTTGATTTGAATCTTATCGCATCTCTACAAACATTATTATAACAATATTCTTGCGAATTTCATCAAAATTCCTTGTCGATGGAATTGCGATCAAAGAATTCCATTTCGCACTTAGTATGACACCATTTAGTGGCATTTCGTCAAGAATTTTACCTTATTCTTGCAATTTTTGGTTCGGGCAGGTTGCGGAAAAATCATTTTTATTTGGCCCGAAACAATGACCGCCGATAGTAAATTGTAAGAACCTACTTGCCGCAAAAGTCAAGGTGCCAATTTTGATGAAAATTAAATAAAATAAATCTGGTTTGTTCATGAATGCCGAATTTGGTGATGGAGATATCTCATTTAATTAAAAATTAAAGATACCTATAAGTAGTTCAAAGCTGTAAAATAAAATTTTGTCGGTAGTACCTACCTGAGTGATATCTGCAAAAACAATGTTTGTACTGACTCTGTAAGTCGCATCATTCTATAAGTCAAAGTAAACTCAACGTACCCTTTTCATTTCACTAAGTGAGTCAAACAATCATAGAGCTAATAAATTTAGTCTACATTTTGTAAAAGGCAGAAAATAGACGCTATTTACCTAAAACCACACGCACAAACTTAACTGGCAATATTGCAAACTTAATATTGAATTAGTTTCGCTTCAAAGTTTTTAATCGCATCAAAATCATTTATTTTCTTAACTTCGATCCCGCTTGATGCATACCAATGTGAAATTTTCGATTGGACGATCAAAATTCAGCGTGCTTGTACAGATTTCATCAAATTGTTTATCTGCTGTGGCTGGCTAGAATGAAGATTTAATTTGATAACAGTAATGGCAACATTGGGGTAATTCCTACCTTAGATTTTGGAGTTTGATGTTTGGAGAGAAGCGTAATAATAAAATGAAATGATTAAAAGTAAATCATATATTTAGCTGATTAGAAATCATGCGATTATTGCTAGAAATGTCTACTCTAATATTTTGTAGTAGGTATTTTCTTTGAAGGTAAATCTGTTCAGTAAGTTAACTATTGACTTAAAAAAGAAACTATACATTTATTTTAAAGTCCTCATTATGCATAAATAAGTCCTCATTATGTAACTGCATACCAAGTCGTACCTATAGCTCTCACATGGAAATCTAGAATTTTGCTGAAAATACTTTCTGAAAGCTGTAATTTCATCAAACAATTGAATTAAATCAGTTTTTCGTATCCGGTCTTTGTTTTACCGTCAACACTGATCCAAGATAGTCCGAATTAAAATTCTAATTTAGACTCGGCCCTCTCATAATAGGGCTATAGAAAGAAAGGACTCCATTCAAAAAGTTGTTTTTTATCCAGACATTTTAATATGAATGCCAGGTGTGTTCTATTTCCCTCCAATCCGTAGGCACAGATCACAGAAGAGAATAGAAGGGAAATCTATGAATATCTCGAAATATAATAATACCTACGTTGCTTTGCCGATGTCAAATGCTAAAATAAATATAAAT
This sequence comes from Alcis repandata, assembly GCA_949125135.1. NCBI lineage: Eukaryota > Metazoa > Arthropoda > Insecta > Lepidoptera > Geometridae > Alcis > Alcis repandata. The sequence continues at coordinate 1,006,696 of OX421225.1, read as the reverse complement.
ACGCGGTAGGTATCATTACATTGGTACTTTACCTTTCTTACCATTGATAATGCGGCAAATATTTTTTGCAGTCGATGGCAAGATTAGGCACAATGGCAAACATCAAAGTTTCATTATTAAAAATACCAAACAACACTCACTGTCAAAAAATCAAAATAATTTATTTCAGGCTGTTACCCATATTTTTAAATAAATTGTAGATATTTAATTAATGCATTCGATTACAATTAATTCCGTCAACAACATACATTTCAACAGTTTCACAAGTTTTTTCGTCACAGCCAGAAACAGATAAACTGGTTTTCACAACACTTTTTCACTTTATACTGATGGCAGTATTTTACTCCGGATGCCTACATTCCCTGGTATTCTCTAGTCTGTGTAGCCTGTCTAGTCTAGCTTGTATTTTCTCCTATTTTCCAGCGAATATAGGGCAATTTAAGGCAGAAACGGGGTTGTATTCTCTGCACCGCGTTTATATTGCAGCTACGAAATAATGAGCATGTTTCGGGGCAGTTCCCTTTATTTATAGCCGGGAACGCGTTGTTGATGAAACCACAAATTTCTTGCATATTTGTTATGTGCCTACTTCTAACCAAACTCAACGTTTTGTTTTGGTCTGGTGTGATAACAGTAAAATTCAAAAACTTTCATATGAGATAAATTTTCGTTAAAACTTAAACATAAAAAATTGAGGTATCTAATTTTATTTTAACTTTGTTTAATTCAGTTTTATAAATTGTTTATTACTTCGCAAGTTTTGCTATTACTCGTATTATAGTGGATTTTTTATCTGAAATATTTATGTTCGCAACAGTCTTGAGACTAGTAAGATTATTCTCAAGGATCATTGAGAATATGCTCTTAGTTTATCTCTCTAAGGATATGTCACTAAAAAATCACGAAGAAAAGGTCCCATATTTTTAATTCTTTAAAATCGAATTTGTGCCCAACAACTTTAAATAAAATAGGACCCGAGCTGCTCCCCTAATGTACGCTAGATGCTATCGGTTAAACGGTTCCATTCTACGATCGGCCCTAATCCGCGAATCCGATCTATAGATTTCATAGCCAACAAGCCGAGAGAGCCCGGCGCTTCGACGAGCACTTTCACGTGAAAACTCACTATTAAACGAAAAAAAGTGATCAAAAATGCTAAAATGTTACACGAATCACTACAATGACAGAATTCTTTGAAAGGAAAAAATAAAACCAAGTAGGTTAATACCTCAAACATATTATATACAGGGCTACAGGGTCATAAAGAAAGGGGACGCTAAATTGAGTAAGGCTCAATGAGGCTCTTAGAAATGACTGAAATCGCAAAAAGAAACATTTGAAAAAATTTCGATGAACAAAATTTTCGCGATTTCAGATCCAGTTTCATAGTGAAAGTCGTTCGTAATGATAATTACTGTAAGCCATTTCGGCTTAGCATACTCTTCCTTTATACCCTGTATAGGATTATCTTCCTTTATATCCTTTATACCCTTTATACCTTGTATAGAAAATTTATATGTACACATATAGTTATATGTGTACATATAGAGTCAAGAGTACCAGAGCCAACCTACACTTGCTTGTTTGTAAGTAACAAGTGACTATAAGAGCTCTGCCTCATTAAGACGCCATGGCGACGTCGCCAGCGGCGCAGGCCTGGCTACTTCTGGCATCCGAAGGTCGCCAAGTCGAGTGGCCATGGAGTCTCGACAGTCAGTTCGTTTACGTCGTCAGGAATGGATGTAGAAGAAATCGCAGTTCTTTGTTATCTGAAATCGTCCAAATTGGCGGTTGACTGGCGACTGAGTGAGCGAGGTGCAGTTTACCGTGTACATTATAGTGGCAACGTCGCCAAGCCGCCAGAGTATCCAGATGCCACGTAGAGAATTGTAGCTCGTGGCCACGCTTCCAATTTGGCGACGTTGCCAAACCGTCGCCAAGTGAGTTAGGTACCATACATTTCAATATTAACTGCTTGGATACGTAGCCGGCGACGTCGCCATGGCGTCTTAATGAGGCAGAGCTCTAATCATTAATCACCTTGGCACATCCTGCTATCAAATATTTGTTCATTGAAATGTGGGAGCTGTCAACATCATTACTTTCCCTTTTGTTCTCACGAATAGGTAAATGAACATAAAAGAGACAAAATGACAATTTATCGGAAAACAAAATTCCCATTTTACTTCGCTAATGACGCCGACTTCCTTCCATATAATCAAGATCGTTTTTGCTTCAACATGCTATATTTAGTTGTACGAGTAATAATAAGCAACCTTACTATACAGGGTTATTCATAAAGGGTATGCTAAGCCGAAAATGGCTCATAGTACTCGTCATTATGAACAACTTTTACTAAGGGACCAACCCAGAATTCGCGAAAAAAAATCAGCTGTTTCATACATTTTGTCGAGTGTCATTGACATTTTTCTATGGAACAGCTGATTTTTTTTCGCGAATTTGTTCATAATGATGGGTACCATGAGCCCTTTTCGGCTTAGCATACCCTTTATGAATAACCCTATATATGGTATTAAGGAAAAGGTATGCTAAGCCGAAAAGGGTTCATGGTACTCATCACTACGAGTATGATTCGTTTTACCATAGGACCAACCCTGAAATCGTAAAACAAACACTATTCCATGGAAAAATTCCAATTAGGTACACTCAACAAAATGTATGAAACAGCAGATTTTTTCACGTTTTCGGGGCTGGTCCCATTGTAAAAAATGTTCGAACTAAATTTCTTCCAAAGCCCTTCTGGCGTGATTGAGCAACAAACAATCATACATACAAACTTAGACAAATTTATTAGTAGGATTATTTTTAACGATCGATTTATTTCTTAATTTCCGACAGATTTATAGCAACCCTTTTTGTCAGCCTTTTGTGTCCCATTGCTGGGCAAGGGCCTCCCCCATCTCCTTCCACGTATAGCAACACTTTCAATAACTATTTCATTCACTATTTGCTTTCTACATTGACCTACTCCCGGTCATCCAGAGAGCTTTTCACTTTCCAAATAGTTTAATCTCCAGACCAAGCATCATCCATCACGCTGTCGAATGTCTCGGAAGCCACGCCGCGGGGCAGACCAGTGTTGGCTTAATAACTCTAAAAGGTAGATTGGATTGACTCCGTTCTACTTTGAAGCAAAAGATAGATTGAAGCAATATTTGCCTACTTTATGAAAAATGGCGGGAGAGCTTTTTTGAGTATTGAATCTTGAGTAGATATTAAGTAAAAAATAGGATTACTTATAGGTATTCTACAACCCAGAATCCAGATAAATATAACGACTCCATTTACCACAACCATATGACTCTCAGAAAGGTAAAATTAATCTATCGACACCTTACACATTTCTAAAATTAGTTAAGCCGTTTATGCAGCGGTCTATCATAGACACAAACATACCTACCTACTACCTACATACTTACATCAAAAAACTACCTACTCTTTCTTTATTAGGTGTTAGAGTTAAACGATGAAATGAGAGATTGATAAAGCGAATGATCTTTTTTGGTCAGCAACATGACCAAAAAAGACACCAGATTATTCAAGCGTCGGTATTAAAAAATAACAGCTCTCTCATTTCTCCAAGTACCATTGAAAATATTAAAACATCTGAAACGTAAAGGTAACTAAAGAACACTCGACCTGGAAATTGAAGCAAATGGAAAACGGCTCTAGAAGCCATGTTTTAATGAGCGGCTCCGAGAAATCTATGAAACCGTAGAGAAATATTTATAACGACAAAAATGTTTGCAAAGAAATTAAGAAATTAAACCTAACCGAATCTAATTGCTATGTTTTATACAATTTATATTTAACTGTAAGACTGGTATTTTACTTACAATACAAGATAAGACGATTTTATTAAAGTCCCTAAATGCCGTATCATTTTCCACTGCTGTAGTTTTTAGCTTTTACCCTTTTCGAATTTAATAAATGGCTCTACACCGCTACGGTGCTACGCTCTACGAAACTACGAAATTATGTTTATTTAACTTCACTATGACATACACAATTTTAATTCTAAAACGCAGTGAAACCTCGTTTACTAAATACACTGAAAACAAACTATGATTCTTGTTAGACTTATTCAGATAAAATTTATTGCTTTTCCGTACAATATGGTGTTCAGTAAATCACAATTGTACAGTAGAGGCATGAGTTCAGTAATAGACCTCAGCAAATTATGATAGAGAACGGTTAATTCAGTTTAATTTAGTTGTAGCGTTGTAATTAAGCAACGTTGGGTCTGGTCAGTTATTGGATGGGTGACCGACATAGGATAAACAATTCTCCACCTCTAGTAAGCCTAGATGTCCAAATTGTCCAAACTAGACTTAGGTTATCCTTTATACAAAGCCTACTAGATAAAAAGGGTAAAAAAATGTGCAAAAAATAGGACCTAGATCACAGGGTTCACGGGATAAATATAGAGGTATAGTAAAGTCGCTGTGCTCCGCGGTTTTACTCGCACGTTGATGATAAATGACGATGATGAATAAAGGCCTATGTGTTAACCCAAAGCATAAGCTATTTAAAATTTTATCACACCTGGTTAAGTACACTGAGAAAAATTTCACCTAAAGTACCGGTGCTAGTACTAGTTTTTACGGTGACTACCATATATTATGATAGTTGTCACCGTACTCGTAAAAACTGGTGCTAATCATCGTACTTTTTGGTGATACGAGTATCAGTATGCTCCGTACTTTAGGTGAATTCATCATAATTTTAATCGCCATTTTTCTCAGTGTAGTGATGGATATACGTGGCCAACATTAACATCCACACAAAAACTGCTTGCTGCAAAGCTGTAGTGGGCAACCTACGTAGGCGGCCTACAACGTTTTCTTTCTCTGTCGCTGTCAGGGGTGGTGTACGTAGGTGGCCTAACATTGTCTCGCTCGTTAGCTGAGATCAATCGTGTGTCTGCGAGATAAGCGTCCCTTAGTCCCTCTCACAGACTGACATACTTCCTGCTAGGTATTGAAATAAGAACTGAGGAATTACCGAACAAACACGTCGTGTTCGGGTTATAAGGAAAGGTCGTAGTATTTATCATCGTGAACAACTTTTACTAGACCAACACGGAAGACGAGGAAAAAATCAGCTGCTCCATACATTTTGTCATTAATTCCATTTTTCGATGGAACAGCTGAATTTTTTTTATCGATTTCCAGGTTGGTTTCATAGTAAAAGTTGTTTACAATGATGAGTACTATGAGCCTGTTTTGGCTTAGCATAACCTTTCCATATAACCCTGTATAGACTAGGCTCCGGCTGCAAGAAATCTTCCCTCTGAAGATACCGAAATAGAATCATGATGTAGCTAAATCAATCACTTAGGTATCCTAAACATAGGAGGTTGCCATTCCCCAGTTGAAAGGAAGCCTATTTCTATTCATGATAAACATACCTTTCTCAAACATGTGATGTGATTGTAGTGAGAGTTACTCGTAGTTATTCGGTTTTATGCATCTAACTAAAACAGACTATTATAAGTTCGAAATTGTGTATTCGATTGTTCTATGTTGTTACCAGTACTGACCGTTTAACTATGGGTCCTTCCTATTAAATATTATAAACGCATCCGTTTGTAAGCGCGTGTATGGATGTCTGGATGTATGTTTGTTACTCTTTCATGCAAAAACGGCCGAACGGATTTACATGAAATTTGGAATGAAGGTTGTTCGTGGTCTGGATTAACACATAGGTTACTTTTTGTCTCGGAAATCATGGGTGAAACTGCAGAGCGCAGCTAGTCTGTCATAATGCTAAAACTATGAACTAGATTTAGCATTATGACAGACTAGCTGCTATGAAACTTAAACTATGAACTAGATTAATGATCTGAACTATGATAACTATACTATTATACAAGCTCTAAGTGAAAGTATCTGCGTAAGTACAACACAGTAGGTTGGTAGGCGTACGTCAGGGAGACCCCGTGTCACCTAAACTTTTCACAAGTACAACAACAAAAATAAAATCACAAACATAGTGGATGTAATAGGCTACAATTAAAAAAAAAAATTACTTTCATAGTAAACCACATCAGAGGAAAACGCAAAAGGCGGCCTTATCGCTACGAGTGATTTCTTCCAGATAACCTTCAGAGTATTTTATCTATTAATTAATTTTACCTTCGGAGTCAGTTCTAGATCACTCTAGCTAGATCATTTATTTGCTCTTGTTTTTGCAATTCTGCGCGATCAACTATCTTGTACACTGGCTAGTTGGATTTGTGCCGAAGAAATATAACCTAAGCTTTATTGAGAAATTTGATCTAGATTGTTTGTTATTTTATGATACAGGATAAGTGTACCTAATGGATTAATTACACGTAACGATTCCAGTGACGAGGCAGTGCCATCAGCCGAGTTCTTGTTTTGTAAAAACAGTTTGACAAGGCGAGACAGTCACTAGAACCACAATTTATTTGCTTGGCCCAGTTTGCCTATTTACTGTCTCGCTACTGTATTCGTTACGTGTAATCAACCCAATGCTATCTACGTATATTTAAAAGTCACGCACATCGCACCGCAATGCATAACAAAAATCTTCCAGCATCACTTTCGTACATTTTATATAAACTATCGCTCACTATAGGCGGGCCGCAGCGCAAGAATTCCGCTGCGCCTCGCTGCGGCTCGTCCTAATGTGCGCGAGCCTTTATTTGTATAACTTTCGAAGGATCATGATTTCTCACAGCCCGTTGAACATCTTCACGCAGACTTGTCACTGTCAAGAAAATCATAAAGGGCTGTGTAGTGAAATACTATTGTGGCGAGAAACTAAGTCGTTCGTACACATGACGACGCAAGCATCGAATATTTCCGGCGGTTTGATAAACTTTATGACTTTCTTAAACGGTGTTATTTAGCTTGCCCTGCTAAATATACTTATATTTATATCAATCGGGGAACACCCGAGAATGAAACTTCTTCTTCTTCTTCTTCTCTTCTTCATCAAACGACAGAAATGCTACCACTGAACTGATCGCTAACGTGCGCCATTTAGGCGTACCTACACTGAGATAAATTACAATCAAAATTCCGATGCATTCACCTAAAGTACGGAGCATACTGATATCACCAAGAAGTACGATGATTAGCACCAGTTTTTACGGTGACAAATATCATAATAATATATAATAATATGGTTGTCACCGTAAAATTAGAAAATTGAAATCGGATTTTTGATGGCATTTTTTCTCAGTGTAGGTACTACGAATTCTACAAAAATCTTTTTTTACTTACTTTCTTACCTTTTTTTAGTACTATAATGTACGAGAGGCTTGAGAGAACGCTTGGCCGCACTGACGTGGGTGCTATGCCATAACATTGAATATTGATCTCTGGTGTGACGGAGAACCCGCAGGCTTTCATACTGCGTCCTCATGACAAATATCTGCGGTTTGGGGTTTCAGCCTTAGGCATCGATTAAACTCTGGGTTAACTGCATAGTAAAATGTAACTGCCTATGTATGACATAAAATAATATAGTTCGTATGAACGACTTCACTTCACTGGAAAATAGATAGTTTGTAGTCGTATCACTATGGAAGCTGCAGACATTGTTTAAATCTACTCAAAAGTAATAATATTGATAAGAGTATAAATCTAAACTTTAATAAACCAATGACCGATTTAAGAAACAACTAATAACTTAACAGCTAAACAACTTATTATCAAATAATTTTATGATCGCTAAGAAAACAGTTTTGCAGGGAAATACATACAGACAGTTACATATCTACATAGCATACATTGCATTTATAAAAGCTTTTAAAAAGAGTCAAAATTGGTCCAATCTAAAAGAAAGGTGAACATTCAAAAACCGATGCTTACACACAAATAAACTCTCGTTTCAAGCACATAAATTATTACACCTTCTCCATTCCGAGCGTGTAAAAACGTGACAACACGCTGAGAGCAAAAACAAAGAGAAAACAAAATAAACTCTGCTATAAATAAAATGCTCCAACGGTAAAATGCACACATATTTTTTTGTTAACCTATGGATAACAGCAGCTCAGGATGAGAAAAGATGGACGGAGGGTAGGGAGACCTTTGCCCTGCAGTGGGACACTAATGGCTCAATAAAATAACAATAGGAATATAAAATAAGTAAGAATAGAAAAAAAGTTACTAGGTATTAAATTCACATAAAAGTATGCAAAGTCGACCTATCCCAATTTAATTTAGTTTTCGAAAACCGCCAAACTAATTGAAGCTCTATGTCATCTCAACTATGCAGAATTTAGCTTGCAGCGTATGCTGACCTAAAATGCTGACCTGAAATGCACGGGCTATGAAAATATTATCCATTATTTGGCGTTGATCTAAAATCCATTCGATAACATTTATTTGAAGAAAAGCACGAAGTTTACTCGTATAAGTAGTAGGTAATTAGGTAACTTATAGAGTTTTGATTCTTAGAACTAAAACAAACTGTGTATAAAACCCCACTAGCCTTTTCGTTTGGCTTTAATTTTCTGACATTATATCACCTACACAAAATTTACTCCCTTAATTCACTAGCGACAGAAATAGTAAATTCCAAAGCACTCTTTAACTCAATTTAAACATAGCTTCGAAACACGTGCTAGAGTAATTACACATCCAACACTCGCCTTAAATTAGAATTGCTTACATTTCCTTGATATATTATTTGGAATGATTACATTATCTTCGCAATAAACGCCGGTGTTTTCGACCTTATGGCTTGCACTGAAGGGTGCGATTAGCTTGGATGTTGCTTGTTTAATTCACTATTCTATCACTGAAATGTCCGTAATGAAAGCGAGGACAGGAAAATGTTCATTTTCTCGTTTATCTTTAGTGTATCTTGGTGCTATTGTCCGTGCTTCGGCTTGCTGCAGTTCAACCGAATGCAAAGAAACTGAATGAAAAACGAGGGTAGATGTGAAATTTTTATGCGAAATGACGACTTGGGTCTCTTATTTTTAAGTTATTACACTCCACATGACTACGTTTATTAACGTAGGTACGTTCATAAATTTGAAAGTTTGTGAATGAGTGTAGAATGTAGATGTTTGTTTATCCTTACATTAAATGAAACGGCGAATGTGTTTAAAAAATTAGATTTGGAGGTTTTTGTCCTGAAGTACTATATATTGTCTTTGGTCCCGAAAATTTTAGTTTCTGTAGAATAGCAGGCCTAATCACTAGGCGTAGTTAGCAGGTAACCAATAGCAACAGCAAAAAAAGTACAAAAATCTTAGCATAAAAATATTCTGATAATTATGACTGACTTTATTCATTATATCGTAGACAATGAGATCAAAGAAAATTTAATTATGTAGGTACACTTATCGTAGGTAATACTATCTACTATCTACACTGTGGAACTACCTAACTACCTTCACACAAAATTTATATTAGTCTGAAAAATGAGCGACCAAATGTAAATCCAATAAGGTCCAAGTTAACGTAGTAAAATATTTTTATTCAATTTTAACGGCGGGTCGGGACACTTTTCGTTATCTTCTCCGAATTATATTAAACTTTTCCCCCAATCCCATGGCTCCTGGTTATGGTTTGAAATATAATTTTGTAAATAAAACGAAGTGTAAAAATGTAAAAAAATTGTGAGTGAAGCAAATTGTTAGTTTTAGAATATTTTTTGATTTATGTACCAAATTTTGCTAAAGTTTTAGGACCCAAATTTCTTAAATTAGCATAATTAGTTACAAGTACAGTTTTTATAATTACCATTGTATTGAAAAGCACTGAATTTCACAACACAGGTTCACAGAACTCTCCGAATGTGAGAATCAGAGTTGAAAGTCGAAGTTTTAATTGTAATTAAAACAATCGACTAATAGGTTTCATTAAGTTAATAAATGTTTTACTAACTTTACAAGAGTTCTATATTGTTTAAATAAATAATTAGTGTTATGCATATAGAACGTAGAAACTTTATAAAACGGTGTTATTTTATTTTAAAACGTTTTTATTTAAAAGCAGCGTTGCTGTTATTTGACAATCTTTGTAATAAGATCTTGTTCTTTTATCTTAATAATATAATATTAAATAAATTCAGAAATTGCTCAGTGCTTAAGTAACTTAAAGTAAGTAAAGATCGTTTCAAACCCTCAAGCAACAATGGAAAATTAGAATGGACGCTTTTTATAATTAATCTAAGGTAGGTACAAATTATGAAATATTATAATCATCTAACTTTTTTTTGGCGGATTTACCTACAAATAGTTTAGTTTATATACTAGTACATTTTAGGAAAGGGTGCGTCCACGAGGGACCTACACAGACCGTTCTGATAGTAGGGGTGGTTATTATTATATGTATGACAAAAAAAATAAAAAAATGGAAATCTATGTAAGTTTTTCATTCATTTCTATATATGATATTTAAACATCTATTGAACAACACAGACTCCGCGGTCTGCGAGTTTCCGAGTTTTCATAGTTACAATATTTCTTAACATAATTATATAATATTTTATATCTACATATAATATATTACGAGTATGTTTATGTATCACAATGTGCATTCGATTTTATGTTGCTATTTTTTATATAACATGTATAAGCTTCTTATTTTGTAGACTGATTTTATTTTTATGCACAACGCGTTTTTAAACCCACAAATAAATAAACCCATTTTAAAAAACAAGTATCAACCCACAAATCTACTTTAGCAAAATGTAACGACTAGCAAACGTATCCAATTTCAAAGCAAAAACAGAAATTTTAAAACCAACATTAATTATTCAATTTGTCAAAACTCGCTGATGTGGAACTGAAACAAGTTTAAACTTAGCAAGCTTAATTTTATTTACAATTCTGTGACATTTAGCGTACCTAGTATGTACATTGTATACAGGGTTTTACAGAAAGGGTATGCTAAGTCGAAAAAATGTATGGAACAGCTAATTTTATTTCGCAAATTCAGGGTTACCATTGTAGAAATAATTATTAGTGATGGATATTATGAACCTTTTTCGGCTTAGACCCAACCTCATGTAATTATTACAAAACAGTGTATTTAGAAGTAGTACCTAATTAAAATGGGTGGAAACTGTCTGAGTCAGTCGAAATCAATTAAAAATCAATAAAAAAATGTTATTTCATTCCAATTAATACAAACACTTATTTAATTAACTACCCAGACAAAACTAAACAACCCAATCGTAATTTTAAACACTTTCAATATATTCAAACTAAATTAGATTCACTAAAGTAAATATGATTAGCTTTAGGTCGAACTAAAACCAATAGCAAATTCAATAATCTGTGTACTCGAAATTAATTTGAAGCCAGCAATTAAGAATATTAACAAGGTATATGAATAAACAACAGCATCGCAAAAAGTTTATAAAACTAATTAGGTGATGTCTCTCATAACTCCAGCTTTTGGCTCTTGGATGAACTCATAGTGGGATGTGGAGTGGATTTGCTGTTTGTACAATTTTTAGTGAGATACAAGAACATTATTTTTACAAAACAAAAAACAAAAACCGACTTCAAAAGACCGACTATTGAGTTATTCATCTATTTGTCGCGCACGTACTTAATGGAAATTTAAGACTTATATGGTTTTCTCATGGATACCATTATCAGAACTGGACTAAATTGAAATCATCAAAAGAAAAAAAGAATCATCCAAATCCAGTCAAAAGTTATGAGGTAACAAACATAAAAAAAAAACATACAGACGAATTGATAACCTCCTCCTTTTTTGAAGTCGGTTAAAAAATAGATAGCTCTGAAGTTGACGCTATTCTATTGACGCAATGTTTTAATCCTACTATGTAAAAGTTGGCGTGTGTGTGTGTGAGAATGTTAACTATTACTTGTCTCTGTAACTACTAGGTAAATGGATTTTGATAAAATTTGAAACTGAGAGATTATGCTCTGGATTAATACTTTGACTACTTTACATCACCACGCGGGTGTACACGTGTAGCGTAGCTAGTTGTTTTGATATGCTAAAAATATATAGAACTAGCTGTTCCCTGCCACGCTTCGCTGTGGATAAAAAAAAATAGATAAAAACAATCCTTGATGCGTAATACTCGTATATCATGCTAAAATTTCAGCTCGATCGGTGCAGAACTTTTTGAGTTTTTGAAGCGTACACAAACCAACATAACATTTTTATAATAGGCTATTTGACTGATTTTCAAAAACTGTTTTAAATTATTCGTTGGCATATGATTAATACTCCACATGTATATTTCTGCGAAATTTGCAGTATTTTTCGTAAAATACTGTGTTAAAATTTAAATTACAATATTCGCGCTAAAAACGCTGTTTCGGTAATGGCGGACGACATGTGATTTGCGTGACGTCACAGGCAAGTAAGCAAACTTTATTCTTTGACAAACGTCAAACTTGTACCAAAGTGTACATTATAAAATCACACAAAGTGTCTTAGCATTAAACAATGTTTACTTGCGTGTGACGTCACGCGAGGCGTAGCCAATCACAGAGCGTTCTTGTGGCTGAAGAATTTTAAGAAATAATTTCAATTTGTTTTGTTTATTTTGAAAAATCTATAAATATTTTTGGATAAAACAGAGATAAATATGTTTTTTTATGTTATTACCTATTAGAATGACCACATTTCGTAGCATATTTTTAATAGTGTCAAATAGCCTATTATATAGATTTCGAGATTTTATTTGTATGAGAAATCAAGAACATGTGACTTCAACCAATTTAGTGGCTGTGTAGTTGTAGACTCCGGTTACGTACTTGTTATATTATAACAGCTGTCAAGCTATGTCAAAGGCCTTTGAAGCGGCCTAAAATCAGATACCACGGCTAGCCATTCGAGCTGTACAAACTTATTTACTATGGAGAACCGTGGAAGCAAAGTTATAATAAGCTTCAATAACTTTCGTTTACTAAAAAGTCACTCTATTTAATGAATTTCATGAATTGTCCATGTCAAGTAGCTTATTAGTCCAAGGCCAATTCCAACATACTTCATAATATATTTCATTAGCATGATCAACGGGAGTTACTGAATTTAAAATTAATAAGACTTGAGGAATTCGATCACAGATTAATTAATTAATGAAGCAGCGACTCGAGGTAAGTACTTATTTTCCACTTGACATCATGAATTGATCGAGTACCTATTTAAATATAAAGGTTTTCGACCAGCGATGTAGCTTAGGGCAGAATATGACGTGCTGCTATCTTTCTCGCTCATTTCAACATATTTGAAGCTTTATAATCACTTAATCTTAGGAAAAATCGCAATTAAGTTGCTAAAAATTGAATAGGTAGGTATTTCCTAGACAAGTGTGCTATATCTCCGTTCACATTGTCGCTTCCCATCCGGTGAAATTGTGATCAAACGCATACCTGGTTCGATGTAAGAAAACTTTTTTAAATGCCACGAACTACTGTAATGAAAGTAATCAATAAATTGATTGTTTTTTTGACCCATTCTATTCTAATTTAATTTAATAACCTATATTTTCAGTCCAAAGCAGGCCACAGGCAGAGGCCACCCAAACTATCATTATGATTATAAAAGCAAAATTTTCCGTTCCCTTTAATAAACGAAGCCTATTTGCCCCTACCTATAAACGGCTCGACTTGTTACTTCAAGTCTAATATTACCGTTGTAGAAATAATATGAAATATCAATGTAGGGACCTCGTTAGTTGTATTCAGTAACGAAGGCTCGAAGTTAACTCGATCACGGTAATTAATTAACTAGTAACAGCTTGTTTAAGGAAATATTGGAAACCTAGTCAGTTTAATTCCTAGGTAAAGGTCATACGTACCACTACCACACCGAGATTTATATATTTTTTAACCGACTTCAAAAAAGGGGGAGGTTATCAATTCGTCTGTATGTTTTTTTTTATCATTTTTTTTTATGTTTGTTACCTCATAACTTTTGACTGGGTGAATCGATTTTGATGATTCTTTTTTTATTAGAAAGCTGACGCTTCCCATTTGGTCCCATTTCAATTTAGTCCAGTTCTGATAATGGTATCCATGAGAAAACCATATAAGTCTTAAATTTGCATAAGGTACGTGCGCGACAAATAGATGAATAACTATCAATAGTCGGTCTCTTGAAGTCGGTTTTTGTTTTTTGTTTTGTAAAATAATGTTCTTGTTTATGAAACTTTAGGATGATACTACCTGTTCACTAGATACACCTATATACTGCTACTGGGTATTTACTACACTTACTTTTAAGTCATTTATTAATTGAATAATAAAGAAATATTGTATTACTAGTTGCGCCTCGCGGTTTCGGCCGCGTTTTCCTGAACAAATCTTATACATATTATGTTCATCTAGGAAATAAGCCAATTTTTTTTACCAAATTTCGTATAAATTTAGTGAGCCGTTTTAGTTTGATTTAGCAACAAACATCCAAACTCACAAACATACAGACTTTGACATTTAATTTATTACTAGGATATGATATTGGCTCTACGCTCTTCAGTGTTATAAAGTAAGGGCATGCTAGAATAAAAGGACTCATAATAGGTAGGTACTTATCATTAAACACAACATTTTCTAGAACTTCAAGAACATTTCCTGAAATCTTTTCGTTTTAGTGAATTGGTGAAATCACAAAGCATAGCTAGTAAATACAATTCCGCATGTGTACTCTTTCTCTCGAGTGACTGAAGGCGGCTTTATCCCACCGTGTAACATTAACATTACACATGATCGTAACGTCACGGATAAATGGATAAATTTTCGTACGGGATTACGGTAATGTGTAACTTATGGTGCGGTTCATTTGTTAGTCAATTTATGGAATCTAAAGGCTTTACTTTTAAAGCCTGCCTAAAGTCAATCTTTGCAGTTCTTCATCTTGTTTTTGCACGTGATATTTTATTTCAGTGAGAAGTTGTCAGAGCGTTTTAATCAGTGACTAACTTTAAACAGGCTTCTTAAAGTAAGACCCAAAGTGTTTTATTAATAATTTATTAAATATCAAGCTGCTTCCAGCGGTTTCCAGTCGTGAAATCCGGCGATCATAATGACGAAAAGTAGCCTGTCCTTTTTTGGATCCCTGACAATTTGTGTGCAAAATTACATGATGATTGATTGAGTAGTTAAGGCTTGAAAGCCTAACAAACAAACAGTCACTTTCGCATTTATAGTATTAGTTAGGATGATGTATTGCTATTTCATTCATCAGACTCCTGTTAGCCTGACATGACAGTTATTTATACAATTACCTAATTTGTCTGGACACGAACTCGGCTGTATTTGCAGTATTCCTTTATTTCTTTTATTTGCTATTATCCTGTTAGGTATGCATATATGTAGGTATGTTTATTATTTATCCGCCTTTTATATTTCTTAGACGATATCATTTCTCATTTCTTTATATTTTCTTAGAAGAAACCCACACAAAATCAGTGGCATGTTTGAGTAAAGACAACACAAAATAGGTACCTTATTATTCATGAATTCGAACATCGAAATCTGAGAAAATTCCTTTTGATTTCAACTAAACCTAAAAGGAGTGAAGCAAACCTAAGTATTTTGAGCCTATGTTAAATAAAGCTTCTGACAGAAAGGGTTTTGGAACAGATTGATTGGATCAAGAGGATACGGGTCCACAACATTGGCAAAAACTGAAGTTTATTCCATGTACATAGATAGACACGTGCCAGTTAATCCGTTAATCCGTTAATCCTAACTAATATTATAAATGGGAAAGTGAGTTAGTATGTTATACGCTTTCGTGGCTACTCAACTGATCATATTGAAATTTTTATACACGTTGTCAAGGATACAGAAAAGGAAATAGGTTACTTTACATCATTATCATCACCGTTTTTCATCAGGGGCGCAGTTGGTACGGTACATGTACAGGGTTACCTTGAATGAATAGAATCTTTTGAAATTTGAATCGTTCTAAATGGTCGTACTGAGCCACAAAGGGTTTAGTGTACTGTTACCATTATGAATAGCTATGAAAGCAATTTATGAAATCGCAAAAAAAAAATCGGTACATTGGCTGGTCTATAGAAATATCATTCATACACCCAACGAAATATTATATAGCTACAGTTTTCACGATTTCACGTTTGATCCCATTGTACAAGTTGTTCATAATGATGAATACAATAAGTCTATTCAAAGTAAAGTAAAGTCCCACCGTTCCACGTAACCTTGTGAAGTCGAAACTGGGACAAGGAAAATTGTTTTGCTGTCGGCCACACCGCGGAAGTGGGCACCCACGCGTGGGACAGCAGCGTGACGACTCGAATTATAATCGTTACGTCATATCAAAAGCCAACACATTTCCTTCATCAAAAGAAAAAAACTTTCTTCAAAAATAGCTCGAAGGACCAGAAGTAGTACAATAACTTTCCCAATTTCGAATTTCATCACATTACAACAGCTGTCGAGTTTCTTTTGATAACTTCCTCCTGGCCCTTCCATATTTGTTTACCAAAGGCCACAATTTTATAGTTGTATTTCGTGGAATTAGGGAAAAAGGCATGTCACGGCCGTCAATTCCGAGTGAATAGACTTGGCTTTGATATTCGCATTTCCCCGCGAGCCTAGCTCACGGCGCCGGGGAAAGGCTGGCAACGTGTAGAACAGTTAGCAAGTTTTTGTATTTGATAAGTACAATCGTCATTATCTTGAACTTAGTACCTACTATTATAATAGCCACATACTCGTACAATATAACCCATTGACGTATCTTACACTGAGAAAAATGTGGAATTTAGCGGATTTTTTTTTCAGTGTATCTACTGTGTATCTAGCACAACTTTGACGTAAAAATACGTAGCGAGTATTCGATAGAAAAGTGTACGCCATTTACACCCGTCAGAAGCACACTTGACAGGCGTAAATGGCGTACACTTTTCTATCGAAAACTCGCTACGTATTTTTACGTCAAAGTTGTGCTAGCCCCGCTGCTCTCTAAAAGCGGGTTCACACCTTCTCACGCGTAGCGCACGCCCACGAATCGTGCATGCTAAACTTTTTGCATGCGAACTACTTTTGCGGCGGAAAAAAGAAAAAAAATTCTTTGCAACAAACTGGCCCTAACTTAGAATGATGCTGCTGTAGACAACCTACGCTGGTCTTCCATAGGGGCCGCAAAGTGACGTCACATGCACGCTATAGGAAGTAGGTAAGAAGATTATACCTCGTAGACTTCTCACCGCCTACTTTATTCATTAATTTCCATGACACGTCACATTGTGACTTAGAAATAATGCCCAGTGCATAAATTAGAGTTAGAATGAAACTACCAGTTACCGCCAGTTTCGTGGTGTGGTTGTTTGGTAATAAAATTAAGTACATTTCACTAGAAAATTAATTAGAAACTGGTATTTCTGAAACCAACTTCAGTGAGTTTCTTCTTTGCTTACGATCTTGGATCTTTGCTTACACGCTTTCTACAAAAAAGCTAAAATATATCTTTAGTGGTTAAGGAAAAAATCAATAAAATTATACGACCGAGCCAGCTGTTAAAATCGGATATCCTCGTGCGGAATGTTCTATTCGGAAACACAATACGGAAATAATCAGATCAAATAACAATACGGCTGCAGTTCTGCTGCGGTGTGACCTCTAACGCCGTCTATTCACTAAGGGTGTCGTATTATTAAGCTCGAGCCGCGGCATCTGTAGGCGGAATATTCACGCACACGGAATCCGGGCTTTGATATGGAATAAACATGTATTCATGGCCTTATTCCTGAGCACGAATGTCAAGGTATCTCGCGAGCTTTACGAGTTACAGCAATTTATACGAACAGCGTGTCGAGGTTTTTAGATTTTATAAGATTTCTCTAGACTTGAAGAAAACATCTAAATCTTGTTTTTGCTCTGTGCCACAGCAAATATTTTGCCCTTGACATAAACAGAGGGATGTTATTAAGAGTTATAAATATGTTAGTTAATATGTTGTTGTTGTTGTTGTTGTTGTGGTATGTTGTTAGTTTTTTTTTGGTTGTGGTTTTAGGCAAGTCTGCGCGTATCTTCGACCACATTATCGCTTACCAACAGGTGAGTTGGTGGTCAAAAGAAAAACAATGCAAGAAAACAAGTTAAAGGTGATTTGATCAAGAGTAGTCTAGTCATGGTTCTAATGTTTTAGACTCAAGGAAATCTGTTCAACCGTTTGAGATTTACTATGGACTTCCAAATTTTTTATTAGGATTTCTAAATCTGTAAAGATTTTCAAAACAGTATTAGCCATTAAATCGCAATTCAAAACACTCTGATATTGTTGCCGACCTCAATTGTCAGAAAAGTTGGCGCTTCCGGCGGATCAATGGAAAAACTCTGTAGCTTTGAATGAATAATGATATTTTCATTGTTTCAGGAAGAAGAATAGTAGACAATATAGACAATAGTTTATTTAAAACAAAAATATACATATACCTACACACAAACATACTAAATATTTAAAAAGAAAGAACACTATATTTTTGCCTTAAACCAGTCTCAACTCAGCATAACGCCGGTCGTAAACAACCGGCGCTGGTCTTCCCTCGAGACTGGCGGGTGACGTAACGGACATTTATGTATGGATACAAAATAAAAAAACTTTAAAACCTTTAGTCAACTGCTTTTGACTAGAAATATTATACTTACTCCGTAAAAGCAAGCGTAAAATATGTTCGTATAAAGAAAATTAAATAAAATAAAAAATGAAAAATAAAAAAAAATTATAACACACCTACATCTGTAGATTTCGAGATATTAAAAAAAACATACCCTCTATATTATGTAGATTATATATATTATTTTATATTGATATTATTTTTATCTGTTTTATTCCTTTAATTACTATTTATATAAGTTGATCACGAATTACGTTAGCTGCGATCGGAGGACTTTAAAAGAAACCAAGATTGTGGCTACTTAGTTTAATTAAATTAATAAGATAATTACAATTAGTCTAAAACTTAATTAGGTGAATACTATCTGAAGTTAAGAGTAGTAATGACTTTGAAACGAGAAGGCTTCCATCTGGTCATCTCGGTGAGTTGCTGAATCGGCGCCTCGTGATCGGTGCCTAGGTCGCTTGTGAATCTGGAGCACGGCCTATGCAGCGTCAGCGGTTCCGGTTATTGAGCAATACGTAACTCCTCCACCCGTAGATCAGCAACTATTTTCCAACTTGTAGTGAAAATATTGCTGAAAATTCTTCCAGTGAAATTTCCTGTAAGGGTGAGGTTTCGTTGAAGTTAAAATCGATGACGGTGATGAGCAGCGGCTGGCAAGATACTTCGTCGTTCTCGTTAATTATTGTAAATTCTGGTGTTGACAGGGTGCAGTTCGATGGTGAGGTTATGAGGTAGCTTCCCTGGAGTCGCTTGTACTCCTCCTTGCTGTCTTTCAGGTGAACTTCAGTAGGCCCAGGAAAGGTTGCTACATATTCCTTGTTTCCTAGTTGTTCCATGGCTTCCGTGTCTAGGTTAACAGTGGTGAGATTGCAGGTTGCTCCCAGTGAGTGGTGCGTACTGAGTTCCCGCGCGCAATCATGCTGGTACTTGACTCGGGTGATGATGTCTTCCACGCAGAGGTACTGCTTGTCTACCTTCGGGCATTCAGCCTCCATGTACGCATACACATCCTTATTGGTTGCAAGGAATAGGTGGGGGGGGGTATAAGGATTTGGTTATACCTGTTCGGAGCGACCGAGAGCTTGTATAAATCGAATGTCCCTGCGCTATTGGAATTTGGAAAACTATAACTGCTTGTTGATGAAGTATGACCCGGGTTTTATAACAGTATGGTAATCCCGTAAATCTAAGCTTAATACTCTAGTGTCTCCATGGATTATTTGGAGTCTATCTACCTACCTAATGTATATATATCTATCATAGAATGATGCGTGCTTAAGGCGCGCACAAAAGCAATCTTTTTAGGAACTATCAAAATTGGTGAGCTCCATGCGGACTCGGAAAGTCTGAGTATACCTTGCGTCAGCGTTTTATTTATTTGATCGCTAATCTCCTGCCGATGAACAAATGGATGACGATAGCATTTTGTATAAACCGGAGCCTCATCGGTTGTACGGATTCGGTGTTTTATCTGGTTGGTAAAAGTTAAGGTTTCACCATCAATATAAAATACATCCACATATTTTGAACAAAGAGCCATCAAATTAGCCCTTCCTTCTTCATTTAGATGATCAGTGCGAAGTCGCGATAACTCTTTCTCGCTATCTGGGGCGTTAATTGGTAACCGAACGAGTTTCCTGCTGTTTGCCGGAGTTATGCTTTCGTACAGGTTAATATTTCGCGAGTCATGCAATAAAATTGGTGTCACCGCTGACCTTGTGTTTAGCGACAGCTGTTTTAAATCAATCTTTGCTTCCCATATTGTAAGCAAGTCAAGGCCAACTAGTCCATCGAAATGGTTATGCAATTTGTATACGAAGAGTTTGATCGGGTCGTACTCATTAATTTCCGGAAAGCAGGGTACAGTTATCGAGTAGTCGTCTCGACTAACAGCATGAACATTTGTGACCTCAAACGGATCGTAATCTAATTGTGCGCCGGGGTAGAATCTTCTTACGGCAGATGGGGAAAGAAAAGATTGGTTCGCCCCGGTATCTATTAGGAGTTTTAGCGGCGGATTTGAAATCTGTATGTACGGCAGACATCGTTGTGTTTGCAGATTAATTTCTATTTTGGCTTGTCGGTAATTAGAGCCTCCTGAATTCCTGATTTGAGAATTTTCAGGACTATTAGAAATCTGCGGCTCCGAACCCATATAGCTGACGTTATGGATTTCCGTCAAATTCGGTCCGTAGCCCCCGCACTCGTACACGTAGCTACTGCCATCCTGCTCGTAAGTAGGATAGTACCCATAGCTATCGGTCCCATAGCTATCACCGTAATCATAGTGATAGTCGGCATGCCCGTCACTAGTGCACTCGTTTAGATTCATCTCACGAGTCCTAAGATAGTTTGTTGGCGGTGGGTTGCCGTGCCTACTCCAGTCATGTCCGCTGAGCCTGGGCGCTGTTGGGGATGGTGCCCTAGGGGTGAAATGATGCACACCGCTCATCAGTTTAGGGTGGAAAAGCGGTGGTGGTGTTTGGTAAAGCGACTTTTGCTGTATAGGTATGGGGGAATATACTCTGTGGTACCTGGGTTTCGCGTCAGCATTTCGTTGCTGAAGATGAACTATATTCAACTCTTCCTGGACGTATTGCAACGCCTGCTCGATAGTTGCAGGCCGCATGCATCGTATTCTGGAACCTAGAGGCTCCTTCAAACCGCGAACAAAAGCCTGCATTGTCAGTTTCCTATAGAGAACTCGCTTCGACTCTATAGTAGTCTCTAAGCTTTCATGTAGCGAGATGTACGTCATTAAGGTACTGCACAACGTTTGACAATAGTCATAGAATTCCTGCGGGGTCCTATGACCTTGCGAGGCTAAAGAGAGGTCATTATATAGCGCCGTCTCATCGCGCTGATCCGCGAAGTTGTTAACTAGTGATTCCCGAATCCCTAACCAAGTATCCGGGACGCCATTAGAGTTGATAATCGTTGCCGCCTGTCCGGTTATCTTATTAAGAATGCCGTTGAGGAGGCATAAATTTCCTAGCTCGTAACCAGGCTGCGTGGACATATAAGTTGCTACTAGCTGGTCGCATATTTTAATGAACCTTGTAAGAATGTTAGGGTTCCCGTCGAACTCGGGTACCAGGCGTAAGGCCTTAAAAATTAAGTCGGGCTGCTGAGCCATTTCTATAATTAGACTAGTTGAATTATTTGAATCAACTTCTAAACCTACTTCTCTAACACTATCTAATTCTAAGTATATTACGGCGAGACTGACGAGATGCAGTCTCCCGGTCGTCCCGATTCCTGGGATGAAAAATTTTGGAAACTTATAGGATAGGGAGGACACAAGATAGGGTCCGGAAGCAACACAAAAAAGGAAGTTTCTGCGTACTTACATGCACATTCTGGTTCCTCTGCGTATCGATTTCTGGATACTTGTCCCCGTACCGCGGCTAGTAGATCCGGATCCCAGATGAAGGCTTAGGAGCCTGTCAGCGACGAACGGTAGTCAGGTCGGACGATTCGAGATGCTGGAGACCGCTGCGTACTGACTCTAGGATCCTACCGACTGCGCCAATTACGTTAGCTGCGATCGGAGGGAGGACTTTAAAAGAAACCAAGATTGTGGCTACTTAGTTTAATTAAATTAATAAGATAATTACAATTAGTCTAAAACTTAATTAGGTGAATACTATCTGAAGTTAAGAGTAGTAATGACTTTGAAACGAGAAGGCTTCCATCTGGTCATCTCGGTGAGTTGCTGAATCGGCGCCTCGTGATCGGTGCCTAGGTCGCTTGTGAATCTGGAGCACGGCCTATGCAGCGTCATCGGTTCCGGTTATTGAGCAATACGTAACTCACGTCGGAAGAACTCTGAAGCTGGAATTAAGCTCAGCTTATCTGATAAGTAACATCTACAAACAAAGGAAACGAAACAAAACACATTTTCTCTACAAATCACGAGGAAAACTCCAAGTTTCCGCGTTACAAAAATAGGTATTTTTCTCAATGTAAGTTATAAATATGTATGTAGGTTAAATGACGATCAAACAGTTCAATAATATTCTCTTATTTCAAAAAAATAATTCGCTGTTCGTTAGTCTCGTTAAAACTAAAACCGGCTTGACCGATATTGATTTTTGTTGTCGCTCTAATGTACTCGTATTTTTGAAAGAAAAAAGCCGGTGAAACTACGGGTTG
This sequence comes from Alcis repandata, assembly GCA_949125135.1. Classification (NCBI taxonomy): domain Eukaryota; kingdom Metazoa; phylum Arthropoda; class Insecta; order Lepidoptera; family Geometridae; genus Alcis; species Alcis repandata. The sequence goes on along the minus strand of OX421225.1, from coordinate 983,944 downwards.
CATCACAAATTTGGAACTACGTCTAACGTTGCAAAACGGGCGGACTTTGACAGACACTTTGACTTTGACTTTGACCAATTTGACAGCTCGCACTCGTTTCACAAACGATAGTTCAAACACGGCGTGCAAAATTCTAGCACCAATACCTACTATTGCCTAAAACTATAAAAGCTTGCTGCATTACCTGACAAACTCATATAACTGACTAGATATCGTAATTATAATTTTTCGCAATAAAAATTAAGAATAAATAAATGATCTCATAGGTCACTAGGATTCCCTGTATCGGGGATGTCATGGAACATACACAAAGGCAAGGACAAGAAACACCCAGACCCAGAGCAGATATATAAATTCATCATTAAAACATCTGCCCGATCGGGGATCGAACCCGATACCTCTTGCTCAGAAGGCGGATGTACTATTGCTGAACCAAGCAGGTCGTCAAATAATAAAGATACAAATAAATATTATACGTCAAGAAACATCAAGCACAGGATAAAAATAGCCAGCCAGCACTAATGGCACCTATCTCCTTCAAAGCCGTCCATGAATCAAATCAATTTCGCTCTTCCAATAGAATTCCTCGAATGAACGCGAATTTCCTTAAAAAGTGCTAAATCATCATTATTAATACGAGCCCGGTATGTGACTGTTCATTATTTGAGGAAATACCGACGTTTCAATCTCGGGAAATATGAACTTACCTACTTGAACAAATTGCTTGTAAAGTAAAATAAAGTAATTTATTGGCCGGCTCGAACCAATGAGTTATTTGGGACTTAATTATGTACGAATTTACATACCACTGGCTTTTCGGTGAAGGAAAACATCGTGAGGAAACCTGCATACGTCCGGAGAAGAAATTCAATGGCGTATGTGAATTCCAGCAATCCGCACTTGGCCGGCGTGGTTGAATACGGCCCAATCACCCTCGAGGGTAGACCTGTATCCCAGCAGTGGGAGAATTAAAGGTTGCATATGATGATGATGATGACTAGCCTTATACTTATCAGATTGTTACACTGGGCAAGTCATTCCTCTTAAGGCCTCTTTTTGGCAGATAGATGTCTCCTAATTATCTATCTGAGATAATGTAGATAGAAAAGCTCCATAAAAATTAATAAATACATTTTTTTTTATTGTCCGTAAAAGTCAGTTTCATATTTCAGTTTATTATCAAATAAATATAATTGTGGTCTATTTGAACTTATTGCGTTCATATTAAAAATCGCTAACAAATCCTACTAATATTATAAAATGTCAAAGTTTGTATCATTGGATGCTTGTTACTTAATCACGCAAACGGCGATTTGGATGAAATTTAGTATGGTATCGTATACCAAGGTATAAACAAAGTGGATTTTATCCCGGGAAATAAAATGGTTCTTTAAGGATAGCTGGTAAAACCGCGGCACGCCGCTAGAGGAAAATAAAGCAAAAACTAGTTATACAACAAACAGCGTTATCGTTTGGAGCGATCTTTTCCTGGCAACCTTTGGATAGTAAAACTACCTCGCTCGATATCCCAGCTTAATTTTTATTTGTATATCATTTGGCCACCAACTCGCCTCATTATTTATTTATTTTAGTAAATTTTCAAACAATAATAAATATAATTGTCTTTAAAAACCCAAATAGGTATGTCTAGGCAATAAGTTCTCATTAGCCATGTGCTGCTGTAAAATAAACTTTCATAACAAGCATCCGGTTCCTTCTCGGCAAGCGTGCTCCATCGTAGACCGCATCAGTGCTTACTATCAGGCGAGATGGCAGTCAAACGCAAGCCTTTAGTAGAATAAAAAAAAAAAACAAAATAATACAAACAAATATATCCCGGATCGCAATAGGCGAGTCGCGCGAACACACAAAACAACTTACCTTAGCTAATTAAATTTATAGTTTTCAATAACAAGTTTGCATAAATAATTTAAATTTACATAGATGCCAACTTCATGTCCGTGTTGTTTGGGGTTAAGTTTGGATGAGGGTCAAAGTTTGTTTGTCGGAAAAACGTGCCTGAGTAGATTTAGATAAAACGTAATCAGCTTATTTTTGTGATACCGGATATTTCAAGAGAAAGGTGACAATTTTAGGTTTCAAATTCTCTGTGAAAAGAACGGAAAATTGTCCTAAATTCGAAATACGTGAGATGCTTGTTACAGACAAAATCAAATTACAGATCCTTTCTCTAGAATTTGCTTTCAGATAGTTTGGATTTGGACTGACTTATTTTATTCTGTTGGTTTTAGACAGGTTTTGTATAAAACTGATTATTAAGGCAAAACATGTTCTCCAGAAATATTCATACATTCTAAAATTATACCCTTCTCTATGAATATCCGAACGTAGATTAGTTTCTTTAAAAATAGCTTGCCTGTCTTATATTCCATTGAATAAGTAGGTATATTATGTAAATTCGTCGATATATGCAACGATCTGCGGTCACTGACGTCCTCCATTATAGGTTCATCGTCTGTGAGCTGCAACCGCATTAATGCCGGCGCAAGCTGTAAGTCTGGTCGCTGCGTCTAGTCGCTGAAAAAAACGCAGAGTTGTCGGCATCTGTGCTCCTCGAGTACCCCGACGATAAATGACGCTATATGAATCGCTCGTTGTCTGTGGTTGTGTTTTGGTGCTGAGCTGTCGTAGGCGCGTGTCGCATAGTGTGCGCCATATCTTAGAATGAATTATGCTCTGCGTTAAAAAAAATAATCTCTCTCGGTAGCGCAATCTATGGAATATATTTTTTGTAATAAGGTACAATAATGACTAAGAGAGAATAATTAAAAAATGTTCATATATAAATGTTTTACTTACATTTTGATTTTGATTTATTCTTTGATCAATATCATTATCAAGTCGCGAGTGAATCAGTTTCTTCTTGGCAAGCGTAGGTACTCCACGTTAGACTACATCATTGCTCACTATCAGGCGATATGGCGGTCAAGCGCAAATATACCTACGAGTATCTCGGAATTGAATTAAAAAAAAATTGGAAAGATATATTTTTATATCGCCCAGTGCATTGTTACCTTAATTGTCATAGAAAGCCACTTAGGTCCCCCAACCTCATTCTATTCTGAAGCTGGGACCGTATTACACTCGAGACGTGACATAAGACTCAGTCCATAAACTCGGGCTTTCAATCTGGCAATGCGAGATCAGTCTTGTAGCCCATTTAAGCTCATTGCAAGCTGTCTAGTAGAATAATAAAAGCTACTTTGTTAAAATAGTTTTTGTATAGTATTTTAGAACTGATATAGCTTTTTATTTTTAAGAACTTGTTTAGTTAAGTTATTGCAAAAAACACCAAAACGTTAAAAATGTTACCTACTAAATAATAATGTGATACTTTTATACAATAAATTGTTTTTTTCAAAAATCGAACAACTAAATATTATAAAACTTTATTTAATTTTGTCGAAATAGTGTATCCTAAACCTATAACAACCGTTATTTTTTCCAGGACAAAAAGTTGCTTATATGGTAATCCAGGGTGTAAGCTATCTGCATACCAAATTTCATCCTATATAGTCAGTTGTTGCGTGATATTACTATATCACGCAATATCCAAACATACGGACTTTTACATTTGTGACAATAGTAAAATCATCATCATTCTCCAACAAATAAAAGTTGAACAACAACCGCTACTAGAACGGCTATTACGTAACCATTCATTCACGTTTACGTACCTTTTATTACAAGATAAACACACCGTAACACCTTCAAACAATTGTAATCTGTAAATTAACACTCATAGTATGTGCTCAAAGAATATTTTCCTTATCTCGCCCGAGTACTCTCCAATAATCGTAACATAGGCCAACACCAGGCTAAATAACTGTACCTATTACCTCGAAATATCGAGAGTACAGAAGTAAAACTTCATACCATGAGCGGTCGAGCAACGCACACACAGACTCGCGGACACGAGTCTTGGATAGGTCTCGGATCAATTGACAGCGCGAGTGCGCCCACTGTGTGAAAAATGGAGAGAGACAGAGAAGTTATTAATAAAACTGTTATGTTAGTGAATGTCTAAATTCTACTTTAAACAGCGGATTATCGTTTTTCAAACTACCATTTGTCTCTGAGAAAAAAATATGTAGGTATATAAGAACTTGTTAGTAGCTTGATGGTTTGCAACGTAACACAATCAGTATTAAGGTACTTGTGCGTATCTAAAAACACATTTACTTATCGACCTATAAAAGTAAAATATTATTTAGGGAAATAAATCTTTTCGATTATGACGGAGTGTACAGCCCTGGCTCCGCACGTAGGTATAAACAATAAAAATATATTTGAGCTTTACTTCTGTACTCTCGATATTTTGTGCTATTACGTTATATATACTGTGGTAATACTGTGAAACAATCTAGAGAGCAGAGCAATCATAATAAAGTCCGCCTAATCGTGTTTAGCGAGACGTGAGAGTCACCCTTACCTACAAATTGCCCGATATAGGGCAGTGTTTCAAATAATTGAAGGTCACAGCTTTGGCAGCAAAAGAACCCAGAAATATCTCTAGCGGCTGCATTGCGCTGTTCAAACCGCTATCCTACAGGAACTTTCATTTTTCTGGGATAGAAATCTATGACATCTATTTCTATATTTTCCAAGACGTATTCTGCGATCGTATCAATTTACAAACAAATCCATTTAGCTGTTGCGGAATGGAATGGAATCAAACACACTTACACACAAATATGCACGCTTTTGATTGGATTGGATAATATTCAGTGTATTTTAAACATTCGACTACTAGATAAATAAACTCTTTATTGTTCACGCCAGAAGTTACAAATAATAGGATAGCAACAGTTAAATCTAGTGCAACAGCTGTCGGCCTGATCGCTAAGAGCGAACTCTTCCAAGCAACTACGACTGCTATGAGTAAACCTATATCGATTTTACAAGCATGGATGATCACTAAGTTTCAGAAGACTCCTCTGCTTATTTGCCACCATCGATCTTCGGTGTTTGCCACCTGGTTAAAAAATAACAAAATAAATAAATACAAAACAAAACAAAATAAATACAATCACTTTAAAAAAAAATGCAGAAAAAATCCCTTAACATTTTTCTCAAAAGAATTTCAACAAAGAATTTCAGTCCCTTTGATAAAAACCGTTAATTATCTGGTTCGAAAATTTTTAAGAAGAATTTGTTGTTAATTTGAGCTTTTAATAGGTTAGGCGAAAGTTAATGCACTTTTTAAGGATAACTCGATGCTTAAACAAGAACATTATTTTTACAAAACAAAAAACAAAAACCGACTTCAAAGACCGACTATTGCGTTGTTCATCTATTTGTCGCGCACGTACTTAATGCAAATTTAAGACTTATATGGTTTTCTCATGGATACCATTATCAGAACTGGACTAAATGGGACCAAATGGGAAGCGTCAGCTTTCTAATAAAAAAAGAATCATCAAAATCGATTCACCCAGTCAAAAGTTATGAGGTAACAAACATAAAAAAAAAAAACCTTACAGACGAATTGATAACCTCCTCCTTTTTTGAAGTCCGTTAACAAGAAAACTCTTAGAGATAAATTTACACAAAGCTATAAGCAAGTTTCGCATCTCGATTGAACATGACCTGAGGTGGTCGATTAGATTCGGGTGGCCTTCCGGTGTCTTCAAACGTGCTATCAAAATGTCATGAGGTCAGCCCGAAGCCCTAATTGGGGCTATCTGTTATTACTGCTATAACCACAAAGTTAAAGCGGATATCGAGATCGAAGTAAGGATAGGTGTCAATTTAAAACACAAAGGAAGTGTCCGTTTGGAAGTGTCGATTTTTATACTTTAGGTATTTCTTATGTTTTTGTTCTGAAACTATGATTCAGTTATTTTATGATATATACAAAGCATACAATGTAGATATATTATCCACCTGTATAAACGGCGCGGAAGTATAATTTTTGAAGTGGCTGGACAGAGACCAAAAAATATAAAAATTATTGTCCGTATTATATTTTTCTACATAAAATCGCCGTCTCGCAAAACCACAAAAACGGTGCGACTGACTGAAATACTTTTTCGTTTTGTTTGTTTGTCAATACAAGTGATTGAGAAAAATTAAATAAAAAAAACAATGAGTAACAGCATAAAATCAAAATATCAATTTGGTGGAACGCAGATCACCGCGAATCATCTAGTCTAGTAGATGTGCATTTTGTTATTTTGCTGAGTTCAAATATAATTACGCTGAGTCAACGTTATTGTTATTCTAGAATGTTCTGCTAATCAAACTGTTTTATTCTCTCGTCTTTTAATACTACTGTTGCCAACTATACGCAATTTGAATTTTATTTCCTTAGCAACTCGAACGAATCGGTAAATGAGTTTGTTTGTGTTTAAGTATTCATTAATCTTGCATTTATTGTGACAGTAAAACGGACAAGTGCCAGTTGTTTCCGAGGATGAAAAGGTAAGTGGCTGGACCTAGTGTCAATACCTATTCACGTTTTTGTGACTACAGCTTTCAACACCAGAGAATGTGTAGATTTTTTTACCTTTTTGTCAAATTTTGTTGCAAACCTTACTCCTCTGGCACGGTGGGATAGAGCAGGTCTTAGAGAGGCTTCCGACTCCCGAGAACGCTATTGATCTCTACAACATCCAACAAAACAGTCATTTTGTTTCAGATAAATAGGAGCCTATGTATTAATGCAAGATATTAGCAGCTTTGATCCAAATCCGATGAACTGTTTTAGTGCAGAGAAGTAAAACTTTCCTGTACACAAATACCTTATCAACTTTCGCATTCACGTTTGTACTATAATTTTAGCAACTATATCTCTGGCATTTTTTTTAATTTACAAATTTGAATTTCTACAAAGTTTGCTTGTGAAAGCTTATAATTATGAATCAAACAAAACGTACCTTGTAGTTTGATTCCAATTATGCGAGGATCACCACCGAAGACGATTTAATTATTACATGCAGCAGTACATGGGATTGTGCTATCTTCTTCACACCTTTAGATATTCACCACTATAAAATACAAAACTTGACTTCCCGTCTCCCTTCCACGACCGGAGAGGGGCGCCTGAAACTGGTCATTATTTTTAGAGATATACCTACAAAGGATGTTAACTGTGTAAATATACATTTTTGTTTCTTAGTTTGTCTGCTCACTCAAGGGTCCTTTCACAAGGGTGGGTTGGGAGTGTAATCGTCTTCGGTGGTGATCCTCGCATAATTGGAATCAAACTACAAGGTACGTTTTGTTTGATTCATAATTATACTTTGGATCACCACCGAAGACGATTTAATTATTACATGCAGATGTTTAGAGATCCTTCGTCAGACAAAGAGCTTAAAAACAAACAATGTTATAATATATGCCCTTCTGGTATTGATTTATGTTACCTACATTATTCAAAATAATGTGTTCCATAGGTAACTCTATCTTTAATCCATAACAATTTATAAAACTTTTAAAATCTCAACAAATAAGTTATCAATCCAATAAAAGCATTTGATTGATTAGATACATAATATATTATTATTAGTACCTATTCATAAAAAAATATTGAATATAGATTTTGCCACTTCACTGTTTTCAAGATTATAAATTTAAATATTCTCTATTTAAAAAATATATAAAGCAATCGCTCCGACCTGTAGCCTTCTCAACCTATTTTTGTTACACCTAAGAGTATGTGAGCTTTTCGCATTTTATGCGGATCTAGCATGCTAATAATGGTGATATGTTCATCCAGCTGTTTAGGATTTATTAATATAAACTCGTAAAACCGTCGCAAATTTGCAAGGCAGTTTATCAGCTATTTAAACTCACTAGGCATTACAGCCGCAAATAAAATTATATTTCTTACATAGATTCTATACAAACCATAGTTAAGGTTCAGATTATGTATAGGTATACAATTTATGTTACCCAGTAATGTTCTTAAATAAAAGGCAAGGGTTGGAAGGCACCGGACCGGGGTTGCGATGTTTTTCTTAAATAGGAAACTTTTAGGCTTAATCCCGGAGTGGTACTTACTCCATTTTTTTTTTTTTTTTATTTATTTATTTATTTATTTTTTTTTTTTTTTATTATTATTATTTTTTTTTTTTTTGTTAAAAAAGAAAAGAATCTCATACATTAATTCGCAAAATGCTCCACAGAATTATCATTAAAATTAATTCATTTTAAAATACTATTTTTAGGCTTCGTTTCACTCCAGGGCTATCTTAGACCATTCTCAAAATACTCCGAGATCTATTTTCAAACTGCTTCATCGAAAACAATAGAAATTTAATTTTAATCTAAACGGGTTATTATAGTTTGAAAGATTTATTTAGACCCATTCATTTAATTTTATTAAACTTATCGGTTGCATTTTCTTGCGGAAGCAATCGCTTGTAGAGTGCTAGTTTCACAAGATAAATCTTAAAGGGTAATTATCTGCTAAATAATTATTTAATTTAGAAACAAAACCCAAAATCTTATTGGTGTCCCAATACGCTGAATATTTAGTTTAGTATAAGTAGTATTTTTTATTTAGTATATGGTTTTAGGTTATAACCCGTCCACACTTTATAAAAATCTGTAGACACTATCATATAATGTGACTTTTGCTACTATGTTTATGGACAAAGCTGTTAAAGCTGTCACATAGTTCAAAATTTGTTGTTTTAATTAAATTTAAATTCTATATGACTCGCATTAGAATACTGAAAGTTACTGTTACTTTCTTGAAAAAATATCCGCAATTTAATACATATACGAATCATATTGCTTTGAAGTTTGATTCGCAGATGAAACCATGTCAATACAATAATTATGCCTCAAAAAGGTTTTGATTTATCATCAACTGCCTGGTAATCTCGCTGCCCCCAGAGTAAGGTCAGCGTGTAGATGCCATATTCTGTGAGCAAATATTTTATTCCAAATAAAAATATTTGTTCCGATACTATTAACACAGTTCACGGTGACTTTAACTTACAATGCCTGAGTCGGAGGAACACATAGAGAGGCAAGTTACTTGCAATTAACAATTTATGTTACTTATGTTCATATTCCGTGTTTATCTTACTGAATTCATGATTAGTAACGACGTAATCAGGCAATAGTAGAAATATTCCCAATCTCATAACATCGCCGAAGTAGTTCGTTATAAAAACCTTTATTCGATTTTTAAAGTAAACAATTGTTGCGTTATCTGCTCTTAAGAGTTTATGGCAACATTGAAGCTCAAAAATAAATATTTTGAGTCCTTGAAATGCAAATTTTAAATCCAAAGTATCCAATACAGCTCCAATTCAGTCCAATCGTCCCGTAAACTTTGCCCGTCAGGCAGTGCGCCGCGCCGCACCGTCAGCTACTTCGAAAAACATTTTATGCAACATATTTGATGTGTAAAAATGGAGCGAAATGAGTTCAATGTGAAGTCTTTGCTCTCATAAGTAAATTTTTACTGACTATGCTATAACCAAATTTTTAAAATTTGGAAATTATAATCATTAAAATTAAATATGTGCATAATATAGGTATCCAAGGATCATGTAGGTAGTTATAGTTACTCGTACGCCCATTTTTCCCATTCCAATAATTTTGTAAAGATGTACCAGTCTGTATGTATGCATGCGACGAAATTCAATCCATTTTGTTAAAAAATAAATACACGGATTTTCGATGAGAGCGCTTTGAATAGGGCTCTAATTAGAAATCAAATAATTTAAATAATTTTGATTTTTCTGATCTAACTAATTATTATTTAGAATTTAGAATAGAATTAGAATACTTAGATTTTAGAATTGATTAATATTTTTTATATAGTAAAGTGCCCTTATTGAATCGAAATATTTATTTTTGAACCCCAAATAAAACGGTGATCGCTGTTACCTTTCGGTATTTATTCTCATTTATATCAGATCAAGTATAACAGCACATAGGTATAAGAAAACAATCGACATCGACACGTCTCGCGTGTCGATATAAATTCCAACCCATGATTTTATTGCCAGGTACCGACTCAATAAAACGGTTTCTCTTTACAGTACACTCAAAACATTACTCTTGTATTCAAAATGATACTAAAAGAAAAAATTTCATAGAAATATTTGTAGGTCTTACTATTTCCTTATGCTCTTCCTTGACTAGCCATTTCCTGCGACTGTATTCCCGGCGGCGATCCCTCGATGCTGGTGCCTGCATCCGAGGAGCGGGGTTCTGACGCAGCTCGATGGCTACTCACGGAATCCCCCACACGTTTAAAGCTCCTCGTTTAATTTTGAACTTGACCTTGAAACGGCCCTTTTCGAAATTTTGGCCAATAGGTACTCGACCAGACTTGGCAAAAATAAAATGTCTTAACATTTTGTGTTGTAACACTATGTTGTGTCTGCTAACATAATATGTTATCCATCTTCGCAATTTCTGTTTCCTGTAAGCAACTGGCGTCTGTATTTCCTCTGACTATTGCCTTCAATGCACATTTTATTGATGCATCGGCTTCGTTTAATGCCTCTTCCTCTTGGCGGACCTTATAGCTTGCATAATCGACAGATAGACATAGCGCCAGTACTATATATTATAACCTCAACGCGATTTTCGCGGAGAAACTTTAACTTTTTACTACACACGATATACGTGGAGTAAATGCGCCTCAAACACGATTTACGTGGAGGGTTCATCACCTTTACACGATTTACGTGAAGGTAATGCAAAGGCTCAACATGATTTACATTGAGAATTAGTAGGTAGCCTCAACACGTTTTACCTACGTGGAGATGTTGACTTGATTTATTAGAAAGTATTAAAAAGCCTCGACATGATGTACATGGAGAATTAGTAGGTAGCCTCAACACGTTTTACCTACGTGGAGATGTTGACTTGATTTATTAGAAAGTATTAAAAAGCCTCGACATGATGTACATGGAGAATTAGTAGGTAGCCTCAACAAGGTTTTTGTGGAGTTGGTCATATTTACGCTTAAAAGAACTTAGTATTTTTCTACACACGATGTACGCGGAAAGTTCATTGTCTTAACACAAATTAAATCAAAGTAATATAAAACTCCAACATTATTTATATGGAGAATTAGTACATAGTCTTATCACATTTTACGTGAAGACAGTTGTGTAAATTAGACAATACGAAGAAATTATTTTGATACTCGACTAATAAGATAAACTAAGAAGTAGGTGGTACGTATAAATAAAAGTGAAATAATAAATCTTACAATTCGATCCTTCCAAATGTGCCAGTGCACAGAATACGTACTCGTAAGTGCCACCCTACTTGAGATGAAATCATTCCTGTTGTTAACTATTAATTAAACACAACAACAATAAAAACGAAGGAGTAGGTAGTCAATTATAATTTATCTTACCTACATTCATATTTCAATTCAAACCCAAAACTTTCTATCATGTTTAGTAATAACTTTAGAAAAGAGGGTAGAAATATATAGAAATTAATTCAATATTATAACGCTATGGTATATTAATTGTCTTGCAATTATTTTAAATATTGTATGTAGGTACGTCTATTTTACATACCTGATTTCCAATATCCAATACTATCCATTTCGAACTCGTAATTCCAGCAAATTATCACATTGTTGACGGAAACTCGACGACGACGAGCTCCTTAGCCCGTTTCGTTGCACTTTTCTGCATTTTCCGTACTCACTTCCAATTAGATCGCGTATATTTTTCTTTATCCTAACACTTATTCACTAAATCAATCCATGTGATAACAATTATTCACCGGATCAATTAGGTACGGTGTGATTCCGACGACACAAAAACACGTAATGACCAGTTTCAGGCGCCCCTCTCCGGTCGTGGAAGGGAGACGGGAAGTCAAGTTTTGTATTTTATAGTGGTGAATATCTAAAGGTGTGAAGAAGATAGCACAATCCCATGTACTGCTGCATGTAATAATTAAATCGTCTTCGGTGGTGATCCAAAGTATAATTATGTCATCGTACGCAACATCTAAAGCTTCCTTTCTATAATGGTTTATTAATGGTGAGTTTGCGTGAAAACCCGTAGATTTGACCGATAAAATCTTCTGTTCAAATCACAAGCCTTAGACTCACAAAAGCGCAACGAACTATATACCTAACTACGACTTTGTCCGTATCTATATCTCCAAGCAAAACTGAAAGTGCAGTCGAAAGCTCTGAAAATTAAAAGCAGCAGAGATGTAGTGAAAGTTTTGTTTCAGTTGCGCGCGAACCTTGCGAAGGTCGGGACGCCTGGTCACGGGCGCTGCGACGCAAAATAAAAGTTGTAACGATAAAACGGCGTTATAACGGGTTTACGAGCGAGTGAAAATAACAACAATTCCCTGAACAATAGTGACTAGGTGGGATTATGATGGCAGTGTTGTGACTTTGAGAGTTTGGGATTTTTTTAACTTTTCAGTTTTAAAAAAAATTGGTGTGTTTAAATAGATTATTAGACAATAATAAACAATAATAGTAAATCTAAAAAAATATATGTTTCATGCAAAAAAATAAGTACTTGGATTAGGCAATTAATATTATTTTTATCACAAAGAAAATAAAAGAATAGACGAATAGAGACGGGTTCCCAACGAGTCACACCAAATCGAGACACAGTGTTACTCGTTGGCAAGAAGTATTTTTAATTCCTTTACATAAATGAAAAAAATCAAATTCACAAGCAATCAATAAAAACCTCTTTACATAAAACAAATCGTGAAGTCAGAAAACAAAAGTCCTTTTTCTAGACTAGACTTCTTTACATACATTTACAATAGTACTAAATGCAATAAAAGCGTTATAAAGTATCTAAATACGAAGCAAATAGTTTCAACTCGTAAAATAGTGAGTTACAGCTCCCGCAACTACAAAATGTAGATTTATCTAATAATAACCATATTTATTTATCGAATGGCTTTCAAATTACACTTGAGTAAATACATTTGAACACAGTATACGTACAGTATTTGAAAGCGTATTAAGCGTTTATTTTATTTGATGCAGTAAATGTTTGCTCTCTCTTATTTTTACCCAATTGAATAAAAACGAGACATCTCTTTCAAGTGTACGTAAGTATGCAACATACATATTAAATATATGAAGGGTTATATGGAAAGGGTATGCTAAGCCGAAAAGAGCTCATAGCAAACATTATTTTGAACAATTTTTTTTAATTGAAAGTTTTTTATTCACAGAGACTTAAATTATGAAAATACAAATGAATATTAAAACATAATTAAATTAAAAAACTAAACCAATGAAACTAAACTAATCTAAAAGGCCAGGCCTGCGGGAATTGTTCCCAAAATGCTGGCCCCATTACCACGTTGTATAGCGATGCTCACCCTTTGGGCGAGATAAAGGCCAGCATTTTGGTCACGTGTTGCTTACAAATTTTACTATGGGACCAACACGGAAATCAAGAAAAAAAGCAGTTGTTCCGTATTTTGCCGACAGTCATTGACATTTTTCTATGAAACATCAGATTTTTTGTCGCGATTTCAGGATTGTACGGGACCAAAAGTGATCTACATAATATAATGATGAGTAATACAACTTCTTTTCGGCTTAGCATACCCTTTCCATATAACCTTACAACCGTATGTCTCCACATGCCTTCTACCGCCTAAACGGCTGGACCGATCTTGAGTTACGAGGTGTGGTTAGATTTATCGTCGTATCCGAAGTGTACGGCTACGGTTTGCAGACGGCTTGTTGGTTTTTCTTTTAATAGTTCATTTGCTCATGTTTTATCATTTTTGTACTGGATTCAAGATAAGCTTGGATTTACAAAGTAGCAAATAGACAGATAAACAGCGACTATCGCGTTTGTTATATACCAAAAATGGTATTTCGTGTGTCCAATTTTAATGTTTTTTTCGTGGATATTTTGAAACATTTACATGGGGTATTCTGGGAATAAGCCCCACGTATTACAGCATATTTTATTGTTTTTCAGTACTAAACTACTTAAGAATTTATTTTACGCTTTTATTTTTGAGACTTTTAAACATTTTGTTTAATGTCATCCCCGTCGTTACTAAAAAGTCGTTACACTGGCAGTTCAAACTTATAGCTGACATTAAAACCCCCTCTCTGCGGCCTGAAAGCCGAAACTACTAACCAATAAGCTTACAATAGTTAACATTTAACAGTATACAATATTTATAGTTGATCGATCAGGCGATAATCGGTACCATACGTACGATAGCTTAAATCCTGCGATCAGCTTAAGCTCTCTGATAGATCACTTCACAATACATAATTAAGATTTACTTCCGCGGCAAATGCGTCAAGAGCAGATAGGAAAATTCTGGGCTTCCTGTGCAAAATGATACAACTCGCAGGTTGTCTTTCGAGTTGTATATTTTGCACAGGAGGCACGGAATTATGCATTTGGGTAATATTTCAACATGATTATACAGGGTTATTCATAAAGGGTATGCTAAGCCGAAAAGGGTACATAGTACTCATCATTATGAACAACTTTTACTATGGGACCAACTCGAAATTCGCGAAAAACAAATCAGCTGTTCCATACATTTTGTCAAGTGTCATTGACATTTTTCTACGGAACAGCTGTTTTTTTTCGCGAATTTCGAGTTGATTCCATAGTAAAAGTTTATCATAATGATGAGTACTATGAGCCGTTTCTTGGCATACCCTTTATGAATAACCCTATATAGGATATTAAGTTGTTGATTATTGACTATAGGTTACAGATTAACCTAGTTGAAAATGCCAGGCTTTCATGACAGGCTTCCGGAGACCAACCAACACAACCTTTATTCATCCCACTGCTGAAAGACCAGGTCTACCCTTCAAGGGTGATTAGGCCGTATTCCACCACGCTGAAACCAGCAGCTTAATTATGTATCTATATAGCTGGTAATCGAAGTTTGATTCCAATTATCAGTCAGTTAGATAATGAGGCCCTAATTTTAGTACTCGATTGTTATTTCAAGATTAAGAACATTTCTGATAAATAAGGATTTGTTTGAAATTTTCTACGAAAAATATATTTTAAGGCTTTAGTTCGAAATGCCCGTTCAGTACTTGTAGTTTGCTTGGAGTACATTGCTAGATATTATTATCTTACTACACGTTGACTTAAAATTATTCAGCGGAATCTAAAATTCATAGAATCTACTTATTAGTGTTTTTACGGGTTGTAATTCGTTAATTTTTTTTTTTTTTACTTAGCAATTCATTTATTTGTAAAATAGGAAAATTCCCAATTTCAACAATCAATTCCCACAGGCAGCGGCCTTTTAGATTAGTTTAGTTTTAAGGTTTAGTTTTTTAATTTAATTATATTTTAATGTTTTTTCTTAATTTAATCATGATTGTGATTTGATGATGTATGATGAGTCTCTTCATGAATAAATTTTCCTATTTTACAAATAAATGAATTGCATTCGTTAAATAATTTAGGAGAATTCACCAGGTATTTTTATTCCTTAATGCTCGAATAAAATCAAGACTTTAATAAATTATAAAAGACTTGGTATATTTCCGTAATTTAGATTTTTAACTAATTGGGATTTTCGTGATATTTGATATCTCAATGGGCTAAAAATTTTCCTTAAACCTATTACCGTAGGCCTTTTCTACCAAATAATTTTCTATTATGAACAATACGGCCCGAACAAAACTTCTTTACCTGTATTGCTTCTGTTTTATTGCAGCTGCTGGCATCGTTACAGGGCATTTTGACCACCCACGCCTTTGATCAGAGACTCTTCTAGATTTTTTAAAATAAATCTTTATACAAAATACTTTATCTCACCTATATAGGGTTATTCATAAAGGGTACGCTAAGCCGAAAAGCGCTCATAGTACTCATCATTATCAACAACTTTTACCATGGGACCAACCCAGAATTCGTAAAAAAAAAATAAGCTGTCCCATTTAAAAATGTCAATGACACTTGACAAAATGTATGGAACACCTGATTTTTTTTTTTGCGAATTTCGGGTTGGTCCCATAGTAAAAGTTGTTCATAATGATGAGTACTATGTGCCCTTTTCGGCTTAGCATACCCTTCATGAATAACCCTGTGGACTGTAAATAATTGGCTGTGCCATACAGCCAGATAGACACGAAGCCTCGCCTTAAAGTATCTTTCCCGAAGGAGGTTCAGAACCCTAAAAAAAGCAAAAATATAAAATAAAACACTAAACAAGACTACTTTACTAAAAACAGATTTTTTTTTTGCGAATATTAATAAAAACCAACTAATAACTAAAATATAGTAAGAACCTGCTATTTTACAAACATCAGTAGCCGAACGTGGTTTAAAATATGCATAGAAACGTGCGCAAGACTGAGTAAATATTTACGTAAATTTTTATACGTATAAAAACCATCAATAAACACATCCATCATAAATTAATCCGGTAGCCATGGACCGGGAAATATTATGATGTTTGAGAGGAGTCGGTGTTTAATCCATCGGACACGTCGGAAATTAAGGGTTCTCACGCATCACGCAGACCAAAGCTGTCAGGTCGTCAGCCCGCCCGGCCATTGCGCGTTTTCGACTGCGTACTTAGTACGTAGGCATGCAATGTTCCAATGTACTTCCAATATGCATAGATAGATTGATAAACTCTATGCAACCGTGGTTGCATAGAGTTTATCAATAATCAAGGGATATTGCAGGGTGACTCCTTAGAAATAAAAAAAACCTAGGTAATATTATGCTTTTTTGACACCTATGCAAAAT
This sequence comes from Alcis repandata, assembly GCA_949125135.1. Classification (NCBI taxonomy): domain Eukaryota; kingdom Metazoa; phylum Arthropoda; class Insecta; order Lepidoptera; family Geometridae; genus Alcis; species Alcis repandata. Next base: position 967,235 of record OX421225.1, on the reverse strand, counting down.
GTGAAATGAGTTCCTATCGGCGGTCATTCAGAGTAATTTTTCAGAGAAAATATTCAAAATGGCTGTTTATAATCTCAAAACGTCGGGAACCTGGACATGATGCCGCCAGTGTTACAGGCGACAGTAATTGCTAACCATCAGCCAATGCGTATGCTTTTTGCCAAAAAAAAAACACTTTCGCCTTCGGCTCTTCACCAAATTAGTCTTATCCAGTTTGCATCGACAGCTTAAAGATATAAAAACCAAAACTACAAAAGAAGTTTTCAGAGTAGAAGTGCACTAGAACCCTAAAGCCTTCAACCGAGAGCTGGCTCAGTACGGACTCTTGCAACAGCATACTCGAGTGCTTTCACCAAACAATGTTAGTGGAGTGGAAACTTTATGGTAGAGCTCGCTTTTCCCCGGGGGTTTACCCTCGGGTGTTTATATTGTTATACCGTTAGTTTGTCTGTCACAACAATAGTATTATTAAAAATAAATAAATTAAATTTTCAATACAAACAAATATTTTCTTCGTCATTTCGACGATGCTTTTTAACTGTATGGTATTATTAAAGTTAAATTATGATACATTATTTTTTTCAGTACAACCAAATTTTTCTTCGTCATTTTAAAAATACTCGTACTTTTTACCTTTATACTATTTTTCCCCGCATTTTCCCCAAGCGTGGCCTTATGTAGGTCATATTTAGGCTTAGGTGTAAAAACTGAAGGACCAAAGGCATGAAAACTGGTGCTACATAGTATGTGTAGGGGCGCCTCAGTCGCACTCTCGACGTCCGACTTTCCCCACTTGACCAAATTGCTCCGACTCTCCACTTGGGTCCATGAGTTTTATAAGGAACCTTTCGAAGGCTACTACAGATTTAAAAAAGATCTAACGAGCTCTCGGTAAAAAATCGGTCAAGCCGTTTAGGCGGTAAGAAGGCACGTAAGAACGAAACATATTATACTTTCATACAAAAATCATTAGCTACTTCTAGGAAGTCGGTAAAAAATAATTCAATGTGCTAAATTATTCATAAGACTCTTAACTAGGCCACATAAATTAATTGTACTTCTTCTAATTGTGTCATGTACGAGTAAACATCTTATTGGCACTTTCACGGAAGTTGCCTTATCCGTTTACATATAATTATAATAATGATGACGTGCAAAAGCTTAAGGTACTCCAATAACATTTCCTTATTTACGCGAAGAACATAGTTTTGCCATAATTAATGAATCAAGGAAGTTCCTTTAGTGAGGCTCATGTTCACCAAATTTTACCATGCCGATTGAGAATTTATTTAACCGTCTGTTGTTGAAATTTAACTCATTGTATATAAATAAAAAGTTAGTCTAAAATGTAATCGTCTTGTAAAGTTTTAGTGATCGTTGGTTAGGTTAGGAAGTTTTGTTCAGGCCAATCCCTGGTATCAAAGTTCTAGGTTGTCTAAAAGACCTCTGAGCTAGTTTGGCAAAAAAATAAGGTAAGAAAATTAAGGCCAATTGTCAGAAGGTCATATTTGTTTTTTGGCCTTCAGGTCAGAAGTAAGGAAAAATCAAAAGCTCAATAATGGCTTCCATTGGCCGGTATGGCTGGCATGGTGTATTTTTTGATTGTTATTGCAAAATAACAAAGAATGTAATCAAACCGGAACATTCAAGTCTTTTGTACAGCTTCCCCGAGGATTTACAGCCGAAGCCGTTATTTTCATTCGTATTGTTATGAATTCATTATTTTTGACAATGCTAAATTGCTATCAATTTATTTCATTTTCATCTGCAAATAATAATGGAGACACCAAAAAGTTAGAAGAGTAGGAATGATTAGAACATTAGAAATGTTCAACAATTGGAAAAATATGGTTAAAAATTAAATGATCGAGCAATAGCTTTTCGGGTGCCATAAATACAAATATAGTTTATGTTATGTCTAAAAGTAGGCAGAGTAGAAAACTAATCATTACATACCTACCAGTATTATCCTAAGGCACACTGTCCACGGAGGCGTAGCTTCATAGCGTATGCAGCGTACGGAGCGGTAACGCGACGCGAACGCGACGTTGCCGCTCCGTCGACAGAGTTACATTGTTTTGTATGTAAGCTGCAAGCAAGCGTACGCCAAGCGTATAATGACGAATACGCGTCTATGAAGCTACGCCTCCGTGGACAGTGTGCCTAAATTGAAATCCGAATAAGCGTAATCACTACACTATTATTTTAAATACGAAAGCTTGTGTGTTCGTGGAAGTATTTCATTCAACATCGGAACGAATATGGAATAATAAATGCTATTACAAAATAAAATTTTAAATATTCGAAATAAAATACCAAACTTTATCCAAATCCGTTCAGTCGTGGTCGTGATGAAATAAAGAGTACACAAACACACATTCGCACACAAATTTCCGCATCTACAATTTAAGTGTGACGCACTCAATTTCTAATACTTAAATTCATTATGTTTTTTTCCCATCCAATCTATTGTTGTCATAAAGCAAATCACATTTCACCAACATACGTATATTTGATCTTCAAACGTTGCTTAGGAACCAAACCAGAAAGAGGCTTACAAACGCTCAAACCTGATTTTGCTAAAAATATAACAACCGCATCCGCCAACAAAACGGTGTTTAATCAAATGTAGGCATCCCGCCGCGACCACGCACATCCCTATAGCCTTGGTCTAACATGCCAGCATAATTTAATTATCTGAAAACATATAAAAACACGTAAAACTCACGTTTTATGACCAAATGACCCGACATCAAAGATATCTGCCACGGTTTAAAGGTAACATCAATTTAGATGTTGTTCGCTCATTAAATTTCAACAGCGACTCCATACTCTATAATAGACATATCATATTCTGTAAAATTTAGTAAAGCTGAGGTTCACGGGAATGGGGTACTGAATGCTGAATGGTAGTAGCGCTCAAGGTCATGCGCGGCTTATACTTATATTATGAGTCACTCAATAGCATAAAAAAAAGATTTTTCTGTTATTTGATCGAGCGTCGAAAGGTCACAAGATTGTACAGGAACAAAATCAGCGTTTCTGAGTGTTATTGTATAGTGTATGCTTGTGTAATGTGTACTCAATCCAATTTTATGAAATTTTGTCCGCTAATAGTCCGCTAGTGCAAATACCTACAATTGTTAAATTAGAATTTTAGATAAATCGGTAAAACTATGAGAAAAATCACTGGGTGTGAAATTAAAGTACGAATTGTTAAGTGACTGTTTGTGGTTGTTCTCTCTTTGTGAGGAGTCTATGAGGTATGAAGTCGTTGAATGTGACTTTAATGAGTTTATTCAGTTAAAACGGAAATCTGTATGAAAACTTAATAAATCTGTTTACGAGTTTTGAATTGATGGCTATTAATAATTTTGTTGCTTATGGAGAAGTTGATTCGATTTGAAGGGCTTCTCTTATTTGGAAAAGCGTCAATAACGTATTGATTTCATTTAGTTTAAGTTTACCTCCATATTTTGGTATCTGACTAATTTCAATACAAAAATAACTTTTTATTTACTTGTTACTTAGGTATGTATTGGGTAGATTCTTCATATCAACTCATTTTTTTGGACTGGACTCATGCTACAAACTTTTAGCGCGTGCCTTTAACTGAACTGTTTCGGATTTTGTCTCGCCTTTTCTCTACCCGACAGAGCAAGACGAAAGCCAAAGCTATTTAGGCTAGCGTCAACAGTTAGCGGTACGGACCCCAGGATTGGTACAAATGGTACCATACAATCATACATCCTTGTAGATTGTAGAGGTACAATGGTTTTTGAAGTCAATTAAATGAAAAGCTTGTAACCTTACTAAGCGGGTAGCATTTGCTCGACAATGACATGTTTTCAAGTAAGAATAGAAATGAACATATACGTACCTACAATGTATGTTACATACGAGTATGTATGGATTTTTAGTATTTTCTTTACTACAGTATGTTTTTTAAACAAGTTTATTGAAAATATTATTTGTTGTGTAGTATTAGTATGGAGGTCATTCTGCTCGTAGTGGGATGCAGTCGTGTTTATCCTAGTTTTCTGGTGATTCATTCAAATCCAAGACCACAACACGCATTCATCACGCTACCACAATTTTTAACATGTTTTTAGCAACAGATTTTTAATCTCTAGCAATATTTCAAAGTTGTATCCGGTCTAATTCGAACATCGAGCTATTATGTACTGCCTGTTAGAGGAGATGCTGCTCTGCGTTGTGTTGTCTCGTTTGTTGTGGTCGCTATGCTACGAGTACATGGGTACAGTCACGAGTGAATAATTGTCTCAAAATGTTTAATTATTTAAACTACCACGCTCATTGCAATATATAAATTCTAAGCTATATTTAACGTTTCAAGTAGCTTATCGGGAAGTAAATTTTAAAATTAACAATAACTGAACAAAGAAATAAATAAAAATACAGACTATTAGGCGGTTACAAAGAAACGTGCAATATTATAATATCGGGCATACTATTTATACTAACAATACTTATAATGTAGACGTAATCACACAAAGGGCGTCTGACGAGCGACTAATTGAAGAACGGCACAGTAGCTATATTAGATGAGACATCACGGTCTAGTGCGTAGTAATCCAGTACGTAGTACTTAAGAGCTCAATGGGTTTGAATGGCATATTTGTAAAGGCCTGCCGTCGTAAGAAAGAAGGGCACAACTAACATTTTTTCCGAAATTGAGTTACATACATATTCGGAATCAGAAAAAAAAGGCTTATCTGCTCCATTTTTTGTGAAATTTTAGCAACAAGATACACGAAATAACGTTAAGCTCAAAGGGCACAACTGAATCATTTTTTCTATTGTAGTTTGTAAAAAGAGCATATCTGACTTAGGGCACGTAAAAAGGTCACAAATTTGTAGTTGGTACTTATATTTTACTTAAATTATTTTAAATTGACTAATTGAAAAGGCACAATTGTCTTACATTAAAATATTCAAGGCGTATGTGACAAACGTAGTCTTTTTAAAAAAATTACCATAGCCATTATTTAAAAAGAAAAAGCACATCTGCCAGTTATGCCTTTACTATCTGAACTACAACTTAATAATGTATTTAAAGAAAACCACATTGGCTGTTATGCCTTTACAACTAAATAAGTTTGAGTGGCGGTGAAGTGCGGGGGACGAGGTACGTAGCGAACTGCGCCAGTTGTGCCTGATCATTCACGAAATTGGGACATGAAGAGTGTGAGCAATGTGAAAAGTTCACCATTCACAACCCTAATCAAGAAATTAGGCACAGGCTGTGCAAAGAATGTAAAACATATGACACCACGAGAATTATATTTTAGCTCGAAAAAAGTATGAACAAGACGCGGATAACCAGACGCAAAAGAAAAGCCCTGGCACGCTTATTTTTGCAGCAGATCTGCAAAAAGTCATCATGTTACCCCGAATGGAAGAGTTCAAAACTGTGATGTTTTGCCCGCGGCTTATTGTTTTCAACCAGAGTTTTGTGCCGATTGGAGATAAACAGAAACACGAAACGGGTAAAATTTGGCGGTTTTATGGCATGAAGGAACATCTGGTAGAAAAAAAGAGGACATTGTGAGTTGCTTCAGGGCTTTTTTCATGGAAGTGCGAGATCTTCACCACATAATTTTGTGGCTGGATAACTGTGCAGCACAGAATAAAAATTGGACACTGTATTCGTACCTTGTATATCTAGTCAATTCTGCAGAAGTTAATTTTGAAACTATCACCTTGCGCTATTTGGAGACCGGTCACACATTTATGGCTGCTGACAAATTTCACCACAGAGTGGAACAATCTCTGAGAACAAAAAAGCGTGTATACGATTTCGAGGACTTCTGTAAAGCTGTATCCGATACTGGTTCTCGTACTTCTGTAAAGAAAATGGCTGTTCATGATTTTTGTGATTTTGAAGACTGCTCTTCGACATTTAAAATAAAAAATTGCAGCCCCAGAGCTTATATGAATAAAATTTCCGAAGCTAATTTTCGAAGAGGATTCAAATCACTGTTTTATAAAAACAGCCATGGCACTGATGATTATTTGGAGTTAGATTTTCTAAAGATAAAAATGTTAAACAAGGTATACCGCCTCCATGTCCAAAGCTTGCTCCGAGGGGTATTGCGACTGAAAGAAAGTCTACCATACTAACAAAGCTTGATCCACTTATGCCTAGTAACAGAAAGCTTTTTTGGGAGACTTTACCTGTAAATGATCAATCAGTTGATCTGACTCTTTACCATGAAGATTGAAAACAAGACTAATCTTTGCTTTGATACTCAGTTTATTCGAAAATAAAATTAAAATAATTAGAATATAGTGCCTTAAGTTTGTTTTTGTTTGTTAATAGGTAATAATTGAAGTAGGTATTGAAATTGTGTGATTTTAGTACAAGATATCAAAACAATCAAAACTTCATGACAAAAACGATGATTTCCAAATGTTAGAAGAGCAGATAAAAAAATGTACAGAAGATAGTCAAGTAGTAAAGACCAAAATTCTTAACCTACCACAAAAAGACTGGATAAATAAAAATGTGATAGGTGAAATAAACCAAAGAAACACTTTATGGACCGAACTAAAGAAAAACCTGGCTGATGATAACTTAAGAAAAAAATTTCACGAAAAAAGACAAGAAGTAGCTAGACTAATTCAAGACACGAAAGATTCATACTACAATAAAGAATTTCATAAATGTATGAAGAAACCAAAGAAAATGTGGAGCCTAGTTAATAATTTAGCAAACAACAACATTAAACAAAGGTGCGCTCCTTCAAAACTTATAGTAAATTCAAATGAAACTACAAATCTCCACGATATTGCTCAAGTATTTAATGAATATTTTTCTACCATAGGCCCACGTTTGGCAAACGACATACCTAGGAAATTCCACAATGGCTACAGCCATGCCCTACCACAAACTTCCACTCAAAATTTAGAAATGCATAGTTTCGAACCATGCACAGAAAGAGAAATTTTAAACATCATAAACAATCTTGACTCTAATTGCAGTGTTGGACTTGACGGTATAAGCACAAAAGTAATAAAATGTATAAAAGATCTAATAATAATAAAAATTACAGCATGCATTAATAAGCTCTTACTTGATGGCACATTTCCAGATTCTTTAAAAGTTGCTAAACTTAGCCCCATATACAAATCAGGACCAAAATCTGATCCAGGTAATTACCGACCTATTTCTGTGTTGCCAGTTTTGTCAAAAATACTTGAAAAAGTTTTATATACCAGATTAGACAAATTCTTAAATTCTATTAACTTTATTACTGAGCGTCAATATGGTTTTAGATCTAAAAGTAACACACTCACGGCAACTATCGATCTTGTTACTAAAATAAAACTCAATAATGATAAAAAGAATATAATTCTAGGTATTTTCATTGATTTAAAAAAAGCCTTTGACACTGTAAGTCACAAACTTCTATTAAAAAAACTAAAGTCCATTAGAATAACTGGAAAAGCCCTACAAATGTTCAAATCATACCTAACAACAAGAACACAAATTGTAAAAATTGATGGTAATATCCAAAGTGACCCACAGCCCATAAGTTGTGGAGTCCCACAGGGCTCTATTTTGGGTCCTTTGCTATTTCTAATCTATATTAACAACATTCATGAGTTAGGTCTCAATGGGCACATCACCCTATACGCCGATGACACCTGCCTGTTTTACTTTGGTTCCTCAATTCATGAAATAGTATCTCAAGCTCAATATGATCTGGACATTCTCCACAATTGGTTTCAACTCAACCTCCTGACTATCAATATATCTAAAACCTGTTACTTAATATTTAAAGCCAAAAACAAACCAATACCTACGTATAAACCGCTCACAATTAACAATATTCCCCTGCAAGAAAAAAACACTGAAAAATACCTCGGTTTACATATAGATAGCCAACTCACGTGGAAAACCCATATTGACCACATAAAAACGAAACTGACAACACTCCGCGGCTCCCTTCGCTCCTTTGTGCGATGTATCCCAAGTGAACTACGTCTCACAATTTACAACACACTTGTGAAACCGCACCTTCTGTACCTTATTGAAATCTGGGGAAGTGCAGCCAAAACTAAAATAACTGAATTGCAAACTTTACAAAATAAAATTATAAAAACAATATTTAATTACCACTACTTAACACCAACAAAAAAGGTTTATGACGACACAAAATTAATGAACATAAAACAATTATATGTCTACAACTGCTGCATCTTTATACGAAAAACAATAAATAAAAATATTCACACAAATTTGCTCTTTAGCAAACGCAAACAAAATGTTTCATACCCCTGCACTCGTCGTTGTAGCTTCATTGTTCTACCCAGGATACGAACTAACTACGGCAAAACCATGATAACTTTTGAGGGTGCGCGCCTTTTTAACAAAATACCCTCCGACATAAAAAGCATTAACTCGCTCAACGTGTTTAAAAAGCGACTAGCTCAATATGTTTTGAAAGGCAATTTTATTTTATAATATTATAAAGTTCTAGTGCATTTAATATTGTGTTAATGTGTCAGATGTAAGTGTCAAATATTTATGTATATTTTATATAACTATGTATTATTTTACTTGGATGATTGACGACGAACTATATGTACCTATATCAATAGTAGTATTCTCATGTAAGCGATGTTTATCTTTAATGAGAATTAATAAATGTCTTTAAACTGGAGATATTGTGATTTTATGAATACTGTGATTTTAAGATATAAAAACATAAGTACAAATTAAAGTAAGTTAATTGATATGGTAATAGGAATGACAGTTCCTTTAAATATCTGGTCAACACATTTAAGTTTTAAGAAGAATTTTTCTGTTAACATTTTATAATAAAATTGTAGGTATGTCCTAATAACAGTTTCTTCATGACATTTTTTTATTTCCGTCAAACTAATGTGCATTAATACTGACAGCTTTAGTACAAAGCATAGGCACAATTGAATAAATATGCCTTTTCAATGTAAAGCTCAACTTTTTTTTCGCAAATTATCACATTAAAAGGTCACATTTGGTTATTTGTGCCTTTTAAGCGTAATATTACATAGTTTTCTTGATTTTTTACGCTACGTTGAAAAGATTTTTTTCAGTTATATATTATATACATATGAAATACATAATATTATATTTATAATCTATTAGTAATGGTTAAACTCCTATAATTTTCATTCAAACATTTTCGAAAAACTCTTTTTAGCGGCGTATTTATTGACCAAACATCAAAAAATATTTAAACCAGTTTTTCTCAAAAGTTACAATATGTAAGATATGCCCTTTTTTGTTACGACGGCAGAGGCGGCCATCGATTCTCACTAGAATTATTGAATGATGCTATTCCCCAGTTCCGGTGTCTGGATTATATTCCTGCTCGAGATCTGAAAGACTTAATGGCTACTATTCTTGTCTTCTATTCGCATTCCAAATATTTGAGAGCTAAACATTCGTTTTGCAGTTACGAGGTTATTCTGCAATTTGTTTGCAGTCTCAGTTTTTTGTGATTCAATTTTATTAAGCGTACAAGTTCGTTTATTCATTGATGAGTTGTTAGCTATATCAGTAAAATAAGCAGTCATGTATTTATTTAAGTCTGGTGGGTCAACTGTAAAATGATGACAATTAGTTTATAGTCATAATATATGTTATGTTTTTTAGTGCAATGGAGTGACGAGACGAGCATATTTTTTTTTAAATCAGTTATAGGCTTGCATTTGACCGCCATCTCGCCTGATGGTAAGCAACGATACGGTCTACGATGGAGCATGTTTGCGTAGAAGAAACCGATTCACTCGCGACTATACATACATAATTTTTTTTTTTTTTTTTTTTTTTTTTTTTTTTTTACATCGGACTAGGCATGCGTTTGACTGCAATCTCACCTGATGGGAAGTGACGATGTGGTCGAAGATGTAGCACGCTTGCCTAGGAAAAACCTATTCACTCTATTTTTGAACACCCCTGGGTTGTACTTTCTAGGAAAAACAGACGCGGGCAGTGAGTTCCATACCTCTGCCGTTCGGATTAAAAAAGACGAATGAAAACGCTTAGTACGGTTACATGGAATTTCCACCGTATGAGGGTGCCTCTTTTTCGTGCGTCTGGTGCTGTTATAAAAGAACGGCGAAGGCAAGACAAGGTCATGCAGTTCTTGTGCACACTCTCCATGGTGTACTCTATAGAACACCGACAGACTGGCCACTTCACGTCGATGCGACAGGCTCAGGAGCTTGGATTTCACCAGAGAGTCGTTATTGATCAGCCTTTTGGCGCGCCTTTCTATGGAATCCAAAGCCTCAAGCTGATACTTAGCAGACCCATGCCAAAGGTGGCAGCAGTACTCCATACACGATCGAACTTGTGCTTGATATAGAGTTAGAAGCTGTTCTGGTGTGAAGTACCGCCTCACCCTAGCAAGGATGCCAAGTTTTTTAGCAGCAACTTTGGCTTTAGACCCAATGTACGAGCCAAAGTTCAAATCCGACTTTAGATGGACACCTAAAAGCTCGAGATGGTCAACTATTGGTATGGATACACCACGGAAAGTAGGTGACAGATCAAAAGGACACTTTTTCGCGGAGAACAGACACGCCTGCGTTTTTGTGGCATTGAAACACACCAGGTTTTCGTCGCCCCAGTCAGAAACAGCTCTAAGAGAAGTGTTAAGACGGGCTACCATGGCCTCTCTCTGCAGTCGGATATCGTCACTGCTAGCTCGAGCACTGGACCTATAACTCTCAACAACTGTACTGTCGTCAGCATACCCAAATGTACCAGGCTTAAGTAAGTCATTTATGTGCAATAAGAACAGTGTTGCTGAGAGGACTGACCCCTGAGGTACGCCGGCGTTGATAGCCATTAGATCTGACGAGCAACCATCGACAACAACTCGAATCAATCGATCCCTCAGGAAGTCAGAAATCCAAATGCACAGGCCAGCTGGAAGTCCATACGAAGGAAGTTTATTTAAGAGACCGTCGTGCCACACCCGGTCAAAAGCCTTAGAGATGTCCAGAGATACAGCAAGTGCTTCTCCGTGCATCTCAATTGCTTCACTCAATATGTAACTAGCGTACGCAAGAAGATCCCCAGTAGACCGGTTCTTGCGAAAGCCATATTGCCGATCACTGAGGAGTTCATTTGCTTCAAGATACGCCAAGAGCTTATTGTTGATGACCCGCTCCATAGTTTTACAAAGCAAAGAAGTAATGGAGATGGGCCTGTAATTAGCCGGGTCTGCACGACTTCCTTTTTTTGGAACTGGCTGCACATTAGCAATTTTCCAACACTTGGGCACTATCCCAGCAGCTAAAGAGAGGCGGAACAGGCGTGTAAGTATCGGAGATAACTCAGGTGCGCAGTTTTTAAGCACAATTGCAGGTATTCCGTCAGGACCACTGGCTTTGTTGACGTCTAGAGCACGAAGCGTCAAGAGTACCTCTTTTTGCCGAATGCGAAGATCGGGCATATGCACCCCGCAGTGTGGCAATTGGGGAGGTGTTTGACCGGTGGCATCTAGGCTTGAATTGTCCGCAAAGAGTTTAGCAAACAAGTTTGCTTTGTCCTTAGCGGTATGAGACAGTGATCCATCGGGTTTAAGCAAAGGTGGCAGTGACGCGCGGCAAAAGTTACCCTCGACCGATTTGGCAAGAGTCCAAAAAGCTTTACTCCCTGCCGGATACGAAGCTAATTTTGACCCAATCCGTCCTACATGGTCAAAGTATGCTTTCTTTATGGCTTTTTTGCACAAAATATAATTATTATTAATAAATATAATATAATATTATAATTATTAAAATATAATAATATAATATAATTATTATTTGCGTGTTTGCTCAGAACAGGTATCAATGTATATATAATTTTCTTCATCATTATCAACATTGTCGATTCTTTTCCACCTACTACTAAATATTGAGTATGGGTCTCCTCTTAAACGCGCTATCATATTCAGTTTTCTGCCAGTCTCATCCACTGAATAAATTTCACTATGGATAACTTACGGTAATAACTTTTCGATAGTGCAAATGATTCGATATTAATTGCAGTAAAGTCTAATAAATTATTGCTAGTTAGTTGGGAATAATTTATTAGACAGCCAGCCAAATAGATAATCGAGCATGTTATAAACAAGCTCATTAGGTTTGTAATCTATTATCTTCTCCAATAATCTGCGTTATAACTAATAGCATACAACTTTGATAAATAATAGTTACTAAATACCTTGTAAACCAGCAGTTCTGCAAATAGTAGATTTCACGCCAACATCCTTACAAACAAACTAACGTCCGGCCCAATTAGCTTTTGCCAGTTGTTGCAGAGACGCTTCGCTCGCTTGGTCCACATCCTACTAATATTATAAACGTGAAAGTTTGTGAGTATGTTGGTCTTTCACGTAAAAATGGCTGAACGGATTTACATGAAATTTGGAATGAAGGTTGTTCATGGTCTGGATTAACACAGGCTATTTTTTATCCCGGAAAACGCGGGTGAAACCGCGAGGCACAACTACTTTAACATAAAGGCACATCTAATTATAGATAACACTCTACACGGATATAAAGAAAGGGTATGCTAAGCCAAAACGGCTCATAGTACTCATCATTATCCTATAGACATCATCATCATTTAACATTCATTCATTTATCATCATTTATCATTATCATTAGTTGTCCTTGTCTTTGTGTGTGTTCCATCGCATCCCCGACACAGGATGTATCCTAGGGAGACTTTTTTTTTTTTTTTTTTTTTTTTCGGGGGGTGGGAAATCATCAAATGACCCCTCCCACTCTTGGGCAGAGCGGAAGGGGGTGTCAGACTTCTACTGACCAAAAACCACCCATGTTCCTTCTGCGCCCTTGTGACGCCGAGGCCGCGGTAACTTCTACCCGCAGCCCCGACGGGCATCCTAGGTAGCCTATGGTATAGGTATAGGTAGCCTATGAGTGTGAAACGTTTTTTATGAACAACTTTTACTATGAGATCCACCCGGAAATCGCGAAAAAAAAACCAAGCTCTCCATAGAAAAAAGTCAATGACACTCAACGAAATGTATGAAACAGCTGATTTTTTTTCACGATTTCCGGGCTGGTTTAACAGTAAAAGTTGTTCATAATGTTGTACTATAAGCCATTTTCGGCTTAGCATGCCTTTTCCTTATAGCCCTGTATACCCAGTAAAATAATTGTTTTCAAATTACGCATAATACCATATTTGCACACGCGTGTATTTTTAGAAAGTGGCTCAATTTACTTTAATTTGAGCATTCGCGAGCACACACGCCTTATCTTCAAAGGGCGTCTTGTTGGCTTATTATTTACATTTCGCATTAATTACTCCGCCGTTCCCATAAGCTCTTCATAATCCTGTAATGTAATCCTGTTCTTTCATCGCGAACTTCGCTGTAACTTTTTTTTAACTGTAAGGCTTTGGAAAAGACAGTTTTTTGCGGAGAAAACTCGTCAATAAGTAGGATTCTAGAAAGTGATTAAAAGGTTCGGACGGTATTATGGGAAATACTTTCGCTTATCGGGGAAATGAAAATTTATTTATTTTTTAATCTTGTTTACGTTCGGTAAACGTCAAAGGGATCAATGGCGTCTTCATTGTTAGACTTAAGTTTAAGGTAGAATTCAGAAATTCAGGAGTATAAAATTATTAGACATACAAACATACCAACCACCTAACCAACCATGTATTCTTCTAGTTTTTCTATACTTTTTCTGTTCTATCCCTAACGAAGCTAAAAATGTTTTGCAGAACTGACGTTGGATAATCCGCTTAAAATTTTTCTAATCAATATTTCAATGAATGGATAAAAATAGCACGAAGAATGCATGTTTGATGGGTTCTGTATAAATTTATTGGTAGCTCACGCAGATTTAATGCTGTTGTAAAAATGTTTTCAAAAATAAAGCCCAGTGGAGCGACTGGAAATTTTTTCAAGTACTTAGTAACATGTACTATTTTTTGTATAAAAAACTAAAGTGGTTTTGACATAATTTGTCATAATTACACGGAACTACTCACGTTTTGTTGAGGCGAATACTCCTACTATGGTTTGACCACATCCGGTGATCGATCATCTTTTTCAAGGAGTTATTTTATTATACCTACTAATGTGCGCGTGACTTTGTCCTTCCTTGCAGTAAAATTGCTATTACAAAAAAATACTACTTTGGGCTTATAAAATATTATGAACATACAATTCTATAATCGATTTAGCTTTATAGTGTTCTTCCATTAGCTCTTCTGACAAGCTTTTTAATTTTAATTTAATGATAATTATCAAAATAATTAATAGTTCTAGATAGTTAGTTTCGCGAGCGCGACCAATTCTTGCAACAAATATGCCAAGGACAATCAATGCCAAAAAATAAATCCCCACAAGAAGAATATAAACAAACAGTGCTACAAAATGTAAACTAGAATATGCACGCAGATAAACTAAACAACATCATCCGTAGACTGATAACCTACCGTCAAAAATAAAATAACACCCAACAAACGAAAAATGTGAAATATAAAGACTTTACATAAAAAAAAACTGTAGTGGATCAACGAGTGAATTGCGCCTTATCCATCAGCTGTAGTCGTGTAGTGAAAAAAAGTGAAAAATAAACTATACAGAACTTTAAATGAGCAGACAAGATGGCGGGCGTCACTCCACCAGACTTGACGACGTTAGAGCTGGAATTCCAGAAGCAACTGAACGGTTCCATCCACATCTGGAACGGGTCGGAGCCGTGGGGCCCCCCGCTGGACCTGGACGTGTTCTACCGGCCGGACGTGGTGATAATAGTGCTGTATGTGGGCGTACTCACAGCCTCGCTCGCCGCCAACACCTTGCTGATTTTCATTGTTATCAAGTTCCAGTATATGCGAAGGTAAGTTTCAAATAACAAGATTATAATGGGGTGTTTTATGATTCTAAAAAACTTTTGTGATGAGCTCAACTCTGGAATAACGAAAAAATGCGTCTGTTTATATTAGAATAATGTCATTGACATTCAACGTAGCGTATTTAGTTGCAGCTGATTTTTTTTCAAAAAAGATCAGAATTATGTTATTTATACTTGATGAGTTTAATACACCCCAAGCTAATAATATCCTTGTGATTATCATATTTTTTTGCCTGAGGATAAGGAAGTTTTTACTTGTACTCGTAACTATTCTACGTCTAAGGCGCTTTCTTCTTAAAAACCCATAACTAGTACCGCAATTCAAACCGAAAAAATGTCGTGAACTCAAGATTTAACCACCAAGTACTTACAACCAAGTAGGTACGTACTATGATTCAAATTGTTAAACATCTGTTCAAAATACCTAAGTTTGTTTACTGTTTTGTTGTGTTAAAAGATTGATCGAAATTCCGATTGTCGAAATTGGTTTGTGATTTCTGTAGTTGAAATGCAAATTATTATCAAAGTTCATGATAATTGTTATTAGTACCTAATTACTTTGGTTGTTTCTGATTAGAAGTCAATATCCAACTACATTACATATTGCTAGTATTATAATAAAATCTTATATTTAAATGGTCCATGAAACGTTCCAGCATGATTACGATTCAGGACAAAGAACTCTGAAAATTTATGATAAGAATCTTGGTTTTCCCGTCGAGTAAATTCGTGATTTTCTGGAGCTTTTTTAACTCAAACGTTTTAAATTTTCAGGTAAGTGGTGGCTTATTAAGACAAGTTTTTTGGTAAGTCTTTCAGAATAATGAAATTTATTGAATGATATATTAAAAATTCACACAGCACACACAATGAAATTAAGTGAAGTACGTGAAATTAAATAGCTTATGTGAATCCCGCACTTGGCCAGCGTGGTGGAATACGGCCCAATCACCCTCCGAGGGTAGACCTGGTATCTTAGCAGTGGGATGGTTAGGTACTGGTTGAGTTGAAGTATACAAGGTGTAACGGAAAGGCGTGGTAATGTTTAAGGATGTTCTTCTAAATATCCTAAACATTCTTCTGAACATCTAAAACACAAGTTTGCTAAATTGGAAAAAGAATAGTTATTGGTTATACAAGAGTGCAAAGTTGCTTTTTAACCGCGTGTTCAATTTTGATGACCGAGCAAGCGAAGGATTCTAAAATTGAATCACGAGCGCAGCGAGTGATTCAATAGAATCCTGAGCGTTAGCGAGGGAATCAAAAGAGCACGAGGTGAAAAATCTTTGCACTCGAGTGAAACACGTAACTTTTCATTCCACCTCAGCGAGGAAATGACTAAATGCAAAAAAAAAACGTTTACAATCACAAGATAGGTACACTTTTATTTCAGTTTAGGTATTAATTACTACATTATGACAGGTAGGTAAGTATTACAGAATAATCTTTAAATTATAACAAAATAATACTAAGGTATAATTAAGAAAATTTTATAGTAACGTTGCTACAGTTATTTAAATTGAGTGTAATATTTTTGTTTGGTACTGTAATATTGGTGTTAGTCACAGTCAGTCAATTCTGTTGGCGTCAAACAAACTTCCTCGTCGCTAGAATCACTCATTTTAGTTTTTTCACTTGTTTTCAAGTTTCTTGTTTTTAATATAAGGTTTAACAATGACGTGAAAAAATGCCGCGTAAAGAACCGCGTACAAAGCAAATTGAAAAAAGAACACCAAGAAGGTTCCGAGTCTGAGTTTTTAACACGAACATAGTGAGAAGACTAAAAAGGAAAAAAACCTTTCGAGTTAGTGTAGTGTTATGACAGTAAAGTGTAGTTTAGTTAAATCTACTAGTAAAGAACACATTAACAAAGTGTCTTCGCCTTAATAGAGACAGTAAGAAATGTGTTAATGGACACAATCTTAGCAATAACTTACTTAGCAATTTATTTTAAACGCAAATTACTCATTAGTCTTTCAGGCTAGATCGTAATTTTAATGATGTACTTATCGATAAAATGCATCATTACAAAAAAAAAAAAAAAAACAAAAGTTGTTCACTTTGTCGTGTAGGAGAACACCCTTATGGTATTATTACACTTTTCCGTTACACCTTGTATAGATACACTATTGTTTTGTGCAAAACTTTGTATATTCGAAGTCTAAGTAGGTGTGTTGATACAGCAGTGTATCATGTTTGTTCTCACTCAACTCCGTGAGTGAATATTGGGTTAAAGACGTGAAGATTTACACTCTGTACAAACACATGGCTACTTTTTATGACCGAAAGGGTAATAAAATTAAAAAAATTGTAGGTAAATTGTAATTTTAATACTCTCGTAAGATAACAGATACTATAGGCCGTGTTTATAAAACGGTGGTGGTTTGATAAACGTCATTTAACTTTTTGGCGAATAAAATAAGCGAAGCACTAACTAATGTCAACAGTATTTATAAATAAGATCGTAGAACGCTAAAAGAACATTGTTACAAGCCGTTATAGACTTTGTTGTGACGACTATAAGATATAATATAGATAACGATAAGATAATAGACATTCCAAGTAAAGTAATAAAGAAAAACAACAATACTAATAGGCTTGTTTCCATTAAAAATGAATCGGATGGATTGGAGTTTCTAATTATTGATTAAGTTATACAGATTTTAAAAAATAAAACAATTTATCAAAATGATTAAAGATTATTAATATTTTTAGAAAAGAAAATCTTAAAAAATAGGCATTGAGTCACGTGACAGTGAACGCCAATCAGAAAATGTGACGTCATGCCGTGCTAAACATCACGGTAATGCATCATGATAATGCCTGATCTTTTGTTTTTATAGTGGTCTGGGCTGCTTTACTTTTGAATTTATGTGTAATTAATTACTTTCTGCTCACTAAAAGTTTCCAACTCATTTTATTCAACTGTTTGGAAATCTGAACTGTATGAGGAGTATCTTTAAGAGATGAACTTAGCGTGGAGCTTTCTTTACGTTCATTCAGACACTCTGCTATTGTCGTCATTCTCTGTTTTTTCAATATGTATCATATGATCGTTCTGTGCTGTTGCATGTCCGCTTTTTCCTATCTTCTTGACATCCAAATTTACTTGGAGTACCTACATCCTGGTTTCAAGCGCACTTGTGATACTTTTCCCATAATATGATACTCGGTATAATTAAGCATAATATCTCAGCACGCTTACACTGCGCCACTCTGCTCTCTGACACGTGTGACGAAATTACTATTTGTAAACTAAACAGTGTTAAAAGTTAAAGAAACTTTATAGTAAAAAGCGTGTTAAAAAATTAATAGTTAAAAAAACTAAAAAACACGATTTGTTTAGTGTAGGTATTGTCATCGGTCCTCGATATATCTACAAAGTTTGAAAGAAATCTGACCGTTTAAAGTGGGTCAAAAACGCGCTCAAAGGAGTCGGTTACAAACATACAAACATACAGGTGAAGCTAATAAAAGCGTGTTAAAAAGGTACTTATCTAAGTAAACTCAGGACACTTTTTTTCTGGTGACTCTCACATAAGACCTGACATCCACATTTTATTGAATCTATACCCCACCCGTGTAGATTGCATGTTGATTACAGCTCAAGTCCTCGCCGCACCCACGCTCGGATTTGCAACCTCAATCAAAATTCATGAATCGTCTCATTGATCACTCCATATAGATAACCTATTTCAGCCTGGATGACATGATAAACGGTTCCAATATTTAGCATGGAGATTACAACGACTGGCTGCGGCCAGGGTAGAGCGACGGCGGTGTGGCAAGGTCGCTGTCGCGAATATAAGTACCTACCCGTGCTGCAGTTTTGACGCAGCAACTTAGACTTACGACGTAAATAATAATTTTGATATCTGAAATGATATTAAAAAACCTGAGTGGGGGCATTCATTAATTACCATGAGGCTCTTAGGGGGGAGAGGGGGTCGAGTCTAATCAGTGGCGGCCTTAGGGGGGTGCGAACTGTGCAATCTCACAGGGCCTCGCGCAACAACCCAAGCTAATATTTAAAAATATTTGTTGAAAATGTAATGTAGTCTGAATTAAAACTTTTAACTTTAATTCTTATTTATTAAGAAAATAAAGTTAGTTTTATTCATTCATACAAAACATAATTGAAAATTTCATTATGTAATACTTGAATATCGCGCCTTGAAACACTTCTCGCATCGCTGAGAAATCGCTCGTGAGAATCGCTAGTGTGAATGGAATGGAATGAAATGGGGTGAAAATCTTTCATTGTAAAATATTTGAAAACTCAAATTTTATTTTATAAAAAAAAAAATTGTATAACTAGCAAACACGACAAATACCTAAACCAAACCACCAGACCTACTTTCGCATCACATACTTTCCACGAAAGACAAAGGGCCTCGCAAAGACCTGCTGCTGCAGGGGCCTCGCAATGGGTAAGGCCGCCGCTGAGTCTAATCTCACCGAATCTCACGTGGGAGGAGAGTATTTTCGGCAAATCCCACGTAATTTTTTTCCGCAAGAAAAAGTATAATATTGTGAAAAAACTTGGTTAAAATGAGATAATATGTTTCTCCACTAAAAAATAAATCGAATGGAGCGGGTCGAGTAAAATCTCACGACATCTCACCAAGGGGAAAGGGAGGGTCGAAAAATCGCCAAAATTGACTCACGTAATTTTATTAATGGATGCCCCCAGTACTAAATTATTTCTTTGAAATTTCACTTGATTGACCACAAGCTACTTTATCAATCATCAGTGATCCCCATAACACAATCCATAAACCAATATTTAGAACTAGAAAATCGACATAGGAATTGTCGCGTGATGAACGCTATCGCTTTGTTGACGCTTTGCTCGCGTTGGTTTAGTCATAAAACTCAGTTACAATGTCAGATACCTACTTGAAAAATATAATCTCCCGTCTAAAAGCCCGTCGGCTTCTTAAAAGTCATTATTTACCGTTTAGCTACCCACTGCTGGGTATAGGAAAATTATAATGTAACCTTAAAAATTCTGGTACGTAAAATACTAATCCTGAGATGCCAATTTCATGAGTTTTTAATTTACTTAAAATGCAACGGTTCATATGTAGTAAAAACAAAAATAATGTTAACGTTTTTTTGTCAACCTATCAATGCTCCCGAGCAAAGGGGTTTCCATCTCCCACCAGATTAAAAACAAATAAATATGATGTAGTTTTATTTTTTGCCTCAGTCTGTTATTCCGCTTTAAACTACAAAGATCGGGCTGGATCGGTGCGGTGAGCCATTCCTGTCCCTTCGTACGACTGGTCACGCCATGATGCTGTGTCAAGGATCAGTTGGATAAAACACCAATGGCATTTAAATAGCTCAACCATGTCAGCTCTTTTTGTCACTGTTTCTCATAAAACACAACGTATTCACGGCACGAAATGGATTGAACAGATTGGCCTGCGAATAAAACCAGCAGTTCGTTGGTTGGTGATGTCATAAAACGGACCTTCTACCAGTACCTAACTATAGGAGGGTAAAAAACAGCTGACCAAGACTTTACATATAGCAAAGCATGCGATCTAAGCTTACAACCTGTTTGCTTAGACCGGAATAGCCTTTTTTCAGCCGATTTGAAGTAACGAGCTCTTTTCTGCCCTGACTTGAGGTGTATCTACAAACTACATTTACTTAGATAATCCAATAATAAAAATTATTCATGACATCCACCGACTTATTTCTGAGTACTACTAAATAGAAGGAAGGCTGGGAGGCCTCTGCCCTGCAGCGGAAACTAGCGGCTCATTTTAATATAAATAATACCTACTTACTTACACGACCGTGTTCCCGGCTAATTGCATCCCAAGATTCCCAAGCTTATAATTCTTTGTGGCTATTTATGTTATTTTAATTGAAGTAATTATTTCCAATAAAATATTATAAGTGACAACGAGTAGGATAACGAAAAACATGAAGAACTGTCCCTCTAGAAAACTGTATCTAGCTGTAATACTTTACTCCCATTATTGGTGTCACCGCGTGAGACAGGAATAATTTGGGGACAAAGGGGTCGTTCATTTACGTTTGCGTGGGAATATTTATTTAATCTGTGCAGTGGGGCTAGCACAACTTTGACGTAAAAAAAATAGGTAAAAAAAAATTTTAAGTTAAACGGTTTTATAAAACAATAAAAAAATGGCAAGAAACAATAATGGCAAGAAAACCGTGGGACGTGCCCCACGGTTTTATTTTAGTCTAGTCTATGCATATGTTTATAATTCCCACGACTGTATCTATTTTATTATTTTTTGGTTTTTAGTACATTTTTTTATTGTTTTATAAAACCGTTTAACTTAAAATTTTTTTTTACCTATTTTTATTTTCTAGTTTTTAGTTTTTATTTTATATAGTACATTGTATTATACTGGTTGAGCACTTTCGTTTGATACCCATATTGATGGGATCGATAAAACCTACGTTATCCGCCATTTTATAGCGGCCGCCATCTTGTATTTCAATTTTTTATAGTATATTGTATTCTGCTTGTTGAGCCCTTTCATTTGATACCCATATTGATGGGATCGATAAAACCTACGTTATCCGCCATTTTGTAGCGGCCGCCATCTTGAATTTCAATTTTTTATAGTATATTGTATTCTGCTTGTTGAGCCCTTTCATTTGATACCCATATTGATGGGATTGATAAAACCTACGTTATCCGCCATTTTGTAGCGGCGGCCATCTTGAATTTATAATGATAATGAATAAACATAATTGTATTGTCATCAAAATCCAAAGTGTATACAAAATTTCAGATTAATCGGTTGACAGGAAGAGGGTGAAATTTGAATTACTAAATTTGACCCAAGAAAGAAAAAAGAATGAAAACGTGAGCTAAATAAAACCGTTTAAAAAATACGTAGCGAGTTTTCGATAGAAAAGTGTACGCCATTTACGACTGTCAAGTGTGCTCCTGACGGGTGTAAATGGCGTACACTTTTCTATCGAATACTCGCTACGTATTTTTACGTCAAAGTTGTGCTAGGCCCACAGTTCGAGCAGCAGTAAATTTGTAAGGATATAAGAAAAGAGTATGCTAAGCCTAAAGGATCTCATAGTCAATATATCAAGTCGTCAATACAAACTGCTTTTACTATGGATCAAACCAGAAATTGCGAAAAAATAATCAGTACTGTACCATAGAAAAAGATCAGTGGTGACACTCAATAATATAGATTAATAAAACCTCTTTATTGTTCACACCAGAAATTACAAACACAAAATAACACACAAGTACACAAAATGTAGGTATGATTATCTGATTTGTTTTCGATTTTCCGGGTTGGTCCACGGTAAAAGTTGTTCGTTTTGATGAGTGTGAGTACCTACTATGTGTTATTTTTAGCCAATCAAACCTTTTCCATAACCCCGTATGGTGATTGAATGCTAATTACAAGGTTATAACGAAAGGAAAACCGTAAATTAAGGAAAAAAATAAGAATTCATATTTTTTAAGTAGAATTTTAATATAATATGATTTATAAGAAAAAATCCATCATTTCGTTTAAAAAATATTCCAAAACGAACTTTGATAAATACAATATTGAGGAATTTAAACAACGATTAAATGAATATGAAATAAATATTGATAGCAAAGCTACTTAATTATTTGATCCACAACAACTAGAAACAAAACACGGAGTAAAGGAGCCAATATCCTTCGTTTCACTGGCAACTGACCATTTAAGGGTAATTGCCCATACAAAGGCAACTGGGCATTCAAAGGCAATTGTCCATTTAGAGGGTAGCCTTGGCGTCGATAATTATTATTCTCTAGTTGACGTCTTGCTCGGGCGAGAACTGATGGGTGCCCGGATGGTTGCTTCATAAGTTCCACAAATGCTGACGCTAATCCCAACGAGCACAAAGCTAGGACCACTAAAACAATTTTTAAAATAATTATTTTTAAAACTGATAAATCCATCCTGTGAAAAAACTACGTGGAGATTTCCACGTAGTTTTTTCATAGCATTTAGAGTCATTTAGACAATGTTAGGTTACGAATTTCTTAATAAATTTATTATAAATATGTTATTAATCTCCAGTCTTTATGTGTTTTCATAAACAAGGGACTGTCAACTCACCTGAATAAAGTTTCATATTGGTTCCTAAAAATCCAATTTTATTATTAGTGTTGACAATTATGGGCTCGATAAATTATTCAGTGAAACAGTTAGTTCCAATAAATCAGAGAAAATAAAATTCAATAATAGCAACATTGTTTTTTGAACACCCAAAATATTCATAAAGCGCCTCGTAGGCACCCTGCCTCGCCAGACAATTTTCTTGTATGATATTTATCACAACACTGGTCGCATAACTTGAAAGAGAAAGTCACCGTATAAAGGCCAAGGGTTAATTTTCAAATACATTTTTGTTATCATTAATCAATTATCCTTGAGAAATATTGCAAGCAATTAGATCAACGCACTGTATAGGTATAGTAGAATATCCTGCTCTTTGTTGAATAGATTTGAGTAGGTTGTGGAAATATTTGTTCTACAGACTTAAAACTATTTATGAATTAATACTTACTCACAAAACACAAACAACTACAATAAGAATGTAAGACCCAATGCCTAGCATAAGTATTTGCTTTTAGCTATTTATAATTATTGCAAAAAATTGAAACACAAATTATGGATACTTCAAATTGATTTGTTTTCTCTGTTAAATTAATTTGATGCCTTGTTTGTTTGGTTTATACCTACGTTATTGGAATTTTTAGGGTTCCGTACCTCAAAAGGAAAAAAAGGGAAGCCATTGAGGAACACCTTGTTGTCCGTCTGTCAAGACCCTTTTTCTCAGGAACGCGAAAAGGTATCATGCTGAAATTCAAATCAAATACTTGAACCTACTGTTCCTTGGAGCTGTGAAAAATTTAAATTTCTAAATCAACGCAATCAAAAGATACAACCGTTTATGCCGCTAATTTTCGACACTCGCAAGGGAATCAAAACCTACAGGGTACTTCCCGTGAACTCAGAATCTTGAAATTTGGTACGAAGCAACGTTTTATAGCACAGATATAGGAAAAATTGCGAAAAGCCTACATTTTTAGTTACATCATGTAATAAAAATATTTTTAATAATAACTAGTTACTACCCCTTTCCTCATGAACACCTCCAGTTTTCCACATTGTGATGTTATGGATTTCATTTAGCAATAAAAATACCATAACTTTACTTATATACCTATGGGTTTGTACAGAACCCTCGGTGTGCGAGTTCGACTCGCACTTGACCTATTTTTTTTTAAATTATAATTTTTCATGTAACAGTTTTTGAAAACTTTGTCGAGCAAAGTCATGATAAAAAATCTGTTACGAGTATATCATGAACATATTTAAGTGGTGGATTCCGTAGAAACGCTGTCATATTATTTGACTTGAACTACCTAATTGTATTTAATCTATTATAATTTTTTGATGAAAATTACATGTTTTCACTATGGAAAGTAACGTCGTTTTCTCACATTTTAGTTATAATTAAACACGGGAATATTCACGTAAAAATTAAGTCGTCTACTACGACTAGTGTTTAATTATAACAAAAATACATGTTTTCATTTAACTGTTTGCAACATTTATACTGCAGCAATCAACTATCAGAAAAAGAACGGGCTATAGTAATTAAAATATAGCTTTTTATTTATTTATTTATTATTATTTACTACCACGGATCGGCAAACGTAGAGTAGGGCGCCCTGCGGCCAGGTGGAGCGACGACCTGCGTAAGGCGGCTGGTAGCAAGTGGATGCGTGAGGCAAAAGATCGTGCCTTGTGGCGTTCGTTAGGAGAGGCCTATGTCCAGCAGTGGACAAACATTAGATAGGCTGATGATGATGATTATTTACTAATTACTAACAGTTTACTCAAGTGACTTTGTATGAAAGCAAAGTCCAAAATCGTGTAGACACGCTACACTATGACTCTATGCCGGCGGCCTGAGAGCAGCGTAAGGAAACTCGACTGTCATTGGACAAATATTTGGCCAAAGTTGATTGTTTGGAATCTTATTGTGGCCAAATATTTGGTCATAGGTGTACTTAGGGGGTACCGCGTGAGACATGAATAATTTGGGGACAAAGGGGTCGTTCATTTACGTTTGCGAGGGAATATTTATTTAATCTGTGCAGTTCGGCAGACAATTTGTAAGGATATAAGAAAAGGGTATGCTAAGCCTATAAGATCTCATTGTCAATGTATCAAGTCGTCAATACAAACTACTTTTACTATGGATCAACCCAGAAATTGCGATAAATTAATCAGTACTGTGCCATAGAAAAAGATCAGTGACACTCAATAATATAGATAAATAAAAACCTATTTATTGTTCACACCAGAAATGAGAAACACAATTACACAAAATGTAGATATGGATTATCTGTTTGTTTTCGCTTTTCAGGGTTTGTCCACATTAAAAGTTGTTCCTTTTGATGAGTCTGAGTAACTACTATGTGTTATTTTTGGCTAATCAAACGTTTTCTTTATAACCTCGTATGGTGATTGAACGCTAATTACAAGGTTATAACGAAAAGAAAACCGCAAATTAAGGAAAAAAATAAGAATGCATATTTTTTTAAGTAGAATTTTAATATAATATAATTATAAGAAAATAATTCCATCATTTTGTTAAAAAATATTCCAAAACGAACTTTTATAAATACAATATTGAGGAATTTAAACCACGATTAAATGAATATGAAATAAAGTGAAATAAATATTGATAGCAAAGCTACGAAAATATGCTATCAATCAAAACTTGGATTGCAACCTTCAATAACAGGCGTTTTTTTAATGGTTTCTGACCATTTAAGGGCAACTGGGCATTCAAAGGCGATTGTCCATTTAGAGGGTATATGCCTTGGCGTCGATAATTATTGTTCTCTAATTGATGACGCTTTGCTCGGGCGAGAAATGATGGGTACCCGGATGGTTGCGTCATAGGTTCCACAAATGCTGAGGCTAGTCCCAACGTGCACATAGCTAGGACCACTGTAACAATTTATTTTATTTTAAAACGGATTATTCCATCCTGTGAGAATCTCCACGTAGTTTTTTCATAGAATTTCGAGTCATTTAGACAATGTTGGTTACGTAAGTATTTCATAATAAATTTGTTATAAATCCCTAGTCTTTATATATTTTCATAAACAAGGGACTGTCAACTCACCTGAATAAAGTTTCATATTGATACCTAAAAAATTGCGTCTAATTATTAGTGTTGACAATGGGCTCGATAAATAGTTCAGTGAAACAGTTAGTTACAATAAATCAGAGAAAATAAAATTCAATATAGCAACATTGTTTTTTGAACACCCAAAATATTCATAAAGCGCCTCGTAGCCACCCTGCCTCGTCAGACTATTTTCTTGTATGATATCTAACAGAACACTGGTCGCATAACTTGAAAGAGCCATAGTCACCGTATAAACAAACGCCAAGGGTTAATTTTTAAATACATTTTTATTATCATTTCAATTTTCTATTTTAGGTTCAGTTTTATAAGTAATTATAATATTATCCTTGAGAAATATTGCAAGCAATTAGATCAACGCACTGTATAGGTATAGTAGAATATCCTGCTCTTTGTTGAATAGATTTGAGTAGGTTGTGGAAATATTTGTTCTATAGACTTAAAACTATTTATGAATTAATACTTACTCACAAAACACAAACAACTACAATAAGAATGTAAGACCCAATGCCTAACATATGTATTTGCTTTTAGCTATTTATAATTATTGTAAAAAATTGAAACACAAATTATGGATAATTAAAATTGATTTGTTTTCTCTGTTTAATTAATTTGATGCCTTGTTTGTTTGGTTTTGCATCATTGCTAAAAAACTTACCTACGTTATTGCCATTTTTAGGGTTCCGTACCTCAAAAGGAAAAAACGGAACCCATTGAGGAACACTTTGTTGTCCGTCTCTCGGTCTGTCAAGACCCTTTTTCTCAGGAACGCGAAAAGGTATGATGCTGAAATTCAAATCAAATACTTGAATCTGCTGTTCCTTGGAGCTGTGAAAAATTTAAATTTCTAAATCAACGCAATCAAAAGATACAACCGTTTATGCCGCTAATTTTCGAACTTACAAGGGAATCAAAACCTACAGAGTACTTCCCGTGAACTCAGAATCTTGAAATTTGGTACGAAGCAACGTTTTATAGCACAGATATAGGAAAAATTGCGAAAAGCCCACATTTTTAGTTACATCATATAATAAAAATATTTTTAATAATTTTAAAATAACTAGTTACTACCCCTTTCCTCATGAACACCTCCAGTTTTCCACATTGTGATGTTATGGATTTCATTTAGCAATAAAAATACCATAACTTTACTCATATACCTATGGCATTGTACAGAACCCTCGGTGTGCGAGTTCGACTCGCACTTGACCAATTTTTTTTAGTAATAATTTTTCATGTAACAGTTTTTGAAAACTTTGTCGTAGCAATTCATGATCCTCTCCAGAGCGCCCAAACGTCAAATGTCTCTACCGTCTTAAGCGTCCAGGTCAAAAAAAATCGTATGACGTAAGTTGGCACATAATGTTTAAATGCCGATATCGACCCAAATTAATAAGAACACATAACGATATTTTTATATATGTATATGGATTAAGCATGAAAGAACAATGGCGACGTCCCATACATTGAATTACCCAGCCTTTTTAACATTTGTAAGCTACGTTCATTAGAGATACTTTTAGCAATGATAACTTATGCCACAAGAATACGTATACAAATAGTATTTAATGTACAGAAGTTGGGAGAAAATAATTGACAAAGGTTAAATTGTGTAGGTAGTTATGTATCCCCCACAGCCCTCTGCTTTAGAATAAATAGCTGACACTGCAGTTAGCCGCCGGTTCTGAGTAACGGCCACCGCAGTGCAGACGCTGAATATGCATTCCTAGATATAAGACCACCTTAGTCGAGTAAGTTTCGTTATAAGTAAAATATGTATTAACATTCATTAAGAATAGAGCCTCTGAATCGGCTACACGTAGTTTTATTTTAGTTTTTAAAAAACCATTTATCTGCTCCCCAAATTTAACTGGCGCAGCCGGTAGGATAACTGGCTGTCCTAACGTGAGTGTCTATACTTGTACAACGAGTTACCGCGTTAGAACGGCAAAGTGCGGTTTGCCTACAACAAAGGTGAAGTGCCGAACAGTTATCCAACGAACTAAATAAATGTGTTAAATAGTGGACGCTGAGAAAAATGATGCTGGTCGGTTGGTGAGTAGACCTTTTCGCCATCCTTGCCTATCCCGAGATTCTCCTCGAATTGTGTAATTAGTATATTCAGACCTTAGTCATCGGTTAGAATTGTGTAATTAGGTTAACTTCATGAATTTGGGTCTCAAATCGATCGGAATTATTGTTAAAATAGTGTAATTAAGTAAAGTAAAAATTATATTTTTGTCAAAAATAGGTTTAACATTTTATAGTATTAAATCGTGTGTGTAAATTGCCTATACCTGCTCATTATACGCTAAAATGATGGCACAACAACAGCAACCATTAGAGTTCAGGGCCATCCCTCGAGAAATATTAAACCTCATCCCCATTTTTGGAGGTGACAAAGCGCAATTAAATTTATACCTGAGAAAATGCGAATATGTAATAAGCAGATATAGAGGTGATGCAGCTCAGGACTTATATGTGTTCAACGCCGTGACAAGTAGACTCAATGACAAAGCGGCTTCGCTCTTGTCCGAACGAGATGACATAAACACCTGGTCCAACCTAAAAGAGGTACTAAAACAACATTTTGGGGACCCGCGAAGTGAACACTGCATAGGTATTGAGTTGGAAACGCTAAAAATTAAATCCGGTGAAAGTTATCTCGATTTCTACAAACGCATTCAAAGTGTTAGATCCACGCTTATTTCCAAGGTCAACATGATAGAAGATATCAATTTACGACGCGCTAAGGTAGTGATATATAACAATACGGCACTTAACGTATTCTTATACAACCTATCCGAAGATATGGTGCGCATAGTCCGGCTAAAAGCACCAACGAGCCTAGAGGACGCTTTAAGCACAGTTTTGGAAGAAGTTAATTTCCTAGACCAATATAACGCGAGAAAACGCATGTACGTCTATAACAACGCCGCGCCAAGGCCAACCTTTTCACCCGCGCACACGGCGAGTGGTTTTAAATTCCAGGCGCCTCCAGTAAACGCCGCGCCTAAATTCAATTTTGGTACACAACCTGCACCAACAAAACCACACCAAGCGCAACCACAAAGTTTTGACTACCGCCCACAGTTTGGAACCGTACCTCAATTTGGGTACCGTCCGCAATTTAATTCAGCACAGCAACAGGGATTCCGCCCTCAATTCGGAACCATCCCTCAGTTAGGCTTTAGAACCCAATTTGGGAATCAACCCCCGACTCAGAGTGGATACAGACCACCGCAACAATTTGGGTATAAACCACCACAGTTCGGATACAGACCCCCACAGACAGGGTACAAACCACCTCAAACCAACCCTCCGCACCTACAATCGACAGACGTATCTATGAGGACAGCTCGTCCCGCACCGCAAGGCTTCAAGCTTAACGAGTTGACAGGTTTAGACGACATACGAGACGCAACAGACACATTCCCTTCAGGAACAACCGGCTGGAAATTTTATAACACCAGCCTCTATAGAGGAAAAGAAATAATAGAACTGAACTGCGACCCTACACTAAAACTACCTCACATTTACATCCCTGAAATTGACGCAAAGTTTATGATAGATACAGGTAGTACTAGAACATTTTTGAGCCCTCAAAAAGCATACGAGTTTTTCTTTCAGAACGTTAAAAACGAACCATTCGAAGTAGTTAGCACACACGCGTCAAGTCGACACAACGAAGTAATAGAGATACCGCTTTTTCCAACCTTCCAGACTAATGAAACTCACAAATTTTACCTATACAACGTCGACTCACGATACGACGGACTAATTGGAAATGATTTACTGAGACAGCTTGGCGCCATGATAGACCTGAAACACTCTGTGCTAATAACGAAAACCACGCGCATCCCTATAATCAATACGAATTTGGATTATGAAATTCAACTGCAACCCCGATCGGAACAAAGAGTCAAAGTACCGATAGACCAACACTTAGGTGAAGCTATATTAGACTATAGAAAGTTTGGCCCGGGAGTACGAATGCCCAGTGCCCTAGTTAACTGCATTAACGGATACGCGACCACCGTTATACAAAACACTTCGGATGAAATAGTAACCCTTACGGTTAAACGACCCTTACAAGTAACTAAGTACACAACCACCAGGTGTAACCTTAATGCGACTAACGCTACTAAAGCTACAGACATACAAATGGACAAAATACTGACTGAAAATCTGAACAAAATAAGACTAGACCATACCAACTCTGAGGAACGCGAGAAAATTTACAGACTCTGTACAGAATACAAAGACATTTTCCACTGCGACAAACTACCTCTTACTTTTACCAATCAAGTAAAACATGAAATTCGAACAAAAAATGAAGACCCTATTTACATGAAACCGTATAGACAGGCCCCTGCCCAAGCAGATGAAATTAACAGACAAGTAGAGAAAATGCTGCAGGACGACGTAGTCCAAGAATCGCACTCTCCGTGGAGTGCCCCCGTACACTTAGTACCTAAAAAGATCGACGCATCAGGAGAACAGAAATTTCGTATGGTAATAGACTACAGAAGACTCAATGAAATAACAATAGACGATAAATACCCACTCCCCAATATAACCGACCTGTTTGACAAATTAGGAAAAAGTACTTACTTCAGCACAATTGATTTGGCAAGCGGCTACCATCAAATAGAGGTTGTAGAGCGAGATAGACAGAAAACTGCCTTCAGCACACAGAATGGTCACTTTGAGTTTTTACGAATGCCGTTCGGCCTGAAAACGGCCCCTGCAACCTTTCAGCGTACAATGGACCATGTCCTACGAGGCCTGCAAGGATTACACTGTATGGTGTACCTTGATGACGTCATCATTTTTTCATCCAGCTTAGAAGAGCACTTACAAAAATTAAGACTAATTTTCGACAGACTGAGACAGACAAACTTGAAGGTACAACTAGACAAGTCAGAATTTTTACGTAAGGAGGTATTATACCTAGGACACACCATCACTAAAGACGGACTGAAACCGAATAATGACAAAATAAATGCAGTAATGAATTTTCCGATCCCAAAGACTACAACGGAAATTAAAAGTTTCCTTGGACTCGTAGGCTATTACAGACGCTTCATACCCAATTTCGCTAAAGTAACCCAACCACTGACGTCATGCTTAAAAAAACGCAACAAAATTATCATTGACCAAAGTTATATTGATGCCTTTAACAAATGTAAAGAACTCTTGACACATGCTCCACTCTTACAGTATCCTGACTATGGAAAACCTTTCATACTGACAACGGATGCTTCAAACGTAGCCCTGGGAGCTGTCCTTTCCCAAGGACAAGTTGGTAGTGACAAACCAGTTGCATACGCGAGCCGTACTTTAAGCGACACAGAAACACGCTATAGTACCATAGAGCGAGAGTTGCTCGCCATCATCTGGGCAACAAAACATTTCCGCCCTTACTTGTACGGACGAAAATTCTTCATCTACACTGACCATAGACCTTTAGCTTGGCTAAACTCTCTGAAAGACCCAAACAGTAAACTGACCCGATGGAGGCTACGCCTTCAGGACTTCGACTTCGAGATAATATATAAAAAAGGAAAACAAAATACAAACGCGGATGCCTTAAGTAGAATCAAAATCAACGCCCTGACTGACGAAGACGCTAATTCAATGAGAGTAAACCTAGACAAAAAACGACAGGACTCAACGACTACGACAGTATCAGAAATAAGCGAGACAATAAGCATATCTGACTCGTCGGAAGCCACCGAGATGCTAACAGAATTGGAAATAGAGAAACCCGTTATACCATCCCCCTCAGGGAGCTCTAAGTCACAGACTATACACTCTGTGGAAGATCTAGATTCAAACGGAATACCGATTTTACATGAAGCCATAGATACAAAACCGAACCAAATCTTAGTATATTCCTGGCTTAAAAATGAACTCCACGTGAAAAACCTATCGTATGAAAAACACAAAATTCTAGAAGTTTTCCTCCCCCTTAATAACGTAGAACTAGTGAAAAACTTCCTCAAGGAATATATTAGACCAAAAATTAAATATTTTATATATTTCGAAAACGAAGAACACCGCATACAATTCAGCAATGTTGTAATAGAAATTTTCAGGAAAGGAACAATAAATATATTTGAATGTACCGAAAGAGTAGTCTGTGTAGACAACGAAAGCGAACAAAAGGCAATAGTTTTAAAATACCACAACGGTAAAACATGCCATCGCGGGATTAAGGAAACATTAGTCAGAATCCGTAGAAATTATTATTGGAATAAAATGGACGAAATTGTTTCAGCTATAATTAATAACTGTGACGCCTGTAAAAAGACAAAGTATGAGCGAAATCCACTAAAACCCATGTTACAATTGACGCAAACGCAGAATGCCCCGTTTCAAGAAATCTTCATAGACATTTTCACAATCGAAGGAAAATATTACCTAACCCTAATTGATGCCTTCAGCAAGTTAGGGCAGGCTATTGAAATTACGAATAAATCCACCCCTGAAGTCGTACGAGCGCTACTGAAATATTTCTCATTCTACGGTATACCCAAGAAAATTAACTCTGACCCCGGTACCGAATTTAATAACGACCTCATGAAAGAATTTCTCAGTCTACACAAAATAGAAAGACACATAGGCACCGTAAATAACCCGAACTCTATGGGACTTGTAGAAAGATTTCATTCAACCATAATAGAGATATATAGACTGGCCAAGTATGAACAAAAATGCACGGATGCCGCGTCCGTCATGACGTACTCAGTCATGGCTTACAATCACGCCATACACACAGCGACAGGATTAACACCCTTCGAAGTTGTCTTTGGACACACCGACACTGATAACCCATTCGACCTAGAACTTGAAAAACTTTACACTCAGCAACTGATTAAAGACCACAAGAAACGAACGCAATTCCTATACGCACACATAGCCGAGAAATTAAAAGCCGGAAAGGAAAAGGTTAGAGAAAAACGAGGCGGCGAAACTAATATAGAACTTCCG
The DNA here is from genome assembly GCA_949125135.1 of Alcis repandata. Lineage (NCBI taxonomy): Eukaryota > Metazoa > Arthropoda > Insecta > Lepidoptera > Geometridae > Alcis > Alcis repandata. Next base: position 934,100 of record OX421225.1, on the reverse strand, counting down.
GAGACCGTCTTCGTAAAAGACATAAATAAAAGAATAAGCAAAGAAAAACCGAGGTACAAAAAGGCAAAAATAATAGGTATGACCGGTAAAAACGTTGTCCCAATTAAAAGAGAAACTGAAAAGAAAAGCACGAAAGCTCCTATTAAAAACATAAAACGCCCTCCGCAGGTGCAGTCTGATGCTAGCGACGTCGACAGCCGCCCTTCATCTTCAATCACTTGAAGGAAACCCGGGACTCCTGCCTGTAAAGAAAGGTCAAGCTTACATACAAACTGACAACTGGACAATTCTAAAAACCATTAAATTAAATAATATCTGGATTGACCTAAAACTCGTCAACTCGAAATTTACTGAATTTCAGCGATTACTTTCATCCAACAAAACTTTCCCTCACAAATTTATTGATATATTCATGCATGCAGAGTATATGCGCGATATAACTATAGATAAATATTACCAGCTAATTCCACAACGCTTCAAGCGAGGATTAATTAATCCATTAGGGTCCATAATTAAAATAATAACCGGTAATCTAGACCATGATGACGCAATCAAATATGATCAGTTGACCTCCGAACTAAGCCACGACCAAACTATTACTTCAAAGAAAATCACTATAGTCTCAAAAATGTTAGATAGCCTCGTAAACGCAACAGAATTAATCTATCAAAACTCGATAACAGTAGACACCCGTTTGAAAAGGGTTGAAGCAATCCTTAAGGAGACAATAACACAAGAAAATAATTTAGCTGAGTCCTCTTATGTGCTAGGACTATATAGTTTGTTTTTAAGTAGCTTTAGAACTATATTCATTAGGTTAAGTGAAATTGAAACCGCACTAGCTCTAAGCAAAAGCTCTATATTACATCAGTCTATTATTAATTCTACCGAACTACTATATCATTTAAAAGTAATAGCGAATTCAGAGAATTTGGTGTATGTACCCACCGAATTAAATTTAGCCAAAATAGAGGAAACTATTTCTGTGAAATCTTATATGAAAAGAGACCAAATCACTTTTGTCATGGAAATTCCGCTAACCGATAACTATAAGTATAATTATTTCAAAATGTACACTTTACCTATTTTCCTCAAACCCACAAACCTAACCGTAGCTATATTTCCTAAATACCCTTACCTATTGGCGAAAGGATTGAAGTACCAGCCGATCGTGAAGCCGTGCCGCCCACTCGCTGCTGGAGACGAGTTCCTCTGCAACGACGACAATCGAGCCTTGTACAGCGGACTCTCTTGTGAAGAGAAACTCATGGTGTACGAGAACAACATCACCAGCTGCAAGCAGTACCCTATCCATATAGAAGACGTAAAGCTGCAGAAAGTTAATGACAACAATTGGATACTTTTCACCAAAGCAGAGATCACCCTTACGGAAATATGTGGGGAAGAAGTCTCTAAACAGCCAATATCAGGTACGTACGTCGTGACGTTAAACAAGCCCTGTGACGTCAATGTTAACGGCCTCACCATCCGACATCACCGAATCTACACCGAGACGGATGCTGTTAAGCCGCTACCCATCATCAAGCTACCGAGACTGCGCGCGACCGAGGACTTATCCGATGCACGCGCACTTAACATGCACGAGGTTGGACTAGACGAAGTGAAATATATGGCTTTCGCCCTAAAAAATAGTGACGTGTTTGAAAAAGTGATTAACAGAGAAAAGGACTCTAAAATCAGTGTTATAGCATTAGGACTCGTAGCACTATGTATAGTTTTAGTTATTCTATATGTTTTATACTTAAAAGTAATTCCGTGTATACAAAATTATCGAGGTCTTTCGCAAATCGAACGCCCCGATAATTTTCCACTTAGGGAGGGAGGAGTTATGTATCCCCCACAGCCCTCTGCTTTAGAATAAATAGCTGACACTGCAGTTAGCCGCCGGTTCTGAGTAACGGCCACCGCAGTGCAGACGCTGAATATGCATTCCTAGATATAAGACCACCTTAGTCGAGTAAGTTTCGTTATAAGTAAAATATGTATTAACATTCATTAAGAATAGAGCCTCTGAATCGGCTACACGTAGTTTTATTTTAGTTTTTAAAAAACCATTTATCTGCTCCCCAAATTTAACTAGGTACATAGAACCTACAATGTTATTATGATTATTACCTAAATAACTACATACCTACTGTAAACGCAGCTCTATTGTGATTGCGTCAGGTATAAATACGAGTATTTGTCTAAAAAATGCGTTTCACTAATAGCTTTACTTACATGATTAATGTTTTTGCAAATGCTATTATCCAGGCCAAATCACCATGCATATGTTCATCAGGAAGCCTGTGATAGTTATGCCTGGGCCACACATAATCGCGAGAATATTCGGGCGATATTCAACGCAAGCGAAATTCATCGCGATAAAACGCTTTGATCTGCGAGAATTTACCGACAGCGGAGCGAAGTCCTCGCAGCTACGTACGAAGCACCGAAGTATACGCGAATACGTGGCTACACACGTCGGGATAACGTGAATCTTCGGGTTATCGCGATGTGTGCGGCCTAGGCATTAGAATAACACGATTGTCGGTATGTCGGTTGACTACCGAAAATGACGTGACATTAGTTGACATTACTGACAGATGACTGACAAAATGCAGCGTATTGCGATTCATTTCACGAACCTGAATTAAATTGACTAATTGGTTAAAAATTTGAACTTTTGAGTCCCTACTTCTAAAAATATACGAGACCTATAAAATAATTAGAGAAATATTATCATTTAAAACAATCATAATAACATTAATATACGGAGCCTGGTTTTTTTTTATTCAACTGGGTCACGCGTCGCCATCCTTCTTTCCTTTTTTTGTGTAAATAAAATAAATAAGATTTAATAATGAGTGGAAATGTTTCAGACTGTCTAAACACACTAACATGTAGGTAAATTTACACATTTATGCTTAAAAAATCATTTAAAAATGTTTATGAGGTAATAAATAGCTTAAAAAAATATAATAATATTGTTTAATAGTTGTTTTATCAATGATAATAATTGTTAAAAAATTACCTTTCCTCATAAAATTAGTCGAAAAAAAAGTTTTGAAATTTGAGTTAGAACGTAAAATTCGAATGGCCAGCTTCAAGTGGTCTTTTGTTTTAAAAATTGAGCGAATTTATATGTGTTTGCGTAAAGCCGGCTGTACACATGGGGCCAAGGTGTTGGGCCAACGTGTTGGGCAAAAATGATGGATAACCAAGATTGCTGTTCACACATTGGCTTACTGATCATTCTGCATTGGCGCTTCAAAGATGGACGTATTAGTTCTTGCAGCCGCGGCAATTTATTTATACAGTGCGTTTAATTATTACGTAGGTAGGTACAATGTGCACCAAAGTAGAGTGACTAAAAAGAAATGGCGCAAAAGAAGGTGGTGGATGGTGACTATTCATCGGAATAGAATGAGGTAAATGTGTTATTAGTCATTATTGATATACATGCTGATAATAATTTAACTTAATTAACATGGGAACTTGAATTTCACTCACGCGCAACGATACTGTCTCCGCTGACGAGTAACAACGAACTGAACAAGACACCAACGTGTGAACGCTGTTTGCGGAGCGCGCCAAGATCCTTTGATGTGTGCACAAAAAACCGACACTATTCGGATGGCCGCCAATGTTGGCGCCAACTAGACCAATTAAGCCAACATCCAGGTAGCTCTCTACACGTTGGCCCAACACGTTGGTCCAACACCTTGGCCCCATGTGTACAGCCGGCTTAATATATTGGCCGATTGTTTCATTGGCTCCAATGTCGTATAGGTACATTGGAAAGAGACAAATATTGTTTTGGCGTTTCTTTTAAGCATTATTTGGAACAAGTACTGAACCACCGTTTAACGGTGGCGGGGCGCTTATCGGGGGTAATAAAGTCCACCGTTTTACGGTGGTGGCGCTTGAGAGGAAAAAATCTGTTACGAGTATATCATGAACATAATTATGTAAGTGGTAAGCTTCCGTAGAAAGACTTGAACTAATTGGATTTATCTATTTTAATTTTTTGGTGAAAATTACATGTTTTTATTTAACTGTTTGCAACATTTGTACTGCAACAATCAATGCTTATCAGAAAAGAACGGGCTATAGCAATGAAAATACATCTTTTTTTTAATTTTATTTAGTTTACTCAAGTGACTTTGTTTTCATACAAAGTCACTTGAAAGTCACTGAAATCGTGTAGACACGCTCTACTATGACTCTATATATATCTATAAAATACGCCCTGTACGCGAGTATACCAACATACAAACAAACATCCGGGCAGATGAAAAAAATATTGCCAGTTGTTGCAGAGATGCTTCGCTCGCTCGGTCCATAACACGATTATAAGAAAACTATCTACCAATATTTTTAAATAATGCCAAAACAAACTTTAATGAGACGCTAATATTGGGTCATGTAAACCATCATTAAATGAATATAAAATTAAGTGAAATATTTATTTATAGCATAGCTACAAGAACCAATAACCTAATAACCTAATCCGTCCACCACCCCATCTCCTGTCTTTCAATGGTAACTGACCATTTAAGGGCAATTGTCTATTTAGAGGGTATATGCCTTGGCGTCGATAATTATTATTCTCTAGTTGAAGCCTTGCTCGGGCGAGAACTGATGGGTGCCCGGATGGTTGCTTCATAGGTTCCATAAATGCTGACGCAAATCCCAACGAGCACAAAGCTAGGAACGCTGAAACAATGATTATTATTTTAAAACTGATAAATCCACCCTGTGAAAATATCCACGTAGTTTTTCATAGCATTTAGAGTCATTTAGACAATGTTACGTTTCGTATTTACTTTATAAAATTTATTAAAAATATGTTATAAATCTCCAGCCTTTATGTATTTTCATAAACAAGGGACTGTCAACTCACCTGAATAAAGTTTCATATTGGTTCCTAAAAAATTGCGTCCAATTATTACTGTTGACAATGGGCTCGATAAATAGTTCAGTGAAACAGTTAATTACAATAAATCAGAGAAAATAAAATTAAATATAGCAACATTGTTTTTGAACACCCAAAATAGATATTCATAAAGCGCCTCGTAGACCCATCCTGCCTCGCCAGACAATTTTCTTGTATAAAATTTATCAGAACACTGGTCGCATAACTTGAAATTTGAGCCAAAGTCACCGTATAAAGGCCAAGAGTTAATTTTCAAATACATTTTTGTAGTAATAAAGTAGGTTTAGTTATTATAAGTATAATAAATATTATCCTTGAAAAATATTGCAAGCAATTAGATCAAGGCACTGTATACACTGTATACTCGTAGGTATAGTAGAATATACTGCTCTTTGTTGAATAGATTTGAGTAGGTTGTGGAAATTTTTGTTCTACAGACTTAAAACTATTTATGACTTAAAATACTTACTCACCGAACACAAAAAAACGACAATAAGAATGCAAGACTAAATGCCTAGCGGAAGTATTTGGTTTTAGCTATTTATATTATTCCAAAAAATGTAAACACAAATTATGTTTATTCAAACCTTCAAACGGACGCGTGGTCATTTATAGCGTTCATAAGCTTTGCGTTAAGACACAGTTTGTCCAAAAAAAACTTAAACTAATCTAAAAACCAAATTATAGTTTACAAATAACGTCTATTTTCGTGTGATTGGACAACAATTTGGCAACATTTACATCTGCAGGTCATTTGGCATTAACATTTACTTCTGCAGGTGTCATCGATTCTCAATGTTACTTGTTATTTTTGTTATTTTATCCCAATAAACAGATTTATTGTTATTGTTATTGTTATTGTTATTTACTAGATTTAAATAGTACGAGCTGCCTCACATTGTTGTAACCGGCATTCTAGATGATAAATATTAGTTTACCGGAATAATCCAAAAGGTTAACTGTCTGTGTAGTAGGTAAATGTTATCCAAATCAGTTCCGTTTTTGCGTGAAGGAGTAACAAACATTATAACATGAAAACTTTAATTTTTTTATTAGTAGGAAGCAGAATAACACGTTTTGCTTTAAAGTAGATAGTTTCCTTTAGAACTAGACTGTGGTCTAAAACTTTTAAACCTTTCGCACTGAGCTCAGATTCAGTATTGTCAGCTTTTTGTTGTATTTGCGCAAGTATGTCACATTTACGGAATGATCTAGCAGTCGTTTCTTATAAAAAAAAAAAACTATTTTAAGCTTAGTTCGATAATATTTTAATTAATTTTCGCGCGTAACTTTTTCGACAACAGGCGTGCGACGTCTTTTTGATGTCTGCTCCGCGGCTGAAACAAATACGATTTCTGCGTTCCGTGGGCTGCGTTCACAGTAAAACAATGACAAGCTACCAGTAGCTTTTCGTTGTTTCACTGTGAACGGAAATCCGTGAAGGGAGCATTCATGCATTCATTCATTCATTCATTCATTCATTCATTCATTCATTCAACAAGTAACATTCATATTATAAACAAAAATGTGTCAAGTGCGGTCGATTCGACGCCGCGCGAGCACTTGAGAGTTAATTTTTGATATGTTTTCTTTCTCCATTACCTATTATTGTAAAAAATAATTTGATGACTTGTTTTGCATTATTGCCATAAGAATTACCTACATACACTTCTTTTTGTAACAAAATTTCATGAAACAGTTTTTGATAACTTCATTTCAACTTCAAGGGACCGAGGCAGCCGATGAGTGTGCCAGATAACCCCGTGCCCAAACTCCGGGTCGAGTGAGTGACGAGTGAGTGCGTCGCTACACCAGCACTTCTCTCTAACAACATCGCAGCCCGCCTCGCTTGCGGTGCCGCCCACACAACCTTCCTTTCCAGACTTCCTGTCGCCTTAACCAAGTCGTGTACCAGCAAGCTGAAGAAGGCTAAATACCAAATTCGAATTTGATAACTTTATATAACTATTTAAAAATTACGACTTGTTTGGCTCAGCGGTAGTATATCCGCCTTATGAGCCAGAGGTCCCGGGTTCGATTCTCGGCCGGGCAGATGTTCGAATGATGAATTGAAATATCTGTTCTAAATCTGGGTGTTAGTTGTCCTTGTCTTTATGTGTTCCATGGCATCCCCGACACAGGGTATCCTAGTGGAGAGCTATTCAAATGTGACGGATTGGAATACAAATAAATAAATTAGCTGTTATGTTATGCTGTTTAGTGTCTATCCATCTATCCGTCTGCCGGTCTATGTATATTGTCACGCTTGTTTATTCACAGATTTTTCCAAATCCCAGTAGTCTTACCAGTTGAACTACTGGGAATTTCCTTTTTGCAAAGCGCGAATAAAACGAAAAATAACCTATCATCGAATAAAAATATTCAAAATCGTTATGAAGTTTCCAAGAACTTGATCCGGAATCGCGCACCTTTTTCCGTTTAATGTTGCCATTTCGTTTTTCCATGGTCATCTTCATTTTTTACGTGTTATTCAAAATTAAACATCTAAAGGCACTTTCTGGAAAATATGGAACAGATCACTTGGCAACAAACTTTACACACAGTGAACTATGAAATGATGAAAATAGTATAAATAAGTAGATAATAATTATATTAGATTAATTTTATGAAACTCTGCCTGGTCTTGTTGGGGTTCCATAGTTAAATTATTTTATACGTACTGACAAACTGACATACTGAATCAACATACTGAATTGTTTTTTTCCTTAAGTTAAGTATATGATTGTATAAGCGAAAGGTATAATTTCATGGCTGGCTTAATCACATTAATTTCGACTTCAAATAGCAATAAAGTCGCAAATTTTACACTAAATACGTACAATACACGTGTCATGTTCATTTAATTGATATTAATTACGTTTTGTTAAAATTAAATTTGCATAAAATATGTCCTTATCAAATTACATGACTTTTTCCGTGTACTTTAGAAATGCATACATGTATCACGAAGCGGAATAAATTTAATTTTCTCGAAATTAATTAAAACACGTTCAATGTTCATGAATAGTTAATTACCTTTATTGTTATCCTTTAATTAAAGCTGGGAATTATTGGTGTGAAACATAATATAAAAGCATCATTATGAGGCACCATTTCTTAAGACAATTGTAAATACAAAGTCTTAGCACATTTTAAAGATAACCATGTTAATACTGAGTAAGTTTTTAATTAGTTAATCTACAAAGAAAGAAAGCTTTTCTATTCATCCAACTCCGTACAGCCAAAGAAAGGAACATACTGCCGCATGCCGGCTTCGTCGTTTCCTGAGAAATATAATCTGGGTCGTTCAATGTCAGAATGAATAGATCTGTATAAGTCGGCGTCGAAGTCGGCTTGGACCACATTGTCGCAAAGTTCAATGAACTTGAGATTCAAATTATAAATTCATGGTTATAAAGAAAGGGTATGCTAAGCCGAAAAGGGCTTATACCTACTCGTAGAATCATCATTATTAACAACTTTTACTAAAGGAAAACCCGGAATTCGCGAGAAAAAGTCAGCTGCTCCATACATTTTGTCGGGTATCATTGACATTTTCCAATAGAAAAGCTGATTTTTTTTCGTAATTTCAGGGTTGATGATGAGTACTATGAGCCCTTTTCGGCTTAGCATACCCTTTCCTTATAGCCCTGCATAAGCTGCGCCTCTCGGAATCGCCCACGCGGTTATGAAAGACAGTGACGATGCTGATAACAAGAACATTATTTTACAAAACAAAAAACAAAAACCGACTTCAAGAGACCGACTATTGAGTTATTCATCTATTTGTCGCGCACGTACTTAATGCAAATTTAAGACTTATATGGTTTTCTCATAGATACCATTATCAGAACTGGACTAAATGGGACCAAATGGGAAGCGTCAGCTTTCTAATAAAAAAAGAATCATCAAAATCGATTCACCCAGTCAAAAGTTATGAGGTAACAAACATAAAAAAAAAAAATAATAAAAAAAAACATACAGTCGATTTGATAACCTCCTCCTTTTTTTAAGTCGGTTAAAAAGTAGCTTATGTCCTTTTCTGTAGCCTTGACAACGTGTATCCAAAACTTTATGATGAAAAGATGATTTTTCAAATGAGTTTCCACGAAGAATTTCGTAGTAATGACGATCAAAGACGTTATATATTTAGTTTTAATAGTAGGTATACGTGAGCTGTTGAATCAAGTTCCTTTGAAAAATAAATGTTACATATACTTAGTAACTTTCTTCTTTCTTCATAAATATCACCTAAAATAATTTCTAATGTTATATTTTCTCTTCTACTCAAATATTATTTACTTATCTGTTTCAGTTTTTCTTATCACGATCCTTGTAGTTGATATATCAGCCTCTCCAGATTCCTGCCTAGATGGCGATTGCTTGACAGTTGACACTCAACACCCGTGTAGCAAGAAATGCTAAGAATCAACCTTTCGACTTTATAAAACTACATCAACAATTACCGCTTCAACTGCCCTTACAACAACGACAGGGACAACGGCAACAACCGCGACAACCCAAACAACAGTTCCGGCAACCATATCAGCAACCACGCCGCCGGCAAATACTATATTTTCCACCAACAAAACGATGACATTCGTATTAACAGAAACCACTGCAAATGCTACCTCTATACCTGCCAATTAAAAAAAAACTAAATTAACTTCATTCTGGCTTTTTCAAACTCATACAAAATACAAACATTTTCAAAACTAAAGCAGCTAATCAAACGGGGATGGTCAAGATACAAAATAATATTTTAAAAGTTTTGTATTTTATAAAAAGTTTATCTAATTATGCCTTAATTGTTTTATCATTGTATCATATTCATTTAATATAATTATTTATTATTTTTGCCAAAATAGGGTACTACAGTCACATGAAGGCGCACGAACGGAGCCTTGGTGTGTCTTAAATTAACAGAAACGGTGGTCGCCATGGCTGAAATCAGCTAGGAGGATTAGTTAGTTAGTTAGTTATAATTATAATACCATAAAAAGACCACCAAAGTTCAATTAAAAATCAATGAATATTAAAACCTTTCATTAATTTTTATGTCCTAACTAGCTGCACTAGCTGCATTAGTTTCTTTTACTTTTAAACCTTTCCTGAACTTCTTCAAATATTTCAAGATCAAAATTAGCGAAATTGGTCTAACCGTTCTCGAGTTATAGCCAGACAAACGAACAACGATTCATTTTTATATATAAGAAGATATACGAGGTTCATGACAAAATAAATTGGATAGGTACTCAAAAGTTTGAGTTTATTCTTTATTTAAGTTATCAATTTTTTCGAAGTATTCACCGTGAACACGTATAATATATTCCATTCATCTGAACCACTTGGAAAATACTAATGACCACTCTTCTTTGGACACCTCAGAAATTTCATAGTTGAAAGAAGGCATCTTCTTTGTTCTCAAATCGCTCGCGTTTTAATTTTTCTTTTTTTTCGGAATAAGATAAAAATCACAGGGTCAGGGGACTATGGCGAGTGAGGCAGATTAATGATGTTTTTTGAACTGAAATAGTCAAGTATTCTGGCAGAAGTGTGCGGGGCAGCGTTGTCGTGGTGCCAGAGCAGGTGCTGGGTTCCTGACTTCGGCCGCTTGTCCCACCAAGCTGACAACACTCTTGGGCACAAACTGTCACATACCATTCTGAATTAGCTGTCCTTTGATCTTCTAGCACCACCGTAGCAATATATCCCGTCTTGCAGAAAAATGAGGCAACCATTTGTTTCTGTGTGCTAATTGCTTTGTGGTCGGCGACATTTTGTTGGAGTCGGCACATTTTGCAGAAACATTGGAATCGAATTCTAAATAATAATTTCAAATATGAGTAAAATCTGTCAAGAGGTTAATAAGCTAAAAGACTGAGTGTCGCAAAAAAGTTTTCGCGTGATCTACGGTTTGCAGAACTACTAGTATAGTTATAGACTTATTGAGATATCATACTTAGTTTTTTTTTTACGTGAACAAGTCCGCGTTTGACTACCAACTCGCCTGACATGAGTGCCTAAGATTTATATGTATACCTACTGGTGCTGCTAAGCGTAGCGTGCAGACTTTATTTAAAGATGACGATAATTGATATTAGACATAAACGAAAAGGTTGAATGGTGTCAAAATATTATATATACATATATTAAGTAGTCACCATCTTAGACAGAGTTCCTAACGTTCAGTAATTTGTTTACCATTGCTTAGACTAATTTTCATGATATACCTGATGGTATAGTAATATACCTACTTATCATAAATAAGAAAAAGTTTTGATTTGTGCAAAAAGGATTCTACTATAGATTACCACGGTTGATTTTTAAAGATAGAATCCCATGTTATGTCATCTGCCGTGGCACAAAATGACTTGGTGACCCAGGGCTTAGTGTTTACATGACTTACGACAACTAAAACTTAAAAAAAAACTAGTTAGAACCCAATTTAATTTTTATGTTTTAATCATGGCTACTATTCCCCTCATAGTTGTAGTCTCTCATTAATCCAACTTGTAGTCTGTCATGAATCCCAACTAATAAGTACACCCCCGATTTTTTTTTTAAGCTGCTGCTGCTGTCCTACATCTTCCGATAGCCCATTCTTCATTTTGTTCATGGACTCGAGCACTGACTTCGGGATTTTGAATTTAAGTTTAGTATTGCGGCGAGCTGTCTCGTCCCCGCTGACTTGTCTTGCGATGCGACTTCTCGTTTCTGCGAAGCAGTCTCCGTGAACACACGGAGAGAGCGACGAACATTCTTCCACTAATGCAGCCAGAATGAAAAGGAGAACTGAAATGAAGCAGCAGTCAGCTCGTCATAGATATATTATTATCTGTTATAATAGCAAATAATATGGCCTCCTTCTGTGAGGAATTGGTGTCGCAGAGGGAGGCCGAGGAGAGCGGACACGGGGGCGAGTCAGGCCAGTCGGGCCAGTAAGGCTCGCCTCCGTCTCCGCTAGGAGGGCCTGGAGTGGCCTCCTTCAGTGGTGTCGCAGAGGGAGGCCGAGGAGAGCGGACACGGGGGCGAGTCAGGCCAGTTGGGCCAGTAAGGCTCGCCTCCGTCTCCGCTAGGAGGGCTTGGAGTGGTGGGTGTGGGGACACCCGCTGCTTCGCATTGGGCCCTCCAGGGTGGTCGACGCGTCTGATGTTCCGACGCGTCGCCACGAAGTGGGAGGGGGTGGCTAACACCCCCTACCCGAGGCGGGTCCGCCCTAGGACAGACGTCGGCTGGGCGGGGCTGCGGTGATTTAATGGGCCCGTGGCTCCGCCCATTGCCGGAGAGGAACATCCCAGGGTTTTTAGTGGGTATGCCGCCACTAGGGCGGAGACTCCCACATAACCACCCTGCCCTCCCCGGGGCGGGCGTGGTATCCATAAAGGATTTTCCCTGGGTCACAAAAAAAAAAGGTACTATTAACATAATTAAAAACAAAATATTTATCTTGGTAATATTCTGATTCAAAATTAACTTTAAGGATTAAAAAAAAAATAAGTCCTAATTTCAATAATATATATTATATTGTTAGGAAAATGCCATCTTTTTTTCTAAATATTTTTTATTTATAATGGTGTAGGCCGATAATATCTAGACTAGAAGTTCCCGACCATGAGGGCATGCCTTCTTGAGGGGCATATACATATATGTTAGATATCTCAAGGGAGGCGAATAACTTTTGCAATAAATATTACTCAAAATAAACTTTGGAATCAAAGGTGTGATTTAAGAGCTGACATAAAAAGTTGTGAATGTGAAATTAGAGGAAGTGGGGCATGAGCATGATCACTTATATTACTTATTATATGTATAATACGGGAAGGCTGAACAAAACGAGGCTGCCAAACCCAGGTGCCCCACCGAATCTTTTATAGTTTCTGAGATAGCTCTATGTGGCATACAAACAGACAGACAACGGTCACAAAGGTTATTTTAACCATTTGGTACTAAACTCTAAAAATATACATTGACAGTACATACTGGATAACAGGATAACACGCGAGGATGATGAGAGGTTCTTCATTATTTGTGAATAGCGCTGCAAATATCAACAATATGATACGGTAATTTTAAATACTATACAGCCTACTAGATATTTACTATAAATTATAACGGTTTAAGTTTCATACAAGTTTAGCTAAATATCAGGGTGGTTCAAGAGACCGACTATTGAGTTATTCATCTATTTGTCGCGCACGTACTTAATGCAAATTTAAGACTTAAATGGTTTTCTCATGGATACCATTATCAGAACTGGACTAAATTGTAATGGGACCAAATGGGAAGCGTTAGCTTTCTAATAAAAAATGAATCATTAAAATCGATCCACCCAGTCAAAAGTCATGAGGTAACAAACATAAAAAAAAAACATACAGTCGAATTGATAACCTCCTCCTTTTTTAAAGTCGGTTAATGAATGATTTTCTTTGATGATGACTTTGATGACAGACTTTGTTTTAACTACTTACAGTTTTGAAGCTATATTTCAATTTCAATTACTTCAAAGATTAAGTAAACAATTAAAAAAAATAGAAGCACATCCGCCCGTTAACAAATTACCTATGTAATTAAATTATGTGACTTTTGAAAACCACTTAAATATCGTTGCATTAATCACATTTTTTTTCCAAATTAATAACCTTGTACATGATAATAGGTACATTGATTTCAGTTGCTGTGTACAAATTAATTCTTAGTTATCAAATTAGTTAACCTTAAAAAATTTACCTTTCCATTCAAAAGTAACAGATGCCTCAACATAAACGTTAGGCTTATTCCAATTCACCCTTCCTCTTTGACTTAATACTCTTCAAGAAGTTTTTTTTTTAATTCAATGGTAAGCTTTCATTTGACCTCCATCACGCCTGAGTTGATGGTAACCAACGACGCGGTCGACGATAGAGCACGCTTGCCCAGAAGAAACCGATCCAGTCACGACTTGAACACACCCAGAGTAAATCTATCGGGAAACACCCAATCGGGCAGAGAATTCCATACTCTAGTGGTTCGCACAATAAACGTGTAAAATCAAAGCGTTTCGGACGAGTATTTGTTATAGCAACCGGAAAACGATGATGCTTTTTTGTGTAATTTGTAGTCCAATAGTAGAGAACGGCCCACGAACTTTATATGAGAACACCTTTTAAATTTTTATATTAGCCATTTCACATTTTCATCTAGATCATCTCAAAATATAATATTATGTTGTGTCTAACCGGAGAACCTGTTCATTATTTTATTGGTAAACATTTTAAAACGTATGCGTATGAAATCAGCGTCGTCATTCAAGACAAGTATGTTCTCTATAACATTTTCTACAATATTGTTCTTAGATGCATGTTGATAGCACTTATGGTTTTCGAGATAAGCTGATACTAATTTCAGGCCAAACCAAAAAACTGACAATTTCTCTTAAAAGGCCTCGGCGAGCAGTAGATGATATCATAAGTTCATAAATAAGTTTTCCCGAAGTTTTCAACATCGCTAAATCCGACAACCTCAAGAAACACATTGAAAAATGACTCCTTGTGCATCAAATCGTATAAAATGTTGATGATGGCTGACGAAAAATGGATTCTCTCGTATCTCAGAAACGGTGAGAGATAGAGGGGTACACCTACTTTTGAAATGTAGATCAAGTATGGACCTTTCCTTTAATGATAAAAAAGATAGCCGTCATACAAAAAAGTTTGACAGTCATACCTACAAATAAACACAAAAAAAGGAAATGCTCATAGCTGTGGAACCGCTGTAGATAGATGGAGTGTGCTTGAACAAATATCATAGGGATTTATGAGGACAATCGAGATTTAGCATTAAAAATCCAAGATGGCGGATTTCATATTTTCGTCAAATTTCAATGGATCTTCCTAATTTTGAAGTAATCCCAGGATGGTGATATTTTGGATCCGGGAGCTCTTAAGGTCCTTAAACCCATTCCTAAAATTATTTTTTTGATTCAGCCATTTTTCAAGATGGCTGCCATACACTTGAAATTTTCCAAATACCAGTTTGTATGGAAAAGGTCTTAAAATTTTTAAAATCTAAAAATCTTATTTTACAAACAAATGAACACACTCCAGAAATTCCTACATATTAAATCACCCTCCTCTGGTAGAGGTAAGAGGTAATACTGGAGGTAAATTGTATTTTTTTTCTGTGGTCTGCCATTAATGTTAGCATATCTTGAAAACTATTTTAAGTCCTATCAACATAAATCCAATCCATAGAAAAATCCATAGAAAATTTAAAAAGAACATTCTTGTCCTAAATTGTTTCCTCGTAGCTAGAACCGTTTTCGTATAAATCTCAAAAAACATATTTTGGGACACAAAAAGAGGGGGGAGGAAGGGAAACAATCATCTCTCGAGGTGTTTCTACTTCGGGATTTAGGTACGCAAACAAAATCTACATGCAAGCCAAATTTTGTGCTTTCTGCTGTATGGAACCGTATTTTAAATGAATCAACGTGTTCGACAAGTAGCTTCAAAAAATGTTTTTAACGCCTGGCAAATTTTTGAAGTGCTTGAAGGTAAATAGTTTTCAGTATTCAGGATTTTTCAGGATTTGTTCATTTGTTTCTAAAATAAAATCTTAAGATTTTTAATTTTTTAAGACGTTTTCATACAAACTGGTATTCTAAAAATTCGGAGTGTATGGCAGCCGTCCTGAAAAACGGCCGAATCAAAAAAAATATTTTAGGAATGGGTTTAAGGACCTTAAGAGCCCCTAGATCCAAAATATCACCATCCTGGGATTACTTTAAAATTAGAAAGATCCATTGAAATTTTACGAAAATATGCAATCCGCCATCTTGGATTTTTGTTACTAAATCTCGATTGTCCGTATAAACCTCTATGATATTTGTTCAAGCACACTCCATCTATCTACAGCAGTTCCACGTTCTATGACCATTTCCTTTTTTTGTGTTTATTTGTATGACTGTCAAACTTTTTTGTATGGCGGCCATCTTTTTTTATCATTTCCCTAAAAAGGTCCATACTTGATCTACATTTCACATAAATAAGAAAAAGGTTTGATTTGTGCAAAAATGATTCTTCTATAGATTACCACGGTTGATTTTTAAAGATAGAATTCCATGTCATGTTATCTGTCGAGACACAAATGACTTGGTGACCCAGGGCTTAGTGTTTATACGATTTGGGGCAATTAAAACTTAAAAAAACTTTTAGGTATATGTTAGTTGGAACCCAATTTTATTTTTTATGTTTTAGTCATGGCTACTATGCCCCTCATAGTTGTAGTCTCTCTCTTATTAAGGCCATCTAACAAGTACACCTCCTCCAAGCTGCTGTTGCTGTTCTACATCTTCCGAAAGCCCATTCTTCATTTTGTTCATGAACTCGAGCACTGACTTCGGGATTTTGAATTTAAGTTTAGTATTGCGGCGAGCTGTCTCGTCCCCGCTGACTTGTCTTGCGATGCGACTTCTCGTTTCTGCGAAGCAGTCTCCGTGAACACACGGAGAGAGCGACGAACATTCTTCCACTAATGCAGCCAGAATCAATAGAAGAACTGAAATGAAGCAGCAGTCAGCTCATCATAAATAACAGAACTATCACAAGGTCAATTAAAAACAAAACATTTATCTTGGCAATATTTTGATTGAAAAAAAACTTAAGGGATTAAAAAAAATGAAGTCCTAATTTCAACTTATTTTTAGGAAAATGCCAAATTTTCTAAAATAATTTTTATTTCTAAAGGCCGATAATATTTAGACTAGAAGTTCCCGACCATGAGGGCATGCCTTCTTTAGGGGCATTTACCTATGTTAGATATCTGAAGGGAGGCGAAAAACTTTTGCAGTTAAGAAAAAATAAATTAGCGCGTAAAATAAATTTTACTCAAAATAAACTTTGGAATCAAAGGCTGTCATAGAAAGTTGTGAAAAATTAGGGGAAGTGGAGCATAAGCACTTATATTTCGAGGAGGCTCAACAAAACAAGGCTGACAAAACCATTAGCCCAACAGGATCTTTTATAGTTCCTGAGATAGCTCGCTGTGAATACAAACAGACATACAACGGGCACAAATTATTTAATTATTTATTTCAATTAGAACCGCTTATACGACTTACACAAATGATAAGTATACAAAAATTGTTACTTAAATACAATTGAAAAGTTAAAAATATCCACAAAAAGGAAAAACATATTTTTTAGTACTGAACTCGAAAAAATAAACAATGACAGTACATACTGGGTAACAGGATAACACGCGAGGATGATGAGAGGGTCTTCATTATTAGTGAATAGCGCTGCAAATTTAATATCAACAAAATGATAAGGTAATTTTAAATACTGTACTAAATATTCATTGTAAGTTATAACGGGTTAGGTTTCGTATTAGTTTAGCTAAATATATCAGGGTGCTACGAATGGCCTAAAACTAACGCCAGGTTCTAGGCTTGTTCTGCTTATGCCTCTAGTTTTTTTTCCCGAAGGGTAAAGAACGGGAAACGTTTCATTTAGACCCTCTGAGAGGATAGCAAGAATTATTTTTCCACGTAACTTAACAAACCGACATAATAAATGAATGACTTTCTTCAGACTTTGTTTTAACTACTTACAGTTTTGAAGCTATATTTTAATTTCAATTACTTCAAATATTAAATAATTAAAAAAAAATAGGAGCACATCCGCCCGTTAACTAATTACCTTTATAATTAAATTATGTGACTTTTGAAAACCACTTAAATATCGTTGAATTTAATTAAAAATCACAAGCTATTCTCCAAATTAATAACCATGTACACGATAACATTGATTTCAGTTGCCGTGTACAGATTAATTCTGAAATAATTAAAAAATACACTTTAAAAATTTTCCTTTTAATTTAAAAGTAACAGATGGCGTAACATATACACGAGGCTTATTTGATTTCACCCTTCAATACCTTAATACCCTTTAAAAGCTGGGCGTCTTGAATAAGGTTAGGCGGTATTTTTTTTTTTTTATTCAGTTATAGGCTTGCGTTTGACCGCCATCTCGCCTGATGGTAAGCAATGATGCGGTCTACGATGGAACACGCTTGCCTAGAAGGAACCGATTCACTCGCGACTTGAAGACACCCAAATTATATCCATCGGGAAACACCCACTCGGGCAGAGCATTCCACACTCTGGCAGTGCGCACAATAAAAGTGGAATCAAAGCGTTTAGTACGAGTTTTCTGTATATCTACCATAAAACGATGTCGGTTTTTTGTGCCCTTTGTGGTCCGATAATAGAATGGGCTAGAGGGAATAAGGGCATGCAGGTCAGATGCACACTCCCCGAAATGTATCCGATAGAATACCGACAGACTACCAACCTTTCGGCGATGCTCGAGACTCTGGAGCTGAGTCCGAACAAGTGAGTCTTGTCTTTGCCTATGAGCTTTTTGGCACGTTTCTCAATGGACTCCAACGCCTCAAGCTGGTTGATCCGTCCCAAAGGTGCGAACAATACTCCATGCACGACCGAACTTGTGCTATATATAGTGACAGCAGCTGTTCCTGCGTAAAGTACCGCCTCACCTTCGAAAGGATACCCAGCTTTTTGGCAGCCAATTGAGCCTTCACACCGGAGCAGTTGCTTACTCTCTATCAAGCACAAGTCCGATTGTGTGTGGAATACTGCTGCCATCTTTAGGACGGTCCAGCCAATTACCAGTTCGACTTATAGGCGATAAGAAGTTGGTAGACAAAAAGCTTCTCAGTCTTGAGCACCGTCGTAAGGTAGCGAGTCTATTGATTTTTAACAGGATTCATTTCGGAGAATGTGCTTCAGAGCTTCATGATCTTATCCTATCATCCCTTTTTCCCAACAGGACAAGTAGAAAGACGCCATACTACCACCCATACACCGTGGATTTTCCTTGGATTCGTATGAAACGTTTTGAATCTATGTTTCTGATCCATACAGCCAGGGAAAGGAATAAACTGCCGGCTTCCTTGTTTCCTGAAAGATATATTCTTGGGCTTTTCAAGGTCAGAGTGAATAGGTATCTTCAAAGTCTGCGTGCTTCATCTTCGATCACATCGTCGTTTACCAACCGGCGAGTTGGTGGTCAAACGCGGCCTTAGTCACGATAAAAAATATACCCTTCTAAAAGTTTTTTTTTTAATTTAATGGTAAGCTTTCATTTGACCGCCATCACGCCAGAGTTGATGGTAAGCAACGACGCGGTTGACGATAGAGCATGCTTGCCCAGAAGAAACCGATTCAGTCACGACTTGAACACATAGAGTAAATTTAACGGGAAACACCCACTCGGGCAGACATTCCACACTCTAGCGGTTCGCACAATAAACGTACCTATAATCAAAGCGTTTCGGACAAGTATTTGGTACAGCAACCAAAAAATGATGACGCTTTTTTGAGTCCTTTGTAGTCCAATAGTACGAGTAGAACGGCCCACGAACTTTAGATAGGAATACCTTTTAAAACTTTAGATTATTTATTTCACATTCAAATCTAGATCCTGGATCAACTAAGAATAATATGTTAAGTGTCTAACCGGAGAACCTATTTTTAACACGCTTTTATTAGCTTCACCTGTATGTTTGTATGTTTGTATGTTTGTATGTAACCGACTCCTTTGAGTTCGATTTTGACCCACTTTAAACGGTCAGATTTCTTTCAAACTTTGTAGATATATCGAGGACCGATGACAATATACTAAACAAATCGTGTTTTTTAGTTTTTTTAACACGCTTTTTCTATAAAGTTTCTTTAACTTTTAATACCGTTTAATTTACAAATGGTAATTTCGTCACTCGTGTTAGAGAGCAAAGTGGCGCAGTGGAAGCGTGCTGGGCTCATAAGGGTGACGAATCAACATCGAGCTGTGCTGCGCTGTACTGCGCTGTGCTATGTTTGGTCAACTCGCTCGTCTAATATTTCAATGAGGATAGAAACAAGCCATGCTGTGCTGCGCTGTGTGAGGCTACGCTCTGTTTAAAAACGCAGCAGTCTCGAGCGAGTCGCGCTACTCGCCGTGCTGAGCCGCGCTGTGTCGAGCTGTGCTAGGTTTTTCAAACATGGGGTGCGAGGTCGGGTAACCTCCACGTGGTGCACCCTGGGCAACAGCGTGCGGTACTACTGCATAGCTTTTATGCAGTAGTACCGCACGGTGGCCAATAACCCGACACGGTGGGCCCGTCCGCGTGTCCCTCTGACTAGCAGAGGGCACAGCGGATGGTGTGTGGTGGAGTGTGGAGCGTCGGAGGATACGGCGCTCCACGCTTGGCTGGTGGCAGCAATGCCACCAGGGGGGGCTTTCCTTGTGCTCCTCGCCGCGTGTGGGTCGCGGTCGGGAGTGCAAGGAAAGGAGGAGGGGATCGCTCGTTGCCGGGCGTGGTGAAAGCCATGCTCGGCGGCGAGAGATCGTGGCAGGCCGGGGTCTCCTTCTGCGAAGAGGTGATGACGCAGAAGGAGGCCGCGGAGCGGGTCGGAGAGGGCGACGCCCGATCTGACCCACTCCGCAGACGGGAGAGCGAGGAGGCGGTTCGCCCGTCGCCTCGCTCCTCTGCAGTGGGGTTGCCGGGAGAGTCGGGGGACTCTCCCGGCCTGCACGACCCCACATTGACTGTCTGGGGGGTGATCCTGGGGAACAGGGTCACCCCTCCATAGGCGCAGGGGGCCCTAATCGGGCCCATCGCCGGGGCGAGGTGGTGATTGCTAACGCGACCCCACCTTGCCCCATCTCGGGCGGATGCCGAGCACCCCAGTGGTTTTAGTGGGTATGCCGCCGCAGGGCGGAGACTCCCACATAACCACCCTGCCTCCCCCGGGGTGGGCGTGGTATCCATAAAGGATTTCCACTGGGTAAACAAAAAAAAAAAAAAAAAGGTTTTTCAAACATGGGGTGCTAGGTCGGGTAACCTCCACGTGGTGCACCCTGGGCAACAGCGTGCGGTAATACTGCAGCTTTTATGCAGTCAGAGGGACATTTATGCATTTATGCAGTATTACCGCACGGTGGCTAATAACCCGACACGGTGGGCCCTTCCGCGTGTCCCTCTGGCAGCAGAGGGCTGATAAGCAGAGGGCACAGCGGATGAGCCGGGGTCTGAGCGATGGCTCGGACCACCAGGGGGGGTTTTCCTTGTGCTCCTCGCCGCGTGTGGGTCGTGGTCGGGAGTGCAAGGGAAGGAGGAGGGGATCGCTCGTTGCCGGGCGTGGTGAAAGCCATGCTCGGCGGCGAGAGATCGTGGCAGGCCGTGGTCTCCTTCTGCGAAGAGGTAATGTCGCAGAAGGGGCCGCGGGGCGGATCGGGGAGGACGACTCCCGCAGGATCCGCTCCGGCGCAGACGACGGAGAGGGAGGAGGGGGCGATCCGATCATCGCCTCCTTCCCTCTCCGTAGTGGGGCCACTGGCGGAGGGTCGGGGGGCTCTCCGCTGGCTTGCACCGGCTCCACACGTCTGGGGGCGGCCTTGGGTGATCAGGGCCGTCCCTCTCTTGACGCACGGAAGACGGGGCTGAAGGGCCGACCCTGGCTGAGGGTGGCGGAGACTCCGAAAGGGAACCCCGCTGCCCCCGGCCACAAGGGAATGAGGTAAACTTCCCAGTGGTTTTAGTGGGTATGCCGCCGCAGGGCGGAGACTCCCACATAACCCCGGCTCCCCCGGGTTAGGGGTATCCATAAAGGATTTCCACTGGGTCAACAAAAAAAAAAAAAAAGGTTTTTCAAACATGGAGCACGCTGCGTGCCCCTCCATCGCCCTCAGACGTCTCTCTCACTCACTCACTATGTCATAATGTTTACGTTTTTTTGAAAATAAAGTCATTTTTGACGAGATAAACGACTACACGAGCTGCTGATTTCTTTTATACTGAGCTAAGCAAAGCGCAGCACAGCTTGATGTTGATTCTTAAAAAAACGTAGCTTAAGAAACACAGCACACCACAGCGCAGTACAGCGCAGCACAGCTCGATGTTGATTCGTCACCAGTACCCAGAGGTCCCTGGATCGAAACCACGCGCTAGAAATCTTTTTGCTCAATATTTTTGTGGATGCGTGCTGGGCCAATAACCCAGAGGTCCGTGGATCGAAACCACGCGCTCTGCTAGAAATCTTTTTGCTCAATATTTTTTGTTACGCATCGCTTTTATTAGCAACTATTAATTAAGGATGGTTAATAGTTAGCAAATCGAACTAAAAAGCGAAAAATAAATAATAGTTTAAAAAAAAACTAAAAAACACGCTTTCTATAGAAAACCGAACTAAAAAAATAGAAAATAAAATTTTATAAATTTAAATTAAGAATAGGGTTGAAAATTTCAATAAACATAAATTAAAAATTAATAAATAATAAATAATACAAAATGTATATCTATTGACCCATGCACCCCACGCTTTTTTTTAAATAAAATACATATATTTATTTATTTACACTATTATTAATTTATATTTATTGAAATTTTCAACCCTATTCTTAATTTAAATTTATAAAATTTTATTTTCTATTTTTTTAGTTCGGTTTTCTATAGAAAGCGTGTTTTTTAGTTTTTTTTTAAACTATTATTTATTTATTTTGTTTGTATAATATAATTATACAGACTGACTGGTTAGTCACTTGACATATCCTAGGTTATTATAGTACTCATCATTATGAGCAACTTTTACTACGGGACCAACCCGGAATTCGCGAAAAAAATATCAGCTGTTCCATACATTTTGTCAAGTGTCATTGACATTTTTCTATGGAACAGCTGATTTTTTTTTCGAGAATTTCGGGTTGGTCCCATAGTAAAAGTTGTTCATAATAATGAGTACTATGATAACCTAGAATATGTCAAGTGTCTAACCAGTCAGTCTGTATACTGGCAATTCAGCGCGGGAATGCAGCCAGCGTTCTTGGTACTTTGCAACACGGGCAAAAACTACTTTTTGATTTTTAGTTTTGTAAATTTCTTAGGTCTATTTAGTTTAGTTTGTTATTTTAGTTTATTTTAAATTTAAGATGTAAATATATGTCAATAAAGTTGTATAATATATAATTTTAAAGTGGATGCGTATGAAATCAGCGTCCGTTGTTTCATTCGCACATCTAGCGACAGCGCTACACGTGTCGGGATCAATAGATCCGCTCCCGTCACGCTCCGACCCTCGTGGCTGGGATGAGCGGGACATCGATCTATTTGAGAGTACACCTACCGGTCCTCAACTTCATGGCTATGGCTTTAAGCAAGTGAATTGTGAGAAGTGGCTCTAGCTAGCTGATGATCATTATGCACGAAATTTGCTGAGACCACTGGTTTATTCTAGACATGCTTAGGTGCTTTCGGGAAGGCTTCAATAGTTCAATATGGTTTTCACAGTTACGACACTAAGGCCAAGTTTTAAGACTAAATAAAACTAATGGAGAGCCGAAATTGAAAACTATTTAAAAAAAATCTTTAAATTGTAATTTTGTTGCCAAATAAAATATTAAAAGTAGCACGATGTCTTTGTAAGAAAAGGCAACTCTTCTATAGATTACCAAGATTGTTTTTTTACGGTGGAATCCCATGTCATTAAGAAACTACCTTTAACATCTGCCGAGATGCCAATGGATTGGTGACCCAGCGCTTACTTTTTATACGACTCGGGACAAACAAAACTTCAAAAAAGAAGGAATAATTAGGTACAACTCAATTTTATTTATTATATTTTAACATAGCTTCTATGTAGCCTTCATAGTTACTGTCGTAGTCTCCGATTATTTCCAGATACGAACAATACCTCCTGCAAGCTGCTGCTGCTGCCCTACATCTTCCGAAAGACTATTCTCCAATTTCTTCATGAACTCGAGCACTGACTTCGGGATTTTGAATTTAAGTTTGGTATTCCGACGAGCTGGCTCGTTCTCGCTGACTTGTCTTGCGACGCGACTTCTCGTTTCTGCGAAGCAGTCTCCGTAAACACACGGAGAGAGCGACCAACATTCTTCGACTAATGCAGCCAGAACGAACAGAAGAACTGAAATGAAGCAGCCGTCAGCTCGTCATACAGTCGGAGATATATTGGTTAGTTTTTCAATAATAGATGTCTTACCTAACTTAATCAATTATATTATACAATCAAACGAACTTAACAAGTGAAGTTCGATAGATATTATATGAGTCGCTTCATTCGAAGATATAAGTATATTCACAACGTAGTCCCTCTATCCTACAAGGTAGCTTCGCACGATTTTCAAAGTAGAATCGATTTTTACCTTAATCGATTATAAGTTTTTGGACTATACTGGCCACACTATGTCGTTGCCTGCTCAATTCGTCATTTTCTTTAGAGATTTATTTAAATCAAAACTTTCTTAAGGGTTTTTCGGGTGGGTGGGTGCTTATATCTTCGAATGAAGCGACTCATATAATATCTATCGAACTTCACTTGTTAAGTTCGTTTGATTGTATATTATATTTCGTCGCTTCATTCTCGATATAAGTATATTCACAACGTAGATGTTTAGAGGAGAAAGTTTTGCGTTATTAATGAAACGGTAATGAGTAACAAATCAAACACATTTTATTTCTTTCATTTAACAAACATAAAAGTTCTTCTAATATTATTTTAGGCCGTAAGTATAGGCATTTTTACAATCATTGCATTTTAATAAGTACATTAAAGAATAACTTAATCATTATGGTGGTTGAGGCAAGCAAACGGACCTAGCAAATCCACTGTCGTTAACTATTGGCCGATTGTAGAATCTGGCAAATGTACACGAAGAGAGAGACCAGCCTGCTGTTTTACGGATGGCGTCTATGCTGAGTCCGGCCGCCCTTGCAGCGGATGTCGATGCATGCCTAGTGCTGTGCGCTTTGTATACGTCAGTATTTACACCACTTTCAGACAAAACACTTTTAATCCACTTACTGATTGTTTGCGCAGTCGCATTTTTATGTGGACGCTTACATGTTAAAAAGAGATTTTTGATGTTATCTCTGATGGCATTTGTTCTAAGTAAATAATCATTTAAAGCTGTCGCAGGACATATGTTAGGGTTTTCTGAAAAATAAGGGAGGTAAAGTACGGGTTGTTCTCGTCCCGGTCCTGAAGTTTTAATTAAAGAAGTAATATTGATTTTTATCCCATCTGTGTCTCTATTAATTTCGTCTATATTGATAACAGATAGGGTTTGAACTCTATGAGCAGTACACAGAGCTAACAATACTGCTAGTTTTTGAGTTAATTTGTTAACAGGAATTTCCTCATGTGGAACCCATTCTGCAATTTTATTGAGAACCAGTTGTGGGTTCCATGTCGAGCTGTAGCGAGGTGCCGATGGCTTTAATTTGTAAGCTCCTTTTAGCATACGCTTGATGCGGTCATCATCTCCAATATTACTATTCAGTAATAGCGATAAAGCCGAGCGATGATTGTTTAGGGTACCGTAACCCGCCCCTTTATTAAACTGGTCGGCAATAAATGACATGACTAATTCATTTGATGTTTTACAAGGTTCGACATTTTTACCTGAACAATACTGCCACCATAATTTTAAAGTTGTGTTATATTGCTGAAGGGTGTTGTTTGAAAGCGAAGCAAGCATTAATTCTAGTGCTGCTGTCGGTGATCCTCGCTGTATGAACGCCGCCCGGAGAGCCTCGCGGCAGCCAGGGTAAGCTGTCTGTGTAGAGGATGATGATTCCTGAAGGGAGATTGTAATAAATTTTTATTTGGCTTAAAGAATATTATTTCAGAATCTAAAATATTTTTCAATAGGGGGAACCACGGTTGGGATGGCCAATAGGGAAAAACTAACAATCCGTTTGCTTTATCCTCTATTACTTTTCTTATACATTTGAGTAGCAACGAAAATGGGGGTAACGCATAAAAGTAAGAATTACTCCAATCAATAGTAAATGCGTCTACAGTCATAGCGTCAGGATCTGGTTTCCAAGATATGTACCGTTCGCATTTGGCATTGGTACGAGAAGCGAATAAATCTATTTCGGGTTGACCGAAAGATTTTAATATTTTTTGGTAAGCCGATTCTGAAAGTTCCCATTCAATGTCAGGGTTAATCTTTCGGGATTCTTCGTCGGCTTCCTTATTATCTTTGGTGTTTATGTAAGACGCGGACAGCCAAATACCTCGCTTCTCACACCACTGCCAAATTTGTCTCGCTATGTCATTCAGGTGGGGGTATTGGATTCCTCCCATCCTGTTAATATAACTGATCGCGGTAGTGTTATCAACTCGTAATAATATTGTACAATTAACTCGTTCACTAATCAAACTTTTAAGGCTAAGGAATACTGCTAGAAGTTCCAGATAATTAATGTGTAAACTTCTTTCGGACACTTTCCAGCTTCCATTAACACGTTTTCCATTAGAAAACGCGCCCCAACCTGTCATTGAGGCATCAGTGAAAATTTCTTCATCATAATGTGATATTCTCATGGGGCAAGAAGTTGTACCTATGTTGTTAGCCCACCATGCTAAATCCTGAAGAATTTGTTTTGAAAGATAAACTTTTGATTCGTAATTATTTTCGTATTTTTGTAATAAGAGGTATTTCTCTCTTTCTAAGATTTTTGTGTAAAGCCATCCATATTTGACGGCTGGACACGCAGAAATAAGAACTCCTATAAGTTGAGCAAACTCTCTTATAGTGCAACGGGGCAAAGGCAAAAATTTTGTAATTATTTGGCCAATGTTATTACGTTTTTCACTAGGTAACTTCAAAGTTAGATTCTTTGTGTCAAAAATAAAGCCAAGAAACTTGCAGACTGGCTGAGGTTCTAAACAACTCTTTTCATAGTTTACTATAAAACCCAGACACTGCAAAAGATTTATAGTTTCGGTAACATTTTGTAAACAGTCGGAATAGGTATTGCCAATACACAAAATGTCATCAAGGTACTGGACAGATTGAAAGCCACGAGTTCTTAAGGACGTGACTACTTCTTTCATGATCTTACTGAACACTCTGGGAGCTATGGATAGGCCATATGGCATAGCCGTAAATTCGTACGTGTTCAACTGTGAATCTTTATCCACAAATTGAAAACGAAAAAACTTTCGGTCAAGTGTATCAATTGGTATTAAAAGATAAGCTTCTTTTAAGTCAATTGTCGCTAAAAATCCATTTTTCGGTATAAGTTTTGAAGCTGTTCTGTGGTCTTCCATTTTGAAGTGCTCGACTTTAATGAATTTATTGAGAGGTTTAAGGTTTAGAATGAATCTCTTGCCTCCGTTAGGTTTCGGTGTAAGGAATATTTTCGAAATAAACTGTTCTGGTATAGAAGTACATGATTTTATTGCTCCTAAACTTATTAGATTTTGAATCGCTAAGGACATGTCCGCTATTTCTTCTTGAGACAAATTATTAGCTTTAGGAACCGTATTTTGTATCACCGGTTTATCAAAAGGAATTGAAAGACCACATCGAATCCACTTCAAAACTATTGGATTATGAGTTACCTTTTTCCAACAGTAATAAAAATAACTAACGCGACCAGAGTGAGGTACCTGAGCTATTGTGTTTGGGCACGGGTCTGCGGCTTGGTTGCTTGCTTCGCTGGAGCCGGGCCGGTGTAAGGTGGTCTGCGCGACATCGTCGGCAGCTGTGACGGTTTCCTGCTCCCTCCTCGTTGAGGTTGGTTGTTCTTGTTGGGCTGATAACGAGGAGGGGCCCCCCAGTTTCCCCGGTTTTGGGGAGCTCTCGATGTTGAGGGAGTAGAGGAAATAGCAATGGCCGGTTTCTTTATTTGGAGGCCTTGCTTCTCAATGGTCTTGGAGGCCTTAATCTTTTCGGATAGTTTACTTCCAAAAAGTGTGTCGTCCCTGCATGAACCGTCCAGTATTTGTAAAAAACTCTTATCTAGACTCGGTGTTAGCAGTTTTATTCTCGCTTGAGTATTCCGGTGATGTAAGTCATTTAAAATGCGGCAGGAATCACTTAAAATTTTAATGACTTTCAGTTTGTCTAAGTCTTTACTTAGTAACACATCCATAGCTCTATTAATAGCGGATATTCCTGTGCCCAATTGCTGTTGAGCATAAGTCATCTTTTTATCCCTCAAACGGCTAGCTTCCGTTATTGCTGCTGATATCTCCGGATTTAGCTTTGGAGCCATCAACAAAGGGCAGTTTTTGGGAATTAAATATTCCTTAAGAGTTTTATCTTTTTCTTCTTTTGCCAACCCTTTCTTTAATAAGGGCAGCCATAAATCCGCTAAATTTTGATGGATTTTTTCTCCATATTCAGGTGCCTCACTTGTGTTGGCACCAAGAGCTAGTAAAATTTCGGAATCTAATTCAGGTACTGTAGCATCAGCTTCTGGTGATAGTTCTTGGCATGGTTCTTCCAGAGCCAAAGCAAAAGGTTCCGCTGGAACATCTTCTACGGGTGGAACCTCTTCCCCTGGTAGTGGAACCTCCACCACTTTTGTGGGTGTTTCGTTATCTAAAAGAATAGGATGAGTAAGAAACAATTTTATTAACTCTTACGCTGAGGGTAGACTTCTCCCAACGTTTAGAGAAGAAAGTCGTTCGACACACTAGTTAGATAAGTACTTTACATCCGCATTATCCATATCATCTTTCAATGAATGGTGCTTTGTTACCGTCGTGTTGATTCGCGACCAACCCCCGGGCCTCTTTAGAATGTAGGTGATAAAATATCTTTAGGTGGGTTCTCGACCGACCGATAGACGTTGTCAAATATGTATTTGTGTTGATTCTCGACCAACCCCCAGGCGTTTTAGTTAATTAGATTGATTCTCGACCAACTTCTACGCATTTTGCGTACTGAATGCCTTTGTGTTGATTCTCGACCAACCCCCAGGCCTAATAAAGGCTCATGTACCTAGGCCATAAGTGACCACGCCAAAATTAGCGCATATTTCTAAATTGAGATAAACACTTACTTGAGTTCTCAGAGTCAGATGACTCTGAATAAATGATTCTTCGACGTTTGGTGTTCTCCGTTCTTTTATCCGTTTTATTCTTCCGTTTCGGCATCGTTTCACAATTTTCTTCAAAGTGCAGGTAGATTTAAAAAAGTTGAGAAATATTTTTTAACACTTGTGCTCGCTACCTCGCACGAAAAAGGAATGACGAATTGAGCAGGCAACGACATAGTGTGGCCAGTATAGTCCAAAAACTTATAATCGATTAAGGTAAAAATCGATTCTACTTTGAAAATCGTGCGAAGCTACCTTGTAGGATAGAGGGACTACGTTGTGAATATACTTATATCGAGAATGAAGCGACGAAATATAATACATATATTACATAATTGAAATCAAAATACCTATTTATTTTGGGCAGGATTATTTCTATAATTTGGAGAAATAGGTACATTGAAGTGACTAGAGTTAAAGCTAAAAACAAAATTAATATGAAAAATATGGTGCGAGCCACTCTGTGGTCACTAGGTAGGTTTTGCGAATGTAATAATCTTGCATTAAAAGTTTAAGTGACAATATGAAAAATGTATTGTAATAGGTCTGGTGTGCGAGGTCAATAACAAAAGCGATTACTGCGGCGACTGCGGCGCGTGCGGTGCGGCCAAGTCAGCGTTCACCTTAAGGGCTCTCTTACACGAGCGGCACGACGCCAACGGCAGAGGCAACGGTAGCCGTCGACATCCGTCGGCGGCAGCCGACTACACGTCGGCGGCAGCCGTCGACACGTGGGCGGCAGCCGTCGACCAATGGCGACGCTCGCAGTTGTTTGTGTTTGTAACGTGCCGCGTCCGCCATTTCCGTTAGCATGTCAACTGCTGCCGCCGACGTGTCGTCGGCTGCCGCCGACGGATGTCGACGGCTACAGTTGCCTCTGCCGTTGGCGTCGTGCCGCTCGTGTATTGACATCGTGCCGTTCGTGTAGGAGAGCGCTTAGTCGTGAATTTGACGATTTGACTTGTCAGAAATGCAATAATTGACTTTAAAACCGATAACGTAAGATGCAAATCAGGGAACTCAGATAATCGTATTATCGACCATTGAAGTATTTTTGTAATTTTACACTTCGCCTTTTTTTCTGTGTACCTACTTTACTTAATTAACAATCTGCTTGAATTCATTCAGATTTTACAAAAGTAAACTGAAAATACGTAGAGAAAAAAAGTGAGTGCGGTTATTTTTTGTGTGAATAAAAAACTACAAACATAAAAAAGTTAAGTCAAAGTGACCGAGGTTATTTTTTACCAGTTGGTACAGAACCATAAAAAATACTTACTAGGTAGCAGGATGATGCGCGGGGATGGTGAGAGGATCTTCATCATTTGTGAATAGCGCTGCAAATATCAACAAAATGATTATTTATCTTCAAATACCATGCTGGATATTTACTGTAGGATGTAATGGTTTAAGTTTTATAAATATTTAGCTAAATA
The DNA here is from genome assembly GCA_949125135.1 of Alcis repandata. Lineage (NCBI taxonomy): Eukaryota > Metazoa > Arthropoda > Insecta > Lepidoptera > Geometridae > Alcis > Alcis repandata. The sequence continues at coordinate 903,821 of OX421225.1, read as the reverse complement.
TCAGGGACCAGGGTGCTTCGAATGCCCTAAAACTAACGTCAACTTTTATGGTTATTCTACTCAAGCCTCAGCTTTTTTTGCAAAGGTAAAAAACAATCCGTGTAGGCCCACTGAGAGGATATAAATAATTATTTTTCCACTTATCCCCCCGAACTTATAAAAATACCTGCTTTTACTCAGACTTTGTCTATTTACAGTTTAAAAGCTATTTCAATTTTAATTTTTATAAGAAAAAATAACCTCCTCCTTTTTTAAAGTCGGTTAAAAAACAAAAACCGACTTCAAAAGACTGACTATTGAGTTATTCATCTATTTGTCGCGCACGTACTTAATGCAAATTTAAGACTTCTATGGTTTTCTCATGGATACCATTATCAGAACTGGACTAAATTGAAATGGGACTAAATGGGAAGCGTCATCTTTCTAATAAAAGAAGAATCATCAAAATCGATTCACCCAGTCAAAAGTTATGAGGTAACAAACATAAAAAAAAACAATAAAAAAAATAAAAAAAAAAACATACAGACGAATTGATAACCTCCTCGTTTTTTGAAGTCGGTTAATAATACAAGAATAAAAGGAGTACGCACGCCAGTAAAGTAATTATTTACCTACGTATAATAAACTTTCGAAATTTTGAAAACCACTTACTATACATATCGTTGAATTACATTTTTAGTCACAAATTGTTTTCCGCATTATAACCATGTTCATGATAGGTACCTACATTGATTTCAGTTGCCTTGTGCAGATTATTCTTAAATGTAATTTAATAATTTAACAACTGCCTAAAGAATTCTGAAGAGACCGAAACATGTGGAAATCTGGAGGTGGCAACTTCTTGCTTTAATCTCATCAGTTGTTCGTAGAAGAGTTCAGAATCGATGGTCCTGCCTGGTGGTAACAGCTAATAATGAATAATACCCTTCCAATCCCACCACACACACAGCATCGCCTTGTTGCGAGCTAACCCGGGTTTCGCCACAGTCTGTGAAGCCTGACCGGCCTTTGACCACGACCTTCTTCGCACGTTCTTGTCGTACGTGATCCACTTTTTATCACCAGTTATCAGCTTCTTCAGAAATGGTTCGGTTTCATTACGTCGCAATAAAGAATCACAATTGAGTACACGGTTCATTAGGTTTCTGTCAGTGAGCTCGTGAGGTACCCAAATATCGAGCTTTTTTGTGTACTCAGTTTTTTCAAATGCGCCAAAACTGTTTTGTGGTCGATTCCCAGTTCTTCAGCTACGTCGTAACTACTGATATACCGATCTTGCTCCGCTTTTTCAAAAATGGCATCCATTTTATCCGTAATAGGGCGATCAGAGCGACGTGCATCTTTGACATAAAAATTTCCGGATTGAAAACGCTTAAACCAAATTTGTGCTACTCTCACAGACACCGCACTAGGTCCATAAACACCACAATTTTTTTTTCGCGGCTTGCGTTGCATTTTTACCTTTTTTGTAGTAAACTTTTAAAATGGATCGAATTTCTTCATTAGATTCACTCATCTTGACAGTACAAAAAACTCAATTTTAAAGTAAAGACATATTTTTTAACTAGATTTTTTTCTAAAACTTGTAGTGGTTGACATCACCTAGCGTCATGCCAAAGAAGGATGGCGACTAGTGACCTAGTTGAATAAAAAAAAAACCAGGCCCCGTACATTAATGTTATTATGATTGTTTTAAATGATAATATTTCTCTAATTTTTTTATAGGTCTCGTATATTTTTAGAAGTAGGGACTCAAAAGTTCAATTTTTTAACAAATTAGTCAATTTAATTCAGGTTCGTGAAATGAAACGCAATACGCTGCATTTTTTCAGTCATCTGTCAGTAATGTCAACTAATGTCACGTCATTTTCGGTAGTCAACCGACATACTGACAATCGTGTTATTCTAATGCCTAGGCCGCACACACCGCGATAACCTTTTTTTTTTTTATTCAGTGATAGGCTTGCATTTGACCGTCATCTTGCCTGATGGTAAGCAACGATACGGTCTACGATGGAGCATGCCCCGAAGATTTGCGTTATCCCGATGTGTGTAGCCACGTATTCGCGTATACTTCGGTGCTTCGTACGTAGCTGCGAGGACTTCGCTCCGCTGTCGGTAAATTCTCGCAGATCAAAGCGTTTTATCGCGATGAATTTCGCTTGCGTTGAATATCGCTTGAATATTATCGCGATATGTGTGGCCCAGGCATAACTATCACAGGCTTCCTGATGGATATATGCATGGTGATTTGGCCTGTAGGTAATAGCATTTGCAAAAACATTAATCATGTAAGTAAAGCTATTAGTGAAACGCATTTTTTAGACTAATACTCGTATTTATACCTGACGCAATCACAATAGAGCTGCGTTTACAGTAGGTACATATGTAGTTATTTAGGTAATAATCATAATAACATTGCGGGTTAGGTACCTACACAATTTAACCTTTGTTAATTATTTTCTCCCAACTTCTGTACATTAAATACTATTTGTATACGTATTCTTGTAGCATAAGTTATCATTGCTAAAAGTATCTCTAATGAACGTAGCTTGCAAATGTTAAAAAGGCTAAATCAATGTATGGGACGTCGCCATTGTTCTTTCAGACCGCTAACTTGTATAGTTCCTGAGATGAGATAATTGGCTGTGACATACAGGCAGACAGACGCATGAGTCTTGCCTTAAGAGTTCTTCCCCGGAAGAGAATCAGAACTTTAAAAACCAACATCTGCTGAGACCAGATGGCTTGGTGACCCTGTGCTTTGTTTATACGACTAGGTCACTAGGGGCAACTAATAAAACTTAAAAAACTAGTTAGAACCCATTTTATTTTTATTTTAAACATGGCTACTATGCCCCTCAATGCCCCTCATAGTTGTAGTCTCACTCTTATTATTCCCAGTCAAGAAGTAAATAACGTTTATAAATAAATAACATTTCACACTCATAACTCCCCACTAGGATAAATTCCTGTGTCGGGGATGCCATGGAACATACACAAAGACAAGGACAACTAACACCCAGACCCAGAACAGATATTTAAATTCATCGTTCAAACATCTGCCCGACCGGGAATCGAACCCGGGACCTCTGGCTTATAAGGCGGATATTATTACCGCTTTGCCAAACAGGCCGTCAAAGAAGAAGTCAAGAAGTAAGCCTTTGGTGTAAGTAAGCTTCTGCTGCTGTTCTACATCTTCCGATGGCCCATTCTTCATTTTGTTCATGAACTCGAGCACCGACTTCGGGATCTTTTTTGTACAATAGTATATCAAATTGAATCCCAATCATTAGATAAAGATACATAAATTTATTATTTAAGCACTTTAAATTATATTTTTTTTAATGCTATGATTTTAAAGGTCCAGTTAAAAAAAAATATTTACTGAACTTTACTTAAATATACAGGGTTATTCATAAAGGGTATGCTAAGCTGAAAAGGGCTCATAGTACTCATCATTCTGAACAACTTTTACATGGGACCAACTCGAAATTCGCGAAAAAAAAATCAGCTGTTCCATACATTTTGTCGAGTGTCTATGAGCCATTTTCGGCTTAGCATACCCTTTATGAATAACCCTATATAATAATTATTTGATTTGGATACTTAGATAAATAATAATTAATAACAATGGTATTAAGAAATACTTACATCAAATGATCTTCACAACAAAAAAAAAATCGATTTTGTTTGGGGATTATCACGGTGCACTGCTTGAAACCATTTATTTCGACGTTTGACATCTTGGGGAACATTTAAAAACATTTTGTCAGGAGTTGCCTTTGTAGTATTCGTACATAATGGTACAAAACAAGAACGATAACTTTTGAGGTTCGACATTTTTAATATAGATAGGTAATGACAACAAAATTAAATAGATCAAAACACTGTATTTATTATTTTTCTATCAACTGCAATGAGTGAAAACTAACATTATGACGTCACACGCGCTCGGGTTTGTTCGGGAGTTGTCGGCGTGTCTTCGGTACTGGATTCAAAAATTAATTTTTATTTTGAAATAACTTTTGAATTATTGCAAAAAAAAGAGAGAGAGAAAGAAAGAGAGGTCATTTTATTCACAAAAAAATGACCTCATATTTTGTTTAAATGACCTCAATTTTGAAATGACATAAAAAAACCAGTAAATGGAATTTTTTTTTAAATGTCCGTATTACTTTATCACCAAATTATCTTATTACTTTTCATTTGATACCCCACATGACCTAATTGCTTGGCTTTACAATTTGACGTCCTCATTTTAGGACTCAATTTCAAAGTAAAGACATATTTCTTAGCTTGATTTTTTTCTAAAACTTGTAGCGGTTGACATTACCTAGCGTCATGCCAAATTTCAGTTCCTGAGATAATTGGCTGTGACATGGGGATCACTGAAGATGGATGGAATGTTTGGCAATTTTTGAAATTGCCCTATAATATGACGTACATTTTTTTTATGTGATTAAGTGACGAAACGAGCAAATGATGTTAAACGTCAGCCATAACAGCCCATAACAGGTCTGCGCCACCCAGAATTTTGAACTCGCAGAATTCAAGACCCTGCGCGGCACAGCACTGCGCTCGTCACCCTGACATACTCAGTGATCTCAATTTAGAGTACACACCTCCACGTGGTGCCCCCGGTAACTTCAGTGTGCAAGGGCAAAATTGAAACTTGTTTGAAATTTTGTTTTTATACACTGAAGGCTAACGTGTCAGGAAGACTCGCCAAGATTCACAAGCCAGCGTGGCGTTTTACGGCTAACAACCCTCCTCTTATGAACGAAGCCAATAATAAACGGCCCTCAGTCCCCAGCGGCCCCGCTAGTTCCGGCTAAGGTGGCGGCCGGGGTAACGGTGGGGCAGAGGGTGCGAAGAATCAGACGCATCAGTCTCGCCTTAAGAGTTTTTCCCCGGAAGAGAATCAGAACTTTAAAAACCAGCATCTGCCGAGACATTGGTGACCCAGTGCTTTGTTTATACGACTTGGGGCAACTAAAACTTAAAAAACTAATTAGAACCAAATTTTATTTTTTACATTTTAAACATGCTCATAGTTGTAGTCATAGTTGTAGTTGTAGTCATAGTTGTAGTCTCTCGCTTATTAAAACCACTCAAGAAGAAAACCCCTGCTGCTGCTGCTGCTGTTCTACATCTTCCGATAGCCCATTCTTCATTTTGTTCATGAACTCGAGCACCGACTTCGGGATCTTGAATGTAAGTTTAGTATTGTTTAGTAATAATAATTAATCTGTTCATGGCAAACTGAAATTAATGTAGTTGTTTATATTATGCACATGGTTATTAATTCGTCAAAGTACTTGTAATTTTTAATTAAATTCGACGATATTTAAGTGGTTTTCAAGAGTTCCATTGTTTAATAACATAAGTATTTATTTACCGGGCGTGTATATTCCTATTTTCAAAATTGTTTAATCCTTGAAGTACATAATTGAAATTGAAATAGTTTTAAAACTGTAAGTAGTTATAGTTTTAAAACTGTAAATAGTTACAACAAAGTCTAAGGAAAGGCAGTTTGTTTTATGACGGTTTGTTAAGTTAAGTCGAAAAATAATTCTTTCTATCGTCTCAGAGGGTCTATATTCTAAATGTAACGCTTCTCTTTCTTTACCCTTCGAGAAAGAGCTCGAGACATAAGCAGAACAAGCCTAGAACCTGGTGTTAGTTGAAGGCCATTTTTTTGAAGTACCCTGATATTTAGCTAAACTTACATTAAACTTAAACCGTTAGTAACCTATAGTAAATAATCTAGTATGGTATTTACAATTGACTTTTCATTATATGTATTTGATATTTGCAGCGCTATTCACAAATAATGAAAACCTTCTCATCATCCTCGTGTGTCATCTTGTTAACCAGTATGTATTGTCAATATTTCTTTTTTAAGAGTTCAGCACCAAATGGTAAAAAATAACCTTTGCGCCCGTTGTCTGTCTGTTTGTATGCTGCAGTAAACTTTCTCAGGAACTATAAAAGCTCCTGTTTGGCTCGAATCTAGACCTGGGTTTGTCAGCCTTTTTTGTGTTGAGCCTTCCCGATATATAAGTTTTGCTCATGCTCATGCCAAACTTTCTTTCAATTTTTCATGTTTTTTTATGTCGGCTCTTAAATATCTCTTCTGATTCTAGAGTTTATTTTGAGTTAAATGCAAAAGTTGTTCGCCTCCCTGGAAATTTATATACGCCCCGTAAAGAAGGCATACTTTCATGGTTGGGAACTCCTGGTCTAGATATTTTTAGCCTACAAAATTAGAAATAATAATAATCTTAGAAACTTTGCGAAATAATGAAGCCCTTGAAGTAAGGACTTAACATGTTTTTTAAACGGTTTTATTTAGCTCACCCCGTTTGTTTTATTCTTGGGTCAAATTTAGTAATTCAAATTTCACCCCCTTCCTGTCAACTGGTTAATCTGAAATTTTGTATACACTTTGGATTTTGGTGACAATACAATTATGTTTATTCATTATCATTATAAATTCAAGATGGCCGCCGCTACAAAATGGCGGATAATTTATGTTTTATTAATCCCATCAATATGGGTATCAAATGAAAGGGCTCAACAAGCAGAATACAATATACTATAAAAAATTGAAATCCAAGATGGCAGCCGCTACAAAATGGCGGATAACGTAGGTTTTATCAATCCCATCAATATGGGTATCAAATGAAAGGGCTCAACAAGCAGAATACAATATACTATAAAAAATTGAACAAGACAACAAGATGGCGGCGAAAATAAAAACTAGAAAATAAAAATAGGTAAAAAACTTTTTAAGTTAAACGGTTTTATGTTAAAAATAGATTGCAATGTTTAAGATAAATGTACTAAAACGTACGGGGCATAAAACGTACGGGGCGTAACGGGGCACGTCAATTGTCTACAAATTATCGACCCCACGATTTTATTTTAGTCTAGTCTATGCATATGTTTATAATTCCCACGACTGTATCTATTTTATTATTTTTTGGTTTTTAGTACATTTATCTTAAACATTGCAATCTATTTTTAACACAAAACCGTTTTTTTTTTATAATAAATATATATAATAAATTATGTATTTACACCTACATCCTTTTTTTAATTCAAAATATTACCAGAATAAATTATATGTTTTCAACTATTAAAAAATCATCTTGTAATGGTTTTACCATTAACAGATATGTTTATGACTCTATGAGGAGCTGACGATAGCTTCATTTTAGTTCTTCTAATCCTTCTGGCTGCATTCGTCGAAAAATGCTCGTCGCTGTCTCCATGTGTTTACGGAGACTGCTTCGCAGAAACGAGAAGTCGCATCGCAAGTCAAGTCAGCGGGGACGAGCCAGCTCGCCGCAATACTGAACGAAAATTCAAGAGTCCGAAGTCGGTGCCCGAGTTCAAGAAGAAAATAAAGAATGGGCTATCAGAATATGTAGTACAAAAGCCGCATCTTAGGGGAAAATTTGGGGGTTTAATTATTAATTGGGACTAATAGAAGACTACAACTATGAGGGATGAAGGGCATAGTGGCCATAATTAAAATAAAATAAAAAAATCCAACTAGTTTTTTCAATTTTGATTGCCCCAAGTCGTATAAAAACTAAGTGCTGAGTCACCAAGCCATTTGCGTTTTGGCAGATATCAACCGTGGTAATCTATAGAAGAACTTTTTGCACAAATCATAAATTTTCCTTCTTTCAGAAAAGCAGGTACTACTATCAGGTATTTAGCCATATCATAAAATTATTCTAAGGAATGTTCAACAAATTACTGAACGCTAGAACTCGGTCTAAGATAATGATGAAAATAATTTTTCTTTAACACCATTTAATCTTACAAAGACGTCGTGCTACATTTCAATACTTACTTAAATTTGGCAATAACATTACAGTTTCTAGTTTTCAAGCAATAGTTTTTGCTTGTCAAAGTTCTCAATTTCGTGTCTCTTTTCTTTTCCCTTAAATCTTAAAGCTAGGCCTTGGTTTCGTATATGCCAAAACCATGTTGAAGCCTTTGCGAAAGTGCCTAAACATATATTATGTAATATAGTATGAACCGGTGGTCTCAGCGAATCTCGTGCAAGTCATCAGCTAGCTGGACCCATTTCACTTGCCTAAAGCCATAGCTGTGTAGTTTAGGATCGGTAGGTGTAGCCTCAAATAGATCGATGGCCCGCTCATACTAGCCATAAGGGTCGGAGCGTGACGGGAGCGGATCTATTGATCCCGACACGTGTAGCGCTGTCACTAGATGTGCGACTGAAACAACGGACGCTGATTACACACGCATACGCCTTAAAATATTTAACAATAAAATAATAAACAGGTTTTCCGGTTAGACACTTAAGATATTCTAAGATGATCTAGATGTGAATGAGAAATTGATTATGTAAAATTTAAAGAAATAAAAACTAAAACAAAGTAAAATAAAGCTTTATTGCTGAGTAACTTTTCCTAATTATGACTAGCGGTCGGTACTGTTTCCCCAGCTTGTCCTTCGACAAAGGCCTCCTCTAAAGCTCTCCACTTTTCTCTATCTCTTCCAATCCTCATCCATTCTGGACCAGCTGTTCTCTTGAGGTCATCTTCCCAGCGTTTTGTTTGTCTCCCTTGGTTTCTTTTTCCATCTCTGGGGTACCGTTCTGAAATTGTTTTAGTCCATTTTCCATTCTTCTCTCTTAACATATGTCCTGTCCAATGCCATTTTAATGTTTTACATATTTTTCCCGCATCTTTAAATTTGGTTCTATTTTTAATTTGTTCTAATCTTATCCTACTTATCTTGTCTTCTTACTCCAATTACACTTCTCTCTATTCCGTTTAGGCATACGTTTATTTTCCCTGTTAGCTTTTCCGTTAAAGCCCAGGTCTGGCACCCGTATGTTAAATATTGCAGAATGCACATACAATACACTTTTCTTATCTCTTTTATTGGCATGTCTTGATTTTTCATGATTTCGCTTAAAGACCAATGCGATATCTTTTCCACGTATTGGCTATCCTTCTATCGATTTCTTTTTGCATATCATCATTTGGCGCTATTAACTAACCGAGGTATAAGTATTCTTCTACGTACCTATTCTATTTCCTCCATATTTACTTTGATGGTATAGATGTGTGGGCCGCTTGTCATAATTTTTGTTTTTGTTGTGTTCATTGAAAGTCCTGCCTTCTCACTTTCATCAGGTAATTGTTGTAACATTTACTCTAGGTTTTTGGGCTCTCAAAAAATAGGATCAGATCATCTGCAAAGCGTACGTGGTTCAAATTTTCATCATTTATGTTGAGTCCATTTTTTTCCCACTTCAGATTTCTAAATACCGTCTCCATGGTTGCCGAAAACAACTTGGGTGAGAGAGGATCACCTTGCCGGACACCTCGCTATTGTTTTTAGTTTTTTTTTAAGTTTTTTTTTAATGTAATTTAGTGACGAGATGAGCAAATCGCTCGCCTGATGTTAAACGTCACGTTTGCCCATAAAACAGGTCTGCGCCACCCAGAATTTGTATTTCGGTATTTGTATCTTCTTTGTATTCCCTGAATATGTAATGCATTCCAGATATATTCGTGTTCCAAGGAGTCGTGCCTTATTAAAATCAACAAATCCTAGATAACATAATAATATTTTTTAATATTTAATACTTATATATTTTTTTATATTTTCATTTCTCGAAATGTTTTTACATCTGGTACTAAATGGTAATTAAACTTAAAATTAAACTAATTTTGAGAATGACATGTATCACCTACACTAAGGATTAATACATATTTTATTGTACTCTTTGCATCTTTGTAGAACTTGTCGCAGTACAGTATGTATATTGTATGTATATAAATATTATGGTCTACGGTTGCATATTTGCTACGGAAGCCAGCCTGCTCCTTTGGTTGATTGGAGTCAAGTGTTGGTGTGATTCGAGATAGAATGATTTTTGAGAAAACTTTATATATGTTGGACATCAGACTGATTGGTCTATAATTCCCGATTTTTCCCTTATCTCCCTTTTCATGCAGTAGTATTATTGTGGATGTGGTCCAATCTGCCGGGATGTTTTCAGTTTCTATAATGACATTAACTCTGTTAATATAGGAACAATGGTGCTGTCGCTATTAGTAAGTACTAGTAGTCGGAAACAAATCTAGGGTGGACAACTGGGAATGACTCAAAACGATGACGCTTTTTTGTGCCCTTTGTAGTCCAAAAGTTGAACGGCCCTCGAGCTATAAATAGGAATATCTCTTAAAATTTTAAATTATCCATTTCCCATCCACATCTAGATCATCTTAGAAAATGTTAAGTGTCTAACCGGAGAACCTGTTTTTTTTTTTTGGTAAATATTTTAAAGCGTAGGTATGTGTATGAAATCAGCGTCACGTGTCGGGGTCAATAGATCCGCTCCCGTCACGCTCCGACCCATATGGCTAGTATGAGCGGGCCATCGATCTATTTGAGACTACACCTACCGATCCTAAACTACACAGCTATGGCTTTAGGCAAGTGAAATGGGTCCAGCTAGCTGATGACTATGATGCACGAGATTCGCTGAGACCACCGGTTCATACTATACTATATTACATATGTTTTGGCAATTTCGCAAAGGCTTCAACGTAGTTTTGGCATAAAATATATGAAAACAAGGCCTAGTTTTAAGACTTAAGGGAAAACAAAAGAGACACGAAATTGAGAATTTGACAAGCAACAACTATTGCTTAAAAACAAGAAACTGTAATGTTGTTGCCAAATAAAAATAGGCAATGTATTGAAATGTAGCACGATGTCTTTGCATGATTAATTGGCGTAAAAGTAAATTTATTATTGTCACAATCTTAGGCCGAGTTCCTAACATTCAATAATTTGTTGGAAAATCCTTAGACTAATTTCATGGTACTCGTACGGCTTCTGATATTCCTACTGATCTCTATCTTTAAGTTAAAGTTATGATATGTGTGTTGGTACGGGGTGCTTTATCTTTCCCGTCCAATCACTCAAGTCAATGGAAGCAGATCTATGTTATAGGGTCTATTGTTAATGAAATTAAAACTTAAATTGAATTTATTAACATGGTATTTATTTCTCTGTTACACCGTGCGACACGGGTCACTGCAGGTGGAGGGGGGCACCTGAGCAGACGCTTCTACGGGTTGCGACTCGTGGTCCCACTGGGATTGTACCACTATTACTCGTGGTCCCACTATCCCTGAAATCATGGGTTCGTGGTCCCACTGCTTAGTGGGACTACAAGTCATAGTTAAAATCGTAGGTTCGTGGCCCCACTGTATCAAATTTTTTTTTTTAAATTATGTTACTGTTTTGAAACTACTGCATACACTTAAAGAAGATTTTACTGCAAAAAATACTTTCGAAAAGAAAAGAGATGGGTTGCAATCTACAATTTCACATGTCACTACATGTGCAAAGGGGACTTTTCTATAGATTACCACGGTTGATTTTTGAAGGTAGAATCCCATGGCATAAAAGAAACCAACATTTGCCGAAACGCAAATGGATTTGTGACCCAGCACTTAGTTTATATACGACTTGGGGCAACTAAAACTTACGTAACTAGTTGGAACTCAATTTTATTTTTTATATTTTAATCACGGCTGCTTTGCCCCCCAACCCTCATAGTTGTAATCTCCCATTATTACCTACCAGTATTAATAATAAAAGTACCCCGTCTAAACTTCTGCTGTTGTCCTACATCTTCCGATAGCTCATTCTTTATGAACTCGTGCACCAACTTCGGGATCTTGAAATTCAGTTTAGAATTGCGGCGAGCGGGCTCGTCTTCGCTGACTTGTCTTGAGATGCGACTTTTTGTGTCCGCAAAGCAGTCTCCATAAACACACGGAGAGAGCGTCGTACATTTCTCAACGAATGCAGCCAGAACGAACAGAAGAACTGAAATGAAGCAGCCGTCAGCTCGTCATAGAGTCATAGACATATTTGTTAATGGAGAAATACTCGTATCACAAGATTGTTTTAACATAATTGAAAACAAATTACTTAAATAGGTAATTTTTTGGATTAAAAAAACCTTTAAAGAATTAAAAAGTTTTTGCCATTTATAGTACCGAACTCAAAAAAAAGATACATATTACGTTGACAATACATACTGGGTAACAGGATAACACGCGAGGAGGACGAGCGGGTCATCATTATTTTGTGAATAGCGCTGCAAATCTAAACAAAATGATAAGGTAATTTTAAATACCATACTAGATAATTATTTACTATAGGTTTTGACGATTTGAGTTTCATATACGAGTTAGATGACCTAAAGGGGGGTGGGTGCTTCGAATAGCCTAAAACAAACGTCAGGTTCTAGGCTTGATCTACCTTTACTTATGCCTCTAGATTTGTCCCGAAGGGTAAAGAACGAGAAACGTTACTTAGAGACCTTCTGAGAGGATAGAAAGAGTTATATAATAAATAAACATTTCACACTCATAGCTCCCCACTAGGAATAAATCCTGTGTCGGGGATGCCATGGAACACATACAAAGACAAGGACAACTAACACCCAGACCCAGAACAGATATTTAAATTCATCATTTAAACATCTGCCCGGCCGGGAATCGAACCTGGGACCTCTGGCTTATAAGGCGGATATATTACCGCTGAGCCAAAGAGGCCGACAAATTTTTTCGACAAGTTAGGGAACAAGGTTATTTTTTCACTTAACTTAGCAAACCGACGTGATACTTACTTGGTGAGCGAGCTCTTTTCCGCAACTAGGCCGGTGATCGGCCCTTTTTGCGTGAACCGACGTGATATAAAATAACTGCTTTTCCTCAGACTTTGTTGTAACTACTTACAGTTTTATGGTTATTTCAATTTGATTTACTTCAATCAAAGATTAAATAATTAAAAAATAGGAATACGCACGCCCGTAAACTAATTACCGATGTCATTAAACGATGGAACTTTTGAAATCCGTTTAAATATCGTTGAATTTAATTAAAAATCACAAGCTATTTTTCAAATTAATAACTATGTACAATTGTACACGATAACAGGTACATTGATTTCAGTTGCCGTGTACAGATTAATTCTTAAATAATAAACAAAAATCAATAAAAAAAAATTTCCTTTTCATTCAAAAGTAACAGATGCTTCAACATATACACGGGGCTTATTCGATTTCACCTCTCCTTCTTACTATATACCCTTCAAAAAGTTATTTCAACGATTCAACGATTTGCTTGCGTATCCAGTATCCAAACTAGGCATAGCGCCAGCGAGATTTGCAGAGTCCAAAAGTCCGCGACCCTGATGAACAATTGACGGGACGGGGCGGTAGCTTCATAAAAGTGGGAGGGCAGCGTTATTGTTGTAGGCTAAGACCAATTTGTCATAAGATTTATGTGTATAAATACTCGTAGTTTAGAACTTTGTAAATAAATGAATCGTGATATCAAGGTAGTTCGATTCATACCAAGAAGGGGTGCAGTGCTAGTCCTACGGGCGGCTGCACTGGAGCGTTAGGCAGAGGGTTGCAATGGCGATTCCTACGAGCGGCTACATTGGGTTAGATGGTCCACTGATAGAAGCAGTCAGGTCAACGAAGCGACCGGCTACCAGTAAAGGATCGGACGTAGCCCCGACTAAGGCCTGCTGTTCAGTGGATAAAGCCTCACCCAGCATCACTTCGCTGGCCGGGCATATACCTACCTGATCCTTCCACAGTGGCAAGAACTACGCTGAAACCGTCACGTGATTGTGACATGAGTCTGCGGCACGGTATTGGAATATCGTGCCTTTTCTCAATTTCCTCCCACTTCGCCTTGTACCAATAAGTTTTCTGGTAACCGGGTTCCCTGCACCTATCAATAGGTATACAAGTATATTTTATAGATTGATTTCGTATGGTAAGGTAGGGACGTTAGGGGCGTCCATTAATTACGTGCGGCATTTTTGAGAATTTATCGACCCGCCCTCCCCCCTTTGTGAGATATCGTAAGATTTTCCGAAACTCCCTCCCCCACCCCTAATCTCACGCGAGATTCTTCAATATAAACGTGTTGGATTATTGAGAAAAAAAACATTCGGCTTTTTACGCCGCGACGTTTGTCGAGTCGCACGTGTCGATACAGCAAAACAATCGAGCGCTACTTCGCTGCTCTGCGAAGTTCGGACGAATACGACAAGTACCTACTAAGGCTCAGATTTGGCCATTTTTTATTCTAGAAATAATTTTTCACGCAAATTTACACCGTTTTTGCGAGAAAAATAATTACGTGATATTTGCCAAGGCCCCCCTCCCCTTCTCCCTGAGTGAGATTTAGAATGATTTAGCTTGATCCCCTCCCCCCCCTAGAACCTTTTTACTATTATATTGCGAAATATTTAAAAGCGTAGGTATGCGTATGAAATCAGCGTCCGCTGTTTCAGTCGCACATCTAGTGACAGCGCTACACGTGTTAGAGTCAATATATTTTCCGTTCCCGTCTCGCTTATGGCCCTTATGGCTGGTATGAGGGAGACATTGATCTACTTGATACGAGTAGGTACTACCGAACCTACCGATCCTAAACTACAAATCAGCTCTTACTCTAACCACGGCTCTAACACTCTGACTAATTTAATCTGAGGAGGGTTTAAGAGTATTAATAAAACTATATCATCATCATCATCATCAACAGCCTATTTAATATTTGCCCACTGCTGGACATAGGCCTCTCCTAACGAACGCCACAAAGGCACGATTTTCTGCCTTACGCATTCACTTGCTCCCAGCCGCCTCACGCAGGTCGTCGCTCCACCTAGAAGCAGGGCGCCCTACTCTACGTTTACCGATATAAAACACAGTTCAGTTCAGTTCTGTTCGTTTATACAGTTCTAAAATCTACAATTAATAGAAAACCCTAAGAGTAACTAAGTAAAAGCTAAATAAACGACAGCAAATGTATGCTGGCTCCAGCTGGCTGGCTGGCTGTAGGACCATGATGCACGAGATTTGCTGAGACCAAAGAATAGAAATTGTAAAAATAAAATGTGCCACGATTTTTTTGTTATATTAAATCATGTCAACATAATTTATCGTCACCATCATAAACCCAGTTTTTAGCGTTCAATCATTTGTTTAAAATTCTTCAGACTAATTTAATTATACTAAGCCCAGGTGAGCATTTAGATACCAATCTCAAAAGAGGCAATGGTTACGGGACACAAGGTAGCCTTTTATTAATATAAAAGTGACGTCATTTTAATTTTCTATTTTCTTATACAAATACACAATGTTGAGCTAAGTATAGTTAAGTAGGGACAAACAATAAGCATGTACTATACCTACCTACTTGCTCGTTTGGATTTTATCAAAGTATGAGACAATTAAAGTACAATGTATCTTCACGAACAGATTATGCGTTACATCGTTACTTATATCGTTGCGAATTGTATCTACTTATACTCAAATGGGCCATAGTCATGTACCTTTTTAGAAAGAATTCGTTTGTAAGTCAATTTTATTTTAATTATTTTAATCAAAGCCACAATGCCCCACATAGTCTTAGCCTCCCATTCCTATCCCTCGGAGGGTGCCCCGCAAGTGGCATTTTTCCCGGTTGTTCCCCGAATGGACCTCCCGATAGTTGTTGCCTATTTTTCATATTCTCCGCATATTCGAGCACTGACAACGGGATCTTGAATTTAAGTTCAGTATTGCGGCGAGCGGGCTCGTTCTCGCTGACTTGTCTTGCGATGCGACTTTTCGTTTCTGCGAAGCAGTCTCCGTAAACACACGGAGAGAGCGATGAACATTCTTCCACTAATGCAGCCAGGACGAATAGAAGAACTGAAACAACCGTCCGCTCATTATCGGCTTTAATCAGCAAGAATTAAGGAGACATTCATGAACTGAAAGAAAACAACTGAATACCCTTTCTAGTCCTCCAACAAATCGCAACATTTCAAAACAAGTTTTTTACACACCTATCGGGTTTCTTTTGAATGGAATAGTATATTATATTTTTATTCAAGAGTGGGAATTATTACAGCATACCTAAACAAAATGGATACAATGACTGATACATACGAGCTAACCAGATAACACGCGAAGACGATGAGAGGGTCATCTTTATTTGAGAATATCGCTGCAAATATCAAACACAATCAATATTAAGTCATTTTAATATACTTAGTGTAGGGATCAGTTAGTAGGTATGTGTTAGCGACTCGCTCAGTAGTTTGTTAGGTTTATTTTTATTAATAACTAGCGGCCCGTCCCGGCTTCGCACGGGTAGACTTTGGGATAAACGTAGAGTAGATTGCAATCGGTCCAGTCGTTCACGCGTGATGGCGTGACCAAAGGTGTTGAGAATAATTATAGGAACTCTTTGTTATAACCTCTATTCTCATGCTATTGCGTAACTATAGCAATCGTAGTTTGTTGATGCTAACTTGTCAATTTATAGTAAAAATTATCAGTATAAAACGCACACGGTTTTGATAGATATGATTGAATTTGAACTTTGTACAGAGGTAATAAAGTGCAAATTGACTCTTGGACGTTAGGAACATACCTACATTGCTTAAACAACAGTGAGTGCTTGCAATTCAATATGAACTTTATACAATAGCAATAAAGCTCGTTTTAGTTACGCTCGTTTACGTTTGTATGGGAAAAATAAAAGGGCTGTTTTTAGGGTTTTTCAATATTTCTGAGATATTTTCTTAATATTTTTTTCTGTAAGAACCTTCTCCTAATAATAACAAATACAACAAAAAAAGAATTAGTGAAATCGGTCCAGCCATTCACGCGTGAGGCCGTGACCAAGGAAAACGGGTTTCATTTTTATATATATAGATTTATGAATATTATATTAGACCAACTTCAAAAGGGTCGGTCCATAATATCAGTACGAAAATGTAGTTTTTGACTTAGACTAAAATAAAATGAATGGAAGGGCCTAAGCCGTTGATCACGTTCAGTCGAAATAAGGCAAAAATTGTTCGATTATAATCTATACCTAATCATAGGCATGTGTGTACTTTTTTCACAAAAAAAAAAGAGACCACGAATACAAATTACCATGCGAAAAAAAGAAATAGCCTGTGTTTAGCTGTTGCGCTTGGTTGCGCTTGAGCATTTCGTCAATCCGGACGAGTAGCGTTAGCAAAACCGATAGCGCCACACGCTACCCGTAACTATATAACTAATTTATATACAATTTAAATACTTATTTTCTGATTATCTCTCCCAAACGGATATCAAGAAAACAACTGCGTTTGCGTACAGTTTGTACTACTTACAGTTTACAAGGTGTTTTAATTTGGATTCATATTCTGTATAATTTTATAAAAATAACTGTACTATACAGATACGCCAAGTAACTACTTATTTGATCAAATGACGGACCTTTTAAAGCCACTTAAACATTATTAAACGAAATTATAATTAAATTTTCTTATTTCAAATTAATACCGTAAAGTAACAACCATGTACATAATTATTAGTACATTGAATTTAGTTGGAAAACAGATTTGAATTGTGTAGTAAAAAGTCATATTTTTCAAATGTTACTTACCTATTAGGTGCATACTAGTTGCAACTCTCAACTCTCTCTCTAACTTTAATAAAAAATATAACACTCTCAGGAAATAAATCTAATAAACCAACCAGCATTTATCCTATCTATTATTTTAAGTTGAAACAGCTTTATCTGCTTGATTGAAGAGAAACATTCTATACCCAAGGCCAAAGACTTAGCCTAGGTAAGCCCTAGGTTCCAAACCCAAACTTGCGAGGCCAAAGGCCGAGTTGTTTTAACTCGCCCTACAAACATCGCGTACAAAATTTTGGCCATCAGCTAGTCTGTAATAAAAATAGTTCTTGATACGTTAAAATTTTAGCTATTAAAAAAATGTTTTTTTTTTTTTAATGAAATTTCATATTTCAAATTGCAATTTGCTAAAAAAGTATTGAAAAACTTGATATGGTATTTAGTAGAAACACTTTTGCCATTATTAAGTACAATTTATAGCTATATGATGTAGAAACGTTTAAGGACCACCACAGACACCGGACCGAGACGACGAGATTATTTTATGCGTCGAAATAAAACACTACTACGAGTACATGCGGATCGACAGACAGGTGAAACTATGAGAAAAAGTTTGAAAAAATATATTTTCTTACCGGTTTCGAACGGCTATAGCCACATGGTTCGACCGTCTAGGTTGATCGATCCGACTATACACTCGCGTTAAATCACAAGCACAAAAAGTCTGTTGCGGCGCGGTACGTCGCGTCGTCTGTAGCGGCTCTGAAACGCGACTTCCTTCCGCCCACAGCCGTGGCGGCGTGCCAGGGTATTTCTCTGCATTTCCGCGCGAATCATTCTAACTGACGTTTGCAAAACAAGACCGGAGTGGACTAAGTATCGGTTGGGATATGTCTTCCATTTAATGGACAAAGTGGGATACTTTATGTCGTAATAGCTGTGCCCCACTGTTTCACCGCGCGGTGGTGTAAAGTAGTCAATGTCTTAATCCAGAGCCAAGCTATCTTTATTCAAAACTTTATCAAAATCAGTTACATGATTATGGAGATAAATGATAAGAAATATTTACACATACTTTATACACACACAACTTTCGCAATTATAATTATTGAATAGGATATTTTTTTTTTACTTTTCACGATACTCGTATGGAGCCAGCATTTTGGGAACGATTCCCACAGGTATCAGTCTTTTAAATTCATTTAGTTAAGTTTTGTTGTTTTAGTTTTTAATTATAATATTTTAATGTCTCTACATCAGAAACTTTTTACAATTTTGCGAATTATATTGCTTTTATTTAATGTGATCTAAATACCTATGTTCAGCAATTGCAAATATGTAGCTGTATGTACGCAAATTTTATTGGTTGTTATTATTGTTTTAGTTTACATAGATAAATAATTATTCATAACACGAACACATAACCTCAAACACATCCCTATTTATCTACCCTTGTATCCAAACGTCACAATAAAGTTTTTTTATTTATTAGTACCTATGATCTGAAACTTCGATATATCAGACTAAAGTGATATTTTCTCTTCGTTTTTCAGATAATGTCAACTTATTTCCCGCTAGGTAGATTTTCATATACATCTTTAAACCTCGTTAAGGAAGCCAGCGTTTGTATGCTTTCCCCTAAATCAAATATTTATGAATATCGATCAGAATCGAATGGTGAAAGGGTACATGCAAATAGGTTCGTTAGTGTGCGACCGTGAAACGGATATCGTACTAGCTGTACTGTTGAAGGTACTAGGTACTAGGCTTCAATACGGGATTTATCCAATAACTCCATCGATCTAGTATGTTATGTTATGTGATGTTAGGGCGGATCGATATAATCCGACTTCGGTGAATAATTCATATACATATAATATCTATACTAATATTATAAAGAAGTAAAGTTTGTGTGTTTGTATATTTGTTAAATTGTAAGGGGTAATCTCGGGATCTACTGAACCGATTTTAAAAATTCTTTCACCAATAGAAAGCCACATTATTGCTGAGTGTCATAGGTTATATAAAAAAACCGAAAAATAAAAAGGCTTTTACGTGGTAGTTCGTTTTGCAAAGTGAATAGGAGAAAAAACGGTCCGGACGGCGCGCGATGGCTTCGGGTTTAATTAACATTACGCCCAACGAAGTGGGCAAGGGTCAGCTAGTTGGTAAATAAATAGATTAGTATTTTTCGTGACATCGTTCTGTTGTTAGGGTTAGCCACTTCTGCTCACACTGTAACTTGAAAATTGGTTTGAAATGAACTAGTTACGTATTGCTCAATAACCGGAACCGCTGACGCTGCATAGGCCGTGCTCCAGATTCACAAGCGACCTAGGCACCGATCACGAGGCGCCGATTCAGCAACTCACCGAGATGACCAGATGGAAGCCTTCTCGTTTTCAAGTCATTACTACTCTTAACTTCAGATAGTATTCACCTAATTAAGTTTTAGACTAATTGTAATTATTTTATTAATCTTAATAAACTAAGTAGCCACAATCTTGGTTTCTTTTAAAGTCCTCCGATCGCAGCTAACGTAATTGGCGCAGTCGGTAGGATCCTAGAGTCAGTACGCAGCGGTCTCCAGCATCTCGAATCGTCCGACCTGACTACCGTTCGTCGCTGACAGGCTCCTAAGCCTTCATCTGGGATCCGGATCTACTAGCCGCGGTACGGGGACGAGTATCCAGAAATCGATACGCAGAGGAACCAGAATGTGCATGTAAGTACGCAGAAACTTCCTTTTTTGTGTTGCTTCCGGACCCTATCTTGTGTCCTCCCTATCCTATAAGTTTCCAAAATTTTTCATCCCAGAAATCGGGACGACCGGGAGACTGCATCTCGTCAGTCTCGCCGTAATATAGAATTAGATAGTGTTAGAGATGTAGGTTTAGAAGTTGATTCAAATAATTCAACTAGTCTAATTATAGGAATGGCTCAGCAGCTCGATTTAATTTTTAAGGCCTTACGCCCAGTACCCGAGTTCGACGGGAACCCTAATATTCTTACCAGGTTCATTGAAATATGCGACCAGCTAGTAGCAACTTATATGTCCACGCGGCCTGGCTACGAGCTAAGGAATTTATGCCTCCTTAGCGGCATTCTTGATAAGATAACCGGGCGGGGGGCAACAATAATCAACTCTAATGGCGTCCCGGATACTTGGTTAGAGATTCGGGAATCACTAGTTAACTACTTCGCGGATCAGCGCGATGAGGCGGCGCTATATAATGAACTCTCTTTAGCCTCGCAAGGTCATAGAACGCCGCAAGAATTCTATGACTATTGTCAAACGTTGTGTAGTACTTTAATGACGTACATCGCGCTACATGAAAGCTTAGAGACTACTATAGAGTCGAAGCGAGTTCTCTATAGGAAACTGACAATGCAGGCTTTTGTTCGCGGTTTGCAGGAGCCGCTAGGTTCTAGAATACGTTGCATGCGACCTGCAACTATCGAGCAGGCGTTGCAATACGTCCAGGAAGAGATGTATAAATTTTATCTTCAACAGCGAAATGCTGACGCGCAACCCAGGTACCACAGAGTACAACCCTCCATACCTATACAGCAAAAGTCACTTGACCAACCACCACCACCGTTGTTAGCATCCCCTATTCAGAGACCGATGCTCGTACCTCCTCAAGGGCTTAAGTTTAAACCTCAACCCCCAGTTGAACTAAACCCAGGGCTGAACAACCAACCCCCTGTGCGGATGCCGACGCGCACGCAACAAATATTCAGTGCGCCGCCACCAAATTATAATTCGCGGAGCAGCACGTTCCAACTCCAACCTCGACCATTGTTCCACCCTAAACCGATGAGCGGTGTGCAACATTTCACCCCTAGGGCACTATCCCCAACAGCGCCTAGGTTCAGAGGACATGACTGGAGTAGGCACGGCAACCCTCCACCAACAAACTATTTTAGGACTCGTGAGATGAATCTAAACGAGTGCACTAGTGACGGGTATGCCGACTATCACGACGGTTACGGTGATAGCTATGGGACCGACAGCTATGAGTACTATCCTACTTACGAGCAGGATGGCAGTAGCTACGTGCATGACAGTATCCACGTACAATCGGATTACGATCCGTTTGAGGTCACAAATGTTCATGCTGTTAGCCAAAACGACTACTCGATAACTGTACCCTGCTTTCCGGAAATTAATGACTACGACCCGATCAAACTTTTCGTATTCAAATTTTATAACTATTTCGATGGACTAGTTGGCCTTGACTTGCTTACCAAATGGAAAGCAAAAATTGATTTAAAGCAGTTATTACTAGACACAAGGTCAGCGGTGACACCAATTTTATTGCATGACTCGCGAAATATTAACCTGTACGAAAGCATAATTCCGGCAAACAGGAGGAAACTCGTTCGGTTACCAATTAACGCCCCAGATAGCGAGAAAGTGTTATCGCGACTTCGCACTGATCATCTTAATGAAGAAGGAAGGGCTAATTTGATGGCTCTTTGTTCAAAATATGTGGATGTATTTTATATTGATGGTGAAAACTTAACTTTTACCAACCAGATAAAACACCGAATCCGAACAACCGATGAGGCTCCGGTTTATACAAAATGCTATCGTCATCCATTTGTTCATCGGCAGGAGATTAGCGATCAAATAAATAAAACGCTGACGCAAGGTATACTCAGACTTTCCGAGTCCGCATGGAGCTCACCAATTTTGATAGTTCCTAAAAAGATTGCTTTTGTGCGCGCCTTAAGCACGCATCATAGTAGGTAAGTAGGTAGGTAGGTAGGTAGATAGATAGATAGATAGGTAGATAGATAGGTAGGTAGGTAGATAGACTCCAGATAATCCATGGAGACACTAGAGTATTAAGCTTAGATTTACGGGATTCCCATACTGTTATAAAACCCGGGTCATACTTCATCAATAAGCAGATAGTTATAGTTTTCCAAATTCCAATAGCGCAGGGACATTCGATTTATACAAGCTCTCGGTCGCTCCGAACAGGTATAACCAAATCCTTATACCCCCCCCCCCCCCCCCCCCCCCTATTCCTTGCAACCAATAAGGATGTGTATGCGTACATGGAGGCTGAATGCCCGAAGGTAGACAAGCAGTACCTCTGCGTGGAAGACATCATCACCCGAGTCAAGTACCAGCATGATTGCGCGCGGGAACTCAGTACGCACCACTCACTGGGAGCAACCTGCAATCTCACCACTGTTAACCTAGACACGGAAGCCATGGAACAACTAGGAAACAAGGAATATGTAGCAACCTTTCCTGGGCCTACTGAAGTTCACCTGAAAGGCAGCAAGGAGGAGTACAAGCGACTCCAGGGAAGCTACCTCATAACCTCACCATCGAACTGCACCCTGCCAACACCAGAATTTACAATAATTAACGAGAACGACGAAGTATCTTGCCAGCCGCTGCTCATCACCGTCATCGATTTTAACTTCAAGGAAACCTCACCCTTACAGGAAATTTCACTGGAAGGATTTTCAGCAATATTTTCACTACAAGTTGGAAAATAGTTGCTGATCTACGGGTGGAGGAGTTACGTATTGCTCAATAACCGGAACCGCTGACGCTGCATAGGCCGTGCTCCAGATTCACAAGCGACCTAGGCACCGATCACGAGGCGCCGATTCAGCAACTCACCGAGATGACCAGATGGAAGCCTTCTCGTTTTCAAGTCATTACTACTCTTAACTTCAGATAGTATTCACCTAATTAAGTTTTAGACTAATTGTAATTATTTTATTAATCTTAATAAACTAAGTAGCCACAATCTTGGTTTCTTTTAAAGTCCTCCGATCGCAGCTAACGTAATTAACTGCTAAATTTCATAAATATCATATTAACCGAACCACAGAATAAATAGTACATGATCTTTGGACAAATACAAACATACGAACATTCACCAGTTTGTTTACTATAATATACTCTGAGACCTCACTTCTCCCGAGCGATGAGCTTCTTTTGGCTCGGTCATAACTATCTGACGACCTGTTTGGTTCAGCGGTAATATATCCGCCTTATAAGCCAGAGGTCATGGGTTCGATTCCCGGTAGAGCAGACGTTTGTATGATGAATGTAGAGGTAAATACATAATCTGCTCTAGGTCTGGGTGTTAGTTGTCCTTGTCTTTGTGTGTTCCATGGCATTCTTGACACAGGGTATCCTAGTGGGGAGCTATGAGTGTGATTTTTTTAATCTGTTAAAATTGTGAAAGTTAATGACATTGTTATTTTATTTCCAGCGTGACGAACATATTCCTGGTGAACCTGTCGGTGGCTGACCTGCTGGTGACGCTGTTCTGCATGCCGGTGCAGATCGCCAAGTCGGTCACGTTGCTCTGGTACTTCGGGGAGGTCATGTGCAAGACCGTCAACTTCTTGCAAGGTTAGCCTTTAGTCTTTGTTTTTTCACTCGTAGAAGAATTAATATATCGAATTAAAACTGTCTTGACAGCGAATATTATGATAAGAAAAAGTGAAACAGACAAACAAGGTTATACAAAAAGCATATGCTAAGCCGAAAAAGGCTCATGGTACTCATCACTATGAACAACTTATGGGACCAACCCGGAATTCGCAAAAAAAAAAATCAGCTGTTCCATTAAAAAGTTACAACGACATTCGACAAAACGTATGGAACAGCTGTATAACCTTTTATAGTACTAATCAATGTGTTAACTGACGTCAAGTCAGTTTTTCTATCCCACTGCAGCACCTCTTGGCTCTTCCAAATTTTTCATTCGTCATTTCGTAGTTTTTAGTTACATTTTTAACAAGTCTTCTATAGAATACCAAAACAGTCATGAAATTTCAAGCGCCCGCGCCGTTTCGAACAGTTTTGAGGAATAGAACAAGCAACAGCTGCCCTTTATTTACACCGGAACGTATAAAACTAGGATTTATTTTACAGCCAACCTTGACTTGGGCACGAAGCGGCCGTAAGACAGAATATAAAGCTTTTACTGCAGTATCCACTAATGCTGAAATATCGATGCTTTTCATTTAATTTTGTTTAACTAGACAGTACTGTAGTAGTCTTTACAAGGATTCTAAAAGAGTCGCTGTAAGATTATCCTACTAATATTCTAAATGTTAAAGTTTGGAGGTTTGTTGTTAAACGGCTGAACGGATTTATATAAAAATTGGTGTGAAGGTAGCTTATACCCGGGATTAATACGTTAAGGCTGCTTTTTATTTAGGCTTTTTTATTTAAATTCTTCATTTTCCAAGGCAGGCTTCTCTTTGACCCGATAAGTAGGTCCAATAATCTGGGTGTCTTCAAGTCGCGAGTGAATCGGTTCCTTCTAGGCAAGCGTGCTCCATCGTAGACCGCAGCATTGCTTACCATCAGGCGAGATTGCGGTCTAACGAAAGCTCATAGTTGAATAAAAAAAATGAAAGTACTAATTAACGCTGGTACGGTTTATTTGGAATCTAAAAGCAGCATCAATATTGCAGCTGTAGCTGTATTAGCTAAGTTATTCCCCGGGTATCGCAAGAGGCTGTGTCAACTTGTTATCTCGGCTCCGAGCCAAGCGGACGTTTGTGATCTCTCTGAATTTAATTCTCACCTTTTAGTAGCGAGGCACGAAGTGACTGAAATCAAGCAATTTTCATGCCTAGGAGTGCATTTGAGTGGATTGTCACTACATGCCACTTACAGTCAAGTAAAAGATTTAGAGTTCTGCGTTCTAAACAAGTTGTCATACACAAAAATGGGTAAAAATTCCCAAGTATTGAAACTTGTTCGAATTTGATTGCGAGAGATAGCGGCTCGACATATTCTGCACCTTAAGTCTTACCAGTACCACAATAATTACAAGATACAGTCAGAGGCTTTTGGGCCGATTATAAACTTTGACGCCAGACAGCCAGTCGGCCACCAACAGTCAAGCGACATACTTAATCAGAATAAATTTCACATTTATTTTTGACCACTGCTAAATTCTGTCACGTAACTGTAAAACGATTAATAAATCATTTCGCAATTAAAATTAACAACGTTCGCTTTTGGCCTAAGTTTCAGCATGAAGTTTCTCGAAGGAGAGCCACGATTCCCTGCCTTGAATATGAATGACACCGATCCCTTCCTTATGTCCGTTTTGCGGCAAGTGACGAGGAAACAGAACGATAATTGCCTGACAAAATTACAGGCGAAGTTCGAAGAAAGTATGCTTTAGTACATTTTTGTACTGCGGGTTGCGGATTTTCTGATTTACTAGGTAATGCCGGGGACTTTCGATTTCGCAAGTTTAGGGGTACATAAAATATAATAGCCTATAGTACTCAGTGATAATTTAGCTTTCGACAAGTGACATATTATACAAAACCTCTTTATTATTGTACCTAAGCTGACTCTATCCATTACTGCAGAGAGTTAATTTATCCGAGTACAATATATCATGTAGGTAACTTAGCCAAATATAGATTGATCCACAAAATTCCAAACAATATAATAAAATCACGTACGAGTAACACAGTAATCAACTGCTTTTTCAAGCTTATCAGATCTAATAG
This sequence comes from Alcis repandata, assembly GCA_949125135.1. Classification (NCBI taxonomy): domain Eukaryota; kingdom Metazoa; phylum Arthropoda; class Insecta; order Lepidoptera; family Geometridae; genus Alcis; species Alcis repandata. The sequence continues at coordinate 877,788 of OX421225.1, read as the reverse complement.
GTAATCCGTTAAAATTGTGGTGAAAGCTGTGTAACATTTTTTTTCGACAACTCCTTTTAGATGAATATAGGTAGATTGAATTCTGTCGACGTTAAAACATCGTATACTAATTGATATAGTTTAAATATATATTTTTATAACTTTTAATGAATTAAACGAAACATAAACGACTAGATATGCCCCGCGGTTATACCCGGGTTTTTCGGTATAAAAAGTAGCCTATGTCAATCCACGGTATAAGCTAGGAAAATACAAAATTTCATCCAAGTCCGTTTAGCCATTCAATAACAAACATCAAAACTCACAAGCATCCAAACTTTGACATTTATAATATTAGTAAAATCGAACTACAGCTGGATATACTCGTACGAGTACAAAATGACTCACTTTCACTCACTTACATTCACTTATAGGTCACTGAAAGTCAAGAGATAATCCAAATGCTTGCTAAGACTTTGTTAAACGTCTCTTATTATAGATAGTGTTAGTGGTGTCCTGGAGAATGGCCAATTTCATGGTAAGTTGGCAGTAACTATCACTTAGGAAGAATGCTATCTAGCATTTGAAGCGTGTACTGTTTGGACATCAAGGAAATACATTTCTTCACACATCGTATTTTATCAGACATATTATGTTTTCAGATATTCAATCCACCTCATTAAAATGCTACACCCTACTGGTTTAGGCCTAATTTAAGTCTTAGTATCTAAGATTTAAGTCGTGTCTTAAATTAATACATAAAAAAATTAATAATAATAGTGACCGTAATGTACATTACACATAATCATACATGATACTACCAGTCTTACTACCAGTAGTAGTATCGGTATTTTTTTTGCCCGTGTTACCACTAACTGCTTAAGGCAAGTCTTAAATGCGTCATACTTAATACATGATATTCTCTCTCTATTAGTCGTTCACTCTTGGCAGAGTGGTCGTGGTTGCAATGTTGCAATGATATTCTATGTCTCGTTAAAATAGAGTAAAATTATTTACATAAGCAGTATGTTTGTCTCGTTTCATCACTCAGTTGCATAAAAAAGTTTTGGAGTAGGTACTTTTTTTTTTACAACAAACTAGACATTCGCTACCGCGGGGCGCAGCTAGTGTTTGTGTAGTGAAACAGTCCGCATCTCTTTCTTCGTCCAACCTATCGATGCCGATGCACAAGTATTCCAATAGTAGAGGAATGGTCGGAATTTCGAATAATGCGACTCCCACATCTTTTGTTTTGTATTCTTGTTGCTTTACAGCCGCGCGCCGCGGTTTCACCGTCTATACGTACCTCTAGCTATATATATTATAATAGGTATATGTATATGTCGGCAAATACCTTGTATGTCAAGCCGCACTGATATTGCCAAGCAACACCTGAGCCAGGGATTAGATTGAATAATCAAGAGTTATGGATCTTAACCGAAAGCGGTATGACTTCATACCTTTTTATTTCGATTTCTGATAATTAGAATAAGCAAGCTTTCCGTTATCGGAAAATAAAGGTAGTACCATTTTTTTTTTACGCCATCTTAACCGCTAATGTGAAGATTTTGCCATGTTGCCATGTTGTGCTAACTCACGCCCCGAGTCACCACAAATCAGCAGCGTCACATAAGAACTCAATGATTTTATAACTTACTTTTAAATAGATGCAAAGACCAGCATATGGCTAGCTGAGCTATGGCTCAGTTAGCGTACAATTTACGCCATAGGCACTGGTTAATTAATAAGGGTCGGAAATCCAGTTTAATGCACGTAGGTGGGGAGGAAACTATTTTACAGGGAGACCTTCGGGCAAGGGGCTAACATGAGAATGTGGAACATTCGTATATGCTATGTAGCGCCTCGTGTCAGGATTTTATTAATATACAAACTGAAGCTGAAAATGTATGAAACAGCAATTTTTTTCGTGAAATTTTGAAAGTTTTTGAGCAAAAGTTGCTTAGATCAACGCATAGAAGCCGCCTCTAAACGGTTTTCAGTGTTTCAGAGTTGACTCTTTAGACGTCTTTCTGACGTCTTGGTTTTCACACGTTCCTATGGACAAAAGCTATAAAGCTTACGCCACATCTGTGCGCAGTGTATGATATAATTATCTAATCAAGCACTGTTGCGTCCTCACCTTTATTCAGTGAATATACTCTGCGAAAGAGAGCCGCAGGGCACGACCCGAAATATCCCAAAACGGAGCGGTTCGGTTTATATAGGTAAACTGACTCAATTAATGGCGTAATAGACAATGTTATTGATAAAGCTTTGTCTAATAACATTTTTAAGTGCTAAGTGGCCAAGCGGAGAAATCAAGTGCCCTCAAACTTCTGAATTTGCTATTCATATTCAGACAGTCAATGTTTTCTGGCTTCTTGAAACCAATACAGCGGCATTGATTTGTTCTGAAACAAAGAATAAAAACCGCATTTCAATATGTTAAGTAAGCAATTCGTTTCAACTTGCTAAAGTTATACCTACGATTCAGCAACTTTTCTGATGAAATGCGGAGCGAGTCTTGTCAATATTAGCTCAGGACTGGGATGAGTGGCGTACATTGCAAGAAGACGCTGGTTCAAAACGACGAAGAAGTGGAAAAAAAGACATTCACATTTTGTTTAATATTAGAATTTTTAGAATTTTAAATAAGGTTATTTTATATTGTCGTCCCACTGAGGTGATAAAACATCGTAATAATTGGGGTAACTACAAAAATGTCAACCACTAAAATTGGGTTGATATGTCGTCCAAGTTTGAAACCAGTCCCAGAGTATTCCCTATTAAAACTCGGGTAATAATTTGGAGTAAGTACAAAAATGTCAACCAGTAGGTTTAATTGGGTTGAGGACATATATTGTCGTCCAAGTTTGAAACTAGTCCCATGGTATTTTTCCCATTTAAAATTCGGGTTCCTCCTCGGGCAGTAATCGAGCTTCCTACATGGTTTTTCACATTCACTTATTTTTGTTTTAGGGGTGGCAGTAGCGTCGAGCGTGTTCACCATAACAGCGATGTCTGTGGACCGGTACCTCGCCATCACGCAGTCGCTGCGCCAGCCCTGGATGCCGTCGCGGCGCGGCGCGTGTAGCCTGCTGGCCGCGCTGTGGCTGGTCGCTCTGGCCATCTTCGCGCCTCTGCTGGCTGTGGCAGCTGTAGAGAGGGAGATCGTGCCGCTGCTGTCGCGGACGAGGAATGGATCGGTAAGTGTGCGGTGATCTTTTTGTCTAGAGATTTTGTGTTCCACAAATAGCCAAGGAATGGAACACATTGCTGGCTTCCTTGTATTCTGAGATACAATCTTGAGTTTCAATCTTTTCAAGGTCATAGTGAATAGGTGTCTTCTAGGTCTGCGTGCTTCATCTTCGACCATATCGTCGCTTATCATCAGGCGAGTTGGTGGTCAAACGCGAACTTATTTAAGTAAAAAAAAAATAGACATCTTTGAAGACCAATTTATTCGATGGTTTGCAAGTGATGACCCTATTACGCCAGGGGTAAGGTTCAGAATGAGCACTTCTTAAAATAGGCACTGGACCCAAATGGGCACTTGCAGACCAAAAACGTTCTGCTAATGACAGCTGTTTACATCTGAGCTTAAACACAAGTAACGCCGTTGGTAAATAGTCGCGGAGTTTCTTTGTGTTCCTAATAAAATCTGTCAGAGGCTCTCAGGATAAACTCTAACACCGGGGCCAGCCATTCAGCTTGTACCTACGTACTTAATTAATTATCAAAAATTTGATTCCACAGAAGCGTTGAAGGTTGAAACTTTAGATTAGGCAGCTTCTAAATCGCTTGAAATACAATTCAGAACGAGACTTGGTGAAGTCGCGAATAGCCTGGTATCGAGTAAAAGTGCTTTGAACCAAACGATTACAAATTGGAACCCTTCAAACTTTACATTCCACATTTCGCCGGAATGAAGGCACCTAAATTTTGGATTTGGCCACTTACGAAGTTAATTGAATCTTTAGGTAATGCTCCATCAAAATTGTGTACAACACACCCAAGTATAAAAACAGTACACGTGTAATGTATAATCCAATTTTAGCGAAGAGATATACAGGGTTATTCATAAAGGGTATGCTAAGCCGAAAAGGGCTCATAGTACTCATTATTATGAACAACTTTTACTATGGGACCAACCCGAAATGCGCAAAAAGAAAATCAGCTGTTCCATAGAAAAATGTCAATGACACTCGACAAAATATATGGAACAGCTTTTTTTCGCAAATTCTGGGTTGGTCCAATAGTAAAAGTTGTTCATAATGATGAGTACTATGAGCCCTTTCCGACTTAGCATACCCTTTTATGAATAACCCTGTATATTGTTCACAATCACAATGCTTACCCCTGGCTGTGAGACTCGTGCAGATCTTATTAGTAGGATGCCAGGTTGAAGAAAGAAGGATGGCGACGCGTGACCCAGTTGAATAAAAAAAAACCAGGCCCCGTTCATTAATGTTATTATGATTGTTTTAAATGATAATATTTCTCTAATTATTTTATAGGTCTCGTATATTTTTAGAAGTAGGGACTCAAAAGTTTAATTTTTTAACAAACTAGCGGCCCGTCCCGGCTTCGCACGGGTAGACTTTGGGATAAACGTAGAGTAAATTGAAATCGGTCCAGTCGTTCACGCGTGATGGCGTGACCAAAGGTGTTGAGAATAATTATAGGAACTCTTTGTTATAACCTCTATTCTCATGCTATTGCGTAACTATAGCAACCGTAGTTTGTTGATGCTAACTTGTCAATTTATAGTAAAAATTATCAGTATAAAACGCACACTGTTTTGATAGATATGATTGAATTTGAACTTTGTACAGAGGTAATAAAGTGCAAATTGACTCTTGGACGTTAGGAACATACCTACATTGCTTAAACAACAGTGAGTGCTTGCAATTCAATATGAACTTTATACAATAGCAATAAAGCTCGTTTTAGTTAGAAAACGTTTGTATGGGAAAAATAAAAGGGCTGTTTTTAGGGTTTTTCAATATTTCTGAGAGATTTTCTTAATATTTTTTTCCGTAAGAACCTTCTCCTAATAATAACAAATACAACAAAAAAAGAATTAGTGAAATCGGTCCAGCCATTCACGCGTGAGGCCGTGACCAAGGAAAACGGGTTTCATTTTTATATATATAGATTATTGCAGGTTCGTGAAATAAAACGCAATACCAGCGTATTGCGTTTTATTTCATTCTGTCGTCAGTCATCAGTAATGTCAACTAATGTCACGTCATTTTCAGTAGTCAACCGTCATCCCGACAATCGTGTTATTCTAAAGGCTACCACACACCGGCACTGCCGCCGGCAGGCCGGCGGGTATTCGAGCCGCCGGGCTTGCTGCATACACGACCCGCCGGCATGGCCGCCGGGGTGTAATGGTGCTATACGGCATGTGCCGGCGGCTTGCATATGCCGGCGGCATGGCCGCTCGGCAAAAACCCAGCGACACTGCCGCCGGCACTGTGTGTAGGTAGCCTTAACCGAACGAAGTTTCCGCAGTGTTTGCATTATTTATTGATTTACCGAAGATTTGGCCTGATAATATTCCTCTCTGACGACTCTGCTTTTCACGAGACACACGGCATTCCCTCTGGACTAAAGATTTGCAAGTGATTTGATCTTTGTTGAAAATGGCTCTGCGGTGTATAAATTGCCGGTTACGCATAACTCGTATTCAACAAAAACATTAATCATGTAAATAAAGCTATTAGTGAAACGCATTTTTTAGACTTATACTTGTATTTAAACCTGACGCAATCACAATACAGCTGCGTTTACAGTAGGTATATAGTTATTTAGGTAATAACATTATAGGTTAAGTACCTACACAATTTAACCTTTGTCAATTATTTTCTCCCAACTTCTGTACATTAAATACTATTTGTATACGTATTCTTGTAGCATAAGTTATCATTGCTAAAAGTATCTCTAATGAACGTAGCTTGCAAATGTTAAAAAGGCTGGGTAAATCAATGTATGGGACGTCGCCATTGTTCTTTGAAAATTGAGATGGCTCCTTTACACCTCTACAGAATTTTAAGATTTTGTATGTTCAGCTTTACTTAACCGATTTCTAAAATTTCACTACTGATAAAAAGTTACACTATCCCTGAGAAAGGTTAGATACAAGGTTATAAGGAAAGGGTATGCTAAGCCGAAAAAGGCTCTTAGTACTCATCATTATGTTTAACTTTTACAATGGGACCAATCCGGAATTTGCAAAAAAATACCAGCTGTTCAAAGGAAAAATGTAATGAACACTCCACAAAATTCGCGAATTCCGAGTTGGTGTCATAGTAAAAGTTGTTCATAATGATGAATACCATGAGCCTTTTTGGCTTAGCAATTAGCATAACCTTCCCTTCTTCTTCTCAGTCGTTCACTCTTGGCAGAGTGGTCGTGGTTGCAATGTTCCACGGAGGCTCTTCGCCGTCGTCGACGCCCCCCTCCATTGCTGCTGCACGTCTCGCAATGCTTCTCCATTTCTGGCGGTTTGTTGCATCGCGAGCACACTGAACCACAGTCCCTTCCTTTACAACCCTGTATATGCCATGTTCACAACGCAGACTACACAATTGCTGTAAATATAATTTGTTTCATAAACTGCGCAGTTTAGTCTCAGTGCAGCATGCTGATGATATTCCACCTTTAGCCGGCTATTTAGATAAACGTGCCGTTTTCCAGAAATCTAAATTGGTTGGAATCTTGGAATAAATAATTTCGTGATCTCTATTTAATGTCAAATCATCTTGAAAGTTTGATGTCTGAGACGATAGAACTTTAGATTTAGATTTCAGAAATATTGGAATCTAATCACGAAAACGAATTTTTCATAACGACTTAGTTTAGATATCGTAACAAAAAATCAGAAGGCATCTTTTCTCTTTTAACCCCGACGTAAAACGACGGGGTGCTAGTTTCACGTGTTTGTGTGTATCTGTGGCATCGTAGCTCCCGAACGGATGGACCGATTTTGAATTTGTTTTTTTTTTTGTTTGAAAGGTGAATTAGTCGGGAGTGTTCGTGTTTGATGCAAATCGGATTAGCCGTTTTAACATTGGGGATTTTTTTTAAATTTTAAATTTAATGTTATTTATTAATTTAAAAATGTTTGTGTTTGGCAACAATAAATATATTATGAACATAGAAGTAGTGACATGTCATCTAGGTCGACATCGGACATAATTTCCTAATATTTTTACTTGTACTTACCATACTTTTTACTACTTTTTTACTGTACTATATTATACTTTTTTATCATTTAGTTTGTTTCTGTTCCTAGCTATCCAGCAAATTTTTAAATTTTTCCAAAATAAAAATTAACCCATGTGCTAATCCAAACTACTTCTAATAAGCTACCTTTATTATATACCAAACCTGTTTAAACTTTTTCAATAATTATGAAGTAGTTGCAAATGTAGTTTCGATATTATGTAACTCCCACGTACAATAATGGTGATAGAGTACCTGGTATACAAGATGTAACGGAAAGGTGTCGTTATACTTAAGGGTGTTCATGACGTCAAAGTGAACAACTTTTGTTGTGACACAAGTTTGCTAAATTCGAAAAAAAATATTCAAATCTCCACAGAAAATTGATCGCATGACTAAATTTTTTTTCTCACTAATTTAGCATACTTTTGTCACAAAGAACACCCTTATGTATTCGACACCTTTCCGTTACACCTTGTTTAACAATTTACCAAATAGAAAACAAATTTACACAACTTGTGTTGACAAAGTTGATGATTTCATAAAACAAAACAGTAAATTGGAAAATCTATAAATAACTACGATAAAGGTCTAGTCTTTAGGGATGCAAATTAATATACTCACAGAAAATACGAGAATATTAATAACGAGGAATTGGATTTATCGAGAAAATAAATTGATCTTTTGCTCCCTGGAGGGAGGGAGCGAGGGGGGGGGGGGTTTCTAAGCCGGTCGAGATGGTTTCGGTCACTGTCGCAGCAGCAGGACTTATTCTTGGGCGCTCGTTATTATCTCGGTCACTCTCACTCTCATGACATTTCTAATGAGAGCGAAAGTGATCGAGATAATGTCTCACTCACCAGTATAGGGCCCGCGTTCGTAGTGTAACTCGACTAGGCGTCCAAACGCGATCACCAAAGTTAAGCAACGGACGACACAGTCAGTATTCGGATGGCTGACCGCGGGTGGGTTTCACAACTGAGCGCTAACGTGATTCGAATGATACGTTAAATTGTAGGCCCCGGTTGTTTGTCCTATAACAACAACAGCAGGCCATTGTTAGAGGCCTTCAGGTGGCCTAAAACTCTGACACCACAGTAATCTTGTTAGCCTCTCGATCTATACAATCATACCTAGAGCCAAAGGTCCCGGGTTCGATTGCCGGCCGAGTAGATGTTAAAATGATGAATTTAAATATCTGGGCTGCGATTTGGGTATTACTTGTCCCGACACATGGTATCCTGGTAGGGAGCTATGAGCGTGAAACGATATACTTTGTTAATGTCATGACATTTGACATTAGACTTTTGAGTGACAGTGTTCGAGATAATAGGCGTGACGAAATATTTTAAAATCCTCTTCCATAATGTGAGTACACATTTACTATTTACAAAAAAGCCTTTATTTCGGTAATAAACTTAAGTTTAACGAAGTTTGAAGCCATTTTTCACATACCTATTTTTTCAACAGTGCCCGAAAACAGCTTGCTTGTGTCATGGCGTCGATTTGACGTCACGGCTAGTAAACATGTCATTGTGTCTATGCGTGATGAGCGGCGGATGACCTGAGTTCACTGAGGCGTGACGTCATACGCTGTGATTGTTGTTTCTGACAAGATGGCCGATTGCTGTATTTTAATGTTTTAATTTATTGAAAATCTTAATAATCTGTTTTTTAAAAATAAAACTAAACATGTGTTTTAAATTTTTTTAATCTGGCTAGTGCCCTGAAAGCATTGAATCGGCGATTTTTTTATACTGTCGTCATGCCTATTCCTCACTTGCCAGAATAGGGTCTCTAGTGTCGGGGGATTTTAGTCTACGGCGGGTTATCAAATCTAAATAAGAACGGGTCTTAATTGTGAGATAAGGTTATCAGTAACGGATTAGACAGGAGCCATTCGTTTCTGTGGCGATTAATCAGTAATTAAAAGTAGAGTACATGACGTTGAGACTATAATAATTTATTTAGATATTGTTTTTAGTTCTGAAATATACACGTTATTTTATTTTATTTTATTTTATTTTTTTTTTTTTATAAAAATAAGTGGCAAACAAGCGACGGGCCACCTGATGGTAAGTGGTCACCATCAGGTGGCCCGATGTGCGGTATGATGTGCGGGTGACATTTCTGGCGATGGCGGCCAGTTCGGTGGTAAAAACGGGATGGAGGGATTAATTGAAACAGTTCATCAGAGCATTCCCCATTATAGTACCGGTAGAACAAGCTGAGCGAACCAACGTCTCGGCGCAAGCTCAGCGGTTCTAATTTGTCGGTTAGTTTTGAGTCATCGACAAGTCTAACGGCTCTTCTCTGCAAGGAGTCAAGAGGGTTATAGAAATAACTTAAGCTTTTTTGACTTTACATTTCAACTACATATTAGATGTAGATATGCTAAGCTGAAAAAGGCTCATAGTAATCATAATTATTAACAACTTTTAATGTGGGACCCGGAATTCGCGTAAATAAAATCAGCTGTTCCATACATTTTGTCGAGTTTCATCGTAGATTTTCTTTGGAACTGAATTGGAATTCCGAATTGGTCTCATAGTAAATTTGTTCATACTGATGAGTGTTAGGAGCCTTTTTTGGCTTAGCATACCCTTTCCTTATAACCCTGTATTATTACTTTTTATAAAAGTAAGAAAATTGAATTTGATATTGTACATTTTTCAAGCAACTTCAAAAACTATGATAATTATTGCAGTCACTGAAAAAAAAAACTATGAAAGAACATTAACTTCTGCAGTACTCTTTAACGAGGAAACTTGTCGAGATGCTTTAAAAAAATATACTTCCAGTTATTTCTTGATACAAAACTCTGATTTACTCGTAATTAATGTTCTGCTGTTCGTTGAATAAACTTTTAATTGGTCTATATCACTGACCAATGACCATAAAACCCGTTGACAGAACCTGTCTGTTCCGTTTTTAAACGGTTTTATTTAGCTCACGTTTTCTTTTTTCTTTCTTGGGTCAAATTTAGTAATTCAAATTTCACCCTCTTCCTGTCAACCGATTAATCTGAAATTTTGTATACACTTTGGATTTTGGTGACAATACAATTATGTTTATTCATTATCATTATAAATTCAAGATGGCCGCCGCTACAAAATGGCGGATAACGTAGGTTTTATCAATCCCATCAATATGGGTATCAAATGAAAGGGCTTAACAAGCAGAATACAATATACTATAAAAAATTGAAATTCAAGATGGCGGCCGCTACAAAATGGCGGATACCGTAGGTTTTATCTATCTCATCAATATGGGTATCAAATGAAAGGGCTCAACAAGCAGAATACAATATACTATAAAAAATTGAAATACAAGATGGCGGCCGCTACAAAATGGCGGATAACGTAGGTTTTATCGATCCCATCAATATGGGTATCAAATGAAAGTGCTCAACCAGTATAAATACAATGTACTATATAAAATAAAAACTAAAAACTAGAAAATAAAAATAAGTAAAAAAAAAATTTTAAGTGAAACGGTTTTATAAAACAATAAAAAAAAATGTACTAAAAACCAAAAAATAATAAAATAGATACAGTCGTGGGAATTATAAACATATGCATAGACTAGACTAAAATAAAACCGTGGGGCACGTCCCACGGTTTTCTTGCCCCACGGTTTTATTTTATTATCTATTTTATTATTTTTTGGTTTTTAGTACATTTTTTTTTATTGTTTTGTAAAACCGTTTAACTTAAAATTTTTTTTTTACTTATTTTTATTAGAAAACAGTACGCTCGGGGCAGCATAACCTACCGTCTACCGACCAATCCAAGCGCATTGAGTTTTGAGACTAACCATGCGACTAAATCAGTTAAAGTAAAAAGTGACCAAATTATTAACCGAAAAACAAACCCGACTGAATACCTCAATGTTAAAGTATGGGAGTTTGAACAGGCCGAGTGGCTAACCCTTTTTTTTTTTTTTTTTTTTTTTGGGGGGTGGGAAATCATCAAATGACCCCTCCCACTCTTTGGGCAGAGCGGAAGGGAGTGTCAGACTTCTACTGACCAAAAACCACCCATGTTCCTTCTACGCCCTTGTGACGCCGAGGCCGCGGTAACTTCTACCCGCAGCCCCGACGGGCATGGGCCCTTTCGGGCCCCTTCCATGGAGTGGCTAACCCTGGAGTCAGAATTTATAGGCCGCCTGAAGTCTTGGCGGTTGTTGTTATAGGTTGGTTACTCGGGCGTTTCACACCGCGACCGGTTCGAACCGCGGTGCGAATCGCCCTTGTAGGTATTGATTCTATATTTAGTGTATTTTTGTGTTTTACTGTATTTAGTATTCTTTTGCGGCGCAGTGAATGTAGCGTTCTGAATAGCTCAACGTAACTTTTGGAATGTATGAATTCAAACCACGGAATTCAAACTATTGGGACCTACAATAGGCATGACGACAGTATCAAAAAATCGCCGATTCAATTATTGCAGGGGAGAAGTCAGATTAAAAAAAAATAAAACACATACCTATTTAGGTAGTTTTTTTTTATAAAAAGCAGATTATTAAGATTTTCAATAAAATGAAACATTAAATAATGCAATCCGCCATTTTGACTGAAACAACAATTACAGCGTATGACGTCACGCTTAAGTAAACTCCGCTGATCCGCCGCTCATCACGCATAGACACAATGACATGTTTACTTAACCGTGACGTCAAGCCGGCGCCATGACACATGCGAGCTGTTTTCGGGCACTATTGAAAAAATATGAGAAAAATGGCTTCAAACTTCGTTAAACTTAAGTTTATTACCGAAATAAAGGCTTTTTTTGTAAATAGTAAATGTGTACTCACATTATGGAAGAGGATTTAAAAATCTTTCGTCACGCCTATTACACGTAATATCCAATCCACGATTTATAAAGCCTATTTCTTCTTTTCTAACGTATTCTGAAACTAAATTTACATTTAGTGTAGGAAAAATCGAGAGAAATAAATTTTATGTCTCAAGAAATCTTATATTACCTACTTGTGCTTCTGAACAAAGAAAAAATATAATAAACGTATCCATGACTACGTGGTTCACATTATGTAGGATCCAGCAAAAGCTTTATCATAAATATTATAAATGAAACTCTGGTTCGACACTCAAAATCGAAAGGCGTTTGATCTGAAAATACGTATTTTATCGAGTTCTAAGGACCGGCTGCACACAAAAATAAAAATAAATAAATAATAATTTCAGTTATAGGCTTTGACCGCCATCTCGCCTGATGGTAAACAATGATGCGGTCTACGATGGAGCACGCTTGCCTAGAAGGAACCGATTCACTCGCGACTTGAAGACACCCAGATTATATCTATCTATTTATCTATCTACATTATAAATACCTACATCCTAACAATATCAGGACTTAATGTTTAAATATAATCCGCTGGCTGTTGTGTCGAGTAATTGTTTAGAATATTAAACTTGTAAAAACGTTGTTTAAGAAATTTTAGAGATAATCAGAAAAAATCTCCCCCTGAAAACCTGGGGTTTGACATTGTGGCAGTCTTCCACGGATAGGGCGACATATTATTTGGTGTCTAATCAATAGGTGGCGTGCATAGTCAATCAAATTTCAATCGAAGAAGTTCGAAAATCGCAAATCGCAGTTTTTTTACTGCATTATTTTGTTGTACGATTTTGGTGTACGTCTAGCCTTATATAGTTACTAGTCGAATACTTTCTTACCTATTAGATATTTTGAAGCTTTGCTACAGTTGCTACGAGTGCCTCTTATAAAGGTACTCAATCATACATAATAACATGGTATTGTTAAGGACCTATATTTTTTATCAATATTTTTTATTTATAATTTTCTAAGAACTGTCATTTCAAAGGCAGTTAAAGACTTGCTTTATCTGACCTGAGTCATAATTTAGTCGAGACTTATACAGGGTTGTAACGAAAGGGTATTCTAAGCTAAAAAGAGGCCGAAGTACTCATCATTATAACAACTTAATGTTGAGTATTATAAGCCCTTTTCGGCTTAGCATACCCTTTCCTTATAGTATAAACAAACCTAGCAATCAAAAATCCATTTAAATAGATGCCACATACGAACAGAAAAACCTCAGAGACTTACATACGAGTACAACCAAAAAACAGTCCCTCCTTTGCACAGTCGAGTGAAAAACAGCCATTCATCACCTGCAAAAGTTAGCGATACCGTGGGCCGACTAATCGCCCAACTGATAGGGCAAGTTCACCATTTAATTGGCCATTAACGCTCGGCAGGCGTTGATTTGAATGAGATGCGATCGAGCGAAGCCAGGAATAAGTTCTAAATGTCTTCAGATAATCTTTAATTAGTTGTGTTTACAGGTTGTTTTTTCTGACTTTTTTATTTAAAGGAAGGACGAAGTTACTAAGAACCTCAAAAAACTTGAAGTTGTTGTCAGGAATTTGAAAGGTCTCAAGTTAGAGAAGGAGTAATTTAGTATCGGAAGCCGAATTGCAATTTGGATCGCTGCGCCAACAATGATAGATAAAAAATAAGAAACTGGCAAAATATGAGTAAAAAAATATTAACAAAAAGAAAATATAAACTCATGTCCGAGACTTCGTGTCCAGTGCGGTACTACTTGGCCTTTGGCTTTGCTGTTATATAGGTAGTCCATAAAACATGGACTATTATACCACCCAGGTTATTGTAGCGTTTGATAACCAAAACATTTTTAAAGGCGAACTCTCACTTCCGAAAATCACCTTCTCCGTTGCCTCTTTATAATACTAGTACTTAAATTAAATTTATTGTCAGAATGCAATAAATTGTCCTATCTTTAAAGGCACTCTCATCGTTTATTTTAGCCAAAAGCCGCTATAAATAAAACAAGAAAGGGCGCACCGAACTAAATAATTTATTTTCGGGAACTGCCTACACAAAAAGACTTTTAAAACATTAAATTCGTTTGGCCACTTCACTAAGATCAGCTTTCTTAGCGCCTTATACCTTTTTCAGTACGTGAGACGCATTCCGCTAAATATCTTATTCCATATATTTTACTGCAGAGCGGTATGAAATTGGCTAAAAGCTTGTATAATATTTGAGCTTCGATAAAAAATATTGAAAAGTTCGTGAATGAAAATCTATTTGCAAGATTGAATAAGTTAGTGAATAAAAATATATCTATTAGATATATTTTTATTCAGTTATTACTTAGTGAGCATTTATTGCTTATGTAGTTGCAGTTAAAGTGCTCGTAGAGTAACTTGATCATAAAATCTTTCAAATAAGTTTCAGTCCGAAAAAAACTTTATTTGAAAAATAAATAATTAAACCAAATTAAACAAGAGAGATTGTAGTGCACTTGTCATTGAGAGTTGTTGAGTTGACTGCAGTCAATGACACGTGTCTTAGTGTAAAAAAAAGACAGCATTTGCCTTCTATTGTAATCCTATAATTGAGTGGGTATGTACTTAAAGCAATAATAACTAGGAATAAAAATCAATTACTAAACGTGTACAATTTGTGCGAGTATGAAACGGAACACAAAAATTAATTGGTATAATGTTCAATTACATGAATAAAAAATTACCGTGTTTTCTAATTTGCAAATTACAAAACGATAACTCAAGCACGAAATCTGTCAATAGCCGAGTTGAAATTCTTTATTTCTTAGAAAGAGTTTTACTGTGTAATTGACTGAAATAACGAAGCGTTTTTGCGACCAATTTCAAAATTTGCTTTCATCTGTCCGGATGTTTGTGTGAATGTTGGTACTCGCAAGCAGATCATTTTCAACGAATCTCGACAAAACTTGGTAGGTATAAAATTTTTTGATATTTTTTGACATAGGTGATTTTTGATCGGGTGAGTATTTACCTTAGAAAAGGGGATGTTTGCTGTGGTGCTATTTTCAACCAATTTTGATAAATATCTATTTGGCAGAAACATAATTGATACTTTTTTTTTCTCAGCCTAATGTGTCCCGGTGCTGGGCAAAGGCCCCCCATCTCCCTCCACGTATCCCTATTCTTCACCAAGATAAGCCAATCGGAATAGAAACTATGAAGGTCTTAAATTTAAACAAGAAATTCCAGTACGAGCAAAATCATTGAAGAGATTGTCGAGATAAATGGTTGTTAATTGTTGCAAGAACTTTGTGCTCATGGGGTCTACTGTTCGCCGATCTGGTAGTCTAGACTAGGTTTTGCTAGCTGATTTCCAGGAGTTTCCAATTCAGAGCACGCGCGCTGCCTACTATAAATCAATCGTACTATGCTTGTAACTTTCGCTCAAGTGCAAGCAATAAGTTGACATTATCGCAATCGGATTAACGGTATGGCAGCGCATAAAATATTTATATTTTTTGAGAATAGCCAGAAGAGCTTTTTTTAGCAAGATTATGTAACCTAGCCCCGGCTAATAATTAGTAATTTACATCTATCTTAAACTTCTAGGCAACTAATTACTAAGAACGTGTTAAACAACACTTTTCTTATTGCTAAAATACTAACAAAGAAACATTCATTTTCATAAAGATAGATTGAAAAGTGAGTATCCGGCGTATACCTATTTGTCATCATTTGTCATAAATATCAACTCACCCCAGTCCACTGCTGGAGACATACTTCTCCCAAGGTACGCTAGCCCAGCTCCTAATATTTACTTCTCAGGCACCGAGACCGTATTTTGTTTCTTCATGAAAGTGGACACCCTGTAACTTAGACCTAGTTGTAGAGGCTCTTGGCCATTGAAAACCAACATCCTATAAAATATAGTCGAAACTAGCTTAGCTCCAATTATTATCCGCTATCTAGTTTTTTTTCATGATAAAACGCCTAGGTATATATAGTATTAATCCGGGATATAAGCTAGCTTCAAATAAAATTTCATCGAGATGGCTCAGCCATTTTTACGTGATCAATCTTTTCACAAATATCGAATTAGACAAACTTTCGCATTTAAATTATAAGTAGGATTTGATTGATTACTGTAGGATATACTCGTAGTATGAAATCGTTGATTTCAAGAACTCAAATTAAAATAAATAATAGACTACACATACATTTTAGTCCAAATACTTACCTACATATTTGTTATAAATAGTAAATATTAACACTGGAAGCAAATAATTTCACTCTTTCAGTATAGGGTTCGATTCATAAAGATACCTTCTCATCCCCTTTCAAAACCAGCAGGTACACCGTAACACGTACCGTTAGAAGCCGAATTTATTTTAATCCCATTGAATTCTACTCGGAGTGAAATTGGATGGTAAATTGAAAGGCGTCAGAGTGCGATGCTTCTGGAATGGTGCAGAGAATCAGCCCACTCGGTTTTTTATGCGATGATAAACTTGCGTTCGACTGCCATCTTGGTTGATGGTGAGCAATGATGCGGTCTATGATGGAGCACGCGCGCCTAGAAGAAACAGATTCACTTACGACTGAAAGAGTATATCTATCGGTTGTTATAAATATATATAATATAAACGTTTCAGACTCGGCACCCCGTTTTGAGAACATGACCAAATGACCATACCGCGGCATTTACATTGTTGCGTTTATCTAAAGCCCTCGCAGACCGCTATAACGTTTGGTCAATCAGACACCACCCATCTTTAATCGTTTCGGAGATATAGAACCTCAAATGTTGTAGGCGGCCATGTTTTTTGTATGTTTTTTTCAATTTCCCTAAAAAGATACGAAGTTTTGGTATATTTTTAGTTCTAGCGTTTTGGTAAAAATGTATTTATAATATGTTTCCGAGATAATTAGCAGTTCCACCTCGAAGATGTGACTTTCTAAGGTTTCGGATTTTTCCCAAGGGTTCCCGAGGGTTGTGGATTACCTTCAGCTTAGTTACATCTGTAAACGTTTATTGACGTAGCATCAACACAAATTCTCTCCCCGTACTATCTTTACCGCGCCATTTCACCCCCATATAAGGGTCGCACTCGGTATTATCGGCTGGAAAGTCCTTGTGCTTCTCAAACGAAAATTTCCGAAACTGATATTATAAGCTTTTATTCATACCTCACAGTAATATGAGTAAGATGAATGCAGAATATTTATTTGTTTCGATATTTTCCTGTTTTCGAATGTTTTCTCGAAATAAAACACACATATTATATTATATTCGTAAGTATACACTTACACACGTCGTAAGTTAGGTGGGAGCAGATGAAACGTGTTGCTCTATTGCTATGTCTCTTGAGGAAGAAATCAGAAAAAACGAGTACAAAGACCTCACAAAGAATCCGCCACAAGCATTTTAAATTAACATACTTAGAGACTACTTACAATTAAAGTATAAGCGCTCGAGGCGTGCGGTTGACGCGCTTCCGCAAAATAATATGTATATTAAATTAAAAGGTGCGCGCCGCGGTTCCAGCTGGGCAATGATGAAAAATGGTGATAATAATGATAAAAAGTAACCAATGTTGATTTTGGTACTTCTAATAACGTGTATGCAAAATTGTAGAATTATCTGTTGAGTAATTAAGGTTTCAAAACGTAGCAAAGAGCTAATTATCGAATTTATAAAGTACTAGCTGCCACCAGGCGGTTTACCCGCTATTATTTTTTTTCTTTAGTACTTTAGTAGATACTCTTAAACCTTCTCTGAAATTTCACAAAAAAGTTTCTGCCCCCGGCGGCGGTTTCACACGCAGAATTTTTTTTTAAACTTTTAAACCTTCCCTGAACTTATACAAATATTTCAAGATCAAAATCAGCGAAATCGGTCCAGCCGTTCTCGAGTTTTAGCGATATTAACGAACAGCGATTCATTTTTATATATAAGAAGATTATGATTTAAGATTAATAAAATATTTTTATAATTTAATGGTAAGTATAAATCAATTTTTAAAATTAATTTAACGGATTTTACGAAACGTCTGCAAAGGATCCGGCACTCAGAGCGCGTTTGATATTACTTGTTGCATATAATCATTGTTCATTAATGTTGCATCGTATATTTTTTGTATGGAGCGCTCGAGGCTTGCCTCAGGCGCCCGACGTTTTGCTGTACCCAGTCCCTTAACATGACTGTGATAAGCTCGGTAATTTATTCGCCCACACACTTAACAAAAAATAGAAGGTCCCACAAAATACCTAACTCAACCACAACAAAAAATATCTTAATAAGTCACAGAATTATTTGTTACGAACTCTATCCCAATCATTTGTAATCGTAACTAAGAAATTAGGGAGCAGAAGTATAAATGTAACAATAACAATATAATAACAATACCTCTATAATTAAGTATATTATAGAGGTATATTGTTATATTGACTGGGACGGAAAACTTTTCTATTAAGTATGCCATTATGATATTTTATTCTTCCCGTCACACACATCATTCGAGGGTAGGGTGGGTAATATATTTTCCGATAACATTCCTTTATAACCGACTTACCGAAGTACTCGCGTGACGGAGTGTGGTCACTGACCACATATCACGTTACGGTACGCATAACTTACGAACATTTCGACGTCTCGAGGGAAATTTTCTTTGTAATGCGCCTGAAACACTAAGAATTTTTGTTATGTTTGGGTTCCGTAATGAGATACGCTTTCCTTTTTTAAGTGCGGAAAGCACGATCTGGGTTCAATGAAATTTAAATGCTGTACAGCCTGATTTATAAAAGTTTTAAGATTTTCAACTGAATTTTAACTTCTACGCAATACAAAAACGAAGTGCGCAGTATTGATTAACGTCACTTAACGTTGAGAACCGTTTATAAATAAAGCCCTTGACGTTAAAGTGATAAAGGGGATATCGTAAATAACAGTATTTGTTCGATAAGGCTCTAGCCAAACGAACTCAAACGCCGTCAAAACGTGAAGCGGCGCAAGCGTGTTGCCGGAAGTCGGGTGTGAACTTCGAAATATGAAAATTAAAAAAATAAGTATGATGATTACAAGCCAGGGTACGTATGTGCAGAGATTTTTTACCATTTTAAGTTTACAAAATCATCTAAACATCGTTTCTTTTCGTTAAAATTTTCTTAAGTTTGAGCTTTTTAAAAGCGTTACGTTGCGTGTCAAATGTAATTTGTCAAAAACCATTTAAACTCTAGCAATCTTATTCAAATAAAGCTACGCTGACCAAGCGATGGCCGCGACAAAATAAATTTTGCTCGTAAACGTGCCGCAGTCATACGTGCCGCAGTCGCGTATTTGGCCGGAGCTTTATAAGACTTAGGATAATATACAGCCCCTATTGTCCCGCCGTAGTTAATAACCTCTGTCCCAGTGGTCACTCACTTTTATCGCCTTTTATAATAGAACAAACTCATCTCTGTAGCTCTGAGTGGTTTTTCCACGAACGATTTCGTATCATGACAGATTGTGTTTAGTATCAGACATTTATAAAGATCCATTTATGACGTCACTGCAGGACTTGTAGACAACAGCTTGTCTGAAAGCTTGAACATAAGTTATTTAACGTTTGTGAACTGCAAAAGTTTGTGTTTTAGTGTGTTGTGCCTTTAGAACACATTTATTTGCAGGTGTGTCTGCAGTATACGATACTATGCTACTATGACGGGCACGTTTAACATCAGGCGGGCAATAAACTCGTCTCAATGCAATTGCATATAAAATATAAATGCGAAAGTTAGTAAGTGCAT
Organism: Alcis repandata; assembly: GCA_949125135.1. Taxonomy (NCBI): domain Eukaryota; kingdom Metazoa; phylum Arthropoda; class Insecta; order Lepidoptera; family Geometridae; genus Alcis; species Alcis repandata. Next base: position 857,987 of record OX421225.1, on the reverse strand, counting down.
GAGAATGTTTGTTAATACGTATCTCCATTACCAATGTTGATAATATTTGTATACCTATTATCTAATTGCCAGGATTAGGATTAAGATGCTTTTTTTTCTTTTCATCATCACCACGCGAGTGAAACCACGGGTTGAACTTAGTTATTAATATTATCTATCCAAAAATGCTTCTTTACACGCAGAAGGTAAAATAGCTCATACTTTTATAGTAACTTTCTTCTCTCTCTCTCTCTCTGTCTCTCTCTCTCTCTCTCTCTATAAGTTCTAAGAACCTGGTACTAAACCGCGCACTCGAGTAACTAGATATGTAAGGACTACCCAGGAGTACTAACAATTTATTCTCTGACTAAAATATCGCCAGAAATATTGTGATTTGAGGAAACGGCCACTAATTCGGACTCGTTGTTGTCTAATTAATTCCCCGGGGCCGGTGGTTTTTGCAGATAGCAAGTCGGGCACGACAAACTGCTTCTATTTTGGAAGCGGCTGTTAAGATTACAGTGCGAGCAGATTGTTTTAAATAATGGCCGTAGATTATAACGACCCTGGATTATGATGTCATTAGTTTTAGTGTTTGTTTGTGTTATTTTGATAGGGTTTACGATGGGGCTTAAACCCTGACTCGCACCAGTGGGTTCTTTGGAAGTTATGTACGAATTTTAAATAACATCGTGAGGAAACCTGCATACGTCTGGACAGGAAATGTAATGGAATATGTTAATCTACCAGCCCGCACTTGGCCAGCGTGGCGGAATGCGGCCTATTCACCCTTTAAAAGTAGACCAGTATCCCATCAGTGGAATGATTAAAGATTTTTAAGTAGTGTTAACATTAATACATTCTAAACTAAAATAGCATAAATCATTTTCAGTTCCCGAAATGCTTGTAGCGTAGCTTGACTAGGTGTTCAGAACCGATCACCGATGTTAAGCAGCAGACAAAACGGCCAGTTTTCGGATGCGTGACCAGTGTGACCACAGATGGCATTTATAAATAAGCGCTTTACCGTGAATTGAAGGACTAGATCATTTTGTTCTATGACAATAACCACCAAGCTATGTTAGCAGCCTTAAAAACTCTGACACAGCTTTCTGAGATGTTTTTACAGCTTTCTACCAGACGTTACGCTCTACTGTTGTACAGATTTTTGTGATAGAATGCCTGCGTATGATGACAAGATTACGGCAGGCAGTGATTGCTGGTTTTAAGGGCCAGCTTGATGCCTCGTAGCTCAGCTTTATTGCCATACTGCGCTTAATACCCTTAAGGAAACTGCGTACTACGTCATGTAGCGTGAAGAGGAGTAACAGAAAAATGTACAGAAGTACACAACAGAAAATAATTATGTAAACAAAAAGCCAAGTAAAAAAAGTAAAATGGTAAAGATAAAAAATACTATTATATTCTAATTTTATGAAGTCGGGAGCAAATTTTATGGTAAACTAAAATCAATCTATTCTGTTGTCACTCTTAGTCTGTCTATCCGCAGGATTTCCAATAATAGGCTACGTTTTCCAATTATTGATCTGAGACGATAATAGTTATCTATCCAATACTTGCAGTATAATAATAACAGTAAGACATCCTGTTTGTATTCAGAATGTACACTGTACCTACAAGTGTACAATATACACTGTGTTTAGTGTGATCTACTGTCCCAGATGAGCGACCGAAAGCAATAAATCACAACGCTATGTCTTTCTCTCTCGACTGCTCATCAGAACTGAATGGCGAAACGAAACCTGATCTACGTTACAATGTAGTCACATGTACAATGTAATTCTTGATCACGTGACACCATGGGCCACGCCAAATTTTGTATTATAAGACAAATAGTAAACCCAATCTCTAACTACGCTACGCGCCAATAGTGTCGATTTTGTTGTAGCACTTTACAACTAAACGAATCAGAAATAACTAAAATAATCTGCGTATTTATTTTCTCTATGTTTGAGAAAAAGATAGGCTCTATTTAAAACCCATCAAATTTAGTTTTGATTATAAATTTTTACAAAAATCACTATCTGACTATCCGACATTATTATTTCACGTCTGATTTAAAATGGGGGCAATAAGTCCTACTGGCGTCCCTTTTGGAGTGCATTGTTCTTGAGATAGATTGTGTACGTGTTCAATTACGTTTTGCTATTTTATAAAGTCGCATCGCATCGCGATGCCTTTTTTATCGCTCACGTAGAACAATGCATTAGAATGAAGAGTGGAGCACTATTTCTCTCAATATAGTCTTATTATGTTGATGTTTCCCGGCGGTTCCAGAGACGTCTGTGGGGAACGAAATGAAAGCTAAATGCTAATAAGCTTTGCCGTCTCAGTTGTTTGCCATCGTATATAATATCGTGCTCAAAAGTAAAGCGGCTTAAGCGCGTTTTTACGCGTAAGTACGACTAATTAATAAATAAATTTTGCGTTAACTGTGTTTAAGATAATATTGAGACATTTTGCAATGCATTTTCTTCCTTATAAGTTAGAAGTAGTAAGTTATAAGTTCGTTCAAACTACTTGACTGATATGGAAACTAACGTGGTTTTCACACATTTTTGTTATAATTAAACACGGGAATACTCACGTAAAAATTGAGTCGTCTACCACGACTAGTTTCGGTCACATTCGGTGACCTTCATCAGGCGAGTTTACAAACGTGACGCGCTCGCGGTTGCGTCTCGTTTGGCACTGCGGACCGCGGCGCGCCGCGCGCGTAATGAGAGCGGTTGCTCTGCGGGCACGGGGGTGCACAAATTCGATGGGGCAGTAAAGATTTAAAATTTTGAAAGTCTGCAATTAACTTATCCATAATAGGGAAGAAAGACATTGGTCATATAGTTTCCCAAAGAGGGAAGATTTAATAATAAACCTCGACGAACTCACTGCCTTCGTGACAACATTCAGACATGGTCTAATTAGCTGTACCACTATCTTTAGTGGGTCACATGCAAGTTTAAACTCACGCTCGATAAGTATCAACAACGTCTCAACAGTCCCGCATCCGAAGTTAGCAAGTCCAAAGTTGTGACCGCCAGGTGTGCCAAGTTTCCCCACTCGCTTTGATATGCGACGCCGGATTCCCAAAGTTACCCGTTTGTTGTTGCAGACATGAACAGTTTGAACTAATCAGCACTTTAGTTGAACTGTTTGAAGTAAGGATTTATGGGATGAAAATAATAACTATTTCAAAGTGACCTAAATAAATCATGTGAAATTGGTTTGGCTTGGTTTGGTGCCTTATTGGTTTTTGGCAGTGGAATGGGTAGAATGACCATAATTTATAAGAGTGTTACAGTTACAGTCATATTATAACTTGTAATTTCTTCTTAGCAAAATACAAAACCAAAAAGCTCTTTTTGATTCTACTAAATAGTTTTACAAGCTTTTACTTAACTTGCAATGTGGAATGCTCGGGACAAATCTCAATTGTATCTAAATTTTAAACCACTTTTCGATGTCCGATAGAGCTGAAATATCGTATACGCGTGTAACTCCGATAACAATGCAATAAAAGCTTGTGTTTTAAAAAATATTTTTTTAATTGATTTAGTCAAACAATAATGTTTTACTAAGACAACGTTTAGCGTCCAACGACCCCGGGGTGGATCTGACGAGGGACAGTATCTCTCGTATTTTTACTTACCGTTTCATGTCGCCCACGGGATGATATACGGTCTTATATTCTATTAAATAACTTCGGCGGTCTTTGTGTGAAAGAAATATAAAACTCGATGAAATATGAGGACCGAATTTCTTGTTCGTCGTCCAATTATAATGGAACTCAGATGAAGTTTGAGGTTTGAACAAAAACTGTTGATAAGTTTCTAATTCCTTTTTACATTTTTTCTAAGATTTTTTTCGGGGCAATTCTTTGGTGAGGCCGAAAACTTTTCTTAATTATAAATGCGAAAGTTTGGATGAGTCTGTGTTTGTGTATGGTTGCGTAGTAAGTACTAGTACTAGTAACAGCTTAACAGATTTGGATGAAATTAATTTCAAATAAAAAAAATATAGAAAATTAGAATAGTGGATGAAACTGCGGGGCGTAGCCAGTAGTTTTATAAAGTTTAAAACTACGTGGTTGTGATAATCGTTAATGTTTTATCCCAAACAATTGAAATAACCCTCAAATGTTTTATTCAATCATGTAGGTATTATTTTGGTGGGATATGATTTTGTCAACTATCTGTAGACGTTACCGCGTCGTTGGCGCGCAAGACCAGTATACCCAGCATCAAGACCAGTATAACCAAGCAACGGAAATGTGGTCGTCGTAGCCGAAATCGGCATGGAGTTCATCATCATCATCATCATCATACCTAGCACGAATTTTGACGTAAAATATGTAGCGAGTATTCGACACATGAATGTAGGTATACAAAATTTGACCGCATCAAATCCTGACTCTGTCAAATTTTCCCGCAATTATCATATTTTCAAAAGTCGCCGGGCGTCAATGGTAACTGCATTGACCATACATTTTTTTATCGAATACTCGCTAAAAAAAATTCAAGTTCAAGTCAAAAAAAAAAAAAAATAAATAAATAAACAGACATTAAATATTCTCGTGTTCTCGTGGTCTTTAATCAGATGTGATGGGTTAAAGTTTTCGCAGAACTGGCCCCGCTCAGACAACTGAGTTTTTATTTTGAACAAAAATGGAAATACTCGGTAACAATTATTAAAGGTTCACAAGGAAAGGTTAAGTCTCATTATCTGTAATATCTTAGCAAAAACTTCTCAATGTTAAATTGGATAACTTTTCACAAAAACGAAATTTCCTAACAAAAGGGATTTTGGACGAGAAGGTTCTATTAATTATTTTTCAGATATTTATTTATTTTTCTTAGTTCTTACATTTTTTACAATATGTCATAAAAAACAATACATTATAAAAAACTTAAAACCTAGGGTGCCGCCAGCAGCGGGGCAGGGCCCAAGCTACCGGTGGTTAAGGCTGCAGAGTGAGGAACCTCCTGACGATGTGGGCCGTGTCAAGAATGACCGCCTTTAGTATCTGACTCTTGACCCAACAGTCTAGCGAGAGCCTCTTCAGATGTTGGTCGAGGCTTAAAAAATTAATTATAATATTAAATACCCTACTACTAATTGTAGATGGATAATTTTCATTTACTTTTGGAACCTAAAGCAGTTTTTTTTTTCTGTAACTGTTTCAGCAAGTAATTCAGTATTAAACAAATAAACAAAAGCTTATTTCGTAGTTTAACACCGTCTCCTGTTTATATTGGACTAGGTGCACCCGGCGGTTTCACCCGCTCTTTTTTCCCTTCCATGTGAGAACAAAACAAAAAAAGAATTGCTGAAATCAGTCCAGCCGTTCTCGAGTTTTAGCGAGACAAACAAACAGCCATTCATTTTTATGTATAAGAGAAGAAGATATCACAGCAGGTGCAACCACGGGCCACTGCTAGTCGTTAAACGTATTTACCCAGTACTTACTTACTTCAAACGTTTTCCAGCTAAAATAGCCAATAAACAAGTGAAAGGCTGGGACTAAATAAACAAAATCCTTTTACGGCGAGCCGAAATCTATTTTGCAAGTGGAGTATGTGAAGCGGTTCTATCCAGGACGTTATCAGAATTATTATCGAATAGCGAAATACAACCAACAAACTGTTTATACTATAAAAAGGGGAGGGGTTAAAGAACTCTCTAGAAAATAACTGCACTAGCGTTACGGCGCTATAGCAATTTAAGCTAAGTTTATAAATAGAACAGGCTGGAAAATTAAATTTAAAGCAATCTTTTTAGACAACGTTTGGATAAGTTGTGCTGTCTTGGTTATTATACTATTTACCTTATTTTGAAAGAATCCATTCTCAACTCAACCTAATATTTAAATAGCTTTCTTATCTCAACCGAAATACAATACGATAACACTTTCACTTTGGTGTATTTTTAATGACACTCGCATTTTTTATTTGATGCTTTTGACCACTATCTCGTCTGACTATGGACTACCGTTTTACTATCCCATTTATGATTCTATACGTGCGCATATCTATTATAAATGAAATCATAATACACAAACGATTAAATTAGGGCAACGAGCCGTAGTTTCCCTAAAAGGGGCAAGTACCCCACTTTGTCACTCTCTGCCTCCGTCCACAGTTCAGCCCATTCTGCTGTATAAACAATGGCCGAAGCCGACATACGCTTCAACTATTTACACTAGTGGGGCGGAACGAATCGCTTAGTGTCAGTGAAATGGTATTGTGTTTAAACAATAGAGATGTAAGCTTGAATTCACGTCATGAATTGTGAGGGTTAGCGTAGCGTAGGTACGTTGAGAAGGTGACACAGCAAAGAACAGATCGTGCGTGGTAGAGCAGGCTAGATATAGGATGCAGAGCAGGACAGACACATGTCTGCGCACATGTTTTTAACCGACTTCAAAAAAGAAGGAGGTTATCAATTCGACTGTATGCTTTTTTTAATGTTTGTTACCTCATTAGTTTTGACTGGGTGAATCGATTTTGATGATTCTTTTTTTATTAGAAAGCTGACGCTTCCCATTTGGTCCCATTTCAATTTAGGCCAGTTCTGATAATGGTATCTATGAGAAAACTATATAAGTCTTAAATTTACATTAAGTACGTGCGCGACAAATAGATGAATAACTCAATAGTCGGTCTTTTGAAGTCGGTTTTTGTTTTGTGTATATATTATAATGTTCTTGTTGTCTACGCCCAGCGAACGCAGCTCTCAGTACGTTCATGCATTACAAAATCTGCTCTGCCCTGCGCCGCGGTGACCTGCGTCATTGTCGCAGCATACGCTTATCCTAATGGTCGGGTTAAATCGGTTGACCGACTAGGCTAACATACATTCTTAACGTTAATATTTGCTTAACCATCACCCTTCCAAATTACAGCCATTACACAAGGGTTTTTAAAATAAATACCTACATGCTTATGATTTTATTGTGTTCATAAATTGTGGAACAAGATTCCATAGGTGCGTTTTTTCATGAAACAGCGTTATATTTGCCGAAAAAAGGAACAGTTTAGTTTTTCATCTATTGAAAGGCTTTGCCTCTCGGCGACCACATTTCCTACCTTTCAAAGACTGAACGGAATAAAAACAATATTGAACAAAATCCCAACTAATATTACATATGCAAACGTAGGTATTGTTGTTTGTTACGCTTTCTTTTCTTAACTACATGAAATTAGTCGCGGGAAATTACTATTTATCACCACGCGGGTGAAATTGCGGTGCGCAGATATAATTAATTTTAGGCCCGAGTCAATTGGTTTGTTGTATAAAAAACGTAATTGAATGAACATTTTACTTACACAGATTAAATAAACAAATTATTCCGATCTGATCCTCTGCTTTGTCCGCTCACCATGTAGCTAGATTTTCTTGCGAGAGCCTGTCACCAAGCACCTCACGTTATGTTCTAGCAGCCGTACATAGTAATTATCCAGTTTCCATTCCACTTAGGTATGCACATACACTTCACGACAGGCTGGTAAGCTATGATCAAACACCAAACCTGTTTACAATAATATAGTACTACATTTTAAAATAAACTCAAATCAAAATCAAATGTGGAGTGTACCAAGAAATATACATACATATTCACTGATTCATAATTGTTTTACATTTATAAAAATTAGACGGTTTTTTGTTGTATAGTGGATGAAACCTCGGGGCAGACGCAGCCTCAAATAAATTGAAGAATCTAAATTAAGCTTATACAATTCTTTCATTTATATTATATTTTTTAAAGATTGTATGTTTTAAAAAAGTAAGCTTTACCTAATGTTTAATTTCATTCAAAAATAATATAATTATGTGTAATTGTGACTTACCTGTAACATTTCTTGTTATTTAATACCAATAAATTTTACTGATTTCTGATTAGTCAGTTCGGTTTAAGATAGTCGTTTAAAAACGATCAATTTCCTAATCTCTATCTGTGCCTAAACTAAATAGCTTGCCTATTTGTCCGTGAAAACCCGTCGAAATTCGTCGAGCGCAGCCCATGGTCTCTGAGGCTGCGATTTTTGGAAGATTGGGCCCAGTCTGGGCTTGCTAAATCAGATCCGGATTAGGAAAAGGTCACGCACTTATTTTGCTTACAGATTTATTAAAATACAGTATCTACTGTACACTTGAAATTTAATAAAGACTAAGTACATACTGTACAATTTAAATTTAATAAAGACTAAGTACATACTAACTATTTTTTGACTTTTCAGGTTGTTCTTATGAATAACTCTTATTTTGGATTTTATTATGTTTTTTGTGGTATTAATTAAATTTAATATCATACAATAAAATATTTCATTTAAAACTAGATCACTAGTAGTAGAAGAACGAGTAGTAGTACTACAGAAACAAATTTAGTTTCACTCGACTATAAGTAGGTACCTCTCTATAACTTTCTGCAATGGTATCCGTCTGTTACAGACATGCTATCACTTTTATCTTGGAGTTTATGTTGATTTGAACAAGGTCTTGGAGTTTATGTTGCACTGTTTTAATATTTCTTCAAACATCTCGACGTAAAGTTGTTATATCGTCACTAACAAACTTGTTTTCATACATAATATTTGAAGATGTCTGACAAAATGTTCCATTTCGCTCAAATTACCTCCTAACACGTCTCACGTTCTAAGCTGACTGAAACAGATCTCTAAAAACTGTCGCAGTTTACTCCAAATACTTAGGTAATCCTAGAAAGGAAGATGGAACACTGCGTTACATTTGAGTGAAATCAAGAACTTATCTACTTTCACGCGAACGTACACAAGCTCTGCAGTGCTGCGAGTAGAGGAGATAACGGCGCGGTGTGGCCCATATCGTTGTAGGAGTGGCAGTGGGACCAACGTCCTGGGAATGGTGCATCGGGTACTGTGATAGGGGGGCACCAGTGTAAGTTCGTCAAACATCCTGGTGCATCCTGGTCAAGCACAGGGGCTGGCCACCGAGGGGGTTTTAGTGGGTGTAACCCCATATAACTCGGTTGCTCCCCAAAGCAGCCGGGTATCTTTCCAAGATTTCCATCCCTTTAAAAAAGTGAGTATCTATAGGTATGTGCGTCTTGTGTACGTAGTACGCGCGAAAGTAAATGAGTTATTGACTTCACCCACATATAACTCAGTGCTCCATCTTTCTCGCTAAATTTATCTAATAAGAAAAGTAAAATGAACATAGCAACTTCTGTCACAGAATAGGCGATAGGCCCCTCGAGGTCGCCATTCATGTTTTTCTCCTCGAACGGCCCGGAAGGTGTAATTTTTTGCTTTCATTCAGAGCTTTTAACGGTCGTCCGCAAAACGGAACACGTCCCAAAAAATGGAATATTCGTTTTTCCCATGTTTCCGAGAAAAAGTTGACCACTGAAACCTTTTTAGGGTAATATTTTAAATGTTTTGCGTTTCACTCACGGTTTATATAACATTTTAAATATTAGAAACATTGTTAAGTGTCAAAAACATATTTCTGTTCATAATCGAAGTTTTTCTACGAAAACTTTATTTCACCGTTTTTTAATAGAAAAAGAAAAAGCAAAACAATTATAATTTATAATATTAATTTATACCTCTAAGTATAAAATGAAACTATTTAATTTGATCTAATAACTAGTCTGTTCATAGAAACTAGCCTACTATTGGTATACAATTTTAATTTGTTCATAAAATATGCCCAATGAATTCCTAAACCGATCGTCCGGTTGAGTTTAACCTTCCTACACGCGAGGCCGAAGAGCTTCGGATCCGAGCTTCAAACTTTCCCAGGCCAAATGCCAAGCATCACCACCCCGGGTACAAACTCCCGAGCATCAGCTTCTAAATATGTAATAAGTTATTGAAAAAAAAGAAAAGCTTTTATTGCATTGTCATCGGAATCACACATGTTTACCAAATTTCAGTTCAATCAGACATCAACAATGGTTCAAAATTGAGTTGAAGATACCAACTTTACAAAAGTTGTATAGATCCAGATCCAGATTCAGATTCAGATATTTTATTTGTATTTTGAATTTGCATAGTTACATAAATACATTGTAAGTTAAATAAAAGTTTTTCAAAAACAAATTAAAACTTGATACCCATAAGTACTTAGTTTAAAAGCCTATCTCGCAGTCTCTTGTAGAAAATATTTTTTTCCCTAGAAACATCATTCAGACAGACATTGAATTAAACGTTATTTTTTCAAAGCAGGAATATATATTATTCTTTTTCACCTGAAACCCATAAAGCTTTTTAAAATTGTTACTTAATCCCATTTAAAACTGACATTCGTAATGCATTCCATGAACTTTGGAAAGCTAAGTCGCCACAATAAAGAATTCCATTAGTAAAAGGAAAATTTGCAAGCAAAAGCTCGTATTAATCTGATTGAAGAAAGTTACAGAGTATTTATCAGCCTTGAAAGTTAATTCTGGCGCTGACTGCTCGATAACAAACTGCATATTTATGTCCGTTGAAAAATGACTTCTGAAAATATTTTTTATCTTAGCGCAAATCAGATAGGCTACTAAATTATTCAGGAATATTCTAGAGCCCTTTGTTCCGTAAATATAACTATAGCAACTTGGAAATGGCATTCTTGAAATCATGGCATCAATTTCGATAAGATTTTTTTAAATATTGACTATTGACGGAAAAATTAGGCTATACCTATATATAAAAAATACGTACGAAAAAACATAGAACCTCCTTCTTTTTTTAAGTCGGTCAATAAACTCACTGTAGGTATTAAGCTTCAGCCTCAACTTCAAACTTCAACTAGCAAAATTGATCTTTCCTTCTAAATATTGCCTTGGCCTATAAACAATAGATCGATGCTTGTATTAATTTTCTCCTCTGAACAAACCCGTCAGTCATGTGTCGTGCACGTCACTCACTTGTGCACGTCACTCGCTTGACACGTCGATGCATGTGCACGCGAAACCGCCTAGATAATGTTCTACAGTGTATTGCAAAGTAGAAAAATATTGGTTCACTGTTGCGATTAAAATTTCAAACAATTTAGAATTTGTAATTATTTATATGCTGCAGTCAAAATAGTACATAAAAATAATTTTTTGTTACAATCTCTTTCTAGAAAGTCTTTAGAAATTAAAAGGCCTTTTTTCGAAGTATACTTACTTACAGCTGTTACATCGCAACGTAATGCGGAAATGACTCGAAAGGGATTATTTATAAGCGCTGCTTAAAGATAAGTGACAATTGTTAGTACTGCGCACTTTGTTTACAATGGGACCAACTCTGAATTCCCGAAAAAAATCAGCTATTTCATAAAAAAATGTCAATGTCACTAGACAAAATGTATGAAACAGCTGATTTTTATCGTGAACTAGCGGCCCGTCCCGGCTTCGCACGGGTAGACTTTGGGATAAACGTAGAGTAAATTGAAATCGGTCCAGTCGTTCACGCGTGATGGCGTGACCAAAGGTGTTGAGAATAATTATAGGAACTCTTTGTTATAACCTCTATTCTCATGCTATTGCGTAACTATAGCAACCGTAGTTTGTTGATGCTAACTTGTCAATTTATAGTAAAAATTATCAGTATAAAACGCACACTGTTTTGATAGATATGATTGAATTTGAACTTTGTACAGAGGTAATAAAGTGCAAATTGACTCTTGGACGTTAGGAACATACCTACATTGCTTAAACAACAGTGAGTGCTTGCAATTCAATATGAACTTTATACAATAGCAATAAAGCTCGTTTTAGTTAGAAAACGTTTGTATGGGAAAAATAAAAGGGCTGTTTTTAGGGTTTTTCAATATTTCTGAGAGATTTTCTTAATATTTTTTTCCGTAAGAACCTTCTCCTAATAATAACAAATACAACAAAAAAAGAATTAGTGAAATCGGTCCAGCCATTCACGCGTGAGGCCGTGACCAAGGAAAACGGGTTTCATTTTTATATATATAGATTTTGGGTACCTACGAGTAGGTCACATGGTTAAAGTTGTTCATAATGATGAGTACTATGAGCCCTTTTGGGTTAGCAACCCATTTTCTTAAAACCCTGTATGTAATATATTATAATTATTATATACAATTGACAATTGTCAACGTGAACTTTACGGTTAAATGTAGCTTTAACGGTCTCAAGAGATCGTTAGTAAGGCAAGCGTGAAAAGTTATTTACAAAGTTCACTTTTCCAAATGAAATATTTAGTATATTGTGCAGCGAACCATCTAGCTTCTCCCAACGTATTGTCTTGTGAAGTACCTACCTATTTTGACAATAGCAAAACTTTGTCGCAGCAAAATTTCATCTCTTAGGGATCATTATTTTTTATTACGAATAAGATAATTTACTTTGTTTGTACTCGTAGCATTTAATGTTGTTTATTATAACTAACATTAAAAGGGGTTGTTGTACATTCGTCATAAAGTAAGTGCGAAAGTGAATTTGTTTGCGAGGCGCAGTTAGTCAACCAACATATAAAAAAACCGGCCAAGTGCGAGTTGTACTCGCGCACGAAGAGCTCCGTACCATTATTTATAAAAACGACAAAAAATACGTTTGCTGCATGGGAGCCCCTTTAAATGTTTATTTTATTCTGTTTTTTAGTATTTGTTGTTATAGCGGCAATAGAAATACATGTTTTCACAGATCATGACATTCAGCCTAGTGACAGACGGACAGACGGACAGACAGATAGGCAGACGGCCAGCAGAGTCTTAGTAATAGGGTCTCGTTTTACTCTTTGGTTACGAAACCCTAAAAACAGCTGGCACTGGTTTTACATTTTAAGCATGAAATACATAATCTACCAAAGAAGATAATTAAATCTACTGGTTAATTAAAAAGGTTTTTGCGATGATACAGTCTCTATAATTATTCGTAAAATCTCATTATCATGAAGATAAAGGTCCAAAGTTTTTTTTCAGAATTTCAAATACGTCGAAAACCACAAAAAAAAGTTACGGGCTTACTTAGTAAACTGAGTTTTAGTATGACAATCAAAATTAATTGCAAAACTTTGTGAAATCAGTAACCGAGTAGGTACTTATTTAAATCTTTTTAGTCTACTAATTTTAAACTTAAAATTCTTAACTAATGTAACTAACCACATTGAAAATAAAACAATGGGGAGTTTTTTGTATTATAATATATCTTTTGGGTGGAAGGAATGAAGGCTTTTGGTGTGTTTTTGCAACCGTATCTGTTTTTCTCTAGGTTTCAACATAGGTTACTTTTTCTCATTAAAATTAACAGTCCCTGCTGGATAGCAGGTCAAACCGCGGGGCGCAGCATGTAAAAATATTTTTTGATTTTATATTTTTATAAATTTACTGGTTCTGTAAGTTCATTGGACCAGACGTTTCAGTTCTAGTCTAATGTGATGTGAGGCATTACGCAAAACCCTTATTAAGTTGAGTATCCTTACTTACTTTCAGTACATTAATACCAATCGCAGTCAACAAAGGGTTAAACGAGAATGGATTGAGCACGTTTCTTCCACGTTCGTTGCTCTGCAAATTGTCAAAAGACCGGAACAATTAAACGTGACTTCGATTTCGAGTTCGACAGCCCGAGAACAATCGACTAGCTTTCCAATTTAACAAATTTCACGTCATTAAAAATCGTCATTAAAAATCGTCCAGAAAAAAAAGGAAATTGAATACGACTCCCACCCAGGACGGGCCTACTCCAGAAAAGCCTAAAAAAGCCATACAACCGCCTCCAATAATAGTAGATGGAATAAAAAACTACCAAACATTCTACGATTTTTTAGCCAAAGATCGTCAGGATAGTGATTTTACCATGAAAATGATGAGTGGTGAATCTGTTAAAGTCAACGCTTCAAACGATGAAACGTACAGAGCGTTAACCGAAGCTTTAACACAAAACCACTGCCTTTGGCACTCTTACGAAAACAAACAAGAGAGGCCAATAAGAGTTGTTGTAAAAAAATTGCATTACACCTGCAGGCCAGATAGAATTGTGAACGACTTAAAACACAAAGGGTTCAAAATTGTAGAAGCCGTGAGCAAATTAAGCTGGAAAACTAAAGAACCGCTGAATATGTTCATGCTTACGTTTGAAAATTCTGAAGACATCAACAAAATCTTCAAAATTCAAACAGTGTTGGGTTTCAAAGTTGATGTACAGGCTCTTAAAACCAACAAGCTAGTACCTCAGTGCAAAAGGTGCCAAGCCTATGGCCATACACAAAAGTATTGCGCCAAAGAGCCCAGGTGCGTGAAGTGCACCGGAAAACATTATACTAAAGACTGCTCAAAACGAGCAGAAGATAAGCCGAAATGTATTCATTGTGGAGGCTCTCACCCTGCTAACTACAGGGGGTGTGCTATAGCAAAAGAAATACAATTAATTCGAAATAAAAATAGGACAAAACCTGCTGTAGTGCGTCATCACAGTACAGGTACAGCGAAACCAAATGGTCCAGCCGAAAAGCCAAATATGAACGTGACAGAGAGCATTGCAACAAAAAATGTATCATACGCCCAGGCAGCTGCAAAAAACCTAAAAAAGTCAGCTCAGCTACCTACATCTGAAAACCATAACAAAAAGTTGGATGACATATTAAAACTTATGTTATCCTTCGACGAGCGACTTAAAAAGATTGAAAGTAGTACCAACAATACTACAAAGTATAAACCAAAATTATGAATAGAACACTTAAAATCATGATTTGGAACGCCAATGGATTAGCAAATCATGAAAATGAATTACAGCTAATCCTAGAAACAAAAAATATAGATGTGTGTTTAGTGTCTGAAACACACTTCACTAAACAATCATTTATACAATTCAGAGGGTATAAAACTTACCATGCTCTTCACCCAGACAACAAAGCTAAAGCTGGAAGTGCAGTTATCGTAAAAGAAACCTTGCAACACCACGAGGAAATTAAATACGAAGAAAAGGAAATACAAGCTGTTGCCATAGAAATAAAAACAAAAAGGTTTCCTTTAAAAATATCATCCGTGTACTGTCCACCTCGACATAATCTGAAAAAAGAACAATATAAAAGTCTTTTGGAAAGTCTTGGTGATAGATTTGTAATCGGCGGAGACTTCAATGCTAAAAATACATATTGGGGCTCCAGACTTACAAACACTAAAGGTAAAGAACTACTCACTGCAATAAAAGAGACAAAATCTGATGCAATATCAGCAGGAAATCCAACTTACTGGCCATCAGACACTGCAAAGATTCCAGATCTAATAGATTTTTTCATTTATAAAAACTTATGTCCTAGCCATCTCCAAGCTGAACAAAGCTTTGATATGAGCTCGGATCACTCTCCAGTTTGTTTAGAAATAAGCGAGAGTGTTTTATATAACGAGAAATCTCCAACTCTAGTAAATAAACTTACAGACTGGGAGAGCTTTAAAATAGAGGTAGATAGCTACATAGACCTCAAAGTTCCACTGAAAACAAAAGAACACTTAGACGTTGAACTAGAGCAATTTATAAAGCACATACAACGAGCAGCATGGAACAATACACCAGACGTAAATAAAACTACTAAGGGAAAAGTCTACCCCTTAAACATAAAACGGCTTCTATCTGAAAAACGACGGCAGGGAAGAGTTTGGCAACAATCAAGAAGTCCAGAAGACAAAAGAAAACTCAATAATATGACAAAAGAATTGAGTAACATGATCAAAAATTTCAACAATGCTTCAATGAATAGATACCTTCAGACACTAACTAGTGATAGCAGTACCGGCTATTCTCTATGGAAAGCTACAAAAAATCTAAAAAGACCCATAACCTACACTCCGCCAATAAAAATTGGTCCAGGGGCATGGGCAAAAAACAACGAGCAAAAAGCTAAAAGATTTGCAGAACACTTAGAAGCTATATTCCAACCAAATGAGTGCGAGTCAAATGAAACTCCAACTTTGAATGATGACAACAACATAACAGAGGAAGAAAAAATCAAACTAGTAACCCCACGGGAAGTGATTAATGAAATCAGACGAAATATCAACTCACGAAAATCACCTGGATATGATCTAATCTCAGGAGAAATCCTCAAAAATCTCCCTATGAAGGCTTTAGTGAAATTAACAACCTTAATTAACGCCGCGTTAAGGTTAAAGCATGTACCAGATTCATGGAAGATTGCAGAGGTAATCATGATAGCAAAACCAGGGAAACCGCCTCATGAAACTTCATCATACAGACCTATATCCCTGCTACCAATAATGTCAAAGCTTTTTGAAAAGTTATTTCTCAAAAGGTTAAAGCCAGTTATAGAGAGACTAAATCTTATACCGGAACACCAGTTCGGTTTCCGAGAAAAGCATTCGACTATCGATCAAGTGCATAGAATAACAAATATGATAGAAAAAAGTCTCGAAGATAAAAAAGTGTGCTCTACTGTTTTTCTAGACGTAGCACAAGCTTTTGATAAGGTATGGCATAAAGGCTTGTTAATTAAACTAAGAAATATGCTCCCCAGACATTATGTGGATATACTAGAGTCTTATATTACCAACAGACTATTCAGAGTTAGGCAAGAAGACTCCTACTCAGAATTGAAAGAAATAAAAGCTGGAGTACCACAAGGAAGTGTTTTAGGGCCGGTCCTGTACCTATTATACACCTGCGACATTCCAGAGCTACAAAACAACACCATTGCTACCTTTGCTGACGACACTGCCATAATGGCCATAGGAAATAGCCATGAAGAAGCAGTTGAAAAGGTTCAAATGGCTGTAAACCAAGTCTATGAATGGACAAAAAAATGGAAGATTAAGTTAAATGAAACTAAATCCATCCACATAGACTTCAGTAATAAGCAGCACAGGTATTCTCAGATTTTTATTAATAATCAAGTAATACCTTATGAGAATACAGCCAAATATCTAGGCATGACTCTTGACGCCAAACTTCGATGGAAAGCCCACGTCAAGAAGAAAAGAGATGAGCTGAACCTTAGGTATAAGCAAATGTACTGGCTACTTGGAAGAAACTCCTCGCTGTCACTACAGAATAAACTATTAATATATAAACAAGTCCTAATGCCAGTCTGGACTTATGGTATCCAGCTATGGGGTTGTACCGCACAGAGCAATGTATTGATCATACAAAGGTTTCAAAATAAAGTACTGAGGGACATAACGAATGCACCATGGTACGTAAGAAACATAGATCTCCACCGGGACCTTCAAGTAGAGTTTGTAGACAAAGTTATACAAAGGTATGCAGAAGCTCACGAAAACAGACTTCTCCACCATGTGAATGTCGAGGCCATCCAGCTCCTCGATCACACAGATATAGTTAGAAGACTTAAGAGAACAAAACCGTTCGAGCTAGTGTAGTGTTAGTCATAAGTAGTGATTATAGTCAAAGTGTAAAGTGTAGAGAACACGTGAACATTGTGTCTTCGCCTTAATAGAAACAATAAGGAAAGTGTTAATGGACACATTCTTAGTAATTAGTTACCTAGAAATTTAAGTTAGATTTAAATTACTTATTAGCCTGAGGCTAGATTGTAATTTTATTAAGAAATGTTCTTTTGACACTTCTTAAATAATAGAAAAAAAAAAAAAAAAAAATTAAAAATCGTCTGAATTTTATCAATTTTATGGGGAAGGTCGTCCATATTGAGTGTTTGGATAGACGGACAAATTCGAGAATATGACAGTGCTCTGTTTTATCATTTTCTCCAATTTTGTCTATCGTCTATTAGAAAAAAATATATTTTATGAAGATTTTTATTGTATACCCAAAATAATACTTCCTCATATTTTAAACACGAACGCCCGCCCATAAATGATCATAGCGTAGTAAGCGACCCCAGTCAATTTATTGATTGCTTACACCTGATCGCTATCAGCTGATTTTGTCAGCAAATCAGACATTAGATGTTAGTAGTTAGATTGGCCAGCTACTCTGATTAATAATAATAACTAACAAATCAACTATAACTGTTCTGATTATTTTGACAAATAATAATTCTTTGGGTACAGAATCGTGAACTGATTTTTGAACGAACGACGAAGAATTTTTGTCCTTTTTTTCTAAAGCTTATAATTTTATATTTAAACTTGTATCACATACATTGACATTAGTAAATTTGGCAGCCATCTTGAACTTTCATCTTAGTGTTTGCATGAATGCATGAAAACGCTACTTATTTTTTACAGTCTACTAACTCTACTTAAAAGGTCGAGATAACGTTTAAATTCCGTTACTATTTTGAATTGGGAAACTTGAAATAATATAAAACAACTCTATCTTATACTTAAAGGTTTGACAAAAGCAATTTTAGTTCACCGCTGTTCAGACAACAGCATACAGATTGGAGACAGCGTTGCAAGCCCTTTAATTAAATATTGTAGCTCCCTTTATAGTAGTGAAGTAGCTACTAACTACTAAGGAGTAGTTGCGAGCTTTGTTGAAAATATAACGCTATTCAAAAATATACACTGTGCAGTTTCCAGTACAGAGTTATAAGAAACGGGTGTGCTAAGCCAAAAAGAGTATACATATATAGAGTCATAGTAGGTACTCATCAATAAGAACAATTTTTATTATGGGACCAACCCTGAAGCCGAAAAAATAAATCACCTGCTCCATACATTTTGTTGAGTGTCATTGACATTTTTTCAATGCTATTGACCCTTTTACAAGGTATAACGGAAGGGTGTAATATTACTTCTACACGTCAAAGTGAACAACTTCTGTGACACAAGTTTGCTAAATTCGAGAAAAAAATATCGAGTCTCCACCATCTTTTATTTCATCATCTTCGCCCTTACACTTCAGACCTTAGCTAAGAGGTTTACCGTGGTCAGCAAAGTGTAGCAAGGTAGGTAAGTAGTTGGCGCTAAATATAGCTTCAAACAAAGCATTGGAGTTGTCTCGTCAACCGAACCGGTGATTTGTGTTGGGTGCAGACGAAGTTGTTTGCTTACATCAAACACAATAAGATAGATATAGACTGGCTTCCTCAGCAATATTACACCATAGTTATCATAATACATAATCATCCATTTAGAATTAATCCAATAAACACATAATACGGATTAACTATTATTCAATAAACACATAATACCGATTAACAATTTATCCTAGAAGCACACAATGTTGATTAACAATTATTATTCAATAAACAGGTAAAACCGATTACTAAATATTCATATATATATGTCAACAGTAATCTATGAACATTACTTTATTACACTGCAAAGTTTCAGCGACTGAGGAAATATTGTCAGAGTGTCAAAGATTGTCAAAGAATTTCCTTGTTGCTGAAACTACTATGTATATGTTAATGTAGATTCTAGAGTTAAAAGATTTTTCATATAGTTTGTTTAACCGCAAAGAGAAACAAAATTACACGCAAAAGCTTTTGAATTTGTATATTATTTTATTAAATACTGTAAAACGAAGCTAGACTTTAAAAAGCTAACTTTGAAAATGAGAAAGGAGAAAAATTGCTAAGCTAAAATGTTTAGTTGTTAACTTTTGTACCTACCTATGTAAATATTTTTCTAGAATTTTGTACTTCGGACTTTTGACGCAGCCGTGTGGAATATTTTATAGGGATCTTGTACTCAGTTCTAACAGTGTCTTATACTCCAGTTATTTTAACTTCCAGATGGTTTTAGATTACATCCACGAGAAATTTGCTTAAGAATCGTGTTTTGCGGTATATTGAGAGACATGTTATTGTATTTTGTATACAGAACAAGAACATTATTTTTACAAAACAAAAAACAAAAAGCGACTTCAAAAGACCGACTATTGAGTTATTCATCTATTTGTCGCGCACGTACTTAATGCAAATTTAAGACATATAGGTATAGTTTTCTCATGGATACCATTATCAGAACTGGACTAAATTGAAATGGGACCAAATGGGAAGCGTCAGCTTTCTAATAAAAAAAAAATCATCAAAACCCAGTCAAAAGTTATGAGGTAACAAACATAAAAAATATATATATATATATATACGGTCGAATTGATAACTTCCTCCTTTTTTGAAGTCGGTTAAAAATGTATGGCCACTTTGGCGCTTTCGAGTTCAATGTACTCTTAGGATGAAATATTTTAATTTTGCTTTAAATCTCCTCTTAAACTTCCTTGGCGTTTGAGCTTGTGAAATTTAAAACCTTGCTTTAATGCCTGTAGGTTTCCAGTCCTGGGTAATTAAGAAAAATAATTAGATAGAAACATAATATATTCTGTTGAAAATTGCTAAGCATTCGGGACTAAGTAGAGAAATTCACATGCTCAGAGGTCAACGCCATTTCATCGCCGTGCCGCTTATAATTATGCAAGTAACTATGGGAAACTCTATTTGTAAGGCGATATGGGCTCGTCACGCAATTTGATGGTAAATTCAAATATACCCCTAGTTTAACTATAACTGTTGCAATAAACTTTGTGATTAAAGTAGATTAAAGTGAAATTTAGAGCTCAATTGCTTCGAAGAACTCCGATTAACGCAACACAAAAACACTTAGGTACTAAACAAAAACACATAATATCTACCCGGACCTGAATCAACCCTAGGATTTCCGGCTTAAGAAAATGATGCTACTAGCTAAGCCATACCGACCGTTAGCTAAATAACTTACAATAGATATTATATATATGGTATAATATCTATTGTGAGTTGGTATTATTGATATACCATTGATATGGTATATGTAAAGTTTTTGAATAATTTATTGCAATTTGTAAACAACCCACAAGAACAAAACCTTAACATCCTTTCACAGAAGTCATTTTATCATACAAATAGACACAGAAAAGCAAGCAAATCAACAGAAAACGAATTTCCTTTGCAAATATATACTCAAATACAACCTTAGTAAATAGAAGGTATGGAAAAATGTATTCACATGAGCTGATCTCATTTATAGGATGAATTCTTTCAGAAAATAAGTTTACTTTGCCGTCATCCCAAATGCATTCCCTATAGCTTGCAGATCCTTCAATTTTGTCTCAAATTGCAGTCGTATCTCAAGCGGTAGACTTTAGTATTCAAATCCAGTTCGCTTGGAAGCCGCCTCGTCAAATGAAACTAATATTTCAGCTTGGCAAATAAACGAAATAAACTTGGAATAAACTTGCAGAAGTTACGCTTTGTTGGCTAATTCGTGCTGTGAGTACTCACTTCACCTTTCATCACAGTGAAATTATAATTGTGAAAGCTTCACGATAATGTAGCTAAACGAAAGTGATGAATTTTGGAATGGGCATAACTTATATCGTGTGTATTATTAAGATAATATATCATCATTAACGTTTTTCAACGCGCGAGTAGCACCGCAAGGCACAGCTAGTAATGTTATAACAACGTATTACGAAAGTTCTGGAACAGTACAAGGAAGTTTGTTGTGCAATTAATTGCGAGAAGTTTTTGCTACTCTGAAGATATAAGAGATTTCTTAACCATGAATATTTTTGCTAGACAGACTATTACGAGTATTCGTGTTTAAAATTACTTGGAGTAGATATTTCTTTAAGGTGGATCATATGATTATCTTGTCTGTTATAATTCACGATAAATAAAGTTAGAACAACTCTGTAGCTTTTAAGTTCTTAGAAATATTTTGACATGGCGCTCACTGTAAAACAATTTTTGTGCACAAAATATCTTGTCTAGTCTCTTGTGTATCCTAAGTAATATGGCTTTTCTAACATTGTAGTTCAAGCTTATTCACAACTTACTACAAAAATAATACCTAAAACTTACGGATTAAACCAAGCACCCTTCATTTCATCTCAAGTTAATGTCGTAAATCGTCATAAAATTGTAGAAAAATCACGAGAAAAATGTAACATCCAAGAAAAATCAGCTCTTGGAACAAATTTCACGAGTCTTGGTTCATGCGATAGTTTCTAGTGAACGTGACTCTGCATCGAGTAATGGAACCTTTTTCGAGCTAAATTAGAAGTGCAGTGGAGTCAGAGTAGATGGGTGGGTTCAGTATAGGATAAGAGTGATTGCTGAACACGTACAGGGCTATAAGGAAAAGGTATGGTAAGCTGAGAAGGGCTCAATAGTACTCATCATTATGAGTAACTTTGACTACGGGAATAACGCGGAAATAACAAAAAGAAAGTTATTACATACATTTTGTTGACTTAGGATTCCCCTTTCCTAATAATCCTGTATGACCTTGTAATCTTTCAATTTAACTAAATAATCGTACTATTATTATAAAACAGGAGTTTGTCTGCGAGCATGTTCTTTCCTGCTAAAACGCCAGGACGGAATAGGTTTGGTAGATTATTGGAAACAAATATATTGTAGATTCAAGTAGGAAGAGCCGTGCGTCGTGAAACATTTATTTACTGTTAATAATTTAGTTGTTTATTGTAGCTACCGTGATCGATGATTATAGCTCTTTTATTAATCGTATTTCAACGCCTGGCTCAATCAATTCATTGAGGGCTTAAGCAAGAACTTTTCATAATAAAACTAACAAACTTCCATTTTTGTTGTGTGTGTTACATGGCATCCCCGACACAGGATTTATCCTAGTAAGGAGCTATGAATGTGAAACGTTATTTATTTTATTTATTCATTGTGTCAGAAAAAGTTATAAAGATTCATTAAGTCAGAATTTTATTTTCTTAACTCTTTTTAACATTTTCTTCTACAGATTTGTGCCCCTAATATTTTTTGTTCAAAAAGTCTAGCTGCTTAACATATAATTTACTTAAAAGCGCTCAATAGAACAGGCGAATAACGATATTTCTGGCCACCTGTCGCACTCTGAAAGGTCAGCCTGAAATCGTAAGAAGCTTTTATCTGTGACCTTTTTAGGTGCTTACCTCCGTAATACAGCAGCTACTTTATTGGCAATCGTGACTTATGAAAATGTAGGGTTTGATAAAACGTGAGAGAGAGGCTTTGTCTTGAAACGTATTCTAAAGAACGGCCGTTTAAAAATAAGTTGTTGGTAGGTTATGTTTTGTGTTGGCAGAGAATATTCTAAGCTTTCTGCCATAAATATGCTATTTAGATTAAAAAAACGTAATAATTGTTTAACAACTGTTTAATAATTGTTTGTTTTGTTGTGTTTGTAGTGGTAGGGCTCTTTTGCAGAGCCCGCCTGGAGAAGTACCACACCTTTGCCAGTTATTCCACCGCCAAGCAGTAATGTGCAAACATTACTGTGTTCCGGTTGGAAGGGCATTGTTTCCAGTGAAATTACAGGGCAAATGGGAGATTAAACAGCTTATATCTCCGGGTGACGAGCGCAGTGCTGTGCCGCGCAGGGTTTTTAATTCTGCGAGTTCAAAATTCTGGGTGGCGCAGACCTGTTATGGGCAAACGTGACGTTAAAAATCAGGCGTGCGATTTGCTCGTCTCGTCACTCAACATAAAAAAAAAAACAACAATTATTACACACTAAAGTTTTCTTTATTCTTAACGGCAAAAGGCTTTAGGGTTGTAGATAGAATAATTCTAAGTAAATTACATACTAAAAATAAATAAATTATTAGTAGGTTTTAATTATTATATACCTACGTTATTTTAGATAAAATAAAATGGTTAGTTTTTTTTACATTGAAAAACGTCGAATCTCCTAACCTAAACGTCGAACTAATGTCATTTGAGACTTTAAGCTGTGTTTACAAATGAGCCCTTGAAAGTATAGTCAGGCCATTTTAATAGGTAACATTTGACGTCTGTCAGTTCTATCTTCATAGTGAGGTGACCTGCCTAAAACATCGATTAAAGTGAATGAATCAATACGGACTTGAAACATATGTGAATTTTAAAAATCATCAGGCGAAATCCTGTCCCATTATAATTTTTTCTTTCATAAATTTAAGCAGCAAAATAAGACAAGTACATATTTTAACAAAAACATTGCATTTATTCAGTTGAACTATCAGAACTGTTATTGTGTCATCTTCATCACTGCTGTCAGCACTATGTCACGTGGTTATTAATTTATGGTGATATTTCTTCACAAGTAATCATTGCATTCGATTCAACATAACAGCTTTCGATTTTTAGAGTAACAAGTGTTTAAAAAGAAAAAGGGTTGACTGACGCAACATTGTAACGACGTTCAGTTGTTTAGATCAGAAATTGTTTATTATGTTTAGAATGGTATATTAAAAAAGCAAATCGTAAAATTATTCGTATCGGTCATTATTATAATAAATATGTAATCGTAATTGAAAAATGGCCTGACTATAGAGAACAAACAATACCTTGAAGGTATGTCAAAATTTTGGTCAAAACAAAACAAAAATTGAATAAAACATACGGAATCACACTTCGCTTTACATTAACAGATTCCCAAACGAATTTCATGAATATTCCATCATTGTAATCCACAATATCGATCATTCCAATTTCAGTAAAAGCAAAACAGGCAATAAACCGCATGGCGTGAGTTATGTTACTTTCGTGTGCCCCCGATTGGGAAGAAAGTAATTAATTATATACTGTTTATTTACACGTTTTGTTTGTTTATCTTGACGTGTGACGAGGCTTTAATTGTTAGTGATGCTTATTTGTGGCGTTTGACAAATAAGTAAAAATGATGACACAAATAGTTTGAAATGGGTCAATAGAGTCCTTAGAGGTAACTGAATAGGAATATACCTTGGGTACTGGAAGTGTTCATAGGCGGCTGTAACCCCTTGCCATAAGGAGGACCGTCGCTTGTTTTCCCCTTATTAAAAAAAAGTTAACTTACAAGACATACTTATCAAAAAAAGGTTAAAATAATTTGGATGAATCCCCAACTGACGAAGCAATTAGGTATGGAATTAATTCACTGCGTATTATGTTACTTTATCTAATCAGGCTCATTTTGTTTGATAGTAATTAAGATCTACAACTACATACTAAGTTTACTCTAGTAACTCTCGCACCCAACATGTGGTAATAGCAGGCAGTAACATGTCCCTTAGGTACTTCATCCAAGGTGTCAAAATATGAATGTCAAAAACTTACACCAATGCCCACTTAAATTTAACATACCAACTATTTATTTAACCGTCTATTCTTGACGCTTTACTTCACAGTCGGTTAAAAATGAAATCGCCTGGTCAAGTTTTGGCGAACTTTAGCCTAAACACTTAAATAGATTGATGGCTTTCATTTCAAGTTGAAGCGTAATTAATAACCGGATATTAAAGTTTGTGCTTTTCAGGCCCTGATGTTATGCCATTAGTATTAATATTGTTAATGTTTGACAGTCGGCTTAATTTGTAGAACTTGCTTGTAATTTTTTTTTTTTTTTTTTTTGGGTTGTATTTTTTCTTCGGGTGTATAATCCATATATTGAAATAAATTTTAATTGAGAATTTATTGACTTCACACTAATATTGTAAATGCAAAAGTGTTTGAGTTACAGAGTGTGTGTGTGTATGTTTGTTACATTGACACATTAACGGCTCGGCTGATTAGGCTGAAATTTGGTATGGAGGTAGCTGAAATCCTGAATGAAAACCAGCTACTTTTTTATCCCAGAAAATCCATGATTCTATTATAGTAGGATGTGAGACCACAAAACACAGCTTGTATATTTTATGCCTATGAGCCTATCATGTAATTGCGGAATGAAAAATAGTTTTATCAATAGGTCGAGTCAGCTACGTCTGTGACGTTTTGTAGCGTTGTGTGTGTGCTGTGACGTTTGCATTAAATAATTGTCTTCTGCGAGTGTAAATATACTTACTGCTGTAGAGCTTAGGGTCCATTTACTGAGATAAATTTGTACAATGCGCTCGCAGAGGACAATTTTGTACAAGTCTGTAATTTAAATGTTTAGTTTCAGTACATTTACAAACAGTGGTGTAAATTAAAAGCCATACCTACTTACAACCCCTGCTTAATCTCCGATTTCAAACAAATGCTCCATCTTGTTTTTGCTCGTGACGTTTCACGGCAGCGAGATGTTGTCAGAACATTTTAAGCAGCGTTTTTAATAAGAATTTAAAAGTATTATATAATAAAACTAGCTGACTCGACAGACGTTGTCCTGTCAAAAGCCATTGCGTAACTATAGCAACCGTAGTATATTGATGCTAACTTGTCAATTTATAGTAAAAATTATCAGTATATATTTATAATTTGCAATAAATTAAAATTGCGACTATAATTTGAGATTTAAACTATCCTATCTCTCAAGTTGAATCGAACTGCACATGGTGTGCGAATTTTATTATAATCGGTTAAGTGGTTTAGGAGTCCATTGAGGACAAACATTGTGACACGAGATTTATATATATTAAGAATATTGCACCTTGAAATGTATCTATTAGCCGATCAAAGAACTGCCTACTTGTGTCTGTTTTCCTAATAATTTTCGACAAACTCAACTTTTCATAATCTACCCTCAAATGATGTTTATTTTTGGAAAGATACTTGTGTAAAATAATTAAGCCAAGTTTATTGTTGTTTATTCCCAGGTGTGGGTGGAGAGAAGTATCGAGTTCTGTACGGAGAAGTGGCCAGACTCCATCAAGAAGGAGCTTTTTGGGGCCTTCAGTTTCGTACTAGTGTATGCAGTGCCCGGTAAGCGAAGAAGATTAGGGCCTTAAAATATATTGAGCCAAAGTTTGAAGGCATATGTTGACAGATCAATTTTTTCTAAAAGTATTGGTGTCTTTATCTTATAGGTTGCAATGTCAAAGACATTTATGTTTTTAGTTAGTTTAGATCTGTCAAATAAAGCCTTCCAAACTTGGGCTATTATTTAGATATTGAAACTTATAAAAATAGGCTTCTGTAAAAGTTTGGTGTTCGGTTTTTAATCTACATAGAATCTTATATTAGAATCTAAAACTGTATGTAATAGAACTGACAACCGTTTTGTTAGATGAGTTCTAGAGTAGAGACTACGGGTCGGTAAACGTAGAGTAGGGCGTCCTGCGGCCAGGTGCAGCGACCTGCAAAAGAAGTTTGGTTTCAAATTAATGCGAAAGGCGGAATTTCGTGCAATGTGGTGTTCTCTTAGAGAGGTCGTGTTCAGTAGTGGAGATGTATTAAATAAGCTGATGATGATGATAAGAATTCAAAAATAACGCAATGAAACGTCAGTTACAGCAATTTCATACAATTTGAACTTTTTGTTACCAAAAATACTGTTTGTTGTTTTTCGGTGTAGTGGTTTCCAAGTTTGGCGATCTTCTGCTTGTTTTAAATCCTTGTGACTTAACATCTTAATTCTTAATCAAACCTAAAGAAACTCAGTCTTCCTCGTCCCCTCATTTCTTAACCTTGGTTCTATATTAATTAATTCTTATACTTGTCTATTCTATTTGTAGAGTGGGAAGTAAATTGTTTATATAACGATAATCATAATAAGGTTTGTTGTGATTGGTTTAGTGAGGGCCGGTAACTACGTCACTTACTTCCTGATTCGATCTCCTAATTTGGGGCATCCCTTTTACGGCCCACTGACCGAGTTCGGATAAAAATACATCAGGTTTAGTAACAAAATACTGGGTACAGCTTATCCGCTGAGACTTTATAGGTTTGTTAGGGTTTATTACGTGGGATGACATTATTAGTTTTTCCTAAAATTCTCTGAAAAGTTTTTTTGTTAAATAAAATAACGTAACTGAAAACTAGTTCGAAACAATAATAGTTTGCGTCTAATTTTGCTCTTTGTTTTTGGACAATCCAGATAAAGTAATTGGAGATGTGATTTTTGGACATGCAAAGAACCTCAAAGACTTGTTTTGTGTTTGATACAATAATTAATTTTTATAAAAAAATGTAGATATACTAGCTCTTTTGACATTTTGAAATATACAGTGAATCCAATTTGTCTTCTTAAAGTGCGGCGCCGACACAAAAATCCGCCGATCATCAATCAGTACTCTGTCTTTTTCCGAACGCAGCGGGATATAAGATATAAGACGGCACTCCTCTAATAGAAGTGTAGACGTGTAGACAGTCTGCGACTCTTTTGGACAATGCTATTTTAAACGTAGCTTCTTAGTAGCATATATGCAAAATACAAGACAATAGCTAGAACGGGTTATGCCAGGCATACGCTCGGTATATCGTGTCCCAATGGATCCGGCAACTGGGATCAGGGTTACAGTTCATTGCGGTCCCATTCGCCGGAACCTCTAAGGCAGAAAGCAGGCGTCGCCCTAGCAACGTAACTCATTAGTATCTATTTGTATAACGAGCGACGCCACGACGTAAACAATAATAGACATAGATCACAAGCCCGATGATCAAACCACGTATCTCAAACATATTGGAAAGCAATAGATGAGATTCGCACAGGAGTGGGCGAAGATAGACAATAGACACATTAGATGGATGGCAAAATTTAAACTAAGTAGGTACTATACAACAACTCGCGTTTGCTCCGCTCTCTGTGGAAGCTTGCCGCAAGCTTTTCTCATACCTCGGTCCTCTCCAATCGATCGAATCTTGAAACATTAGGTTTTACTTATATTGAGTATCTCACAGATGATATTACATCTCACCATCACCTCACATCTCCTGATATTTTGCCGAGACACTTTATCGTGACACATGTTTTCTTGGTAGAGATGAGCCGTTCTATGGTTTCTCATATTTTTTGCACTTAGAAAGAGTTTGCTATTGATAACGAACGAGCGACAAAGGTTTTCCTTGGTTTATCAGTTTCAGGAAGTTTTGACCACGACTTCATGGTTAGCATAAAAAAATTAAACCTACAGTTTGATGTGGCACAGACCGGTTTTTTTTCTGACATTTTGACTACTATTAATTTATTGATACAAATCTGTACCTACAGTCCTACATATCTTTGGATGAAATAATGCTTGAAACACATTAATTTCGTTTTCCTTTACTGGGCTGTAAATTCGCAATCGCTATGTGTATTTTGTATTTCCTTCTCGAATCGTGTCAACAGTATAGGGAAAATATATGTTTTAACGCAATCAGCGAACAGCAATCAGCTTACAAATCCTTTTTAAAAGAAATTCCCTCGTGCGAGCACATAAAACATTGAACTGTCGAGAAGGAATCCGTTTTGGATACAGATACTCGGAAGCGATCGTATCCTTTTCACCTACAAGTGTTCGTACACATGAAAATATATCTGTTTGTTTGTTTATTTGAAGCACGATTCGGGTCTTGTTGCTTTGTTATCTGTATTATGCTTAGCCGTTTCCTTTACCTTTCTCGAGATTTGTGATTTTGTTGTTTGTTAGGAAACGTCATTGAGAAACTGAAATGAGACTGTAGATAGCAACGTTGGCGCTCCTCTTGAATAATCCTTAGCTGTTCATAGTGCAAAAATAACGGGAGGTATATAGTGAGAAAGCCAACTAGATAAGTATTAGTTTTCAGATGATTTTTTTATCAGTTGAGATAATAAATTATAATAAAATAAATAACGCAAAACTCACTTAAGCCTATATAAAATCAATTCAGTGAGTCTTGTTTTTTTTTCATAGTTTGTGACACATTTTTTGTCAATAAAGTTTTTTCCTTCCTTTTCTCTTTTCTCACCCATAAGGTTTTCTATATCTACTAACAAATTTCGTAGAGAAAGGCTACACACACTAGAGACTATCCAGATTGCGTTAATTTGATCAGCTAATGGATACGAGTACAAGGTTGAGGTGCGTAAAAAATAACAAACACGCCTTTTACTAATATTATAAATGTGAAAGTTTTTGTATCTCGAAGTTTGTTACTCAATTACCTACCCAAAAGCGATTGAACGTAGCAATTTTTTTGTGTGATTGTTTTCTAGTCAAGCATATTATAGCTCGTCTGATGTTAAACATCACATATTCCCATAACAGGTCTGCGCCAACCAGAATTTAAAACTTTTTGAATCAAGACGTTGCGCGGCCCATCACTGCGCTCGTCACTCTGCGATACAAGATGTTTTTAATCTCCTATTAGCCCTGGAATTTCGATACAAACATTAGCTAGTCCTGATGTCGGGTTTTTAGGCTGCTTAAACTGTTTTATAGATCATAACATTCGAAATCTACAACTTTCCGTGTCAACCGATCCACGGTTGCGCTCAGTTATAAATGTCACTCGCGTTTACCTATCCCAGGACGAATCATTTCCATTTATTTGAGTTTTGTGCTTTATTATTTGAGTCTTGAAGTTGTATTTTAATTGTTTTAATTATTATTAAAAAAACTATTTTTTAAATATATCTTTAGTGTAATTCGTTCTAAACGGCACTGATTGAATATAATAAATAAATGAATAATTTCGTATTTTTCCTTGTACCAAATTGAATATACTAAGTCCTTAGTTTGGTCCAAACTAAGGACTTAGTATATTCAATTTGGTACCTCGACTCTCTATCAAAAACAAAGGACGTCTCGAAACCGGGACAAGTGGTGTGCAGGAATAGAGGCTCTTGCTCAGTGGAGAGCGAAATTAATAACCATAAAAAACAATAGACAGAAAGTAAGGTTATATGTTAACATGACCCTTTAGTTGATATAAGTATGATACGTATCGATTCACCAAATACCCTCGCTGAAACTTTTTTAATATTATCTCACAAGCTGCCTCTCACTAAGGAGGGTCCAAAATAGCACTTATCAAAGTAGCTACTAGTTGATATTAACATTAGAATTCACAGGAAATTAGTAAAAGTTATTACAAGTTTAATTAAAGTCCATGTTGATTAAATCTTTTGACTGACAATTTTAGTCAAATACAGCGAAAAACAAACCAAAAACTTGGAAATAAAACTTGATTGCTATTTAATTAATTTTCTGGGGAATTAATTAGTTTCTGTAATAAATACAAAGTTTTGTAATCAAATTTAATTAATTTTCATATCTAATTGTAGAATTATTAAACTCATACAAAGCGTTGAAAATAAACTACTTATATAGTCTACAAATTTCCGCCTAATATAAAAAACAATTTAAGTTAATTCAAGTGTTGTCTAAATTTTATAAATTTGTTTTTTTATTTAAAGCTAAAAACTTAATGACTAAGCCAGGAAACAGTTTTTCGCTTTCTGATCAACAAATCGTACAAGAAAATATTTTTGAATACTAAACAAGTTTTAAACTAACTTTAAATTTTATTTTGAATTCTCAGATTACGTTTGTCCCAAAACTACATAGAACAGTTTTATAACAATCCTAATCCAAATCCTCGAAATAAAAAGAAGTCGAAAAATGGTTTTACCGTAAAAACTCCCGCAACCCCATATTTTCCCTTGGGAAGGAAAAAGGAAAGGGTAGGTTGGACAAAGTGGACGGAGTGCGCCCTTTTATCGTCGGGCAAACCTTCCAAATTCAATATTTACCTATTAGCTGCGCCCGCGACTTCACTCGTAATGTTCCGATTTTTCCACTCTGGGTCAAAAATGTTAGATAAAACGTGACAGTTGTCTTAAAAATATAGGTAGTTAAATCTAATCTAGTCTAGGTGTCTAATCTAGGTATCTTTTCAAGTCGCGAGTGAATCGGTTTATTCTAGGCAAGTAGAATTTTGAATTGAATTTGAAATTGTAACTTTGAATCTTTTGTTTACGAAGATTATGTTGGACTCAATTGTCTTATTAGGTGACATGAAAATTACTATAGTAAAAAGTATCTAGTATTTGTATCTAGTAACAATCTAAAGATGGTATGAAAAACTTGTTAAGCATGTGACCAAAACAGATAAAAGACAAAAGTAGTGAGATAAATAAGGCTTCGAATAATGATGATTAAAACAATTCCTTTCTGATATGTAAATTGGCTTTCAAATGATTGCTATGGTACATCTGTATTCTTTGCTATGAATATGCAACAAAGCACAATATTTTAGATATATGCAAACAAACGCCAATTCAAACTCATTTATCATATTGGTGTATGAATCAATGCAGGCATCAACCACTTACTGAGCATTTTGAGTACAATATAAATAAGAACATACGTAAAGTAAGAGAACAGATTTCGAAGATAATACTGTTTGTATCAAGATCTTTACCTTCAAAAACTAAGCTTTGTTTCAAATAAAACGCAGATAATGTTTAAAATAACTGTAAATAGTTAGAATAAAATGTTGGTTCCCAAAATATCTTACAGGAAAAGTCAAGAAAAGTTGAGTTTTATGAGTGATAAAAATCAGAAATTACGTAAGAAAAGAATTAATTTTACATCAACTTGGCGATAAGTAAATTCACACTAGATTTTACGACACAGCTCTAAGTTCAATTTTTTATTTTTTTTATTTACCTACTTATTTATAGAAACAAGCTTCTATATATATCTAGTATGTATTTTCAACATAAATACATTCAAACAGTACAGTTTGCTATTCACCGTTTTGACCGAGCAAAGCGAGGGTCTCCCTCACACTTGGTTGTGTGCTATGCCTGGCGTTAGTTATTT
This sequence comes from Alcis repandata, assembly GCA_949125135.1. Lineage (NCBI taxonomy): Eukaryota > Metazoa > Arthropoda > Insecta > Lepidoptera > Geometridae > Alcis > Alcis repandata. The sequence continues at coordinate 825,679 of OX421225.1, read as the reverse complement.
CGCTCTAACTTTTAATTTAACCTCAACTTTTAATTACACACGCTTAGTATTACAGTATTATAAGGAAAGGGTATGCTGAGAAGAAAAAGGCTTAAAGCATTTATTATGAACAACTTTTATTATGGGACCAACCCGAAATACGGCAAAATAAATCAGCTGTTCCATAGAAAAATGTAAATGACACTTGACAAAATAGAACAGCTATTTTTTTTGCAAATTCCGGGTTGATCTCATAGTCCGGGTCTTGAACTCTAAGAATTCAAAATTCTGTATGGCGCAGACCTGTTCATGGGCGAACGTGACGTTTAACATCAGGCGAGCGATTTGCTCGTCTCGTCTCCCATTATCATAAAAAAGGTAAAAGTTATTTATACAATGATGAGTACTATGGGCCCTTTTTGGCTTAGCATGCCTTTCCCTTGATAATAGTTTAAACCAAAAATTCGGCCTGAACTACGAGTATGTCAGAGTTGTGATGCAATTTGCCGAAATGAAGCTGTCAAGAACAACCAGTTTTACTCGAACATAGTACAATCAGTATCAGTAGGGAAACCGCTGTGTGCATCTTTATTTTTCATCAAGCCAATAACAAACTTGGGAACAATTAGGTAAAGCAAATTACATGATAAGATCATCTCACTAATCTTACTTCTCACTTATATTATGAAAATTAAAATTCGTTAATATGTTTCTTATTATTTCACGCTGCAACGGCTGGACGGAATTAAATAAGGTTACTTTTCATCATCATCACCGTTTTTCATCACTGAGCCGAGGTCAGGATTGAAGCTATAAAATATGAAAGAGTTGATAATACCTTTGCGAACTATCAACAGCATTTTCAGACCAACAAACGAAAATAAAGTTCTTATTTCAAGTTTCATAAAACGTACTCGTACAAACTTTCACAGTTATAGAACTCATCTTACTGTTTATCTGTACACTGTGAGTCACCATTTGTTTTGTGTGACCTTTGAACTGTCTGTGTAAATCACTTGATTGAAACGTGACGTCAAATCCGGAGTGACGTCATTTTGATGAAGCATAAAAAAAACAATGTCTGGTTTTAGTCGAGTAGAAATTGTGTTGTTTTTTAACATAAATGTAGTTTAGAGATTCTGCGAAATTATAAAAACGACTTATTTTTATTTTTTTTTATGTTAATGTTCTTTGCTTATTGATAGAAGATTTTTCAAGTAAAATAATTTAAGCCTTAAAACAATAGTCATAGTGATTGTTTTTGTTTAATAAAGTTGCAAAACTGACTTTGCACAGTGTTTTGATTATGTGCGAGTAATGAACTAGGAACTAAATGGATTGGACGTACAGACCACATATAGGCTTTCAAATCTCATAGCACTGCTACGAAATATCGTAGACTTTTCTACGAAAACTCGTAGACCTTGCTACGGAATAGCGGAGCAAATTCCAGGAAGCAAGGTTTTAGTTTCTAGAAAGTGAGTAGTGAAATAATTTTACAGTAAGTTTACAACTACACCAAACACTCGTTATTCGTTTAAATATTGTTTTTAAAAATGTAGCCAAGTTAGAGGCTCCCAAAGTTACTGGTTTTAAGTTAGGTTTTCTTTTGATAATTTAGCCTTTTCAGAATCGTATTGACTTACTTTCCGAAACTCAGTTACGCTTATATTTTCCGCCTTTATTCTTACCCTGAGACCAAAAAGGTCGAAACTTCGGCAAGATTAGCCATCCCACGACCGCTTTTCGTCCAAATACACCCATTGTTTTAAATTCCTTTTCATTCAAAATTCAAAGAGCGGAACACCTTTGTTACTGATTATACCTTACAGTTATACTACATCTCGTTGCTGATTCATATTTCATTACTTTCCGTCAAGGATTTGCGTGTTACGGAAGAGTAACGTATGCTTGTTGATGCATAAATGATTTTATTCTATGGTAATTAAGGTTCAATTTTGATAAGCAATGCTGTTGTTTCTAAACTTCTGAAACTTAAAGAAAATTAGTTTTCTTTTAATTGTTGAAATGCTTAGTACGTTTAAGGAGGTTAGCCTGGTCTGGTCTCGGGTTAGTCTGACTTATAATTTAAAGTAAAAACTAAAAATTAAATAATCCACAAAAAAACGTCACTGGAAAAAATTAAATGTGTTAAAACCACGTTAGTTTTAAAACTACTTTTTTAACAAATTATTTATTTTTCAATGATTCTTAAAAGACATTTTCACATGCTTCAAAAGTTGTGGTTAAACAATATTGATTTCTTATATCTACAATATGTATTTAATAACCGATTACAGTTTCACCTACTAACTTAATAAACCGTTTAGTATAATATATTTCGATTATCAATTTCCTCTTCATAATATTATAGAAATTTTGTAATAGACCTTAACAAATAAGATACCAGCTTTGAGACCGTGTATTCAGGTAAATGAACAGATCAGTAGGAAGAGCTTTGTCCGTAAGCCGCTGTTTATATCGGCCTACCCGAGGATTAGGTCGGTTAAGACATGGTTAAGACGCTTTGTGGATGGATCGCCGCACGTGGCTCTAATTAGATTTGTTGAGACTAATTGATATCGATGATTATCATATTAACACTGTAATAAACGCTTAACCCTTAACTTGGCAACAGATGTGTTAAGTATTTGTGGGTAATCCAGAATGTTTTATAAATCTACTCTCATGTTGGCATTAAAACCAGTCTTGTACCCGCTCTAATGTGTTTCTATACGCAAATCCTTCTAGATGGAAATGGCTAGATGACTTTAAGAAAAAGTGCTATCAGCATTTAAGAGCGCAGCCCTCCTCCTCAAATCGTGCTCCTCATGTCTGAGGGTCGTAACCACCACCTCCAAATAGTTTCTATCTCACGATATTGCGCCAACGTTTCCTGTCTTCAGCGAAGAGCGCAGCAAAGGGGTCACAAAAATCTCAGTCTACTGACTTCCGAACTTCATTATGAAGATGACACTTGATGATAATAAATCCTAAACTCTCTCTAAGTCTAAACTCTCTCTAAGTCTCTCAATCAAACCAATCGTAATATTAAAAACGTGAAAGTGAGTTTTTTGATTGTTAGTTACGCTTAACTGATCATCACTACATTTTGCTTTTTTATGTTTGTGTTGGCGTTGTCAGGGATACAAAAAATACATAGTTACTTTTCATCACCAGCATCATCATCTCTTTTCATCACTGCGCGAGAAACCGCGGGCATTGTGTTTATGTTTTTGCAAATAAAAATTGATTTCCCGATATCTTTACGATTTAATTAAGCAAATAAGTTTTTGGCAACGCAATAGAAAATATCAGACAATAACAATTTAAAACGCAATAAAATAATAACGGTACATCTGAGATTGCCTAAAATTAGATAAAGAAATAAAAATTGAGACTTACTGAAATGAAAAAGTTCGAAATATAGGCGTAAATGAATGAGCTGTAAAGCACGTGATGTCAAACAGAGAAAGATTTTTCTTTTACAAGCAAATTAAAAAAAATATTTTTAATCATATTGGGGTTTTCTATGATTGTAAATGTGAAAGTTTAATCTTTTTATGTTTTTTTAATAAATCCCGCAAAAACGGCTTAACGGATTTAAATGACATTTCCTATAGAGTTGCTAACTTAGGATTTATATTTATACAAAAGCTACTTGTTATATAAAAACTAACAAACAAGTGAAACTGCGGGGCGAGCACCGAAGTCGGGGGGCGAGTGAATATACCCGAATTTCATTAAATGATTACACGCGTGATGAAATTTGTGTGAAGAGATGCGGACAACAAGAACACACGCACATATTATACATACACTTACACACATACATTATTACATTACATTTTGTTATAATTAACACGGGAATACTCACGTAAAATTAAACCACGTTAGTTTCCATAGTACATTACATTTTATTATGCTTTCTGTTTGTAACGCTTCAGAGATAATGCTTTTATCTCTAAAATGTTTACTCTGGGGAATCTGCATACATTTGAGTTGAAGAAGTTGCCAAGTTGATACCCAAAGGAGCAAGTTTGCAATTTCGGACAGCTGTGTTTTATTTTCGATTTCAATGCCCAAATAAGTGGAGGAAACTGAATTTCGCGCTTTTTAACCGACTTCAAAAAAGGAGGAGGTTATCAATTCGTCTGTATGTTTTTATTTTTTATTTTTTTTTATGTTTGTTACCTCATAACTTTTGACTGGGTGAATCGATTTTGATGATGCTTTTTTTATTAGAAAGCTGACGCTTCCCATTTGGTCCCATTTCAATTTAGTCCAGTTCTGATAATGGTATCCATGAGAAAACCACATAAGTCTTAAATTTGTATTAAGTACGTGCGCGACAAATAGATGAATAACTCAATAGTCGGTCTTTTGAAGTCGGTTTTTGTTTTTTGTTTTGTAAAAATAATGTTCTTGTTCAATCGAATATTTCACGTTTTTTATTATGATAAATTACCAAGGGTAGCATTAAAATGCTTTAGCAACTTTATTTTTATTCTCCGTACAAGATTTTAATGCTATGTCATCGAAACTACACATAACATATCCCAAACTTTATCACAATCGAACATCGAAAAGTGGATCGAAATCGAGTTGTAAGATAACTCCATTTACAAACAAAGAATGCTACGTAAAAGCTATCAATTTAAGTAAAAGAGCCGATCAGAGCGCGAAAATCTGTTTATCCCTCTTAATTCCCGAGTGTTGAAAACAGGTTAAACTGTAATTTGGCAACTTTTGTTTGTGTTGTTCGAGTTTGTTGTAAACAAATCAATTATGGGTCACGGGCTGCATGTTTAATTAATGATGGAAGAGTAAATACGAGATAGAGCTTCATATTTGCAGAGATTTGGTTTAAAACAACAGTTCAAAATAAAACAAAATGAGAATGTTACAATACGAATCCTATCATAACAAAAAGTTTAGTTACACAAAATTTACAATACACAAGAACATTATTTTTACAAAACAAAAAACAAAAACAGACTTCAAAAGACCGACTATTGAGTTATTCATCTATTTGTCGCGCACGTACATAATGCAAATTTAAGACTTATATGGTTTTCTCATGGATACCATTATCAGAACTGGACTAAATTGGAAATTGGAAAAGGGACCAAATGGGAAGCGTCAGCTTTCTAATACAAAAAGAATCATCAAAATCGATTCACCCAGTCAAAAGTTATGAGGTAACAAACATAAAAAAAAACATACAGACGAATTGATAACCTCCTCCTTTTTTGAAGTCGGTTAAAAAAGCAGCCTTAACGTATTAATCCAGGGTATAAGCTACTTTCTCACCAATTTTTACATAAATCCGTTCAGCCGTTTTTGGTTAATAAACAACAAACCTCCAAACTTTAACATTTAGAATATTAGTAGGATAATCTTACAGCGACTTTTTTGAAGCCTTGTAAAGACTAGTACTGTCCAGTTAAACTAAATTAAATGAAAAGCATCGATATTTCAGCATTAGTGGATACTGCAGTAAAAGCTTTATATTCTGTCTTACGGCCGCTTCGTGCCCAAGTCAAGGTTGGCTGTAAAATAAATCCTAGTTTTATACGTTCCGGTGTAAATAAAGGGCAGCTGTTGCTTGTTCTATTCCTCAAAACTGTTCGAAACGGCGCTTGAAATTTCATGACTGTTTTGGTATTCTATAAAAGACTTGTTTAAAAATGTAAATAAAAAATATGAAATGACGAATGAAAAATTAGGAAGAGCCAAGAGGTGCTGCAGTGGGATAGAAAAACTGACTTGACGTCAGTTAACACATTGATTAGTACTATAAAAGGTTATACAGCTGTTCCATACGTTTTGTCGAATGTCGTTGTAACTTTTCAATGGAACAGCTGATTTTTTTTTTGCGAATTCCGGGTTCGTCCCATAAGTTGTTCATAGTGATGAGTACCATGAGCCTTTTTCGGCTTAGCATATGCTTTTTGTATAACCTTGTTTGTCTGTTTCACTTTTTCTTATCATAATACTCGTATTCGCTGTCAAAACAGTTTTAATTCGATAAATTAATTCTTCTACGAGTGAGAAAACAAAGACTAAAGGCTAACCTTGCAAAAAGTTGACGGTCTTGCACATGACCTCCCCGAAGTACCAGAGCAACGTGACCGACTTGGCGATCTGCACCGGCATGCAGAACAGCGTCACCAGCAGGTCAGCCACCGACAGGTTCACCAGGAATATGTTCGTCACGCTGGAAATAAAATAACAATGTCATTAACTTTCACAATTTTAACAGATTAAAAAAATCACACTCATAGCTCCCCACTAGGATACCCTGTGTCAAGAATGCCATGGAACACACAAAGACAAGGACAACTAACACCCAGACCTAGAGCAGATTATGTATTTACCTCTACATTCATCATACAAACGTGTGCTCTACCGGGAATCGAACCCATGACCTCTGGCTTATAAGGCGGATATATTACCGCTGAACCAAACAGGTCGTCAGATAGTTATGACCGAGCCAAAAGAAGCTCATCGCTCGGGAGAAGTGAGGTCTCAGAGTATATTATAGTAAACAAACTGGTGAATGTTCGTATGTTTGTATTTGTCCAAAGATCATGTACTATTTATTCTGTGGTTCGGTTAATATGATATTTATGAAATTTAGCAGTTCATTTCAAACCAATTTTCAAGTTACAGTGTGAGCAAAAGTGGCTAACCCGAACAACAGAACGATGTCACGAAAAATACTAATCTATTTATTTACCAATGTTATATGTATATGAATTATTCACCGAAGTCGGATTATATCGAACCGCCCTAACATCACATAACATAACATACTAGATCGATGGAGTTATTGGATAAATCCCGTATTGAAGCCTAGTACCTAGTACCTTCAGCAGTACAGCTAGTACGATATCCGTTTCACGGTCGCACACTAACGAACCTATTTGCATGTACCCTTTCACCATTCGATTCTGATCGATATTCATAAATATTTGATTTAGGGGAAAGCATACAAACGCTGGCTTCCTTAACGAGGTTTAAAGATGTATATGAAAATCTACCTAGCGGGAAATAAGTTGACATTATCTGAAAAACGAAGAGAAAATATCACTTTAGTCTGATATATCGAAGTTTCAGATCATAGGTACTAATAAATAAAAAAACTTTATTGTGACGTTTGGATACTAGGGTAGATAAATAGGGATGTGTTTGAGGTTATGTGTTCGTGTTATGAATAATTATTTATCTATGTAAACTAAAACAATAATAACAACCAATAAAATTTGCGTACATACAGCTACATTTTTGTAATTGCTGAACATAGGTATTTAGATCACATTAAATAAAAGCAATATAATTCGCAAAATTGTAAAAAGTTTCTGATGTAGAGACATTAAAATATTATAATTAAAAACTAAAACAACAAAACTTAACTAAATGAATTTAAAAGACTGATACCTGTGGGAATCGTTCCCAAAATGCTGGCTCCATACGAGTATCGTGAAAAGTAAAAAAAAATATCCTATTCAATAATTATAATTGCGAAAGTTGTGTGTGTATAAAGTATGTGTAAATATTTCTTATCATTTATCTCCATAATCATGTAACTGATTTTGATAAAGTTTTGAATAAAGATAGCTTGGCTCTGGATTAAGACATTGACTACTTTACACCACCGCGCGGTGAAACAGTGGGGCACAGCTATTACGACATAAAGTATCCCACTTTGTCCATTAAATGGAAGACATATCCCAACCGATACTTAGTCCACTCCGGTCTTGTTTAGCAAACGTCAGTTAGAATGATTCGCGCGGAAATGCAGAGAATTTCCCTCTAGCCCTTTCTATTATCGGACCACAAAGGGCACAAAAAAGCGACATCGTTATATGGTAGATATACCAAAAACTCGTACGAAATGCTTTGATTCCACTTTTATTGTGCGCACTGCCAGAGTGTGGAATACTTTGCCCGAGTGGGTCTTTCCCGATAGATATAATTTGGGTGTCTTCAAGTCGCGAGTGAATCGGTTCCTTCTAGGCAAGCGTGCTCCATCGTAGACCGCATCATTGCTTACCATCAGGCGAGATGGCGGTCAAACGCAAGCCTATAACTGAATAAAAAAAAAAAAAAAAAAAAAAAATACCCTGGCGCGCCGCCACGGCTGTGGGCGGAAGGAAGTCACGTTTCAGAGCCGCTACAGACGACGCGACGTACCGCGCCGCAACAGACTTTTTGTGCTTGTGATTTAACGCGAGTGTATAGTCGGATCGATCAACCTAGACGGTCGAACCATGTGGCTATAGCCGTTCGAAACCGGTAAGAAAATATATTTTTTCAAACTTTTTCTCATAGTTTCACCTGTCTGTCGATCCGCATGTACTCGTAGTAGTGTTTTATTTCGACGCATAAAATAATCTCGTCGTCTCGGTCCGGTGTCTGTGGTGGTCTTTAAACGTTTCTACATCATATAGCTATAAATTGTACTTAATAATGGCAAAAGTGTTTCTACTAAATACCATATCAAGTTTTTCAATATTTTTTTAGCAAATTGCAATTTGAAATATGAAATTTCATTAAAAAAAAACATTTTTTTAATAGCTAAAATTTTAACGTATCAAGAACTATTTTTATTACAGACTAGCTGATGGCCAAAATTTTGTACGCGATGTTTGTAGGGCGAGTTAAAACAACTCGGCCTTTGGCCTCGCAAGTTTGGGTTTGGAACCTAGGGCTTACCTAGGCTAAGTCTTTGGCCTTGGGTATAGAATGTTTCTCTTCAATCAAGCAGATAAAGCTGTTTCAACATAAAATATATATAGATAGGATAAATGCTGGTTGGTTTATTAGATTTATTTCCTGAGAGTGTTATATTTTTTATTAGAGTTAGAGAGAGAGTTAAGAGTTGCAACTAGTATGCACCTAGTTATGTAACATTTGAAAAATATGACTTTTTACTACACAATTCAAATCTGTTTTCCAACTAAATTCAATTTATGTACATGGTTGTTACTTTACGGTATTAATTTGAAATAAGAAAATTTAATTATAATTTCGTTTAATAATGTTTAAGTGGCTATAAAAGGTCCGTCATTTGATCAAATAAGTAGTTACTTGGCGTATCTGTGTAGTACAGTTATTTTTATAAAATTATACAGAATATGAATCCAAATTAAAACACCTTGTAAACTGTAAGTAGTACAAACTGTACGCAAACGCAGTTGTTTTCTTGATATCCGTTTGGGAGAGATAATCAGAAAATTAGTATTTAAATTGTATATAAATTAGTTATATAGTTACGGGTAGCGTGTGGCGCTATCGGTTTTGCTAACGCTACTCGTCCGGATTGACGAAATGCTCAAGCGCAACCAAGCGCAACAGCTAAACACAGGCTATTTCTTTTTTTCGCATGGTAATTTGTATTCGTGGTCTCTTTTTTTTTTGTGAAAAAAGTACACACATGCCTATGATTAGGTATAGATTATAATCGAACAATTTTTGCCTTATTTCGACTGAACGTGATCAACGGCTTAGGCTCTTCCATTCATTTTATTTTAGTCTAAGTCAAAAACTACATTTTCGTACTGATATTATGGACCGACCCTTTTGAAGTTGGTCTAATATATTCATAAAATATTAATAAAAATAAACCTAACAAACTACTGAGCGAGTCGCTAACACATACTAACTTATCCCTACACTAAGTATATTAAAATGACTTAATATTGATTGTGTTTGATATTTGCAGCGATATTCTTAAATAAAGATGACCCTCTCATCGTCTTCGCGTGTTATCAGTCATTGTATCCATTTTGTTTAGGTATGCTGTAATAATTCCCACTCTTGAATAAAAATATAATATACTATTCCATTCAAAAGAAACCCGATAGGTGTGTAAAAAACTTGTTTTGAAATGTTGCGATTTGTTGGAGGACTAGAAAGGGTATTCAGTTGTTTTCTTTCAGTTCATGAATGTCTCCTTAATTCTTGCTGATTAAAGCCGATAAGAGCGGACGGTTGTTTCAGTTCTTCTATTCGTCCTGGCTGCATTAGTGGAAGAATGTTCATCGCTCTCTCCGTGTGTTTACGGAGACTGCTTCGCAGAAACGAAAAGTCGCATCGCAAGACAAGTCAGCGAGAACGAGCCCGCTCGCCGCAATACTGAACTTAAATTCAAGATCCCGTTGTCAGTGCTCGAATATGCGGAGAATATGAAAAATAGGCAACAACTATCGGGAGGTCCATTCGGGGAACAACCGGGAAAAATGCCACTTGCGGGGCACCCTCCGAGGGATAGGAATGGGAGGCTAAGACTATGTGTGTATGTGTGGCATTGTGGCATTGATTTAAATAATTAAAATAAAATTGACTTACAAACGAATTCTTTCTAAAAAGGTACATGACTATGGCCCATTTGAGTATAAGTAGGTACAATTCGCAACGATAATATAAGTAACGATGTAACGCATAATCTGTTCGTGAAGATACATTGTACTTTAATTGTCTCATACTTTGATAAAATCCAAACGAGCAAGTAGGTAGGTATAGTACATGCTTATTGTTTGTCCCTACTTAACTATACTTAACTCAACATTGTGTATTTGTATAAAAAAATAGAAAATTAAAATGACGTCACTTTTATATTAATAAAAGGCTACCTTGTGTCCCGTAACCATTGCCTCTTTTGAGATTGGTATCTAAATGCTCACCTGGGCTTAGTATAATTAAATTAGTCTGAGGAATTTTAAACAAATGATTGAACGCTAAAAACTGGGTTTATGATGGTGACGATAAATTATGTTGACATGATTTAATATAACAAAAAAATCGTGGCACATTTTATTTTTACAATTTCTATTCTTTGGCCTCAGCAAATCTCGTGCATCATGGTCCTACAGCCAGCCAGCCAGCTGGAGCCAGCATACATTTGCTGTCGTTTATTTAGCTTTTACTTAGTTACTCTTAGGGTTTTCTATTAATTGTAGATTTTAGAACTGTGTAAACGAACAGAACTGAACTGAACAGAACTGTGTTTTATATCGGCAAACGTAGAGTAGGGCGCCCTGCTTCTAGGTGGAGCGACGACCTGCGTGAGGCGGCTGGGAGTAAGTGAATGCGTAAGGCAGAAAATCATGCCTTTGTGGCGTTCGTTAGGAGAGGCCTATGTCCAGCAGTGGGCAAATATTAGATAGGCTTTTTATGATGATGATAATATCGTTTTATTTATACTCTTTAACCCTCCTCAGATTAAATTAGTCAGAGTGTTAGAGCCGTGGTTAGAGTCAGAGCTGATTTGTAGTTTAGGATCGGTAGGTTCGGTAGTACCTACTCGTATCAAGTAGATCAATGTCTCGCTCATACCAGCCATAAGGGCCATAAGCGAGACGGGAACGGAAAATATATTAACTCTAACACGTGTAGCGCTGTCACTAGATGTGCGACTGAAACAGCGGACGCTGATTTCATACGCATACCTACGCTTTTAAATATTTCGCAATGTAATAGTAAAAAAGTTCTAGGGGGGGAGGGGATCAAGCTAAATCATTCTAAATCTCACTCAGGGAGAAGGGGGGGGGGGCCTTGGCAAATATCACGTAATTATTTATCTCGCAAAAACGGTGTAAATTTGCGTGAAAAATTATTTCTAGAATAAAATATGGCCAAATCTGAGACATTAGTAATTGTCGTATTCGTCCGAACTTCGCAGAGCAGCGAAGTAGCGCTCGATTGTTTTGCTGTATCGACACGTGCGACTCGACAAACGTCGCGGCGTAAAAAGCCGAATGTTTTTTTTCTCAATAATCCAACACGTTTATATTGAAGAATCTCGCGTGAGATTAGGGGTGGGGGAGGGAGTTTCGGAAAATCTTACGATATCTCACAAAGGGGGGAGGGCGGGTCGATAAATTCTCAAAAATGCCGCACGTAATTAATGGACGCCAATAACGTCCCTACCTTACCATACGAAATCAATCTATAAAATATACTTGTATACCTATTGATAGGTGCAGGGAACCCGGTTACCAGAAAACTTATTGGTACAAGGCGAAGTGGGAGGAAATTGAGAAAAGGCACGATATTCCAATACCGTGCCGCAGACTCATGTCACAATCACGTGACGGTTTCAGCGTAGTTCTTGCCACTGTGGAAGGATCAGGTAGGTATATGCCCGGCCAGCGGAGTGATGCTGGGTGAGGCTTTATCCACTGAGCAGGCCTTAGTCGGGCTCCGTCCGATCCTTTACTGGTCGGTAGCCGGTCGCATCGTTGACCTGACTGCTTCATCAGTGGACCATCTAACCCAATGTAGCCGCTCGTAGGACTCGCCATTGCAACCCTCTGCCTAACGCTCCAGTGCAGCCGCCCGTAGGACTAGCACTGCACCCCTTCTTGGTATGAATCAAACTACCTTGATATCACGATTCATTTATTTACAAAGTTCTAAACTATTTATACACATAAATCCTATGACAAATTGGTCTTAGCCTACGACAATAACGCTGCCCTCCCACTTTTATGAAGCTACCGCCCCGTCCCGTCAATTGTTCATCAGGGTCGCGGACTTTTGGACTCTGCAAATCTCGCCGGCGCTATGCCTAGTTTGGATACTGGATACGCAAGCAAATCGTTGAATCGTTGAAATAACTTTTTGAAGGGTATTTAATAAGAAGGAGAGGTGAAATCGAATAAGCCCCGTGTATAATAATATGTTGAAGCATCTGTTACTTTTGAATGAAAAGGAAAATTTTTATTATTGATTTTTGTTTATTATTTAAGAATTAATCTGTACACGGCAACTGAAATCAATGTACCTGTTATCGTGTACAATTGTACATAGTTATTAATTTGAAAAATAGCTTGTGATTTTTAATTAAATTCAACGATATTTAAACGGTTTTCAAAAGTTCCATCGTTTAATGACATCGGTAATTAGTTTACGGGCGTGCGTATTCCTATTTTTTAATTATTTAATCTTTAATTGAAGTAAATCAAATTGAAATAACCATAAAACTGTAAGTAGTTACAACAAAGTCTGCGGAAAAGCAGTTATTTTATATCACGTCGGTTTGCTAAGTTAAGTGAAAAAATAACCTTGTTCCCTAACTTGTCGAAAAAATTTGTCGGCCTCTTTGGCTCAGCGGTAATATATCCGCCTTATAAGCCAGAGGTCCCAGGTTCGATTCCCGGCCGGGCAGATGTTTGAATGATGAATTTAAATATCTGTTCTGGGTCTGGGTGTTAGTTGTCCTTGTCTTTGTGTGTGTTCCATGGCATCCCCGACACAGGATTTATTCCTAGTGGGGAGCTATGAGTGTGAAATGTTTATTTATTATTTAATATATAACTTTTTCTATCCTCTCAGAAGGTCTCTAAGTAACGTTTCTCGTTCTTTACCCTTCGAGACAAATCTAGAGGCATAAGTAGAGGTAGATCAAGCCTAGAACCTGGCGTTTGTTATAAAAATAATTATAAATATCTAGTATGGTATTTAAAATTACCTTATCATTTATTTTTTGATTTGCAGCGCTATAATTCACAAATAATGATGACCCGCTCGTCCTCCTCGCGTGTTATCCTGTTACCCAGTATGTATTGTCAACGTAATGTATCTTTTTTTTGAGTTCGGTACTATAAATGGCAAAAACTTTTTAATTATTTAAAGGTTTTTTTAATCCAAAAAATTACCTATTTAAGTAATTTGTTTTCAATTATGTTAAAACAATCTTGTGATACGAGTATTTCTCCATTAACAAATATGTCTATGACTCTATGACGAGCTGACGGCTGCTTCATTTCAGTTCTTCTGTTCGTTCTGGCTGCATTCGTTGAGAGATGTACGACACTCTCTCCGTGTGTTTATGGAGACTGCTTTGCGGACACAAAAAGTCGCATCTCAAGACAAGTCAGCGAAGACGAGCCCGCTCGCCGCAATTCTAAACTGAATTTCAAGATCCCGAAGTCGGTGCACGAGTTCATAAAGAATGAGCTATCGGAAGATGTAGGACAAAAGCAGCAGCTTAGAGGTAGATGGGGTACTTTTATGATTGATTACGATGGGTAATAATGGGAGACTACAACTATGAGGGTTGGGGGGCAAAGCAGCCGTGATTAAAATGTAAAAAATAAAATTGAGTTCCAACTAGTTACGTAAGTTTTAGTTGCCCCAAGTCGTATATAAACTAAGTGCTGGTGGATCACAAATCCATTTGCGTTTCGGCAAATGTTGGTTTCTTTTATGCCATGGGTTTCTACCTTCAAAAATCAACTGTGGTAATCTATAGAAAAGTCCCCTTTGCACATGTGCCCGCCTCCACCGGCAGTCGTCTTTAGCCCGTGACCCGTGTCGCACGGTGTATCAGAGAAATAAATACCATGTTAGTAAATTCAATTTAAGTTTTTAATTCATTAACAATAGACCCTATAACATAGATCTGCTTCCATTGACTTGAGTGATTGGACGGGAAAGATAAAGCACCCCGTACCAACACACATATCATAACTTTAACTTAATTGAGATCAGTAGAAATATTACCATCAGAAGCCGTACGAGTACCATGAAATTAGTCTAAGGATTTTCCAACAAATTATTGAATGTTAGGAACTCGATCTAAGATGGTGACAATAATATCTAAATTTACTTTTACACCAATTAATCATGCAAAGACGTCGTGCTACATTTCAATACATTGCCTATTTTTATTTGGCAACAACATTACAGTTTCTTGTTTTTAAGCAATAGTTGTTGCTTGTCAAATTCTCAATTTCGTGTCTCTTTTATTTTCCCTTAAGTTTTAAAACTAGGCCTTGTTTTCATATATGCCACAAGAACATTATTTTTACAAAACAAAAAACAAAAACCGACTTCAAAAGACCGACTATTGAGTTATTCATCTATTTGTCGCGCACGTACTTAATGGAAATTTAAGACTTATATGGTTTTCTCATGGATACCATTATCAGAACTGGACTAAATTGAAATGGGACCAAATGGGAAGCGTCAGCTTTCTAATTTTTTTTTTTTTTTTTTTTCTATTATTTAAGAAGTGTCAAAAGAACATTTCTTAATAAAATTACAATCTAGCCTCAGGCTAATAAGTAATTTAAATCTAACTTAAATTTCTAGGTAACTAATTACTAAGAATGTGTCCATTAACACTTTTCTTATTGTTTCTATTAAGGCGAAGACACAATGTTCACGTGTTCTCTACACTTTACACTTTGACTATAATCACTACTTATGACTAACACTACACTAGCTCGAACGGTTTTGTTCTCTTAAGTCTTCTAACTATATCTGTGTGATCGAGGAGCTGGATGGCCTCGACATTCACATGGTGGTGAAGTCTGTTTTCGTGAGCTTCTGCATACCTTTGTGTAACTTTGTCTACAAACTCTACTTGAAGGTCCCGGTGGATATCTATGTTTCTTACATACCATGGTGCATTCGTTATGTCCCTCAGTACTTTATTTTGAAACCTTTGTATGATCAGTACATTGCTCTGTGCGGTACAACCCCATAGCTGGATACCATAAGTCCAGACTGGCATTAGGACTTGTTTATATATTAATAGTTTATTCTGTAGTGACAGCGAGGAGTTTCTTCCAAGTAGCCAGTACATTTGCTTATACCTAAGGTTTAGCTCATCTCTTTTCTTCTTGACGTGGGCTTTCCATCGAAGTTTGGCGTCAAGAGTCATGCCTAGATATTTGGCTGTATTCTCATAAGGTATTACTTGATTATTAATAACTTGATTATTAATAGCTTTCTAATAAAAAAAGAATCATCAAAATCGATTCACCCAGTCAAAAGTTATGAGGTAACAAACATAAAAAAAAAATAAAAAAAAAAACATACAGACGAATTGATAACCTCCTCCTTTTTTGAAGTCGGTTAAAAATTAAGTACATTTAAAATTAATGCTTACATAAACTGAAAACTTTAAATAAATTTTAACTAGCATGTAAAAATGTGTTCTGTTTCCAGAATTATGGATCGATTGTCTAATTTTTATTAAATTAAAAATTAAAGAATACTAAAAAATAAGCTTTGATGTACTACGTACTAGAGAGAACATCGTGATACTTTGCGATGCCCAATTTAACTTATAATTATAGGCATGACAAAGTTTTATACTGCCACTCACTTTAAAAGTGTTTTTTTCTTATAAATATAACCGGAATGTGACGTAATACACACCTATCTATTTAAGCCAATTATTTGTAATGTAGAACTCAATATAATTATGATCGACACAACTCGCGTCTAGCGTTTGACTGCTTCAAATCTATATATATAAAAATGAAACCCGTTTTCCTTGGTCACGGCATCACGCGTGAATGGCTGGACCGATTTCACTAATTCTTTTTTTGTTGTATTTGTTATTATTAGGAGAAGGTTCTTGCGGAAAAAAATATTAAGAAAATCTCTCAGAAATATTGAAAAACCCTAAAAACAGCCCTTTTCTTTTTCCCATACAAACGTATGGCAGTACGAAGTCTGCCGGGTCAGCTAGTAGATTAATAAAACTCAACTGTAATAGAACATTGCGCTAAAATGAGGCGCCATATCCAGTAAGTTACCATAGTAACTCAAACAAATTGAGCGCTGAATAAATTATTCATTTAAAAACAGATTCTTTTAGTAAAATAAAATTCATAAAATGTATCGAAATCGCAGTCCACTTCAAAATGAGACGAGAGCTAGTTTTCTCAAGAAAAGACTGCAGAGATGGTAAATAAATAACCAAACAGTCAGACAGAGCTTTTAACAAAGTTTGCGTTCCGTCTTGTTCTACTCCAGATTGTGACTCAATTAAAATTCAAAGTTTGCAAGTGCTGAGATTGTTGCCTCACTCTATTTAAATTAAATTCAAAATGGTGTCTCGAATTCAAGTAACTGTTTTGATTAAAGTGAAATTCTTTGGTATTTTGCTTTCAATAGCTTTGGCATTTGATTTCTGTTTTATTGAGATGATGATTAATATAATTAGGAAAATATATTTTCGGATTATAAACTAATTAAACAGTTTCAGTGTCTTCTATATTTTTCTATGAAAACCGTTATCTGTTCATTATGAAACCTTTTATCGTCTAATCAAATGAAAGTTCGAGTGTTTGCCAGTTTCCTAGTTTTGCCTACATATCTCTAATACACTCGAAAACACAACACTCGAAAAGGGTTTGTATTGTGATATGATAATTAGAATGTGTAGAAATCTCACCTCAAACTAATAAGCACAAAATACTTCATAATTATGTACATGACGAAATTTGCCTTACGTTGCTTAATGTTTACCTGAAAAAGATTAATGGAGAATGAAACGTAAAACATTTAAGCTAAACGAGAATATTGCTGTCCTTGTTTAATTAGCATAGCGAATAAGAGTATTTTTTTTATTTTTTTATTCAATTATAGGCTTGCGTTTGACCACCATTTCGCCTGATGTTAAGCAACGATGCGGTCTACGATGGAGCACGCTTGCCTAGAAGGAACCGATTCACTCACGACTTGAAGACACCCAAATTATATCTATCGGGAAACACCCACTCGGGCAAAGTATTCCACACTCTGGCAGTGTATGAGTATGAGTATGAGTGTGTGTGTGTGTGTGTGTGTTGAAATGTAGGTCTAGGTATAGTCTTTTATCTAAATTAGGTAATACAGGCTGCTTTTAATCCTTAAAAAAATAATTTCAAAAATATTTATAAAAACAAGCTTATATTGCTTTGTCATCGGAGTTACACATCATCATCATCATCATCATATGCAACCATTAATCCTCCCACTGCTGGGATACAGGTCTACCCTCTAAGGGTGATTAGGCCGTATTCCACCACGCTGGCCAAGTGCGGGTTGGTGGATTCACAAACGCCATTGAATTTCTTCTCTGGACATTTATGCAGGTTTCCTCACAATGTTTTCCTTCACCGAAAAGCCAGTGGTATGTAAATTCGTACATACTCGTAAGTCGCAAAGAACTCATTGGTACGAGTCGGGGTTTGAACCCGCCACCTCAAGAATGCGAAGCGGCTGTTCTCCCACTGAGCTACCACGGCTTTTTACGGAGTTACACATGTATACCAAATTTCAGCTCAATCGGACATCAAGAAGTGGTTCATTGCAAGTTAAATAAAAGCTTATAAAGCGTTTCTCTAGGACAGTGAATCTGCAAACCCACTGCTAAATAGTGTCGTCGTAGTGTTGATCCTTCACTCCGATAAAGATTATTATCTCCCGTCTGGGCTATTTCCTCAATTTCCTGTTCTTTGTTACGCGAGAATCCTGGCAACAGAACAGATGCCACAAAGCCAAGCATTCACTGGGAGCAAAAGTTATGGAACTTTTTTTTCCTGCTAAGAGTATTTTGGCGTCACACGTTTTCTGCATTTCCCTTCGTCAAACAATTTAACATGAATGATTGTTTCAAGATGTTGACGGACTTTGGGTTATGTTATTTTATTTTGTGTTGTATTTTGAACAGCTTTATAGGTGGCTTAATTTTTTTCTTTGTCTGTATTTTTTTTTTGGAAATTATTTATATTGAAAAGTTTATTAACTCGACACGATATTATGTCTATGGTCTAATAAAAATAATAATACAAAAATGCGATCTATGGTCAACTTTGTTTTTTTAATTAATTAGATACGAAAAATTACTGTATTACTTTTTAATTAAATTACTTTCACACACACTAGAATGACTGTGGCGTTTCAAATCGTCACGCATAGAAACTAGGTGTATTCTTAGCTTTATAGTGTAAATAGGACGCGGTGAGTAAGTTAACTAGTGTTTGTAGAGTTACTTAACTAGCTAGTAGTAACAAATCACCGGAATTAAGACTCCGGCTCGTGACCTGACTTGTATTACGACTGGGTTCTACTCTGTAGTATGTATCTATATACTTGGATCCTAGTTTTTTTCAGGTTTTGGTTGTCTTTTGTTCTTTTTGTTCTGTGTACAAAAATATCGCTGTTGTTTTTCTAATACCATAAGGTAATTGTTAAGTTACATATATTAATGGCTTAAACAACTTTGACATAGATTATTTTATGGCAGTTAACACGATAATAAAATTAATTGAGTGATGAATAAGGATCGAGTCGCGCACCACACCACCACTTTTTGATCGTAGCAGTGGCTCCAAGCGTCATCACAAGGTCAGCGCGCCGCCTAGTTGACGACGACTCGGCTAAAAAACATATATTTCACTCAATATAACTTTGTTTTTTGATCACACAATTGTTAGGTGAGGCGGTGGTCTTGTACGAAACTGGATATGTAGACTACGATTTCAGCTTTGAACATATGGAAAAAAAGTAGAGTTGAATATAAGAGGCTGCATAAATTCTGGCGAATGATATATAATATTATACTGTCGCTCTCAAAATAAATATCATAGCAGTGAGAGTGTCCGAAATAATTTTGTACGGTGCAAAATACCCAACTACTACTGGGCTGAATGGATATTCCAGCTGCTATAAGCAAGAGTAGTAGGGACATTAATCCAATTAATTAATCCTCCCACTGCTGCTGAGATACAAGTCTGCTACCCTCGAAGGGTGATTAGGCCATTTTCCACCACGCTGGCCAAGTGCGGATTGGTGGATTCACATACGCCATTAAATTTCTTCTCCGGACGTATGCAGGGTAGTGGGTTAATCACCAATGTTCACATTCCAGGTTGCATCGTGGTGGTGTCGTACTCCCTGATGGGGCGGAGGCTGTGCTCCGTGCTGCCGCCGTTCGACCAGACGGAGGGCAGCGCCAACAGTCAGCAGGTATAGTTTGAGTATATCTTTTATTTCATGTTTTTTTATCGCGAACAAGTCCGCGTTTGACCACTAACCGATTTTGGAGCATAAACTAAAAGTAGGAAGCAGTCGCGCTCGCGTCACTTTTGTAATTAGGTACTCCTTGAAAAAGGCAACGTGAGCAAAATCATACTAAGAATGCTACCTTTTTTACGAATTATTTTCGCATAAAAGCCATTCTTTCGAGCGCGCTTCGCCGAACATCTCGGATGCGCTTTATTGACATGGTTGAAAATATACGGAAGCAAAGTAATGAGAAAACTAATGGACTACGAACATTATTCAATGTTTATATTGGATGCGAAGTATGTAGGTACAGGATCAACTTTAAAACACTGAGTACCTTTTGCTGGCGGCTTTTATGCCTTGTTCCAAGCAACTTTGGTTCTATCACTATCGAAAAATAATTAAGAAAACAGCTGTTCCATACAATGTATTCATTGACCTTGGATAAAGTGTATGGCACAGCTGTTTTTTTTTAAATTGTAGAACGATACTTGCATGTATCAATGCATAGTAGCTGCCTATAATTGATCTTCAGTATAAAAAAAATAAAAGTTTCATTTTCATAGCTTTCATAACTAGGATGCTCTGTGTCGGGGATGCCATGAAACACACATAAAGACAAGGACTACTAGCACCCAGACCTAGAGCAGTTATTTAAATTCAATAATTTATGCATCGGCCTGGCCAGGAATCGAACTTGGGAGCTCTGGCTTATAAGGCGGATATACCGCTGAGCCAAACAGGTCGTTAAGTGCTTTAGAGTTGACCCTGTATTTGATAAAGGTGGACGGTTAACTTTG
This sequence comes from Alcis repandata, assembly GCA_949125135.1. Lineage (NCBI taxonomy): Eukaryota > Metazoa > Arthropoda > Insecta > Lepidoptera > Geometridae > Alcis > Alcis repandata. The sequence continues at coordinate 805,100 of OX421225.1, read as the reverse complement.
ATGTTTTTTCATCTACCCGGTTTCAATCGCCGGATTATTCTTGATACCGATCTTGATTTTAATTTATTCAGGATTAAACAAAACTGATTTGGGAAGCTGATTAGGGTCCTTTTCGTCTTAACAGAGATGATGTTGTATTTATTTTGATGGAACACTTTTTTTTTATTTTGTAATTTCGGATATTAAAAACAAAACTAAATTTGTTTTTTAAACGGTTTTATTTAGCTCACGTTTTCTTTTTTCTTTCTTGGGTCAAATTTAGTAATTCAAATTTCACCCTCTTCCTGTCAACCGATTAATCTGAAATTTTGTATACACTTTGGATTTTGGTGACAATACAATTATGTTTATTCATTATCATTATAAATTCAAGATGGCCGCCGCTACAAAATGGCGGATAACGTAGGTTTTATCAATCCCATCAATATGGGGTATACACCCATTTGCTAGAATTTCATTTGCCATAATTTTATCTGCTATACTGGTCAACAGACATAATATTGTTTCTCATAATTTTATATGTTATACTCATTGTTTACTATATTAGTCACGTGCTAGAAACTTTGTTTTCCATAAAGTCAATTTCAATAATATCATTTGTTATCATCATTGTAAGGCGTAATTATCATATGCCATAATATCATTTGCCATCGAAATTACTTCTAGAAAAAAATCATAAGATCAGTTTAAACTAAACGATCAATAGGTTAGGTTAGAACATGAAAAACAACGCACGAGCCGAGCGAGCGTAGCGAGCGTGCCGCGGTAGCGGCCGGCGAAGTGCTAGAAAGCCAATCGCTTTTTAGGACAAAGGCGTTAGGTTAATTTTCTACGGAAGCGACTTGGATCAATCATAGTGATAAGTAGGTATTAGAAATAAAAACGATCAATAGGTTTGGTTATGTTAGAACATGAAAAACAACGCACGAGCCGAGCGAGCGTAGCGAGCGTGCCGCGGCAGCGGCCGGCGAAGTGCTAGAAAGCCAATCGCTTTTTAGGACAAAGGCGTTAGGTTAATTTTCTACGGAAGCGACATGGATCGATTATAGTGATAAGTAGGTATTAGAAATAAAAACGATCAATAGGTTAGGTTACGTTAGAACATGAAAAACAACGCACGAGCCGAGCGAGCGTAGCGAGCGTGCCGCGGCAGCGGCCGGCGAAGTGCTAGAAAGCCAATCGCTTTTTAGGACAAAGGCGTTAGGTTAATTTTCTACGGAAGCGACATGGATCGATTATAGTGATAAGTAGGTATTAGAAATAAAAACGATCAATAAAAAAAAAAAAAAATAAAAAAAAAAATAAGCCCTTATTGCTGTATAATGTTTTACAATTCCTTATTATTATTTGATTTTGAAACTAACTATTACATTAACTATAACATTACATTAAATTAACCTTAATTAATCGGCAATCGGTTTATCTCTATACTTATACAGCTTGTCCTTCGACAAAGGCCTCCTCTAAAGACTTCCATTTTCCTCTGTCCTTCGCAACTTGGCTCCATGCTGGGCCCGCTACTTTTTTAATATCGTCCTCCCATCTTTTATTTTGTCTACCTCGATTTCTTCTGCTTTCTCTGGGGTACCATTCACTTATAAGTTTAGTCCATTTTTCCTTTTTATCTCTTATCATGTGCCCCGACCACCTCCATTTTAGTTGTTTATAAACTGTATTGACATTCTTAAATTTTACCTTAGCTTTTATTTTATCCAACCTCACTTTGTCCCTTCTTTTAACTCCAATTACGCTTCGTTCTATGCTGTTTTGGCAGACACTTATTTTATTAGATAATTGCTCAGTAAGTGCCCAAGTTTGGCATCCATATGTTAAGCAGGGTAAAATGCATGTATTGTATACTTTCCTTTTTTCCTTAATATGCATTCCATCATTCTTCATAATTTCTCTGAGAGACCAAAATCTTTTCCATGTATTATTTATTCTTCTATTTATTTCTTTTTTCATTGAGTCTTCTGTAGATACTAACTGTCCTAAATATATATATTCACTTACATATTCTATTATTTCGTTGTTGATTCTAATTTTTTCTGTTTGCGAGGAGTTTGTCATGACTTTAGTTTTTGATGTGTTCATGGACAGACCTGCTTTTGCACTTTCATCTGCTAGTTGTTGAAGCATGTTTTGTAATAACTTTGGACATTCTGAGAATATGATTAGGTCATCTGCGAATCGCAGGTGGTTCAGTTTCTCTCCGTTTATATTAAGTCCATATTCTGACCAATCCATGTTCCTAAATATCATTTCCAGGACAGCTGAGAACAATTTTGGTGATATCGGATCCCCTTGGCGTACGCCCCGTTCAATAGAAAATTCTTCGCCGGTCTTTTCAAGTTTTATTTGTGCCGTGCTTTTCGAGTATATGTTTTCCAATAGCCTAATATATTTTGCTTCAATTCCCTGGCTCTCTAGCGCCTGCCATATATATTGGTGGTCTAAAGAATCAAAGGCTTTATTGAAGTCGACAAATCCTAGGTAGTATGTTTTCTTATATTCATTACATTTCTGTAGAACTTGTCTGAGTACATGTATGTGGTCTATTGTCGAGAAATTACTGCGGAATCCAGCTTGCTCTTTTGGTTGGTTCTCGTCAAGTATGTTGGCAATGCGGAATAAAATAATCTTTGAAAATATTTTATAGATGTTAGACATTAAGCTTATGGGCCTGTAATTACCGATATCTCCTTTATCCCCTTTCTTGTGTAGCAGAATTATTGTTGATTTGGTCCAATCAGTTGGAATTATTTCCGTGCAGATAATTTCATTAAAAATTTCTGTTAGCTTTGAAGCAATTACTGGTAGTGTCGCTTTCAATAATTCATTCGTTATTTGATCCGATCCAGGTGCTTTGTCCGCTTTCTGTGAATTTATCGCTCTAATAGTTTCTTCTGTTAGTATTGTTGGTACTGGTTCTTGATTTGTTATTGTCACACTTTGATTTATGGTCTCTCCTTGCCTTTGTTTTTGATACAGGCGTCTGTAGTACTCTGTAGCGGTTTTTAGTATTTCTGGTCTTTTACTGGTCCGCAGGCCATCTTTATTCTTTACATTAGGCATCCATAGTGTTTTTTCGTTTAGTTCTTTAAGAGCTTTTCTTATTCCTCCGGTCTTTTTGATATGTCTTTCTAATGTCTGAAATCTTTTCTGCTTCCTTTCTTTCCTTAGTTGTTCGCTAATTTTTTTACTTATTTTAGTTATTTCCTGACGAATGTCTTTGTTTTTCTTCATTTCTAAGAGTTTTTTCCTTTCTTGCAATAAATGTTTTGTCTCCGGAGATATTTCTGTTTTATTATTATTATTTATTTTTGTTGTTTCTGTTTTCAATGCTTTTATAATATTCTGGTACTTTTCTTGTAAGGTCATCTTGTATTTATTCCCGACCTCTTTATTTAAAGCTTCAGATAGGTTGTTTAAAAGTGTATCATTATTATAAATGCATGTGACAGGTGAAAGTTTGTCATGAAATTTTCTACTTTTCTTTGGAGACATTCCTGTTATTGTTGCTCTTACCATTCTATGATCCGAATTAAAGTTTAAGTTGTATATGATAGAGACATTCTTGAATGCTCTTCGGTTGTTAGTTAATACAAAGTCTATTTCGTTCATGAACATTCCGCTGGGTGATTTCCAGGTCCATTTTTTGTTTTGTTTTTTGGCATAGAAACTATTTAAAATACTCAGTTTGTTTTCAAGTGCGAAGTGGACCAGTCTGGCTCCGTTTTTATTTCTTTTTCCAAATCCATGTTTTCCTATTGTAAATTCTTCACCATTTTTCCTTTCTCCTATCTGTCCATTAAAGTCACCCATCACTATAACATTTTTGTATCCGCTTTCGATAGTTGTTTGTAAATCTTTATAGAAGTTCTCGATCTTAATGATATCTTCCTTCTTATTCGATTCCGTTGGTGAATAAGCTTGAATAATAGTCCACATTTCGTCTTTTGCTCTATTTAGAGGAAGTTTTATGTTGAGAACTGCTATTCTTTCAGAAATTCCTTTTATTTCTTCTATTTCATTAGTGAGCGTTTTTCTAACTAAGAATCCAACTCCATATAAGCCTGGAGTTTCACCTTTATAATGTAGTATGTAGTCACCATAGTCTTCTATACTTTCTCCAAGTCTGCGTACTTCGCACATTCCAATGATGTCCCATTTTATATCTTTGATAGAGAGTTCTAGTTCTCGAAGTTTTTCTGGGGTTCTTAGTGATCTTGGGTTAAAAGTGATTATGTTGATATCAATGGTATTTATGTTTTTGTGCTTGTTATTTTCTTTTTTCTTTAGAGGGTCTTGGTCGTTTTCTCCCACGAGGACCAGTCGGCTTGGGAGAGTGTAGTTTAATTCATTTTTCCGTTGTTCTATAGTTGGTTGTGTTTGTTTTTTCCGTTTGCCGATTTCTGATTGCTATTTCTTGTTTCCTGATAAGTTCACGCTTGATAGAGAGTTTGATCTCGACCTCATTACATCAAATGCATTTGCCCTGTTTACCGTGGACATCAGATTGTGATGTTTTTTGGGTTTGTCAGTTCCTGGAGATGCTGACCTGTCTCTCTTCCTTTTTTCTATGTTTCCAGTTTGTTCTTTCACAATTAATTTATCGTATTTTAAGTACGCAATCTTCCCTTTATTCCTTTCTTCTCTTAATTCCATTTGTAAAGATTTTCTTTTCTCTAAAACCTCCTTCGAGTAGTCTTCGGAAATATACAAGTTTTTACATTTCTTTTTGTTTTTCAGAATCTCATTTTTCTTCCAGTTATTGACTAAAGAAATCAAGAGAGGTCTTGGTTTGCCCCCTTCTCTATTATAGGTTCCAATGCGGAAAATTTTGTTTACTTCGCGGTCTTCCAAAATTAAATCACAATCCACTTGAAATTTTCTTTGTATTTGTTGCAGCAATTCTCGAGTTGTACTATTTCGTTCTTCTAGTCCGAAAATTACTATATTGTTTTCTTTTCTCTCTCTTTTTAAATATTGAATTTCGTTTTCTAAATTGTTCACTTTTGATTTCAATTTATTATTTTCTGCTATTATAGGTTCTAATTTCTCATCTATTTTCCTCAAAATTGAGTTTGTTATTGTCTCTGTCAATTCTGCGTTTTGGTTTTTCATTTCTAGTTTCATTTTGTCAAATAAAAGTTGAAACTGTGCTTCCATCTTTATTTTTGATCTAATTAACGTAGAATGGAACGTATTGTTGGTGTTTAATTAATTTTTTATCTCTGGCAGCACTGTTGACGTTGACAGTTGGACTATGTAACAGTTACGTGACGTTGACGTTCAATCATAACAACTGTCACAAATAAGCACAGAAATTTCTAACCTCAATTTATTTGTGCCTGTAATCCATAAAATCTCGATTAATCCGTTGTGAACTGTGAGAATGTTTATTGACCACACATCTTATCACTTTTCTTCTTGTTTTGAAACAGATTTTTAACCTCGTAGAGGCTTAAAAATAATTTATAAATGTGATTTGTTGTGCACTGACTGATCGTTGATGTTTACACTTTGAATGCCGGAAGCGGAAAAAAACGATCAATAGGTTAGGTTAAGTTAGAACATGAAAAACAACGCACGAGCCGAGCGAGCGTAGCGAGCGTGCCGCGGCAGCGGCCGGCGAAGTGCTAGAAAGCCAATCGCTTTTTAGGACAAAGGCGTTAGGTTAATTTTCTACGGAAGCGACTTGGATCAATCATAGTGATAAGTAGGTATTAGAAATAAAAACGACCAATAGGTTAGGTTATGTTAGAACATGAAAAACAACGCACGAGCCGAGCGAGCGTAGCGAGCGTGCCGCGGCAGCGGCCGGCGAAGTGCTAGAAAGCCAATCGCTTTTTAGGACAAAGGCGTTAGGTTAATTTTCTACGGAAGCGACATGGATCGATTATAGTGATAAGTAGGTATTAGAAATAAAAACGATCAATAGGTTAGGTTATGTTAGAACATGAAAAACAACGCACGAGCCGAGCGAGCGTAGCGAGCGTGCCGCGGCAGCGGCCGGCGAAGTGCTAGAAAGCCAATCGCTTTTTAGGACAAAGGCGTTAGGTTAATTTCTACGGAAGCGACATGGATCGATTATAGTGATAAGTAGGTATCACAAATAAAAACAATTTTAATGGCTTTTTTTTAATGATTTTTTTTTGGGCTTGGATGTATTTGAAATTAATTTAGTATGGCGTTGAAATATTCTGTTAAATAATATTATTGCAATTAATAAAATGGATAATAATACGTATGGCACTCGTATCATTATTAAATCTAATGTACGGGCAAACAAGAGTATGTCACATAACTTTTATGCTAAACAAACAATTCGGGCAAATGAAATTCGGGCAAGTAAAATTCGGGCATTTGAGAATTATTGCTTATATTCTTCGGGCAAACATTAGACAACCATCAATATGGGTATCAAATGAAAGGGCTCAACAAGCAGAATACAATATACTATAAAAAATTGAAATTCAAGATGGCGGCCGCTACAAAATGGCGGATAACGTAGGTTTTATCGATCCCATCAATATGGGTATCAAATGAAAGGGCTCAACAAGCAGAACACAATATACTATAAAAAATTGAAATACAAGATGGCGGCCGCTACAAAATGGTGGATAACGTAGGTTTTATCGATCCCATCAATATGGGTATCAAATGAAAGTGCTCAACCAGTATAATACAATGTACTATATAAAATAAAAACTAAAAGCTAGAAAATAAAAATAGGTAAAAAAAAATTTTAAGTTAAACGGTTTTATAAAACAATAAAAAAAAAAAAAAAATGTACTAAAAACCAAAAAATAATAAAATAGATACAGTCGTGGGACGTGCCCCACGGTTTTATTTTAGTCTAGTCTATGCATATGTTTATAATTCCCACGACTGTATCTATTTTATTATTTTTTGGTTTTTAGTACATTTTTTTTTTTTTTTATTGTTTTTGTAGCTTTTGAACTGACTCTATTTAAAGGCGGGCTAACATACTCGAAATGAAATTTAAAAGTTTTTAGTAATTTTAGAAAATAACTCAAAAAGTTTTCTCGGTCTTGATAAAAAATAAGAGAACAACTGTTTTCCGCGATTTTAGGGCAAAGTGACGAGTAAAGTACCTTAAAATAATCCCGTTGCTCGGACACTAGGTCTGCCCTCGAAGGGTGGTTGGGCCCTATTCCACCACGCTGGCCAAGTGTGGGTAAGTAGTGTGGCCTAAATAGTCAGAGAGGTCTAATAAAACTCACTGGAACTCTCATGAACTTGGTAAATAAGTCATTAGGTAGTCTTAATGTTATTCCACACTAATGGACGTCTGAGTTTCAAGGATAGGACTCAAGATATACAAGTTGTCTCAAGTTCTGGTCTAATGTTTTAATCATTCGGTTTGGACCTAAACAATGGTTAGGTGTTTCGAAGAAATGGTGTGTGGTCTAAATTTCAATTTCAATTCCACATGTGATATCGTGAGATTGATATAGTTTGTGGTCCAAAGATAAATTACTACGAAATATTGGGTAATTAGATAAATAAATAGAGTCTATTATTCAATTAACTTCTAGTCTTATTTAGGTACATAATTCTATCGTTTAACCAGATTTCGAATATTGTACAATTTTATTTGTTTTTTTTTTAGTCAAGCCATCAAGCCTACACAAGACGTAAAATATTAAAATGTTTCAAAAATGTTGCTTGACCTTTAGCATAAATAATGTTATCTCTTTTCACAATATATCAGTTTCAACTGGCCTCCAATGGATTCTCAGATAGTTAACTCGATGAATAATTCATAAACTTCAAGGTTTTCCCTCTAAAGGGGTGGAATAAGTGGGAAAAATGGTTGGAGATTTAGGAATTTTAAGTGTGTTTTAACGTCGATATAAAAATATGCGTTGTAAGATTTCAAACATATTTTTTATACCGAAAAGCACTAAAGGTTAAATAGTATCTAGTATAATTCAATGCAAAGGTTTAAATATCTGTTTTTGGTAAATGATAGTACTAAAATTAACAACGTAGCTATAGGCCCACAAGTGGGATTGAACAGAAAAAGGTAACAGATCGCCAGTAGGTACCTTTAAACAACCAGTATTTATGTAGGTCACGAGGATGTCGTTTATACGTTTTTTATTGCTACAGATTAGATAATTATTTTACAGGGTTGTAGCGAAAGGGTATGCTAAGCCAAAAAGGACTCATAGTAATCATCATTTTGAACAACTTTTAGTATGAGACGGAATCTGAATACGCAAAAAAAAGTCGGTTCCATACATTTTGTCGAGTGTTATTGACATTTTTCGATGGAAGAGCGGATTGTTTTTCGCAAATTCCGGGTTGTCCCAAAATAATGAAGAAATGATAAAGTTGTTCATAATGAGGAGTACTTGAGGCCTTTTCAGCTTAGTATACTTCTTCGTTATAAACCTGTATTGATTGGTTCGTGGTTTCGTTACATAATATTATCGGTTAAGGTTTTATGCCAAACAAAGAATACCAGCCCAATAAATCTTACGAACCATATCGCCATTTCAATGCGGCTTCAATCTCAAACTATAAAATAATCAGTTTTTTCAACTTTTCTTCCACTTTATTTAAAATTTTATTTATAAACCGAATTATTCATAAAAGTAACAGTAGCTTCTTATATTCCAGTAATATTTTAAACAAATCACGCCTTATATTCCCTAGCTACCTCTAAACCCAGAAACTCACCTTAAAAATATTATCTTCGTTTCTGATTCAGCGAACGTCCACCAGCGGCACCCAAAGGATCAGTACAAAAGACTTTTACGATCTATAAAACAACTAATAACTTTTTAGCGCCGACGTTATGACGAAACGATAACAATGGGAATAAAAGGATTTCAGACCTGAAAATTATTTAAAGATAAAATTTCAGGTTCAGAAATAAGCTGGTTGTAAAAACGTTTCGAATGAGGTAGTGTTTATAGCGTTTATAAATAAGTCGCGAGTTCTTTTAGTATGTTAAACACGTTTAATGTTTCATTACAAACATCATAAATTATTGCACTGAAGTATTGAAAATGAATCATTTGTTCCGAAGTAAAGTAGCTATGAACTTTATTTTTTAGGGCTTTGTATCCAACACATGTCAACAAGACAAGTAAGACTATAGACATTATATTAGTGTATGTACCTATAAAACATAAAATTAAAAATCATCCGTGTAAATAATTTTGGTATAATATTTGTAAATCGTTTAAAATCATTAAATTGATTTCGATAAAAAAAAACATGCAGTCGAATTGAGAACCTCCTCCTTTTTTGATTCGGTTAAATATTAATATCACCTCCAAACAAAATCAAAATGAAATCATAATTGGCCAAGTAATCGCGTAACCAAATCCAAGAATATTCAGTCGAATAAGAACCTTCTCCCTTTTGAAATCGTTTAAAACATCTTGATTCCCTAAAACCCCTGAATTACTCACTCCTGAGTAATATAAACATCTAAGTACATCGTTAGCTTAGTAGTTTCAGTATTCAAGGTATAATTATATCTCAGGAGACTGACTTACAAGTATCTAAGTCTCAGATAAACCTAGGTAAACAGATGCAGCACTGTGTTAGATTTTGGTAAAGCCAAGAAACTCTCTTACGCACGCACGTACAAAAGTCGCACACATTAACAAATCAATAATCCTCTACTCGCGATGCTATAAAGCTTGTGTACGAAGTAGAGAAGTTCTTGGCTTCACTCGAATGTAACGTGGTCCATCTTTCTCTCGAGGTTTACTTGAGAACTAAGTAAGTCGGGAGCTGTAATGTTAGTGACTTTAAATTAATTAGCGGACTTTGCTTAAGTTTGGTTTAAATTATACAATAAGTTAAACAAGTTGGTAGATAAGAAATTGAATTATTCGTGTACGGTCACTTTTACATAGCAATTTTCCAGTCGTCTCAGTTATACTTTAATCCCTTTCGTCGTATAATAGCTGGGCTAGCCGTTTTACTCAATATTCTATAGGAACAGTTATTTTTCCGGACTAAAAAGGAGTCTACGTTTACATTTTGCAAATGTGTTAATTCAGGGTATAAACAAAAATTCAAGCGTAACAGCGTAAAAGACTAACAAAGATATACCTAAACAAACTTTTACTTTATTACAAAAATACAAAAAGTCACCAACAAAATTTCCAAACTATACAACTATTAACTATTACAGCTACGAAATATTTATTATTTGTATCAACAGCTGAGTGATCGAAACGAGCAAATTACTCGCCTGATGGTAAGTGCTTGGCTAAAAGTTTGAACCTTATTATTTCAAAACTGAACACTGCATTTCCCTTATGATGTATGTATGAACTAGGTTGCTGAATTTTGTTAACCCAGTTATTTCACCAAAATACATATTTTAAGACAAACTTGTTATTAGAACACTGCTATTTGGCGGTTGAACAACTGGCAAAAGTTTGGTACTATCACTAATCGTTAATGTCAAAGAACATAAAGCTATTAGGCGCTGAAAGTACTGAAACTTGTGTTAAAGTTCAGCCTTAATAGTTGTTTTGGTACTCTAAATAATGTATTACTCAATCCCTACTTAAAGTATAGTATACTATACTTCCTTCGTTGATGTTCAATCGGCGAAGTGATTGCCGCCCAATTTCCGCCTATCATCTTGACGTCTTTCATCTCATCACTGTTTTATAGTTTCAGAATATCTCAGTCAGGTTCTCCGTTAATTTATTCTGTGACATTATAATAACAGGATTTCATAGATAAGTAATGTGTGTACGTATACTGGCTGACAAATTCAGTCAGGTAACTGAACAAGTAGACGTTCCGTAGTTCATTGTTCTAAATGTCAATGACACTCGATCAAACTTATGGAGCAGTTGATTTGTTTCGCGGTTTTAGAGTCATATGCATAATTATGCAACCTTTTAATCCTCCCACTGCTGGGATACAGGTCTACCTTCGAAGGGTGATTAGGCCGTATTCCACCATGCTGGCCATGTGCGGGTTGGTGGATAGGTTTTAGAGTATCATAGTCAAAATTAAAAGTTGTTCATAATGATGAGTACTATGAGCCCTTTTCAGCTTAGCTTATCTTCTTTTCTAACACGCTTTTATTAGTTTCACGTGTATATTTGTAACCGACCCTTTTGGACTCCATTTTGCCCTACTTTGAACGATCAGATTTAATTCAAACTTTGCACACCTGTCAAAGACCAATGACAATGCGTGTTTTTTAGTTTTTAAACTATTTTGCTATTTATGAACGAAGTTTAAATCACATATTTGATTCCAATACCCGTGTTAATTACAACAAAATAACAAAACCACGTTAGTTTTCTTAGTAAAATCGATGTATTATCTGGATAATTCCAGCGTCTCCGTCTGGTACGAGAGAGGAAGCGAGTGGCTTGGATCCTACTCCTCCTGGCGGTGTTGTTCGCGCTGTGCTGGCTGCCGTACAACATCCTGCAGTTGCTCATAGATGTGAATGCAGTCCACGTGGAGTCTGTCTCCGTTGCACTGCCCTACACTCTGCTACTAGGTGAGTGAAAGAGACAGGTTGAGTGAAGTGAGAGAGAGGAAACGAGTGACCTGGATTCTGCTGCACCTTGCGATGTTGTTGTGCTGGTTACAGTACGACATCCTGCAGCTTCTGATAGATGTGAACGCAGTCCACGTGGAGTCTGTATATGTCGCTCTGCTCTACAATCACAGGTGAGTGAAAAGAAAGACTGTGTGAAGTGAGGTACTCCTGGCCTATTTGTGGAGTCTAGATCTGTTGTTCTCTCCTACACTTTGCTAGTAGGTAAGTGAAAGAGAGACTAACGTAAATTGATACAAAATTAGTCTGTTTTATCAGGTGTCCAGAGTCCAGAGAAATAATATTTAAGAGAAAGAAAAATTTAAATTAATTAAATTAAACTATAAACTGAGACACAATCTCAGTTTAAGTTGGATTTTGGCTTAATTAAATTCGAAATAGGTCAATCTGGGTTACTCGACGCCCGAGGTCACTTCACTTTGGCCTCCAATCTTCTTCAATAATATTAAAGCCGGATACACTCATCCGGCTTCAAAATGTGTGCCAGGTAATTTTGACGACAACCTCAAGTTTGATTCTTGAGCCTCGAATTAGCCGATAAATTTACGCCTTAAGTAAACATTCTTCCCCATACAAGCTTGATTGACTCACACACCCTAATGAATCAAAGCGTGTTTGTCCATCTTGTATATAACTGGTTGATTGCGATGTAGACCCGAGTCAGCAGAATCTCACTTAGGGGACTGACTAGCTTATCCAGTCCAGGTAACACAGAGAGTATTCTGAGCCTTTCGAGATTATTTTTATCACTCTCACAGTAATGACATTTCTAACGAGAGTGACAGTGACCGAGATTATGTCTAATTCGCCAGAATAAGGCAACACAGGACTGTGGAGAACCCTATCTTCCTTTGACCCTATTTTGTTGGCGCTAATTAGGAATAACTTACGTAGATTAATGAATAGAAATTAAATGACGGGTTTCGTATAAAAACGTTTTTGTGAAGGTTCATTGTCCGTCGTCGCTTGCAGAAACTTATAGTAACATGATCGCATTGTATTGTTCATACGAATTCAAATGCGATCAAAAATTACACTCGATTGACGATAGATCTGCTTGCAGCTTGTCTAAAATAAAAATAAAAAACGATAAAAATGCATGAGGATGTGAAGTTGGTAGTGCATGCCACTCAACCTTTAATCATCCCAATGTTGAGAATTAGTACCATCATCATCATCATCAGCCTAACGGATTTTTGTCCACTGCTGGACATAGGCCTCTCAAAGAACGCCACAAGGCACGATCTTCTGCCTTACGCATCCACTTGCTCCCTGACGCCTCACGCAGGTAGTCGCTCCACCTGGCCGCAGGGCGCTTTACTCTACGTTTACTATTAATACCAAGTCCACCCTTATGTAAAAAAATTACATGAGAAACACAAGCGGTTGTCAAAACTACTTTTTCTATCTAATATGAACTGATCGAATATGAACAGCATAACGTTAATTTACGAGGACAGTGCGTGCCATAAAAATGAATACGTCGCAAACGAAAGTCGTTACAATAAATCTTATACTCACTAAGCATTATTTCGCGACACCTGGTATTATACCAGCTAAAATTATTATTATTTATTTTTGGAGGGTTCTTTTGGTGACCTTTATTTTTAATTTATGTCTTCATCCTTTTATCCGACTGCTAAAAAGGAGGGTAATGTTTTTATCTTTTAAATAAATGTTTTGCAAAGGAGCTTATGTTGAGCCTAGACATCTAATCAATTTTAGCAACAAATTTAGTATTTTTTTTTTATGTAATTGAGTGACGAGACGAGCAAACAAAAGAAAAAACACGAAAATTACTTACGTAAAAATTAAGTCAATTAATAATAATAATAAAACCACGTGTTAGTTTAGGTCAAACCACGTTAGTTTTCATGGTAAAATACAGAATTATTCACTCTAACGTTTTACTTTTAATTTTTATTAAAGATTCTACTTTTTATTCCCTTTCTAAATCGAAATGGATACTACCTTCTTGCTAAATTATAATAATGCATACTTTATCATTTAGATTTTCGTAAACGTTGTCGTAAACTTATATTAAACCACAGACAACTAGAGACGACAATCCACACTTTTGAAAAGAAAGTGATCTTATAACGTGTCACAAAATTTCTGAAATCGAATGTTCTATAGATACATCGAGCAATAATCTCCACTAAAGCATAGCCCAACCCCCTCATTTCCCAATACCAATATCGTCGTAGCTTAAACTCAATAATCGTTGTAGTGATGATTCGGAATTTCCATTACCAAACTATGTAGATATCTTCACTTCGATATTACCTTGAAAATACAATGTAACTTGGATATACATATTACTATTTACACTCGGTCAATCATTTATAGTTAATAAACTTGCGCACTATTCTCGGTACTAGGATTTTGATGAAATGCACGGTTATACAGAAAAGGTATGCTAAGACGAATAGAACTTACTCATCATTATGATCAACTTTTACTATGGGACGAACCCGGGATTCGCAAAAACAAATCCGCTGTTCCATTAAAAATGTCAATGACACTCATCGATCTAGTATGTAGGTACTTGTAATGTATCCTTTATTTCAATCGGTCAAAATGCACCTATTTTATGTGATGGACTGTATGTTGTGATAACACACCCCCGAAAAGATTAGTCCAGGAAGTCTAATTGGAGCATTTTGGTAACGTGCCATGATTAAGTCTCAACGGTGAAATTAAAACATTTCATTAAATGAGAGTACTTAGGTTACTCAGTCATTTCTCTACTTATGGAAATCGTCGGTATTTCTATTGATGACGTCATCGACAAAATCGATCGATATATCTCTTAAGATATTCTGATCCCATCACTACGTTTGCTGTCAAAACTTAACGTCAATTTATTATCCAGTAAAAAATAAAGCTATCAATTAACTAACTATTTGCTATTACAAATATGATATTTGAAAATGTTGGATAATAATGACCAAGTACCTTACCTCCCCGCGAATACGGCCTGCACCCCCCCGGATTTTGGCTTCCGCGGTTTTGATACAAATGTAATGTTGGGGCGGTTCGATATAATCTGACTTCGGTGATGACACTCGACAAAATATCGGGAACATTTGATTTTTTTTCGCGAATTTTGAGTTGGTCCCATACTAAAAGTTGTTCATAATAATGATGATGACCCGAAAAGGGCTCATAGTAAGCCCTTTTCGGCTTAGCATACCCTTTCCCTGAAACCTTATATGCTAAACTATGTAGATACCTTCACTTTGGTATAAGGTAAAATAAAATACAAAGAAACTTGGACATATTACAAGTTACACTCCGTCAATCCTTTATGCAATAAAGTTAATAATTTGGGCACTATTCTCGGTACTAGGACTTTGATGAGATATTCATAGATTCTTAGAGCTAAGTTCTCAACTAATTCCAACTAATAACTATTAAATTGGATAAGAATAAGTAAGTGGACAAGGATCGCGTTGACTTTTGGCTTGCTTGTTTTCTAGATGGCAGAGCAGGGCAAAAGCCAGAACGATTGAATTTAGAGGACATGGTTACGAGCCCGGTGTTTTATTTGTGAGTGAAATGTTCGGTGCGTCTATTAAGTTTGTTATGGCGCTGATGCTCTTGCTACAAAAGTCTCTCTTATACACAAAATAGAAGATATTGCCCTCTTTCTGGGTCAGATCTAAATAAGGCGACAACTGTAGGATCAACTTGACCACGTTTATTATATCCCGTGGCGTGCTTGTACTTGGATCTGTATTGTTCACATTCCATGGACATAAAGATTATTTTACTAGGACTGGGCAAATTAACACACTATTCACTGCACTCACTCTTTATGCATTAGAGCGCTCCCGAAAGCCACACTCACGCATATGCCTTAAAAGTAACACTTAAAAGGGACACAACAACGCGACGCGACTAGTTTTTTAAACGGGCGGCAATAGTCTACATTATATAGCACACAATGTTTGTATCACCATCTCTAGATATTTACCTCAATGATTTATACCTTGCACCAGTGGGTCTTCAATACAGGGAATATGTCTATTGTGTAGTCTCTAAAGACGAAAGGGGCCCTATTCTTGCGAGTGAGATATTATCTCGGTCACTGTTGCTCTCATTACAAATGTCATGAGAGTGACAGGGACCGAAATAATCACGAGCGCCCAATAATGGGGTCCCAGTTAGGAGATTCGAGCAAAAATTTACAGTACAAATAAAACCTGAGATTCAATACCGAAGTAAATTGATTGGAACTTATTTCGGCGGATTGGATTTATTCATTTGCGCGTAATTTATCGCAACTCAGTTTGACAGACGTAAATTCACGCTCGCGCGGCATGAGTCGGTTCCGCTGAAATGTGGCTCATTCATTGGTTTGATGGAGGGTAGGCGATAAAAAGTGGAGATATTAAACGTAAAGCATATGAATAGTAGGTATGTGGGTAATATAATATTATGTAAATGTTTGCGTTAGTGACTTGCAAGTTCATTCGCGTTGCCCCTAATGCCCTACTATCAAATTTCAATAAAGTGTTATGATAATATTTTTATGATAGGCATTTTTGTTTCCGTTTCTTATTTATGATGCCAATGTTTTCAATTTGTTTATAAAAAACATGGTTTCTTTATTTTCTGGGGGCGGTTGTGTTATTAGATTTTCACTGCCAAATAAACTAATTAATAGTTGTAAAATAATAGTTGTCAATCATTATCAATTAATAATCATTATTCGTCAATTTAAACCCACTGCTAAGTACATAAATATTATATTTCGATCCTGTGCTAGTCTCACCCACTAGCCACTAAAATATAATTGATCTTTATTTAGCTTTTTTTAATTTTCAGGGCACGCAAACTCGGCAATCAACCCTATAGTGTACTGCCTGATGACGCGGAACTTCCGGCGCTCGCTCCGCAAGCTAATCTGCCAAGACCCGGGTAACATTCACTCTAGTACTCATTTCCATGTAAGTTCACAAGTATCTTGCTACTGGCGTCACTCACTTGCTCGGTCCGTTTTGCTGTGTCGGATATATAATTATAATATGTAGTAGTACTGGACATATGCGAGCGACTGCGGTAGCGGCAGCGAAGTGGCAGTGACTAGGACGAATATATGCTTGACTTAAAGCTAGCGAGTCTGGTCATGATGTTGCCTCTTGTTGCTGCTCGGAAACCAGATCAACTTTTTTGATTTTCACAAAATTACACAATTATTTTTTTAGTCTAGCTTAGTTTTTCGTAGATTTTTGCATCCTACTGCTGAGCGCAAACTGCCCCCGTTCTATTTCAAAATATTTTCTAGCATTTTAAGAAATAAAAAACAACTGGCATTTTTTATAGTTACTCACACTTTATTTATAATCTGGTTGGTAAAAATTAGTTTGCACGAACGATTAGTACAATAGATTTTAGCAACGCCACACGATTTAAACTTTGAACAATACCGCTCCGCTAAGACGTTAGTCGAGTTGGTTTGACATTAAGTCATGAAAAATATTTAAAAAAAAAGTCGTCGGACACAGCAAAACGATCCACATCGGTATTTATTGATTTTGCTAGTAGTTTTTTTTTTAGTTTAAAATATTGTAGTATTTTAGAGAGATTTATCGTAATTTATATGCTTGAGGATGGCTTCTCATCGAGCTTTAGTAGATTAAGCATACTAGATAATGTGTGTATGACTGCACAAGCACAAGTCGGCCCCTGGTACGTAACTTTATAAAGAGTACCTACCAGACACAAGCCTTTTGTTTCTAATTCCATGCACAGGTATCATTTGTTTAAATGTAGCTAGTTGAAAAATGTCAAACTATGTGTCTGTTGTAGTTTATAAATAATTATCATTCCTTATTGAATACTCAGGGTTTTACTTATAAACGCTGCTTAAACTTAATCACTCCAATGCAAACACACTTTTCGCTGGCGTGAAATTTGAAATGAAAAAAAAAGAGTGTGTGTACTTATGTAGGTACACGCGTTAGAAGTTATACTTTTTTGGCGTATGGAAAAATAAATTATACATACCGACCATTAACCTCAAATCTATAAATGCACTCAAAACAGTTTATTCAAATCAGTTTTATCACTAATATTCAATACTAGCTGACCCCCGGCGGTTTCACCCGCTGTTTTCTTTTTACTTTTAAACCTTCCCTGTATTAGAGCAAACAAAACAAAAAAAAAACAACAAAACAGACCAAAAAGATCGGACCAATTTCTGACCACACCTATTAATATTTGACAACCAAGTGACACTATTTTTTATTTCTAAAAAGACAAAAGAGATCGGACATTCCGAGTTTCCCGTACCGAACAACAAATTAATGTTTCACAGGTAGGAACAGTTTGTATTGTTGAAAAATAAAATTGTCGATTTTAGTATTTTTCTTTACTTATTATTCATGTTTCTCACCGCTTAAACCTTCCCTGAACTTTTACAAATATATCAAGATCAAAATTAGCGAAATCGGTCCAGCCGTTCCAGAGTTTTAGCGAGACTAACGAACAGCGATTCATTTTTATATATAAGATATTGTAATATATATAGATATACTAATAAATAATAAATTACAGTGAAACCTGATTAAGTGAGACTTCAAGGGACCTGCAAATTTGTCTCACTTATAGAGGCATTCCACTTACCCAGTGTCTCAGATATCCAGGTATAAATAAATATCTGTCTCATTTACAGAGGGTTCCATTAATTTTATAGAGGTCAGAATACTGGTTATTTCAGTTATAGAGGTGCGATTATTAAGGTGCAACGTTTCATTTATGGCGCAAAATTTAAAAATCAATCGGGTTTTTCGTTTTTAGAGTAAGACCGGGTAACAAAATTAAGTAATGATGAATTTTGCGACAATCGTTGAATATTTTTTTACGATATTTTGTAAAGATAATAAACAGTAATGTATCTTTCAAATATGTCAATATCATCTCCGATCGCCAGTTTAACGCGTAATTGGCTTTTTTGAGTAATCTTGTGCATTACTGTTTATTAGCTCTACAAAATACCGTAAGGAATTAACAATTGGCGCAAACTTTATCTATATATATAAAAATGAAACCCGTTTTCCTTGGTCACGGCATCACGCGTGAATGGCTAGACCGATTTCACTAATTCTTTTTTTGTTGTATTTGTTATTATTAGGAGAAGGTTCTTACGGAAAAAAATATTAAGAAAATCTCTCAGGAATATTGAAAAACCCTAAAAACAGCCCTTTTCTTTTTCCCATACAAACGTTTTCTAACTAAAACGAGGTTTATTGCTATTGTATAAAGTTCATATTGAATTGCAAGCACTCACTGTTGTTTAAGCAATGTAGGTATGTTCCTAACGTCCAAGAGTCAATTTGCACTTTGTTACCTCTGTACAAAGTTCAAATTCAATCATATCTATCAAAACAGTGTGCGTTGGAGCACAGATAAAACAAAAAAAAGAAAACGAAATCGAATAGTTCATTCATTTGTTTTAAAATTTCGAAGGATTTGACTCCAAGTCATATCAAATTAAAAAAAAGTTGAAACAACAACAAACTGTCAATGTCAGTGTTTTTTTTTTCATGGATGAGTTTGCTTTTGTCAACTGATACACGAAACAAATTCGTACCTATAATAGGCATGACGACAGTATCAAAAAATCGCCGATTCAATGCTTTCAGGGGACTAGCCAGATAAAAAAAATTTAAAACACATGTTTAGTTTTATTTAAAAAAAACAGATTATTAAGATTTTCAATAAATTAAAACATTAAAATACAGCAATCGGCCATCTTGTCAGAAACAACAATCACAGCGTATGACGTCACGCTTCAGTGAACTCAGGTCATCCGCCGCTCATCACACATAGACACAATGACATGTTTACTATCCGTGACGTCAAATCGACGCCATGACACAAGCAAGCTGTTTTCGGGCACTGTTGAAAGAATATGTGAAAAATGGCTTCAAACTTCGTTAAACTTAAGTTTATTACCGAAATAAAGGCTTTTTTGTAAATAGTAAATGTGTACTCACATTATGGAAGAGGATTTTAAAATCTTTCGTCACGCCTATTGTAATATAATTAAGTATAAAATTGTAAATAGTGTTTTGTGCAGTGTTTATATTTAATTAGGCAGTACCATAGAGAAGTACTGTATGGCAGTACGAAGTCTGCCGTGTCAGCTAGTGATTACATAATTTAGTTACGGCCTGGCTCTAAAAACGAAAAAACAGTTTGTAATTCAAATTTCGCGCCATGAGCCAAACGTTTCGCCTTAAATGAAATAACTTTGGCATTTTTCAAATAAACATCAGTATGATAGTAAAGCAAAACTAAAACTGAAGGTCATTGAGGCTCAAAATTAGTTAAGTGCGGAATTTGTGGGTAGAATAAGAAGGAGTATGTAAACAAACAAAACGATGTTATCTCAGTTACAGAGGTTAATGCATATAAAATTCACTGGCTGTCTCAGTTATAGAGGTAACTATGACGATAAAATCGAAAGAACGAATCCCAGATACAGTCGTAGGTATATGAAATTGATTTAATAAAAACACCAAAATAATATTTATTTATTCACACTGTTTAATTGTACTCTTACGAAACACGTGTTCTAAATACATATAAAAAAAAATTAAAATGTAGTGCTAATGTTGACACGTAGGTACCAAAGCCAAAAAATAAATTGGAAAAGAAAAAAATAATTGTAGCAATATTAATGTTGACACGACGTCTTATCAAAGCCAAAAAATATAAGAAAAATATAATGGCAGCAATATTAATATTGACACGTACCAAAGCCAAAAAAGGAAAAAAAAACTAGATTATACAACATGAACATAGTTATCAATTTTCTTGCCACCTAGAACTAACTTCACGATATAGAATTTAGGTTGCGGTGTGCGCGCGCATCGTGCCACCTAGAGCTAACTTCATGATGTAGAATTTAAAGGTGTCGGTGTGCGCGCGCATCGTCAAAATTCACTCTCATCATTTTTCTCTATCGCGCCAAAAGAAGTAGGTATAACTTCAAAAACAACACAGATAAAGTTCAAACAGCGCTTCTAAGTAAAACCGTCAGAGTCCAAACCTGACGACAAGACTGAGGTTCAATCTGGAACAAAAGCTTGGAACAAAGATCGAAGCAGATCATCTAAGTAGTATGATAACAAATAAAGTGAGTACCGTGGAGTTTGTGGACTACTGTACTCAAGTGTGTAAAGTAGTAATAGATAGGAATAAAACGTAGATAAATAAGCAATTGTTAAATTATATAATAATAGTACATACCTAAGCATTAGCAATGTTAAGACCCTAGATTAGTAATAAAGTAGAGGTAGTTCATAAGCATAACTTAAGCATTGTAATCCAATCCTGAAAAAATATTCGGGGATTAGCAGAAACAAATAAAAAAAAAAAAACCTGACGACAAGCCTCGCGTTCGTTTTTAGCAATTCATTTGCAATTGCACACGCTCGTATGTCACACATATGAACGATGAGCAAAAGTGGCGTTATCAACTGTTTTCAATCCTAAAACGTACGCGAGGAAGCTTTAAACTTCTTCTTTTAACAAGAATGAAATCAACAGATAGAAATGATTTATTTTCACGCAGCTTACTTTCCAGATGCAAGGCTTACGTCAAAAGTCCAACACGTCTAGCATGCGCACGTGCACCACGGTCACGTTCCGCAGCAGCAACAACCAGCTGGCGCGCGGCTCCGTGCACGGCAAGCCGGCGCCGGGCTCGCTGCGGGACAACCAGTGGAACCACCACCGCTACCAGAAAGGACCGCAGTTTCTCTAAAACTGTACGAGGATATTTGTGTTGATTTTAATGCGATTATGGACTTTAAATTGTGCAAACAAACCGTGCAAATGCATCAAAAATGACTAGCATAAAGTTAAAACAAAATTGCTCCAACAATCTTAATACGGTAAAGGAATAACCTAATGGCTGTGTAACTTTACGAGTTACCTAGCTGGGGCATGGCTTCTTGCAGGTCTAGCCGCAGAGCTCGCACAAGAGAACCAGTGGCACCAATACTGATAAGTACTAAGGTAGAAAAATCCCCAGTTTCTCTAAAAAAATACGAGGATATTTTGAGGAGTGTTGCGTAGATTTTGATTCGATTATGGATTTTAAATTGCATGCAAATATACCAAAAATAGGTAATTGAGCGTAAATGGTTCTATTCTAAGCAGAAAACGACTAACAAAAAGGCTTCAGATCTCTTAAAAAAAACAAGTAGTATAAAATTATAACACAAATGCGTCAAAAGCCTTGATGCAGGAGTTTGAGGTTGTGTTATATAAATATAGAAATCCTACTAAAATAATAAATTGTATGAAAATTGACATGTAAGTAGCTTATACCCTGGACACGTAGGCTATTTTCATGGCGGAAAAGTTAATGGTTTCTAAAGGGTTGTAAAAAAAAAAGAGCGGGCTCTTTTTCCGCAACTAGGCCGGTAATCGGCCCTTTTTGCGTGACATATGCGGGTTTTCCTCACGATGTTTTCCTTCACCGAAAAGCCAGTGGTATGTAAATTCGTACATAAGTCCTAAAGAACTCATTGGTACGAGTCGGGGTTTGAACCCGCCACCTCAAGAATGGCGGTGGCGGGAGTGGCGGTTCTCCCACTGAGCTACCACGGCTCACTTTCTAAAGGGTTGTATAAGAAATAAATATAGCACAATTGTATGGCTGAAGAGACGTGTGTATGTATGTATGTATGTGTGTGTGTGTGTGTAGTGTGTGTGTGTGTAGTGTGTAGTGTGTGTGTGTTTAGTGTGTGTGTGTGTAGTGTGTGCGTTGGCATGAATAACTACGTCGGCCGGAGTTCGTGCAAAATCTTTCAATACTAATGTTCTTTACTCTTAACAATGCACAAACATGACAAAACTGAAATACAGATACCTATATCTGTCTCGTTCTCGCAGGAAAAAGCAGCTGTAGCACCGAAGTCTAGATCGATGAGCTGTAGTTATAACATTTTAAAGCGGCTATTCTTCTAGGCTTGTATAGACGTATCTTAAGTGATTGCTCAGGGAAAACTAGGGAATCACCGTCGCTAAAATTCAATTTAATATTTTTATGTATCTCATGTTATGACCATGTATTTGTATATGTACCTATTTATAATTATATTATGTACGTATTAATCTTTCTTCGCTTGATAAAAAAATCCCCAAATTTAGCATAAATGCCTTATGGACCCAGAAAACATATTTTTATTGTAAAAAACTAAGTACTATAAATACTATAAAATAAAACTTAGAAACATAATAATAAAGAACGTAAAAATTTGATTAGTTTCTAATTATTATCAAATTAAGGCTCTATGTTAAAGTGTAAAACGAATTTTGTAAAACTTAATTATAGATCTATGATTTAGCTTTAAATAATTATGTATCTTAGCATAATTCGATTTTAAGTTATACTAAAAGCTTTCACTTAAAGTTAGAGTCATTAATTTGCTCAGATCAAGTAGAAAGGCAGATAGAGTCCCGCCTTAGATACAGGTGAAGTAAAAAAAACTACCCTACTGCCCGTGTACGTATACTTCAAGCACATAATTATTGACGCATAAAACTACCCTTCTTGCTACTAATTTTCTTGTCCACGTTCTCTGAACAACTGACGCGTAAGAATTCACGATTGATTCGGGTAGTTTTTATGCGTCAATGTGTGTTTGAAGTATACGTACCTACACGGGCAGTAAGGTAGTTTTTTTGGCTTCACCTGTATCTAAGGCGGGACTCTATCTGCCTTTCTACTTGATCGGAGTTAATTTGCTAGTTGTAATTGTTTTGCTAGCTAGTAGTTGTATTCAGATCACACGCAAAATCTGCATAAAATCTCTTTTTATGCAGGGTTATAACGAAACGGTATATACTTAGTTTAAAAAGGCACATAACAAACAACTTTTTACTATGAGACCAACCTGAAATTAGCAAAAAAATCTCAGCTGCTCCATAGAAAAATGTCAATGACACTCGACAAAATCTATGGAACAGTTTATTTTTTTTTACGCGAATCCCAGGTTGGTCCCATTGTAAAAGTTGAACATTATGATGGACACTGTGAGCTTTTTTGGCTTAGCATGCTCTTTCGTTATAAATTATAACCCTGTATTTATAAAAATGTTTCTCTGTGAGTTTGTTTCTTCTCCATGCATTCCTGAAAAATTCATCAGATTGAGTTGAAAGTTTGTATTAGTAAGGCCGAAAGCCAAGCCGAACCTACAAAGCCAAAGGCCGATCAACACCAGACCAAGTCAAGCCAAGTTGCAATTCCATAATCGCAAATGCTATAGAAAACTAAGACAATGGGAATGACATTTCTGTCATAGATTTTTTTTTATTTAACCTAATTCTGTCCCGTTTACTTCCCACCTATTCTGTTGAGTAGTTCTGTTGACAGAACTACTGGGATTTTTTTCCCATTAGTTCTGTACACAAAACATATGGGAATATAATTCCCACCTGTTCTGTTGAGTAGTTCTGTTGACAGAACTACTGGGATTTTTTTTCCCATTAGTTCTGTCCACAAAACATATGGGAATATAATTTCCACCTGTTCTGTTGAGTAGTTCTGTTGTGACAAACAAACAAACAAACACAACTATAGGCGTTTACCTGCCTTAATATTGTCAACTGGGCAAAGGTCTCTCCCAATTTTTCCAGTTCTTGCGGTCGCCCCCCCCATCCCCCATAGAATATACAA
Source organism: Alcis repandata (assembly GCA_949125135.1). Classification (NCBI taxonomy): domain Eukaryota; kingdom Metazoa; phylum Arthropoda; class Insecta; order Lepidoptera; family Geometridae; genus Alcis; species Alcis repandata. Next base: position 780,807 of record OX421225.1, on the reverse strand, counting down.
TTTATAAATGTCAATCCCATCCATTGCCATAGTTTTCTATGGCGTTGTCTATCATGGAATGCAACTTGGCGGTGCGCGGTGGGCTGGTTCCGAGCAACAGATTGTATAAAATTGTATAATACTTAATTGCATTGAAGTTCTTGCCTAGGTATTTACCAATATTTTATAATTTAATTTAAGAATTCAGAGGTTTAGAACCAGTTTTATAATAACTAGTCATTGTAGGTATAGTGAAATTTAACCAAAAAATAACCTTTTTAGTCCTTGTAGTCTAAGATAGCTTTTAAAACTTTATTTTTAAAAGTTTGTTTTATAATTTATGTAGTAATTGATAAATTAAAATGTAAATATCTCTTTTGTGACACCGATATCAGGGTGTAAAGTTGCAATTAGGGTAAGATTAAAAATCGGTCAGAAAACGTAAAAACCCAATGTTTGTACAATTTAATTATTATAAGCTGTATAATTATTTGAATTTGTTTAATTATATTAATCTAGAAACTCTGACAATTTTGTTTATTTGATTTGGATTCTCATGTTTGTGGAATATGTAAATAAAGTGCAGTTTTCATTTTAAACTTTCTTTTATTGACTGAACTAAGTTGTAAGAGTCCAGGGGAGCAAATCAGCATTTGTCCGACGGTGAAATCAGTAGGTGCAACCATTTCAATTGAACTTCAAAAAATTTCGTAGACAAGTCATTTATTCAAATACTAAACTAAAAGAAGAAACTAAGATTATGAAGGTCGCGAAGTCACGGTTCGCAACATTTAGGTCCCGCAAATCTATATTTTCCATTAATTTGACTTACGATAACACTTAACGTGCGGTTATTTGTTTGATAGTAAGTGACATTTCAATATACCTTTAAAACAAAAACGGACAGGCTACCCCGCCATCTATTGGAAACCTGTGCAAATATTTACAGCGAAAGGTTTCGAGCTTCAGGTTTCAAGCTTCTCAGAGATGAGGGTCAAATAATTGTAGACATCTCCGACAGATAGCAGTAGTGTATTCTTTGATTTAATCTCTGCCAGCCGTGAATTAGGAACAAACATACCAAATTTTGATTTCTAGTTTTTTTATAATAATAATGTCAAAGTAGATTAAGATTCTTTCTAAAATCAGAATAAGAACTAGAAAAAAACACACAGTCAAATTGAGAACCTTCTCCTTTTTGGAAGTCGGTTAAAAATTGCAGACAAACTTCAGACTTTTTTAGACAACAGTCTGTCTCTTAATTTTGTCCACATTTTGCCGAACAAACCATTTCAAAAGTTCGGGTATACACGTAAAGTTGCATACAAAACCCAGTAAACAGCTCGTAGGTACATTTGACGGTAGCCGACAAAATTGAGCCATCAATCTATATCCTCCGTCTCGGCTTACTCCTGAGAACGCAATATTTTCAGCTGTCAACGTATAAAAGGAGTGAAAACTCGCGTGGAGATTTTTATTGACATTTGGTGAGAGAAAACGGATTAGGTACATGACATGTGTGTGATATTCAACGAGAATTTTCCAGATAAAATGGTTTACGGATACACGATTTTGAACTCTATGGGATGGTAATTAAGCTGATTTTAGGAACTAGAAGTATGCATAGGAACAATTGGTTAGTTAGCAAGACTGAAGATCTGAATTTGTTTTGATCTAATAATAAGTCGGTTTTAAGACGACAGTCTCCTAATACTGTTTGGAGCTGGACTGAAATACTAAGAGTATAAATGTACTTTGAATTTTGTCAACAATTTTGTCTGCGTGCTTCGACCACATCATCAATTACCAACAGGCGAGTGATTATAATCCGACTTCGGTGCGAGTGGTAGTCAAATGCGGACTTATTTGCGATAAAAAATACCTTGAATACACAGTTTTGGTAAGTAGTCACTTGTAAATGCTATTTGATTACACATTTTAAAATTACATTGCATTCCGAACTCATCACACGTCACTCAAGAATGAAAAGAGAAGGTAATCTTCAAACAGCCTTCCCTTTCCTGGAATGAAGGCTCTGAACACTTTTAACACAGACACAGGGAAACCTAATGGAGAGCTATGAGTGTAAATCATCCTGAATCATCCCGAATCATCCTTTAAAATAATAGTAAAATTCCGTGGTTAATGAAATGACAAATTGAGTATGTTTGTCCGTCTGGGGCGTCAAAACAAAGCAACAAATCGACATGAGTTAAGCTCACGACTCTACATGGCCTATGTGTGACTCGGGTGTCTACAGCCGGCGCCAGCGGCACAGAATAAGTAAGAGTATGCTTCATAAAGCCACTCCTAGAAGAAAAAGAAGAAAAATACACTTCCTATAATTTTTGATGGTCGTTCCACAAAATGTTTTGCGATAGTAAATCAAAATCAATGTAAGTTGTTCTAAAAGAAGGACAGATACTTAGCTACTAGCTATACTGTATCCTTCAGAAACTATTGATTTTGAAAGAACAAAGATAGCTTTTTATTATGTGTATAAGTTATACATCTAAATTTCAATATAAAAGTTTCACATTAGTCTAAGTAGAAGTAATAATAACACGTGTGTGTGTGTAATTATTACCTACTTATGCTTACTGGGAAACTATCGCATTATTAAAATTAATGTGAAATGAGTTTTTTTTTGCGAAGACAACATTTTAACCATAAACCCAAACAAGATTCCTATCCTGTTTGGGTTTATGGTCTGGGCGTACAGGAAGAGAGATCTATGCTCAGCAGGCTGATCATTTAAAGATGTTGCAGAGTTTTGCAAAACCATACTGCTCCGGCATGCTGCAGGGGCCTTAGTGGCCAACAGCATGTAGTCATTAAAAATAAAATAATAAATATTACAAAAACATGATTTTTCTTTCGTAAGCTGCGTTCAAATCACAATTCAAAACGACCTGTTGGACTTTGAGCACGATTTTTAATTGTGTTTTAACATCCAGATGAGAAGACAGATTCAGCTATCCGAACATCGAATGTATTCGACGATTATCTTCGAAAAGTCTTCCGCCTTCGGAAATAATATGTCAAATCTCGAAAAGATTTGACATAATATTCCGGACATGACATGACATTTCGAAAGACTTTTCGAAGATAATCGCCGAATACATCATTCGATGTTCGGTTAGCTGAATCAGCCGACAGATCCAGATTGTTGCATGTTGTCACGCTACAGAGCATCTCACAAAGTAAGCCGGTACGTACGGTGCCCTTATTGTTCGTAATAATGTAAACAAACACAAATACGTAAACAAGGTTTGTACTGAATTTGAATGTACAATTAAGCCGTGAAGGCTCGCTGGGCTGGAATTGTTTACAAATCCGCGAAAAAATGCTGATAGCTGTCAAAATAAAGTGCTAAGTGGTAATTTATGTCAATGGATATTTTTGACAGACATTCATCGAAAAGTAATTTTTTTATTTAATTTGATGTGTGTGAATATTTTATGTTGGTTATTTTGAACCACTTTTCGATGTTCGGGTAAGCTTACCTATATGTATTTGGCTATCACACCTGATGGTGAGCGCAATAGTAACATCAAAAGGAATAAAAGATACGTTGCCGACATCGACGAAATCTTTCAAAGCATGAAGAGATGAATTTTTTATTGAAAACTATGTTGTTATAGAGAACAAAACTAAATAGTGAGTAACATAATAAAAAGTCGCAATAAGTTAAAGTTCTTTCAACTAACTTTTTCACTTAAATTTGTTAAAATAGAAAAGAAAAATAAACGTAAACTGGTAAAAATAGCAGAGGTACTTTACAGAGAAAAATAGCAAAAGCCGGTCTTGCCGCTAAGAGCAATCTCATCAGACAACATTCGGATGAGTTCGCAGAGATTTAAAAATTTCTAACATATAATTACACGGTACAGTTTGACTGTAGATAGCATTAAGAGCGTATATTTTAAAGTTTTTTTTTTTAAGTTAAGTGACACAAGTTAGTACTGCGCTCTACATTCTTGTATTGCGCTCAAGTTAATTGACATTTATAAGCAATTGCTAAGCAACGTGTATAGGTAAGACCCTTATACAGGAGTAGGTATTCGTATTCATAAAAATCAACAGTTCCAAAGAAAAATGTCAATGACACTCGACAAAATGTATGGAATAGCTGTTTCTTTTGCGAATTCTGGGTTGGTCCCATAGTAAAAGTTGTTCATAATGATGAGTACAATAAGCCCTTTTCGGCTCAGCATACCCTTTATGAATAACCCTGTAGGTATGGTTATAGGTGTTAGTTATGAAGCTTCGATGCTTGGTGTTTGTTATTTGCTACACTCGATCAACAAGCTCCGCTCGGGGCTTATCGGTTTGGGTGTACTCAACTGTGGTGACGGCGACGCGGCCAAGTAATATTGGAAAATAAAAGAGAAGGCCAGGGGAGAGTGGCCATGTTACAGGACAGAAACTATGTTTAAATCTTATCTTTCTTAGAGGTATATTATACAGGTGAAAGTATTATTGTTATTTTTTTTTTAATAGCTCCCCACTAGGAATAAATAAATAATATTATGTACCTATGTAATATTATGTATGTATGTATGTGCGTATAATATGTGTGTTTGTTACTGCAAGGCGCAGTTAGTTAAGTTATATTTTCACTAGTAAAAAGTACCTAGTTAGTTTTTTTTTTTTTTTTTTATTAGCTAATATTTTTGGCTGGGACCTCCCGTTCTATCTCATTTGAAACGGGTTAGAGTTATTGTCATTTGGTGCCGTGATTTTTACTTTGAATAGCTTGTTTTTTTAACCCTATAAATATGAAACTCATCTCTAGGACCAAGAGAGCAAAGCTTAGAGTTAATAAAACAAATAATTAATAAAAAATATGATCAAATTATTAAAAACCAGCTTTTATTGCATTGTCTTTGTATTTTAGTTTTACATTTAGAAGCGGTTTTATCTTCTTTCTTTCTTCACTGAAGAAATATTTTCATAACTAGTATCTGGGTATCCTATTCTTATAAAGAGAAGCTCTCTTCATCTACTATGAAAGTAACAACCGAGGACGTAACAAAACGATAAGAAGAGAATACGGCATAATATTGCTAAAACGAGCTTTCTGTAACGAGAACAAACAGATCAACTGCTGCTACGAACAGTTTCGAATCTGCAAAATCACGTTTTTTTTTTATGATAGGTACCAATTATATGTAGGTATATTGAATACTAGCTGACCCGTGCCCACTTCGTTGGGCATAATGTTAATTAAACCCGAAGCCTTCGCGCGCCGCCGTCCGGACCGTTTTTTCTCCGATTCACTTTGCAAAACGGACTACCACGTAAAACCCTTTTTATTTTTCGGTTTTTTATATAACCTATGACACTCAGCAATAATGTGGCTTTCTATTTGGTGAAAGAATTTTTAAAATCGGTTCAGTAGATCCCGAGATTACCCCTTACAATTTAACAAATATACAAACACACACTCTTTACTTCTTTATAATATTAGTATAGATAGGTAGGTACCTAATTTCAGGAAAAAAAAAATTTTTTTTCGTCTTATTTTAAATCGAATAAAATTTATAATAGGTAAATGTACACTTAATTTTCTTTTTAATTTAGGTCTAATTTTAACTTTAAATTGCTTTCCTGTAAAAATACCATTTGTAGTTTCGATACTGTTCGAGCAGCCGAGATATTTGGGCAGTCGAAATACTGTTCGCTACTTCGAGGATAGTCTCTAGGTGCTCTTGATGTTCCATGAATGGCATATACCGATAACGGAGCCGACGCGACGCGACATGGCAAACGTGGCGAACGTGGGATAAGGCTAGTCATCAGAACAGTTTGGTTAACGTGGAACGTAAATGAAGTGGGTATCAGTCAGGAACAGATGCAGTTTGTAATGAATTGGATTACGACGATCAATCGATGGCTGTCATCTATCTATCTAAGATGAATGCCTTTTTTCTCGGTTTAAAATCAAGGAAACGAGTCGAAGTCAAGCGTTCTACATGTAAAAATCCTTGAAAAAGACCACTGGATATGATCAAAACAGTAACGTGTACAGGATCAAAAGTATCAAGAATATCTGACTCAATCAGACATATTCCTGTATGTGGCAATACTAAATACTACTAAAGGGAACAACTTTTACTATGGGACTATCCCGAAATTCGCAAAGGTGTTGTTGACATTTTTCTGTATAATAAAAAAAGCGTTTATTCAGATTAGATAATTAGGTACCTATCTAAAATTGACGAGTCCAACATTCTGTAGGACAACATTCGCCAAATCACCCAAATACTATTTTGTGTTGCAAAATTTTGTTTTTGAAAATATTCGGGCCACAGCTCCCTACAAACAATAGAATATAATAAGAACCAGAGGAAACAATACTAAATTCCAGACTAAACAACCGTCACAACGAGTACGGATTATATCTACCTCAGTAATTAATAATAACATCGTTTGAATAGCGGCCTCGAAGTTACAATAGTAATATTTATTTTATCAGATACTAGCGACTTGCCCCGGCTCTGCGCGGGTATAAAATATAGTATGTTACTCAGGGATAATGTAGCAATCTAATGGTGAAAGAATTTTTGAAATCGGTCCAGTAGTTTTTGTGTTTATTCAACACAAACATACAAAAATACAAATCTTTCCTCTTTATAATATTAGTATAGACTAGCTACCCCGGCGATTTGACCCGCAGTTTTTTCTTATTCATATTTTTAAACCGTTTTACGTTTAAACCTTCCCTGAACCTCCACGAATATTTCGAGATCAAAATTAGCGAAATCGGTCCAACCATTCTCGAGTAATAGCGAGACAAACGAACAGTGATTAATTTTTATATACTTCGTACCTGCATAAGATTCTTTTAAGTACTCGGATTTTGATCAAACAACTTAACGCAACACAAACTGTTAAAACGTGCCAACTACACATTTTTGAAATAATTATATCTTACTCTAACTAATTATAAATGTTTGAGTTTTTTATTAATATTTGTTACCACATATTATTATCTTAGTAACTACTAAAACAATTTTGTTAAATAGAATAGAGAGAGGTTATCTCTACATTTCATCAAAACCGCACAGGTGAAGCCACTGGGCACAGCTAAGCCTAATTTGATGTCTTCAGTTGTACTAAACTTCGCCTTTTCTTTCTTGATAGTTTTCAAGCATAAGACAGCTAAATTATAAACATATTTTTCTACTATATCTATTCTTATAAAGTACCTACCGGTGGAAGTAGCAATAACCTGTATAACAAAGAGATCCAATGACGTCAAACAATTCATTCGGTTGTATGCAGCACTATTTATTTATGCATACAGACGGTTCGTATCAAATGTTCACGTGACGATGACACCTCGTTATAATAGAATCTCTCCTTACAAAGTAAAAATCTTTGTAAGCGTGAGGTTGAACATACAATGCAACCAATTCTAAAGGCTTTAGCTGGCAGGTTTAAGTCTAATGAAAATGAACCTGTTTTCATCATTGCGGTCTTTTATGTTAGGTAGAAAGCACTAACACTTATAAATGTTATAGTTTAGATCTATCAATTAAAGCCTTCTTTATTGACTGTAATCTTCTTCTTATGTACCTATATAATAATGAATCGCAATTCGTTTGTCTGGCTATGACTAGAGAACGGCTGGACCAATTTGAATATTGTATTTGTTTTGTTTGCTCTAATACAGGGTAAGTAAAAAAAAACATCAGGTAAAACCGCCGGGTTCAGCTATCATGCAATAAAATATATACTTAATTACTTAGTATCTAATATTTTACACGTGGAAAATTTTATTGTAAAGCCAAATTTGCATTACAAAATTAGTTTCATCATCAATTTCACGTGTAAACAACAAGTTTTGCATGCTTGAATGTTAATTTCACAACAATAAAATAGTTTCGTGCCATGCGTTACATTTTGGATGAAACTAATTACCAACTTTACAGACACAAAATTTGACAGTACCTATACACTCAAAAATCATGCTGCGTTTTATGAGTAACATATTCATTTTTCATATATCGTTACAGTTATTAATCTTTCATTCTAAGGGTAAGATAAGTTTTCTGTTTTAACAAGGTAGCGCTAAATTATATTACCTATCCCTATTGCCATATAAACAATCAGTGAGCAATCACAGGCTGTTGTTTATTTTATCGCGAATAAATCCGGCTGTTGGTAAGCAACGATGTGGTCGAGATAAAGCACGCAGACTTAGAACATCTATTCACTCTGACCTTAAAAAGCCCAAGATTGTATCTCTCAGGAAACGAGGAAGCCGGCAGTTTGTTCTATTCTCGTAGATGATGATGATGATTATTGAACAAAATATTAATGTTCCAAGCGATGAAGCAGCGGAATTCCAATATGTAAAACATGTTTAAAACTAAGAATAGAACATCAAAAACCCTGAACTGTGAACCGCAGCTCAGTGCGACTCAGATTTGAATTGCTAATTCGTGAAGCTCGACACTGCACGTGGAACCCTGAAATAGAAATTTTATAAGCGTCGTCTCAATTTGCAGGCAGCCATTTTATTGATTTAACGTTCTCTGACAATAACTGGAAATATAATGCTTATAGTTGGTTGGTCTTTTGTTCGACAGTTAGTTTTTAGTTTCAAGTTCATTTCAGTCGAAACAAGACCGTTTTTCATCGTTAACAGGCTAGGCGTTTAACCGAAACTGTTATTAAAGATGGTAAATACATTAAACTAAAATTCGTACCGGTTCTTAAATGAGGCTGTCAGTCAGAATTTACCGTTAAGTCTTTTTTAATTGTTTTTTAAGTTAGGTGGTGGCTTGCCGAGTACAAAAAAGTACTACCACCATAGCCAAGTTTCATAAAAGGACTTTCTTCAATGGCAGTTCAAGCTTATTCCTAGTATGAACCTACATCCCTAAACGTGAAAACACTAACCACTGACCTAGAATTTAAGTAGGTACGCACAAAGTTTCAAAAAGTTATGTTAAACAACTTTTCGTTCCAATTTACATGTTTGCGCATAGACTTTATTCTGCGGTTCACTGTCTCTTTTCTACTTTTCTAGTTTATTTTCATACCTCCTTTTTTCTGAACCTATGTCAGAAACCTCACAGGTTTAACGAGCCAAGTCTCAATCGCATCTTGTTCCGCTATTTCTGTCTTTACGATGTGCGTCACGAGTTAGCTTTATGCCTGTCCTCGTCGAGTTTATGTTTGGGAGTGATCAAATTAAGTTGCTTGTTACAAACATACAGATACGTGAGTGAACGTGGGTAGACGGAGCGAGGCGTGAACAAACTTACTCTAGGCTTTATTCCTTAGACGCGGGCCTGTGGACGGTGAGCTATTGGGCTAGCTCGCTGTCCGTCCGGCTTATGACGACACAGGCCGTGTCGACGGCGCGTTCGTGTTCCACGCGCGCCTCAAAGAGATGTCAGCAACATGGAAGGGGCCCGAAATGGCCCATGCCCGTCGGGGCTGCGGGCAGAAGTTACCGCGGCCTCGGCGTCACAAGGGCGTAGAAGGAACATGGGTGCCCAAGAGTGGGAGGGGTCATTTGATGATTTCCCACACCCCAAAAAAAAAAAGGTTATATTCCTTCATTCTGAACAGTAAAGTAAAGTAAAAAATTCCTACTTCCTACTAAAATTATAAACGCGAAAGTTTGTAAGAATGTATGGATGTATGGATGTTTGTATGTTTGTTACTCTTTCACACAAAAACGGCTGATCGTATTTACATGAAAATTGTGATGAAGGTTGATCATGGTCTGGATTAACACATAGGCTACTTTTTATCCCGGAAAACGCGGGGCGCAGCTAGTATTGCATAAAATTGTGTTCAATAGTGGAATAAATTGTGTTAAAGATCAACAGTCTACCCTAGCGTACATACTCGTACAATGTAGTGATTGATAGTAGATTGACAGTGGAATATTATCTCGATCACTGTCTCGCTCTCATCAAAAATGTCATGACAGTAAGAGTGACCGAGATAATCTAGAACGGCCCAGAATCCCCTATAGTATTTATGCAGCCAGCAGTGCAAGTATGGATGTCGATCGACACTCGAACTCGACTAAATCCTGGAAATGTTACAACTTGGTCTGGACAAAGTCGTGTAAATTGTTACAATTTAGTCTCGTCGCTTAATTGATCGAAAAAGTTCTATACTGCACCGAAAAATAAATCAACATCGATCACGAACAAAGAAATAAACATCGTTTGACCGGCAACCGATGTTGAACGATGTTTATTTCTTTGTTCGTGATGGATGTTGATTTATTTTTATTTCTTTGATACAAACCTATCAAAGTTGCTGGGGTAAGTTAACCTGCTTTTATTTAATGTTGTTGCGAGTGCTACAAAGCTACAAGATTGTTTTAATAAAAACAACAACGAAAATGCTATGATAAGTTTTTAGATTTAAAAAGATTTTTGTTTTACCTAATTTCACTATTCAACTAAAACCCATCTCTGTTTTAATAGTAAAATATTGAATAATGTATATTTTGATAATATATAGCTGTGTAATGAATATCAAGTCTCAGTTTTCTAATAGCTCCTAAGTAAGTGAGCTCGTATAGGCCGAGTGGTTAACCCCTGGTGTCAAAGTATTTAGGCCGCCTGAAGGCCTCTGACATGGCTTACGGTTGTTGTTAGACAAAAAACCGGGACATACAGTTTAACGTGTCATCCGAGTCATCCGTCCCACGGTAGCGCGCAGTTGTAACGGTCACCCATCCGAAGACTGACCGTGTCGTCCGTTGCTTAACTTCGGTGATCGGTTACAAACACCTAGCCAAGCTAAGCTACAAACGTTGCAGCTAACTTACAGCTCATAGCATCAAAAGATCCTACGATAGGTATAATATACCTACCTACACTTGTGTAGGTGCCCACGAACTCCCACAAAAGGAAAATTACACGAGCTTCATCAAAATAGTTTCGAATTTCCGGTAATTTCTGCACAGTTGCATGCAATATGAACCCTGACATTCTCCGGGGATGGGAACCTGCCCACGCTTTGCGGTTTATTTCCGTTTGCTGGCTTTAGCTGCAATTTTCAGATAATGTTACAATGTTTCCGAGAATCAAAATGCTATTGTAGTGAAGTTTTATTTGGAGGGCTTTGTCTCATTTTATTTTTAGCCTTTTTCAAAAAAGAGACGGTTCTCAATTCGACTGTTTGTGGTATTTTTTTCGCTATTAAGTTCCTTTTAGACCATCGCTAGTTTCCCGTTTCATCAAGCGTGATATCAACTAATAAAATCAATATAGTTGAAAGAAAAAGCTGATAATTAAGTACTATATTATCTGCGTTAACAAAATATATTAGATAGATAGATATATAAACTCTTGATTGTAACATATCTAAGTTTCGCAAACAAAAACATATTTACAACTTGAAGGTTAAATGAATTGGAAATCCGTTCGACTCATCGTCAGTTAATCTTTATCGTAAAAATGCTGACTAACAACTAACAACGTTACAATTAAGAATACCCTCTTATTTTATTGCGTTGATTTTCTCCCTTTGTTACTCTCAGCAAAATAACACGAGACTGGATAGTTCATACCAGTTCATTCATCGATCGTCCAAATGGAAATTGGCTTTCGACAAAATCGGTTTAGTAATTTTTTTTCGACAAAACCAATTGTGTTCATATTAAAATGTCTAGTTTGCGGAACGAGAAATACCTACTACACAATCACGTCACGTTTTCACACTGTAAAAAGTGATCATAAAAACGATGTTTTTTTGTGAGGCGACGGCACTATGTCGAGCGATTAAATGCGCCACAATGCATAATCCTTTCATAAACAAACCTATCTTAGGATCTAATCATTTGAACATTGTATCTTTTGCATTTATAAAAAAATGCATTTTGGGAAAGAATTATTTATTTATTTACCTCTTGTACGATCGAGAAACGAATGTAAATACGCTCTCTTTGCCAAAAGAAAATATAATTATTATTCATTTATGCAACGACGCGCGACGTGCCAAACTCAATACGTTTTCACCATTTTCGGACGTTTTATTTTTTTAAATCTACATCCATAAGAAAAAGCTCATCGAATGTTCATGTAATTTTCTCTCAATGGACCAGTGAAACTGTCAAGGCATCCTTCTCTCTCTTATTTGTGAGGGCGTCTCCCTCGCACGCCGGTTATCATTCAGTGAGCTCCAGAGCTTTTGGCGAATCAGTCGGATGAAACGAGCGCGGAATTTGCGCGAATCGAAAAAGTTTGTACGAAAATAAATTCACATCCGAAGTGACTTGTTACAGTGATGGTTATATAAGATTTATGATTGTGTGTTACATCGACGCTTTTAATGGTGTTCAGTGACTTACATCTGAGTACAGTATTTGGTTATCAACAATACACATAAAACCAACTACTTAAGTGTCAAAGTAAAAAAAAAAGTTAGTGAGATTTTTAATTAAAACTTAGATGATTCTAGTGAGTGTCTAGTTCTTAGTATTCTTACATAGTATTAACATATTCGTGAAGAAGTGCACCGTTTTTAACTCGACAAGATAAGTTTAAAATAAGTTCAGTTATACAATAGATAGTGTTAAATAACAGTGTTAGTTAAAAAAAGTTCAAATAAAAATGACAATAAAATAAACTAAAAGGACATCGAAAAAATGGCCTAAATATGTTTAACCTAACAGACTTGGACCCTCTAGAGGGTGTAAACTTGAGTGACCCACTGAACGACACGTTTCCCTTTGGCGACGAGCTGGACATCTTCTTCCAGCCGGAGAACGTGCTCATCACCCTGTATGTGCCCGTGATCCTGCTGTCTTTGGTGGCCAATGTGCTGCTGATAGTCGTGGCTGTCAAGTGTAACTATACTAAAAAGTGAGTACATACATACATACATACATACTGACTTACTTACTTACACAAACGATCGTTTCTTTTTATTCTAGGTTAGGTTAAAGAACTTTATTATTACGAAGACAATTGAATGTCACTTACGTGATAACATGGATTTACAAAAATGTTGTGTTCGTCGTCGTACTTAAAACACATATTACACATATCACGCAATTCCTGTCTGATTGTGGTAACAACTTATCATTGAATTAGTTTCATTCTACTTGTACTGTTCCACTGCTGGCCAAAGGTGTCCCCAAGATTCTTTGTCTTGAGCTAGCACCGTCCAGTCTTTTTTAAACCTTCCGATTTCTTCGCACTATCGAGTTGGGGAGTCAGGTAGGGTTCCCAATAGTTACCTACTTAAAAACAACACTGGGTTATAAGAAAAAGGTGATATGGTGGAGTGGGTATGCTGAGATATAGAGGGTTCGTAGTACTTATCATCACTAACAGTTTTTACTTTGGGACCAACGCCCTAATCGCAAAAAAGGTGTTTCATAAATTTTATCGAGTGTCATTGACATTTTTCCATGGAACAGTTGTTTTTTTGCGATTTCAAGGTGATCAACCCTGAAATACCCAAAGTGAAAATTGTTTATTTTAATGGTTTGAAATGAAGAGTACTATAAATTTTTTTTAGATTAACTTTGTTTTTCCTTTCCTCATAACTGTGTAGATAGATAAAATCTGAATTGTTTACAGCATAAATTATAAATTACAGCAATACGATTAGGGAGATTGCATACCCAATAATTCGGCAATACGATAAAATTTATGATCAACACATTTTATGGCTTGTTCCGTAATATTAAAACATAAATTGCAGCGCGCCAAAATAAATGTTTACGATTAAAACTTTTACTCCTCAAACTTGGTTAACAGCTGTTACTTCAATGTGAACTTTATCTAAAGTAGTTAGGAAACAAATTGGTGTGATGGCGAATGTTTGGGTCCGTTTAAAGCTGAGGTTTCACGAACGTTGAGGCCAAATTTGTGACAGACTCCAGGTTAATTTGTTTAAATGCCAGATGATGAATGGATATTTACATTTTAAGATACTTTCAAATTATTTGTGACACTGGAAAAGAGAAAAATCGTAGGTTTTGTGAAAGTTATAAACGTTTCACACTTAATAGCTCCCCACTAGGATACCCTGTATTGAGGATGCCATGGAACACACAAAGACAAGGACAACTAACACCCAGACCTAGAACTGATATTTAAATTCATTGTTCAAACATTTGCCCGGCCGGGAATCGAACCCGGGACCTCTGGCTTATAAGGCGGATATACTACCGCTGAGCCAAACAGGTCGTTCAAACTACCGGTTGGTACTACTTGTTATTTGACAATCCTAACTTAATTTTGGATTTCGTGAAAGTAAGTTTATCTCTTATATTCGCTATAGGTAACCATAACTACTACAAGCGTAGCTAGTAGATACTCGTACACGATATTTTAACGTAATTGTGATGATGATGAACTTGCATACATCATACTGAGACAGTCTCTGTATTATTGTGTTTGTCGCAGTTTAGTATAACAACATAACTGGAATTATTTTATAATTCTGATAAATTTAGAAGATCGTTTTATCCAAATTTATAAACTAGAGGTATACCGAGCCGAAAACACGACCTCATAACTTCAAACAACTTTTCCTACGGGAACCTAAAATCGCAAAAACAAAAAAACAGCTGTTTATAGTACAATAATAACCCTGCATAAAGTAAGAATTTCATAGCTTCTTAGCGGTCGAAAAATTAGAATTTCTCTTCAACCTTTAACATTTTCTTCGAAATTGAGATATTTTAGTTAAAACTTTTCGCAAACATGGCAACATCGTTCAGATTTTTATCAGACGTTCTGAAGTGTAATAGATTAGGGCCTGGGGATTCGGATTTGTGTCGTGATATAACGGGAAAGGTTCTCCACTTCCCACTCGTTAGGTTTCAACTTGATTGATTTGAATGAGATTTCAGGGCGCTGACCGCGTTGAAAGCGTTTTAAACCCTGTCGCTAACAGACAGTTGTTATAAGTTTAATTTTGATTGCGGCTAGTAATCACATGCGCTTGCCTCAGGTGCAGCTAATAGTCAAATGCGTTTTGTTTTACGCGGCTGGCGTGTGCAGTCGCACTCGCGCCGCACAAATAGAAGGTAGGTATGTGTTTCCCGCAGTCAAAGTGTTAACGAGTTTGTCAGTGGCATCGTAGCTTTTAAATGACTGAACCGATTTTGATTTAAGTTTTTTTTTTGTTTGGAGACTTTTGGCGGGAACGTGGAAGAGACATGTTGCTTCATTTTGTTATTTTACTAAACTTGTGTAATTTTGAGTGTTAATGTTTATTTTAAGTGGGGAAAATAACCATTAAGTGCTCGAGGACGTGCACGAGTGTGGGCAAATCATAAAATGCAGTGAATCGTGTCATTCCGTGTTGCTTCCAAAACTCCTTAGAAAAGCCTCTAGTAAAGTCTCCACTACTTTACTGGGGTACACCGAACATATTCTTATTTAAAAAACGGACACTGGCAGAATTGCGGCTTACATAGCCGCAGAGTCCAAAACATAAAAGAAGAAGAAGAAGAAGAAGTTTTTGTTTGAAAGTTGATTAGAGCGGATTGTTTGCTGCTATGTTTCAGAGCTGTCATTGTTTTGTATTCAATGTAAGTGTTAAAGTACAAAATTCAGTGGAGTAGCTTTAAAAAAATGCGACAATTTGTTTTTATTACACCAGGTATTATTTATGAGATATGTAAACCTTTTTTTTTTTTTTCTTAAACTAATAGATCGACGTCATGTCGAGATTATTACATTTATGCGGGCTCGAATCTGATTTGCTAATACAAGGATAGAGTCATCCTATTTCTTTGTTTTTACCCTAACCCACATAATAAATAATTCAACGACACAACATACGGGAACCCTATTCTAGGGCGCTCGAGATTATCTTCGTCACTCGTAACTATCATGACATATTTTATGAGATACTAGCGACCTGCCCCGGCTTTGCACGGGTATAAAATAAAGCCTATGTTACTCAGGGATAATGTAGCAATCTAATGGTGAAAGAATTTTTGAAATCGGTCTAGTAGTTTTTGTGTTTATTCAACACAAACAAAAAAAAATACAAATCTTTCCTCTTTATAATATTAGTATAGATAGAGATCTGGAAACATCTGACATATTCTAGGTTATAAATTTGAACATTACAAAACATTTTATTTTTATTTTTGGTATGCATAGTTTTTTCTTATTTCAAAAGCTGTGACAAAAAGACCGTCCCCCCCCCCCCCTTTTACTGACGAACAAATCTGAATTAATTTAAGTGATTATATTACAAGGCACGGGTTTTTTTAAAGGCTTTTTTATAAAATTACACCCTTAGTCTCGATTAGATAAACAATAATAACATACAACCCGGTCACAATATCTGTGCACCTCGCTGGAATGCGTATAGCCTTATATAGTCGCACTGTCGCACCGAGGAGTGCGCGGAGAGGTGACAGCACAATATCTGCCCCAATATCTGCGGGCGCCAATATGCGCCCGGTCACAATATCTGTGCGGGTGCACAGATATTATGACCGGGTTATACACAGTAGATACACTAAAATATCTGTGTTCTACTTTTGAGAGCTGTACGATATAATAATAATGTTGGTAAGAGTTCTTGCAGCCGGAGCTTAGTCTAATAGTAAAAGTAGGTCATATTGATGAGAATAATCATCCAGGATTATAAGGAAAGGGTATGCTAAGCTGAAAAGGGTTCATAATATTCATCATTTTGAATTTTTTTACTATAGGACCAACCCTGAAATCGAGGAGAAAAAATTAACTGTTCCATACTTTTTTTCGAGTGTCATTGACATTTTCCTATGGAACAGTAATTTTGTTTTTTGCGATTTTTGGGTTGGTCTCATAGTAAAAGTTGCCCATAATGATGAGCCCTTTTGGCTTAGTATACCCTTTCCTTATAACCCCGTATAAAAGTTTTCTATCTAGTTCAAAAGCCTCTATCGATTATTAATCAGGCAGGTATAAATATAGATTCCAATATCTCCAGTCGCTATAATGAAATCTCTATTAGTTCTTGTTAGGGAGTCGGCACTCGGCAGTAAATAAGACGCACTTAAGTGAAGGTACTGTACCCTCGCGTTACTGTTCGTACAGTGTTACAGTTGATGGCCAATTAAATGGCACTCGGGGAAATTTAAACGTGCCTTAGTCTCTTTGCCTGAGTTAAATGTATGCTAAGCCCAAAAAAGCAATCATTATGAACTATCTTTACTATGCAGATGGGGGCCATCCCTAAATTCTCGAAAATAAAAACCAGCCTTTTCATGCATTCCTTTCGAATATCATTCAAGTTTTTTTTTGGGACAGCTTTTTTTTCATAGATTATAAATAGAGCCTACTTCATAACGATGAATTTTATGAGCCTTTTTTTATTCTGTTGCAGGCTTGCGTTTGACCGCCATCTTATTTCTTCGGCTTAGCATACTCGTAGGTACTCTTCTTTCCTAAGAACCCTTTATGGTTTAGTTTTGCTCTATTTTATTAAGCGGTTGCCATACTCGGGGGCCTGATTGACAGAAGGGCGCACATAACACAAAAGTATTTCCTTTCAGCTGTACGTAAGTAGTTAGTGTGTATGATTTTTAATGATAAAAATATATTAGTATCTTCGCTGCTCTTACGTTTACTTCGATAAGTCAAAAGCAGCCAAATATCATGGCCGCAACTGTAAAGTCAATAGTGTTAGAGCTAAGTGTGACGATATCTAGGTCGGATAGAGTAGGTAGACGCTGTTGGGTGAAAATTACATTCCTTAAAGACTCCTTACTCTCGTACTACTCTACCTGAGATAGAGTTGCGTTATTCAGAGCTCAGTCAAGGGGATCTGTTGAAATATATTAGTTTGTAATTTCTAAAGTTACGAGGGTTAGTTAATTCGTTAGTTAGTTACGTAATTGATCTCTAGATGTTTTGTTTGTTTTTCCTTAAAATATTTAGGTAGCGCTCAGCGCTCGCAGTTTCACACGATTTTTGACATATTTTCTTATTTACGATACTTTTTATATTTCATTGAAATCTAGCTTTTATTAGATTGTCATTAGAGTTTCTCGCGCTCGAATTTCAGCTCGATTGGATTTCGGGAAGTGTTCAAAATTCAATTGTAACATTTGATTTATGTTAACAAGTTCAAACAAATTCAATAAATTCGATTTATTCTGATCTAATACTAATTTGTAATACTTTTTCTAATAAAAAACCATAAAAACTGACAATATTGCCATGACTGAGGCCTTCGAGGCGAGGTAGTCCACCTAGTCCACCTTTGAGGCGGCCTAAAATCCCTGACACCAGGTCTCCGCTACTTGGTTTATACGAATAGGTATGCATTTTTCCCGTAACCACCTAAACTGATTTTAATGATGTTTGAAATTATGAAAGTTAAATCAAAATGCAATCATCTAATTCACAATTATTTCTTCATTTTCAAGAATTCTTCATTTCATTCACACATTCTTACATCCTTAAATCTGGCTCAAGTTTTACACGGCAGTCATTTGTGACGTCACACCTCCGTATCCTTGTTTATTACAAACCCTCGTCACGGAACCGGAAGTCAGCGCCAACTAAGCCGTTCCTCAAACGAAGAGACGACAAAAAGCAACGTGACGGAAAATGGTAATTCCGAAAATTTTGGGACTTAATTATACACAAACATTTATCAGAGCTTGTTAAAACAACAGATAAAACCACAGAATAAATTATAGTGAAAACAGAAATTCAATACGAGATGATATTTATTTAAACAAATGGGGTATGCACGGGCACGTCGGAACAATACCTAATTTTAGCATAACAAAGTCTTCCTACCGATAAATACCTACAGCCGTGCAACGCGTGCGAAAGAGATAAAGTTTTCGCTCTGTCATTTTCGCACTCGTTAGGTTATATCACAGAATAAATCATAGTACGAGACTAGGTGTAGAAGCGATGGTTCCTGCCCGGCACCGGCGGTCGCTCGCCCTGAAAACCTCAGACCCTGGTCAAACCGCAAACTTCAATTATTCCCATCGCCAATCAAATCAGCTTAATAACAGCGTTTGATAACAGTTAATGATCCGATATTATATCACAATTGGCTGTAATAACTCAGCACGTTATAATTATCTATAGACTAACTAGGTTTAACTGACCCATAATATACCCTAACCGATGCGGTCATCCCAACAGCTGTGAAACAGTATGGGTTAACACGCATCGTTTTTAGATATATTTTTACCCGTGATCCTGTAGGAACCGTAATTTTATCCAGGACAAAAAGAAGCCTATATGTGTACGAGTACATCCAGAGACTAAGCTTTTTTCACACCAAGTTTATTAAAATCCATTTTTGTTACTAATTTGTATGTACGAGTACATTTGTATTTACGTTTGCTCTGCCGCAGCACCGACCTAACTACTCGTCCGATTTGATGAATGAGGTGTCAAGTGTCAATAGAGTCGTTCTTAATAGGACATTTTATACAAATATACATAATTACATATAACGGATGCTATGCCCTAAAAGAAGGCGCCCCTGATTTATGTGTTTCAATTCTCATGCTCGCAAAGTCCTACTTTACGCCCTGTGTAGTTGAAATGAAGCTAGTTTCGGTTTCAGATTGTTTTGTTTTAGTTTTAATTTCAGGTATGTATAATTTATTTTTATTTATCAGTTATCAGTTTTATTTTATACTAGCTGCAGCCGGCGGTTTCACCCGCTGTTTTTTTTTACTTTGGAACCTTCCCTATATTAGAGCAAACAAAACAAAAAAAAAACAACAAAACAGACCAAAAAGATCGGACCAATTTCTGACCACACCTATAAATATTTGACAACCAAGTGACACTATTTTTTATTTCTCAAAAGACAAAAGAGATCGGACATTCCGAGTTTCCCGTACCGAACATCAAATGTTTCACAGGTAGGAACAATTTGTATTGAAAAATAAAATTGTCGATTTTAGTATTTTTCTTTACTTATTAGTCATGTTTCTCACCCTTTTAAACCGTTTAAACCTTCCCTGAACTTTTACAAATATTTCAAGACCAAAATTAGCGAAATCGGTCCAGCCGTTCTCGAGTTTTAGCGAGACTAACGAACAGCGATTCATTTTTATATATAAGAAGAAGAAGAAGAAGAAAGATTTCAGTTACAGTTTTAGTTGTACTTTTAGTTTCAGTTGCAATAGTTCAGCTTCATTTTCAGTTTCAGTTGCAAAGTTTCTGCTTCATTTTCAGTTGTGATTTTGATTTTTATTTTAGTTTATATTTCAGTTTTAATTTAATTTCAATTTTATGTAAATTTCTTTCCTCGCAATCAAAGTGAAAGGTTGAGTACATAAAACCCATTTTATCCTCGACTTTATTATATCCTCCTAGCTAAACGTCTCGTATAAAATGGCTTGTTATATTATATGCCCTAGTTTATAGAGGTAATATAATAATACAATATAATAATAATACAATATAATAACTAGTCGGTTTTTAAACTATTTCTTCGTTTGAATTATTTACTGGGAAGTTTTAAATAAGTTACTCATACTGTTACATTTTCTAGGGCTGCCACATCTCACCACTAACTAAATTTCAACCGTTTTCACTAAAATAAGTTTTGCTAAGCGTTTTAATGAAAGTACATTATTTATCAACAATTTGCTAAACTATTTCCCTAGAGTTTGAACTTAAATTAGTGCCTAAAATGGGCTTAACAAAGGCCACACTGAAGCACAGTTCTAAACTTTTAACTAAAGCTGAAAGTTTAAAATTGTGTTTTACGAAATCTTAAAATATCTGCAAACTAAACTTAAAATAATTCTATTTTGGAAAATTCGGTTAATAATAAATGTTGATCTCACTGTTTTATAATCTGTTTCATCTACAATATTGTAGATAGATATAAACTCATAAATATAACCAACCATATAACCATAAATATAATATATATTTACGTTCAACCAGAACTAAAGGGCAGCCAAAACAAAACGATACTAACGATTAAAAACTAGTGTAACAATTGGCGGCTTTATCGCTAAAAGCGATCTCTTCCAGGTAAAAGTTTTCATATTGGATTTACAAAAACTAATAAAAAAAGTCTATTACTGACTAAAAACTGGCCAAGTACGAGTCGGACTCGCGCTAGAGGGGTTACGTACCATTATCGTATATTTGTGCTTATACCCCATTACAAATTATTAATATTATAGTAAAGGACAAGTCATTTCCAATATAATTAATTGATTGTAAAGGCAATTCGTTTCCTGATGTTGAAGTGAAAATGTTTTCCCTTTATTATCTACTAGCGGCCCGTCCCGGCTTCGCTCGGGTGGATATTCATTTTTTAAACATTTTGGGATAAACGTAGATTAAATGCGTCTTTATGCGGGTGATAAGTAGATTTTTTTTCAATTACTATTTATAATATTTTCTCTTATAATTTTTTACATTTTTATCTATAAACGTATTTTTATTCTCATCTATCGTAACTTTATTTTTTAATTTACTGTCCCATTTTATTTATATTGTGTTTAAGATTAAATACTTTATTTATTTTTTAGGTTTTTGGTTGCAATTTTTTTACTTGATCTTATTTTGTTAAGGATCCCTAATTTTTTCAGGTAATAAATATAGCCTATGACACTCAGCAATAATGTGGCTTTCTATTGGTGAAAGAATTTTTAAAATCGGTTCAGTAGATCCCGAGATTACCCCTTACAATTTAACAAATATACAAACACACAAACTTTACTTCTTTATAATATTAGTACAGACTAGCAGCACCGAAGTCGGACTAGATCGATGATTAGCAGCAAAGAATCTCTCAAAAACGGTAATAGGTACCAGCAATCTTCTGTTCCCCAAGGAGGCCGGAATCACTTCCGTAACTCGTCTAAATGATTAACACGATCAATACGAGTACTACGAGTATTTAGTCGTAAAGCAAAAAAAAGCAGAAAGTTTTTTTTAAATGTAATAGTTAATACATAAATATTACTTATAACCGTTCAGTAAGATATTACATGTTATATTACATATTACCGGTGTGAAGTTGGCAGCCAACTTTAGCAGCCATATTATCCGACCAAATTAGGTAGTCGTTTTTGTGACATAAGAAGCTATCGTTATAATGACCCTTTATAACATAAAGCTTCGCTGAAAAACTATTTCCTATGCCTCGCTTAATGAGCAGACTTTACAATAAGCTTCAATTGTTCAACTAACGTAGTGAATTTCGACCAGTGAGACGGCTAGTAGGAGGACAAGTGGTACCAAAAAACCTTCGTTGCTATAAAGGCTTTCTGGGAAATGTAGTGAAAAAGTGGCTAAATGATGCGAAAAGCCTGAAATGACTCGAAGTTAACAATTTTTTTCATACATTTTGATGAAAAAAATTGTTAACTTTTCATCGGAAGTCTGTCAGAAAAAGTATCAGAGACGGCTAAACTTCTTGCTACAAGGAAATTTTTGGCTGTTCAATATCATGAAATAAAATTAGTCTCAGGGTGGCTAAACATCTACCTCTGGGGAAAATCGGCCCAAGAAATCACAAAGTCGCAAATTTTTCCACACCGAAAGTTGGCTGCTGGTCGATCACGACTACGCTACGCCATATTTCGCAACAAAGCCTACTGAAACGGCAAACTGAATGTCTAGACTATCGAATGAAGCCTATTTCAGCCTGGCTTCGCATCCGCTAAAGCCTTAGAATGACACACGATTTGTAAGAAAATAATTTCGGAAAGAGATTTTCGGAAAATAAGGAAACAGTTTTCTAAACCGAAAAGGGTTTACTCATAATAAACAACTTTTACTATAAGACCAATACGGAATTTGCGGAAAAAAATCAGCTGTTCTTCCTTCTACGCCCTTGTGACGCCGAGGCCGCGGTAACTTCTACCCGCAGCCCCGACGGGATTTCTCATAACCCTGGATATAGAGGTACAATACTTATGGAACTTTTGATGTTGCTATCATTTTTCTGCTAATCCCAATTATAGATCTCTCTACATGTAAGTCAGTCATCTTCTAATTGATTATATTACATTAATATTATTGGTCCTTCGTAAATAAAGTGGAAATTCGATGCGCAAACTTATATTATCATAATAGCTGTTTATATTTGTACTGAATTAAGTTAACTGTAGAAAATTCCTAATTATTCCTTCGAGGAAAATAGGCTACGGCACGAAAACAATTTACTCAAGTTTCTCTAGAAGTTTGCTAAAGTTGGAGTCAAATTAGAATATTAGTTTTAAATTGTTCAAATTCAACAAGGAATTGCTGGTATTCACCATCTTAAATAATTGTTGTTCTTCAACAAATAAAAGAATGAAATGGAAGAGACATATTTTTTGGAACCATTTTGAAGATCATAAAGTGGAAGCCGGCTACCCTATTGACTTATTTTTAAAGTTAGATAAAATTTACATAAACTGTATTGCTTACACAAAAAAATATTTTTACAAGCAAAAGGATAATAATACCCGAAACTAGTGCAACAACTGGCGACGTTATCGCTAAGAACGATCTATTCCAGATACTTTACAAGTTAAATAAAACGCCAAACGAGACGCAACCGCGAGCGCGTCACGTTTGTAAACTCGCCTGATGAAGGTCACCGAATGTGACCGAAACTAGTTGTAGTAGACGACTTAATTTTTACGTGAGTATTTCCGTGTTTAATTATAACATAAATAAAAAGCTTTTAAATTACTCTGGTCACCCAAATCTTCGTCACTTTTGTACTAGGTACATTCTACTATATCACCAAAGTACCAAGCTGTTTTTAACAGAATATCTAAAAGTATGAATATAAATGGCATTTACAATCATTAATTTCTGACTAATCTCAGCACTTTGTAGCATTACAAACCTTGTTTGATCTTGATAACGAATCTGAGACATTCTGGATATATTTATTTTCCAAGTAACGAGTCCACAAATACGTTTTCGGCTATTAAGCTACCTACATCTTCAGAGAAATCAAATCTTCAAAAGAAACGAAGAGATCGTATGTTTGAATATATATGATGTTTAGCATTTTGATCTTGTAGGTTAAAGATGATTAGTAGATAATTACACAAATATGATATCTATATGATATATGATATCTCTGTAAAATCATTTTTCAGATGAAAAATGATTTTACAGAGTGGTGCAAAGAAACAAGACTGTGTTTTCCTTTAGTTACTCGCTAATTTAGAACAATAAAATAAATTCTTATCATATTTGTGTAATTATCTACTAATCATCTTTACAAGATCAAAATGCTAAACATCATAATATTATTATATATTCAAACATACGATCTTCTCGTTTCTTTTGAAGATTTGATTTCAATTCAGAGCTGGACAAAGTGGACGTCTGATGTTTGTTTTAAAATAAGTTCAAGTGTTGTTAGACCAAAACACAAAATCCACTTTACTGAAATCAAAACGCTTTAAAATTTTGTTTGAGTAAATCTTTAGTGTTTAGAACCCAGCACTAGTTCCGATCCCTGGACTGGAATATCAAATAAGTTGACCAGAAGACAATCATCACTGGACAGTGGACACTAATCAAAGGCATTGAGACGACAGTCCAAGCAATTTCACTGTCTGTGTCTATATGTCGGAGCAAACTGTGCCAATCACGTATCATTCACTGCCCAATCACCGTCTCTAATCAAACGTTACCCTTTCAAAAACGATGATTGGTCGTCCGCTCATTGCCATCGCGCTCGAGACACGTGATCAAGATCATATAATACCAGTTTGTGTGGGGATAAATTGATACCTGTCACAGTTCATTGGATCATATTTTTTTCAGTTTTGTCCTTGTTCTTTTTTTTGCTGTAGATTGAGGTGTATTTTGTTGTAACACTATCTTATGTTCTGGACTTTGTTCCTAGTGCTGCTCGTTTTTCAGCCTCGCCGGTTTGGGCTATAAAACGCTTATTCGTATACTCAAAGACAGCGTAACTCAAATAAGTAAAATAATTTAAAAAATCGGCGCAGTATTTCCGAAGATTAATTCATATGAACATACTTTTTTTTATATTATTGGTAGTATAATTAAAATAAGAACGGTCAAGAGGCCAGCACAAAGAACGCCTGAAGAACTGGCAGCAGGATAAGTTCCCTGATTATTCGGTCAATAAGACTTATTGCGAAAAATACGTATTATACGCCTAGTTAGCTTCAGGGCAAAACTAAGAGCATACTTACCAATATTTACGCTAGAAAAACTCTGCCAACTCCAAAAATATAATATGAAAGTCAAACAAGCGAGGTGCTGTATTATTGAAGAGAGTGGTCGAGGCGTGCCGAGAATGAAATTTTGTTGGAATCATTTGCAATTCTGTGATAAAATTTTGAGTTTTCTTATTGCTCTCACGAGCAAGCTGTTAGGTTTATGATAATATGTGTTGTGTATGTGTAGTTACCACTTTTTAAACTGAAATTGTTTGAAAGTAGATTGTTGAAAGATCTATTTTGACAGTGAGAGTGGAAGAGGTAATTATGAATGGTCCAGAATAATTTCAAGAATAATTTATTATTTCCAAGAATAATTTATGGTATTATTTCCAAGAATAATTTATTATTTACTAGAATAACTTTAAGGAAAGCCCCAGGCAACTCCTTAATAAAGACGTGTAAAAAATTTCTGAGGAAGTACGTTTCCTTGTTTTCATACAACAGCCAAAAAAAGAAAGTTACGAAAGAGCTATGCGGATAATATTACGTAAGTTAGAGCGAACAAAAGAGATCTTTTCTATTTTTTTATTACAGTATATTTTTAAACAATAATTGCCTTATAAACCCAATCGGGTTTGTCTAGGTAATGGGTTCTCATTAACAAAAACCAAACAGAAAGAAATCATAGTATTCTGTGACTAAGATCCGTCGTTTGCAATAGCCCTTAAGCTAGTTCAATTATTGACTTAATTAACGTATTGTAAATTTAATTATACTCGAATTCAACTAGCTCTGTAATCAATCCCCCAACTAATTGTTAATTGCGAATGATCAATGAGTTTGCATTGTCTGTAAAATGAATTAACCTCGTTCAGTGTTCATTCACTCGATTGGATCATGTTAAAAATCGAATTTGATGTAGACTAGTTGGGAATTCCAGGAATTTTGCTCTGGGATTTCTTTGTTCATTTTTATAGATGCTAGCTAGATGTTTAAATCGGGGAATTCATGTTGTTCATTAGTTATAAGGGCTAGTTAAAAAATAACTGACATGAAGCCAGTTACTCAATTCAACTCAATAACTGATATACTCGTATTTTTACAATTTATAAACGTTTATTTTTACTTACCATCAGACAACTCGTCTGCTTTTTTGCCATCTATGGCATAACAAACAGATAGCCACAGAAAAAAAACATGCCAACAATCTAACTTCAAATTATATCTACAAAAAATGTCGAATCATTACGTTTATTAGCAAATATTCATCTACTAACAACTATTAATTCTTTTTAATTCTCATTTCATTAAAATCTAAAGAAATAAGGTTTGTTTCTATGCAGAAGGTAAATTCCAAAATACTGGTCTGATTTTAAAATCTCTCATACCAATGTAAAGCTACTATCCTTGAAACCTGGTTACATTTTATAGGCCCAGAGCTGCGTGCAGCAACGCTTTCATAGCGGTTCATTCATTTCGTAGCATCTAGTGGTTTATAATTCCATTACGATCACAGCTTTGACGTTTAATTTGAGCTGTTCACGATATTGGATCGCGTAACGATGGACACTATCGGCACTCGCCATAGCTCGCCTCTGAATCGGGAAAGTAATATCGTTTTCAGCTCCATTAGCAAAAGGGATGGTTATATTCACGGAGCACGTACATAACAGAGACGGCATTACCAACTGAGCTCAGAATCACAAACTACACCCATTTATTAGAAATCATACAGCTGTTGGTCTGTTTCTCGCTAAAATGGCTGCGCAGGATTTTTTTATGCTATTGAGTGACGAGACGAGCAAATCGCTCGCTCATCATTATTAACAACTTTCACTGGAACCAACCCTGAAATCGCGAAAACAAAAAACCAGTTTTGCCATAAAAAAATTTCAATGTCACGCAACAAAATATACGGAACAGCTGGTTTTATTATCGTTATTTCAGGGTTAATTCCATAGTGAAACTTGTTCCTAATGTACAATTAGCCCTTTTCGGCTTAGCATTCCTTAGAGCCCTGTATACTATGAGAAAAATAATGTTATGTTGTATGTAACAGTGAAGAAAATAATGTTGTGTCATCTCCACTTCGCTCATCTGCTCTATGGTTGTAATAGTGCGATATCACGCCTGTTACATAATAGATAGTGTATCTATGCCTTATACTACAGCCCAGTTTAGGGAACATTTTCTCCTAAAACAAGGGTGTAATAGGGTGTAATCTGCCCTAATGATATTATAAAGGAGTAAAAGGAGGCTATCTTTAGTAATTAGTCTGGTATCTATGAAATTAAGAGTGAATTATTAATTTGGATCTGTTTAATTCAACTGAGAATAATCAATTTTTATGCGATTGTAAGCTTTAGTGGTCTGCGTGGGAAAATGTAGTTAGTACCTTTCAAATTTAATGGCAGCTGTGAAGTGCGCGATTACCAGTTAGGTGAAAAGGCCGCATGGCCCAGTGTGCTGTCGACAAACTGCCGCGCAAGATTTGCAATTCGCAAGATTAAAATACATAAATATCAAAATACGTGACTAAAAAGTTGGCCTCCTTCACGCCCAGAGGGTGAGCAATGACCGTCGCCATACAACGTGGTAATGGACGCAGCGTTTTGGGAATAATTCCTACAGGCAGCGGTTTTTTACATGTTATGTATAATTATTCTGTGGTTAAAAAATCATTATTGCCAATTATATCAACTATTGTAACATTATATCTTATTTCACATTTTGTGAAAGTAATAACAAAATAATTTTAAAAAACCATATTTAAAAATGTTACTTTACCTTAATAGACCTACCAAAATGATTTATTGCTTTGGGCCCACAAAAAAGTACTTTTACCGTTAATTCTGGAAAAGCTTTGCAAGACAGTAATCTTACCTCCAAAGTTTAAAGTATTTATAGGTTAAGCTGTCAAAATAAATAAGAAAAGCTTTGTCCCAGGCGTGGGAAAGGATTTGAACTTGTTGTTTCAATTTAAAACAACTTCAAACTGTAAAACTGAATTTTCCTGAAAACTGGTGAAAGTCACCAAATGTTTTCATAGCATCGTAGACTTCTAAGTGTTAAATTTACTTCTTGAAAATTCAAGTTAAAACTAACAGTATTATATAACTACATTTAATTCTGGATCAAAGCTTAAAAATGTTGTGTTTTGGAAACCTTTAGTGGGACGTATAGTTTGACGTTGAAATGTAACTTAGTTGGACATGTCACGAGGTAAAATCTATGAAATACCAACTTTAATTACCAAGTATTTTAATTAAAGGCTCAGGTGGTATGCGGTTATGGTTGGGGGCATTCTATTAGTGATGTCCATAATCAAGAAATTTAAGAAATAAAAACAATTAAGAACCATTGCCTAGTTTAATTTTCATTTAACTAAAACAGAAAGCAGGGCAAAAATATTTTTTTGTGTTTGAAATTTATAATATTTTTTGATAAAGGTATATTATATTTTTATTACAAAAAAAAAACTAATAAAAAAATTAATTTATACGACTATAGCTATACATACGTATTTTATTTTATATAATTTAATTTAATTTTAAAATTAAATTATATAAAATAAAATACGTATTTTACCAATTTCTGAACCACTAAAATAAAATTATTATGATATCAACTTTCACGTGTGAAACGGGCGGAGGATGGATATGATTCCTAAGTTATCATTACCTCGCTACCTTAACTGGACCCTAACAATTACACTAAAACCCCAAGTAAATCCATGAGAATTAGCTAGTATACAATAGCTATATCTCAAGTGAATGAGAGATCAATCATTCAACGAGACAGTTCCAGAACGCCCATTATACGAGTACTCCCATATTATTGTGAGTTTAATAAATTTCACGAAACTTCATTATTTGCTTTGACAATCCTTTTAGAGAATAAACAGACGAATCATAAATAAAAGTGATTCGAATCTCGATGTTATTGAAATATGAACAGCTGCTGAGATCTGATAATAAATAAACTATAAATGGTTTGAAAAATATACAAAGAAAAATATCCAGATTTCTAAATTTAGTTATAAAAAACCATCAATAGAGTTGTTAAATGAGCGAATCTCGATGTTATTGAAATATGAACAGCTGCTGAGATCTGTTATTAAATAAAATATAAATGGTTTGAAAAATACACAGAGAAAAATATCCAGATTTCTAAATTTAGTTTTATAAAACCATCAATAGAGTTGTTAAATGAGTCAGATCTTTCTTTTCCTATGTCACAGTCATATTTTTAAATAGTTGATAATTAAATCTATTAAGAAAAACTCAACTAGATCCAAAAAAGAAAGAAAGAAAGATCTGACACGCAACAGTTTCAATAAATACCAACTTCAAAGTATTTAGTCATGTCTATAACATAAATACAATCCAATTTAATTTAAAGTTCTCGAACGAGGTAGCTATTTATGGTATTTTTAACTTGGGCAGTGCTATAAAAACTCTAAAACTAGTAATCAAGTACAACTCAAGTTCTGTGTTTTGTTTTCTCAAGTAATACTGTTAATTTATTTATTTTAAGTTTATATTTTAATTATTTTAAACACTCTTTAGTGAAAGCTGTAAGTGTTTGAGAAATTTTATTAATAAATAAATAAGATAAGCATAATCAAAAAGTTGGCATGAACAACTGTTACATAATTTTCTTAATAAGTGTCAAAACAGTACTTGGCAACAACTCCTTATACACACGTCATCCCCGTCTTTTCAGACTGCTACCTTGAGATAATACAACACTAATTACGAGTTTTCCTCATCCGTTTCCGCTTAGCTTTCTATACACGCTGATTGCTGAACAAATCCTCGGATAAGTGGGTAATTGCACATCATGACGACTTGTTATATCATCAACTTTGTTAATGTCCAATTGGCAATAACGTAATACCTACAGGGAAAGGAAAGGGTCTGCTTAGCCAGAAAGGGCTCTTAGTACTCATCATTATGAACAACTTTTACTATGAGCCAAACTGTGAAATCGCTAAAAAATAATCAGCAGTTCCATACATTTTGTTGATTGTCATTGTAATTATTGTATGGAAAGCTCATTATTTTTCGATTTCAGGGTTGGTCCCATAGTAAAAGTTGTTCACAATGATTAATGAATGCTATGAGTTTTTTCTGCTTATCATACTCTTTATAACCTTGTAAAATGGTCAATTTGATTACGAACAGAAGGGCTGATCTGGTTCCGAATGGACTCGCCTTTCATAAAAAATGATGGCTATCAGAATGTGAGCCACATTATTATGTCACGTAAAGCCATAAACGTGATTTTTAGGGCTCCGCACCGAAAAAGTAAAACGGGACCCTATTACTAATACTCCGCTGTCTGTCGTCACTAGGCTGTATCTCAGCCGTGATAGTTAGACAGTTGAAATTTTCACAGATGATGTATTTCTGGTTTCGTTAAAACAACAAATACATACTAAAAAACAGAATAAAATAAATGTTTAAGGGGGCTCCTACTGCAAACATGATTTTTTGCCTTTTTTATAGATAATGGTACGGAAACCTTCGTGTGCGAGTCCGATTCGCACTGGGCCGGTTTTTTCACCTCAGATTTTCCTGGTTAACCTTCTCACCTATGCAACATATCATCTTTCAATCTGCTAAACAGCTCTCTTACTAAAATTGTGGAATTATAGATACCTAGATGTCCATTCATAAAAGAAATCCAGCAAGTTGCCGACAAGATTAACTTTATATAATTAGCATGCCGGTCTCGTTTGGATCTTGCTACGGAAAGACCACTTTTTTATACGGAAACTTCGGAAACTTCAGCGAGGGCAACTTCGGACCGGAATAGATGGAGACAGATTACCCACCCGGCTAAGGGATTCCGGTGACTACGATCCTCAGAAATAAGGGAACGGCTGAATAAAAAAATTACGACCGTTTTAAGATCAATTTGTAAGTCCTTTATGATCATTATCATCATGATCATATAGACTTCTTCGTCCCACTCCTGGGTGTAGGTAGGCCTCTCTCTTGTACCATATGTACCTATCCGTCCTGCGCCAATTAGGTCCAGGCATGTACTTAATTAATGTAAATCGAATTATCCTAACTAAATAAAGCTACTGTAAATCAGTTTATTTCACCACTAGCGACCTGCCCCGGCTTTGCACGGGTATAAAATATAGCCTATGTTTCTCAGGGATAATGTAGCAATCTAATGGTGAAAGAATTTTTGAAATCGGTCTAGTAGTTTTTGTGTTTATTCAACACAAACATACAAAAATACAAATCTTTCCTCTTTATAATATTAGTATAGACTAGCGACCTGCCCCGGCTTTGCACGGGTATAAAATATAGCCTATGTTACTTAGGGATAATGTAGCAATCTAATGGTGAAAGAATTTTTGAAATCGGTCTAGTAGTTTTTGTGTTTATTCAACACAAACATACAAAAATACAAATCTTTCTTCTTTATAATATTAGTATAGATTAGTATAGTATAAGTAAAAAGTTAAAAGATCTTTAAAGCCAGTTACGAATAAGAAAAAGAGTCTCATTTTTCAGAAATAACATCCATTAAATTGAGTTTATTGTATAAAAGGTAGCTCGATCATTTGAACCATAATAAAAATCCTACGACACCTCATTCATCAAAATTGGATGTATAACTTTGTCACTATAATGAAACATACATAAATACAAATATAGACAGCAAAAAATATGTCTTTTCTTTTTTGGCTTGCTATATATTTATATAGTCGAGTTGAAATTGGAATGACATTGACATATATCTAATTTATTATAATATCTTCCAAGCTCCAAGCCCTACGTCTACTTTCCACCTACACGTCACTGGGATTTGAACCCGTACTTCGGGATCAAGTGACAGTCATTCGTTTGAGACCTATTTGCGGTAATTTTCTTCTTGATTCTTCCACTTAAACAGTTATTCAAATAAAGAGATTGGCAACTCTTCAATACTCATTCACATCTGTTTTTTGTGTCTGTGATGAAACAGTTAATTTCTAAACAGTGATGTTTTTGTTTATGAAAAGACATAAAACAAAAATAGGTTTTATCATCTGAAATTTGAAAGCTTTTTCAATTATTATGGAAAACTACGCTGTGTACTGAACATCTGTTAACATTTTCTAAACGATGAGTTAAACAGTTAAAAGTTATGGTAAAGTCCAAATAGTAAAAACTGTTATAAAGAATTTTGTGAATAGTAACTCTGAGAATTAATTTCAAATGTATTTCTAGTGTATTTCAGCCTTCAAACACGAACGTGAAATTCCGTGAAGTAACGCCTAATTAAATAAAGTAACTCTGATTTTAAAAACTTCAAAACGTAATGGAGATAATTAATAGAAACACCACAATCTGCAATAATGAACTAATTCCTCTTTGTATGGAAGAGATTGCTGTTGGCGAAAACTGCTTTTAGTGCTTATTTCTGAATTTTACTCTGTGTGGGTGTCATTGAAGTGTTCAATCAAGTTGGAGATGACCAGATCATGGAGAGCCTTCGAGGCTACCCTCGAAGGGTGATAAGGCCCACCACGTCGCTGACCAAGTGCAGGTTAAAAGTTTCACATACACCATTTGATTTTTTCTCCGGACATAGGTAATTATGCAGATTTCCTCACGATGTTTTATTTCTTAAAAAGTTAGTGAAAATCCATTTAATTAAAGTATACTTGTGTTGTAATTGGGCATATTTAAACAAGAAATGTAAAAACTCCAGTACAGCTCTGAATAAGAAAGAAAACCCGACTTACTCAGTACAATGTGTAATAATTCACGGCTCGTTTGCGTGTCAGTGTGTTTATTCAAACATCAGGTGGAGTCCGTCTTTGTTCAGCGATCGACTGAATATGTTTACGGTTTGTTTGAAAACTTTTAGGGTTTCGTGTATCTATGGAGTATTGGTTGGTTACGAAGCATGTATTAAAGAGGGAAACGGGAATGGAAAAAAACTTGAAGAAGTTTTAGTATGTTTTTGGTGATACAATTATCCGGACTAATAAATTATACATAACTATATGTTTGAAGTGGTTAAAGCGTCAGAACTACTAAAACTTACTTGTCAGTGCGGAACCAATTGTAACTGATTTGAACTTCATCTTTGCAGGTCCTATTTTGTACGGAACACAATCAGCGATATAGACGAGATCCGTTCACTTCACTTTACTATTTATTACCTACAATTTCAAACCATATTTTAATAGCATAGACAACATAATGCTTTTTTTAAAAGCAGGAACTAAGTACACGATGCAATTCAGCATTTTTTAAAGAGTTGGCGGCAGATAATGTTAGGAGAAAAAAAATTGTATACGAAAGATCACTCCGATCGATCAGTATGCACGAGAATGAAACCGTGGCACCGCTCTTGCCAGAAATTATCGTTAATTTGTCTTTCTACTCACTATACTTACTTATAAAACGCGACGTATGAAGTAGCAGACAATACGAATAAATAAACATATTTTACAGTGCATTTTTACCTTACAAATGTTGCATACGACTCCACTGCAGGTAGTGGACATGACTATAAATTATAAAAAAAAAAATATTTAAGGTAATTTATTCCAGTTATTCTCACAGAATAGAGCCACAGTATTCCAACTAAACAAAAACACAAGTCTACCTTCGACCTTCATCTTAACTAATTATAGCACTAAATTTCCACCCCGATCACACTCCGATACGTACTCGTAGATAAGCTAACGTTCTGTCCTTGTCAACCTTATCAGGCGAAACCAGGGGCGGCCGTAAGTGCGGTTCTTGATTGCCCTGACCGCGACATCGACGCAGCTGTTTGGGTTTAATCTTGTGTTCAGAAACAGTAATGCAAACACCAATCTAGTGCTCCTGCGTAGTTCTATTACATATGTTTAGAAAACAAAGTCACTTTATAAAATCAGTGATAGGCTTGCGTTTGATTGCTATCGTGACTGATGAGCAAAGACGTGGTCTATACGACCTTTTGACTACTTTTGTAACATACTTAGGCACTGTAAAGTTACTCTTAATAAAAAAAACTTTACTTTGCCCAGAAAACAAGTAATTTACGCGAGCAAACGATTTATTCCGTTTCTTAGAAATCCAGCTCAGAAAAATGAATAGGTATACGAGATGCAAATCTGTAAATGAAATTTATGAGATAGCAAATTGCTTTTTATTATTTCCGTCCTCGAGATGAAAGTCACCGCCTGCTTGTAATGGTCACGAAGAACCTGTATTTTCCTTATTATTAAAGTGCCAGCCTAATGCCGACACTGTTACTGACAGCCTGCCCGGAATCTAAATATTTGCTAAAACACATTTTTTTTAGATTTTTTTTTGGGGATTATTGGTAAACTCTGGTAAAGTGATACTGAGAATTGGAATAGGCGGTAAAAGTATGGGTGATATAACCAGGAATGAATTTATTATGAATTTTGTTCGAACTAATATCGCATTTTATTAGTGTCAAAATATAGTGCCTATTTGTTTGGGATCTGTCTTGTTTTTCCTACAGATCATATAACCCGTTGATAGATCCTATCTATTTCTCTTTTTTATTTTGTCTCTTGGGACTACAATCTATCATTTATGATTGTGCAGAGAGTCAATCCTAGTACAGTGAGTTTGGTAGCTTATATCAACCTCTTCCCGCAACCGGCGGCGACGCAACTTGGTGGGTTGAACGTAAAAGAGAATTTGTATGCATGCCCCAGAGTTGATTTTTCCTTATCTTGATGGAGATTATCCAAATCTAATTCTATTTAGTCTTAGTTTTTTCTTGTGTCATGTGCAATATATTCTGTATTTTTTTTTTTTTACTTGAGTAAGTCCGCATTTCATCACCAACTCGCCCGATGGTGAGCGACGATGTGGTCGAAGATGAAGCACGCAGACCTAGAAGATACATTCACTCTGACTTTGAAAAGCCCAAGATTGTATCTCAGGGAACAAGGAACTCGGTAGTCTGTTCCATTCGTTGGCTGTACGAATCAGAAACGTAGATTCTAAACGTTTTGTACGAATCCAAGGGAATTATAATGTCTCTCTTTGTTTCAGTGTCACCAACATATTTCTGGTGAACCTGTCGGCGGCGGACCTGCTGGTGACAGGCGTCTGCATGCCGATACAGCTCAGCAAAGCTATCACGCTCGTCTGGTTTTACGGAGAGACTGTGTGCAAGATTGTCAACTACATACAAGGTAACATACCTACAACCCGGTCACAATATCTGTGCACCTCGCTGGAATGCGTATAGCCTTATATAGTCGCACTGTCGCACCGGGGAGTGCGCGGAGAGGTGACAGGGGAAGCGGGAGCCTCTCCCGCTTCCCCTAATATATATAAGGCTATATATAATAAATATATAATAGACTATATAAGGCTATACGCATTCCAGCGAGGTGCACAGATATTGTGACCGGGTTTTATGTACATTGTTTTGATTTTCCAGAACTCTTCAAGGTAAAGAAAATAAAACAATAAATAGAAAGGAGACGGGTTAAATGTCTTGAGTTTGTGGGCATGGGCAGTTAAACTTACATTTTTTTAGACCCATTTGGTTGTAGGGAAAAAGCCTAAAAGGGTTTTTTTTCAAATGGGTCTTTGTGATTACAATATCACTTTTTGTCAAGAGTTAATGGCTAACTCGGGTTCGTTCCTGATGTAAAAGTAGCAAAAGGCGTAACATAGATCAAGATACGAGTAAATCATAGTAAAAGTTATTCTGCATTTTTTAGTCTGATCAGGCTTCGGATGAGTAACTAACTATAAGTGGTTCTTAAAACTGAAGAAGTACTACTACAATTGGCGTAAGACGGGGTGTCCCTACTCCTTTGTCTATACTAATATTATAAAGAGGAAAGATTTGTATTTTTGTATGTTTGTGTGGAATAAACTCAAAACCTACTGGACCGATTTCAAAAATTCTTTCACCATTCGAATGCTACATTATCCCAAAGTAACATAGGCTATATTTTTTTTATTTTTATCTTTTATTTTTTTTTTACCTACAGCTTATTTAACAGCTAGTTTTTAAATAAATTGCCATGTCTCATAATCATAAGTCTACAGACTACGTTTTAGGACCAATTCCACCTTTAATCTTTAAGTCAAATTGGAGCTTCGAACTCAGTTCACCTCTCAAACGGAATTTAGACTGAACTGATCACGTCTAATTTCTACGATGACGTCGGCCCTAAGTGTAATACACTTAGCTTGTATATAAATAACAAATTAAGTTTTTTTTTTTCAGAATTATTTTCAGAGATTAATTCAATTTCTATTCCATTAGTCTCTCACCTCACCTATGTTTTCGAAATAAGGTTAATTTTGAGACACCATTGCCTTCCGTGAACTTTGCCCATTAATTAGATTGATGGTATAAGTTAGTCTTAAACGACAATTAATGAATTAATCACCTGTCGAATTGACCCGATTTCGGTTACATACAATGAGGTGAATTGCTTTCGAAGTTTGTAGGGGCTCAATTGTTCAAGGATTACCTTACCTATACAAAAAACGTTTGTTTTTTATCGCGAAAAAGTCCAAAGTTTAGGAAGTTTGACGTATGGGCTTTTGTATATTTTACAAAACGAGCTTAGAAACCGTTTTCGAAGTAATTAGGCAGTGTTAGCGACGGGCTCATTAGTTTGTTTTAAAGTTATTAAGATTGTAGTGAATGTTTTACCGACTTCAAACGGAGTCAGTTCGTATTTTCAATCTAACATGTAGTTTTTGACGTAATTTCCCGCAAGTGAGAGTAGACAAATTTTTAAAAGTCATGTGACGAAAGTAGTTTAGATCAATGTATAGAAGCCGCCTGCCAAAGGGCTTCAGTGTTTTAGAGTTGACTCTCTTACTCTGACATTTTTGGTGCCTCTAGGTGTAGCGGTAGCAGCCAGCGTGTTCACCATCACCGCCATGTCCGTGGACCGCTGGCTGTCCATCTCCCCCGAGCCGCGGCTGCGCCCGCCCGGCCGCAAGCAGGCGCTTCTGCTGCTCCTGCTACTCTGGTGCGCGGCGCTCGTCATCTTCTTCCCGCTGCTGATGGTGGCCTCGGTGCGGACGGAGACCGTGCCGATCATATCTAAGGGAATTAAGAATATTTCGGTATGTATTATCCTGAATAACTCAATCGGTCCCGGTTGTTTGTCACTTTACACAACCGCAAATCCATGTTAAAGGCCTACAAGCGGTCTGAAAGCTCCAACATCTAGGGCTAATCATTCGGCCTTTACGAGCTTACTTATTACTTTGTCATAATAAAAACTTGTTTGTGAAAAAAACGCAAAAAATAACTCAAATTTCAGAAAAACCTCAGGCCTCTAGCTCTTCAAAACAGCTATAATAGGTGTGTTAGAAAGGTATCGGGCGGCTTCTGACGCGGTGGGTAAACATTCAATATTATTATAAAAATCTCTGATCGAAATTGGTTATGATTGCGATAGGACCAGAATAAATGGAGTATACAAAGAGGCCTCTCTTCAGCAGTAGACGATTAATTTAATATTAAAATTGTGGTATTATGTTCCAAGCGTTTGTATTATCAAAAAAAAAAAAAACGAAATGAAATGTATGGATTCAACAGTTTCCATATTTTAACAGCCAAGTTTTTGCGATGTTTTGGATGTCACCAACGAAAGTACGCTTCGAATGGCTTATGAGTGCCAACGTCGACTGCCTGTTTAGCGTCTAGACAATACATAACATTAATCACAATATAACCTGCTTGTACCTTGTATGTTAAAATTACACTTTCATTAGGCTCTAGATTGTTATTAAAAAAAAATGGTTTTATCAACTTCAACTCATTTTGTTTTTTACATGGGACTATTCACGTAAGATTAAGTATGTAAGTAAGTAAGTAAAGAGCGGGCTCTTTTTCCGCAACTAGGCCGGTAATCGGCCCTTTTTGCGTGAACTACATATGCAGGTATCCTCACGATGTTTTCCTTCACCGAAAAGCCAGTGGTATGTAAATTCGTACATAAGTCCTAAAGAACTCATTGGTACGAGTCGGGGTTTGAACCCGCCACCTCAAGGATGCGAAGCGGCGGTTCTCCCACTGAGCTACCACGGCTCTTTAGATTAAGTATGATACTCTGACTATATTTGGGATTATATTCGATGATATTTTTCAAGGAACGATTATAAGCGATTACATTACGAGCGCTCGGTGCTGCGTCGTGCTGTCGCGGTAGTCTTGTGTATTTTTAACAAAGTTCATCAAAACCACTCTAGTTTTCATACAAAACTTCGTAACAAAAAGTTTCATTGTTAACTTCCGTAAATTTTCTCGTAATTTAAAGTATAAAAGAGTCATTTCAGTGGAACAAGTACCATGTCAAAAAACTATTTAATTTAATTGTCTCTTACAATATGACATGTATCGTTTATTGTCAGGTTAATTAAAATTTAACGCTCGAGAACTCAATTTTCCTTTGTGCACAATTTCGCTCGTCACCGTATTTTTACAGCAAATCATTTTTGGTCTAACTTCCAATAAATGCGACGTAAAATAAAAGAAGAAAGCGCAAAAATTAATGGGCTTGTTTTGCTAAATATCATAATTTTATTGGTAACGGTAAAAACAAAAGAAACAAAAGAAATCAATTAGTTATTAAGCAACGGCATTCGAGAATTTTTTATATCGTTAACGTTCCGTTTTATGCTTTCATTTTCATTTTGCTTAGAGTCGTAATTTAAAAACCTGTTAGCTGATTAAAAATATAAAAAATCTAGGTTAATTTTCATGAATAGGTCTTAAATTTATTAATTAAAGGTAATTTTATTAATAGTGTTCGACGGTAACCTAATTAGGCCACTCCCGAGCTTGGCTTGTTTGGCCCTTTAAAGTTTGGACAAACAGTTTGTTTGGACGTACAAATATTATTTTATATTATTATAATTGGTCTATGTATTTTCTTTTTCTAATGCATGAAAGCTACGATCTGATACAATTGAATGCCGGCCTCTATCTCGCCCAAAGGGTGAGCATCGCCATACAATAATGGGGCCAGCATTTTGGGAACAATTCCCGTAGGCAGCGTCCTTTTAGATTAGTTTAGTTTTTTAATTTAAATATAAAATTATGAAATTACAAATTAATAATATTACAATAATTGTAGTATTAATTTGTAATTTCATAATTTAAGACTCTGTGAATAAATACTATTGAATGAGAACTAGGAAATAATCTAATTAATATTAACGACCTCTGCGTGAAATTTGTCGCACCACTCTGTGGGTCAATGAATGGCGCTAGCGAGAAAAATTAAGGGGATGAGTTTGTTAGTTGGCAGCAACTAATTTACATTAAAAATACTATCGTCATGCCATAGTTTCAAGTACAAAAACGAGTTAGCCGATGTTTTAAGTTGATATTTTTGTTTTACGATTACGTAGATCTCTTAACAATATGATTTAACATGACCTCCTTATTTCTAGATAGAAACGAGAGACGTGCACTTCTGCACGGAAGAATGGCCGAGCCCTGATACCAGGAAGCAGTTCGGAATGCTCAGCTTTACCTTAGTTTACGCGATACCTGGTGAGTGCATTTCAAAATAGACTTTATTGATCGAGAATACGAATAGTTTTAGCCCAAAAGCCTTCTAAAGGTGAAAGGGTTGTTTGCTACAAATAATATTTACGACGGACTTGGTAGTGTCAACAATCTGAAAAATCATGTAAAAAGTTGGAGAAAAGCGTGGGTAGTGGAGCGGGGCCTAAAACAAATCGTTCCTATTGCCTATCTCAAGGTTACCTTATTATCTGGGTCTCAAGGTTTGGCAATTAACCTATGAGAGTGAATTTTGATATTTTGAATTATTGACCGAATCTGTGGTAAGGTGTGATCGCCCTGAGTACCTATGGTAGCTATTGTTCATAATTAGCGGTCTAGGTCGATGAACAAAAGTATTAATGTATAGCCTAGCCTTAACCTTACTTTATGATTTTTTTCTGTCAACTTTGTTCTTCTTCTTTGGGTTCCGCTCCTATCGATGGTTGGACAACATTAGGGCAATTTGAATTCACTAGGTTTGCCGCTCTGAAGAGCGAGATGGTGCTGCAGCCCAACCATTCCCTTCGGTTTCTCAACCAAGAATGCCGCCTCCTGCCGGCACTTTCTTTTCCGGCGATCTTCCCTTGGATGATGAGTTGTGACTTGTCATTCCTCTTGACGTGACCGAGGTACGACAGCTTTCTGCTCTTGAACTCCAGTTCATGAGTTTCAAGTCAACTTAGTAATACACGCTCATCAAAATGTTTCAAAGTTTACCTAAAATCAATTAAGGTCTCAATTAAAAATTAATTCTAATAAAATACCAAACCAGTCACTTCAAACTGGGTCTTATCAGACCTAAAATCAACATCCCTTAAATACTTTTCGAAGGTCAAAAGAGGCAAAACAGTTTGTGATCCGATACCCCGATCAGCCCGTTATCGGCTCTCAACACGGTAATTTCATCATTTCAACCCCTATTCTACCCCTTACCCAGCCCTTTACCTTTTGAATAGGCAAGGTCCATTCCTAATAGGATGGTTGAAGTGTTTTTTGTGCTGAAGTGCTATATCTATTACTCCTAAATAGGTACGTGTGAAAGGTGTTTTGGATTTACTATTTTGTGTTAACATTTTCTGACACCTTTTACTAAAGTGAAGATAAATAATGCTTAGGCAAACAGTTAAAAGAATGAGTCAATTTTATAAATTAGGTCTAAGTTATATAAGTTTTTCACGGTGACTTAAAGCAGGTAGGTACTTAGTTACTTGTAGCACCTTGTAGTAGTAAATTTTGACAGTTTTTGTACACAAAAGTACGACTTTTTATGAAGACCGTAGTTTGGATGACACGGTAAATTATTATAGATCCCGGTCGTTAGTCCTATCCTATGTAAACAATTGCTAAGCCATGCCGGAAACCCTTAGCACGTACCGTGGACAAATTGTTTTTCCACTGTTTTTTGTCTTGCGAGAAAGTGACCATTTTTACTATGGGACAAATCCAGAATTCGCGAAAAAAAAACTGCTGCTCCATACATTTTGTCAAGTGTCATTGACATTTTGCTATGGAACCACTGATTCTTTTGGCGAATTCCGGGTTGGGCGGATGGTAAAAGTACTAACGTTGAGTACTTCGAAACTTCGTCTTTTCGGCTTAGCATACTATACCTTATCATTCGCGTTTAAAATAAGAACATTCCCGACTAATTCACCATACAAACAAACAAAATATACAAAATTAAATCAATCTATTCATCCGTTCGGGAGCTACGACAGACACACACACAGACAAGACATGTCAAACTTATGACACTCCGTCGTTTTTCCGTAAGGGGATAGAAAGGCAGGTGGTCTAAAATAACTGTGAAACCAGGGCCAAGCTTACACGAACATACTTTATCGGTTATTTTACCGTAAATAACCCAAGTTTCTCGCATACTTCTGAGTCTCGATTAAAATACATTCAAAGTCCTTTGCCGTCGGTAAACAAATGGGATTCCGAGGAGAGCCGAGTGTAGAATTAATAACGCGGTTATTTCCTTAGGACAGCTTTTTGTTTGTCGCTTTAATCTTATGTTATTTACCTCTCGAAATGAAATTTTCTTTTACCATAGGGTTTTTGGCTGCGAATGTCATTGTGAATGTATGTGGGTTGCCTTTTCGGGATAATGTGTTTCTAAGGTTAAAGAAAAATCGGTCGTAGTTAGGCAAATTATTTTTCGGTTAACTTTTGTTGTTGTTGTTTTCGCAAGGTTTTCTCTTCCTTAATTTTTTTTTTCATTTTGTTTATTCCCTTACCTTTGTTATAGGTGAACGTAATTTTATAGGTCACATAAAAACCTTTAGCTGTCCGTCATGAACACTGATCTTGCGTCTTTTGTGCCTTCACAACTCTTTTATATTAATTTTACTCATATTTAATCTTAAAAATAATAACGATTAAAAATATTTGGTGCAGGACTGAAGCAGATGGCATTCTAAGAGAGAGAGAGAGAGACAGAGAGAGAGAGGTCTATACCCGGCAGTACAATAAAGAAGGCCATACTATGGAAACTAACGTGGTTTTCACACATTTTTGTTATAATTAAACACGGGAATACTCACGTAAAAATTCGAGTATTCCCGTGTTTAATTATAACAAGAAGGCCATAGTCTAATATTTCATCAAAATAATGACGAAATATTTTCCAACAAAACTTTATGAAAATCAGATCAACCGTACGCAAGTTATCATCGGAAAAATAAATAAACAAGCGTCTACTCGTTTCGCCAGACTCTAAGACCTTTCCCTCAATCAATTAAACTAACAGATAAAAAAATCAGAATAAAACAATAAAACTGAAGAAGCCCTTAACCTCCTTATAAAACCAGACTTGACTCGATAGATTCTCCCATATTCATTCTCTAGAGTAAACATAAAACTCCTTTAATGGTAAATATAAAACTCCTTTATTTTATGTCGTAACCCCCTCTACCTTATAAACTACGCCGTCAAACTAAGGAATTGGATCCGCAAGGGACTCAATAGGGATTCCAATGGATTGCCATTTTCTCAATATTATGTTACGCAATCACGCTATATGAAACTTATTTTATTTGATCTGTATTCAACAGTAAGTGGGGAAATGCTTGTGCTACGTAAGAGTTTGATTAAAGGGTTCACAGTACATCATTATGACAATTTATATGACACCAACCATGTAATTGTAAACGAAAATTGCGTTCGTTTATTCTGTCGAGTGTCATTGACACTGTGGTGACCTTTAATGAAAATTACCAATACATACCTACTCGTAGATTATGATTTTGATTATTTGTGCGGAACAACATTTTGTTTTCGCGCTTTCAGTGTTGTTCTCATGATAATATTTGTTTATAATGATGAGTATTTATTTTTTATTTATTTATTTATTCAGACAAAAAAGAAACATGGATAACATAGAAATTTAGAGCCCTATATAGATTACGCACTAGGCGGACCTGTGTCGCGTAATCTAGTGTCTTCCGTATAGGATTAGAACCCATTATACGAGTATCTTTATATATACCTACAGCTAAGTAAAAAATTAATACTAGTTGTTTTATAGGGTAGTGTGCAGTAGTGTTTGTGTATGCGTGAGTGTGTGACATCTCTGCGTAGCGTCAGACTCATAAGAGTTGGACTCGCAGAGTAATATGAGATCTTTTCAGCTTAGTATACCTTATCCTTATAACCCAGTGTAATTAATGTGTTCTATCTACCACCGCACCGTGCAGCTTATTTTCACTGATTTTGTTATAATTAATGTGTTCTATCTACCACCGCACCGTGCAGCTTATTTTCACTGATTTTGTTATAATTAATGTGTTCTATCTACCACCGCACCGTGCAGCTTATTTTCACTGATTTTGTTATAATTAAACACGGGAATACTCACGTAAAAATTAAGTCGTCTACTACGACTAGTTTCGGTCACATTTTCGGTGACCTTCATCAGGTGAGTTTACAAGGTGACGCGCTCGCGGTTGCGTCTCGTTTGGTATTATTCACTGAGGCCTGAATTGTAAACAACAAGCTAACGATATGTAATTGTTGGCGAAAACTAATTACAAAATGTAAAGGATAAATCACATAGGTCCTAATAGACTTCCCTGTCGGAGCCAAATTGAAGAAGGCTTTGCCCAAGCGTTGTTGGTTCAGTGGTGATATTATTTGTCAACACAAAGTCAACAAGTATGTGTTGTTATTCTTCCATGCATAAAATACAGGGGTATAAAGATAGGGTATGCTAAGCCCAAAAGGGCTCATGGTACTCATCATTTTAATAAACTTTTACTTAAGACCAATTCGGGAATCGCGAAAAAAATCAGCTGTTCCATACAATTTGTAGAGCGTCATTGACATTTTTCTATGGAACAGCTGATTTTTTCACGAATTCCGGGTTGGTTCCATAGTAAAAATTGTACATAATGATGAGTACTAAGAGCCTTTTTCGGCTTAGCGTACCCTTTCTTTATAACCCTGCATTGACGAAATTTCTAGTATTCGGATACTGGGTTTCAAGATTTTGTAATCAAACTGGGTTGTTGATATAAATCGGCTATGAAAACAATATAAATCAAATGTCGAATCTAAGTACCAAGAAGTAGTCTAGGCAGAGAACGATTTAACCTTGAACCTTGCTAGCATAATAAGGGTGAAAGTTTGGGTGTGTGTGTGTGGATGTTTGTTGCCACGTGTCTCATGTGTCATATTATATGTTTAGCCGATTTTGAAAAAAATTGGATAGAGATAGCTTAACGTCTTGGCTTATTTACTCGTAACACTTAGGCTTATTTTCATCGTCACCACCCGGGGGATACCGCGAGGCGCAACTAGTATAATATTTAGAGGTAGATATGTAAACTCTTTATTGTTCACACCAGAAATTACAAGCAAGAGACAATAGCACTTAAAAATAGTGCAAGAACTGTCGGCTTTATCACTCATAGCGATATCTTCCAGTATTGAATAACGTATCTAAGCAAAGTAACTAGTATGTTTTTTGCTCTGGTCTTCACACAAAATTAAGTTTCACTTCATTTGTCGTAGCATTTTTTTTTTTTTTTTTTTGTTATAACTTGGTGTTTTTTTTCACAGGTTCAATAACGATAATGTCGTACGTTTGTATGGGGCGGACTCTGTGCTCCGTCCGCCCGCCCTTCGACATCGACGAGGGCAACGTTAGTATGCAACAGGTAAGAGGCTAGGACAGAAATCTACTGAAGATGTGGAATGAACATTTTTTGTAATGTGGTATTTTTAATCAAGTAAAAGTGGGTGTTTTTTGTGAGTTTATCTTGTTGTCTGTGGCATTATAACTCCCAAACCTCTGAACAATATTTGTTTTTTATTATATTTCATTTAGATTTTCTTTG
Source organism: Alcis repandata (assembly GCA_949125135.1). Lineage (NCBI taxonomy): Eukaryota > Metazoa > Arthropoda > Insecta > Lepidoptera > Geometridae > Alcis > Alcis repandata. The sequence continues at coordinate 735,840 of OX421225.1, read as the reverse complement.
TTATTTGTAAAGTAACTTGATTGAGAGGGTTTTTAGATATAGATAATAGATATGATCATTTGAAGATTACCAGCTTCTTTCTAGTCAGATTTTTAAATTTTAACCTAAGTACATGTTGTAATTAATAAATAAAAAAGCTTTTGATTTTGTAGATTTTTCTTAAACAGAGAGACATTTTAATCCAGTCAATCTTCTCAGAAGTGGCGCGTATCGGACCCAAAGCGGGTTTTCCTCAAAGCGAATGGAATATTCCTGAGTGCCTCGTGAGGCAATTTTCGGTTCTTAAACCTTACGCTTTCCTTTACCTTCTCTCTTATCTTTAATTATAAAGTCAATTTTCTTACACACATCCGTAATTGCCACTTGAGAGATGTAATAAGTACCTAGCTTGTACGATAATCTCGACATTCCCAAACCGCATTCCATAATGTGAATTCATAAAGAGTAAAAATTTTACAGAAGAACAGTTACTAAAAATTTAGTTTTATAAGTTCAAACTGGAGACACTAAAACTCACGTACAGAGGAGAGATTCTGAGCTGTTGGAATTGTCTCGGTTACTTTCACTGTCATGACATTTCTAATGTGGGCGACACTGACCAAGGTATTTTTTCACTAGACAGAATAGGGGCCTTATGTTTAAAAAAGGTAATTTGTAAAGTTTCTAATCATTTTAAAAATACGACGAAAATGTTTTGAAAACGAGAACTACAAAATATGCTTCACGAAATACGCATCCTTTTAAATTTTTCGAAGTTATTTCTTTACATGTTTTATATTCCGTACCATAACAGCGCTGTAAGAACACCGATTGAAACAGAGGAAATAATATAACGCCCCATTTCCTTAGCGTTTAGCTTGAAATGAGTTTCAGAGTGTTTTTCCCGCAGCTCGGTGCCTTTAATGTAATCATCTTTCGATTTAACGAAAGCCGCAGCAATTTTATTACAAACTGTAAAATGTTTCTGCGCCACAAACTAAACTGCATTTTAGTGATTTTAATTGATTAATCGTTAGGCGATACCAATTTGAATTCACAGACGATCTTCCGAATTAAATAGTTTCGCAGTTGTTAATTGGCTGGATCACGACAATGATGCCTTCAATCTTTAGACATTGGACAAGAAACAAACAAATCCTTAAAACAATTCCAATCGAACCACTCAGCTAATTGACAAATGTTCTTCTTACGAGTGTAAACCCAGCTTAAACATGAGCACTGCTTAAAATGCTCTACCTCTATAGTCTTCTTACTGATGTGTGCAAACAAGACGGAAAGTTTCAAGCAATGCTAAAGATTGAGTTAGGATTTATTATCTGGACCCTTTACTGCTCTGCTTCAAGCACAATTTATCACTTGCTCTGCTCCCCAGGGTCTAAGGCTGATGAAGGAGCGGAAGCGAGTGGCCTGGATCCTGCTCCTCCTGGCGGTGCTGTTCGCGCTGTGCTGGCTGCCGTACAACATCATGCAGCTGCTGCTCGATGTCAGCCTCGTCAACGCGAAAAACCTCAGCGCGGTGCTGCCTTACGCTTTGTTTATAGGTAAGAAGAGAAAACAATCTAATTAAAGTTTTCAATCTAAAAAAAAACAGGACCAAAAAATAATCAACAAGGAAAAAGGTACACGCCAAAAGGGAGAAAAAACCAGCTCCTTTTGTATTTTTTGTTTGACTCCACATGTAACGTTTGTTGCATTATTGTATAGGTAACGCCCCCGCCTCTTTTATGTGTCGGAGGAGAAAACTAAAACAAACAAAAAGGAAATGCAATAAGATTGCCCGCGTATGTCCTTTACGTAATAATACTGTTACAAAGCGAGCGTGGGCGAAGCAGCGTGGCGTGTGAGCTGTAATGTAATGAACGATCACGCTTGGGCTGACTTCAAAGCACGGTCCGTGTGTCCGCCTACGGACGCGCAACATGTAGCTTGCAAATCAGATTGATTGAGACTAGACTATTCAGTATTCACGTCTCTGTAAAGTTCTACAGGGTTGTAACGAAAGGGTATGCGAAAGTGTTACTATAGGACCCTGTAATAGTGAAAGAAAAGTCAGCTGTTCCATACATTTGTCGAGTGTCGTTGACATTTCTATGGAACAGTTGTTAATAGAATCTTAAAAGGTCGGCAGCGTATCTGTGATGCCTCCAGTGTTACATGTATCCATAGGCGACGGTGATCGCTTACCATCAGGCGGCCCGTTTGCGTGTCTGCCACCTATGGCATAAAAAAAACAGTTAATAATTTTTTTTGCGATTTCAGGGTTGATCCCATAGTTAAAGTTTTTATAATAGTGATGACTATCGGCTAAGCATACCCTTTCCTTATAACCCTGCACAATGCTTAATGTGATGCTTCACTGTGAAACTGGGGGACATTAGTTAAATTGGACGGCCGAAAACCAGCCATGCGTATCTAATGCTCTTGTGTCGCCGGCCGCAGTGTAACGTGACCTATACATTTCAGTAGATTGCAATTTGCTTAAGTTACACCCACGTCTCATCTTAGACCACCGCCAACCACCCACCTAGACCACTCATCCAGACCGCCATGTTTTTTTTATTAAAAAATTTTTAGCTCATAGCTAGTAGGACCCCCACTAGGATACTCTGTGTCAGGGATGCCATGGAACACACAAAGACAAGAACAACTAGCACCCTGACCCAGAGCAGACATTTAAATTCATCATTCAAACATCGGCCCGACCGAGAATCAAATCCGGGATCTCTGGCTTATAAAGCGAATATACTACCGTTGAGTCTAACAGGTCAACCATGCTGCCACCATAACGAGCATTCAGTGGTTCAGCGTGAAAATCTCGTCTGTCCAGTATGTCCGCGCCTTGCCATAACAGCAATATAACTGTAAAATTTCAAGTGTTTCAACATTGAATGTTTATTAGGATTCAAATTTTATATCACGAGCAAAAACATAGTTTATTTTCAAGTAAAATTTAAAATTCTACAATAAAAGGTACATAATACATGCAATGTCAGAGTCTGTGCAGATATGTCTATTTTAAAAGCTTTTATTTAACTTTTCAATGTATGGAACTATGTTTGTACGGGGGGGAATCGTGCAACTCAATTTGGAACCACTTCCCGATGTCCTATTGAGCTGAAATTTGGTATATTATATATGTGTAACTCCGATGACAATGCAACACAAGCTTGTTTTTTAAAAATAGTTTTAAACTGAACTTATGTTGTAAACATTTGTCTGTTGGATACAGTATAACGTAAAATATAACTCAATCGAGCGGCTGTCAGAGGCAGCTTTGTTAGACGCAAACATTTACTGAAGCTCCACGTGGGTGGCTAATGCACGGCCACGTGTAACAGAAGGCCATTGATGCTCATTTCTATGGTAAAATATAACCTTTGTCACCTCACCAACCCACCTCTTGCTTGATTGCGTACTCGTTTTCCGGTACCAACGTTATCAAAGGAGTTTTTCCTGCAGATTTTTCGGTACGCCTTGTCATGGAGACGTAATAAATCATTATAATAATATACTTTGTGTGTTTATGCGTGTCCTTGTGTGGGCATTGAGTGTGTTTGAACTTTCTCTAAGACTAGGCCTTTTACACATAATAAAGAATTCGTAGAAAATAGACGATTCGTAATCTTGTTCTTTATTTTATTTCTCTTGAATAAAGAATTAAACCTATTCGAAATCGTTTGTCGTTTCCAACTCAGTGTATTTTTTTTTTTTTTATCATCTTTGGACCACAGTTTCAGAATCCCCATATAGCGCGAGTTCTTCCAGTTAACATATTGGCATGAAATTGCCTTTAAAACCTTTATCTACCAACTAGCTGACCCGGCAGACTTCGTACTGACATACAGTACTTCTTGTTTCGTGTATCAGTTGACAAAAGCAAACTCATCCATGAAAAAAAAAACACTGACATTGACATTTGATATAAAACAAATGAATGAACTATTCGATTTCGTTTTCTTTTTTTTGTTTTATCTGTGCTCTAACGCACACTGTTTTGATAGATATGATTGAATTTGAACTTTGTACAGAGGTAATAAAGTGCAAATTGACTCTTGGACGTTAGGAACATACCTACATTGCTTAAACAGCAGTGAGTGCTTGCAACTCAATATGAGCTTTATACAATAGCAATAAAGCTCGTTTTAGTTAGTTTTTGTATGGGAAAAAGAAAAGGGCTGTTTTTAGGGTTTTTCAATATTTCTGAGAGATTTTCTTAATATTTTTTTCTTTAAGAACCTTCTCCTAATAATAACAAATACAACAAAAAAAGAATTAGTGAAATCGGTCCAGCCATTCACGCGTGATGCCGTGACCAAGGAAAACGGGTTTCATTTTTATATATATAGATAGATAACACTTTAGAGACAGCTTAACGTCGTTTTTGTCCTTTTTATATCGAATCGTTGACAAACCTACATGAATGTAGAAATAACGAAGTAGTCCACCTAGAGCACCCGTCCGAATAGCACCTGCGCGAAGAGCACCCAGCCTAGTCCACGAAGAGCACCTATCCATTTTTTTGCAGGTGCTTTTCTTCGAGCGTAAGCAGCTTGAGACATATCTATCAGTATGCCGCATGCATGTGGAAAGGATTTGTATCTTGTTTTGATTATTTTCACGAGTTGAATAGAAAATGTTTACAGGTCACAGGGCGCATAGAAGTATGGTTTTTGTTTGGTTATTTTTTATGTAAAATGCAAACCTATGGCTATGTAATTAATACGTATTATGTAATACAGCATTTTAAATTAATAGCATCCAAATTTCAAGACAAGAATAAAGGGTTTTCTTAAGAAGCGCCAAAGAGCGTTTCTTAGTAAGATTATCTAGCCTCAGACTGATACGAGTAAGTAATTTAAATCTAAATTAAATTTCTAGGTAATGTCCAATAACACTTTTCTTATTGTTTCTCTTATGACTATTATTTTTATTTAAATAAAGGACTTATAACATTAATCAAAAAAGACGCTAATTAAAATTGTAATAGATAAAGTATCGTAACTTTTTAAATCAAGGTCCGGGTCTAGAGAGCGAAGCTGTGAAAGTACTAGGGAACCAATCAATCATGTCTTATTGGGGTTCATTGCGGCGGAAATAAATTGGAACTCCACTCGTTGCCGGCGAGTGAACGACCGAACCAAGGAGGGTGGGTTTCTACAGGGACAAACTTGTAAATCTGGCATGGTATTGGCCTAGTCTACCAGAAATGTAGGGTTACTAGCTGCGCCCCGTAGTTTCACCCTCGTTTTCCGGGATAAAAAGTAGCCTAAGTGTTAATCCAGACCATGAACGACCTACATTCCAAATTCCATATAAATCCGTTCAGCCGTTTATTCGTGAAAGAGTAAGAACAGAAAAATTTTAATATGTAAATGACAAAATGTATGGAACAGCTGTTTTTTTTTGCGATTTCCGGGTTGGTCCCATAGTAAAAGGTGTTCGTGATGATGAGCATTTCTCAGTTTATCATTATAATCCTACTATCCTACTAATATTTTAAACGCGACAGTGTATGAGTATGTTTGTTGCTCTTTCACGCAAAAATGGCTGAATGGATTTACATGAAATTTGAAATGAAGGTTGTTCATGGTCTTTATTAATACATAGGCTACTTTTTATCCCAGAAAAAGCGGGTGAAACCGCTAGTCCTGTATAATTATAGGTACTGTTAGATTTATGAACAACAGTGATGATGTTGTTTGTTAAATTTTATGAACAACAATGAAATTAGGAAACATGAGTCTTGAGGAAACATCAGCCATAAATTCGAGTTAATTCAGAAAAACAACTGTAATTTCTTGAGGATCGTGCGTGGCGTGGGGTGAGATAAGGACGCATTGCAATAAGTAAGATATCAGACGTATCTACAAATTCAGGATTCACTAAAAGATTCAATAAGGTAAACAATTAAAAAGAAAAAATCACGATTTTGTTTTATTTTTTTCATTTGTTATTAATTTTGTTTTCCCGTAATTTCTTCATTACAGATATCGTGAAATGCTATTATTTAAAGGCTTTGTTACTGTTAGCTCTACTAAAATTGACTTTGTGGGAAACAACCTTATCTTTCCTTATTTTCCACATTCTGAAATTAATATTAAAGGGTCCGTTGACAAGTTAAGGGTTGAGTAATTTGGTTTGAATATCGTCGCAATATTCAAGAATTAGCTTGTCTGTACTTGTTATTAGATTGTAACATTATTTCATTGTATGTTTGAATATTTGAACATAATAATGTAGAAAACATTGAATATTAAACATTATGAATTTGTTTTTACATTTTATACACACTTTGCTCTGGAATTATCAAATCGAAACTGTAAATAAATGTATAGGTTTGTCGGTGAGTTTTTGGTGTCCGAAATAGTTATCGTATCCTAGTTTACATATATTTCTTGCAACTTTAGGGTGGATAGAGCAGAAATGGTTCAGATCTACCGTATCGGAAGGCCTATCAGGGATAATGACATAGTTTGCAGATCGGCAGCATATTAAAACGTCTATACAGGTTATAAGGAAAGGATATGCTAAGGCGAACAGGACTGATAGTGCAGTTTATTAGGAACAATTTTTATTTTGGGACTAACCCGGAATGACAACGACCAAATAAAAAAAACGGCAAAAATTGATTCTTTTTCGCGAATTCCGAGTTGGTCTAATAATAAATTCATGATGATGAGTACTATGAGCTCTTTTTGGCTTAGCATACGCTTTCCTTATAACCTTGTAAGGTATGGCCCCCTATTTCTACCTTAATACATACCAAGCTCTAAAATGTTAGCCAGACCCTATAATAAACAAGGGTTATTTGTTTAAAGGTCACGCGAACTCAGCAATAAATCCGATAGTGTACTGCCTGATGACGAGGAACTTCCAGAGGTCTGCGAGGAAGCTGCTCTGCGGACGAGCGGTGTGCAAGCAGACATTCACGGTAAGAGACAGAAAGATAAACTCTTTATTGTTTGCAACAGAAATTACAGACAAAAGAATCATAAAGCTTCAAACTAGCGCAACTGGCTAAGAGTGATTTCTTAGAAGAGCAATCTTTCCTTCCTTTTTATAATTAAGAGCATCTTAGGATGTCTGTGAGCCTGGCACATCAATGTTCAGATTAACAGTCAATTAGAGTTCTATTAGCATGTGGCCGAGTTCTATAGTTCCTTTTCTTTTCATAAATAATTGTGACGTATTTCTTGAAAAAAAATTAGTTGTAATTTATAAAATAATTTATCCTTAGCTGTAAACCTTAGTTGTCTCTCTTGCAGTTGTCTTGCTCGTACATTTTCCTGATGTTAGAGATTAAATCACTGTGCATGAATTTTGGAAAAACGTGCAAATCTACATACAAGTGCTTCACGTCCTCTTTCATAGTTATGTTGCGTAAAAACGACCGACGTGAAAAAAAAGTATGATATCGTAGCGAAGATAAAGTTTCATAACTATAGTACTTTCTTTTATAAAACACAATTACCAAAGGTTTTTTGACGTTTTATAACCGTTTACCAATGTAGGTCTTGTATTACTAATATAATACAAGACCTACATTGGTATTTTCGTATTGTGTCATCATATTATATAATCTTGTTCTGCTTATAATTTTGTCCATTATACAATTTATCTTTCACTATCCTGAATTGAATTGAAATTGGAATGGCTACGAACTGCGCTACGTTACGTAGCATATTGCCTATGCCGTAGATGTACTACGAAGACAATATCGTAGGCGTAGACCAAACAGATACAGTAATTTATTATTGTTTCGCATATTTAAATCAGCGTAGGCATGAGCGTAGGCTTCGACGTAACCGTAGGCGATGACGTAACCACAGTGACGTCAGCGTGTGTAAGCAAAAAATTGACGTAAAAATAACTGATACAAAACTGAGCTGTGGATATAAACTTACAATAACGCTCGATGCTAATCTCCTCTCCAACGATTTGTTTCACCTTTTAACATAATGTTTTTTGTGAGTTGACAAATTATAATTTTTATTTTAAATTATTTTTTTTAGTTCATGCGTTAAAGTAGAAGACGAGAAATCATTTGTCCTATGTATACACTGCAATTACAAACACTTAACTACAACGCCACTTATCACCACCCGAGCTACAGTCAAACACCTAGTCTGCCCATAATAAATATTCTTTTAGGCTTACGATTGACCTCACATGTGATAATTATATTGTAATACGATATTTTCACATCAAAGGGCCATTTCTGAACTCCAGCATTTATCTGCTTATACAAGATGTTTTGAAACTTGTCCGTCTTAAAAAAAAATTATTAAAATGAAATTTCCGGGAGTGAAACCAAAATTGATTCAATTATAAAATTCACTTTAAATTGAATAAAAACAACTGAATTTAATACATGCTCGTACAACAAAAATAAAAGACATTTCCGAGCGTGACACGAAACTATTGCTACACTCGGCTTTCGCTCTTGCATCTTAAACGTTTATATAATAGTTTTTTTTGTCAAAAGATAGTTACTTAAATTTCAAACTCATTGTCTACATCTATCCGTTTTATAACCTTATTAAAGGTTAATTAATTAATATTTTTACAGCCATTCGCTGATCAGACACAAAAATCGCAACTCGCTGTAGAATAATCTCAGATAATGGAAACCTTTCAACCCTATTCAACTTGTTCCATTCATAATTTTCTAGAAACATTTCCACCGTAAATACTAAGTACCTACCTACTAAGCCGATAGTAATAACTTTACACTTATAATAGAATCTGGAAATGCAAAGCTTTATTGCACGCTTTGAACCCAAAAGAGAAATCGTGTTACATCGAAACAGTTCTATTTTAAATTATATTCCTATGGTGTAAGGGCTAGATTTGAATGCAGAAGTGTAAGCAAGTTCCAGCAAATGCCGTGCACGTGTATCTTTAGAGTAGAAACTTCAGTCGCTTCGTTTGAACTTCCGAGAACTAATTAAGTTCGCTCAAAGGAGGTTTTGCGTTTGGTTAAATGCTTACATGTTGAAATGTTAATTTTAGAGTAGGTATGACTGTTTTCCTAGTACTTAATTCGATAACTAAGTTTGTTTTTCTAGCTAGATGAGCAACGTTGCGCGTTGATTGTGAATTGTCCTGTCATTTAACGTCATGTAAGTCGTGGTCGAAGGCCCAGTATAAAAGTCATATATTTATAAATGTAAAAATAGTGAGACAGCTATTAAAGACAAGCGTAATGCGCTTAAGTAACTGGTTACATTTATCAAGAAAATATTAGGCTTACCTAGAACATAAAATACCTTTCTTACTTTTGATCTGGAAAAAGCCTATATCACTAGATAATTTAAGATGTGATAATCTGCGTCCCATCGATGTGAAAAGAATTAAGCTGACCTCAAAGGGCCTCACGTCGATGCCGGCCTCGATCCGTACCTTTTATCTTCGATAAATGGAACCTTTTGTTGAAATCGTTGTGTATGAAAAGGAAACAAAAAAACAAAAGAACATTACAATTTTAGGGACCAAAATTTAAATGGTCTAAGGAATGTTATAATCGTTACTGATATTACAAAATGCCAAGGCGGGTTTATTTATCACGTTGTGGAGTTTGTAACGCTTTGATGCCATAAATAAAAAAAAAAAACATAAAATGATCATAACATTTTGCATACACGATCTAGGATACAGAAAAGGACATAATAGGTCATCATCACCGCTTTTTATCATCGTTCGCCGCAACAAAAAAATATATTAATAAAATATTATTTACTAGCGACCTGCCCCGGCTTTGCACGGGTATAAAATATAGCCTATGTTACTCAGGGATAATGTAGCAATCTAATGGTGAAAGAATTTTTGAAATCGGTCTAGTAGTTTTTGTGTTTATTCAACACAAACATACAAAAATACAAATCTTTCCTCATTATAATATTATATATTATTAATTTAATATAATATATTTAGTATAGATGACTAACTTGACTCAGAGGTACAGACCGTAAATTAATAATCATATCACATTATAATAACACGTATATTTGTATTAATTATAATAATCAGATACAACTGAAACGTCTGTATTTCACGTTAATTATGAGTCAGCCGTGGAGCGCTAATTGATAGCTCCGCCGTGAAGCCGAGCCCACAACATTTAGACTCCAATTAAAACTGTTTCCACTACCCACATTATTGTTTAAATTATACGCCTGAAATGTTTGAAGCAAAACGAGCTTTTGAATTATTGTTCACAATTTTTTTTCACATCTTCTGCGCGTGTAAAGGGCCCAAACAAAATTGCGAGTAGCTCTGGGGTGATTCACACCGCAGTTCAAGGACCCGTTTTGTCTACGCATCACACAAGATCCTTACTAACTTATAAAGCCTGTTTAAAGTTAATCATTGCTTATAGTTCTCCATCTTGACTCGCTGTCCCTGGAGAACAAAATGACAATCGCCATTGTCTTGTTGTTAATGTTATGCTTTATTTGACTTGAGTGAAGCTTAATACATCTATACAATTTTTTTCATATTTTTCTTTCGTTTATTTGTAAAGTTGTAAAACAATGTAATATTCGAAGTTTTTTATATCATATAAAATTACACGAACAAAATTACCAGACCACATTGGTCAACATTTCTCGACAATTATCAAAATGATAAAATCATTTGCCATAATACTCCCGTACAAAGAAGTCTGTAAAATAGCGTAATGTATATTTTCATTTTATTCGCGAAAAATATGTCTTCGTTCTATTCGACTATGTTCGGTTGATACACATCGTTTATTTAATAATGAACGGCGAAAATGCTATTTCCTCTGTCACAATTATTATTATAATAATTACGCTAGAGAGTGATAGCACCATACAACATTATCTTTGTGCTCCTTGGCACGTGGCAATGTTTTCATTACCATTATTTTCATTAATTGAGTAGGTAATCATAGAATAAAATTATAAGGCAATGTTGCAATATTTATCCGCGCTTGGACAAACTGAGAATAAAAGGATAAGAGACAGTAAAAATATTGACGCTGATTAATTTTTGCGTATTATCTTATTTTGTTTTGTTATTTAATTGCTAATGTTATTAATCATCTACTAAGACGAAAAGAATACTTAAAAAAATAACTTTAATCTGAATTATCTTACTCTTAATAATGTCCAGTGATTCAGAAGCAAATAACAAAATTCGGTTTTTGAATTTTCCAGGAAAGTTGACTTTTTGCAATTGTCATTTTGTTCTCCGGGGACAGCGTTGTTTTCGCACGTAAACTTGCTAGTGCATTTTAAACTGTGACTAACTTTAAGCAGGCTTTATAAATTAGGCCCCTAAACCTACACGAAACATTGTTGCACTACGTACGAGTACGTTTCATTTTATCTCACTGTTTCACGTTTTGTTGGTTGACCTACGTGTGGTTCAGTCCGACACAGAATCTATGTAGAAAAAAAGAAAATGCTGTTTAACACTCCGTACGAAGTTAACGTACAAAGTTTACCGAGTCACTTCTCTCAGCTCAATCTTTAATCATTCCACTGCTGGGATACAAGGTCTATCTTCGAAGAATGAATAGGCTGTCTTCCACCACGCTGGCCAAGTGCGGGTTGGTGCACATAAGCCATTGAATTTCTTCTTCGGACGGATGCAGGTATCTTCACGATGTTTTCCTTCATCGGAAAACCAGTGGTATGTAAGTTTTATATGAGTTCCAGAAAACTCATAACCGGGTCAATTAGTAATGAAATGAAATAAGAGTTCGAAATGTAAGATATCAATCTTAGTGCAGAGAAATGTGGAATAATGCAGCTATACTGTATTAGAGTATCAAATAACTGTATTAATATTCACACACCAAACAAGCGGCGGATTAATAAGTCGAACCGAAATCAAATGTCAATATTGACTCTTCATATTGGCTAGCAGTTAGAAATAATTACGAGAGCGTTATATAGGTGTATAGATAGATAAACTCTTTACTGTTCGCGCCACAAATAAAGAAGAAATTTTATTTATGAAAAAGGATTTAGAATAAATCAATATTTTTATTCAATCTTGTTGCTAGGAAATTAAGGAAAACCTTTTTTCCATGTTTGTATGTCCCTTTTTTAAATGTTTAGTCTTTGAAGATCAAGGTGAATAAGTAATTTCTACTCGTAGGTCTGTGTGTTCCATCTTTGACTGCAGCGGCACTTACCAAGCAAGCAAGTTAATGTCTAAACTAAAAGAAATAAAAAAACAAAATCACCGCTAACTCTTTTCCTTAAAGAATAAAACCAAAGTTCCTTTGCCTAAAGAATGCCTAAAATGCCTAATGTACCTCTACATGATTTTAGAAATGCCCTATTTTCCCCATTTCCTTAATTTCGACATAATCACTGCTTCTTTTGTTACAGTGGCGCTGTACACAAAAGCCCGAAGGATCGTCAAGCGACTATGAACTCTACCACGAGCCTCACAAAAGGTGTTATTTGCAGGTGATCAATCATTATTATGTTGTAATTATGTCTGCGATTCGTTTGGTAGGGTAGGTGTAGACAGGCGGTGGACCTGGGCCGGTCGGACCGTGATTAGCTAAAAAAACTTTTTTTTTTTCGATGTTAAGTTTTGTGTTTGACCGCCATCTAGCCTGATGGTGAGCAATGCGTAGAGTAGCGTAGCGGGCGTATGCGTAGCGGGATAAGCTGCGGTTAAACGCTGCGCTGCTTGGACGGAAACGAATTTGAGTAATTTCATAGTCTCGCTGTCATATTTAATTTTGTGTGCTTTATCTTTTTTAAGGACAAAAAAATACAAAAGATCGGTCAAATGAAGGATAGAAAGTCGGTCTTTGTTTTTAACTATTATTTATTTTCACTATTTCTATATTAATAGCAAAAGTCTCCGTACGTAACCTTCAGATTGTCTACACTAGCGTTACTTGTTACCAAACTATAACAACGAAAACATTGTTTTGACAGGTACGAGTATGACAATGATTGTGTTATGAACAGAAAAGTCCTTAGAAAGCTTGTCTCCGATATCTTCCTATTCTTCAATTGTATTATAAATTTATAATACGTTATTTTTATTTTATATCCAAACTAGCTGACTCGACAGACGTTGTCCTGTCTTAACGATGACTATATATTTCGAATTGGTAAAAAAAGCCATTGCGTCAATTCTATGCCAAATGTCAAAAGTTACATTAAAAAAGTTTACATTATCCAAAGCGCTATATGGTTTAAGTATTTTTAAATTTTCTAATTTTTCATGTTTTTTTACTATAAATTGAGATGTGAGCTATCCTATCTCCTAAGTTAGATCGAACTGCACACGGTGTGCAAATTTGATTGAAATCGGTTAAGTAGTTTAGGAGTCTATAGCGGACAAACAACGTGACACGTACTTTATATATATTAAGAAGAAGATATCCATTATATCCGTTTTTGAACCGCAATCTGAATTCCGTTTAAAATGAATAGGTACCGTAATTGAATTCCGGTGGAACGCAGACCGCGTCCCGCTGCAGTGTGGACTGTCCCTTACACTGATTGTACGGACGTACGGCTCTGTTTGAACAATATATTAACCCTAATTCGTTCGACCTCTGGCTCTTTCATCATTATTAGCTAATGTCAGTTGACGAGGAGCGAGGGTTGCGGAATTTTTCCGGATTATTAATTTCATGACAGGTTTTATTGGACGCTAATTAAATTAATCAGTCCAGCCTGTTTGAGAGTATTTACGTTCTGTTTTATGGTAATTATTGGGCTATGTCGATTTTGAGATCGGAATCTGATTATGAAAATAATATTTGGACGGAAATTAACTGTGATTATTAAAAGCGATTCACATACTGGTTTTGGTAGTTGCAGCAATATTTTTACTAAAACCTAAATGTTTTGTTCAAAAACTTCCCTTTGCTAAAACTGGCCTGGCTTTTATTTCACGTTAAACAACGACGTTGCATACTGTATTTATTCCACAGATGAACGCAATGCGGCACAACGGTCACGCGTGCGGCTCCCAAGTGCCGCGCGGCATCGAGGTGCGGCAAACGACGCAGCTGAGCCACGTGACGCGCTCGTCGCGCCGCACCGCGCCGGCACACGCGCTCTCCGCTGACATGCTGCAGCGACACGGACACATTGACTTTCGACGTTAAAAGAAAAGTAATAGAGTGTATTATTGAGTGAATGCGATCTTTCGTGCGTTTGTAAGGTCCCGCGGCAGTGAAACGCGGAATACAGCTGTGTCATTACAGGAATCCGTAACCGTGACATATACGCGTGTCAGTATCAGTAGTATGGAAGGTGTTCATTATCCACATTTAGCGTAACAAGTCCGTGGTGCTGTTACGCAGTCAGGTTCGATGGAATGTTGCAGGTCTAGATGGATTTTAAGATATTGCCACATGTGATATGTTTGTCACGCCGCGTAGCGCACACGTTCCCCACTGACTTTTTGATGTTGTAGCGACATGAACAAGAACATTTAACTTTAGAACTTAAAATCTGTGTCATATGGTGTGTTATCCCGTAATAATGTATCTAGAATTTGTGTGATTAAAAATAATGTTATAAATCATAAATAATTGTACATGCAAATACTGTGTCCTAAAACAATACCTATCTAAAAAGAACTTGTAATGTATACGATAGTAATTAATAATGTTTTATCATTTCTTTATACCACAGTAAATAAGTGTGAAATAAGTAAGTCATAATTTTCGCCATGTTTGTTGTTTATAAATAATAAATATTACATAATACGATAAAATAATGTTGTTACAGTATAATATAATATATAATACAATTTTAATAATCACTGAAATGCAAATACTCGAATATTTAATTTGAAAGTTCCCAACTCGTTTGAGATATTAAATGAGTCAAGGCAATCTGTTAACTTGTTTCGGAGTAATTAATTTATTTGAAAGTTTCTTTGTCAACAATTATCTTTTTACAACTTAAACCATTTGATAAATAGATTTACTCAATTGTATGAGAAAATAAAATAGGTAACAAGAAAAAATTCGAAAGAAATCCGACAAAATTTTATAAAACTTTTTGCTACCTCGTTACTCTTGTTGATTTGATTTCGTAAGGTCCACTACATTTTTGAGAAGATCAGACAACGAGTACCACAATGATGATAATTTTCTTCAAAAATCTGACCAAATTTCTACATTTATTATAATATTATTTGTTTTTGTACTGTATAAAGAGTAGCTTTAATATAATTTTTGTAACGAAAGTGATACTAATTTAGTCAAAAATAAAGAGTAAAAAATATTTAGACGTTTTATTGGACCTTTTATTGTTTGAATATTTGGACGACCTGTTTGGCTCAGTGGTAATGTATCCGCCTTATAGCCAGAGATCCCGGGCTCAATTCCCGGCCGGGCAGATGCTTGTAGGATGAATTTAAATATCTGTTCTGGGTCTGGGTGTTAGTTGTCTTTGTTTTTGTGTGTGTTCCATGGCATCTCCGACACAGGGTATCCTAGTGGGGAGCTATGAGTGAAACATTTACGTTTACGTTTTATTAATGAAGCGTTCTACACGAAGCCTTCAGATCAGACAAACACCTATTTCGTCATTAAACGAGACTTAATTTATTTATGATAATTCAGACGATCAAAAAAAGCTTTAGTTACTCGTATCTGACTATACGCTTCTGAATATTGGAGATATATTGATTGATTAAATATTTAAGGTAATCCTAATAAGCGGCAAGATATAATACCCCGACTGACGACATATCAACGCCCGGCCTACACGCTGCTAGCAGAAACAAAAATATGAAGAAATGGATTCCAACACAAATGAAATAAAACCCACAGATAGATGACAAGAAGTCATAAAAAGGGCCCATGCTTAAGATTGATCGAGCGTAATATTACGAATAGTGTTCCAAGTTACATAAAACAAAAACAGTTACATAAGTTTTAATCCTTATTTTCTTCAAATTCAAGAACATAAAAGAAATGGCACTGAAAATTTCAGCTCACACGCTTAGCAAAAAAAGTCCTTTGATTAAATCAATTTAATTTAATATGAAAGCATTACTATAAACTAATCTAATCTAAAAAGGCCAAGTAAGAACGTATATTCCAGCGTAGCTGCCGACTTCTCCAGAGATTTTCAATTTCATAAACTAAATTACACGGAAGGAGTCTAGAAAATGTCGGTTGCCTGGAAAATATTCTATAAACCGACTTGAGATAAAATACTAAGTGACAATCCCCGGTGTCTATTGCGAAGGACAGTTTAGTATAATCGTTTATGGTTTATAAGTTTACAATTATAATACTTTACATAGTAGGGTACGATTTTTACGGAGTATTATGGAACACATATGGTGTTTAACAGCTATTCAATTTTCTATAACTTGGTTACTAACGTCTTCTTACAGAAGACTGACGCCGGGGTTAGCCACTTGGCCTATACCTACAAATAAGCTTATTTATAGCAAATAGTGATAAATAAATACAAATTAATGTAATGAAATTTACAGTAAATATGTAGGTAGAGTTCGTCTGGTCTAATACTGAACGCCTCTCTAGTTAGAATGTGTTTACGCTTGGATGCAAAGTAGGTATTTTATTAATTTTATTTCCGGGTTTTATTAGAATAACATCCTTGTAAATTAATAATACTTAATTACACCTGTCGACTTTCTCTGAGAAGGTGTATAAAATTCAAAAATAAAAGGCTTTCATGACCAAACAATTAAAAAAGGAGGAGATGAAATTGACCTTAGGCTTGAAGACAACCAGATTGTCAATTTCGAAGCCAGTTTCGAACATTGGTGAAATCAGGCGAGATTGGGTCTTTACTTATTATTTTTGTATTTTGATTTTCGAAGGTTTCAGAAGCCCGAAAAGAGATAACCAACAATTTTATTAATTTCAAAGTTCAAACGATTCACTATCCAATTAGTCTAATACTCAGTTGAAAATGAACCTACACAAGTTTTGTCTTTTATTCAGGGCAATTCGTCTGAGTTATTGTTACGAAATAAAACATTACCAGCAAGTAGGTACCATTTTCAAAGGATTTTTCGCCTGTTGTGTGTATTTAGGGTAGTTCTGGCAAAAATTGTTTGGAAAGAATATCGAGGACTGGATAATCAAGGACAAACTTCCTTTTATTTTCATTCTAAAGGGCGTACAACCTAATTGGATTAACTGCCCACAATTTTATCCGATTATACAAGTTTTTGTTTCAGATTTTTTATCAGCCGAGGGTAGAAATTTTCAATCCATATAAGACAATATAGGTAATTAATTTATGTAGGTTGCTATGTTAATTTATTGATTATTCGCTTAGCCAACCTACATAACATAGGTACGTCTACTATTGACATACAGAACTAGCCTCGTGGACGACCGGAGACCCAAGTTGATAATGAAGAATTAAAGACTATTGTGGAAGCGGATCCATCGCAAACCACGTCAGAGCTAGCTGCAGGCTTCAGAATATTTCTTTCACCAAAATTAAGCTGGTCCTATAGACTTTCACTCAATTTAAGCATTTATGTTTTTCGCTTAACATCACTGACAATTGCTTTTCATACACCAGTGTATGTAGAAATATAAGAACGATAAAAGACCAAACAATATGGTAAGTATTACAAGTGCATAGGTACATCGTATTCCGAGGAGTCCGTCGAGTGAAGTATGCAAGATTATAAGGAAAGGGTATACTTAGCCGAAAAGGGCTCATAACTGATTTATTTTTCGCAAATTTCGGGTCGCTGCCATTGTAAAAGTTGTTCATATTTATGAGTACTACGAGCTCCTTTAGGCTTAGAATATCCTTTTCTTGCAATCTTGTATTTAAAAAAAGCCCAGTACAAAAATACCGAAAATAGCCCAAGAATCTTAACTTGCCGCTTAATTAGTATTCCTTCCTCCTACAAATGATTAAATTACGCTTCAAAAGTGTTCCAAAGAACTCTTCAAAGACCCTCGGATATGACATTACGTGTTTGTAAGCAAATTTTTGGGACCTTTTACTACATTTCTGAATAATAAGAAGGAAAGTTATTTATTTTATTGAGTGTTTTAACGAAATAAGTAGGTACCATTTTTATACTCTAATGGTATAATTTATAATAATATATTTGCACACAAAACAAATTACAATTCTTAAAATTTAAACTAGTATAGTACATAATTATAATCTAGATTGCAATCCAACTTTTGTGTAGTATTAAAAACAATGATACGTACTAGCGACGTTGAGGTTATCTACCCATTAGTTAGATTATTATAAAATTGAAGAATGAAAAATTAAGTGGCAGATATGAAGAAAACGCACACCCACGAACGTACCCGTGGGCTCGACCGTAGGTGCACGCCTTCCCCAACCTCATCAATCAAAGGTAGTGCTTGGGACAGTCAGACTCGTACCGGAAGTAGAGTCTGAACTGATGTGTTTCGGATACAAAATATCCTTTACAGTTCGAATGTAAGACAAGAATTTTCTCGAAAATATGTCAATGTTTCCTTTTCCAAGAATCTCATTATACTGGCGTGCCATCCTTACCTATATCATAATAACTATGAAATTGTATGAAAGTGCCTCAAATTAATCATGTTGAGGAGTTTTTGGTTCACATCTACGAGTATCATCTTTGTCAACCTTTAATCCTCCCACTGCTGGGATACAGGTCTACTCTCGAAGAGTGATTAGGCCAGATTCCACTACGCTGGCCAAGCGTGGGTTGGTGGATTCACATAAGCTATTGAATTTCATCTCCGCACGACTATGCAGGTTTCTTCACGATGTTTTCCTTTACCGAAAAGCCAGTAGTATATTATACGTGCGTACATAAGTTCTAAAGGACTCATTTGTACGAGTCGGGGTCTGAACCCGCCACCTCAGTGAGTATCACATCACATCTATGAGTTGTAATAAAAAAGTAATAATTTCCAAACAAAAATGTTCCTTCGTTCACGTAGAATTTAAAAACATTTCATAACATTCATATTTGTAAAACGGAACGTTAAGTCGGCGCCTGGGGATATAAAAGCTGGATCATTTCTCGCACAAATAATTTCTTTTTCTATTCAACACAGGAATACAGCCAGCGTTCTTAGTACCTCACCACAGTCATAGACGATGACTACTGTTTAGTTTTTAGCTTTAGCTTAGTTTATTGTAAACTAGCGACCTGCCCCGGCTTCGCACGGGTATGAAATAAAGTCTATGTTACTCGTTAATAATGTAGTTTTATATTGGTGACAGAATTTTAAAAATCAAACCAGTAGTATTTGAGTTTATTCGTTACAAAAATCCAAATCCTTTATAATATTAGTGTAGATAATTTAACCGGTTAGTTAAGTTTCATAAAATAAATCAATACGAGTATTACTTTGTATTTGGAACTCAATATCACTGAAAATGTGAGACATTAATTTCCTTTCCACTTGCTACACATTTCTTTCAGAATTGAAGTACTTCGTCTATATATTATAGTCTAGGATGTCACGTAACTAATACTTACGTAACTCTACGTTTCTTCATTAATTGTCCTCTCACGTTTGTACTCGTTTGGATAGAATTTTCTGATATTTAGGTCATGTTTTTCCAATTATAGACTTACTCGTACCTAAATATTTCCTACATTATTTGGAAACATTTTTGGTTTGTTAATCATCACTAATACATACTAATATTGTAATTTTCATAGTGTGTAAAACCAGAGCAAAGGGTTTTATACATATAACTAAATACCGATCCCAAAACTAACTATATGTAGGTATAAACGCATTTCTATGAATTGTAGTACGTAAGTAGTTTATACCTTGGTTTAATTTTGGTATCTACAAGTTTAAAGTAGAAAAAAACAAACAGAAAATCATGAGTAAACTGCAGGTAAGAATACTAGACAAAATTTATTGAAAAGGCTCAATGAACAGACCAAAGTTTCTAAGAAAACTCTATTCTAAATTACAACACGCGTGGTAATGGCAAACCAAAAAAAACTGTTTTTTCTTTCAAAAAACTTGATGGAAAAATACAAAATCCAGAGTACCAAACCATTCCGACTACTCCATGTTTATTAATAAGGTAGTATCTATTTTTTTTGTTTTAACGGGACTGTTTACCTAAATACCACTCTTATCGTCTAACTTCTCCGATATTCGATTCTGGCTTCATGCAATTTGAAATGGGCCAATCTGGGGTTTTCTTAAGCCCGAGTTCACGTCCAGCCTTCAATTTTCGAACTTCATGACTTTGAAACGGGATAAGTGAACTGCATTGTGTTTGAGAAACTGGCCGAGTGACGACCACCTGAAGTTCGCTCTTCTAACTGACAAACTTTGTAGGCGCAGCTACCGAAATTGTATCCACTATATAACACAGGGTTGTAAAGTAAAGGTATGCTAAGGCCAAAAAAAAACTCATAATTCTTATCATTATGAACATTTTTTACTTTGGGATCAACCAGGAATTCGTAAAAAAAATCAGCTGTTTCATAGAAAAAATGTCAATGACTATCGACAAAATGTATGGAACAGAAGATTTTTTTCTCAAATTCTAGGTTGGTCCCATAGTAAAAGTTGTTTATTCCTTTTGCGGCTTAGGACACCCTTAAACTTATAACCCTGTAGAAAGAGGCTACCTTCTCGACATTTAAAATTTGCTAATAGACCTGCTACCCTACTAACTAGGTAGTAAGTAGGGTAGTGTACCTTGTCTGATAAACCTACATACCCACCTACGCCTATTAACCTAAACCTCCGTGTAAATGGAGTTAGCTACACGAACAGAGATGTGACTCGTGTAGCTAATACCGTTCGCTATATAGTCGCATCCTCTCGCTGTACCCTTCTTAATTACTGTAGTAATTGAGCCCATTTATTTCATCACCAGGGCACAGAGTAGATAATAGTTACTTCGTAACCGGAGCGGAAACATTGAGAGCACAGAATTCAGGCTTCATTTGTAAGCGCAACGCACACATTGATCGACTGCCCCTTCGAACGCTATCGAAACGGCAATATTACAGTTTGTTTTCATTCTAACAATTATACGAATATTTAGTATACTTTTAGGAAAACAAATCAATGTTTAAAAAAACATTTTATGAATGGAAAATACTCGTAATTGACACTACACATTTTAACATATTAATTTAGGTCGAGTTTTGAATTTAAATTGCTCTCCTGTAAAAAAAGCCATCTGAAATTTCGATACCTACTGCTCGTAGGGGCACGATATCGTTCACGGACACGAGCCTCAAATGATTACTATGCACTCGCGCGGGCGTTTGATCCGAGACTTGTGTTCGTGATAGGTCTATGTGTGCGCGTTGCTCACGCTTACTATGAAGTTCAACTTCTGTATTACTGAATGGTTTGTTACCAGGGCTCGTACTATAGACTTTTAGTGCGACCCTGAATTTAATCACGTTAGTTTTTGTTCCGCTTTTTGTTTAGCCGAAAGAGTGAGACGAAAGCTAGAGCGATGCCGACTGGTAGGCTCGCGTAAAGAACTCACGAAAAGAACCCGGAAAGAAGAAAGAAACTTAGAGAATCGAGAAAGAGACGGCTGCAAATAAATACAAGGATAGTACTGCTCGTGTCATATAGGTTCCTTGAAGCATTGGATCGAGTAGTTGCACCAGTAGCTTTTTTTGGCTTACTAGCTGACCCGACAGACGTTATCCTGTTGTCCTATGTCTTAATTTTCTAATGTTACACTCAATTTTTTTGATATTTTCATTCAAGAAAACCTTCTCCTGACAATAATCAACACAACGAAAAATGAATTAGCGGAATTGTACTATCCGTTCACGCGTGATGCGATGACCGAGGGAAATGGAGATTCATTTTTAGAAATATAACTAGCAACCCGCCCCGGCTTCGCCCGGGTGCAATGCTCATACTAACCTATGTAAATACTACAGAATTTACTTATAAAAAACGTTTACAGCTTTTTTGTGATTAGACAATACAAACATATTTTGTTCAGAGAAAAAAATTCTTCTAATTTTATTTTTCCTTGTAAACAATACATGCCTTTCGATTCGTCCTTGAATTTCAATGCCAAGCAATGTTCACACACTACTGACATGGAACCTATTGATACTATACGATCGTATCTGTAAGGAATCGAAGGATTGTAATTCATGGCAGAATTTTCTTTATTTAACCATCTGTGGCTGTTCGGTTGTCCGTTTTGTTCGGCGTTGCTATGTGTCTGTGCGATCGATTCTCTCGCTCTCTGTTTTCGACGTCTATCCCTATTTTGGCTGAGTTGAGCCTCACGCTCTGCAGAACATTCTCTGGCTCTCTGCACTCTATGTCTATCCTGAACCTGGCTACGGCGAGCCTCGCGCTCTACTGAGGATTCTCTGTCTCTCTCAGCTCTATATCTATCCCGGAGTTGGCTGAGGCGAGCCTCATGCTCCGTTGATGATTCTTCAACTCATGCTGAACGTGCTCTTTCCCGCTTTAATACAATTACTAATTTTCCATTAATAATAATTTCCACAAGAGATTTAATCAAGTACTGTAATAAAATGCACACAAGCTATAATAAATGTTTTAACATCAAGTAACACACAAAAAAACTCTAATCTTCACCACTCGCTTCACCAAAACAAACAACCCCCCCCCATGAGGGGTCACGGTACAAAATAACGAGGCAGGCACAGTTTTTCTCATAACATGCTACTTACACGGCGATTATGTTCTTTTAATCTCATTTCCTCCTGTTGTAATGATGTTTTTTATTCCTCTGAATATGGCTTTTATTATTGTTGATATGAAGAGGTAGGCCAGCTCGAAGAGTGTGAGGATGGAGCCGCCGAAGCAGAGGGAAAACACGCCTCCGTATGTAGCTGTAATTGGAACACGAGGCATTTAAATGTGGCATTGTTTTTAGGAGGGATGTGAAATGAGTTTGGCTTATGACTAACAAGTAAAAATTTAAAATATACTGCAATCAGAAATAAAAAAACAAGTTAAAAAAACAAGTCTATTGGTTTTGTCGTCACGTTACTTTATGCATTAAATGCCTTACTTTTAAAGATTTCTTTAAGTTTAAGACACTGCTTGAAAATCTCCATCTTGTCTATACACATGTCAGCGAGATGTTGTCAGATTATTTTAAACAGTGACTATCTTTATAAAGTAAGACCCTATGTCTTTGTAATAAATACATTTTGTCAAATAAATAAAAAAACACAACAGATCCAAAACTAAGTTACCGATAAAATAGTTAACGTCAATGAGTAGCATCAGCTTGTAGCAGTTGCAGTTTGATTTCCCAAAATATACTTGCAGGGCGGCCAGCTCGCTTACGTTGAACTTTTGGCTGAAAATAAAAATAAAAATAGGGCTTTAAAGATTATTACAGTTAATTAACCTTTAAGTTCTGACGTGCCATTTTTGTAACATAAAGACTGACGTGCCGTCTTACAGGCCTCCAACTTCAAATATTGATAGAGATCTTGAATATTAGTTTTTAGTATTATTTTTAAAGCAGATCTATTTAATAAGGTCTCGTCTATGTAATAAAAATTAAAATACTTCAATACATTGATCATTTGAACTGTTAATAAAATTTATTAAGCAGTATCTGACTTTCTGAAACATATTACAATGAGAATACTTATTAAAATTAATTAAATAAAACTTTTTACTAGAGTGAAATAAGTAATCAGTTGTATAAAGTAAACGAAATAACCATTGGGGTCTTACAAAAAAGTTTCATGCCAAAAAGTTTGGTGAAATTTAGGCACAATCTTAGTACATTATCTGAGAGCATATCGTGAAAAAACAGCTGTTTTATACATTTCGAGTATCGTTAACATATTTCTTTGGAACGGCTGATTTTATTTTCACGTTTTCAGGGTTCATGTACACTTTCTAGTTTATTAAACCCTTTTCCTTATAATTCTGTTCTCTTATAATTCGTTGCGTCAGCGTATTAAATAACTAAATGAAATCAAGATGTAATCATTTTCAGAATACGTCTGTTCATACGTACGGACGTGCGATAATTTCCGGCGCGCCAGACTGCCACGTGTGAAATTAGAACGCTTTTGAAACCTCGGATTGAATTTATTTTACCTTTTGTTGATATTACAATAATATTATTTTTACACCCCCGACGCAAAATGAGAGGTGTTATAAGTTTGACTGTTGTGTTTGTGTCTTTCTGTGGTATCGTAGTTCTTAAACGAATCAACCTATTTGGATGCATTTTTTTGAAAGCAAGTTTTCTAGCTGTGGTTCTTAGATGTGTTCAAAGACGGTTAAGCCGTTTCAACGTTAGGTTTTTTTTACTTGATAGTTATATTATAGTGTGTATTTCTTTATCTATGTGGGTTAGTTATGTGTTTGGCCTCAACAAATTAGAAAAAATAAAACTTTTGCTAAACTCACGCGAGTTTCTGCTAGTGCCCTAATAAACCTAACTATATAATAGATAACCTATTTTCGTTTCCATAATTATATAACAAAGGTTTAAAAAACCTTGAACCAGTCTACAACTTACTTAATATTTGGTTTATCCTGTCCGAGTCCAGCAAATAAAATAGACTCGATAGTTTTGAAATTGGTTCAAATAATTCGTGGAAAGCTTTGAAAGTTTGCAGTCATTAGTTTAGATAAGTTTGTGTTATTGAGGAATAATATCTTGTCATGTACAATGGGATTTATTTAGCATGCCCGTCCATGGAATTGAGTAACAGTAATTGGCATTGTTGCTAAGATGAAAGTATCCACTGAGATGGTCTTTAAGCAGTCGATGCAGGGCCATCGACGACAAAGTTGATTTCAACATTTTTCATTTCAAAAGGAGACGACTTTCAATTTGTTTATATATTTTTTTTGTACAGATACATAGCATGCGGTAAGGCGACATGTAGCTGAAAACGTCCAGTCACTAGTGATTGTCACCCCGTGGCTCACTCCGCCAGGTTTTATAATCTATAGCCACATTTAACCTACTACTGGTTATGGGCTAGAGTATGAAAATTCAAACGACGGTACTATTATTATGACTCACTATTATACGAAGATAAAAATTATTTCTTACGTAAAGTAATAATAAAGGAATACGTAATAGAAAGTACTTTTCGGTACTAAGGAGGTACTCTGTTTTTGAAGTAGTTTGGTTCGAGAAATGTCATTATTTCACGACTACGAGAACCTAAACAAATAAATAAAATATTCCAGATAAAGAAAAAGACTTACTTGAAATCTTAAAACACAGAAATAGAATAAAAGAAGCCTGGGTTGATATAGGATAAGTTCTCTATTGAAATTCAGCCTTAGTCCGCCGAACGGTTCAGGTAGACAAGTGACCCAGCACGTACTCGTAACTGTAACTTTAATCGAATTTGAGATATTCTAATTTAGGACTGATTATTAATGATACAAAATAAATAAAAAGCTTGTAAAAATAACTGTTGACATTTGTAACCTTTACTATCTCGATTCGTCCACCACGTTTCGCAGTTTCGCAGTCCAATCTTACCCTTTGCTCACTCTATAAATATCACAGACCATAATAAAAATATAGTTAAGACACTGATTTATTTACTTCTAACTATCTGTCGTATAATTAACTCTAATGTGAGAAAGATACCGTTCAATTTACAACGCAACTTTAGGTCAACTGTACCTAAATAAACTAGTACCTACCGGTTATTTGTAACCCTTTGACACGGGATACACATATAAAGTTGGCTCTCTACGCCAAGCTGTTTCACTAGCGAACTGGTGAAACGATATTATCAAGCATATTGGTAGGAAGCAGATAAGGCGTCCGCAAGACCGGAAGGGACGCTGTGAACGAGGATAGCAATATTAAACCTACAGTCGTAAGGCTATAGGTATATATTGGCACTGGCAGGACTATAGACTTTTACAGTCCAACGAAATATAATTTCTGTTTCTTTTAGACTTTTTATATCTTTAGGCGTTATCACAATTCAGTACTTACTACACGTGGCGACATTTGAAATTCTAATGTATTTTTCATAAGAACTGTTTTAGTTCAAAACAATCCTGCGACTTATACATGTAGCATTTTACCTAGCAGTGGGCGGATACAGGCTGACTAGAAAAAAATAAAAATAGATAAATAAGTATTACTTACGAAATGTTTGAAAAAAGTCCGTCGCCTCTAAAAGGCAGCAAATCAGACGCAATGCTAAACTTCTTGTCTCGACATTCTTGAAAACAAACTGGTTTGCAATCCATTTCCTTATTTGATTTGTAAACTGAAAACAAAATTAATTCAAAACATATAGCCATAAAGGTTCTTCAACGAAAGAGTTTTAGAACCTTAAAAAGGGGTAATGTATTTAATGTAAATAACAAATTATTTAATAAATGTATAAGCATTACAAAAAGGGTATTGTCTTGTATTGTTGTTATGTTATTATTAAAAGAGTATAACAAAAACACGTACATGTAAATATTATATCAAGTATTTGAACATTTCCTATGTGTTATCATATCATATCAATAGCCATCCTATACCAATATTGACCGATTAATTAATAATTCATGTATTTAATTCTATTCTAGCCACGCACCAGGAAGTTCACATTCTCTCCAACGAAACATTTCCTGTACATTATGTTTGGCGCACACTACACGACTGTGACAGTTTGGCGACCAGACGCAACGACCAAGAAATCAGTAATCAGAATATTTATTGACCTTAAACAACATTCAATGTTGCCGGTAAGGCTGTAACCAACAACTTGTATGATTTGTTCAAAGCACTGGCTACTTTAGATACTTAGATTTAGTTTTGTAAAGCTGCAGAGGTGCAACAACAGGCTACCTAGCCTGCCCACACGTGCTTGCTAATTTTTATTTATTGACGTGACTACGTCTAATAAATCGATGAACGCCGGGTGCACG
Organism: Alcis repandata; assembly: GCA_949125135.1. Lineage (NCBI taxonomy): Eukaryota > Metazoa > Arthropoda > Insecta > Lepidoptera > Geometridae > Alcis > Alcis repandata. The sequence continues at coordinate 708,983 of OX421225.1, read as the reverse complement.
CACGAAAAAGTTTCCAGTTACGCTTATTGTAACGTTGTCATTTTTAGTTAGTATTTAATCATTTCATCAATGTTTTGTTATGACGTTGTCACGTTAAACTATCGTCCGTAAACCGAATTTCAGACAACCAATTTTTTTTGCTATGACAACATGTTTAGCTCAGCGGTACCATATCCGCCTTATAAGCCCGAGGTCCCGGGTTCGATTCCCGGCCGGGCAGATGTTTCAATGATGATTTTAAATATCTGTTCTGGGTGTTAATTATCCTTGTCTTTATGTATGCCATAGCTGAGCACCCCTGACACAAGGTATCCTAGTGGGGAGCTATGAATGTGAAACGTTTATAATTTTTTAAGAAGACGCAGATGCTAACGATAGAGTTTGCTCTTGTTACAGCGATCAGTCGCAGCGGAAAATGCGCGATTGCCCTAATCGGTCTCTAACAATATTTCCGTAACCATAATATTTCTCAATCCAAATTATACCCATTCGCATTTCGTTCCTGTTTCATTATCTTGATTGAAAGTGGGATCTAAAAAGGTTTTACTAATCCTTCGACCATAATAAACTTAATTTACCTTGACAAGGGGCCGTATTTTTTGTGCAATATTATTATTATCTCGATCACCTTTTCCTTGTTACACTCGCACAGTCTCTTCTTCTTCCCATCTTAGATTACGCTGATGCCTGTTACCTTGATCTCTCTGAGGAACAGCTAGATAAACTTGAGCGCCTTCAAAATTAATGTATTAGGTTTATATTTGGTCTACGCAAATATGACCACGTATCTCATTATCGCGCAAAACTCAAGTGGCTTCCCATTCGCCTTCGGCGGAATGCTCGCATCCTCTCCCTTCTCTACAATATTTTGTTTAATCCATCTACTCCACGTTATTTAAAAGATCTCTTCGCCTTCTGGCATGCCTCTCATTCCCATACCCTTCGATCTAAAGATACCCTCTCCCTTAAGACGCCTTCCGCGCGCTGTACAACTTTTTACGGCAAATCCTTTGCTTTCCAGGTGGTTCAGCTGTGGAACGATTTGCCTGTGACAATAAGAAATGCTACATCGCTTGCATGCTTTAAAAGTCAGTTAAAAAAACATCACTGGTCGCAATTGCTATTTTCTCAGTGATTATTTATTTATTATTACTCACTAATTTTTGTTTTGTTTTTATTTATTATGTATTTTATTCTTCCCTATTAGTATTATTATATATTTAAATACTTATTATTATTTTTTTTTAATACGTTTTAGTATATATTTCGGAAATGTAGGTAGTTTTAGTATTAGAATGTACCTATTTTATTTGAATATATTTCTAAGTATTTATTATTATTATTTTTTATGTCGGTTTATATGAGTATTCTTCAATATTGCAAACCCCGTTTTTATATTTTTTTATCTATCCTCTCCATCCTAAGGTTGCCTGGAAGAGATCGCTCTTAGCGATAAGGCCGCCAGTTGTCGCACTAGTTTTAGGTGCTATAATCCTTTTGTTTGTAATTAATGGTGTGAACAATAAAGAGTTTATCTATCTATCTTGTTATTAAAGTCAAAACAGCGTTATGAAAAAATAATAAAATGATAGCGGAAAGCCTTACCTGTAACATTGTTTAGGCACCTTAAATCTTCGAATTCACAAATACGATTAGTTTTTTCTGAAAATAAAAACAAATAGTTTTAGCAAAATGGTTCGAGTTGCCCTTACTTTGATGGCACAAAGTATTACTATATTTTGTAGTCCAAAAATATTGCAAGGGAAAAAATAGGGTTGCTATTACAATATTACCAAAGAACTGTAGCAAGTACCTGCGTAGAACTAAATCGTGTTCATTGTGTGCTAACCCTACAAAATGTTTCTAATAAATCTAAATACATAAAGGAACTGGTCCTGACTGACTGCCAGACAACGCACAGCCTAGCCGCTAGTCGTAGAGATTTGAGATTTGGAGGGTGTATTTGTCTTGATAATTAATGGCGTACTAAAGAAGGAGTTATTGAAATTCAACCTGTAAAGAGTTTAAATATGATGTTAAAGTTTGGATGGAGAATCAAATTTTTTGATGCCACGGTTTTGAAATTTCACATATAGAAAGCTTGACAAAATAATGAACACGTATTTCACCATTTTTGAGAAGCGGGCAAAGCCGCGGGAAAAAACTAGTACCACATAAATCTTGTCATAATAATTGTATTAATACTTCCTGTAATATCAAAGTGACATTCCAGCTACGTTGATTAAAATAACTTATTGAAATTCCTTTAAATTATTATTATTAAATTCCTATTAATTATTCCTATTAATTCCTATTCGTATTAAATTACATCCACTTATATTTATAGATCTGTACACCATTCAGAGCAAGATTACATCAGTAAGGGATGACGACATAATTAGAGAGGATAAACGCTGATAAATAATGTTTACCCGAAGGCTTAGATAAACTCATAGGGAAAATTGAGCACTGGAGTACAGTGTACACTCATTTCTTGAATGGTAAAAGTTCGATATTTGTAGATTTTTTTGTTCGATGTTTTTTTTTGTTTTTTTTTTTTTTATAAGGGAAATACACAAGAAATAAATTTTAAACAATTTAAACACTTTTTTTAACATGTTGATTTTTTTACTAGATATTTTTTTATTATGAGACCAACCCGGAATTCGCGAAACAAAAATCAGCAGTTCATTAGAAAAATGTTATGAATAAATGAAAAAGGAACAGCTGATTTATTGCAATTTCCGGGTTAGTCCCATAGTAAAAGTTGTTCATATTGATGAGTACTAATTTAAACTCTTTTCGGCTTAGCATTCCCTCTTCTTATAACCCTGTAATTATATATTATAGCTTGTCAATGTACGTACGCATAAAAGTAGGAGTTCTTAGCTTCACCAAACCTATCGCAGTGCTCCGTCTTTCTCACTAGGTCTATCTGAGCCCGAAGGAAAGTTAATAATAAGTGATTCACCATGGATGAAAATAATAGTATTTAATAAATTTGAAGAAGAGGCGGATGATGAGAATTAAATATCCGCCTATCGCATCCAGACACTGTGGTTTAGGGTTTATACAGAGATATATAAGGAAAGGGTATGCAAAGCCGAAAAAGGGAATTTGGCACTCCTCATTTACAACTTTTTCCATGGGGCCGATCTAGAAATCGATAAAATAAATCAGCCTCTCCTTACTTTTATCCGTGTCTTTGACATTTTTCTATGAAACAGCTGATTTTTTTCGAAGCGAAAGACATATGTCATGATCGTAGCAAGTGGAGGGATGTAGTCTCTGCCTACCCCAATGGGAAAGAGGCGTGTTAATATGTATGTATGTGATTTCAGGGTTGGCGCCATAATAAAAATATTCATAGTGATGAATACCTACTAAATGCCTTTTTCGGCAGCAATTTTAACATACTCTTTCCATAAAAGCCTGTATAGATAGAAGAAAATTAAATTGAATTTTTAGCGTTTGCAAAAGAAGACGGTTCTTTTTTACTATTAGCTGTACCCTACCGGCGGTTTCACTCGCTGTTTTTTTTTACTATTTTTTTTTTACTTTTAAACCTTCCCTGAACTCACAAATACGTCAAGATCAAAATAAGCGAAATCGGTCCAACCATTCTCGGGTCAAGCAGACAAACGAACAGCGATTCATTGTTATACTGATATATTATATAAGAAGAAGATAATCACTATAAAATAGGTATACAAACCTCTCGGGTACTTGAAGGGTATACATCCACAGCTATCAAGATATGATTTCATTCTGCATTCCGAGTTACAGGTTTCGTAACTGTATCTGTGAAAAACATAAGAAAAAATTTAATAAAGGGTTTTAGAGCAAGGGTATTGGGTATGCTAAGCTGAAAGGGGGTCATAGTCATAATGAACAACTTTCACTATGGGACCAACCCGGGAATCTAAAATTGAAAATCAGCTGTTCCATAGAACAATGTCAATGACACTCGACTAAACGTATGGATAGGTAGCTGATATTTTTTTCTCGAGTACTGAGTTAGTCCCATAATTAAAGTGGTTCACACCGATGAGTACTATGACCCCTTTACGGCTTAGTATACCCTTTCTTTATAACCCGGTATACGTACTATTATAACGAGGTAGTTAAGTTGTATGTGATTATGCAGTATCTTATAGTCGTCACAAAATAAGAAGCCCGTTTGGACGTTTGTCATTGCGACGTAACTAGTGATGTAACCATACGACTCGGTACTCGATACTCACGATAAATCAATTCAAGTTTGTATGAGTATTTGATCGATATGATTTTGTATTGTAAAGTACATTGGATGGATTAAGGTTACGATTCGAAAATTTAACTTAAACTTAAATATTATAGGTAATATAGGTATATTGAAATGATACGAAATGGTGCGAGAGGTCAATTTGTATTTTAATTTAATATTTTTAGTCATAATAACATTAATTCAATCACAAAAAACAAGAAAAAACGAAAGTGATTGAATCTTCATTCAATAATTTTCTTCGGATGATGAGCCAAAATCGTCAGTTGAGCTATCGTCAATTCAATAATTAATTGGTTACAAGTTACAACACTAATATTTGAAAAAAGAAGACTGAGAACGTAACTGTTTTTGAGAGTTTCGTTATAATTTGACATTACATGCTACCCATAAAGTATGCTCAAAAAGCGTTCCAAGTTACATTCTACGGTCTTTCTCAAGTGTCCAAACGGGCCTCTTATTTTGTGGCGACTATACTAATCTCATATCATACATATATAACATGTTTGGATGTTTGTTGCTAAATCACGCAAAAACAGCTGAACAGATTTGGATAAAATGTAGTACGAAGGTAGTTTATATCCTGGATTACATATAGGTTATAGGCTACTTATCCCGGAAAAGCGCGTGAAACCTCGAGGCCAATAACTAATAAATATAAAAATAAAGATTTTCAAAACCATTAAAACTAATTCCAAGTCACTAGGCATATCGAAAAACTCATAAATTAGTTTGAAAAACGGAAAAATTCCGACCGAGAAAACATCTTTTTCAAGTTTTGAGTGAGACCCGAAAAACGTATTCGTTCTAGGAATCCAATAACTTTAACAAAGTTTTTAAAAGGCAAAAGTTTAAATTCGACATAATTTATGTAGGTACGAGTATTTTCCTACTTCTGTTAATTTGTAACTAAACTACATCTTTTTATTTTTCAGATTCTATGTTTTGATTGAACAATGTTTTAAAACTATGTAATTTAATCTTTATCTAACATTTGAGTAATATAAGTATAGCTATATTTAATTTTTATTTCTTATTTTAATGATAATCTGAAACAAAATGAGTTAATAAATTGTAAACTAAGAATGGCTGCGCTTCCCAGTTCCTGCTGGAATCCAGAATTTTCCCTTAATTACAGTAGCCTGTGTAAATCCTTATTTCTCCTATCAAGCGAGGGTTGATAAAATACGGCCTTACCGCCCCTTGAGGGTACACCTGAATCCAAGTAGTGGCATGTTTAAAGGTTGGCTGATGTGTTTATCTAAGGTATTATGTAACCTCCACACGTAATATATTATTATCTCAATTCGTATAGGTAGCATGTTTTGTGATTCTACTTATAAATCCAAACTTAGTAGTTACATTTTATAGCTTTTACAAGTTAGTGTGCCCGCAGTTTCACGTGCGATGAAAAACGTTGATGTTGATGATGATGATGCCTGAGACCGTTTCTGTATCTTTGATAACGTGAAACTATTATTTTTTGAAAATTGTTGAAATGGTTAAGGTGTGAAACCTAATTTCCTTTTACAATTTTTAATATCAGAAAAATAAACTAAAATATTAGTCAGGATGGTACGATTTAGTCTGCCTTGTTTTATGTTCTACAAGGGACATCCCCGGCTTCGCACGGGTATGAAATATAGCCTATGTTACTAAGGGATAAAGTAACATTTTAATGGTGAAATAATTTTTGAGATCGGTCCAGTAGTTTTTGAGTTGAATCGATACAAACGTACAAAATCCGATAATATTAAATCTTTCCTCTATAATATTATTATTATCTTTTCTTACTAATATTTTAAAGATAATGTACCTACGTATGTTTGTTACCAAAAAACGCTGAAACGGCTGAACGGATTTACACGAAATTTGGAACAAAGGTCGTTCATGGTCTGGTTTAACACATAGGCTACTTTTTATCCCGGAAAACGTGAGTGAAACCGCGGGCCGCAGCTAGTACTGTAGATAAACCAGTGTGACCTGTCAGTATGCTCCAGCACCACTTCGTCGTAGAACCAGCAGCCTCTCTTGACCGGGTCCACTCTCCGCAAGTCGGCCTCGCTCTGGAACACCAGCGCCTCCACCTTGATGTCCACTGAGTCTCCCGGGCTGATGTAACGGTATAGGATCGTCGTTTCCGGGTAGTCGTTTGGGTCTGTGATCATGATCTACAACGAAATATTTCAAACATACAAATTGAGCATCACAATTTATACCTAGGTATACCTATATGTTTTAAAACAGCTGAGTGTGTGTGAAACGTTAATAAATCGTCGATAATAGCAATTTCTTTGTCCTCCTAGCGATAAAAAATTGATGATAATTCTAAATCAAATCACCGACTCAAAAATTCAAAAAATTGAAAATAATTTATTCAAATATGGGTACATCAATGTACACTTATGAATGTAAAATACAATTTTTATGAATACATTAATACACAATAAATTAAATGTCAAAGAAAATAATATTATTAAGATGTCAAAAAACTATGTAAAATAATTGCAATGTCAAAAAATCAATGTACTCGTATATAATAACTACAATAGTAGGTATAATCAGTCAAGTATTATTATTACAGTCTAAATACAATTTTCGTAAAGAGACTTTATCACAGATGAAGTCGTCAATTTTGTACTCGGAAACAGTATAACGTCAAATCTGTCTGATTCTCGATGCTGTCAAAAGTTCCCCATGTTTTTCCTTTTATTCTCTCAGTTAATACAGTACTACTCTATGTTTTATTCAAACGTGTTAGATTGATGAACAGCTTCTTTCTTGTATTGGCTTTATTTACCTGGAAATTACTTGAATATTTCCATAGTCGAATAATAAAAAAATAATGGAAAAAAAATAAAATGGAAGAAAAATTTATGGAGAAAAATTGTCTTTCATGTGCTCCGTTTCTGTTATTATTTGAATACCTTTTAAAATTGTCAAGGAAATATAGAAGATATTGAGCAGAAGAATTTTTCATCAATACGGTGCAATTACATTTTGAAAAATAACGTTAATTCTATTTTACCCATCACTAAATGAAACTTATTTAATAGGACGTAAAATTATCTACAATTCCTTCCATTTCAATAAGTAGGTTTTAATATGTAAGAAAAAGGATGGCGATAATTATAGAGCTATTAAGTTCAGTTTAGTTTTGAAATTGACACAAAAGAATCGACGTCGGAAAAAATAATTGAAAAGGTACCTACGGACTACTTACTATCTTTTCAAATTTAACTTAGATAATAGCAACAGTAAACCCTACCATTTATGTTAATACTTAATTAAAACAGTTATAACCCTTATCATTGACTACCTCACTCTTAAATATTTACTACCTTAGCACCGTAGTAAGGGACATCAGACCAAGGCGGGTAGTCGTCAGGCTCGATATTGATGAACACTTGAAGACCTGACGAACTGAAACCAATTTTAATATTCCATATTTATACCAAATTCAAAATTCTGGGTGCAGACCTGTTATGGGCAAACGTGACGTTTAACATCAGGCGAGCGATTTGCTCGTCTCGTCACTCAATTATATATAAAAAAAAAAAAAAAAATTGCTTGCTTTATTGGGACCGCTCTATTATCACGGGCAGGAATATTATAGCTAATAGGCCTGATATCGTGATAGTCGACCGATCCCAACGCCAGGCAGTGCTCGTCGACATCACCGTCCCACATGACGAGAACCTCGTGAAGGCCGAGAAGGACAACCTCAGTAAGTACCTTGACTAACGTACTCGGTACTAGAGTAACGTGTCGGCGTCGGTGGGCTTCCACAACGTGTTTAAGTACATAATACCGGATTACTCGGAAAGGGTGTGCTAAGCTGAAAAGGTCTCCTAGCACTAGTTACGAACCCATGTTAAATGAGCATGAAAAAGTCATGTACTTTGATTTATGAAATGAAGAAGTTTGTCGCTTTGTGACTACTGAGCACAGACGGAACGATTTATCAGGTTTCTTGTTGTAGAGATATTACAATCAAAGGCAATTTAGCGTGGGTTGGCACCCAGGGCGGTTTTCTATTATGAACCTCGCTCCCCCTGGGATGTGTTTAACAACAAGAGGTACAAGAGTACCTTTTATTGCTATTGGTAAAAGTAATAGAAGGTAAAAGGAAAGACTCGTTTTGCAAAGACAATATGTAATATTGTAATTATTAATATAATGTGTATTTTTTCTATAAGGTTTATTTTCAGCCATAAATTAAAAAAAATAATTGTCGTTGTCACCCCTTGATCTTTGGCAATCGGGGCGGACCGCTCCTGCCGCCCCCTCTGTACGTTGTTACTGACCACAGAACCATACACCTCACCTTCCAGATTCAGAAGTGCTGATGATGGAGCCGGTCTGCGTCATTTCGGCTTCGTTCTGATCATCATAGAACTCCAGGTCACTGTCAGCCGGGAACAGGGGCCTGGAATATTGAACACTACTCAACATTTTTGGTAATAAGTTAATTTTAATGCAAGCTTTTATTGCATTATCATCGGAGTTATACACGCAAACCAAATTTCAGCTCAATTGGACATCGATAAGTTGTACAAATTTTAGTTGCAAGATTTCATCCGTCCAAACATACATTATAGTTACATTGTATATTGCAAGTTAAATGAAAGCTTTTAACATCTATTTGTTTCTGCACTATAAAAACTTACGTGGCTTTGAACCATTTTGTTTTAACTAACACATTTTTCTTTCTTTGTATTTCCTTGTGAAAATTGTATCTAGGTACTCATCGATCAAGTATAATCCGAATTCGATTAAAACCAAAAGCTACAACAATTCATCAAAAATAATTACTTATTAGAACATCACAAACAATCTCTCATGGAATGTTTGCTAATGGGGAATGTTTACTCGTAACCCCGCAGACAACATGCGGTAGGTTGGTGAAACATTACATGTATCATAACTGGTGCAAAGGTTGGTCATAGTCATCCAACGTGGAAACGCTGCCAGCGCGCAGCGTGGTGGGCACCTTTGCACCGGGTACTACAGCTATAGCAATAATAGTAGGTATAAAGCCGTATAGTCCGCATGTTTCTTTTAAAATTTTCGAGCGATTGGTAAGTTTATGTTTTAATTAATTACCCAGGTCACAAAGTATTTCCTTTTTACATTATTAAAAGTTGCGACATTTTTGCAGGTCATCGTGGGTCATACAGAATACACGGCAATCTTTATTGCAGCGATTTTCCAATATTTTGTTAAATTTATTTGTTGTAGGAAAAGTGTTTTAATAATATGTTTTTTTTTAATGCAAATTAAGATGTGACGTATTTTTGGAAGACTTGCTCATATTTGTAGCGCCACTTTTTTAACGCATTGTTAGTTGAATCTAATTAGATTCCATGGAATGGAAACCTCTATCTGCCTCACTTTGATGTAGCCATTCGTAGGTCTGTTCTTTCGTATTTTTGTTATATTACATTAATATTTAGGTATTCGTAAGAAAATTTTTGGTATCTAACTAAAATTAATTGGTTGTTAGTGGAATTTGGGCCTTTTGTCTTCAGTAATAAATCATGCCGGTCTGTGAATTTCATTTCAATTCACACTAATATGTAAGCATTACAAAAACATGCTCTAAAAATCGTTAAAAGAATGGAACGTATGAGTGAAAGAGATGGCTGAAAACTCAAGTAGGTAGTAAACTCAAGTATGAAAGAGAAAGCATAGATTGAAAGGAGTGAAAAAGATAGCATTAGGAAATCTTAGCTACGAGAAAGAGAAATAAAAACACTTTTAAAATGGACGTCTACTGATAGGCGACCTTACAAATATAATTATTAATCTTGATATTTAGGAGGTAATTGTTTGCTATACCTACGCGAATCGTAATAGAGTTGGTAGCTTTTGGGGAATAGGTATTTATAGTTCACAAGTCGACATTCCAGAATAAGTACCTCTATTACCCTGACCAATCAAGTAGAAAGGAAGATTTTGATATTTGTATTGACGTACACGGAGATCAGCGAGGTGGTGGCTTCACCTGGATCTAAGGCAGCACAATAATCTTCCTTTCTACTTGATCTGAGACCTATGGTTAAACGACAGATTACAAACATCTGAATTACAAAATGTTTTAATCTAAAATTGTTTTTATTATTTGGTTTGTAGCGTTGACCTTTCAAAACTTTAATTAGGGAACCGACTGTCGTTTCTGCATCAAAAACAGTTTAACAACACGGGTTTTTGTCAAACGCACAAAACTTCTCTCAAGCCTCTTCCAACGTTATAGATACTATTCATTTGGTTCCATACGACATAATTATGCGGAGCGTTTCTTTTATGACGTTTTGCTCGTGGTCTAATTAGCTGACGGTTAACATAATCTACGAGTATATATATATAAAAATGTTATGTTGGTTTGTGTAAGCTTCAAAAACTCAAAATACGCATCAAGGATCGTTTTTATCTATTTTTTTTTGTATCCACAGCGAAGCGTGGCAGGGAACAGCTAGTCTTATTTATATATTTTAGAAGCAGTTGGTAATTTTATTTTAATGCAAGTCATTAAAAATAAGTTTTTTTTATTTTTTTTTTGTATTAATTTTTATAATTACGCTTCATTTCCGTCATTAAGGCCCGCGTAGTTGAAAGCGCAGCAGTACCCCTCGTAGGTCTTGATCAGGCTGAAGATGTTGTCACACTTCATCGCCTTCCGGTTGAAGGAGCAATGCAGGAGTAAGTTCTCACATTTTTGATGGACCTGAAATATCGTTATGTTCGTTAGTGAAAGTCGACTGTTAGGTTTCTTTCCAAATTATGTATTTAAAAAAAAAAAAAAAAATCTGCTATTTTAAGCCTTTTTACATACAGAAAAATATTTAAAACCTTTAATTTAATTAATATTCGTATAGGTAAAATAAATCTGCGTTTGTTTACTGACTCATTTGATAAATCAATATGGTAGAAAACAATTCACACAGACCTAAAACAATTGGAAAACTCAAGAACATCTCTCAGAAAATAAGGATCCTAGCGGTTTGTTACATTTATTTTAGCTGTACGGATATCCCAAATTTATTTGGTTGTGTAATGCTAAAAAGTTATTTAAAAACTAATTACTTACCTCTTCCATAATAGTATCAATTGTGAAGTAATGCTTCTTCAATATCTTCATAATATCAGTGAAGTTGTCGACGTGTCGTGAGTTCTTGTTGTAGTTTTTCAAAAGAGGCAGCGCGTTAAAAAAAGCTTCAATCTCAGATTTGGATCTGTCGGAGTTTTTTCTAAAACATTGAATTAGAAATCATTACGTCAGTAGCAGCCATTATTTTATGATACGTAGAAAACAAAATGCAACCTTACCTCAAATAATGATGTTTTTAAAACAAGAACATTATTTTTACAAAACAAAAACCGACTTCAAAAGACCGACTATTGAGTTATTCATCTATTTGTCGCGCACGTACTTAATGCAAATTTAAGACTTATATAGTTTTCTCATGGATACCATTATCAGAACTGGACTAAATTGAAATGGGACCAAATGGGAAGCGTAACAAACACAAAAAAAAAATATAAAAAACAAAATAAATAAATAAATAAAAAAACATACAGTCGAATTGATAACCTCCTCCTTTTTTGAAGTCGGTTAATAATGTTTCAAGACAAACAGCCATTGCTAATCTGAGTGCCTAGTGCGAGTATTTTTCACTTTTGATCGCGTTAACGTAAAACAATTTGTATGGAATAAAAACCGTTCCCCTTAGTGTTTATGATATGAACTGCAACTAGTTCCATACAAATTGTAGGTTACGTTAACGCGATCGAATAGTGAAAAAAACTCGCACTAGGCACTCTGAGCAAGAGCAAACATCACATCAACGAATTCACGTTGTTGCAAAGCTAATAAAAACTTCTCGACATTTTTTTCAATGACAATAGACAAATATTTATTTAAGACAAAAATATACATATTTTATACAGATACACACAAACATGCTAAATATTTAAAAAGAAAGAACACTATTTTTGCCTTAAACCAATGAGGCATGAAATTTTATACATTAGGTACGGAAATTGAAAATACATTATACGAGTAATAATGATTACTTTTCAGTTTTGAAATTTATTTAGATACTGAAAGACTCAATTTGAAAAACAAATAAATGCTCTCATCGAATGAGTTAAAAGATCGGCTCTACCTACCATCGTACCCTAAACTGCTAACTAAATAGTAACTTTTTAGTTTACTCACAGAACTCGGCCAATATTGGACGATTCTCTCAAGGACACCAAATTGAAGTTACAGATGCTGACCGCTGGGAAAGGAACTTGACTTACTTTGCAGTTTGCGTTTATCTGAAAAAAAAAAGCAAAAACAATGTAAGCGCAGGTTTGAAAATAAATTCAAAACTTAAATTAATTACGTAGCAAAAAAATACTGAATTTTTTTCATCATCATCATCAGCCTATCAAATGTTTGTCCACTGCTGTTTGTCCACAAAGACCTCTCCTAACGAATGCCACAAGGGGTTCGATAATGACTCGTCTCAAAAACTCTAGGTATTAGGTTTAAGTATGAAATTGATGCTTCTACATTATTATAATTGAGTTCCGTATTTTATAAGTTCATTAGTTTTAAAGGCATTTTCTGAGAAACTGTTCTTTTAAAGTTAGTTTAAAAGCTTCTGTATTACATTAAAAAAAGAAATACGAACCACTCAAATAAAAATACGTTTGACGAGTACCTTACCCTTACGAAACCACTCAAAATTACATAACCAACCGGCGCCAATCACCAGTATCGAAAAGGAAATCGCAAAAAAGTCAATTTTTCCCCCAAATTGAGTTATCGAATTGACTCGGAAAACTCGTAATAAGGGAGCGATTATTCACTTCTGGATCTTATAACGTAACAAACCTTCACTGAAAGTGACGTTTGGTCAAAAGCTCAACAACGCGTAAGGAAAAGGAATTGAAAAAGACATCCTTGGAAAAGCTATAAAAATAAGTGAAAAATTAAATTGTCAATTCCATTCGAAGCGCAATTTTGCTTAGGTGCTTGTCCACGTTGGAAGGCGCGGGCGCGGGCGCGGGCGCGGGCGCGGAGAAGTGGCGAACTCGTGTTCACATTGGCCGCCAGGCGTTTGCGCGAGTTGACGTTTCAAACTGGTTGAACTTACTTGGCGTCGCGAGTGAATCGCGCGCTCCGCCGCTAGTTCGACGTGAACACACACAAACGTCTCACTCGTTTGATATAGCCGCGCGCGCCGCGCGCGCGAATCGCTAGCTGGCCCGCTACTTTCGCCGCACCTGCGTTTTGTACGTGAACACTTGCATAGTATGCTGTATGTTTGATATTTCGTGACCGCGCCCGCGCCCGCGCCCGCGAGTCAACGTGTTCAAGCACTAGGAGTTCTTGTAAGGTGGCGAGAGCTGCCGTTTGATTTTGTTTGAATATGAAATTCAATGGATTGCTTTCTTAAGGACTGATACAGTCGCACGACAATGCTCTGTAGGCTTAGCAAGAAATTCTGTCGAAATACGAAGCGAGTATTTGATACAAATAATTATGTATCAATAAATGCAGGTTCCATTTTTTTATATGTATTTCCGAGAGCCGCACCGTCCTAGTTCACAAACTTTACTTAACTATAACATATTTATTTATACGAGTATTTTCTGTAAGCCGAGCACATACTTTTTGAAGTTGTCTAGAACACGTTGTGAGTTTTCCATAGAAAAATACATGAACGAATCCAGTTTTCGAACTGTCCTATTTTAAGTTTAATACATACACTTTGTCAATCGAGTACTTAATATAATATTTTTCGACAGAACTTCACGCCAAAAGCCATGGATAAATTGACTTTCTATCATTTTTATCCATGCGTACCTAGATATGCAAAGCTGGAATATGGATGCGATTGTCACTTTCTCGCGCGATAAAAATTATCAATTCCTTATGAGGTGGAGCAAATTGATTTCAAAATTTTCAACATTTAACTATGAGACCGCAAGAAGATGGGATCGCAAAAAGTTTAGCCTACTGGCTTTATGAAGATGGCATCTGATGATGATGATGAACTATGACAACAAGAGCGGGTAGCTAAAGGAATTAGCCAGCAATTCGAGCTTCCATTTATGTAATAAGACAAATACATTTTTCATCCCACCATCTCGGAAAGAGTATTTTTAATCTTCAATATCTGAGTGGAAAAGCTGTTTTTATTCTCTAGAGGATAAAGTAAATTGAATTTAGAACATCGTGTGCACTAAGTTTGTGAATTAAAAAAAACATTAAACCTATTTACTGCTACCTCTATGGTGCCGAATATATCATACAACTTTTTTTTAATTTGTTAAAAACTCAGACTCGGAACCTTCTTGGTGTTCTTTTTTCAATTTGCTTTGTACGCGGTTCTTTACGCGGCATTTTTTCACGTCATTGTTAAACCTTATATTAAAAACAAGTGAAAAAACTAAAATGAGTGTGATTCTAGCGACGAGGAAGTTTGTTTGACGCCAACAGAATTGACTGAAACTGTTAATAATGCGCAAATGAGCTTTTCCACTCAGATATTGAAGATTAAAAATACTCTTTCCTCGCTGAGGTGGAATGAAAAGTTACGTGTTGCACTAGAGTGCAAAGATTTTTCACCTCGTGCTCTTTTGATTCCCTCGCTAACGCTCAGGATTCTAATTTTGAATCACTCGCTGCGCTCGTGATTCAATTTTAGAATCCTTCGCTTGCTCGGTCATCAAAATTGAACACGCGGTTAAAAAGCAACTTTGCACTCTTGTATAACAAATAACTATTCTTATACGTATTTTTTTTATAAAGTCTCGCACACTGTTTTACCCCTTATTTTTCCTCGCCAATATTTCACGTGGCCTCTAAAATTCCGAAGTGACATTCACCGTTCCCGTTCTTACTTACATTTGTGGCCCAGAAGACCTATTCCTGCCCGGGCCATTCGACAATGCCATTTGAATATTGAATGAGAGTTATTTTTATCCGACAGTACAAAATGAGGTTAATGTTTTCCGGGTATGTATGTAAGAGTACCTAAGTATGTATGTATGTGTTGGAAGTTGCAACCTTTTAATTTAGACTTATTTTGAATTCAAAATGAATTTTGATGTGTTGCAACTGAGTAATTTTAATAGTTTTAGTCAATATTTAAAACTCCACGAGCTAGAGGAACTAACAAGACTTTCCCCTTTGTTTCACAAACATTTATGTATGCTTCTGTGTAGCTCTTGTACTTTATGAATTTAATTTAATAGATTTGAGAGACTAGCTGCGCCGCGCGACTTCATCCGCGCGGTGACGATGATAATTGAAAGTATTATCCAGGCTAGCATAAAAGTATTATCTACAAGCTACTTCTATCCCAAACATCCAATCCAGTCTAGTCGTTACAGCAGCGTGAAAAGTAACAAGCATTACGGACATCATCATCATCTGATACCATTCCACTACAGAAGGTTGGCGTCAGCTGAGAAAATTCATCCTTATCTTGAGCCAAGCGGAAAAGTCGTTCGACGCCTGTACTGGCTATGCTTATCCACTCTCAAATGTTTCACAATGTTTTTTTCATTAATAACTGACATAATTTTGCGTTAATAATATATGTATTAATAAATGTATTTATGTCTGATTAATTATTCCATAACATAACTCGTATGTATCTACGTATGTATTGTACGTCTCTAAAAGTCTGAATTCTTACTCTCCAAGGCAATAATTTATTAGAAACTCTAATCACTCTACCAGTCTATAACTTTAACAAACTTTTTTTAGAATAAACCAGACTTCTACGAAGGACTGACTATTTAGCTGTTTGCCGAGCATTGAGGTATTTGCTAATTGCTAACTTATGTGTATGTATTTATTTCGAGTTATGAGAAAATGGTACACTAAGCCGAAAGGGGCTCGTATTATTGATACTGTAAACATTTTTTACTATGGGACATGTATGCGATTAACCCTAACGTCGTCGCAAATAAAAAATCTGGCAAAGCTTGTCGAGGGTTCTGAACTTCATCTTCTTTCAACTTCATCTGAAGGGTTCTTAAATTGGATCTAGGTGTCAAGTTGTGAGGTGACACTTGACAAATGTATGAAACAGTTGTTCTTTACGATTGGTTGGTCTCCAATGTAAAAATCGTCCACAATGACAAGTAGGTAGATACCACGAGCTTTTTTGGCTCAGTACTCTTTCCTTATAACCCCGTAGCCCGTATATGTATCTAATATATCAAAGTAAAATGGTTTCTTGGATTTAGGGATGTCGTGGGACACTTGTAGTATTCTATAGAACAAGACAGTGACAGACATGTAAATTTAAGCTGCTGTGCTGAAGCATAGAGTTACGTATCACAAAAGATGGGTAAAAAATCGATGGGTTTAAAAGTCGTATAAGAAGAAGAAGAAGGAAGGCTGTTATCGAGCATTGGTTATTTCAAAGAGTTTGTGAGTTATCACAATACACGAAGTTTTTACTCATTATTTGCATTTAAATCCGTTGGTTCTGAATACCTTTACACGACTAAACGTCTGAATGAATATCAATGAGATTTGACAAGCAGATAAATTAGCACGTATAAAAAGTAGATTTTTTTTTTGATGCTGAAAAAAATTGAAAATAACGTTTTAAACTCATAGCTTCACAAAGCAAAAAAAAACAATTGAAAAATTTAAAAATAAATAAACAAACTCCACATCACTGGAACTCCATTAGAATAAAAATTAAGAATTCAAAACCTAAGGTGCACCTACCAAATAAGTAGGCATCGCTTACCTGTGTCACAATCTGGTTCTCATTGAACTTCTCCTTGATGACCAGCACGAAGGCGAGGGTGAGGAGCGCGTTGGCCGCCATCATGCAGCTCCACAGGCGCAGCGAGCGGCCGCGCAGCGCGCTGAAGTGGCTGGTGCCGTGGAGCGTGGTGATGCTGTGGAGGACGGGCGCGAGCCTGCCGCTTGTGGGCTTCTTTTTTGACATTGTCCTGCTGTGATAAAGCTATACATGTATTATATAGGTATCCATAGGCGACGGTCGCATACCATCAGGCGGCCCGTTTGCTTGTCTGCCACCTATGGCATAAAAAAAATACTAAACTATAAGGTTGTTCTTTATTGAAACTTTTATTTCTTTAAAAAATGCTTTTATTTACGCTTTCTATTCTTTAAAAAAAATTGTTTTTCTTTTTGTTTAAAAAAATTACCGATGATTCATAACAATTTCTACATTGTATGTCCGCTAAGATAGACGGTTGAGACTTATTAACATAAATTTATTTCATTGTAAACAGTTTTTGCAATAATTTTTCATTTTATTTTACTTTACTTCACCTTAAAAAGGAAATCACAAACAGTAAAATACATAAGAGAAAGTCATAAAAGGCGGTATTTTTGTAACAATATATTTTTCAAATATATTTTTTTCAAATGCTATGATTTGCAGAAGTTCTTACATTGTTATGTATTGGGTGAGTGTGCTCATGGAAAATTAAAACGAGTTAGTCACTCGTCTGGTAGTGAGTGCCAAGCTTGTCTCTAACAGTTCAGTACTCTCTAGAAGTTTGAACTCTAATAGTTTGAAGCTATCGAGATAGGACGCATATACAATATATCCTATTTTTTTTTCACGTTGATGTTCAAAACCCTGCATAATAAACACTGCGCTTGCTACCAACCGACACTAGACATGCAAAAAATATCAAAACAAAAATTGGAAATCAATTCCTTTGATGAGTTAACAAAAACCAAATAAATATTGAAATGTTTGATGTGCTGAAGAGTCATTTCAGAAAAACCTTTGAATAATACATAATATTGTTAGTGTAACAACTTAACAGATTTGAATAAAGTTTGTACACATCTTCACTGTAAATAGGTTTTAAAACGTCAAAATCTGAAAAACTAATATCCGTAACATAGAAGCAAACCTAAGTTCTAAAAGATTTTACTTAAAACTATTCTTTAGTACATTTTATATTATTATATATTTTGAAAGGTCACAAAATGATGACTACAGGGCTATACAGAAAGGGTATGCTAAGCTGGAAAAGGCTCGTAGTACTCATCATTATGAAAAACTTTTATTATGGGATCAACCCGGAATTCGCGAAAAAAAAACAGCTGTTCCATAGAAAAATGTCAATTTTTTTCACAAATTCCGATTTTGTCCAATAGCAAAAGTTGTTCATAATGATGAGTTACTATGAGCCTCTTTTTGGATTAGCATATCCTTTCTTTATAACCCTGTATAAAAAACCATCCCTTTCGTAAAATAGTCATCCGCATCGCCAGTTTGCTCCGTAAAAGACACAAAGGCAACATTAGGAAAAATATGTAACAAAGAACCTCACCTAATTCAGGGAATATACGAAACACGAATGATGGGAACAGTATATAATAACGAGGACAAAACCTACACAAAAGTCGTAGCAACAATATTCATATTCTGTATGAAAAGAACGTTACAAGCCATTTGTTTTTCCATATTTCTATGGGTATTTTTGTTTGTTTGTATCTTATCTTAGCAAAATAAAAATGCGCAAAAAGTAAATCTGTTCATTAAGGCCGAGTGTTTAGACCTGGTATCAGAGTTTTTGTTTTATAATCTTTCTCTCATTTCTGAGGATCGTTTCCACCAACCTCTTGATCGGATTATCTGCTTCCGCCTATTCTGGTCTAAAGTAGCCGAAGCGGTAGAATTTAGTTTCAAAGTTTGTAAACCGCTTAAACGTCTTAGAAATTAACAGAAATCGAAGCACGTACCTAATACTTAAAATTATAATAATATGGAGACGTCAATCATACTAGTTTAACTCAAAGAGTTGTAAATACACTTCAAATTAACGAGTAAAACTGTGGAATAAAGCTGGTGAGAATAATTTGAATACAATGTTTCAAAGGCTACCAATTAATATGAGTCGTAAAAACTTTTCTTTTTCAACAAAAGAAGCGTAATTATCCACGAAACTTGGGTCAGTGATGATTCCAAATTAATTTTATAGAAAGCTTTCTTGAGTTTATTAAATATTTAGCTAGAATTTTATAGGTGAAGTTAGCTGTTTATTGAAATTTTAAATACTTTTAGAAACCAGAACTTGACAGTACCAGTATTCATATACCTTTACTAATAACTCAGGTATGTTTGCAATGTTTGCTACCAGTATGCTGCAATTATCTGGGGTTTTTAAACTAATAATTAAAAAGGTTACAATAAATCAACTAAAAGTCGCTGCTTTTTTGGCTTCGCTATTGTTAAGTTGAAATAACAATAATAAAATAATTAACTTACACAATTAAGAAGTCGAACAGCCCTTGGTATTTTTCTTAATACATTTTGGCTTTATGGTAATTTCACATTCTGCTTTAATCCACGAATGTCATTATGCAAATTTGGCGTTTTTATTGGCGTCAATTAATTGACCAATTATATGCAACTGACAGATCGTAAATCTTATACCGAATTTTTGGCATATTTTAGTAACTTCCTTTTCAATTTTCCAATCTTCCAAAGCTTTTAAATCCTAATGAAAAAAGTTTCATTTTCTTTCATTACGATAATTTACTTTTAATGTCTGAAGAAACAATTAATTCCTACTCAGGAAACCTTTGGAGTTTGTGGGAATTTCCATATTTAAGTAGAAAATGAAGTAGAGTTTTACCCGTGTATTTTTTCAGATATAATTTTTAGCGGTAAGTAAGCGTCCTATAAATATTTCAGTTTCACTTAATGGCTTCTACTATTTACTAAGCTCTGGCTCTGGTTTAAAACCTGGCTAAATCAACCACACTGTCATTAGAATAGAAAAAATCCAACTAGTCCTCAGTCAAACGACTAAGTCAGTCCAACTTCGAGTATAATAAAATGCCGCGGTTGTGACAGCTGTGTAGTTCAGTTGCAGGTGTAAAAAACCGTCTCCTTTTTGGAAGTCGGTTAAATATAAAACGTCAACAGCCTTTTGAGTACTTTACCTGTGGATAGTGACTATTGGTTTTTTATCTCTTGTTGTTTTGTCTGTTAATGATTAATTCGATTTACGTAGTCATGTTTTCATCTTTTAATTGATTTGTATCCGGTTTAGCACAATATAAAAAACAAAATCATAAATGATTTCCTTTGAACATTTCCAGGTATCATGGCAAAAACAGTCAAATAAATGAAAGAAGTCAATCATGGCATCAAAAAAAGACAAGAATGCAAACGACAGCCTTCTTTTGAACAAGTACCTCTGGTCCGTCACGAAAGCGAAGTTCAACCAGTTCTGCGCGCACTGCACGCTGCACGGGGCCTACTACTTCTCCGACCAGTCCCGCTGGTGGCTGCGGGCCGTGTGGCTGGTCATCGTGTGCTGCAGCCTGGGGCTGTGCTGCTTCCTCAGCCACATGATATGGGACAAGTTCATTATTGATCCGACACTCACTGTGGTATGTGTTTGTTCTAGTAATATCATAAATGCGAAAGCTTATCTGATTGCTATTCCTTCACGTTGAAACAGCTTAGTGGAATTGGATGAAATTTAGCTGATTTTCTCAGTTTAAATCAACATTTTTAAGTTTTTTCAGTATATAATTAATTATCTTCGTTTTCTATGCGAATCTACTTGTATACCAATCTATCTGCAATAATCAAACTTTATGCCAAATTTAATTAAAACCAAATCTGTTTTAGAAATAATGGAGTTAAAAGCAAAGAGACACAAACTTTTCGCAAATCATTAAAAAAATAGTGAAAATACACATTTTAATTTGTTAGTATTGACAAAAGCCAGGTCGCACGATCTACTGCGTCATTCCAACGTTTTGGCGGTTACAAGCAATACATTTTCCGATAGTTTTTCGAAAGGAAAAAACATTCGTGCATGTCAGAGTGTGGCACCCTTTGTCGTTTATCTAAGCGCCAGGAGTAAACGTGGCTTGTTTACTAAGATCCAGGAAAAAGGAAATGTGGTAGATGTCACTAAAATTCATCATGTGACATAATTACCATACACATAAAATCATACCGAACACACATAGAGAATACACATGTTCTGTATAAATACAGAACACCGCTTCGTGATCACTTCCGCGCTGCACTGCCTCCGTTGCCGCAGCACATCATGTGTCTTATGTCTTGAGAAACTACGCGTGTTGTGAGTGAATCGGTTTTTTCTAGGCAATCGTAGACCGCATCGATGTTTAACATCATTCGAGATGGTAATCAAATGTAAGCCTACTAATAAATAAAAAAAAAAAATTATACTTACTCACATCAAAATGATAGATTAATGCATAATAAGTGTGGCCAGGTTTTTTTACTCTATTTTAGTCATGTAGCTAAATATACCCTTTCTCTAATTCTCACCCTTTTCTTTCAATATTTTATTCATGTAAAAATAAAAGACTGACACTTTCAAGACAGCTCTCAGACTTTCCGCTTGCGCCAAAGTGGTATAAAAGGTTTACTTGACTCAGCAAATTCCAACTACTCAATGATGGATAGACTTCGATATCAAACGAAGGTTCGGGTTCAAAACATTCAATTTCCAAAATGTCTATCTATTCTTTGTCCAAGATCTAGCCTCAAATTCCCGGAATGTCCGACCAAGTTATCTGACAAGCTCGCCGATAATGGAACTTGACATCAATTGAGAATTTCATTATTTTTGGGAAACTATTTTAAGATTTTGCTTCTACACTCATCTGTAAATATAAAATTGGTCTGATTAAACCGGAATAGTTTTGCTTGCAAGAAATCCTTATCCCTACTAAAATTATAATAAATGTGAATGTAAGTTTGTATGTTACGCTTTCACGCAAAAACTACTTAACCAATCATTGGAGGTATTAAAAGTAAAATAGGATACATTTTATTTTTAAAAATTAACCGCGGGTCCAATCGCGGGGTGCAGCTAGTAAAACTATAAATGTCAACGTTTGTGAGTTTGGGGATGTTTGTAGCTCAATCAAACAGATTTTGATAAAATTTGTATAAAGGTAGCTTACACTCTGAAATTACAAACAGGCTACTTTTTATTCCGGAAAATTTGGTTGAAACTGCGGGGTGCTAAGTTAAATATTTGCGTAGCGTATACTGACGTGAGACGATGAATGACAAGTTGGTTTTAAATTATAAATACTAACAGTCAGAGCTACAAAAACAGTAACAGTTATAACGTCCCTATAATTATACTAGCTGACTCGACAGACGTTGTCCTGTCAAAAGCCATTGCGTCAATTCTATGTTAAATGTCAAATGTCAAAAGTTACATTAAAAAAGATTACATTGTCCAAAGCGCTAAAGTTTGTTTTAAGTATTTTTAAATTTTTCATGTTTTTTTACTATAAATTGAGATGTGAGCTATCCTATCTCCTAAGTTAGATCGAACTGCACCCGGTGTGCAAATTTAATTGAAATCGGTTAAGTAGGTTAGGAGTCTATAGCGGACAAACAACGTGACACGTAATTTATATATATTAAGATTATATACTAGCTGACTCGACAGACGTTGGCCTGTCTCGATGACTATTTAATTCGAATTGATAAAAACAGCCATTGCGTCAATTCTATGTCAAATGTCAAAAGTTACATTAAAAAAGTTTACATTGTCCAAAGCGCTAAAGTTTGTTTTAAGTATTTTTAAATTTTCTAATTTTTCATGTTTTTTTACTATAAATTGAGATGTGAGCTATCCTATCTCCTAAGTTAGATCGAACTGCACACGGTGTGCAAATTTGATTGAAATCGGTTAAGTAGTTTAGGAGTCTATAGCGGACAAACAACGTGACACGTAATTTATATATATTAAGAAGATATTACTTTTGTACTTTGATGTTCCACAGAACTTAAATAAATAATGAGTAAGCACGAGCGAGTATATTTTCGGAATCGTAAATTGTGAACGTCTCAGAAGAACTCGGAAAAAATTCGAAAAAAAGGTATCGAAATACATTAGGTATATATAATATATAGATATATAATTATATATCTTTGATGGTTTGTAGGTGGAATATAGTTACCAAATTATGCAACTGTACCTACTTGGTACACGTCCAAAAAAAGTACTTCAACAATCAAAGTAGACTTTACGCATTGACTTTCAAACTGTGAAATTTCACTTGAGAATTTAGATATCTACTTAATTACAAAAGTCCAAAAACCAACAAAGCAAGAAATTTAGAAAATTTTGTGGCAAGACTTGGACATTTTTATTAAACCATGTTTTATATTCAAATTTACATTGAACTAGTTTAACATCAAAATAAATTAGCGAAACCTTATGTCCAAAACTTTTCCGTAAAATTACAAATTCTACTAGGATGCCTGTCCTGTGTTTTGCAAAAAGGGTCGAAAGGCATTTTACCCTCTTTAAATAAAAATTGATGATGCGCGAAAACACACAATGGATTTGTTTTCTTACGAAAGTGAGGCTACCCACATACGGCTTTAATTTTCCAGTACATTTAATGTTTTCATAAACAAAATAGAGCGTTATAGGGAGCCATTTTTAGTGGCGGTAACCAAAATTTTGACCAATATTTTTCTCAGTGATAAGGTAGGTATCTGTTTATGTGATCTTCGCGAGTGTTACGAAGGGAAAACATTGACGGCCTAAGTTTCAAGTTTCAGTTATTTTATCTGTTCAACTTTTGTTTGAGGTTTTCTTTTAAATCTATTTTTAGTTTGGGACTTCTGTGATATCATGACAGTCTCCTAAACTTAAAAAATACTGTTCCGCTCTTTGAGATTTGATTTGTTTCACGTATTCTTTTATTAAAACTGTAAAAAATTGTGTTATTGATTGAATTGTACACTACACATGTCTCTGATACTTGTGTTTAGTTAAGGTTCAAAAATTCAAAAAATTCAAAATTCAAAATAATTTATTCAAATATGGGTACATCAATGTACACTTATGAATGTCAAATACAATTTTTACGAATAAATTATTACACAATAAATTAAATGTCAAAGAAAATAATATTATTAGAATGTCAAAAATTATATAAAATAATTGCAATGTCAAAATATCAATGTATAAAATAACTACAATAGTAGGTATAATCAGTCAAGTATTATTATTACAGTCTAAATACAATTTACGTAAAGAGACTTTATCACAGATGAAGTCTTCAATTTTGTAGTAAGCCTTTTCAATTAAAAAGTCTTTTAAAATTCTTTGAAAATCTGTGTGGTTCGCGTCGCGCACATGAGCACGGGCCGCAGCGAGGCGCAGCGGCATTTCAATACAAATTCTTGCATTGCGGCCCGCCTGTAGTGTGTGATAGAGTTCATATAAAATGTACGAAAGTGATGCAGGAGGTGTGCGTGTGCGTTTAGGGTTACATGTTACGTCCAATTTATGACTGTAGAAAAAAATCGAGCTATAATAACTTTCTAACATAAATGGATTCGAATAGTTAATTAAATACGTTAACAAATTGTGATTGATATTGCGTGTTCCAGGTGGAAACAACACATTACTCGACGGCCGACATACCGTTTCCAGCCGTGGTTTTGTGCGACTCTGAAGAGGTATTTTTACCGGCCACGGAAAATATAACTAATTTACTGTAAGTTAATTTCATTCATATAAATAAGTAAGTAGTGTAAGGTAATATCCGCCTCATAAGCCAGAGGTCCCGGGTTCGATTCCCGGTCGGGCAGATGTTTGAATGATGAATTTAAATATCTGTTCTGGGTCTGGGTGTTAGTTGTCCTTGTCTTTGTGTATGTTCCATGGCATCCCCGACACAGGAATTTATCCTAGTGGGGAGCTATGAGTGTGAAACGTTATTTATTTATTTATTTATTCATATTATTTAAATCAGCAACAATTTAAATTAGCTGGCATGGTGTATGCAGCGAATATTATATATTATGTTGTATTTGTCTTTCTTATTATTTAAACCGAAGCCAAGCTTGCCAGTTATTCTATCCCCAAGCAGTAATGTGCAAACATTACTGTGTTCCGATTGGAAGGGCATTGTTTCCAGTGAAATTTCAGAACAAATAGGAGATTAAACATCTTATATCTCAGAGCGACGAGCGCAGTACTGTAACGAGCTGGGTCTTGAATTCTAAGAATTCAAAATTCTGGGTGGCGCAGGCCTATTATGGGACCCCCTCGAATGGGTTCCCGCCTTTCCGTGGCGGGGGGGATAAGTAGCCGGGCCGCTTTGCCCGGTGAAACTAAGAGGAACCCCAAGTGGAGGCTCGGGCCGGCGCCCTGGACATTCCGGGAAGCGGCGGTCTGGGCCTAGGCGGTCTTGATTGACTGCGGGGCCTCTCCACGAGTCCCTATGTTCAGCATAGGGCGTGGACGAGGCGGGTCGGGGTCCAGAAATGGACCAGCGGATCTTCGGGTCGGAGGATGGCCGGCCTTCAAGGCTGGCGGCGCGGAAGGGATCGGTCAACTCGGCCACCCTTTCGGGCACACCGGGGATGGGTCGTCCGTGGACGACGATGGGGGGCGCATTGTGCCTTCCTGAGGGGTAGGCTCGGCCGGCGTCCTGGATAGTCCGGGTAGCGGCGGTCGAGTCTCGGCGGCCTTGAGCGGCTGCGAGGCCCGGTCGGCGTCTCAGCCTTATGCTGAGTAGCGGCGACGCGGGTCGGGCGACCTGGGTGGTATTAAAACCATCGCCCAGTGTCGTCGGGGGAGGTTTCCGCACCCTCTCCTGCACCGGCTCTCCACTGTACACTTCAAAGACCCCGTATTGCGGTAAGGGGTACGTTGTGGCAGTGTGGGGGCCGAAGGGGGCTTGCCTTAATTGGCCGGCCCCAGAGCAAGGAAAAGCTTGAAACAAAAACCCGTGAGAAAACACGTTAAAACCTGCGGATACCTGGGGACCTCCGCAGTACGTACCCTTGCCCCCGGAATGAGCGTCACCCGGGGGTCGACCTTTATTTCGTCTCATCTCGTGGGAACAGTTATGGATACACTTAAAAACATAAATAAATACGATGGAGGAAGAGGGCTTGGCCCTGCAGACGAGGATTCAGACTCCTCAGAAGGAAGTATGGTGACGGTGACGGGGTCGCCAGCCAGATCACCAGCGAGGGAGAACAGATTCTGGCGAAAGCGTTTGAGATCTCGCGAGGGCGGAAGCGACGCCGGAAGTGGCTTGGGCTCTGACGGGGAGTCAGAAGCTCCGGCTACCAAGGTGGTCGCTGCCCGGAGAGGCAGAGGCCGACCGCCCACTAAGGGCGAGTATGTCGGTCTCGCTCGCGCCAAAGCTCTTGCTCTCTTGCAGGCGGAGCGCGAGGAGATGGAACTGAGAGCCGAGCAGCAGGTCGAGCAGTTGACCTTGAGTCTGCGCTCACAGAGACCGGCGACCGCTGACCGGCTCTCAGTTTCCTCACTGGGTGATGAGGAAGAGCTGGCCTCGGACCTTAATAAGAGGGTCCTTGATTGTGTGGCCACCATTAACACGGTGGCTGTAAAGTCAGGCAACCTTAAGGGCACTTTTAAAAAGGCCCTTAAGGAAGCTTCGGCTACAGTCAAGGACCTCTTGGAAGACCTTGGCAGAAGGTCTTCCACAGAGGAGACGAGGAGGCTGCAGGCTGCCAACGCGCGCCTGCGAGAGGAGATGGGAGACCTCCGCAAGGAACTGGCGGAGCTCCGCAGAGAAGTGACGGCGGCGCGTGCACCCGTCCCACTATCTGCCGAGCGGTCTTCGCCCGAGAGGGCACTAAGGCGTCAAGAACCTCGGCAGATAGAGGATCTTGAGCAGGCCATACTGCGCCAGGTGGGGGGCATGATAAATGCCCGGTTAGACGCGCTGGAGGAGCGCCTGCTGCCGGAGAGGCGCATGCGACCTCCACTAGCGGCTGACCGCAGAAGTGTTGCTGCTGGAGTGGCTCCCGTGGTTCCAGAACCACAACATCAGGCTGGACCTTCGGGAGCGGGAGCGCCACCAGCGGCAAAGCCCACTCCGGGTGCTCGCAAGGGTGCTTCGAAGGGGAAGAAGGGCGCCCCTAAGGAGGGCGGCCAACCGGCTGAACTGCCTCCTTCACCGCCACCGACTCTGTCGGAGCCGTGGACGGAGGTGGTGAAGCGTAAGGCGCGCCCGAAGAAAAGGGCGCAGCGGCCTGCGGCAGCACAGCCGGAGCGGCCTCGGGCCGGACCACCCGCCCCGCCAGCCAAAACGGGGCCTAAAAAGGCCAAGCTCCGCCCCCAGCGCACTGCAGCAGTGGTGATCACGCTGCTACCGGGGGCGGAAGAGAAGGGCCTGACCTATCATAAGGTCCTTGGAGAGGCTAAAAGTCGGATCGACTTGACCGACTTTCCGCCTCTCAGGATGAGGGTGGCGGCCACTGGGGGCCGAATTCTCGAGGTGCCCGGCTCAGCAAAGGCAGAGCGGGCGGACTCCCTCGCCCTCAAACTGCGGGAGGTATTTAGGGGCGCGGAGGAGACCATCAGGGTCTCCAGGCCCGTCACCACCGCGGAGTTGAGGGTGAGCGGCCTCGACGACTCCGTCGGTCCGGCCGAACTGACGGAGGCCCTCGTCGGGGCCGGAGGCGGCGCCGCGCCGGACTACAAAGTCGGCGACATAAGGAAGGGTGCGGCGGGCATGGGGACGGCATTCGTCCGATGCCCTGTGACCGCCGCTAAGAAGTTGGTTGCCAACGGCAGCCGACTCCTGGTGGGATGGGTGTCGGCGCGGGTCCAACTGCTGGACGCCCGACCTCGCCGATGCTTCCGGTGTCTTGCACTGGGCCACGTCAGGGCCCAGTGCAAGTCAGAGGTGGACCGCAGCGATGAGTGTCATCGCTGCGGTCAAAAAGGCCACAAGGCCAGTGGCTGCTCTGCCGCCCCCCACTGCACACTATGTGCAACAGCGGGAAAGCCGGCAGACCACCTCTCCGGGGGCAAGACCTGCGCCAAGCCCCCGTCGAAAGTAGAGGCGCGACGTAGACCTGCTGCGACTGAGGCCAAGGCCAAGTCGCAGCAGACTCGCCCCGCAGAAGGGCAGGCGTCGCACATGGAGGAAAGTTAATGTCGGACAGCCTAACTTTCCTCCAGGCGAATATCAACCACTCGGCCAGAGCCCAGGATGTCCTCCTCCAGAGCATGGCCGAGCGGTTGACACAAGTGGCTGTGGTCGCCGAACCGTACAGGGTCCCGCCCAGAAGTGACTGGATCGGGGATCTTGACGGTTTGGTGGCGATCACCACCCAGTCGCCTGCCCGATCCCCTCCCCTTGAGGGCGTGGTCAGGGGGAGGGGATTTGTGGCCGCCACGATGGCCGGGACGGTGGTTGTGGGGGCGTATTTCTCCCCCAACAGGGCCCTCGCCGAGTTCGAGGACTTCCTCAACGAGGTGGGGACCCTGATCGGCCAGAGCCGTCCCAGGCCAATCATCTTTCTTGGAGACCTCAACGCCAAGTCTAGGGCGTGGGGGTCTTCAAGGACGGATGCACGAGGCAAGGCCCTCAGCGAGTGCGTAGTGGCGGCGGGGCTATGCGTCCTGAACCGCGGGTCCACGAACACGTGTGTGCGGCGCTTGGGAGGTTCAGTGGTCGACGTGACCTTTGCGACCCCCGAGATCGCGGCGCGTGTCCGGGACTGGGAGGTCCTGGTGGACGAGGAGACGCTCTCCGATCACCGGTACATCCGGTTTAGCGTCTCCTCGTCTTCGGCGGGTCAGGGCCCGCGGTTGCCGACTGCGGTTGGCCCTCGGTGGGCGCTAAACCGCCTGGACGTCGAGTTGCTGCAGGAGGCAGCAATCGTCCAGGCGTGGAACGCCCCCCCCTCGTCGGAAGTAGACCTGGACGCAGAGGCCGATGGATTGTGCAAGGCCATGACGCATGTGTGCGATGCTGCCATGCCTCGCGCGAGGCCTGCACAATCCAAGCGCCAGGTTTACTGGTGGAACGAGGGGATCGCCGAGCTCCGCCGCCAGTGCCTGGCAGAGCGCCGCCGCTACCAGCGGTACCGCCGGAGGAGGCGCCAGGACGCTGAGGAGCTCGACGCCCTCTATGCAGCGTATAGAGGTGCGTGCCAGGCCCTTCGCATCGCCATCGGCGAAGCAAAGGCGGAGGCCTGGCGAGAGCTCTTGGCGTCGCTGGAGCGGGACCCGTGGGGACGGCCATACCAGTGGGTGAGGCAAAAGCTTCGCCCATGGGCTCCCCCGGTCACCAGCACCCTGGAACCGGAGGTCCTTCAGCGTGTGGTCGAGGGACTGTTCCCCGCTAGTCCGGGGACCGAATTCGTCCCTCCCACCCTGGTAGCACGCGGCGCACCGGCGGAGGAGGCGGAAGAAGAAGTGCCTAGGACCTCGCCGGGTGAGCTGGGCGCGGCCGTCCTCCGGATGAGGGCCAAAAACACGGCGCCGGGCCCTGATGGGATTCCCGGTCGCGCGTGGGCCCTCGTCCAGGAGGAGCTGGAGGAGCGAATGCGGGCGCTGTTCGACCGCTGCCTCCAGGAAGGCCGGTTCCCCAGGCGGTGGAAGCAGGGCCGTCTCGTCCTTTTGCGAAAGGAGGGGCGCCCTGCGGATGCGCCGGCGGGATACCGGCCAATCGTGCTGCTTGATGAGGCGGGCAAGCTCTTAGAGCGGGTCGTAGCCGCCCGCCTCGTCAAGCATCTGGAGGTGGTTGGGCCGGACTTGGCCGACACCCAGTTCGGGTTCAGGAGAGGTCGCTCGACTGTGGACGCCATAGCTCATGTCCGCGACCTCTCTGAGGAGGCGTGCTCCAGCGGCGGGGTGATGTTAGCGGTGTCTTTAGACATCGCAAACGCGTTCAACACCCTGCCCTGGAGCGTAATATTAGGGGCGCTGAGGTACCATAGGGTGCCCCAGTACCTCCGACGCCTCGTGGGGGACTACCTGTCCGACAGGCAGGTCGTCTACCCCACAAAGGATGGGGAAGGTCGGAGCCCCATGACCCGCGGTGTTCCACAGGGGTCCGTGTTGGGCCCCACCCTGTGGAACATCGGTTATGACTGGGTGTTGCGGGGCGCTAACCTCCGTGGCGTCGGCGTAGTTTGTTACGCTGACGACACGCTGGTTACCGCCCGGGGGCAGACGTACAGGGAAGCGTCTGTCCTGGCCACTGCCGGGGTTGCGACGGTGGTGGCTCGGATCCGGCGGCTGGGCCTGGAGGTGGCGCTCCATAAATCCGAGGCCATTTGTTTTCATGGACCTCGGAGGGCGCCGCCTGCAGGCTCAGCGATCGTGGTGGGGGGAACCTCCATTGCTGTCGGGTCGACACTAAAATACCTTGGTGTCGTACTCCATAGCAGATGGAGGTTTGGGCCGCACCTCGAACAGCTGGGCCCGAGGCTGGTGGGGGCGGCGGGTGCGTTGAGCCGCCTCCTACCAAACCTCGGTGGAGGAGGTGGGAGCTGCCGCCGTCTCTATATGGCGGTGGTCCGCTCCATGGCCCTCTACGGGGCTCCTATATGGGCCGGCTCCCTGAATTCCAGGGAGGCCGCCCGATTACATAGGAGTCAGAGGGCCATGGCGGTGAGAATGTGTCGGGGATACCGCACACTCTCACACGAGGTGGCCTGCGTCCTCGCAGGCTCCCTCCCGTGGGATCTGGAGGCCGAGGTTCTGTCCTCGGTCTACTGGCGCAGAGTGCGGGCGCGCGAGGAGGACTTGCGGCCTGCCCCACGGGAGTTGGAGCAGTGGCGACAGAGGGCCAGGGAAGCCGCTCTCGAGTCGTGGGGTGGACGACTCTCGATGGACCGGAGAAGGGGGGCCGGGGCCACACGGTTTCTGGAGGCGGTCCGGCCCGTACTGAAGGAGTGGGTCCATCGAGGGCACGGGGGTCTCACCTTCCGGCTGACGCAGGTCCTCTCGGGACATGGATGTTTCGGGAGGTACCTGTGCAACGTGGTCCGGAAGGAGGAGACTCCGGAATGCCACCAGTGCGGCTGCGCGGAAGAGACGGCGCAGCACGTGCTGGAGGCATGCCCGGGAGCGGCGGAGCCGCGGCTAGCTTTGGCCGCGGCTATGGGCGGGGACCTCTCACTGCCGACCATCCTAGCTAGGATGGTCGCCGACGAGGGGTCCTGGGAGGCGATGGTCTCCTTCTGCGAGGAAGTGATGTCGCAGAGGGAGGCCGAGGAGCGGGAAAGAGAGAGAGACCCTCTCTCACACCCGCTCCGAAGGGAGCGGACACGGGGGCGAGCCAGACGGGCTCGCACCCCGTCTCCGCTAGGAGGGCCTAGAGCGGCGGGTGCGGGGGCACCCGCTGCTTCGCAGTAATGGGGCCCTCCAGAGTGGTCGACGCGTTTTGATGTTCCGACGCGTCGCCACGAAGTGGGAGGGGGTGGCCACCCCCTACCCGAGGTGGGTCCGCCTTCACGGCGGACATGGGCAGGGCGGGGCTGCGGTGATTTAATGGACCCGTAGCTCCGCCCATTGCCTGGAGGAACACCCCAGGGTTTTTAGTGGGTATGCCGCCACTAGGGCGGTGACTCCCACATAACCACCCTGCCCCCCCCGGGGTGGGTGTGGTATCCATAAAGGATTTTCCCTGGGTCACAAAAAAAAAAAAAAAAAAAAAAAGGCCTATTATGGGAAAACGTGACGTTTAACATCAGGCGAGCGATTTGCTAGTCTAGTCACTTAATGGCATAAAAAAAAAACTTTTTTATTGTTTTGTTTGATAGTGTGTTGGCTTTTTATGGTCTGGAGGCGAATCATAAAACCATGCAAATTTTCATCTTAATTTTTCAGAATTTTGCGAGGTTACAATAAAAGTCAAATATTCGATTTTTATGAAAGCTTAACAGATGTTAAAAAGAAGAATTATACCCCAGAGGCTTACGTGAGAAAAATACATCATCTGCTGTATGACCTGGGGTTTCCCTTGAAGAGACTCCTACATCTTGTAAGTCCTTCCATTTTCAAATCGCGGGTGAATTGGCTTCTTCTATACAAGCGTCTGTTGTAGACCGCATCATTATTGCTTTCCATCAGGAGAGATCGCAATCAAACGCAAGCCAATCAATGAATAAAATAATCATTGTTCTATAATTATTCAATGAAATGCAATACAAAACAATTCATAACAACAATATATTATTGACACAACAAAAACATAAGAAATATGCACAAAAGGCGGTTTTACCGCTAGAAGGTACGCTTCTAATATTATAATAAATATTGTAATAGTATGACATTTATAGAAACACAAAGAAAGATCAAAGTAGAGGGTGACCAAAGAAAGTACGAATTAACTGTGTGAAAGATGATATGAAAAGGAAGGGAGTGTATTCAGATATGACGAGTGAAAGAGATGAATGGAAGAAGTGTACATACTGTACCGACCCCACGTATGTGGGATAAGGGTAGGCAGATGATGATGAAAGAAAGATCAAAGTACATGGAAGATATCGGATCTCGTGTAACTAATGGGGACCTTTGGTGAGATTCGGTGATGGTAACCGGAGAAAGTATTTAACGGCCTTAGATAAACTTCTAAGAGTCAAACCAAAAAATCTACTTTCGCGCTTAATCACAAAAAAACGCACATTTTCAATTTCAATAATCCCCGCGGCTCTGTGCTGTAGAACTTTTATACGTATACGGGTGAAAGTAGCGAAGTTTTTGGCTTCACCCAAATCTAATACAGTGCTTCATCTTCCTCTCTAAGTCTATCTAAGTTAACGGAAAGGTTACCGCGAGAGGCAATGTAAAACCTTATACTTACTTTAATTAGCTTTTACAGTTAGGGTCTTATTTATAAACGTTGCCTAGTAATAATTGCTCAGGGTGCGAAATGTCATTAATTTTTCGCAATACAGATATTTAAAATGTAGTGCGCAGTACTAAGTAATACCAACTTAAATTTAAGCAGCCTTTATAAGTAAGTAAGTAAGTAAGCCTTTGCCCAACATTGGAAAATGTCAGGCTCATTATACTAATAAATGCCTGGAAGCGATCGCTCTTAGCAATAAAGTAGCCAGTTGTTGTACTAGTTTTAAGTGTTATTATCCTTTTGTTTGTTATTTTTGGTGCGAACAATGAAGAGTTGGCCCTTGGTGACAGCCTAGTTAACACAAAATATTAGTTAAGTTATAAGTAACGCCCACGTGCCGTGGACGTTTCATATGATGATGACGTTTCATATGGTCTGGTGCATATAATTC
The DNA here is from genome assembly GCA_949125135.1 of Alcis repandata. Taxonomy (NCBI): domain Eukaryota; kingdom Metazoa; phylum Arthropoda; class Insecta; order Lepidoptera; family Geometridae; genus Alcis; species Alcis repandata. The sequence goes on along the minus strand of OX421225.1, from coordinate 675,644 downwards.
TCATACAATATGCATGTATACGAGCGCTCGGAGCATTTATTATAACTAGTCAGTAAGCTAACTAAATTAGATTTTTAAACGAAACCAGAGAATAAAAATTCTAGTTTCTTTTAATTGAATAAAGTTAAAATAGTAAATAATATTTACGGACATCTTTTGCTAATTAAATAAAAATGTAAACAAACAATCCGGCCCTCAAGATTTTACAATTATAATTATTATTACGAACTAAAATAATTCTGTATTTTATTTATTCTTATTTTCTGTGTTCTAAATGTTTTCTCAATATTTATGATTATTAAATCTAGAAAGGATCTGATTCTAATTGCCAGCCTGAATTATCTTTGATTTAGATACGAATTGATTTTGTAATTTTCCAGTTCAAGAAGCCTTGTGAAGAAATAATACTGGAGTGTTATTGGAGGTCGCGACCCCACAACTGTTCTGAAATGTTTAGGCCGGTGTACACTGTGAAAGGATTCTGCTGCCAGTTTGACATTGCATACTTCAAGTGAGTTCTAGAAAATATCATATTTCTTACCTTGGTGTATAAAATCGGATTTAGGTTTTTTTTTTCTTTAATTACTTGATAGGGTTTCGTTTAATCTCTATCTCGCTTCCATTTGTATGTAGGTATGTAACTATGTGACTATATTTATTCCGATGGAATTTTGCAACTCAATTTTGAACCATTTACCGATTTCCGATTGAGCTGAAATTTGGTATATCTACTTGTGTAATTCCGATGACAAAATGCTTGTTTTTAAAAATATTTTTAAAATTGACTCATTTAGTTTATTTTTTATCATTTGAGCGTTTGACCGCTATCTCTCCGGATGACTTACTTTCCCTTTCCGTTGCCTCTCTAGGGATACAGAGGTTTTTGTAGTGATCTTGGATCTAACGAAGTATCGTTAGTAATAATTTCTTAAGAGATGTTATTCCGCTGGGTGTGATCTCAAACTCGTAGAGTAGAGCGTAATTAAATTAGCTAATCTAATAGTTATCTAAACTAAAATTATCTGAGTGCACTAACTTTGTGTTAGAGTTTTAGGCATCTCGAAACAACAGAGTTTTGGTGGTTCTAGGCAATATTTTAAGAAAATTGTTAAACGACAATATAATGAGGTTTTTTTTGTAAACAAAAAGAAAAATGAGGATTTGCCCGAGTATGTTCAAATTTATATCTTATGCTTAGCGTTTTCATATTGTCTATCGTATTTATTGGCAAATAAGTTTCGTTCTAGGACACACGCGAGCTCAGACACGAATTTCATAGCTGGAGTGCAATCAACTGAAGCTCTGGACATTATGGTGAGCGGAATCAAGACGTCTTCAAGTGGAACTGTTTCTGATGGTTTTATATTGGTAACTCTTACATTACATTTTAATGCTGTGCCACTACTCCAGTAATTAAAAACTAGCGAACCACTCTAGTTTACGTACGGGTATAAAATATACTTTAACTTAGAAATAAAAACTAATACAATCTAATTCCAAATGATGACGAAAGTCGTAATTAATTCCACTAAATGACGTGTAGTCTAATAGTCTTGTTTTAATCTATAGGTAATTATTAGAAAGATTCCAAAATTGCTAGCTCGAAAAGAGCTGAACAGATTTTCTTCTATCGTAGTTAAGAACAAAAGAAACACTAAATCAAACCAGAGTAGCTGTAGGTATGAGAGCTACAACGCCACACGCAGTCACACATACCTATACACAGATATCCAAAGTTTAAATTTATAATTCCCCCTCATTTTTGCGTCGGCGTTTGAAAATAGACAGTAAAACGGAGAATTTTGAATTATAAACAAATCCATTATTCATAATATTCACAAAGCATAATTCCGTTCACATCTACATTAAACATACATAAACAGAATAAACACCCGTCTCTCATTTATTCCAAATAATAAATATTATGTTTAGCAGAGACCTGAAGCAAGCTGTTCGCTGAAGACAATGCGACAACATTACACATTACGAGTTGAACGAAACCATTCTCGAGTTTCATCATTATTTTACTCGTAATGCATGCGTTAAATAATATCAAACGTTGGTTATACGAGTACGACTTTGTAATAAATGAAAGTTTTTTGTCTAGCTGGAAAACTTATTCATTAGACTAAATTGTTTTAAACTGCTCAGCTGTATAAATGTGTTTAGTTTAAATTTATTAAGATATTGAAATGGACAAAAAGTATAATTATCATAAAATATAGATAAATAAAATGTTGATTCGTTTTCAAATTACAAGCCATAATAATATTTATACCAACTAATTCAATTCAATTCATTTATTTCAGATTATAATGTCCATAGGTATACAATGCAAATTAAAAAATTAGGTACATACATAAATATAATAAAAAACAATCAATGAAACTAATAGTAATAAAAATATCAAAGAATAAATTTTAAATCAATTAAAAATAAAATAAAATAACATCAATTTAAACTTAAAATTATCTTAATCTAAATTTAGGCTGGGACCCAGAATGCTCAATATGCACTTTGGTCCAATGCTGCATTATTGGGCAGTCCAGGTCCATCCGCCAAGCGAACAGCTGTAGGTAATATTAATGGGGTTTTTCCTTTATGTATGAATAATTAATGATCAAACGAACTTACCAAGTGAAGTTCGATCACAATTATGTGAACGGCTTCATTCGACGCGATTTTGTTTTTGTTTACATATTGTAGTTGTGTCTCACGTACTGGCCCTCAACACGGATTGTTTAGAGATTTTATTCCCCGCTTTCAAAGTTTTTTATTCTGGTAACACTAGAGATCGTCCATAGTCGTTAAGTTCGTTACTATCGTACCCCCACCTCACTTCAGAGCCCAGAGGGGAGCCATCGGCCGGTCGAACTTCATTCTGTTTAGAGCAATAGTTTTACTACAGTCCGGCAAGTATAACTTGGCGCGGCTGTGCGCCACTGTGTACTTTTATAACTGCTTCTCTTGTACCACTTTTTATCACTTTAGGCATGATGATAGCACAGTAGCAAATATAATAGTAGCAAAAATATTCGCAACGATGTTTACTATGAACCCGGAAGTGTCAAAGTAAATTTTCAAGATTGCCGATTTAGTTCCTCAAATCGCCACCGCCAACTTAAACTTGTGGCACTGTAACTACTTATTTTGTGACCGGTAATGGAAAAAATTACCCATAAATTGATTATGATTACCAATTATCAATTTCACATTTCATTATTAGGGTTAGGGCATTTATATACATTGTATATAAGTACTAAGTAGGTTACTTAGCTAAGCTATTTATGGGAGGGTGTATATATTAATCGCGTCGAATGAAGCCGTTCACATAATTGTGATCGAACTTCACTTGGTAAGTTCGTTTGATCATTAATTATGTTTCACGGCTTCATTCGACGCGATTTTGTTTTTGTTTACATATTGTAGGATGTTCAGAGAAAATTAGTGAAATGTGAAACAAATTTTTCACAAAATACAAATACATAATTATGTATATCCTTTTATATGATGTTTATAACCGAATCGATCCCGCCACAGACTGTTGGCATGTTGTGAACATTTAGCTTAAAATGTTCTGAGCATCCATCCCAGCATGTCAGTTTTGAAATAAATTTCGAACCGTTAGATTTTTTATACTACGCTAACAAAATATGATAACTTATTTAAGAGCTGGATCTGTATCTATGCTGCTTCTTCTACCTATATAGGTACATAAAATCATAATGTATGATGATACAATATTCCCAGAAGACATTCCCAGTGTAGGTGCTGGACGATACTGCGACGTGTCGCCAGCACGAGAAAACTCCAACTAATGAAGAACTAATAAGATAAATATTATTTTATTGGATTTAGTGGTGGAGTCCGTCTATCGTTAGATACGGTTAGGTTTACAGTCTATTTAAAAAAGTTATTAATACTAATATTGAAAAACTTAATAAAATTAATAATCAAAAGCCTCTCCCACTAATAGCATTAAAAAATAATTGTAATTCTGGCTGATAACTGTGACTATGTGTCATATCAGAAAATGTAATCCAAGATTTAGTACATAATAATCAGTTATTGTATTGTATTAGTGACATTATTTCTGTAAAATCAACGAAATGGGTCCTTGGCTAACCAACTACGTTGTTTGAGTCATATAAACCAATGTATGGGTGTGCAGAGTTCGTGTGATAAGACATCAGCAAGGACATTCAAGCTGGTAGAAATTGAAGTTAAAACTTACAATGTCAAAAAAAAAATAAATAAATCACAAAAAAAAAAGGGAAATATAATGCTTACATGCACTAGGATAAATTCTTTTTGTCTTTTAGCATTATTCATAATATTTTGCGAGTATATCACATTACTGAAAAAACTCAAGGGATCTTTAATCTAAAAATAATGAATTGCTTAATGTTTAAGCCAAGTTTTTGTACATATAATTGTTTAATTATTGAAGTTAACTTGATTTTATTTGACTGAATAAATGACGATATCAGCATTTGACAGTGACACTAATGATCCATCAATGAGTTTTAAGTTAAGTAAACATTGTGTAGGTACTTTGATTTTTTCAAACAAAATCCAACATTTATTTTTCTTGAATTCTTAAGCCTTAATTATATTACTAGCTCGCATTACTAATATCGATTTCTGGTTGTCATCATGGCGATACTTTATCATAACTTACATATCTTCTTGGAGTCTCTATTTAAGTAAATTAAATTTCAGCTACGATAAAAATAAAAACAAAAAACATTTTTGCAATTAGGATGAGGCACCCGGTCTACAAGAATTTGCGCAAATTCTACTCCTCTCAGTAGCCGCAACTGTCACACGGCGGTGGCAGTGATGGTTCTATTTTCTACTGCTAACAAACTGTGCTCCTCCAACCTGGTGGCGCGGGCGTCTACCAATGTTCAAAGGTAACTCTCCTAATATAAAGCCGTCGCCTAGTGAGAGCGGCTGTCACACCAAATTATGAAGTGAATCGATTAATCGGACCAAGTGTATTTGCATTTTTGTAACTCTGCTTATCTCTGTTTTACTTAATGTGTATCAGCAATGAATAATTGAAAATGTGACATTTACCATTTACTTAAGAGACCCATCGTGATAGACGTTTCTCGTCGTATAAGAATACATAGAGTAGCATACAGCGTAAAAAACTAACCATGTGACAAAATATGTGTCCTTGTATGATCTGAACTCAGGAATAAATTTTTATATAATATACATAATATATTTTTTCTTGTGTTACCCTTCTTTAACTTAATAAAGTATGGTATAAGACTGAAGTGTCAGTGACACATTACTTTACTTTTGAAAAATTTGTATCCAGCAGTTTCCTAACTTGAAAATAATAGTAACATATAGCTCGGTGCTCGGTGGTATTTTGAATCATACGGACAATCCTCCTAAAGATATTGATAACGAAATTATCAAAAATAATGTGTTAAAATAATGATCAATAGGTATATCAATTTATGTGGCAAACGCACACAGTTATGGTTTTGTAGAAACTGTTTGTTCATATAATAACTAATAACTAGAGGTATAAATGTACCTAAAAATAAAATAAATTAAGGAGTAAAAATAACAATTGCTGACTTGGAGAAGTATAGCACAATGTAAACTGTTTGCCCAACTTTTGCATAGTACCTATAATGCGGTGTAAGACACCCATATCGTATTTAGCAGAAAAAAACGTGTCAAAACTTCGTTAATTTTCATAGCGACACACATCGTAGAATACTGCATCCTACAAAAGTTACATAAAACGTAGTGTAATTCAGACTTATTTATTTATTGATTTTTGTTACTTTTAAGTCCTATGGATGTGATAATCCTAAATAAACGTATACTTATTGATATGAATTTTTATTTAATAATTGTGTGTCGCATCCCGTAGAACACTGTACTGCGTCAACTAGTGAGGTTATGCATAGTATAAAACAACATAAACACGGCGCGTCTCGTAGGATACTGTTCTGCAGCAACTTAAAGAAATATATTGCACAGTAATACTGTATAGCATAAACTAGAATGTTCGTTCTAGAATTATAATGCACAGTAAACACGTCGTATCTCGTAGAATACTGTATTGCCTCAAATTAAAGAAGTGTATTACACAGTAATAATACCTACTAGGTATATGTATAGCATAAACTAGAATGTTATTCTAGAATTATAATGTAAGAACATGTTCGTAATGTGAAAAATACTTTAAAAACAAGAGCAAAGCAAAAGCTTTGCAAGGCTTAGCATAGTAGAATGTGTTGTATAAGCACATAATAATTATATTTATACTCTTGTCATGTCCCTGCATCTACTAGCTGTTTATAACATAATTTTTAGACAATATATTAGCCCGAGTGTAGCGTAAGCTATGATTAAGCAAAAATAACGTTAATATTTCATAAAGGTTTAAATAGCCCAACTTGAAGTCAAAATTACAGAAGTACAGCCACAACAGTAAATAAAAATAAAGTAAGTAAGTGTAATAAGTATATTTAAGGTGGTTTGAGCACATAATATACACTTCCTGTAATAATTAGCATACACTGCACAAAATATAACTAGTCAGTTTTCCGTTTGGATATGCAACTTGTAACACTTTGCAACTAACCAAGGCTAAGCTAAGCTGTAGCTTAGTAAAAAACTCAGGGTTCTTGATGTGAAAGTATCAGCACAGACGTAACGGTGACGCATTTCTTTACCCAAGGCAAGAAAAAGCGAACTACCCTACTTTTCAGAAAGTTTCGTTTAGTCAGAGGTTTTGCGTATGATGCATGTTAACATGTGTGACAGTATCTGCTCCGATGCTCCGATGCGACAGTATCAGCTCCGATGAGATGGTATCTGCTCCAATGCGACGGTATCTGCTCCGATGCGACGATATCTGCTCCGATGCTCTGCTCCGATGTTGCAGCGACGCATTTTCTCACGAGCAAGAAGACGCGGACCAGCCCTTCTTTTCTTAAAGCAGGCATAGTCACACTGTGTAAACACACACGCGTCACTTCTTCGTCATTTTGATGCGACGGGATCAGGTCCGATGCGACGGTATCCGCAAGACCCATGTAAAAGGGGGTATAGTGCAGAGTGAGGCTGCGACCCAAAGGGTACACTTAAGCCATTGTGTAAAGACCCAATGTAGAAAGGGTGCAGTACAGAGGTTGTCATTTTTATGCGACAGTATCCGCAAGACCCATGTAAAACGGGAACAGTACGGTGGACAGTATCCGCAAGACCCATGTAAAAATGGGAACAGTACGGTGCAGATTGAGGCTGCGATCCAATGTAGAAAGGGCTCGCTGTCAGATGAGACTTCGATGATTTCTCGACGCGCCAATCCTTTATTTCTTCGTCGCTTTTTTCCGCTACCCGCTACCCGCTTTCGGTTTCTCCATTGCAACTTGTTTTAGTTTTCGTGCGAAGGCCTCGGCACGGAAACACGGAATGAAGTTCGACCGGCCGATGGCTCCCCTCTGGGCTCTGAAGTGAGGTGGGGGTACGATAGTAACGAACTTAACGACTATGGACGATCTCTAGTGTTACCAGAATAAAAAACTTTGAAAGCGGGGAATAAAATCTCTAAACAATCCGTGTTGAGGGCCAGTACGTGAGACACAACTACAATATGTAAACAAAAACAAAATCGCGTCGAATGAAGCCGTGAAACATAATGTAGAGGGTCGGTTCCGAAACTATTGGTTGTATTTGAAAATATGTATGTTTTTCGTCATGGAACTACATTATAGCGTAATTTGCACTCAAAAGCGAAGCTAAAAATAAACTATCTTTTATCATACGAGGTGCATTCAATAAGTACCTAGCCTCATCGCCAGAGGGCGCTGTAGTTTCAAAAGAGTTTTACCACAGTGTAGCACATTCTTTTTTAATTCTTTTTTCAAATTTTCATTCCAATCCCTTCATTTGTTTTAATTTGACAACTTATGGAAGCGAACGTATCGATCGGTTTTACAAAAATGGAAAAAGAGCAATATCGTTCGGTGATTAGATTCCTATTTTTGGAAGGGAAAACGCGCATCGAAATCAAAGAGCGCTTGGATGCTGTGTACGGTGACTCATCTCCATTGTAGGGTTTTCTATTTCTTAACACTTTCACTCTTTTCTTTTCATATCCTTGTAACTTTTATTACTTTCCTTAATCAGTTTTATTCCTGTCCTTGCGTGCCACTATTTATTTCGTGTTCTTTTATATTATCCTTTCTAAATTATTCATATTTCTGTATCTTTTTTATGATTTGTTTGTAAACATTGATCTGAAAGCTGTCTAGATGTTTTTAATGTCATGTAATTTTTTAAATTCTAAATCTGTCAATGTATTCTCATACAGTTCCTATTTTCTTTGTATAGAACCTATTTTCAATTTTATGATTTGTATCTGGCTGCCTATCTTTCTTAATATTCAAATTTAAATTTCAGAATTCTTGAGATCAATTTGGAAGGGATGCCTGAGAACCGCTCTGACAGCGGGGAGTTCGGATTTGGTCTTGGATCGAGGAGGACGTGAATTGGCTTGGAGGGCCATAGTCTGAACACGCTTGAACCTTGAAATCTGAAACAAGAAAAAGTCCTCAAGCCTTAAATCTTTTCTACTTAAGTTACAGTGGTGAACAGGTTTGCAGTGCAATAACCAGAGTCCCCTTTTACCCAAATTGATGAGCTCGTGATCCTCGGCGAGCTTCACGACTGTCTCCAGGCCTCAGTAGCAGGCCTAGCGCTACACGTGGGCTTGGCGGACCTTCATCCTGCGGGCTGTATCTTAAGCCTTTCTCCAGACCTCCTTCTCTACCGTATAACTTTCCTTGATCAGTGCATCCCCGAGTGCGACACCTTCAACATTTTTTATAACCTAGAGACTTTAAACTAATATATGTACTTTTAAGCTGTCTCCTATCTTTCCTTTTGAATCTTCTCATAGGAATAGGGAGGTAGCCTTTAATAACTTGTGCATTACACCCTTTTGCCGTAATAAGTAAAGGGGTGTAACGTTACAGTTTGGCGCCCGACTTAAAGAACCCCCCCTTTAATTTCTAAATTCCTTTTAAATTCCCCTTTTTCTAAATTCTAAAACCTACTTGCTCAAGTATATTAATTTTCTTTCGTTTCCTTTCAGACTTCTACTATCTACATCCTGGTTTGTGAAAATTATTTTGTTTGGTGACTTTCATATACTTTTCAGCATTACTCTTTACGTAGAACACTTTACAGTACTCCTACAACATTATACCGCACCCTACACACAAACATCACTTACGGTTTTGCTAACGCAAACCACATCCATTCTTCGCTTGGGATGTTTTAAACCCTAGTGGTCAACCGAACACGGTCGACTAGTGGTTACTCTCAAGTGGGGTTTGGCATACTATACGGCGTGCTACAGGAGAGTATCCTGTAGTAGACGTTCATGCAGGTTCTCGAATAAACCTTCAGAACTGAAGACCTGACATTTATTACACTCATTTACTGTTTACACTCTTAGCTTGGCTCCTATTGACGTCTTGTATATTTTAATTTTATATCTTATCTTTTTTTATTTTTTTTTTATTTCTTATAATTATTTTCCCCGTCTTTTCTAGTTTTTGGCCGTGAGACTATTCCATGCGGTTCTATTTACTCTGATTGTTCTAATCTTGATAGTGTCATTTTTCTCCCGCGTGATATCTATGCCTCTAATTTGGGATTATTATCTACCTTCTTAAATATTCTATTTTTATATTTTATACACTGCACACTCTAAAAACGCTGCACATTATGACATTAGACGCAATCTTAAAGAATTTAATGTCGGTGATACAGTCTGGCGTAAAAACTACGTTCAGAATAATGCTGGCGCTTATTTCAGTTCTAAGTTGGCTCCCAAATATGTAAAATCCACGGTTATTGAGAGGTTATCTCCTCTTGTTCTTATTCTGAGAGATTCTAATGGCTTAATTGGGAAGTGGCATGTCAAGGACTTGAAATCTTAATTATAACTTTATTTTTATAATTCTATTTTTTTTTTTATCTGTAATAGTTTTCTGTAAATACTTCCCAAGGAAATCTAAGAAGTACACAACGCAAGTTGACTTTAATTCTTTGGCAATTCTTTTTTTAATCTATATCTTTAATCTATATCTATATACTTTTAAACTGTAATTTTACAGTTTGTAGACAGGGCAGGTACTCTTGCCTTTCTTAGGTTCAACTTGAACCCTATGCCCTGCCTATAATTATTTTCTTGGAGCGGTACTCAAACTCCTTAAATAAAGCCATATGAGCTATATATATATATATATATATATTTTTTATTATTGGGTTTTCGAACAGGTGCGGGTAATGACACCTAATTCAAATAAATAAGCCTTCATTATTTAACTGAATATTTCCTTGAGGAGTATGCGTCATCGAATGTGAACCATATCCCCTACGTATGATAGTATGTGAGTGTCTGTAGAAGTGAAAGAAGTGTGTGAAAGTGCAAGGTTTTATTCCTAACAGCAAAATTTTCTCCAGTCGAAAATTTTCCGGGGTTTTTGGGGAAATGTAGGGTTTTCTATTTCTTAACACTTTCACTCTTTTCTTTTCATATCCTTGTAACTTTTATTACTTTCCTTAATCAGTTTTATTCCTGTCCTTGCGTGCCACTATTTATTTCGTGTTCTTTTATAATATTCTTTCTAAATTATTCATATTTCTGTATCTTTTTTATGATTTGTTTGTAAACATTGATCTGAAAGCTGTCTAGATGTTTTTAATGTCATGTAACTTTTTAAATTCTAAATCTGTCAATGTATTCTCATACAGTTCCTATTTTCTTTGTATAGAACCTATTTTCAATTTTATGATTTGTATCTGGCTGCCTATCTTTCTTAATATTCAAATTTAAATTTCAGAATTCTTGAGATCAATTTGGAAGGGATGCCTGAGAACCGCTCTGACAGCGGGGAGTTCGGATTTGGTCTTGGATCGAGGAGGACGTGAATTGGCTTGGAGGGCCATAGTCTGAACACGCTTGAACCTTGAAATCTGAAACAAGAAAAAGTCCTCAAGCCTTAAATCTTTTCTACTTAAGTTACAGTGGTGAACAGGTTTGCAGTGCAATAACCAGAGTCCCCTTTTACCCAAATTGATGAGCTCGTGATCCTCGGCAAGCTTCACGACTGTCTCCAGGCCTCAGTAGCAGGCCTAGCGCTACATGTGGGCTTGGCGGACCTTCATCCTGCGGGCTGTATCTTAAGCCTTTCTCCAGACCTCCTTCTCTACCGTATAACTTTCCTTGATCAGTGCATCCCCGAGTGCGACACCTTCAACATTTTTTATAACCTAGAGACTTTAAACTAATATATGTACTTTTAAGCTGTCTCCTATCTTTCCTTTTGAATCTTCTCATAGGAATAGGGAGGTAGCCTTTAATAACTTGTGCATTACACCCTTTTGCCGTAATAAGTAAAGGGGTGTAACGTTACACCATCGATGGCCATCGTCAAGAATTGGTTCAACGAGTTTGCACGTGGCCGTACGTCGGTTTTTGATGAACCACGTCCAGGTGCACCGAAAACAGCTGCTACGGAGGAAAACATTAAAAAAATCCATGATCTCGTTTTGGCAGATCGCCGATTGAAGGTTCGGGAGCTAGCTGAGACTGTAGGCATTTCAGAAGGAACAGTGCATCATATTCTTCACGAGGAACTCGGCATGAGAAAGCTGTCGGCGCGATGGGTGCCGCGTTTACTCACACCGGAAAACAAGTGCAACCGTGAGACCACATCGGAGACGTGTTTGGCGCTGTTTAAGCGGAATCCAGCGGAGTTTTTGCGTCGTTTTGTGACCGTCGACGAAACCTGGATCCACTGGTACACACCAGAGACCAAGGAGCAATCAAAACAATGGATCCAGACCGGGGAACGTGCTCCAAAGAAGGCGAAAACTGTAAAATCGGCCGGAAAAGTTATGGCCACCGTTTTTTGGGATTCACAAGGTGTGATCTACATCGATTACCTCGAGAAGGGTAAAACAATTACAGGGCTTTACTATGCCGATTTATTGGGCCGATTCGACGCCGAATTAAAGAAAAAACGATCCCATCTGGCGAAGAAAAAAGTGCTGTTTCACCACGACAACGCACCGATTCACACGTCTGCCGTTGCCATGGCCAAATTGGTCGAAATACGCTACGAATTGCTGCCCCATCCACCGTATTCTCCAGATTTGGCCCCTTGTGACTTCTTTCTGTTTCCTAATCTGAAAAAATCTCTCGCCGGGAATAGATATGGATCAAATGAGGAGGTCATCGCCGCCACGGAGGCCTATTTTGCAGAGTTTGACAAAAACTATTTTTCGGACGGGTTAATAAAGTTGGAGCATCGCTGGGCTAAGTGTATCGAACTAAAAGGAGACTATGTTGAAAAATAAATTGCCACTTTTCCAAAATTTTCGTTTACTTTTTGTAGGCTAAGTATTTATTGAATGACCTTCGTAACTCTAAATCTGAATCAAGTAGCACCAGGCAGTCCCGGGCATTAGCAAATCCTACCAATTTTATACTTTGTATATTTGTTGCTCAATCACGTAAAAACAGCTGAAGGGATTTGGATAAAATATACTGGAAATATGGCATGAATGTAGCTTATACATTTTTGATCATCTAGGCTACTTTTTATTCCTTGGAAAAATGATTGGTTCCTGTTTGATTTATATTTCCAGATGTACGTGTTCGACATGAAGGACCGCGTGACGCTGATAGACAGCGCCATCCTCCTGACGCCGACCGCCTACTTCGACGTCAACGTGTATCTCTGGGCCATTGACTCCTCTATCTACGTGAAGGCACTGGCTTTGCACTCTAGGAAATGCATATTGGAAACTGTAAGTTTATTTGAAGAATAGTTTATTTGAACATTATTCAATGTTCGTTGGGTTTACCTACATACATTAATCAGTTACCTACGTAACTGATAAACTTAATTTATAGTGTTATTGAGAAGTTGTTGACATGAACTCTGAATCTTGCACTAGGACAGTCCTGTGTCGCAAGATTCAGTGCCTTCCATCTTAATTTATGTTTTGAAAATTATGGTTCTAGTTTAGTAAAATTAGTGTTAGTGTTCATTGTCCTTGTCTTTGTGTGTGTTCTATGGTATACCCGATATAGGGAATCCTAGTGGAAAATAGGACTGTGAAACGTTATTTATTTTAATACACTGAGAAAAATGGCAATCAAAATTCCGATGAATTCACCTAAAGTACGGAGCATACTGACATTACTGACAATCATCAAAAATTACGTTGTTTAGCGCCAGTTTTTACGGTGACAACTATCAATATGGTTGTCACTGTAAAAACTAGTACTAGCACCAGTTTTTAGGGTCAGAACCAAATATTATGATAGTTGTCACCGTAAAAACTGGTGCTAAACATCGTAATTTTTGGTGATTGTCAGTATGCTCCGTACTTTAGGTGATTTTTTTCTCAGTCATTAAACGAGCAAACCAGTTAATATTGAAGCCTTTTTCTTAATAGATTTAAATTAATAATGTTTGTCCTTAACAACAACCGCAAGCCATGTCAGAGGGCTTCAGGCGGCCTGAAAACTCTGACACCAGGAATAGCCATGCGGCTTATGCAAGCTTACTTCCTTTTTAGTAAATTTTTGAGTTATATTGTCATGAAAGATCTCAAAAATAGCCTTAACAATTTCGATAAAATTTGAAGACGTTAGTAAACTAGGCAGAACACACCTGTGTTCTGCTTCGTATTTTACCCGGCAATCAACAAATTACAGGTTATGTCACCTTCACACTATAACGAGCTTTATCTAAATCTTCACATTAAAACAGATTATTATTTTGGTTGGAGCAGAGGTGCGGCGCCTGAAATAATATCATTAATCATTCACGAATTGATGGGGAGGCAAACAGCTAATGAGCTTGCACAACCCTTGTCAATTAGAGAAGTAAAATATTTCCGATGTATAAAAATAGGTCGGTAGTGAGAGAATATAGAGTTCATAACGAGTACAGTAGCGAGACAGTGCCCTCACCGAGTACTCGGTTTGTATAAACAGTTTGATGAAGCGAGACAGTCGCTAGAACCATGATTTATTTGCGCGGCCGAGTGTGCCCATTTACTGTCTCGCTACTGTCTCGCTACTGTCTCGCTACTGTACTCGTTACGTGTAATCAACCCATTTTATGAAATAATACAGTTCATAAAATTCGTTAACTTGAGCTTTTCTTAATAATATTTATTATTTTTTTAAGATTTCAGCTCGATTTAGCATGAATTATTTTTTACAATTAAAATTCGTTTTATCCGACTGTACATATAACTATTTTCTGGTGTATGTAAGTATTGTAAGTGTATTTATATGTGACCTGGTGTCTAAACGGCTAATTGATTCTGGATTTGATGTCTTTAGGATTGTTATAAGTTACATTTTGCTGTCGGATTTTTATTATATTAAAAGAAATAAATTTGCTATGAAGTAGAAGCTCGCTTATTGAGGGTTCTCTATATGTTGTTTTTTTATATTTTTTTAGCGCGAGACGCTTTAAGTGAATGCTTGAGACGAGTGACCTCTTTGGAAGTAAAAACAAACTACATATTATGTCGTTCTCCTTTATTATATCCTTCAATAGCAAACCACTATCTTCTTCTTTTTCTTCATCTTCTTCTTCTTCTTACATATTTATTAAAAATGATTCACTGTTCGTTTGTCTAGCTATAACTCGAGAACGGTTGGACCGATTTCGCTAATTTTGATCTTGAAATATTTGTGGAAGTTCAGGGAAGGTTTGAAAGAAAAAAAAAACAGCGGGTGAAACCGCCAGGTGCACCTAGTTATAAGATACTTTTAAAATATTTCTGAAGAATACTCTGGCTGTAGGAGGCCAACAAGTCTCGAATATTTTCCCTATTTTTATTACACAAGAGGCTACTTCCTTTTGTTTCAACAGCCTAAACACGTGTATCCATATAAAACATGTAAAAAAAAAAAACGTTAATATACTCACGTAATAAAAGGATGTTGAAATGAACAACAACTCGTAATAAGTATACATTATGTAAACAGAGATGTGCCTTATTACACCAAAGTTTTTTGTTATGAAGGCGTCTTAAAAATATTTGAGCCAAGTTATTTTATTACAAATTAATCCAATTAATATTAAACACTGCGAGAAGCTATGTCACAACATTTATTATGAAACATGTTGCAGGATCCGGGAGTCGTCAGTTTCTATCAGGGTTGCTTGACGAGGCTCATTGTAAAGAAGGTTGTGAATGAATGCAAATGTCTACCTTTTGAATACAGCGGTAAGTAGTTCTGAGATGTTTCTTGTTTCTTAGCTATTATAAAAAAAAACAGCCAAATGCGAGTTGGACTCGCGCACGAAGGGTTCCGTACCATTTTCTATAATAACAGCAAAAAAATCACTTTTGTTGTCTGAGAGCCCCCTTCAATATTTATATTGTTCTGTTTGTTAGTATATGATGTTATAGAGGCAACAGAAATACATCATCTGTGAAAATTTCAACTGTCTAACTATCGGTCGCCGCGTCGTGACAGACGGACAGCGAAGTCTTTGTAACAGGGCCCCGTTTTATGTTACTCTTTGGGTACGGAATCCTAAAAATATGTATTTTTATCGTGAATAAGTCCGCGTTAGCCCCCAACTCGCCTGTTGGTAAGCGATGACGAGGTCGTATTCACAGATGATTTCGTGGCTTTATATCGTTTATTGTTTAATTTATTTCTAAACCATACTTCGAACTAACTTACTTTATAGGCGTAGCGACCAAATTTGTTTTGATCTTCTATATTACTGTACCTATACAAGTATATGTATGCAATCTATATACATACATAAAAATGTTATGTTGGTTTGTGTACGCTTCAGAAACTCAAAAAGTTTTATCTAATTTTTTTTTTTTTTTTTTCTATCCACATCGAAGCGTGGCAGGGAACAGCTAGCAATTAATAAATTAGCTTTATTTAATTGCTTTATAATTTTTAAAAAACAATGAATTGAAGAGCCATTGTTGAGAGAGCTTCACGATAATTTCAAACTTTTTGTTGTTATTTTGTTTTACAAACACAAAACAACAATATTACTTATTGCAACTTTACTTCAGCAATAAAAAATTTCCTCATTTGAGACCTCAAAATGTCGTATTGAAGCTTTCATTTGCGATAAATCGTCGTTTTTAAAATCACGTAAGGCTTTTTATTGCTTGCCATTTGGCTATTTTCTTGGAAAGGACGGGAAAATGCGAACGTGTTTATTTCTTTTCGCTTTATAAAATTGACACAAAAACGGTCTTTATGGATACAGATGAGTGCGTTTTTATCTGAAACTGAACTCGACAATCTTCTGCCTTCTATTAGAAGAAGTAGACTCTGTGTAAAGTTCATTTTTCAATTTCAACACTATAGTCTGTAATTCCGTATCCTCCATCGACATAGGATGTTACTAATTTTTTTTTCAAGTCGATTGTATACTCGAATTAAGAATGATTTTGCAAAATACGTGTCCTAATATTATTTGACTTAAATAAAAGCTACATTGTTAATTTTTTATTTATTTTAAAACAAGTTTTACGTTAGTAAAGCGTAACAAACCAACTTATCCTCTCATTTTATTAAGTTTTCATTTTTGATATCTTTATAAATAAAAAGTTTCCTCTTAATATTTCAGCTAAACAATTAGGCGTTGAAGATTACATGACGTGCACTTGGGAACGACTTTTTTGCGTTTATCAGGAAATTGGTAAGCAAATTGTAATCTACTTGACTTTAGTTTTTTTTAAGTTTATTTATTTATTTAGATGGCACAGTTGAAGAGAGGCCTATACCCAGAAATGGGATAAAAAAAGGCTGTGGATGATGATTTGATTATTGATATTTCAGTATATGGATCAAAGCCAAACTAACTGACTAATTTCCTGACTATTACATAAACAACGCACAGCCCAAGCCGCTAGTCGTAGAGACTTAAAATTTGGATAATACAATACGAATGGACAATAATATGAAGAGACTTTCCGAAATTCAACCTCTTACTCGTGATTCTTCATCATTCCTAAGCCTATCATTGAATTAAAAAAAAACAAATAGCTAAGCTTTGTGTCTTTTTAAACTGCTTTTGAAAGAACACAAAAGCTAAGCCAGATTTTGAAACTATAATAAGGGGTTAAATTTCAGGAAATATTCACTACGTTTTAGAAACTCTAACATTAAAATTTCGTAATTCTAGAAAAAATCGAAGGAGATGTCCGCGAGATCATCTCTCTGAACGAATGCTACCAAAGATGCGACTACGTGCAGTACGACACAGAAGTAGAACATGTCACGAGCAACCGCCAATCAAAGTAAATTATAAATAAGTTTATTTTAAAAATATTTGTAAAAATAAGGTTTTATTGCATTGTATTGTATAGGTACCAAATTTCACTTCAACCGGACATCGCGGACATCGGGAAGTGGTTCAAAATTGAGTTGCAAGATTTCACCCGAACAAACATCATTCTTGTATCAAACATCATACATGACATACATTACAAGCCTTTAAAAATAGTTTAAAAAATAACTACACTAGAATTTGTTCGTACCAAAAACAATCTAGGCCATGTCCACCACATACTAAGTACCTGGAACTGCTATAAGTACAATTTTTTATTGATTATATCTGGCAGTAAAAGTACAACACAAGGCAGTGCCCGCTAAGAGTCTATCGCAAAGCCACAATTGTTACTTTTTTCTGTTTTGATTAAGAAAAGTAGGTTATCAATTTATTAATATCCTAATTTTGAGTTGATCTCTTTTTGAAGTAATTTTTTTTTTTAATTCTAATAAACAGGATTCAGGGATTTACTCACGCATTATTGCGTCGTATATACCAACTAAAGTGTCGTATAAACAAACAAAATGTGTCCTAACTTTCTCGTCTTTTTTATTCTTTATTGTATTAAATAAAGCATTCACTTTGCTGCTACCGACCCTAACGTTAGCTTTCATCACAAAACATCATTCTTTTCCTTTTAAGGTATTTGCTTAACGAACACCAAAAGTTAATTTACGCCAAATTTCTGTCCGGCGTAAATTTTCGTATACATTAGGCCCCGGAAACTTTTGAATGAAGGCACAATGCAAATTATTTTGCATGAAAAAGTAACATTTTGTTGGCCCTTAGGAACTTTCTCGTTCTCACAACCCAAATATCAAGTTCACTTTGATAAATAACTACAATATTCCTATATTAGGTACATTTGAAGGTTTGGTGGATAGAATATAAGGAATAGGTAAAGTTATTCAGATATTGGTTTTTCTGATATAACATATGAGCTCTAGATGAACATATTGCCTGTAATGGTTTGATTATACGTAACGAGTACGTCCTAGCGACTGTCTCGCGTCGTCTTACAGTTTATAGAAACCGAGTACTCGACCGACGATGGCACTGTCCCGCCACTGTTAGGACGTCACCTGCCAGTTTTAACGGACGAACAAAGGTTGTAATTTTCGGCAAACTAATCCGAAATTCGAGTCTGGCTTCCTGGAATCTGAAATGGGCCAATCTGGTTTTCCTCGATCCCGAGGTCTCACTGGGCTTCAATTATCAAACTTCATTCACACAATTATTCAGTTAACTAAGTGTGTTTTGCCAAGAACATGAATATCTGCTAACTTTGATGACATTTTGATTCTCGAGCTTCGAAATTAACCAGTAAAGTTTTTCTTTTACATCGGATTAGACGGAATAGACATGCGTTTGACCGCAATCTCACCTGATGGGAAGCGACGATGTAGTCGAAGATGTAGCACGCTTACCTAGAGAAAACCTATTCACTCTATTTTTGAATAACCCTGGGTTGTATCTGTACTTTTTAGGAAAAACAGGTGCGAGTGGTGAGTTTTAGCGTCATTTATATTTACACCTTTATAGAAAAACGTAAATGCCACAAAAACTAATAAACACTAACTAAATTAAGCCAAACTATTATTGGGGGCAGCCACATGATATTTTCTTTGTAATAATTTTGACAAATGAGTTCGTGATGCTGACTTTGTTCACGCATCGTTGACCTATACTTATTGTTAACAACACGGATCGGATGTCGTCTTTGCTATTGATGCCTGTTTTTGATCGACAAGTTAGTAGTCTTCTTTAGGCCAGGTTATAGTTCAGTTTTACTCAATAAATCTAGATATGCCTGTCTCCTATTTTTATTTTGTCTAAAAACTCTTGAAACCATACTACTCTCAGTCTTCGTAGTTTTGGAATTAATTATTAAACATTTTTCATTAAGCTTATCCACTTCGCAAATTTTTACCCGCTTCTCCAAAATCTCAATAACGGTAGTTTTCGTGGAACTTTCGATCACCTAAAATGTATTTTTTGGCTTCAAACTTTCCACTTCGCTCGCCGAAGCGACTAATTGAATTCTATCGAATTTTGGCAATATTTACATAGACGCGTAGGATTTTTTAGAATCTGGTGCCAAAGTTTAATAAGTCGTTATAATGAGGTAGTCCACCTAGGGCACCCGTCCGAAGAGCACCTGCGCGAAGAGCACCCAGCCTAGTCCAGGAAGAGCACCTATCCATTTTTTCGGCAGGTGCTCTTCTAATCACCGGTGATTTCTGATATAGTTTAGGGTTTTCATGATAATAATAGAACTGATTTAGTTATCCTATTGTGAATTATGAATGCCTACGCACAGCTAGATGATTGAGGCCTCTTTTCTACCTGGTGTCACCACCAAACTACCTGGTCTCAAATATTAATTCTTAGTCTCTTTAAATCTGGAGCATGCAAGTTTTTCTTCTGCACCGAATCCTTCTTAAATCCATCATTCAAACATCTGCCCATTAAATTTTATCAATGGGTTACGCATTACTATTATTCTTTCAACTGTGGGCGTCCAATTACGCAACAAAGTCCTCCGTTACTTTTTTCCACTGACTTTTTATTTAATCAGCGCTACGAAATCACACCTAAGACGATTTTTTCTAGTAAAGTGTGCTCTATCGTAGACCTTACCATCAGGCAAGATGGCGGTCAAAAATTAAAAAAAAAAACACTTTAAAATCGCGCCCAAAGGAGTCGGTTACAAACAAACACACAAGTGAAGCTAATAAAAGGCGTGTAAAAACTAACTAACGCTTTGATATTTCAGGAAAACGTCTGATAAGCACAGCAGGGTGGTGGTCCACTTCAGCGATACGACCTGCATGAAGTACAGGAGAGAAGTTCTCTACACCTGGGACCAAATGCTAGGTAATACTTTACTAGTTTTTAAAGACATGCGTTTGCAAGTGTTGCCACGCTTTTTATAGACTTTTCTACGCTTTTTACGATTTCTTCCGCCAGTTTACTTTCGATTTCAAACTTCCTTTAACATGCTAGTTCCCGATTATTGTCCTTTCTCGATAGTTTATTTTTTAATTTAGTTATTTTATGTCTGTTGAGTAGGTATAATAAACATACTTACTTACCTACTCAAGAAACTATTTTTTTACTAGAACTAGGTACATACGTATACGTACATTTAATTTTCACTTACCTACGTACTTACTGAATCTCTTCCTTATTAATATTATACCGTATAATTTTAAATACAGGATTAATAAGTTTGCTTTGGGAATTTAATACTTCAAAAACAAATCACCTGTTCCATATAATTATTTTGTTACAATTTCAGGGCTGTTTCCATAGTAAAAACTGTCCAAAATGACGAGCATTGTGAATCCTTTTCAGCTTGGCAAACTCATTTCTTATAAACCTGTATAACATATTGATTTGAAAGTAACAACGTTCCAAAAACCTGGAAAAAGGGATACTAAGAAAACACTATCTGAAATATAAACTTTACCATGAAAGTACATACAATTTGTATCAAGATCTTATTTCAAGTCTGCTGGGATCACAGGATAAGAAAATATTAGGTAAATTACAGACATGTTTTGTAGGTGTGTATAAATAAAATAATATCATTGATATCTTTCACAAAATCACGAGTGTTTTTTAGCCAAACAAATTTATAGAATTTGGTTAGTTCGGAGAAATATTTATTGACCTGAAATAATATTGAATGTAAATAATTGTGTGTAATGTTTATTTTTTGTATAAAAAAACGAGATTATTAGTAACGAGTGTACCTACGGTTTTTATATATTATTACTCAGTATAAAACCAAAATTGTTATTCAGCAAGCAGTTCAGCCTTAAAACTTTGTGTACTTAACTAAAAAGTCACATTTAAACTACGTCAGTTCTCAAAAAAAACAAAACGACTAATTTGTAGTCAAAATCGCAGTCTACTTAAGCTTGTGACTAGTAATAATAAATCTAACGACACCGAAGCTCTAGAGCTTAAATATGGGTCTTTAAAACAAAATACGTGCTTCTAAAATATTTTAAATTCAAGTTTTAATGCATTGTCATCTAAGTTATATCGGTATACCCAATTACTGCTTAATCGGACATTTCAAAATATGTAGTGTCATTCACAAGATTTCACATACACTTAAATTGCTAGTAATACAAGCTTGTAAGAAAGAGAAAATTATCCGTGAACTGAACGCTTATTTTCAATTAATTTTTCACTAAACCAATACGAAAAAAAAAGTTTTTTCAATCGCCATTAATTGAAAAGTGGAAAAGTTGTTTTGATCCTTTCAGAAACCTTTTAATTACGGTTACTAAAGGAGTCGAGTAATCAAAACAGTTTGTTTACTACAATTTATTGAATTAATTACTGTAAATAGATTTTTTGCTGAAACTCCTAATTTTTGGGTCAGAGAAATGATTAGCTTATTAATTAGCGACTGTTTCTGTTGTTAGTCAACATTCATATTTAAAACTTACGGTGAAGAATTTTATTTGCTTACATTTTTTGTTAATAAAATTAATCAAAATCATAATTCATTTATTGGTAATTTTCATTAAAGGTTACGATTTTAGTAGAAAAATGTTTATGTTACAATAATTATGGGATAAATACGAACGTATATATATCAATCAATCAAGTACTTATCAATCTGATAATGATGGGTTTCAGTTAGACCAAACTTGAAACTTGATTTATTTTGCGATTTCTGTTTTTAGAGCATAACCTTATATTAAAACTGTTTACGATTATGAGTACTTATTTTGTCCTTGCTTTAGTGTTTTCAGTTTCTTACATCCCAAACTTTTAACACTGATATAATCACTAGCCGCGCCCCGCGGTTTCACCCGCGTTTTCCGGGATAAAACGTAACCTATGTGTTAATGCAGACCATGAACGACCTTCTTTCCGATTTTCACGTAAATTCGTTTAGCTGTATCAGCGTTCATTAATAACAAACAATGCTTTCACCTTTAGAATATTAGTAAGATAAATTAAAATAATCAAACAAAACTTGGAAATTTTCCAGCGAACCTGGGTGGAATCTTCGGCCTCTGCCTCGGAGGCTCCATTGTCAGCATCATGGAAATAATCTGGTTTCTCCTCGACTTACTCTGCACCATCATCCACGAAACTTTAAAAAACAGAAACGTTAAACCAACCAACGGAAAATACAAAAACAAAGTTTTCGTAATAAACCAAAGTATTCCAAAAGAACCTAACAAAATGTTTAAGAATGACTTAAATACCAAGAAACTTGAAAGATCTTCGAGTAAAGCGAGGTTTAAGTTTATCAACTGAACAATAACACGGTCAGATCATAATCATAACTTCACAGAGTTGAGTCACGTGTTCTGAAAATGTTTTGCAGAGTTCTTGTGATTTGTATTCAAAATAAGGTTCGGTGCGGACGGGACACCGGCGACCACAAGTGGCTGGGTGTCTGAAGGCAGACGGTGCGGCGCGCGGCGCGTGGCGTGGTGGCGGCTGTCTGTGGCCGCGACCCGCAACCCGCGGCTTTGCGGTGAAGCCTACATTTTGTAGTGACACCGCGGCATATCCCTACCAAATGCGTGAAAAGCGTTGTAATCAAATTAACCCTAGCTACTTGCGGTTATTGCCAGTGGCGCGTTTGCGCCGAGCCTTAATGTTGTGGTTTTTCTTGCAATATTTGAGGTAAGATTACTTGAAGCTTAGAGGCTTTTTGCAAATAATAATATGTTTATGTAGTTTTCTGTAATAACATAAATTCTTTTCGTGATCTTTTAAGAGTGCCTAATAAAATATAAAACAAGACAATAGTTTTCTTTTCGTAAACCGTTACATTTATTTTGCAAAAAATTAAATAACAATTCTACATAACGTGATTCTAAGAAAAAATACACTTGGAAATAACTAGAAAAACAGTTTTATCTTTTTTTTTTTTTTATGTAATTGAGTGACGAGACAATCATCAATCATCAATCAATCACATAGATAGTGTTGTAGTGGTAGGGCTCTTTTGCAGAGCCCGCCTGGGGAAGTACCACACCTTTGCCAGTTATTCCACCGCCAAGCAGTAATGTGCAAACATTACTGTGTTTCGGTTGGAAGGGCATTGCTCCCAGTGAAATTACAGGGCAAATGGGAGATTAAACCACTTATATCTCAGGGTGACGAGCGCAGTGCTGTGCCACGCAGGGTCTTGAATTCTGCGAGTTTAAAATTCTGGGTAGCGCAGATCTGTTATGGGCAAACGTGACGTTTAACACCAGGCGAGCGATTTGCTCGTCTCGTCACTCAATTACATAAAAAAAGAAACGCTCGAAACATAGCCCTTCAAACCGGAACACAGTTATATTTGCACATTACTGCTTGGCGGTTTAATAACTGACAAAAGTGTGTTACTTACCCAGGTGGGCTCTACAAAAGAGTCCTATATACCACTACAAAAATGTCTTAATGGTGGAATATAAACAAACCACCCCTACACCACTTTGTGCCATTTTAATCTCAGTTTCAGTCACAATTTTTTACCATTTTATTCCGTTTTTTACAAAAAAATATGCTTACATATCTACAAAGAACTATCAATTTTGAATGCAACTTTTTATATAACATTTTCAGTTTTATCAAACGCCATTGCCGATTAAATTTGTTGCTCATTACTACAAACATAAGTTACTAAGGAACAACTGTTGAATCAAAAAGGTTCATACACAAAACGGAGAAAATAACAATACAAACAAACGTTTGAACTCTTTAATGTTTTCTTTTTATCCAGAAGCGAAGCTTTGTAAAGGTCTCGTGGCCGCTAAAGGTCATAGGCTTACAATATAGAAATAAACAGCTACTATTGCAAAGGATCTGACAGACCTTCGTTCGAAATATAATAATGTAATTAGTTGAACGTAAGAAACAATATTTAATTACAGAAAACGTGAATTTGAAAACACAACCGTAGCGAATGCATACAAATTCTATCTTTTTATTCTTAATAATTTAATTTATTGCGTCGATTGTAGGACGAGACTTGTAAACGCGCTAACGGTTAGGCGATTCTAAAATTTATTGCGATAGGATTGACTAGCGCACCGAATTTTAAATCGGGTAAAGTGCCGGTTTGTGTCGTATAAGAAATGATGATGATATGCTCTTTTCAGCGTACTATTTTCATGAAAGGGAAATAGTTAGTATTTTTCAATAGACCTTTTTTCCCTTTACGGTTTGTGTGTCAAGTGCCAATGTATAATAACAGAGTATTTTTTAGAATATCGCCAGTAGGTATACCAGTGGTACTGTGAATGAACAAATTTTTGAGAAAGAAATAGGTTAAATCTTATCTTTTCATTAAGTAATTCCTAGACTTTCCAAGATCTCCAAGGTGGAACAGTGTGTAGGCGGCGATAGACTAATAAAAAAGTGCTGGTGAAAAGCGTATTGTTCCAGACTAGCCTACAATACGTGGGTAATATTTATGCCAAGAACTTTCGAGAAACGAGCGGTTTAAAAAACAACATTTTAGTCTCTAAACAATCGTTACGGCTTTACCTAAACCGAATTACGAAAAAATTAGCTAAAACAAATTTAAATTGAAAATTTGCATTATGACAGATTCTGTTAATCTGCTCAAAACACATTGAGTACTATATACATGTACATCACTCCGATAACTTCCCGTTACTTTCCCTTTGAATAATAAATAATAAATAAATAATAAATAAACGTTTTCACACTCATAGCTCCCCACTAGGAATAAATCCTGTGTCGGGGATGCCATGGAACACACACAAAGACAAGGACAACTAACACCCAGACCCAGAACAGATATTTAAATTCATCATTCAAACATCTGCCCGGCCGGGAATCGAACCCGGGACCTCTGGCTTATAAGGCGGATACACTACCGCTGAGCCAAACAGGTCGACAATGAGTATGCAAACTTGTTTAACATTAAAATCTTAATGACTTTCAATGTACGCTTCTCATCACATTTACCTGAATGACATTAATCAAAGAACTGTAAATGAAAATCACTCCAACATACACTAAATTAATAAACTGTTCATGTAATAAATGTATCACACTTCACGGCGTCGAACATCTTTCTTCATCAAATAAATGCTGGCTTCATTTGCATACTCACACTCGCAACACAAAATATTAAAAGTGCAGAAGGTGAATTTCTTAGTAAGCGCGGTCGAGCAACGAGCATAAACATCGTTTGCGAACACGAGTTTTGAAACAATAGTCCTCGCGAGCGCAAGTGATCGCGTTCCGAGACTAGTGTCCGTGAGAGAAGTACTAGTACAAACGAGTACGTGAGGTTTACTTCTGTTCTCTCTATATTTTGTGGTCCACACCTCCTTACAGCGTCTTACAGCGAATATGATTAAAGTTAATGAGGTTGTAATAATAATATCAGCTTCTGAAGTGATAGGAGATGCGAGTTCAACGTAGTTATATATGTAGGTATTTTGTATAGTAATTGAATAAAATTTGTTTAGAGAGTTTTATCCGGAACCAAAACGAAGATTTTGAATTTAGCGTCTAGTAACCATGTATTTTTAAGTGTGGTATCTTATCTTGTAATATTAGCAGTGTTCCGCGGTTGCACCCGCTACCATACAGAAAGGGTATGCTAAGCCGAAACCCTTTCTGAATAACCCTGTATAGGAAATGTATGGTCCTACGTAAAACTATAACAACTAATAAAAAAAATGTATATACAATTAAAAAATACAAGCACGAATACTCATTAAAATACAAAGGTCCTATCTCTTATATTTCTGGGTCTGGGTGTTAGATGTCCTTGTCTTTGTGTGTGTTCCATGGTATCCTCGACACAGGATTTATCCTAGTGGGGAGCTATGAGTGTGAAACGTTTTTTTTTATTTTTTTTTTATTTAAGTTTCTGATGTTTCGGGTGCAGTAGTTTTTGATTTCAATTTTTTTAAATAAATTGATGTCGGAGTCAAATAAGTTTATATCGCAATCTGGCTTGAATATAGACTGGTTTTCATTCTTGGCTGCGGAAATATATTTTTGGAAGCCTCACTTTCCAAACACCTTTCCTTATTTCTTCTTTTTTCCTTATTTAAGGTTAGACGTGTGGCAAAATATCAATTCTCAGAAAGACTGTGAATTCCGAAGAGATATGGTATATTTTCATCACTTCAAAAGGATTCGGTTGAGAACGGAAGTTTGATTTTATCGAATGCATAAATTCGGAGTTTCCAACTTTGTTTACCAAGTTTCTGAATAAAGTTTGAAATTTCTGAATTATTAATACCAACTGCATTCGAATGGAATATGGTTGGGACAATTTAATGTAGGTCAAAGAACACCTGATGTTTTAATTTACAAGAACTGGTTTGCTTATTTTAGTACTAACTGTGGCCCGCAGCTTTATCCGCTATTTAACAAAAACCGTTAATTTGCTTAAATAGAAGTAGCCTGTGGTAAATCAAGGTATTATAGCTACCTCCTTACCAAACGTAGTTAGAAACATACTCTGAGTCTGAAGCGATTTCAATTTGGTTATTTTTATATGAAAGGTAAGTTACGGGCGAATGTTTTTAGACATTTATTTGATGTTTGGTCCCTCAACGCGATGTATTTTTTTTTTGAATTATGAATTCTCGTACATACTAAGGTACTTTAAGATTTATTTTCTAGGCAAGCGTGCTCCCCCGTCGGGGCTGCGGGTAGAAGTTACCGCGGCCTCGGCGTCACAAGGGCGTAGAAGGAACATGGGTGGTTTTTGGTCAGTAGAAGTCTGACACTCCCTTCCGCTCTGCCCAAGAGTGGGCCCTCCCACTCTTGGTCATTTGATGATTTCCCACCCCCAAAAAAAAAAAAAAAAAAGGCAAGCGTGCTCCATCGTGGGCCGCATCGTTGCTTCCCATCAGGCAGGATGGCGGTCAAACGCAAGCCTATTTTTGAATAAAAAAAAAATAAATAAAAAAAGGCTTCTTTCATTATTTTTTACTTTTTAAAGGGAACTCAGGTTATTCTGTCAGGGGTTTTTTTATTTTTATTTTTCATACGTTTTGAATTTCCCAGTCAGTGAAAGTTCATGTGCCTCGCCAATGGTAGTTCAACGTTTTTCGCGTTCTTCAGAAATGTCCTAGAACCGAGCGCTTGCTCTCTGAGTTCAAGCTAGTTTCCCTGCCAGTAAAGGTCTTAAACTCACGCAATGGTGAATGAGCCTCGCGATCGACACTCAGACGTACTTCCCGTTCTCCAGGTGTCTCTTGAGACCGAGCACTTGCTGTCCAAACTCTCTGAGAGCTCAAGCTAGATTCCCTGCCTGTAAAGGTCTTAGACTCACGCGATAGTGTATGACGTAAATAAAGTTTAATTATAAATCATATCCAAGTAACCTAAAATTGCGTAAATAAGCATAAATAAGCTTGGTGTTTACACCAGACGTAGGTGGCCAGGTAACATTGCCCAATACCCATCAACAGAATAAACAACGATAAATACAACAAAATAACAACGAAGGTCCCTGGTCTGGAATAGAACCCAGACAAGACTAGCTCAAGGTTGGGAACGAGTGACAAATATGAAGACTGGCATACTATTCATAATATATCCAGCAGTGGGCGGGTTATTTCTCAAAGAAAAATACCTTCATCATAATATTAAACAAGACGTCTTACCTAGTCAAAAAGGTAAATCTCTTAGGTAATCTTAAACTCACTAAAGGTCAGAATTTTTCTCGCCATTATTGCTAATTCGACACGGTTAGGCTAGTTTCAAATCTTGGTGGGGTGCTAGGTCGGGTAACCTCCTCGTGGTGCACCCTGGGCAACAGCGTGCGGTACTACTGCATAGCTTTTATGCAGTAGTACCGCACGGTGGCCAATAACCCGACACGGTGGGCCCGTCCGCGTGTCCCTCTGACTAGCAGAGGGCACAGCGTGATGGCTTGGACGGTGGCATTGCTGCCACCAGGGGGGTTTTCCTTGTGCTCCTCGCCGCATATGGGTTGCGGTCGGGAGTGCAAGGAAAGGAGGAGGGTGGACGCTGGAAGCGTGTGCCGCATGGGGCCAACCAGCGGCATACGCTTTCGGCCTACATAGGCCGGGATCTCTCGTTGCCGAGCGTGGTGAAAGCCGTGCTTGGCGGCGAGAGATCGTGGCAGGCCGGGGTCTCCTTCTGCGAAGAGATGATGACGCAGAAGGAGGCCGCGGAGCGGGTCAGAGAGGATGACGCCCGATCTGACCCGCTCCGGCGCAGACAAGGGAGCGAGGAGGCGGTTCGCCCGTATCCTCGCTCCTCTGCAGTGGGGTTGCCGGGAGAGTCGGGGGACTCTCCCGGCCTGCACGACCCCACACTGACTGTCTGGGGGGTGATCCTGGGGAACAGGGTCACCCCTCCATATACGCGGGGGGCCCTAATCGGGCCCATCGCCGGGGCGAGGTGGCGATTGCTAACGCGACCCCACCTTGCCCCATCTCAGGCGGATGCCGAACACCCCAGTGGTTTTGGTGGGTATGCCGCCGCAGGGCGGAGACTCCCACATAACCACCCTGCCTCCCCCGGGGCGGGCGTGGTATCCATAAAGGATTTCCACTGGGTAAACAAAAACTTGATACTTGATAAAAATTTAGTTTAGCAAAAATTGTTAAATCAGCAAAAAAAAATGTAGTCTTAATAGTTCACAAGTTATAATTTGCATGCAAAAGTCTACATTTTCCTAGTTTTGTTGTCATCCTAAACCTGGCTTCTCACTTATCCCCTGAAGGTTGTTGAGATAATAGAAACCTGAGATCCTCGATTAATTTAATCACGTATTTCGGGCGAAGATTTAGCTAAGTGTTTTAGACTTGGTTGTTTGGAAGTTTTGCTTCTTGGTACAAGGACCCTACTCTTGGACGCTCGAGGTTATCTCCAATCTTCTTGTTGTCATGACATTTCTAATGAGAGCAACAGTGACCGAGATAATATCTCACTCACCAGAATAGGGTCCCAGAGGCCGTATTATAAGCTCGTTACGTAAAGCCTTTACTGGATCGCCCTTGTTTTTCGTCTCATTCTCTCAGTTAAAGAAAAACCTAGACAAAAGCCAACGGGACTCGATTCAGTATCGCGCTAAGAGCTCATGGTAGCGCAGGCTGGTGAGTTACATTCTAAGCCTCAAAACTGAATCCCAAAAGAATTAAGCGTGATCCCTCATTCCGTGTTTTACGCAATACAATTTTAGAAGCTGGAATCCACTGTAGATGTTCAAAGGAGATGAAATATATCTACTTTCGCAAAGTAGCGCCTGATTCTATCAACTTTCATTCAAAGTTTTCTTTTTTTTCAAATTGCCTGAGTATTTGTATTGGAAGAAAGAACTTCAAATTTGAAAAAGAATTGCACCTAGTAGATGTGATGCTTTTACAGATTAATATGTACCGACGGTCTTTGCAAGTTTATATCTTTTACCATGGACCACTAAATAAATAAAAAATATGAAAAAAATGAAAGCTCAATAAAGTTTGTTTAATAAAAACAGTAGGTAATTAATTATTTTAACTTTGAAAAAAATAATATATTATACTTACACGTTCATAAGACGACGTACTTTTATTCATCTACGAGTACAAACCATTGAATTATTTTTATGAACTAGTTTTTATGAATAAGGGAAAGATTTAAAGATGAAGATCTACAAGCACCTGACAACGCATCATCAACGCCGCTAGTGTTGCATGTTGCATGTTGCATGTTGCAGGTTGCAGGTGTTCACGGCGGCGGTATTGTTAACCATCAAGCAAACCGTCCGCCTGTTTTCAGCTCTTTTATATTTAAAAAAAAACGATTTCTACTTCTTTTTATCAGCAAATTAGGTTCCAAAACGTAAAGCCAACTTCACACTGTCGCTGAAATGAAAAGAGAGTAAAATAAAAAATAAACGTATAATTCTAGTTCATTCCGATTTCCGATAAACTTTATTTAGGATTATAAGTAAAATAGTCACGTCTCCGAAATTTGATCACGCCTTCAAAGGAAATAATTTGTCGCCTTAAAGCCAGTCATTGAGTCGGAAAAATTACTGATTCCGTCACCCGCGACCCGCGACCCTCATCATGTATCGGGCACGGCCGGTGACCCCATCTGGATTCGTAGTCTCACCCTTACAAATAAGAGTCAATCAAGTCAAGTCAAGGTGGTGAATTCCGCTCCGGCTCGTTTCTGGTGCATTGCCATCCAGCGCGAGCGTGGCAACGCGGCGAGCGTCATGGCCACTTTTGCACCAGGAACTTTGCACTTTTGTATTCGGCGGGTTATTTGGTTGACTTTTGTGATTTTGTGTGTTAATTGTTTGTTTTGATTATGTACATTGAATTGATTGTTTGTAATTTGACATGAATTAATATTTATTAGAGTCAATTACAAATAAAAATTATAAATCTTGGTCACGTACAATCGTATATTAATATAGTTTTTCTGAAGCCACGATAAGGTAATATTATATTAATAAGTAAAATTGGCTTTGTTTTAAACTTTTAATTTAAATTTAAAAAATAACAAAGAAATCAAAGAAATAGCCTATGTGCTAAATGATAATCCATGATTTTAGTTTGCAAACCAATTTTTATACTTAAGCGTAATAAAGTAATTAGCAAATATTAGTAACAAATGTAATCTTTTAAAAGGTCATTAAACAGCCATGTGTTAAACAAGCACAAACATGGAAACCCGTTTTCTCATTTATTAGATCTAAATTATATCCAGTCGTTAAAATTGTTACACCTTGGGTTACCCTAAAAAGCTTTCGCAATTTGACAATAAGAAATAAAACATAACTTAGCTAAATAACTGCTTTCAAATACATTTATGTAATATTAAAAAAAAAATATTACCTACATAAATAACAAAATAAAAAAACATGAAATAAAATGAAAACGTAATTGCAAAATACAAAAAAAGTAATTGAAAAATAAAATTATTGTTATGATATTATTATTATTACATGCAAATTTGTAAATACCAAAAGATCTTGATCATATAGATCCCGACGTGATTTGAAGTCGAATATACACTAGAAATGCATTTGAAAACAGTTATTTGAAGATGAACGTCCCGAAATAACGCCTGTTTCAATCAATTATAGCTTAGCAGCTAAGTCTGAGCTAACTAAATCGTTGACGTGATAAATAATATCATTGTGCGTACCAGTCCAGCTATATATGACGAAAATAATCTAAGCATAACCGCTAACAGGCTGAAAAATGAGCGGCCGGTCACTCGTCACGGGCGGCCAACCCTCATCAGGATTTAGGTGACACTTGGAGGCTACGAATTAAGCGGAGCACAAACTGAAATGATCTTGTAGATCCTCAGATCAAGTAGAAAGGCAGATAGAGTCCCGCCTTAGATACATGTGAAGCCAAAAAAACTATTCTACTTCCCATGTACGTAGATTTCAAGCACACATTGACACATAAAAACTTCCCGAATCAATCGTCATTTCTTACGTCAGTTGCTCAGAGAACGTGGACAAGAAAAATAAGTAGAAATAAGGGTAATTTTTATGCGTCAATGTGTGCTTGAAGTCTACGTACACGGGCAGTAGGGTAGTTTTATTGGCTTCACCTGTATCTAAGGCGGGACTCTATCTGCCTTTCTACTTGATCTGAGTGTAGATCTGTGTGGATGAGCGGTAGCGGTTATTAGAGTCTTATAGAGGCTATATATTGCATCTCTGTTGCATGTATGACAATGTGGTTGCTTGTGGCATACGTATGAACCGTTTGTAGCGTGGCTATGTAGCACTCGTAGCGCAGGCATTCGTAGAGCTCGTAGCGTTGCTGTGTAGCACTTGTGTCATAGCCGTAGTAACTTTTGTAACGTAGTTTCGTAGAGCTTGTGGCGTAGCTTATGTAGCGTTCGTAGCATGGCTAAAAAGCGCTCGTAGTGCAGCTCTAAATAGAGCTCGTAGCATAGCTATAAAACGCTTGTAGCAAAGCTACGTAGCAGTTGTAGGATAGCTATATAGAGTTCGGGCTGTACCATAGCAAAGTATCGTAGTTAGATGGCTTCTGTTTGCGTACAATTTACGCAGGTATGACGCAAAATGCAGGAACCTAATGTCAAGAACGTTTTCAGATCTTACCAGGAAAAATATTAATTTATTTATTTCTTTAGGGAAGAAACTTTTTTACGACTTCGTTGTCCTCGCTGAGGTCAGTGTCGAGTATTGTTTTCTTTGATTGCTTTTCAAACCAGCGCTGAATTTATAAAAGTGCAAGTACCTACTAGTATTTTTCTGCGTTTGGATTTGTTTTGGTCACCGTCCTACTTATTGGAAATGTCACGAGAGTACACGAGCATACAATAATAGAGCGAGCTCCAAAGGTCCAATCAACATAATTTCCTTTGACTGGCCCAATCGTGCGACGCTCAGAAGATAATAATCTAAATCGTAGGTACCTATATTTCCTATTCTAATTTTACAAATGCTTATCTATTTTACCTTGTCAAAAGGCAAGTTTCCGATTTCAGATAATTGGCGAAATCGATTTTGTTACAGAGGACTTTGCGTTATTAGATAATGTCATAGATTACCTCTTATAAATACCACATGAGGCTTCCAAGCTTTCTTTGGCGAATGCGAGGATAAAGCGTTCCTATTGTTATCCCAAATTGTCATGCCATGCTTTTAAAAAAATAGTAATCTAAGAAAATATTTTTAGATGTGCTTTGA
Organism: Alcis repandata; assembly: GCA_949125135.1. Taxonomy (NCBI): domain Eukaryota; kingdom Metazoa; phylum Arthropoda; class Insecta; order Lepidoptera; family Geometridae; genus Alcis; species Alcis repandata. The sequence continues at coordinate 642,569 of OX421225.1, read as the reverse complement.
CTTCGTGCGGCAGGACATATAGAAATAATAAATATTATAAACGTAAAAAAACTTATACTGCACGTTTGCTACTCCCTCTCACAGTCTCACTACAGACCGCTGCCTGTGTGTATTGTTCCCAAAACACTGGCGCTATTACAACGTAGTGTGGCGATGCTCACCCTCTAGGCCCGGTTTCCACCAAAGTGGAGACGAGATGTGTAGCGGAGAAGAGATGTGGAAATAATTAAATCTGATTGGTTTTCTATAGACATCTGTTATCTCTCGTCTCCTCACGTCTCCGTTTTGGTGGGTACCGGGCCTTAGCCTTGATCTTACCCAAAGGGGAGACTATTGTCAAAATTGTCTTAAGAGTAATCTATAAAAAGTAACCCGTGGATAATACGAATAACGAAGGACGATTTCGATTACTTACCGAATCCTTACTTTTTAAATTAAGTTACGTAATCAGTGAGAGAAAAGTATTGATTTTCCATTAGGTGTATAAAATTTTATGGAAGCAATTTTGGAAGCCTGATACACTGAAAAAAGAAGCTTGTTATATAGGTGGGAGGGATCTTTAATAATATTATAAATGTGAAAGTTTAGTTTTTATTTTGGAAGTTTGGATGTCTGACAAGCAAAACAGGCCGGATAAGATGTTAAGGTAGTTATACTTTAAAATATTAATTAGTATGTCCACTACTTTTTTTTTCCTGAAAAAAATTTACGATTTGCGTATGATCGCGGATGAAACCGCGAGGTGTAGCGTCTAGTAATGTAATAATAGGTAGTCTTGGTATCGCTTTTCTTAATTGTTAAAGGACCTATTTCAATTAAAGAAGCAGTGATCTGGAGTAACAACTTTCTAGACTGTTGTTGAACTGTTATCGTTGCTAGATTTTTTCCAATTTCAAAATATATTTATGTATTTGAATAGTATTAGTATTTTTTCGAAGCCTTTGACTTCGAGGCCGGTGCGATACTGCTCTGTCTCCGCTCTTAGTGATATTGTTGTGACCTATTAGTGAAATGATTAGGGTTCCGTAGAAAAAGGGTGAAATTAAAACGTTAATTTTAAAATGTTGTCATTAGTTTTTGGAGACTGGCGTAGATTATAGCAGATAGGATTGGAGTCTGTAGTAGATAGAGAAAAGAAGATATTATTTTTTTAGTAAAAATAGCACCATCAAATCTGGGTAAAAAATTTAAAATAATTTATTCAAATATTGGTAAATGTAAACAATTTAATCAAAAAATCTTTGTCAACTAAATATTTTTAGATATTTTTGGTTTTGTAATTATTTACTTAACTTACAAGTTTCAAGTTCAAGGTTCAAGTTTCGCTATTTATGTGTTTGTTTGTTTCCCTGTCTGTCCATCTTTATATATAGTGGTAATTTTATTCATACACCAAAAGCACGGCTTATGATGACGCTGAATTAGCTACGGAACCCAACCACGACCGTGTAATGACACGCTCTTGACAAATTTTTAAAAACATATTTTTCTATCACTAATATGACTAGGCTGAATCTTTAAATAAATCGCTTTGATATAAATGATTTAATTCAGTTATCACCTCGATACGACGTAGTACGCCATCTGTGAAAATACCGCGAAAATAGTACCAAAACAAGTCTTAGCTCGGTTTTCCACAAACAGCGCCATCTCTAGATTACTTTCTGTACTACTTTATAAAACAAACGCCATTTCACCGAACCTTATTTTGCTAGGAAAGCCTACACCTTTTAACATGAGCCAGTCCACTACAAACATTCCTCATAGATGGCGTTTTAAAAAAGGTAAAACAAAACATTCTTTTCCAATGTTGGTTGTTATTTTTGCATGAAATAACAACAGTTATAAGAGAAAATCATAGATGGCATAAACTAGAAATTGGGTTTTCATATCAGTTTTTTTTTCAAACTAAAAGTACGCTAGCTCTAGAAGTAGTAACTACTTTCTATAAAGACACTTTTTATCTTTTTAACAACGGATAAAAATTAGTTTCATTTTTTTCTTATAATTTCATTTGATCAATAAACAACCAACTAAACCAGACATAGATAACCATCACAGTACAACAAGATCTATCTAGAATACAATCTAAGCTTACAAGACAGATAAAGCCGCTTTCTATTCTATTTGTTGAGCGTTTCTCCGAGCTCGGTAGACTAGGCGACGGTTGTATGAGCTCAGTCCCGGAATCCAATTCTTGGACGCTAGAGATTACCTCTGTCTCTCTCACACTTGTGACATTTCGAATGAGAGCGACAGTGACCGAGATAATATGTCACTCGCGAGAATAGGGTTCCTGCTCTTTGTTGGCGGGTAATCTGCCGCTGAAATGAGTTGCATTGTCGGTAGTGTTGTATTAGGGACACCTTGCACACACCGTAGTGGACTTAGTGCTCTTAATTTAGCTCAAACGATTTCTAGATTAATTGAAGATGTTGTTGGTATTAATACTATGTAATAGTATATTTTATTAATGTTGTTAATGTAAAATGAAACGTAAAGTTTGGATAGATGTATGTTTGTTGCTCATCGCGCTCAAATGGCTCAAATGAGAAATGAAGGTAGCTTCCATCCTTGATTAACATAATTATGTATATATGTGCTACTTTTTATCCCGGAGATGCGAGTGAAACCGCGGTATACAGCAAGCTTCAGTAATTTTAAGTTTTGAGTTCATATCGATAGTCAATTTATTTTTATATGCAACAGCAAATTTTTTTTTTGGGGAGTTCAGTGTTGGTTCCATAGTAAAAGTTGGTTTTAATCATGAGTAGGTGCAGTATTTTAAAATGAATCCATCGTTTAAAGAAACACGCTGTAATCTAATTTCCTCGTACGCACTTACCACCACCACTTTACTAAAATAACCAACTTCCTCCATAAAACAGTGCCTCAGTTAATATCCCACATCTCTATTACCATACATTTCCATCAGTCTACCGAGAAATCTAAACAGAAACTAAACTAAGTGACGTAATAGTTACTAAGCCCAACATCGAAGTAATTACGAATTCTTGATTGAAACAGATAGCTACATAGCGACATCTTGCGTACATACAGTGTCTGGCCGTGTGTATGGCACGTCAAGAAGAAGTTTGAAATTACAAAAGAAAAACAAAATTCAAAATCATTTATTTAAAATATGGGTACACAATGTAGGCTTATGAATGTCATAGGTAATTAATTAGATTTCGAAAATAATAAAAAAAGCTATTTTTGTGTTGTCATCAAAGTTGTCATTTTTAGTTGTATTTGTTTGTCACCAAAGTTACACAGGTGTACAAAATATCAGCTCAATCGGACATTGAGAAGTGGGCCAAAATTCAGTTACAAGATGAGACTTGACATAGGATGTTTTACATACTCGTAGGATCTAATATATCTATAATCTAATATGGAGCACTTTTCCCCAGTTTAAGATATTGGCGTACATGCTAGGTTACATGTTTATTTATTTATTGTAGCGATGATTGCATCAACTCTGTAGATCATATTTTTGAGGGAACGCAACAAATCTCTTCACCATCAGCGTGAATAACAAAATTGGGTTACATCTTACATCCTATATCGACGCTCCTCGCCGAGAGGAGTGTAACTGACAGCTACAACGCGTCAGCCATTGTCAATATAAGACAAAGCTCAAATATACATCCAAACCTTATGGAATAACATGGGAATAACTCATTCTTGACTCAGACGTGCCATATGAAAGGCCAGCTACAACATGTGTTTCCGTCGGCTTTGTAAATGAACTTGCTTCAATTTGCTTCGGAAATACTTACATTGGTAAATAATTGAGGAATGTGAGAACTAATTGTAAGTACAGATCTGCAGATTTGTGGAGAGGATTTATTATTGACTTTTGTGTTCCTACTGCCTTAGGATCTCCAGAAGAACGACTGAGTCTCATCTTGCCCTGTGAGCCCAGCCTGGTACCGGGCCAGATGGATCAAAGTGTTTCAACGTCCCCGGTGACCCGACGGCCGGCGTTTACGGGGGCAGATGACGCCAATCAAATTATCGACAGCTTTCCAGGTAATGCATTTAACGGATCAAGTTTTTGGCCCGGTATTAGAAGTATTAAGTACCTATATCTAAGCTAATCTATAGCTAACGGAATAATAAGTGCCCTCAGCATTTCTAAAGTTCTTCTTGGCACATGTGTTTTTGGCAAAATAGTGTCTACAAACACTGGTCCGGGCTGGTAAAACATCATCTGCACTTGTGTTGCAGGTGTTCATGCGGCGCTTTTGCTTACCTGTCTGCCCATTTGCTGCTCTTTTAAATTAAATACTGTGCTGCATCAACTCAATATCGCCATGCTTTGCTTAAGTTGAAACCTTATTTTTAGCCTTAGCCTTATTCTTAGTCTTCTTGGCTTACATCCACATTTTATTCCCCCCCATCTTTACAGCCGTATTTCTCAAATAATTTGTTTTTAGTCGCACACGCGCCTTATAAATTTCCGATTTCGTTATATATCAGTGTCTCCAGTTAAAAAGGACACAACTCAAAATCGCCACTTTTCAGGAGAGGCAAAAAACCAAATTTTTAGTGATAAAAGATATTCTGCAACTAAATTCAAACTTTTGTTAATTGGTAAATGTCGGTAAAAATTTGCTTTTTAATTTGCAGGTAATTTGTTTACTGTATGTTTACTCTAACTTATTTTTTTTCTAGATTTTCTCGAGTTGTGCCCTTGTTAACAAAGCTTATTGGGGGTAACTTTAGTTATACTAAGGACTATATTTGATTTCAAAGGAATATCATGTGTTATTCCGATTTATATATTTGGTAAAAAAGAATATGATGAGTAATTCCTCTCACTACCCAAAAGTAATTCACCAAAAAATCTATAAGAAAACTAAGTTTTATGAAAATTCAGACTTATTTAAATTATAATATTCAACATTAAACAAATCAACATCTATTATTATCAAAGTTCTTAAATAAACGTTTTAAAAAGTAAGTATTTTAGCCAATACTTTTAATCATCATTGGTATCCTCTTCGTTGTGCAAGATAAAACTTAAATCGGGATCTACCTCTGCATTTCCCAATTCAGAAGTAAGCAATGTTTTGTATAAGTCATGACATTCTGTGTCTATAAACGGCAGAAGAGTCATGAAATCGCGTTTTTTCTCCACGCTTATTGGCAGAGATACATTGAAGATAACGTTCAATGTAATAGTTGTATTTCTGGCTTTTCCGTGTCTTTGAAATGAAAATTGTGTGAAGCCGTTTCCGTTGCTTAAATTCGTTTTGTAGTTAACTATCAGCTGATCGGTTTGTCTATATTGAAACCATCTTAAATCTTATACCGTTTTCCCACCAGGTTAGGGCAGCACCAACTTGACCCTCTATTTTGATGCCGTCTGTGTAGACTTGGGGTCCTACTAGCTGGTTGCAGGTGTTCTCTAGGTGCTCGAACTCCACGGACATCTGGGTGGACGGGTGTGGCTGGTCCAGGTAACTATCGTTTCGTTCGAGCTCCGCATCTAGTGGGAGGTACTCTTGGGAGAAGTTTTTCTTCATTCTGTACAGACTGGCTGCTTCCGTTATTCTCAGGTCGAGGGCGAAAAGACCTGAGAGGGCGAGTGCTGACTTGAGGGAAACAGTACGCCTTGCAGATTTTCTGGGCGAAATCTCTTTGGATTGCGTTCACGTGCTTCCTGTTTTCCTCGAGGTCTACCGCTTGCGCCCACACGCTTGAGGCATACATGATGATGGGTTCCACTACTGCGAGGTAGATGGTTCTCGTGATCGCGCTGTTTAGAACCCAGGTCACTTTAGCCGCACGTGCAATCTGCTTGTAGATATCTGCTACCTTTTTACACTGGGCTTTCACGTGTGGTTTGAAATTGAGCCTACGGTCGATCAACAGGCCAAGCAGCTTGACTTCTTCGACGGGATTAAGCTGGATGCCAGACATGACCAGGTTTGGGGGTTCGTACTTCAACTTTTTGGTGAAGAGCATCGCATTAGTCTTCTGCGCTGCAAAGTTGAGCATGTTACGTTTTCCCCATTCCACGATCATGTCCAACGTGTTGTTGGCCTGCTGCTGGATGATGTTTGACTGTGAACCTGTGAACACGAGAACGATGTCATCCGCGAAGGCTTGACAGTATACTGCTTCCAGCAGTCGCAGCAACGAGTCTAGGATTACGTTCCAGAAGGTGGGTCCGCTTGGACACACCCTTTGGTGGTTTCCCTCTCGTGTGCTGCTCCTGTATAGTTGAATTTGACTTTTCGGTCATTGCGGTATGAGTTTACCATCTCGTAGAGGTTTTTTGGGCACCTCTTCTTCGCTAGATTGTCTTTTAGGGCGGGCCACCATGCATTTTCGAATGCGCCTTCTATATCCAGGGAGACTAGGAGTATGATGTTTTTGCTGTTTACTCTTTTTTTGATGTGCTCTACCAGGTTGTAGATGGCGTCTTTGGTTCCTCGTTGGGGCATGAAACCGTACTGTTTCTGACTGATGGTCGGGAGAAGATGCTATTGGAGTCGGTTTACCAAAAGCTTTTCGACGATTTTTCCAGGGACGGACAGGAGACCTATAGGACGATATGACTTCGGATGTGTGTAATCTGTTTTATCGGGTTTGCGTAGGATAATCACGTGCGCCGCTTTCCACTGCCTGGAGAAGTACCTCAGTGACAAGCATTTGTTTGCTATCGCTAAGAAGATTGTTTTCCCGTTCCCTTCGGATGGTTGCAGCGCAGATGTCAGCGGTGAGCCTGTCGGTTCCAGGGGTATTTTCGGGTTCAGTGTTTGCTACACTGACTCTAGTTCAGCTGATGTGAATGGTGGATCATCTTCCGGTAAGTCCATCGGTGTTTCCGTCGTCCATTCCCGCAGTTCTGTGTGGCACGGCTGGTCTGTGCATTCAGAGTCGTCGGGATAGAAAGTTCTGGCTAGTAGTTCCGCGCGAGTGCATTGGGGATACAGTGTTGCCTTCGGTACCCCGCAGAAGCAAGTCTTCTTGCCTTCCTGAGGTTTTTCTGATCACTCTGTAGATCTTGTCCCACATGCTCTCCTTCTCCTGATTCGTGCAGAACTCCTTCCAGCTTTCTGTTTTAGCTTTTTCAACTTTATCCTTGTAGTCTTGACTGGCGATTCGATGTTGTTCAACTACAAACTCTATGATATAAGATTCTATGATATGAGAAACTAGATTATCAACAAATTATTTCTAAAATCAAAATAATTTCATTTCATACTCACTTTTTCAGATGGTTTTAGCACTAAATCAGTCTTAGTTTCTACCGCGATTCATTTTTTATCTAATTTACTAAGAAAAAAAACATACAGTCGAATTGATAACCTCCTCCTTTTTTGAAGTCGGTTAAAAAGAACTTGCACGACACTTTGACAACAACTAAAGATTGAGAAAAAACAATTGCACGTCTTATTATCGTTCTTTGTAATTATAAATTGAAATGCATAGGGTATTTATTAGGTTTTAAAATTAGTCTGGAAATACAGAATTAAATATTATACGCAATATTATGATTAAATACGTTTTTGTGTCACTAGAATAACAAAAAAATTGCATGAAAAGTAATGAAACGATTAATTTCAACCGTCTCAACAGTTTCTTCGCTTGCTGGTCGACTGATATGAATAAAGGATCAACACGATAAATTCCATTTCGATTCATCTGAACAAATGCAACTACTGAAGTTGTTCCCTTTTAGACATGATTACAAAATGGATTATTTGCATTTATTCCCATTTATCTTCAGAACGCATTAAACTAACATGAATTGTATCGTTTTGTAGTTAACATAATTAACATTATGCCATTTTGTCTGATAGTATTTTTGGATTCGTTATAGTTGTGTCGATTAAGTTATAAAATTGACTTGACAACTATCGATGTGCCCTTTCGAACAACGAGCTATGCCGTTGATGTTATTGAAAAAAGTAGGTTAGGGTTTACTTAGAGCTATGTCCTTTTGATATGTTATGTAACACGACACGTAGATTACAATGGTGCAATAAAAACAAAAGGGCATAACTCGAGTTATGCCCTTTTTAACTGGAGACACTGATATTTCAACAGTGAGGGTAGGAAGGATAAATCACGTGCTAGCAGATCACGTATCTGGAGGGGACGCTGGGAAGGGTCGGCGAACGTTAAAATTAAATTTTCAGAGTCAAAGAATGAAGGAGGGCAGGACAGTGAATTGTCTTCACGCAAACGGGTAAAATAGACCAGATCATAAAAATCCAAGAAATAAAATCTGAGACAAAATCTGAGAACTGAGAAAATAGCCAACGCAAATGGTTCAATTAAAGCCTCGATTGAGTCAACGGCGGTCGGTTAACTCAAATAAAATATATGGCGCTGATCTCAAAACAAAATGTAATTTTTTATTTATTTCCACATTATGATAAAGAAAAGAAGAGAAATGGAAGGGGTGATCGGTTTCTAGACGCGCGTCTTCCATCGTCGATCGCATCATTGCTCACCATCAGGCGAGATAGCAATCAAACGCAAAGCAACCATCAAACAAAAAAAAAAGATATTGAAAGGACAGAGTTAGTAGAGTATACGGGAAGGGTACTGTCTCTGCAGATACAGTATGCAGTAAAGAGTCATATGCGTGTGAACGTCGCATGCTAGCGTCCTCGGCGTTGCGCAGCGGTCTCGGTCGGCACCAGTGTAACATTGTCTCTTATCTCGGTTATACTCGTACTTACATAGCGAAATGTGTAAAGGTGAGCTTTTAAAACGAATTAAACATACTCTAGTTCTATGATGTCAGTAAAAATTGTATTGGTTGGTTGGCGCTATTAGTAATATTATAAATATGAACAATACACGTGAAAATCATGTTGTTGCTACTAAAGTATAGTCGTAGGCCTCGTAAGTACATCATAAACTCTTCTCTCGCAACCTTCAAATACAGAGGTCGTCTAGCTTCCATTCTCTTCTACCTTAATTCTTTTTATTTATACCAAAATTTTAAAAGCCACTTTTCACAGCTTCGCAACTTTAGCAAACTTGCGTAATTTATGACCGCCATTTGGAAAATTAACACGGTGTTTTTACGACTTATTTCAAGTCAAGGTGTTACGAAATTATTTTAATGGTTTCAAAGAGAAAGTGATAGCCCGAGTGGAGGTGCGTCTAATGGGACGATTTATCAGCAAACTGCTGATTGAATGAGTCATTGAAACTCAGCAATTGAGTTAGGATGAAATTTACTGAAATTTCACACTTTAGTTCACGTAACGTTTTTACTCACTTTCTATTTTCTAGTTTTAGTAGTAAAAAGAGAATAGGTAATTTTAAGATGGTTTCATGTTTTTATATACCTCTATGTTGGTTATGTAATATAATATAATTGTTATGTCTTCATTACACCAGGAACATTACAAGAAAAAAATTGAGACTGAGTAGATAGATAGATAAACTCACCCCAGAAAGATAAGCTGATAGGGATAGAGTAGATTTAAATCCTGAATTCGATAGTTATGTGTGACTGTCGCTTTAGGCGATAATACTAACCTGCATTTCCGAATTTAAATCTACTCTACAAGTATACGATACGTAAGTAACTCTAACGATAGCAACTCTATTTACGAGTAGTTTTTAAAAATAAAAACATACTATCAGGTAACTATTTCAACTGTTGTGAACGATTTAAATCATACAAAAAAAAAACTTTTAATACATAAATCTTCTTTCATAGCAGTCTCCCCAATTCTTAAATAATTAACTGTTTACAGAAATATTGACAGCAATCCACATCCAATCCGTGTATTGAAGACGTGACCTCCATACGCAACGCGTCGGGGCTTTCTAAAGCGCGATTCACATTACATGAGAAGTTTCGCTTATCATCAGTTGCTTAAGCTTGAGTTTTCTATGCTGTCAAAGTCCGGCAACAAGACTAAAACGTGTGACGTCATTACTTTTGATCACGGATTTTTTTTTTTTATTTATTTTAGTCCACCTATACTGTCTAAAATATCTATTTTTATGTAAAATGCAATTTATTGCTTGGTTAAATTTCTAACGTTTAGATAAAGTTTTTTAGTCATACATCAATTCACACCACTATCAACAAAACGAAGTTTGAAAAGTCACTATAGCAAGAGAGTTTAGCAAACTTTTCTCCCGCTGTGAATTGTTCTTTAACACCTTAGCAAGGATTTGTGGCTGACAGTAGTAAGTGGTAGAATTTCTAGACGTGATATTTATTGGCTGAAAACTGAAATATAACTTTTTTAACGCCTTTTAACGGCGGTCATAGTTTCACTTTCCCTTCTAACATTTTTTTATTAATTAAAAAAAATCGACTTCTAAAAAAGTCTGTATTATAAATTGTATACTGATTTGTCTAGGTGTAATAAATAGGTACTTGTTCAAGTTGAATCGCGGGTGCAGTGACTGTCGGACTGTCGCGTAACCAACGAAATAGCTTACTAGCATTATACCTCTATCTATACTAATATTATAAAGAGGAATGATTTGTATTTTTGTATGTTTGTGTTGAATAAACACAAAAACTACTAGACCGATTTCAAAAATTCTTTCACCATTAGATTGCTACATTATCCTTGAGTAACATAGGCTATATTTTATACCCGTTCAAAGCCGGGGCAGGTCACTAGTATATTATAAATCAAAGTTTGTATGTGTTAATGTTTGCTCAATTACGCAAAAACAGCTCGATATTAATGAAATTTAGTGACAACGTAGCTTATACGAGTACCTGGACAGGACAGCTCCAATTTCTTAAATATCTTCAGTGCCATTCTTATCTTTGAGGACTCTATCCACTTGAATTCTAATTTCTTCTTTTGTATTCATTAAGTTGAATCAAAACAGAGCGTTAAACAAGCGTCTTGAAGACATAGGTTTAGTTAGAACTAAGAACCAACACGTTTCCAGCGTCCTAGTTACTTCTAGTTAAATAATTTATTAAGTGGTAACAAGTTCTCACAGATGCGACTCTACTTTCTAGTTAATGAGTTTAAATCTAGAGCTACGAGACAATTTCCATTAGCGCCTCCACTCCAGCCTCAATGGCTCGACAACTAAACTTAAGAATTTCATTAAGAAGTTGTTAGATTACTACAATATCTCTTACAAATTATAAACAATAAGAAGACAAGTTGCAAACTAGTTTGGTTGTACAACAATATGAAAATATTACAAAGTATTAATAAATTATGATTTTAATTATTGCATCGTTTAGTTTTCAGCCTAATTTCATCTTACGATGTCTCTCTCAATAATTGTTGATAAATATCTTATACCTACCTATATATATTTCTTTTTCACTCCTAATAATACTCAGTTCTGTATTTCAATTAATGTGATTAAAATAAGAACTCCTAAACAGAAACCTCAGCATTTGTAATTTCAGTGTGTTTTAAAGTAACCCACAGTTTTGCTTCCTTATCATAGGTTAAAATTATAATAAATGCATTTTAAGACATTATTTTTGAAATCTGACAAAGATAAACTCATTGGTTTACATAAAAAAGCTAATTAAAACCTCAACTTCCTCCCAAGTATAGATACCCATTCAATTCGCATCCATAAACAGAAAACTCCAATCTCACAATCAGGCATCGTATCATTTCGGATGGTGCACAAAGGGAGCCCTCGAAAAAGATAAAATAGCGCAGTCGCTATCAGTAAACATGGAATATTATTAGGGCACATAAAATTGTAATAAACGTGTACTAGATTTTTATGTGTTTGTAATAAAAGTTGCGTTTCTTCGGCGGAGCTTGTGGGCGCGAGTGTGGGGCTTTATTCTGGAACCTTTTGAAAAAATGTTAACGATAAATAAATTCGAATAGGCAACTACCGCCATGCGGTAGTTGCCTTTAACTTTAACATTTGTTATCAAACTTTGATACAGTGGTTCCAAATGGTCGAATTAAACACTACTAATCCAAGACTACTATTGTGTATTTATTTTAAGTTGTTTTAAATTGTCTCAAACACGTTTTGGTAGACAACTGCAAGTATTTGAGAAATTGAAATCAAAATACTTGGCATACAATGAACTCACTTATTTCCTCACATTTACGGATTCTTGATAATCCTAGTCCCTACAAAATTTTTGATACCAGTTTTGTCTCACCTTTGTCCTATTGCAAACGTAATCAAATCGAAACCGAACCACAATTGAACTCACCAGCCAGAATACGCGCTAGGTACAGCGGCTGCGAACAAGGAGCGCAGAACGGATGCGATGGCTGTATTCATTCAGAATTTCAATGTCCTTTATCTAGAGGGAAGAGGACCATAAACATCGTCATAAATTTGTTGTTATTTGTGAAAATTTTCTGCGTTCATATTGTCTGCTTGAATTGATGTCCATTAGAAGGCGGTATTTATTTGATACGTGCTTTATTGCTGGCAGTTAACTGGATAAAGATGCTCACCGCCCCTGGAATGCTCAAACGGCGAGCGCTCGAGCATTTCTCAAATAACTGTTTTCTATTGTATTAATGTGAGTGGCTACGAGTATCTGAAGCCGTGTTAAGATTAGAGTTAATGCGTTAGGAGAGTTTAGAAAGGGGATGCTAAAGTTCAGTTTCAAATTATTTATGTTCATGTTTTGAATTCTCAAGCTGCAGTGTTTTGTTACAATTCAGTAATGTAAGAGGAATATGAAATACAACATTTTATTATGAAAATTACATCTGAAGTTTAGAATTACATCATTACTTGTGTGGGTATAATTTGGAGCCCACCCGAGTATCTTTGAGGTGAGTATAGTGAAACCTAACGTATCTCTCACTTTTGCGCTATCTCGAAATTGTAACCAGCATAAAAGTTAAGCCCTGGAATGTTATTGTTTATATATCATCACTAGCGGCCCGGTACGTGCTTCGCAACGTATAAAGCGAAATAATTTAAAAAATTAGGTAATTGGAACATCAAAGTAAATATAAACACAAATTTAAATATAAACACAAAGCCACAATAATTATTATCGCTGACTTTATGTTTCTTTTTAATTATCGAAGCACGTCCAAAATGAAAAAATATCCGCATGAATGACATAACAACATGGAAAAAAAAATAAAAAAGTTTCAATGTGACAGCAAATTCCTCATCTCAAAAAAGTTTTAATACAAACTGATCCGCCATTTAATTTTATTGAATTCATTTATTACAAAAAATGTGATAAATGAAGAACCACTCGACAGATTATAAGCCAACTTTACATCATCTGCTAATTAGTCCGAATAAAGCCTAAAAATTTGGTTTGGATAGGTGAGCCCGTTCTTGAGTTATAAAATAACAACGAAAAGTGGCATTGATTTTTATACTATAATTATATAGATAATACAGGGTTTTCACAGGTCACATTTAATTTTTTTATTTGCCAACAACCTTGAGTTGACTTTGAAATCGATATGTTTTAGTAATACGACCGCCTTTTGTGCTTATGTTACATTGCAATACTTGTGTTGTATTATTTTAACAAAACCATTGTGGCTTACACGTAGATGAGGTTGGCCTAAGACAGAGTAAAATAGCACCTAGAGAGGAAGCCTATATACGTAGCTGGAACTTACCTACGTAACGGTAACTGGGTTGATATAGGATGACTATGTTGCTGATTTTCACAGTCTGTAACATAAACGAACCCGCTAAAACATCCCGTTAATTAATAAAACCTTGCAATACAGCGCCCCGCGCCGCTCGCTGCCGTGCGCTCGCTTGACCTCGTTCCGCGCGGATGTCACTCGAGAGCGCTCGACGCGCCGCTTACAGTGCATGTCTGCATTTGCATACTAAGTATCAAACATTGCATTTACATTTACTGATTTTCAGAGATATCTGAGTTTAATTGTATTTTATTGAGTTATCTCGTTCATATTTATGTAAGTAGTTTTGCCAGCGTGGACTATTCCTCAGGGACCGTTTATTTTTTCGAGATAAAATTAACTAAACCCTCCTTTTTTGAATGCATGTAAAAATCTGTAAAGTTTCAAAACAGCAGTAGAATCAAAACAAATTCTCCCTCTGTACTATCTTTACCACGCCTATTCACCCCCAGAGAGGTTGATTTTTTAAAAATAGTAAAAAACGCGTTCATTATTATTTTAAGTTTAGGATATAAAGCAATTTTAAGCGGTTTTGACAAATGTAAAGCATTTGTCAAAACCGAAGCATCAAAAACAATGTTTCTCGATTAAAACTTAAACACCCTATTTCACCCCTTTAATTGATTGATTAAAAAAATCCTTTCTTAGTACACCTTCAGTCCTTCACTCATCAAGACGAACACACCCTACAAATTTCAAATCGCTACGACCAGCGGTTTAGCCTGTGCATTGTCTGTCAGTCAGTGAGTCAGGACCTGTTCATTTAAATATAATACGAGTATTTAGATGTAAATTAAAGGTCAAATTTAATAAGGGAAATTTGAGGTAAAGTTTGTATATACATACATACAAACTTTACCTCCAATTTCCCTTATTAAATCTAATATCTGAAATTACTGATACGAGTACGTTAAAAAATACACTGAAGGAAAGCTACGCTATTCATATAAGTGCTATAGATTTTAGCCCTAAACCTGCTATTTGCTAGTTTTAGATTAAATAGATAGAAAATAAAACCGGAGGCAGATGTCATGTCGTACAAAAAAGTAGGTAAATCACTACCCAAGAACGCCTGGAAATTACTCCACCGACAAGAGCAACGCTCTTATATTTATGCTGGGTGAATGAAGATAAAGAATAAACAGAGATTTGAACGAAGCTTAACTAATGCCAGACTACACAAAGCTGTGCGAGATAGAAAATGAACAAAACAGGCCGACCCCAAGCAAATGGCCAATTGGGAGAAGATTTAAGAAAGTGAAGATATTTATTTGTCAGCATTGAACCCATCTAATATCCTCCATTTTATTACTGCTTGACTCCTTTTCAGTCGTATGTAGTTCAAGTGGCCTCAAGTACGAGTGAGAAGTTCTGGTATGTAAATGTTTCTCCTATACTAATATTTATTATTTATATACTATTTGTAGAGGGTAACCTCCAAAGTAACTAATTCTATTTAAAAATAAAATAACCACTGGAACTTTATAGCACCCTGAATGCTATAGGCTATTTTTATAGCCCCAAACCTGCGTCCTAAAACCCGAGGTGCACTGGGTACAAAGTATTTTTTTTAATTCATTAATAGGCTTGCGTTTGACCGTCATCTCGCCTGATGGTTAGCAACGATGCCGCCTACGATGGAGCACGCGCGCCTAGAAGACACCGAAGTTTGAAATATAAGCAACGTCACTAGTGTTGCAAGTAAAACCGCGAGCTAAAACTAGTTGATTTATAAGCCTTTTTTAATAACAAAAGAAAGCTGGAGCATGCTTGAAACCAGAGTTCGTTGAAGCATTATTAGTATTGCTCGGTACAAATTCCATGAAATTATTTCTTCACTTTGAAAGTTTCAGTACGAGAAGATTTCTCAGAAACAAGTCAGTGAAGTTAATCCAAGAAAATTGAAGACGACGACGATGAGTTTATTTAGCAGAAAGTAAAACAATGAAATGGTGAAATATTTCTTGGTTATGATAATCATATAAGTAATAATATGGTTTATTTGTTGCATACCTGCTATCTTACATGAACTGTGATTTTACCGTTATAAGTAGTTTTAAGTTAATTCAGGGTATAAGGTAGGGCTACTTTAAATCTGTTGAAAAATTTCAGCACTAAGAAGTAAACATACACAACACAGTCCTACACACTTTATCAATATACCTACAAGCTGCACTTTACGGGTTTAGCCGCTATCCAAAAGAAACCGTAAGTTTTTTCAGGATAAAACCACCCTAATTTCATCTGTTTACCGATTTTCCATGATTGCGCAACAGACATCCAACACCATTTAAAAACAAACAAATATTTTATTAGTATAGCAGAAAAAAAGAAAGTGCGCGTGACAATGGCACTGACTTTGCAATTTACTTGCACTCTGAGAAGTCATTATTTATCTGAGCTTTACTATACCAACTACTATTTATTCTGTGACCACGCTTGCACAGTGGCAGTAAATAAGCCTTCAGCGAAATGATAGTCACGCCGCAGAGCAATTGCCCATAAATTCTTACACACGTATCACAACGGTTCGTGCTTTACTAAACTTGTACTGGTACTGCACTGCGATGCAATCACAGTCAGTATATTATTATGTAGTGTATTTAGGATTTTATAACAAAACGAGATACGACCCGCTGTTTCTTTCACTTTTTTACCTATAGGCCCCTCCGTTATAGGTAATGAATAAGTTAAGACGGTATATGCGTTTGGGGTGAGAGGATGTTTGTTTATTTGTGCATATGTCGGCCTGTATGGCTCAGCGGTAGTGTATCCGCCTTATAAGCCAGAGGTCCCGGGTTCGATTCCCGATGTTTGAATGATGAATTTAAATATCTGTTTTGGGTCTGGGTGTTAGTTGTCCTTGTCTTTGTGTGTGTTCCATGTTCCATAGCATCCCCGACACATGATTTATTCCTAGTGGGAGTTATGAGTGTGAAACGTTTATTTTATTTTATTATTTTATTTTCTAAGTAGCCATTTTTCTCCAAAACCTTGACTGCACTGCCGTCCACTAACTATAATGCCGTTAAGCCACAGGGGGTCGATTTTTACTTTTAAACATGATAGGATAGAGTTTAAAATTCTCTATCTACCTGTCTAACAAACGTGTTCCTATCTGTCATAGGTCCTAAGATAAATATAGCACAAACGCCGCTATATGACATTTCTTTTCAACATTACACGTCTATAAAGTCGTCATATAACATTACCTAACTAACTAGCCGCTATAATCCCATAACGACATAAATATGTATTAAAATATCAAATAATTGCTTACCTATAAAGCCGTTTATTGTGTTTTGTATGCTAAAACGCAGCTATAGTACTTTAATTACTTTTAAGTTGAGGTGTGTGTTTTAATTTATTGAAAAATTCCTTAACTAAAACACAGTTACAAGAAAAACCTTCGAATAAAAGACGTTAAGGTCGCTTAACGGTTTTTTAGATAAGGATTCACCTTATTCCATTATACAATTTACTACACTTGCAAGTCGTCAAAAGAAATTCGAAAATTAAAATGTATATTTTTTTATAAATTTCCTCAACTTAAAAGACGTTAAGCAGCATTCCTTAATTAAAACGCCGTTATCTGCCATCACCCCGCGCTTTATTTTTTTTTTATTATACTAATATTATCACCGTAGAACAAGTAACTAGATCTGATAATCATTATCTAGTTAGTGGTAGACTTGTGACTCCCGCGTTAATCGTCAAAAAAGATGTCTGGTTTTAGTGTTACTTTGTGATGGCGAGTCTATCGTTTTATTCTGCAAGATAAACAGTGGTTTCAACGCAGTAATTTATTTAAGATCTTCGCCAGTGTGTTATTGATATTTGCTATTGTCGTTTTAATTCATGATTTTACTCATTACTTCATCAAACCCGAAAAAAGCCCCCGGAACCGACGGGCTCACCGTTGACATCTGCGCTGCAGCCATCCGAAGCGAACGGGAAATCTTCTTAGCGATAGCAAACAAATGCTTGTTGCTGAGGTACTTTCCCAAGCAGTGGAAAGCGGCGCACGTGATTATCCTACGCAAACCCGGTAAAACAGATTACACACATCCGAAGTCATCCCGTCAAAACGTCAAACGTCGAAAAGCTTTTGGTAAACCGACTCCAATGGCATCTCCTCCCGACCATCAGTCAGAAACAGTACGGTTTCATGCCCCAACGAGGAACCGAAGACGCCCTCTATGACCTGGTAGAGCACATTAAAAAAGGAGTAAACAGCAAAAACATCGTACTCCTAGTCTCCCTGGATATAGAGGGCGCATTTGACAATGCATGTTGGCCCGCCCTAAAAGACAATCTAGCGAAGAAGAGGTGCCCAAAAAACCTCTACGAGATGGTAAACTCATACCTCAATGACCGAAAAGTCAAAGTCAACTATGCAGGAGCAGCACACGAGAGCGAAACTACCAAAGGGTGTGTCCAAGGATCTTTCGGCGGACCCACCTTCTGGAACGTAATCCTAGACTCGCTGCTGCGACTGCTGGAAGCAGAAGGAGTATACTCTCAAGCCTTCGCGGATGACGTCGTTCTCGTGTTCACAGGTTCACAGTCAAACATCATCGAGCAGCAGGCCAACAACACGTTGGACATGATTGTGGAATGGGGAAAACGTAACAAGCTCAACTTTGCAGCGCAGAAGACTAATGCGATGCTCTTCACCAACAAGTTGAAGTACGAACCCCCAAACCTGGTCATGTCTGGCATCCAGCTTAATCTCGTCGAAGAAGTCAAGCTGCTTGGCCTGTTGATCGACTGTAGGCTCAATTTCAAAGCACACGTGAAAGCCCAGGGTAAAAAGGTGGCGGATATCTCCAAACAGATTGCACGTGCGGCGAAAGTGACCTGGGGTCTAAAGAGCGCGATCACGAGAACCATCTACGTCGCAGTGGTGGAACCCATCATCATGTATGCCTCAAGCGTGTGGGCGCAGGCGGTAGACCTCGAGGAAAACAAGAAGCACTTGAACTGTTTATAATTGTAGATAATGTAAGAGCGATTTATTGTGTGTATACTTTTGTTTTGTAAACTTACTTGATAAGGATCTCAAAACCATATTTTAAAAAGTCTGATAAGAGTTAGAATATTACTAAACCAATCCCCAAATTATTTGTAAGGTTTATTAATTAATTAATTTATTACTATATTTATTTATTCTTCAATTTATATAGCAGAAACCAAATATTATGGGTATGTATATATTACATTCTTTTTAACTAGAATTGCAAAATTCAATAATAAACATATCTTTTAAGTTAGATAATTGTAGTTTTAATTTTCAAGTTGGCTTATTTTGAAATGGTATTCTCAATTAATAGTAATAAATGCTTAACTAAATAGTGGCTATGTCCCAGATGTTTTATGTTTAACTGCTTTAAAGATAAGTATTTGAATGTAATTAACGGCTTAAATAATTTTTTTTACATAAGTTATCCTTAATGCTTGTTAAGAATGTGGCTAAAATACATTAACGGCATTTTAGTTACGTAATTTAAGTTAATTTAATGAAACATAAATTTCAATAGTCAGTTACCTAAAAACACTAAGCTAAAATGCCGTTACGGTGAACTTAACTGCATTTTAGCGTTTGGTTTTCACTTTTATCAAAATTTAAAGCACGGCTATAAAGCAAAAAATGTATTTTACATTTAAATAAACAGGTGTATTCATTTTAAAGTACATTTATTAGAAAGTACTATAAAAAACATGTATTTCTATATCAGGAAGTCTCGTATAAAGTTTATGGTTATAAAGTAGCATTCATTTTAAACATCTCCCGCGTTTTTTGCTGATATCTCCAAACTTGGTTTTGAGGCTTAACGGCATTATAGATAGTGGACGGCAGTGCAGTTTTCATTTCTTTTAAAAGTTCCGTATATTAGAGCGAACTAAACAAAAAACAAAAAAAAAATATAATATTCATAATTTATTTTTTTACAAAGAGAGTAGAAGATTGCTTTGTTTTGAGCAGTTGTACTACAGGTACAACAGTAACATTACACACGGTACAGTGATATTGTTTATCAGTCTCTTAGTAAACTTTGTTCATTGTAATGAGTACTGTCAGAGCATTACCTCCGACTTACGTAACCTATGGCTATACTACTATGGGGTTTCGGGGAATTATACACTAGAATCATATACTCAATCGGTTTTATGGAACCTACTCACAATTTTAATAATATCACAGCACTTCACTTATTCACAATCACAATCAGAAGACAGGCGGCTTAGCCTTTCCCATCTTCCATCTTTTATATCGCCTTCGTATTATCACCGGCACCGCCATCTTGTCGGTGTTCTCACGACTCCCCAGTCGTGAGAGTGACGCACCATCCGTCAGCCAGCCGACAGTGGTGCCACCATCAAGACGTTGGGGGTTGCCATGCTAACATTCGGCCATCCGACCCATAAGTACAGTGCCACAAGTATAAGTTGGCGGTGGCGATTTGAGGAACTAAATCGGCAATCTTGAAAATTTACTTTGACACTTCCGAGTTCATAGTAAACATCGTTGCGAATATTTTTGCTACTATTATATTTGCTACTGTGCTATCATCATGCCTAAAGTGATAAAAAGTGGTACAAGAGAAGCAGTTATAAAAGTACACAGTGGCGCACAGCCGCGCCAAGTTATACTTGCCGGACTGTACGTCCTCGTACTTGATTACGCACGAACACTAGTTGCCGCCATTGCACCTGTGGACACTTCACAAATCGCCCACATCTACCAATACCAAGAATAATCTTGATAGATAGATAAACTCTTTATTGTTTACACCGGACATCACAAATAAAAGGATATTTAGACTTAAGAACCAGTGCAAGATCTGGCGACCCCATTGCCAAGAGCGATCTCTTCCAGGCAACCTTAGAAAGGAGGATACATATTGAATTGAAAAATGGGGTGTGCAGTATTAGATAAAAGTGATATGTAAACCTACATAAACTGTATATACTTAGACATACATTCAAAACAAACAACAATTTAATCAATCAGGAAGAATGATCAAAACAATTTTAAATAGGAATAAGCTTATGTTATAAAACTGATCGCGCCAATAAGAAAATAAAATGTGATACAACCTGACACCACAATTTGACTCAATTCGAATGTTTATTACAATCCACTCCCTGTTTGGCAGTTGTAACATATCCGTCCCATAAGCCAGAGCACCCGGGTTCGATTCCCGGTCGGGTAGATGTCATAATGATGAATTTAAATATTTGTTCTGGGTCTGGGTGCCAGATGTCCTTGTCCCTGTGCGTGTTCCATGGCATCCCCGACACAGAAGTCATCCTAGAAGGGAGCTATGAGTGTGAAACGTTTTTTTATTATTTATCAGTCAGTACGACATCTTCTGGCAATTTGTTCCAGTTATAGACCAGAGTTGTTGTCTTGTATAGGATGTGGTTTGTAGTGTTGGTCTGGGATAGTGCGGGCCATAGCAAGGTTTTATGGCGTCTGCTGTCTTCGACATCTTTGAATGTGAAATGTTTTGTATGTCCGTAAAATTATAGAACCCATTCAGCACTTTAACGGTTTCAATCAGGTCTCCGCCCAACTGCCGCTTCTCGAAGGTTGTGAGATGCAGTGCTTTTAATCTGTCTTCATAGGATTTGTGACATGGAGCATACGGTAGCTTTTTGTTGGGCACTTTTGAGGAGGATCTTTCTCAAAGTAGAGACTGCATACTGGGAACCCATACTTCAACAGTGGCTTTATATCCTATCGGATATATCAATCCTTCGTATCCGTAATAGTAGGTAGTTGTGTCGGAAGATTCAGATTAAGAAATATTTATTGAACTACTGATAAGTACCTTGTAATTCATAAGCTATTGGTTGAAATTGTCAGTTTACCCACATCGGGAATTCAATATGTAACTCGTACACAGTCAAATAATTTTAGTAGTTTTTAAAATAATAATAATTAACGATTTCCAATTCAATTTTAAATTCTATGCATAATATGTCAAATTATTTTAATGAAATGTCAATAGTATATACCTCGTAATATCATGTCAATAATAATTCCTCATTAAATGTCAAATTTTCAATTGTTTACTTAATAATATAATTTCCGTAGATTTATCTCTATTCACAGATTCATTCAAGTCTTAAAATACGTGATTTAATAGCCACTTCTTCAGATAAATTTTGAACTGTTTATGACATGGTATATGTTTCCATAATAGGCATTATTATTATTTGTTTTTTTCAACTTCATTTGATGTGACATCGACCACCACTGAAAAGGCATATTGCTATGCTTATAATGACTGAAGATTTTACTGTCAACATTTGCCAGATGTGACTTCCAGTTTAGATTTGCATCCTTCCTCAGATTAAGCACATGGAACCATAATTGCTATTTGCAATTCAAATATCCTTCTGACTCAAAACTAAGATTAGGTAGTTACATTATTTTCGCAATTGCAAGATTGGCTTCATTATCAAAGTTGTATATAATTAGGAGTAGATTAGTTTACTATTAGACATTTTAGGCTTAGCATATGCTTTCCTTTTATCCCTGTATAATAATGTTTTATTTTGTGAAGTATAAAGATTTGGAATATTTTATGATATTTTCCCCCAAAATGGGGAAATATTTCTAACCAGGCATCATTTCAAGAGTATAATAGCTGTCGCATGTGCGGCTACGCTATGGCTCCATCTATAGGTAATATACCTATCTATGACCTAGAGTTACTCCAAGAAAATCCATCTGACTAACTTCGACAAAATGCATTAGACTGATGCTTGGTTGATATATAAACTTGACATCCGTAAACAAGACTAATGATTATGAATAAATTTCAATACTGCAAGGTATAGGCACATCTGTCTATGCTGCTTGCCTATCTTCAAATATATTATACATGATAAACAACAGACACACGTTCCTTGTTTTGTTAAAATCACAGTATTACCAATCTGAAAATGTATTCCGGCACCTTATGCTTCAGTTACGTGATTACTGGGAAAGAGAAAAAAAAAAAGAAGAAATCTCGATGCTGCGAGCCACCACTTGAAATAAATATCGGCTTCTGTTAACGGCTCACATTATGACCACAAATTGTGCCCCAAAGTGACAGCCATTGTGCCCGATTCGACCCATGCAAGAGCACTATACGATTGATATGTTGAGTCCAGAGAAGAGACAGTTCACCACCTTGCGTACAAAATACACAACAGTTAACAGGTCCTCCAAGCAAGGGTTGTGCAACTGCTGACATCCAAGTCTAGTTGAAGAGACAAGTATATATTATAATTTGGTCGGAGGCAGCATACGATTATTGTTTCCGTACCTGAAAGCTCAAGCATTAGGCGTACAATTCTGCTAATGCTGAAACTTTCATTCAGTCACTTTTGAGTTTCGATGGTAATTTCCGTCTATAGTGAGAACAAGTAGACCAAAGCACTACTTTAAAAGACATAACGATTTTTAATGGCATGAGTGGTGTAGGACCTCTTAATAGCGCGATAATCTGCAGTAAGAACAAACATTTTTAGAGATAAGTTAGTGTGACAGTACCAAACACACATGTAGGAATCCTTGTATATTATTTGACGCACAAATCATTATTATAATACGAGTATTTGCGTGTGGTACGCAACACGAAACATGAAATCGCTGAAATATCTACCCTAACATTATAAAAAGAAAGATTTGTGTGTATACTTATATGTAACGATTATACACAAAAACTAATAAACCGATTTAGAAACCACCATTAAAATTTTTTTCACCATTAAAATTCTACATTATCCCTAAGTACCCGAGTATACTTGACATCCGTGCAAAGCCAGGACAGGTCGCTAGTCAATTATAATAGACTTCAGCGCTTCAATGCTCTTATACAAACCCTTTTGTGTCCTCCTTTTAACTACGTTGTTCTATCAAAGCAAAAAAAAAGTTTGATTTCTATTAAGTATTCGGTTCATAGAACAATAAAAAGCTATATGCGTGACCCTTTCAAAGTTTGGGCGTAGCCAAAGTCAGAAAAAAAAATGCGAAGAAAGAAGAAGAAAACCAACTATAACTTTAACCAATCGGCATCCCCTCTGAGCATATTATGTATCTTTGCCTCCATAGCAACTAAAATTTAAGAAAGACTAGAATACTCGCCGTCACGACGAGGAATATGTTTATCGAAATCACCTGAAAATATTTTAAAAACGAACTCGGTACAAGACTCGCTCACGACGGCGCTGGTCAACAAAAGTAAAATTATGTGAAGATCACCGCAGGCACCAAAAACCACAAAAACAACAATCTTGAAACGAAACGTTGATCTAAATAAGACGTGCGAGTGTAGCCCGATGCCGCGCGA
Organism: Alcis repandata; assembly: GCA_949125135.1. Taxonomy (NCBI): domain Eukaryota; kingdom Metazoa; phylum Arthropoda; class Insecta; order Lepidoptera; family Geometridae; genus Alcis; species Alcis repandata. The sequence goes on along the minus strand of OX421225.1, from coordinate 618,622 downwards.
GCGTCGCCCGGTGCTGCGCGAGCGTCGTGTTGCGCTGCGCGTGTGTCGCACCGTACTGTGCGGGCGTCCTGTTGCGCTGCGCGTGTGTCGCACCGTACTGTGCAGGCGTCCTGTTGCGCTGCGCGTGTGTCGCACCGTACTGTGCGGGCGTCCTGTTGCGCTGCGCGTGTGTCGCACCGTACTGTGCGGGCGTCCTGTTGCGCTGCGCGTGTGCCGCACCGTACTGTGCGGGCGTCCTGTTGCGCTGCGCGTGTGAGTATCGCCCGGCGCCGCGCGAGCGCTGCCCGGCGCTGCGCAAGCATTGCCCAGCGCTGCGCGAGCGTTGCCCAGCGCTGCGCGAGCATCGCCTGGCGCTGAGTGTCACCCGGCGCCATGCGAGCGTAACCCGGCACTGCGCGAGCATCGCCCGGCGCTGCGCGAGCGTCGCCCAGTGCTGCGCGAGCGTCGCTCTGAGGTGTGTGGGCTGCACGTGTGTCGCACTGTACTGTGCGGGCGTCGTTCCGCACTGTGTGAGTGTCGCCCGGCGCCATCCGAGCGCCACCTGGCGCCGCGCAAGCGTCGCTCCGCGCTGCGCGAGCGTAGACCAGCGCTGCACGAACGTGGTCCAGCTCTGCGCGAGCGTCGCCTCACGCGGCACGAGCGTCGCCTCGCGCTGCACGAGCGTCGTCCGGCGCTGCGCGAGCGTGACTCGGCGCTGTGCGAGCTTCGGCCGGCGCTGCGCGAGCGTCGCTCTGAGGTGTGTGCGCGTCGCTCTGCGTCCCACGAAGACCACGCTGCGGTGTGTGTGCGTCGCTCTGCGTCCCGCGAAGACCACGCTGCGGTGTGTGCGCGTCGCTCTGCGTTCCACGAGGACCATGCTGCGGTGTGTCTGCGTCGCTCTGTGTCCCGCGAAGACCACGCTGCGGTGTGTGTGCGTCGCTCTGCGTCCCGCGAAGACCACGCTGCGGTGTGTGCGCGTCGCTCTGCGTCCCACGAGGACCATGTTGCGGTGTGTCTGCGTCGCTCTGTGCCCCGCGAAGACCACGCTGCGGTGTGTGTGCGTCGCTCTGCGTCCCGCGAAGACCACGCTGCGGTGTGTGTGCGTCGCTCTGCATCCCGCGAGCGGCGTGGCATGTCGTCGTATCGTTGTTTATATCATCGCAGTGTATCGTAGTATTTCATCGCGGTACAACATCGCAGTATATCGTCGCAGTATATTATCGCAGTATATCATCGCAGTATGTCGCCGTATTGTTGTGAGTGACTACGTTGATTGCTAAATAGTCGTGTTATTAAGGGAGGGAATTGGGTCGGGGTGCGGGGGGGGGGGGGGTCTTCGGAGTTTGCCTCTGGCAAACCTAGTTGGCTATAAGTTGAATATAAGGGACAGTTCAAGACTTTCTTCAGACGAGTCCATTGAAACTGAAACATATTTATTTATTTGCGCAGACTAGATTATCCATCTGGCTGTCACTTTAGTAAAACAAACAAATTACAACAAGCTGGCCCACATTAATGCAAACTTTTAAAACAAAAGGTTTAGTTATGAGGGGATTTTACAATCCGATTTGCAAAAATCACACTTCCACCAAACAATTGTGCGTTATAAGGAAGATCAGCGCCATCTGCTTTGCTTTAACAAGTATCTAGACACGCGGTAGCGTGTCAAGCCAAGTTCAAGTGACAGAATTGGCGAGCAGCACCGTGTGTATATTACACGAACCATTTGGAGGCACTTTTGACCTCGTTTATTTCTACAACTTTGTTTGTGACGTAGTTTTTCTCTTATTTATTTTGTTTCTAACATTGTTCAAGAGTGACAGTAGCGACAAAATGACAGTGACAGCATGATATAACTTTTAGTTTTTTATTTTTAGTAGACGGTAGGTGTAATTCATGCATGTCTTCAAATTTAAAATAATAACATCACTCGATCAGCCATATCGTGACCAAAAATGATTTCTATGCCAAAAAAATATAATTATGAGAGTTGGACAAGTGTTTTAGGTGATTATGAGCCGACAATTTGTATGCCCACTGGAGTATTTAACCGAAATACTATAAAAAGCTTCCACTGCAAAATTAGTGGAACAAGAAAGACAATATATGTACCTATATCGTCACGAAAAGAACTATAAAAGACAGATAGAGAGAAAACGATTATCTGCGTTTCGTCTCGTTGCGCTGCGTGCGCGTTGCTGTGCGTCAGACAGGTCGCCTTGCGTTGCAGTGCGCCCTCGCTCTGCGCCACCCGAGGGTCGCGTTCAGCTCGGTGCTCAGCGGGACTGAAACGCATATTTTTTTACGCAGACTAACTATTCAGGAGGAGAACTTTTATTCTTTGGGTCTAGTTGTGATCACTTAAAATAGACAAGGTACCCCACATTAGGAAAATAAACTTTGACAAGGCCATGTGGAATGTGAGAAACTGAGAACACAATACATAAATTGTTCGGGCACTATGTTAGGCCCTTTCACATAGTTTGTTTGTAATTGTTTACCCCATTTTTTTTTTTCTTCTTAAATTTTTACAAAAAATAAATAGTAGGTAAGTGAGCGTGGCAGGAACGAATTAGTAGGTTAAAAAAAGAAAGAAAAAAACCCGCTCCTTTTTATCCCGGTTCTGAATTGTCAGAGCATTACCTCCGACTTACGTAACCTATGGCTATACTACTATGGGGTTTCGGGGAATTATACACTAGAATCATATACTCAATCGGTTTTATGGAAGCTACTCACAATTTTAATAATATCACAGCACTTCACTTATTCACAATCACAATCAGAAGACAGGCGGCTTAGCCTTTCCCATCTTCCATCTTTTATATCGCCTTCGTATTATCACCGGCACCGCCATCTTGTCGGTGTTCTCACGACTCCCCAGTCGTGAGAGTGACGCACCATCCGTCAGCCAGCCGACAGTGGTGCCACCATCAAGACGTTGGGGGTTGCCATGCTAACAGTACTATGATCCTTTTTTGGTTTAGCATAATCGTTCCTTAAAACCTTGTTTTAAAAAGAGAGACAGAGATTATATTTGTATCTATGTACTCGTACCTATTCAAAGAGTTATCTCCAAAACTACTGGTCCAATTTAAAAAAAAAATACCAATAGAAGGCTACACTATCCCTGAGCGCCTCACATCTAATATTATGACAAGTCAATTTATGTTTCTGATTTCTGGCTAACGTGCGTAAAGTTCAACTTCGTTTTCAATGTTACGAATAAAACAACTAAATTCAACACGAAACAATTCTTGTTTAGCTTATTCTTTCAACTCTGGGCGTGTATTTTAACCTTTAACACTACATTTGAACACCGAACAACATACACAACTGCAGCACACAACACAAAATGTAAACGTCGCAGCGTACATCCGTACTCCATGTTCGGATCGCGAAGGTATTTATACCAGTCGTTTAGCTCACAAATATACTGGTACGAACTGGTTTTCACTGGTTTTAGCTGGGTGCGACCGATTTTAACCGGTTCAACGCGTTGTTCACGGCTACGGTTTGGTTTGTAGGATTGTGTAGAATGCAAACCGACCAATATTATTTGTGGAGCAGAAAATGTATGAATTGTGTGTCTAGTTTGTTTAAAGGTTGTATTGTTGTGTTTTAGACTAAATTTAGATTAGTAGTGCTTAAACAGTATTAACACCAATATGTATTTTATTATACGAGGAATTTTGTGGTAAGGTAACTATCGTGGTTTTGATACATTTCGCCAGGCGAGACGCAACCGCGAGCGCGTCAGGCTTGTAACTTACCCGATGAAGGTCACCGAATGTGATCGAAACTAGTCGTTTATTAAATTCCCGTGTTAATTAATACTAAAAGTTTGTGGTACTTTTTCAGCTGCTATACAAGATTAACCATTTTTTTTTGGAATAGAAAGCAGTCTAAAGAACAATGGCGACGTCCCATACATTGATTTACCCAGCCTTTTTAACATTTGCAAGCTACGTTCATTAGATACTTTTAGCAATGATAACTTATGCTACAAGAATGCGTATACAAATAGTATTATATTTAATGTACAGAAGTTGGGAGATAATAATTGACAAAGGTTAAATTGTGTAGATACTTAACCTATAATGTTATTATGATTATTACCTAAATAACTACATACCTACTGTAAACCCAGCTGTATTGTGATTGCGTCAGGTATAAATACGAGTATAAGTCTAAAAAATGCGTTTCACTAATAGCTTTATTTACATGATTAATGTTTTTGAATACGAGTTATGTGTAACCGGCAATTTATACACCGCAGAGCCATTTTCAACAAAGATCAAATCACTTGCAAATCTTTAGTCCAGAGGGAATGCCGTGTGTCTCGTGAAAGGCAGAGTCGTCAGAGAGGAATATTATCAGGCCAAATCTTCGGTAAATCAACAAATAATGCAAACACTGCGGAAACTTCGTTCGGTTAGAATAACACGATTGTCGGGATGTCGGTTGACTACTGAAAATGACGTGACATTAGTTGACATTACTGATAGATGACTGACGACAGAATGAAATAAAACGCAATACGCTGGTATTGCGTTTTATTTCACGAACCTGCAATAATTTGTTAAAAAATTGAACTTTTGAGTCCCTACTTCTAAAAATATACGAGACCTATAATATAATTAGAGAAATATTATCATTTAAAACAAGCATAATAACATTAATGAACGGGGCCTGGTTTTTTTTTTATTCAACTGGGTCACGCGTCGCCATCCTTCTTTCAATCAAAAATAATAACTAATTCGTACCAACTGGCATCGAAATATGTTAAGCTTTTTTTGCGCAATCTAAAAACAAACATAAAAATTTCACCCTACCAAAACCACCTGCGCCCCGCGGTTTCACCCGCGTGGAAATCAAAAAAGTGTTAATGATGATGAAAAGTAGCCTGTATCCTTTTCTGTACTAACAACATACATATTGTATGCAAAATTTTATAATTCTCGATTGAGTAGATATGGCGTGAAAGCAAAAAAGGGGTGTCTTCAAGTTGCGAGTGAATCGGTTCCTTCTAGACCGCATCATTGCTCACCATCCAGAATAAAACAAGGGTAACAAACAAACAAATAAATGTTTCACACTCATGCTCCCCACTAGGATAAATCCTGTGTCGGTGATGCCATGGAACACACAAAGACACGGACAACTAACAGGACCCAGAACAGATATGTTTTTAAATTCACCATTCAAACATCTGCCCGGCCGGGAATCGAACCCGGAGCCTCTGGCTTACCTATAAGGCGGATCTGTTACTACTGAGCCAAACAGGTCGCAATAAACAAACTCAATTTCGCATTTAAAATTACCCTAGCTACAATTTGTATGAATAGTAGATTAGATTAGAAGTAGAACAGTAAAATACACTTATCCAAAATGCTAACCCTAGTCTAATACGTCTTCTCTTTACCCGGGATATTAACATAGTTTCGTTGAATATTAAAACGCGGGAAATCGGTCTAAGTTGCTACACTTGCCTTCACTCGACGGTACATTTTAGTTTAGATGGATGTTCGAGGAGGCTCCGTAAATTGTGGCGGGTGCTTTAGTGGCTGTTGGAGATAACTACTACCTACCTATTAGATGTAAGTATCTTTTAGGAATATGTCTGTGTGAAGTTTTGGTATTGTAATTAGGTTTATATTTTTACTAAGTATAGGTATTTGGTAAAAGTACCTACAACCGGGGTTGTTCAAAGATGGAGTGAATAGGTTTTCCCTAAGCAAGCGTGCTACATCTTCGACCACATCGTCGCTTCCCATCAGGTGAGATTAAGGTCAAAAGACAAACATTTTGTTGAGTGTCACTGACATTTTTTATAGAACTGGAATGTTGAATGAAACGCCGAACTATCGCAGAATGAGGTTTATTGAATGACAAACCTACCGTCATAATATTCAGCACTACCCACATCTTATTCAATACATTACATTATCCTCCTCTTAATTGTAACGGAAAAGTAATTAAACAGACTAATTAGGTGTGCTAAAATCACTTGCACAATTGCTTGAAAACAACAATATATACCTATTATATAACATATTTTTAAACCAAAAGATCTTTCTAAGATAAGAAAACATAGGATAACTGTGTAAGTATGTAACTCGGTACAATACATGCCTAGCTAACAACGAAAAGATAGACTTAGTTGCATTGACTATTAAGTACCAATGTACCGTACACATACAAATCATTTAAATATAGTATTTGGTTTATTTTCTATTGCGTGGTCTTAAAGTCATAGTCATAGGCGCAAGTTCACGGTAAGCTCGGCGTTGGCGCGCCACGACCCGGTCCGGTGTCACTGCCGGTGTGACCGGAGATGCTGCGGTCGAGCATCCACCACCCGACGCGGAGGACGGCGACTGTACCAGCGGAGTTGACCAACCATCGGTCGCGCTAACATCGAGGTTTTCTTCCCCTGGCGGTGATTGACCTACACATGCTAAGGAATGCCGTGATTTACGCGGATTTTTATGCAACAACTGATCGACATGCTTATTAGCGACCTTATTGTTGTCAGTTTTAACAACGAATGAAACGGGACCAGTCTGACTTAGTACCATCCCGTCCTTCCACTTAATATCTTTATCTGCGTAGTTGCGCACGAGCACCGCGTCCCCGGGCGCGACGTCGCGCGGCACGCCCCCGCGCCGCTCCTCCTGCGCGCGCTGCTTCTCCCGCACGAGCTCGCCCGTGTCGGGCCGCAGTAGATCAAGCCTGCCTCGCAAACGGCGTCCTAGAAGAGCGACTGCGGGCTCTTTCTGCGTCGTGCAATGTTCCGTGTTCCTATACGTAAATAGAAATTTGCAAAGGGCCGTGTCATAGTCATCGTTTTCTATCGTTGCCTTTTTAAGTGCCTGTTTGACCGACCGCACGGCGTTTTCGGCGGCGCCGTTACTCGATGGATGAAATGGAGCAACTAAAACACGTTTAATTCCATTATTTTCCAGGTATGACAAATACTGTTGCGATGAGAACGGGGGTCCATTGTCACTTACGACGGATTTTGGGAGGCCAAAACGAGAGAATATCTTTCGGAAAACGGCTATCACCGCAACTGCCGACGTAGTCGATACGCGTTCCACTTCTAACCATTTAGTGTTAGCATCGAGTATGATTAAATAATATTTGTTTTTATACGGTCCCAAGAAATCGACGTTGAGACGCGTCCACGGCTCGGCGGGCCACGGCCACGAGTGCAGCGGCGCGGGCGGGGGCTGATCCCGCTGCGACGAACACGCGCTGCATTCGCGGCATATTTTCTCGATGTCACTATCTAAACCCTCCCACCATATATAATTGCGAGACATCTGCTTCATTTTGACAACGCCTAGATGTCCACTGTGCAGTTCTCGAAGTACCGTCGCCCTAAGACTGGCGGGTATAACCACCCGATAACCCCAAACTAAACAACCGTGTTCTAAAAACATATTGTCTTTTTTTGGTAAAAATGCTCGGTCTCGTTCGTCTTGCGAACGATCTGGCCAACCAAATTTAATATACCCCACAACCTTGTTCAATTGTGTATCTTTCATAGTTTCGGATTTAACTTCATTGAATGTAACCGGCATTTTATCTTCGATGAAGTTTAAATAACTTCCTTCTAATATTTCACTATCGTGCCCTTTCTTAACCGTTTGTTCGAGTGGCAAGCGCGATAAAGCGTCCGCAAATAAATTCCTAGACGACGGAACAAACTCGATATCAAAATTGTATGCTGCTAATCGAACCGCATATCTTTGTAAACGACTCGCGGCAGTCTGTGGTATACCTTTATTTTTGCCAAAGATATAGCTCAACGCTCGATGATCACTGCGCAATAAGAAATGTCTCCCGTACACGTACTGATGGTGCTTAATCACCCCGAATACGATCGCCAAAGCTTCCTTATCTAACTGCGAGTAATTGAGCTCGTGCGAGTTGAGCGTGCGCGAGGCGCAGCTGACCGCGCGCTCCGAGCCGTCAGGGTAGCGGTGCCACAGTACCGCACCGAGTCCGTAAGCAGAACTATCCACCGAAAGGATCAGCGGTAAGCTCGGATCGTAATGCGCCAACACCGGACCAACGCTCAATACATTTTTGATCTCATTAAAAGCTAATTCACATTTTTGACTCCACTGCCATCTAGCGTTTTTCTTAAGCAACTCATACAACGGTTTTAATATATCGCTTATATTGGCACAAAACTTGGCGTAAAAATTTACGAGCCCCAGAAAGCTTTTTAATTGAGTGACGTCTTTTGGCGTAGGCGCCGCTACTATGGCTTCAACTTTCTTATCGTCCGCGTGTAACCCGTCTTTATCTATGCGATACCCCAGGTACGTGACGCTGTGTCTAAAAAATTCACATTTAGACAGATTAACTCTTAAACCTGCATCTCTCAGTCGGCTTAAAACGGCTCGCAAATTTTCAAGATTACTGGCCCTATCTTTACCGGCACAACATATATCATCTTGAAACACTACCGTAAACGGCAAGCCACTGAGAATTTCTTCTATCATTTTTTGAAAATTTTCAGGAATGCATTTGATACCGAAAGGTACACGTTTGTACACAAAAGTACCTACATGTGTGGTGATTGCCGTCATCGGTTGTGACTCATCTGTCAAAAGCACCTGTTGATAAGCGTGGGACAAATCTAACTTTGAAAAAAAAACCCCCCCGGCGAGCGTTGCAAATATTTCTTCGATACGCGGAAGTGGATAATGGAAATCCTTCAACTTCGGGTTGATAGTGATTTTATAATCACCGCAGATACGGATATCACCATTTTTTTTTACAACGACCACTATAGGCGTTCCATAATCTGAGCGATCCACTTTGTAAATAACTCCTTCGGACTGTAAACGCTCCAACTCCGCCTCGACCGGGGCTCGCATGGCAAGCGGCAGCGAGCGAGCTTTCACAAAAACCGGCGTGTCGTCTGCCAAGTGTAACTGCATGCGAGTAGTACACGTCCCAAGCCCATCAGCAAATACATTAGGAAATTCTTTACGTAAATTTTCTACAGACTGATCACAAATGTCCGTCAGACTGTAACAATCGTTGACATTGAAGCCTAACATTCGAATCCACATTCGTCCCATTAGCGGTGGACCACCGTTTTCTATGACAAACAATTGCAACATTTTTGAACGCGACGCGTATGTAACTTGAACCTCAATGAAACCTATCGGCTTAATAACCTCTCCGGTGTAAGACTTCAATGTCAACGCTTTCTTTTGTAACGGTAAATGCTGAAAAAATTTATCATAACACGCTTTTGAGATAGCCGTAAATTTGCAACCAGTGTCCACTTCGAATTTTAATGAATGCTTCTCGACCGTCAAATTGACGTAATACGGGTCGTCTTCAATATCACACGATAAATTGTAAAAGTGCATACCACCGTCATCGGAATCAGAATCAACTAAAAAAACTGACCTTTGGTCTGCGATGAATGCGATCCACGACTGTCTTCGTACTTACGGCACATAACTTTTAAATGACCTTTATCACCACAACGATCACAACTGTAGTTTTTGTACCGGCACTTGGCCGCCGCGTGGCCGTCCCTGCCGCACCGCGGGCACGGGCGGCGCGGCGCCGCTGCCGCGGCTGGCGCCCCCTGCGCCGCCGCCGATGCCGCTGGCTGAGCGCGGCGCGGCCCGCGCGCCGCCGCCGTGCCCACGCGATGCAGGCCCTCGGCGGCGGGCGCGCCGCCGCCGGCGCCCGCGCTGCCGCTCACCGCCGCCGTCGCCGCGTGCCTGTCGGCCGCCTCCAACGCCAGCGCGAGCTCGACAGCTCGTTTGTAATCCAGCTCGCGTTCGGCAAAAAGCCTGGACCTCATGTCCTCGTGGTGGAGCCCCGAAACGAACTGGTCCCTCAAGTTGACCTCTAGCGAAGCCCCGAAATTGCATGTTTTCGCTAGATGTTTCAAACTCTGTAGGTATTCGTTGATGGCCTCCCCGGCTGCTTGCTTCCGTTGCCGAAAAACATGTCGTTCTGCGATTTCCGACCTCTGCGGTTCGAGATGCTGCTTCATGATAGCCTCGAGTTCATTGAAAGTCTTTGATTCAGGCAAATCCGGTGCACATAGATCACACATGAGCTCGTAACACGTGATTCCGACATGAGTAACCAACGTGGCCACGTGCAACTCACTTGCTATGTTATTTAACGAGATAAACTGTTTTATTCGCCTACAATACGCTTCCCAATTATGGGTGCCTATCTCAAAAACTTCTATTTTTCCTATAGGCATTGTCACAAACACTAATCGCACGTAAATTCAATTTTAATCCGGCTGCGCCAATTGGAATGTTGAATGAAACGCCGAACTATCGCAGAATGAGGTTTATTGAATGACAAACCTACCGTCATAATATTCAGCACTACCCACATCTTATTCAATACATTACAAGAACAGCTGATTTTTCTCGCGATTTGGTTGACCAGACAGACGTTTGACGAAATCTCACCTGACCTTTCATCTGGTCGAAGATGATAAACTCCCCTAACATGGAACAACTTCAAATAGCTCGATAATTGTCTCCTACTTCAACACATTGCTTAAAATAATTAAACAAAAGAAAACCTTAATAATGAGGTGCGAAGTCGGAAAGTTTTTATTGTTACGGGCGAGGCCGGGCGCGGGGCAGATGGTCGGAGTTTTACTTTTTTGGCACTTTATACCGTTTTGGGTTAGCACGGTTAGAGAATAAGTAACACGTGTTAAGTATTTTTTAAACGTAAGTTTACATGAATTGTTCCTTATTATTTCAAAGTAAAGTCCAAAATTATAAAACATTAAAAACAGAAATTAAAAAACCATTGATTTGGGAGGTGGATAAAATAAATTCGTAATAGAAACAAGCAACCTATTAGGTATACTTGAAATCATTCGATTGCTTGTATTTGTTTAAATAACTTTGTAATTATTCACAAAAAATGGCTTCGATTTTGTGAAGACAAGCGTACCAGTGTGCTATTGTGATGTGATGTGTGCTATTCTAATTATTTTTTTTGCTATATTTTGTCATTTAAAGATAATAATATTCCCCCACACCTCACCCTAAACTTACCACGAAATACATTTTCGCATTTTGTTTTCAAGGACCCACTCTACATTTCACGTCTCTACATTATAGAGTCGAAAGCGACGTACTCCAAGATCTCTCTCAGATAAAATTTTTATAGAGCTCCAGTATTTTAAAATGCAAATGTATGCGACTCTACGTAGAGTAGGTATGTTCGAGTAGAGTACGTGTAGAGCAAAGGGGAGGTGAAGATAACTTTTGCCCTGTTAAATAAAGACGACAGTTTTATTGAAAGTAGGGCCGTTTGCCTTCTGTAATTTTCTCGGGATACCCTTAAGGTGCGGTTTAATTTGTAAGATTTTGCTGGTTTGTAATTTTTATTTGTGGTATTCAAGTCATTTACTTTTAAAAACTAATATTTTATGCCTGTGAAGAGACAAGCAAATCGCCTGATGTTAAATGCCGCGTTTCTCATAAGTCTGCGCCACCCACAAAGACCCTGCGCGGCACAGCACTGCGCTCGTCACCTGAGATATACGATTTTTAATCTCCTATTTGCCCTGAAATTTCACTGGAAACAATGTCCTTCCAACTGGACAATATTTTAAATTTTTAAGGGTTTATGTTTGACGTATTTTGATTTAAATCCTGCTTGCATGCGATACGCAGCACGCCATAGTTCATGTTGTACTTCAGTTTAACTGTCAACTGTAGTATTTTATAAACACTGAGCCACGTACAAATTACTTTTAAAATTGTAATATTTCTCGGTTTACACAAATATTATAACACCGCCTATCAAATTTGAATCCTACTTTATTTTGTCTACGACACCCAAAAAGCACTCGCAAGCAACTATAATGAACACGCTTTTTTAAAGGATCTTTCTGAGTCAAACTGATGATGTAATTAGTAGGAAAGGACTCTTGCTTCACAAGTGCAATTTTATTATAACCCGCTTGAGCCCCTCCTTTATACCACCAGCCAAAGAAGATAGAGACATTTTTCGCTTTGCCACAAAGTTAAAAACTCGTTACTCGCGGTCGAAAAGTTAAGGCAGCCGCGCATTGTGTCGGGACCAGAATTTATCGGCTGAGTTGACGAGCGATGCGCCCGGCTGCTCTTAATTGGATGGATATGTTGTTGTTTAGCGAAGATAAAGTGTAAACAGGGGTAGGTATCGTTTTGAAAACATTAAGGTAAACCTTGTGTTTTTTGGTGGTTTGGTCATAAAGTTTTGTGCTAACAATCATTACCATCGTGGTAGGCTGTTTTCCACCTACTGCTGAGTGTATAATTATGTAGAGGTCTTCTCGGTAGAGTGCGCCGTCATTTCGATTCCGTGCCAGTCTCATCCACTGCCTTCCTCAGCCTTTACATTGCAATCCGACCAAAATCCGATGCATCGGCCTAACAGACCATGTGCAAAACAAAGATTTGACCAACATTTTATTTGATGAATGTGGAAACTATACTTACGGTACAAATTGGTGTTATAAGCCTGCGGCAAATTTTCACTTAAAATATCTTTTAAATAAGAATCATTTTGATAAAATACGATTGTCTTTAGAAAGAAACACGACTAAGACGAAACATGGGTACTTGTAGCCAAATAAGGTTTTTGCACTATAAATAAGCCGTATTAACGCGCTACACGTAGTTGAGCGTGTTTCAACAGTACATGAGTAAATATGTGAGCAAACTGCAAAAAAGTCACAAATAAACATTTCCATGGAAAAGCGCTTCGCGTAACTCTAAAAACCTACAGAGACGCAGTTTACCAACGTAAATAAAGAAAACACCAGCTCAGTATAAATATATACTGACTTACTCGTATCTGATGAATTCTGCATTTCCATCTCTCTCACTCCAATAAAAATAGTAAAAGAGGGTAGATATTTAAGAGCCAGCATCAAATTTCGACGCAAACTTGGAACATTTTTGCATTTCATCTCTTTCGTTTGAGAAGCGGGTGAAAGAGACAGAAGTGTATTATAGTTGGGTTTATCGAGTAGGTGTGTGTAGGCATTTCGACTCGCAGACATATTTTATGGAGATCGTAGCATTCTTTTTGCAATAGCAACCAGAAGGCGCCCCTCAACCCTTCATATTTACGATTAAGCCGTGATCAGAAATATAAAATACTCTTGTTTTTTGTCGATATGTTACACGATACACGTATTTTTTTCTGCCAAAAGAGTGTTTTTTCAAGACTTGGATTTTTAATGCGTAGTCTCGAGAAAAAGCAGTAGATCAGTCGTTTTTATTTACATCATAAATATTCTCGAACTAAAGATGGTTTATCACTGAAATAAAGAGCAATACTAATAATATTAAACTACTTTTTTGCGATATTACTATTAAACATTAAAGATTATATTTATCTGTCTGGTTAGCTATATAAATATAAACAAATAATAATAGCAATAAATAATAATAAAAAAACTAACAGCCTAATCACTTAAAGCGATATCTCCTAGGCAATATGACCATACACAGTCACATTGATTTAAAAAAAAACCTTTTGCTTTTTGTTGTATTTTATCTTAGTTTTCAAGCAAAAAAACTACATACCAACTTAAATTATTTTCAAACTTACCTACTAACCTATCTTGCATTTCTAATATCTTTTTCCTATAACACAGAAATCTTTAAACATACATTTTTATTTAGTCTGGCTTCATTAAAAATGTAGAGAACTCTGTTGGCTTTCCGATCACGAATATGTAGTAAAACGCGCGGCGGCGGCGGTCGGAGCCATATTTGATTTCCAGCAAAACCTCTTGCAGTATTTGAAGTGAAAAATTATAGTGAAAATTAAATTAATCCGCTTGGTTCTCTCTTGGTTTTCGTATTACTTACGGAACTCTGTTAAAATAAGAAGACATTTTAAAATTATTATTTTTCTAAAAGATTGATCAGACAAAAGCCGAGAGTAAATTAGTGTAACAATACAAGCTAGTTGTGGCTTTGATAGTGCTCTTTCTTAGGTTACAGCTCTACAGTTTTAATAGTTATTTTTACTTTAAATAGATATTTCAACATCTTCAATACTACAAAACGTAGCCAATTGAGAGTCCCGTACAGAAATTATGGCAATGTGACAAAGCCAAATAAAAAAATCCCCAGCCATGACCGGAAAACCACACTTCTTAACTAAAGCATTCGTACTAAGCACTAAAGCACTAAAGCAAAAATCCCTAAACAATCAAAGCACTTTGTAACCAATTGAATCACTCAATAATCCATTACAGCATTCAAACCAATTAGCAGCGGCAAAATCCACAAGAGTGAGACAAACGGCCAATAGAAGAGCTCCACAATTAGGAGCTCAATTAAGTACCAGTTACAAATTAAGAAATGGAAAGGCGCCGGATTGTGTAAACACGGTAACGAAGTGGGTTACGGATGGGGAAGGTTTGGAGGTGGCAGTTTTAGTTTGCTCTGGTTGAGAATTTGGTCGATTTCGTTTCGTGCCTAATGATAGGTAATCATGTGTTGATGAAAGTAGTATTTTGTGCTAATTTGGGTAGTTAAAAAATGTATGTAATCACATTGGTCTGGATTTATTAAGAAAATAAAATATCAAAAAACGGATGGATAAGTATAGGAATGGCTGGATAAGATATGGCTATGTATGTGGTCGAGTCGAGATAAACCATAAAATAAAATGAAATTGTGACCTACGGCACTACAAGTTAGTTAGCTAAGTTATTCGATGCTGTAATTTGTGAATTTTCAATATCCGTCAACTCATATTTAAAAAAAGACATGAAAGTGCTTTTAGGAGTCTACCACATTCTGACTATAGGTAATCCAAGAAATATTTCGTAGTGCCATATCCAAAACTAGCACCTCCAAGGTTTTAATTACAGCGAGGCTTGACGACCTGCATACACTGTAACTACTTCGAATGTTTGAAAACTTTTATATTTTCTTAACATATTATTTTACCTACCACTATATTATAAGTACGATTTAATTGTATAATCTGACAGTTTGACTACAGAACAGGTGTTCTTAGTATTTATAGTGTTACTCGAATACCTAAAATATAGGTACTTCAAAATTGAAGGAGGTTTTTCTAGATAAAATCAGAATTATTTACTAACCAAAAATAGCTCACTTTTACAAAAATATAGGCAAACTAATTTGAATATAGATAAGAAAGTGACGGGTATAGACAGGTATATTTTGTACTGTTTGTATTTTTGTCACTAAACGACTAGCTTCAATTCAAATTGTAGTACGATTAGTCTTTTGTGTCTACAATGCCACATCATCCTTTACAATCGACTTTTACATCATTTAAAACAATAAAATAATTTTAAATAAAAAAAAACAGCAACTGAACAGTTCTCCAACTCTAGTCCACGGTAGGTATGTAGGTATGTAACCCGCAAGTCGTCTCACTCTTTACACCGCCGTGAATATTTCAGCCGTACGTGCGGCGAGCCGGCCGCGAATTTACTGCCCAGCGAATTGTTTTACGAATGCGAGTATCGGGATGAGAGCGTTCGGCGTAATTGCGTGGAGTCTTCGCTGCGGTTTTGTAGAGTTTTTTTTGTTGTTGTGTTGATGTACTGATGTGTGATTTGATTCAATTTTAATGGTGTCAATAGGCGTAAATGGCGTAAGTAGGCTACTAGGGAAGCGCACTCCACTGTGAAAAGCATTATTGATTCACTATCAGGCAAGATGAGAGTCAAACGCAGGCCTTTCAAAGAATTTTAAGAAGAAAGGAATCAAGTTATTCCATTTTCTTGTTTCTAAAAATATTTAAATCTGTCAGTTTACCGTTTAAAAACTTATTGGTTCTTTTTCTTTTCTTATGAACTGCATATCTACCATTACAAGCGCCAAACCTTAATTTTATTCAAATAACCTCCAACCAAAAAGTGTCCGTCCAAAAGTAACAGCTTAAGATTCCTCCGAGGACTTGGAGTGAACTTTTGATCAAAGAGCCGAAGCGAGGACCGTTTGACGTTCCAGTTTAAATATTCAATGTGCGGTTCCCGGCCGGTCGAGTTATGGGGTACGAAGGGCCCCAGTTAGGTTGCTAACCCGGTCAAGTTATGGGGTACGCGGGGCCCTGTTGGGTTACTGACCTGGTCGAATTATGGGGTACGCAGGCAGGTTAGTTACTGTCGAGGTCTCAGGTATGTCATGGCTGCTGAACTGTAGATGGAGTGTTAAGGCGTACACAAAGTGACTGAGTGATTGAGTGATCAAAATGTGTAGTTCCAAAACTATTGCATTATTTTGTCTTTTTCATGTTCTTTCATGGCAGAAAGGCAAAATGTTTGACCACACCATCTGATGCCAAGTAACGGTGTGGTCGAAGATAGGCAATGGGAACTAGCTCTTGAGTAAGCGAACACTAGAGATACATTTGAAGAGACCACGAAGGAGGCAAAACTCAGCTTAAATCTTGATAAACTGGAACTGTGTAAACATGAAAGACGATTTGAAAAACCGACGGTGACGATTTGAAAAACCGGCGGTGGGTTCGATTCCCCGACGGGCAGATGTTTGAATGATTAATTTTAATACCAGTTCTAGGGCTGGGTGTTAGTCTTTGTGTGTGTTCCATGGCGTCTACGGCACAGGATATCCTAGTGAGGTGTTATGACTGTAACTGTAAAACGTTATTCCAATAAAATTAGAGAAAAAATGAGTATGTTCACATTCTCAATTGAAAACGGTAACATATTACTGCTTTTCATCAGTTCCGTTTCTAATCTCTTCCCCCACCAATTACCTCGTTATCTCTCTAACTGAATAAAACTCGACGACGTTTCATCATTTTCGCGTGGAGAAACTTTTAGTTAGTTTTTGTGAACTCCTTGATTTATGATCAGGCGGCGTCCCTCAAGGCTCTAATAAAGGAACGCGCAAAAAGGTCAAATTATTTTCTCGCCGAAATTTAAGTTGTTTGGTCTTTGTGTGCGAACTTTATGGGATAGTGGTGGTTATCTCCGGGATGGGAAATAAGGTGTTTAACGGGACGAGGACCTCGGCTGTTCAAGGATTTGAAACTCGTGGAACTATTTTTGTGTTCATGTTTAGAGTAGATACGTTTATGCACCCACTCTAAACATTTTTTTTTCACGTCGATGCACAGTGGATTTAAGTTTGTAGTTGAATTATTCTTGAGTTTAGAATGGATGTAATTTTTTTGGTTGTTTTCAGAAGAGATAAGAAGCTTATGTGTTTTTCATTGTTGTTTTTTGTAAAAGTTGATAAAACAAAATTTTGAAAGCTTTATTTTTTGTTTGTAATGAATTTAACAGAGCGGAGCTTATAGAAGTTTTGCTACACGTTCTTAAAACTTTTTTGAAGGTTCAGAGTTCAAGATCGCCTTGAAAAATTTTCGTCATCAGCAGCTGTGTCTTGGTCTCGAAATAGATCTCTCTTAATTTACTCTTCATGATACCAATGTGAATTTAACTGTCTTGATAATCTCAGTTTTAACATGATTATTGTAGGTTGTTAAATTGTTAATACGAGTACATTGATCTACTTTCTGGTCATAATTATAATTTTTGAAAACCAATCTATCGCTTTGTACAGTTATACCTACCACTAATAGATAGACATAAAAGGAGCCAATACTATTGGCATTTCTACATTGGTTTTCCTCATCTCATCTCCAAGTCCAAAATGCTTAACAATCCAGCCAGGAATTAATTACATTTTATAATTAATATTATTAATTATATTAATATTATTACATATTAATTATAACATGTGATAATCTTTTACATTCCTTTTTCTGCGCCTATTTCATCTCATATAATAGAGGTAGGTAGTTGTCCTTGTTAATACTAATTAACGCCCAAAATGCATAACTAACAGGGGCCTATTTTTGCGGTGAGATTATTTTCGCGGTCACTAGCACTCACTCACTTACTCCACCTATCCACCAACTTGCACTTGGCCAGCGTGGTGGAATATGGCCTAATCACCCTTCGAGCATGGACCTGTGTCCCAGCAGTGGGAGGATTAAAGGTTGCAGATGATGATGATGATACGCGTTCCACACGTGTAACCTGACTTCCACCAGTTCACCTGGCGACCTCCACAAATTGGCTTCTTTACGTCCCGGCACGCGCGAACACGCTGCAAAAACCAGCCTAACCCACTGACAGCGTGAAACTTTGGCTGCCAACTGAGAAAAACTGTATCGAACGGCTAGCTGTTTTGTTAACAAGGGACAAGGTATGGCGAAAAAGATTGTGGCCGATTTGTTGTAATATTGTATTAACGATTTTAGATGCTTTTAGCTTCGATAATTGTGCCGAGTAGTGGATGAGACTAGCATAGGATCGAAAAGAGGTGACTTATACTCAATAGTGAGTGGATAAATGTTGATGACAGTGATAAGGATGATGAACTGTGTCGAAGAAGAAAATAGTCGAAAGAGATACTGCTAACCTTTTTGTTACAAATATACGGGACTACTCAGATGTCATAGAGTCAGATAGTACTATAGTTTTAAACACACAACTGTTGCATTGTTGCTGTTATTGCATTGTGCTATTAACCCTTTTCAGCTTAGCCTACACTATCCTTATACCCTTGTATATGGTACCAATCAACCACTTTATGGTAATACTAATCTTTTGATTGTTCCATAGTTCCTAATCCTAGGACAATGCTGCCCATATATAATTATGTACTTACGTCGTCACGTAGCTAATCAATATTGCAATCAGGAATGGGCTGACCGTAAACACAGACTCAATATCGCGCGGCCAATCTATTGAAATAGTATCCAATCCTGTTTCACACTTCGTTTGCTGTTCACAGACGACGAACAGATCACTTAATCCTATCAGATTATAGAACATAAGCTACATAAGCAATTTTAGACTCTATCTAACTGAATAATATTATGTATACACGCCCTGATGTATATAGGTATTACTAGACGTGCCCACGGTTTTACCCAGGCGGTGAGCAAAACAGACGAATCGTCTGAGTATGACAATCAAGCTACCGCTTTGTAATCAACTAATCACTATCAAATATATGTTTTTATCTAATTAGATACTTTATAGTACATACTCTATTCTAGATTTAATTAAATTGAAGTTACGAATTCGTAAATGTAAGAGCTCTGAAAGAAAGTCAAAAGCTATGACCTATCTCTTATTATGTTCACGTCACAAAGCTCAGTGATCAGATCACGTGATCAGATGGGACCTCATGTTGTGCTTTGAGATTCGGTTTAATTAACTAATACTTCAGATAAACCTACAGTGACAGATGAAGCATTGTGTTAGATTTGAGTGAAGCTAAGAACTCACAAGAGTACGTGCACAAGCTCTAATGGGTTGACTACACGTAACGAGTACAGTGTCGAGACAGTTAATGAGCATACTCGGTTGAGCAAACAAATGATGGTTTTACTGACTGTCTCGCCACTGTACTCGTGATGTGTAATCAATCCATAACGGTATTAACAGTGCTGCGAGTAGTAAGTAGCGTGAAACGAGTGTTACGCGTGAAAGTAGAGGAGTTTTTGGTTTCACCCAAATCTAGCGCAGGGCTGCATCTGTCTCTCTAGGCTTATCTGAAATTAATACCTAGCTGGCTGCTAGCTCTCTTTGAGATGTCATTTCATTCGTTAAAGTAACACTGATTAATGTTTCGAGATTTTTGATTTTTGAATCCTTTTGAAGTCATTTAGGATTTGCTAGTTGCTTAGTTTTTGAATAGCATCAAACAATGGAATATGCACTACCAATAACTGTAATTACAAAATACCAAAGAACTCATATCTAAAGTTGTGAAAAGTAAAAAGCATACTTTCCAAAAAAGTTCTGATACCGATTCAGATATAATTACTGAACAAATAATTCAATGTAATTTATTAGCTAGATTTCAGTGCATTACATTATTAAATTATTTATTTATCCTACATATTACGAGTAAGCTCAATATTATGTACATAGGTAATTTTACTGCGCACTTGTTTGGCTCTGAAATAATGTTATCGCCATTTCCAGAGCATATTATTGCGACAATGTTGAGCATAAGCCGAATTTTGTGTCCACCACTCATCAATCCAAATATAAATTAGTTTAGATTAGTTTAGATTAGTTTAGCTTGTAAGTTTTGAGTGCTAAACGCTTAGAAACCGATAGGTTTAACTGCGTCGACTACCCAAGATAAGTATTAACAATACTCGTATTATTTTAGTTCGCGATGCTTTATTTATATGCATAACTGCAAGTGACAGTGAAGTGAAGTGCAGATTACTTTTCAACATACAAAATGTTTCGGCACTTTGTTCTATAGAAACTCTTTCCTAATTCGCTGTAATATTTTCCACTTAGAACAAAACACTGGGCTGGGTCTAAGCTCCGAAACTGTGCGAGATTTCCAAAGCGTATCGCGCAAAGCTCGACACTGCTGTAAATTGTCGATTTGCGACTCGAAATGATTGTAAATAGGCAATAAATAGCTTACAACACGAGTTTCGAGGCAACATACTGGTTATTGGCTTATTGTGAAATATACGGGGAAGGTTTTCGAGCGATATTACAGCGACTGTTTGGAGCTGCCAACGCCTGGGACGGTGAGGAAATAAATTGATTTATTTATTTGTGAGCTACATACGGACAGTTTTCGTGTTTTCATTTAATTGTTTTGACGTTTTTTTGGAGTAAACTATTGTACTTACAGTCATAAGTACTCGATTGTATCACATAGTACACATTAGTAAGTTGATTAATTTGATACTGTAGCATAACTTCTATTGAAAAAAAATACCTATTAAGTACGTCTTCGAAATGAATTTATTTGTTATATTGTATATATTGTTTTCTATGTACTTGTTCTATTTTTCATCATCGCATCATTCTATTTTTCAAACTTTTTTATCGAACACATACCTGGTCTGGTACCCATTTTTCAATAGGGGTTAGGCTAAAAGTTATATTACTAATCTTATTCTCCAAGGACTAAGCCTTCTAACAGGTCCGTTGTTGATTGTAACACTTTCAGATCACTTCATTGCACTACGCGTGCATGTTGTCTTTCAGCTCAAACGTTTGCACTGCCTTCGACTTCATTAATACTCAAAAAAAAGTCTGGGTCTGGGTTTCCTTGTCTTTCTGTATGTTCCGTCCATGGCATCCCCTGCGCAGAGAGTCCTAGTGAGGAGCCATATGCAGTACAAGTATCAACCGTTATTCATTTATGATTTTTATTACTCTTCGTTCTTTAATTTTATTTTTTCATTCATTTAAAACCAGCACCATGTAATAATGTTTTATTGTCACCATCCCGTATGTTTCCCCTCGTTAGTTGCAATTCCCGCCACGGCTCGGTCGTAAAGTGCGCGGCGCTAGTGTCGCAGGTGGCGCGTGTGGCATTATGCACGCGCTCTATGGATACGTAGCTATCGGAGTTTCATGAAACTTGTTGACGTTTTTCAGGAAAAAATATGAAAAATTGAGGTAAAAATTAATATGGGTAATTAAGTTATCTATGCGCAAGTAATTGAATAATAGATTTAGTCCTATCGTAATTTTCTAATCGACAAACTCCAAGTTTTTTAGAATAAGCTTAGAGTTCCGTTTATCAACATTTTCAGTTTATTCTGATGCAGTGCTGGGTATAAACCAATTCATTGTTTAATGTCAGTATTACAGACGAGATCTTCCAAACCGATTTGTACCAGGAATGAAATCGTTTCGTTTACTCAATTTCTTGTAAAAACTTTTATTTTGCATTACACCACACAAATTTTATCACGCGTGTGATCAGGTAATGAAATGCAAAAAACTTACATTTTGTTTAACTGTTATTTGCACTACTATTTTATCGTACATTACCAGGGAAACTTATTAGTTAAAATACTTAATCTAAAACATAATGCCAGTTAAGTTTGATGAGTTTGTAGAAACGACATATTATTTGATTTTTTTTTCACCATACCAAAAAAAAACATTATCGTCTACTTATATCGAAAAGAAAATTATCTTACACCCTTGCCAATTTTCCGTCCCGTTACACAGTAAATTTGTTGACAACATATCCAGCCACTTGGTGTCAACATTCAACAGGTTTTATTTGTCATGGACAAACTTATTGCGGTGTATTCGCCGGAAAAATAATGGCTCATCCACTCGGATAAATAACCTTCGTCGGTCGTAAACATTGTCGGAACAATACTTTACTAGGTTTCATTGTGTCATAAGTAAAAGTGTAGTTTGTGTGGGTGGAACTTCTATGCCAAGTTATGGGAGTAATTGTACGATTTGTCTTTTTCTATAATCAAGATATATATTATGCTGTTATATCTTCTTGGTCGTAACGCTCTTGACAGAGTGGTCGTCATGCAGTATCAATGGCAGCGGCAGATGCATCTTTTTATGCCATAGGTGGCAGACAAGCAAACGGGCTGCCTGATCGTTAGCGATCACAGTCGCCTATCTTGCTCTTTTTGAGGTCATTCGAGTGCACTTGATTTGATCCGGTTCACCTCATGGGCGATCTCCCCCGCGGTAGAATGCCTTCAACCTGGCCCTGGACGACAAGACGCTCTGTGAGTTGGCTGCCTCGCCTCGAAACGTATCCAAAGAATGCGAGTACGCGGGATTGTACGATAGCAGATAGACGCTGTTCTATATGACTGTGTTATTTATTTTGAATCGTTTTCATGTTGGAGGTCAAGACCCATTTTGGTTGATGCATGAGATAATTAAGTATGTAACTTATGCACACTTTAAGTTTTGAACTCCTCGAACTTACCTAACCTGAAATTCCGTTTTCGAAAATCTATATTATGTAGGTACATAAAAAAAATTAAACTCATTTTTAATTTGAAGTACTAAAGTCAGCTTATATTTTCATTATGACGGATTGCCATTTGGGGTTCCTGATCGAAAAACTCATTTACGAGAGTTATGGGCCAACTCGTTCTTCAGATGGTATTATGCATAAGTCAGGATTTAAAAGAAGAAAAGCTCCTGAATAATCTCCAAAGAAGTATATTAATCTGGCTTCTCACCAGCCTAATATTAAAGCAGCCAAGAACTAGTGGTTCGGTGTTCAGATCATTATTTCCAATTTGGCGGTCGGTTGCATATTAAAGTTTAAATTGAACGAACACTGCGGCTCTGTGTAAGTCTGCATTAGGAGTCTCAGGGGAAAGGAGGAGCCATGGACCATGTGTCTAGTAGCAAAACTAGCGATTTCAGATTTTGTGAGACTATTGGCTACATCGCTCTAGAATGTTTATAACTCTAAAATTTAGTTTATTTCATTTTCAGTTATGAAACAAACTCCAACGGCGTCTATGAGAAAATTGATAGAAATTTAGAGGTATTATTGGTTCAAAATACAATGCACATTATAAAGTTACGATTCAAAATTACATTTAGTATTGATATGAAATTAACTATTTGTTTAACCATCACAAACTTAAAAAAAACAAACGCAGATATGAACTTTGGTTAGTTACATTGCACAATGGCATTCAAAGAGTTAACTTTTCTTCTATTTCTATCCGCTCCCGCTTCCGCCTATCGCCTCGCTCGTCGCTGTCTCGCCCCAATTTCCTGTTCTCGAACAAAGTATCGCTGCAGTTGTGTGCATAATTCAGTTTATTGCGTCTGTGTGCAAGATGCGCACGTCATAACTCCATGATATTACTGTGGTTTTAAAGCTAGACTAAGTAGCTTCGTTTTCTTGCAGAATTTTGCTCGAAATTTTGAGTATCTTTTGGAGAATTTCAGTCAGCGCCGTCCGTCATCTTCCTTATAAGATTATGAAAGTTTGGATTCTGGTGTTTGCGTAAAAGCACTGTGATGGTTTTGAGACTTGGCGCTAACTACAAACTTTAGTCGTTGGTTGCTTTAGCCGCAGATTCACCCGCGTTTTCCGGGATAAAACGTAGCCTATGTTATGTCAAACTAAATATACTTTTAGACACATGTCTTGTGCTTCATCAACTCTGTTTGTGTTTCATTTGAATTTATTTACTAACATTCCTAAAAATATACAAGAACATTATTTTTACAAAACAAAAAACAATAACCGACTTCAAAAGACCGACTATTGAGTTATTCATCTATTTGTCGCGCACGTACTTAATGCAAATTTAAGACTTATATGGTTTTCTCATGGATACCATTATCAGAACTGAACTAAATTGAAATGGGAAGCGTCAGCTTTCTAGTAAAAAAAGAATCATCAAAATCGATTCACCCAGTCAAAAGTTATGAGGTAACAAACATAAAAAAAAAATAAAAAAATACAGTCGAATTGATAACCTCCTCCTTTTTTGAAGTCGGTTAAAAAGAACGAATCTCTTATTAATAAGTATCGTTTATCGCAATGGTAGCTGATCAAAAATCTAGACTAAATAGTACGTAGGTACTCTTTAATTGTTTGACCATAAATTGTATGGTATAATACCTATTAACAGAACGTTATCAATCTTCAATATATCTATCTATTGTTCTCACAACTACGTAGCACTAAGTTATTCAAAACGCCACAACTTCAACCTAACTCCAGCTACACTTATCACACATTATTCACATACAACGGAACTATAAAAATAATATTACCGTCATAACACCGTAGAGTTGCAGCTTGAAAGATACAAATAAAATACGATAACGCGTTAGACGTACGCCCATAAAAACGATATGGATCGTAAAAATCACAGGATACACGCGTCTCTGTATAATATTGTGATGTTTTTGGAATTATTGAATTTTTTTGATGGTGTTTGGTCAGGTGATGCGAGTTGATAATGGACGGGAGTTAGTGCTTTGAAAAGTGATTGGCGTGGTCAAAAATATTGGACTAGTTTTAAAGTATACGATTGTACGTGATAAGTGTTGTCAGTGTTATTTTTAGGTCATGTGCACTCGTAGACTATGTTACCAATTCAAATCATATACTCATTACCTACTATGATTACAAATAAACCAAAATCAAATTAACTCTATCGGGAAATCTAGTAATTATTCGAATGTGGCTTTTGAAATGAAATGCTTATTGAAACCTTGCCGTCTAGTTTATTCACGATCCATTTACTCTGAAATACATAGCTGCCAGTTCTGGTAATCCAAATTTTCATTAGGTGCGTAATTACTAAAACACAATAACGTTTCAATAGCAGCATGTAGGACATAGATAGATAAACCAGATGTAATCTATCTAATTGATGAAAGAGGATGCTTCAATGATTCACCAACCACAGGCACCGGTGGCAATAGCGAACTACTGGTGGCTGGCTGGAAAGTGGTTGGTGGTCGCTACGAGTGGTTGGTAGTCGCCACAAGTTGTAGTACTTTGCTGTAGTCTTTCTTTGTGCCGAAGAGCTCACGGTGGCGGCGCAGCAAATCAGAGTATCGATGTAACACACACTGAGTTGTACTCGTTATACGTGCACGGCGAGTCTTTACAAAACGTATGAAAAATCATGTAAACTGATTGTCGCTAGCCACCAGTAGCTATCATTGGCTCATTTGTCCGGAACCCAAGATAAAAATCTACGTAAAATCAAAGCAGTGCAGCGTCGCGATCAAACCTTTGCGAAATTCTCATAATCCGTGCATTTAATATCAAGCAAAGTTTCAAAGCTAAAGGAATATCCGTGGAGAGGATGGCAGTGGTGCATGCCAATGTCGCAGACCTGTGGTTTGCCAAGCGAATATAGGCTCTAATTAGCAAAGGCTAAGGGCTCTAGTTGACAGGGCTCTCAGAGATGCAGGAGTGAGGTGTGCTTGAGGTATAGGAGTTTGGAGCAAGGGAGAAAAAATAACGAGACTAAAAACATTTTCTTAGATTTTTTTAGTGAAGTTTTTATTTTTTTATTATTTCTATAAATAAACACGCAGAATATTTTTTTCATAGATTCGAAATAAAGCTTTTTGTATAAGAATATCTTAAAACCAGTAATAGAAAATACTCATCTATTTTTTGTTTTGTTTGTATTACGAGTATGAATCCAGACTATGATTTTGATGAAACATTGATCAATGATAGTGACCGCGTAATAAATTCCAAATCAAATATTTTATCTCACAAAACATCACTTTGTTACTAATCAAACGCTCAAGTTACTAACATAAACCGTCGTCGACCTGAAAAAATAAGGTTTTACAAGACGTCATGGAAAAACCTGCGTTTATGTTAGTTTATTTCTCAAGTGTAAGGCGAGGGTAATATTTAAAGTTTTTGCTTAATTTGGGTAGCTTAGTTAGCAGCCACTCTTGCTGAGAAAGTTTTATTACAGTCTGCAGTCTACCTTATTCTGGCTAGAGAGATATTACCGCGGTCACTGTCGCTCCCATGACAAAATGTCATGACAGTGAGAGTCACCGAGGTAAACTCGAATGGCCTAGAATGACCCCAGACTGAGTTTGGAATTTATAATGCAATTTACTTGATTACTACACTTAAGTCAATGTAGAGAGACCTAAAAGCTTTTTTGAAAACTTTGGACTGAATATAGGTTCTGTCAAAACTTTGTACGTTGTAAATAATTTGTTGACAATTTCAACGTAAATTACTTAAACAATCTTAATGCCTTTAATAATTTTTCATTTGTAATTTGAGATTAAAATTCTTACGTCTATGAGCGGACAATCTACACTAATATTATTATGAGGAACGATTTGTGTTTTTGGATGTTTGTAATGAATAAACTCAAAAACTACTGGACTACCAACTACCAATTTTAAAAATTATTTCACCAAAATAAAGCTACATCATTGGCAAGTAACATAGAGGTTATTTCATACCCTTGCAAAGCCGGGGCAGGTCGCTAGTGGAATATAAACTGCCTACAGATATAAACGATCTGAAACTAAACTAAACCACTTTTAATTTGGAGTTAATTTAGCTAATAGGTTATCACTTCATTGGTTTGCTAAAAACAAACTAACATTGTTCACTTCTAACATTGTTGTATTTTATTAATACCTGTTAAACTAACAACTTATTTATTTAAAGTACTTTTGAGCTCTGACCCCGTTTTGGATGAAGTACCTTCGAGCTAATAACCCCGTTTTGAATAAAGCCCTAACTCGAAACTAAACAACAGCGCTCTGTAATTCCCTCTCACTCTATCAACAGCACTCAGCAATTTTCTCTCACTCTATCAAGAGCGCCCAGCAATTTTCTCACACTTTTATCTAACAACGTTTAGTTGCCACTAAAATTAGTCTGTGACAAAATATAGCCGTAAAACAGCCACTTGAATATTCAGCGAAGGTTTTTCAGAATAATGAAACAGCTTTTTGCTGCTAAAAGATGTCGTGGGATACTTTGAATTTAAAGAGTGCGAAAATCTGATTTTTCGGTTACATGTGTGGTTGTGTGTGTGTTGAAATAAAATGACATTTTCACCAGAAGTGTCGTGTCCAGCGATTTTGCTCGCTTGCAATATGAAAACCACAAGGTTTCAGGATAAACAGTCTATATAGGTAGATAGGATAGGTAGATAAAAGCTACCGCTATCAATAGTAAAGTAAATTTCATTCAAACCCGTCCAGCCGCTATGAAGCAGATATGAGTGAGAACCAACAAACCTTTTATGAAACTTTTACATTCATATTTTTTGTGGGATTATTTTTGTTTACATCAAACACAAACATTTGTGAACCAAAACAACAAAAAAATCAGGGATAATTTACTGAATTTTATACTGTCTAATTAAACACCAACCTTTTAA
This sequence comes from Alcis repandata, assembly GCA_949125135.1. Taxonomy (NCBI): domain Eukaryota; kingdom Metazoa; phylum Arthropoda; class Insecta; order Lepidoptera; family Geometridae; genus Alcis; species Alcis repandata. The sequence goes on along the minus strand of OX421225.1, from coordinate 590,899 downwards.
TAATTAGACGACTCATCAACGTGTAACCATAACATTTCCTTAACAGCAAAATCTTTTGAAAAGATCCAAAGTCCTACAATTAAAGTACAAAATCTGCCCAGGATCATTACTCCGCCAAATGAAGAGGCTCATTCATCTTATAAAAGGATGCGGCTTTGCAATGTTTGCCGTCATTTCGCCTTCCCACCACTCTGCCAGTTCTTGGTTTTTCGCCATTTATTCAGATGCGATGGTTTTGTTAGCAGTATGGAAAAATTCTGAGTAGGTACAATACTACATTTTGTGTTAGTTGTCTTATTAGATATTTTTATCACTGACAGGTTAGGCGTTTCGCTATTAGCTCACTTTATGTGATCGAAGATGCCAGCACGTTTAGTGGGTTTTTGGACAGTTCTTCAAGGGAGACTATCAAAATACTCTGTTACCGCCTGGCCACGGGACATTCGCCGATGCGAATATTCGCGCGGTGCGAACGGCGAAGCGTCTAGCGACTGAAATAAACTAGTAGTACTAACACTAATAGTACTAAGTACATTGCTATGAGTTTATTTCAGTCGCTAGACGCTTCGCCGTTCGCACCGCGCGAATATTCGCATCGGCAAATGTCCCGTGGCCAGGCCCTTAGGTGAATATAGCGACCGATTTCAATTTATACTTCTTGGATAAGCTTGCGTTTGACCGCCATCTCGCCTGATAGTAAGCAATGGCGCGGTCGACGATGGAGCACGCTTGCTGAGAAAAAACCGATTCACTCGCGACTTGAAAACACCCAGATTAAATCAGATTGCTTATGTTCTTAGCTTATTCCAAGCCATAATTAAGAAGGTACCTCATGATTGTTATTTCAATTAATTAATACATTTTACTTACCGTATACGGCAACATTAATACGGCATTAATTAAGAGATTCGAGCATAAAACGAGAGTGACGCGCATCACTCCACCGTCACATGTAATACACGAATTTGGAATTTGAAATATGTTATGGTTGTGAATTACTTAATCATTACGTATTTACAGAGTCTTGTTAAATATTTGTATATTCATTGTTTCCTTGATTTTGATTTATTTTAAAATAATAACCTTTCAGTGCTATCTTGCTATAGGTACTAGGTACCTTGTATATTTCGTTTCCAGAAATCCATAGAAAATTTGACACTATACTTACTCGTAAAATGTTTGAAACATTTGATTGTTTTAAGCGATGTTAGGGTTGATCCCATAGTAAAAGTTGTTCGTAATGATGAGTACTATGAGCCCTTTGGCTTAACATACCCTCTCTTTATTACCCTGTATTATAATATTTACTTACCTTTAGTCGATCAGCTCAATTAAAAACTATTCAACCAGCTGTACCCAGCAAATTTTATCGATACCTACAATAATAATAACCCGCGATTTATAAGTGACTCTCACCACACACTTAGCTGGATTACGTCGGAGTTCGTTAAACCGACATAGTTGCGATCTACTTGAGATGGAGACAAGGAGTTTCCGATTTAGATGTGCCATGTGCTTAGTAAATGGGGAGTTATGTCTGTCGTTTGAAATTTATGAGATGGAGATGTTAAGTTTTTGGGAAACAAGAATGTGGTCGACCATGAAGCACGCTTGTCTATGAAAAACCTATTTATTTATTTGTAGAAGTACTCAATCAATTTTTCGTGAACAATAATTTTGTTTATTACATTTGTACCTACTCGTATATCTTATTTTTCTAAAAAATTTAAATTAAATCATTTTATTAGGTACATTATTTTTTCCGTATATTTTTGAAGTTTCTACTAGGATTTGTTATGTTATATAACTGACTCATCTATCCAGTAAGAGTTTCATTGGAATTAGAAGCCGCATAGAGATAGAGCCGAGCAAAATAATTGTGAAATGTTTACTTCGACTTGGAAATTTAATTTTCTCCTATTTAAACTTGATGTGGAGTTTCAGACTAATTTTAGGAGTTCTTGTGAGTTTCACAAACTCATAAAGATACCCACTTAAATACTGCTGAAGAATGAAATAAAATAAATTGGTATATTACAAAGGTTAATTTTATTTTATTCTTCTTTTGTCTTTTTTTTATTTTTCTTGTATATTTATCTCTAATTTTCTCTAACAGAAAACAATTAGAAATAAGGTATAATTTTATGAAATTGTGAGTAGGTACACAAAAAATGGCAATATAAAACTTAATCGTAAAATTATCTGAAATGTCTACAAAGATTTCTTACTGGGAAATTTTCTAATGACTGCATTCACATTTTAATTAAAAGCTTTTCATTGAATAAAAATATATCTATATTTTACTTAGAAAAGAGCTATCAATAAATTCAACGTACGAATTGAGTTTAAAATAATTTACAAATTTAAAATGATAGAAACCATTTTAGCAAACACAACTAATTACATTTCACATTAAAAAACCCCGAATAGACAATAGGGAACAATCCTAAAGATCAAAGTCGGTTCAGCCGTTCGGGAGCCACATGACACACAAACACGTCAAACTTACACCACCACATCTCGCGTCGGGGGTTAAAAAAATAGCCCCCACAATCAAAAACAAAGCCGATCATATTTCCTCAAAATTAGGAATGAGCCACAAGCGTGAACCATTCAACCCCTCCATTAATAAGCGGTTGAAATGGCTCACCGAATGATCTATCAACGTCTCCAGAGATAAAATGACGTCGCAGTAGATTTATCGTTGCCAGCCTGCTGTCTACTCTTTAGACCAGGCTCTATGGAGCAGCATGTTTACGAGAGCAGAAAAAAGAAAACTCGCGATTCGGGTAGCTGGATAAGACTGACGGCGTAGCGTGAGTTGGTATTCAGGGCGATTTTGTATTATCCACTCTCCGAAAATTACGTACTAATTGAATTTGACAGGTGGTAGCTTAACCATCGCGATCGTTATCTAACGGCCAACTTTCTGTTGTGAAGTGCCAACAGATGCTGATGATGATGATAGTTTTGTGAGTTTAGTCGCAAAAATATATAAAAGCTACACGCTGTGATCATAATTTTGAAGACGCATAACATAGGTATTTAAAAGCAACCCGATGGAACCCGGTCTATACGTATGCGTTCTTAAGCTTTTTACCACCTTGATATATTGTTTCTTTGTCATAATAAAATATCACTTAGGTTTATTGCGTTGAGCGCTGTCTGGGAGCACTAAGAAAGACTTGCGTCGGTGTGAACATTTATTTTTATTTTGAAGTGTCTAAGTCACCATTCGACTTGGATGCTTTAGTAATGCGTCTAAAGTGAAAAGTGTGCTTATAAAAACTGATTTTCTGCCTAAACGCTCTTTAATTCAATTTGACTAATGCATCAGAGTAGCTGCAAAAGTGTCTCGATTTTATTAGTAGAGCTATTTATTGCAAATGTAAAAGCATGGTTTCTGATAAAATTACTTTAAAATAATTTAATGCAGTTCAAACATAAATCATCATCAAAAACCTACAGCTAGAGAAACATCGCCGAAAAAAAACATACTGACGAATTGATAACCTCCTCCTTTTTTGAAGTCGGTTAAATAAAACACGCTTCACTAAGAAGAAAACCTGAATTACACTGTGAAAAAAAATTCTGATTAACTTTCTGAGTCTTTCCTACCTAAAATGATTCCGTCCAAAAATCCTTCTCCAATTTTGGAAGGAATGGTTTATTAGAAAAAAAAGGTTTTCCGAAAATCCTTCTCCAATTTTGGAAGGAATGGTTTATGGTAGAAAAAAAAGGTTTTCCGAAAATCCTTCTCCTATTTTGGAAAGAATCGTTTTTGGTAAGAAAGACTCAGAATGTAAATGAATAAGTATTTTTCAGTGCCATCAGTACCTATTTAACACTTAGGCCTGGTAACACTCATTGCCATACCGTAACGACAGTCGGTACTTACGTACTTTTGCCATACCAACGTAACGATACGGAACTATGCTTTAATTGCGCGAATACTCATGGATGCAAGTTTCACACGTTTGTTAAGCTTAGTGCACACTGCAGTGTTGCGGCTTGCAGTGGCAATAAAATTAGCTTGTTAGTCTTGATTATGGTATTGCATTAGAATTAGATTACTCCCTGTTTTGCTCTTGGTAGAGTCTCATGGTAGCTTGAAAGTTAATTATTTAAGCTCGATTGGATTTTTATAACAAAAGTTATTTTTTAATTGCATAGGGTTATAAGGATTGGGTATGCTAAGCCGAAATTGACTCGTAGTTCTCAATCTCATCATTATGAACAACTATTATTATGGGACCAACCCTGAAATCCTGAAAGGAATTTTGCTGCTTCATAGAATAAATTCAATGATTTATAGACAAACTGTGTGGAACAGTTGTTTTTTTCTCGATTTCCGGGTTGGTAGCAAAAGTTTTTCATAATTATGACTACTATAAGCCCTTTTCGGTCTAAAATACCCTCTCCTTATAACTCTGTATAAATATTAATATTAAAAAAGAGATGGTACAAAAAGTCTAAAATTTACATACCAACTAAAAAAAGCAGCATTGTACAACGCTAGAAAGAAATAGAAGGTGAGCCCCGAACTAGACTTGATGCTTATTCTTGGAGTTTGAGTGCGAAACTAACAAAATCATTACAAAATACCTACAATGACATCACTTTTAATACAATTTTTTTTAGGCAATTTAGAGATTATACGAGCAAATTGTTTGCCTGATGTTAAACAATAGATGTCGGTTACTTTAAGTGAAAAAGTAGATTTTTATTAAAAAAAAGATACTAATATCCAAAATAAATGACAACCACAAAAGCTGCAGCAGTGAGTTTGTACATCCCTTTACGTGAAATGAAACGAATTTCGGCCACTTTAAAAATGGCACACGAGTCGAGTGGCGCGTGCTGGAGTGCGGATGCGGCGCGGATGACGGTAGCACCGGCGGCGGCGGCGGCGGCTGCGGGCTCAATGATTTTATAATGAACATTTTTATTTCAAACTTATATCTTCGGGCATTGTGTGATGTGTACTGTGTAACTCTAAATTGACTGAATGAATATTCATCTTTCGCTAATATAGTAAAATGGCGGGGAGCAGCTCGGCTCTCCGTGATTTCCCCCATGTGGTGATGATGAAAATAAGCCTATGTGCTAATCCAGGGTATAAGCTCTATTTTTTTTATCAGTTTTGTCAAAATTGATTCAGCGGTAAAAGTGATGGTAAAAAACATACGCACAAACATTCGTATTTACAAAATTAGTGGGTTAGGAAGTAGGATGGGATGCAAAAGCAACTAAACCTAGCCAATTATAGGATAAACAAGTACCTATGTCTGTCAATTTGTTATCTTTTCACAGCTAAACCAGTATTGAAGAAATTTAGCACTAGCATCACATGGACATTAGAGAGTTATTAGACCACTTCTTCTCTGGAAATTTAGATAAGTTTGAAAGTCGCAGGCAAAACCGCGAAGTGCAGCTAGTGACATCGACCGATTAGGTATGCATTGACTCGTAACAGCTAATTTGCATCTTCACTATCTATTATAATATCGATCTACCTACATTTTTTTTTTTTTTTTTTTATGTATTTGAGTGACGAGACGAGTAAATCGCACGCCTGATGTTAACGTCACGTTTGCCCATAACAGGTCTGCGCCACCCAGAATTTTGAACTCACAGAATTCAAGACCCTGCGCGGCACAGCACTGCGCTCGTCACCCTGAGATATAAGTTGTTTAATCTCCCATTTGCCCTGTAATTTCACTGGAAACAATGCCCTTCCAACCGGAACACAGTAATGTTTGCACATTACTGCTTGGCGGTGGAATAACTGGCAAAGGTGTGGTACTTCCCCAGGCGGGCTCTGCAAAAGAGCCCTGCCATGGTTTTATGCAAAGGGTATGTGAAACCGAAAAAGGCTCATATTCATCATGAACAACTTTTACTATGGGACCAAACCTGAAAATGAGACACAAATCAGCCGTCACATACGAGTACAATATTGTCAACGATACTCGAAAAACGTATGGTCCAACCAGTTGGACATAGCAGTTGGACCACGGGTCGGGAGTCGGGAGCGTATGAAACAGCTGATTTTTTTTCTTTATTTCAGGGCCCATTGGAAAAGTTGTTCACAATGACGAGTACCTACATGAACGCTTTTCGCCTTAGCATACCCTTTCTTTATAGCCCTGTAGTATACAACAGCTATATGTATACTACCTATAGTCTGTATCTACTAAGAACTCAGTGCATTTTATCTGCTACTGCGAATAAGAAAATTCGAGGTTTTATTTTTACATGGTCTCTCTTGAATTCTGGAAACATTGTAGTATTCAGATGATGTGAAGAAAGTGGTGTTTTGTGCTGCGCTGGCTTCGAAGACTTTGTAGTGGAAAACCTTGGAAATGTGTCAAGATAGCGCAGTACTGAGGTTGGTGAAATGCGGCCCTAATTTGGAGTTTTGAGACAGAATTTCACGTCGCCACATCGTTGCATGTCATCAGGCGAGTTGGTGGTCAAACGCGAACTTATTTGCAAAAAAGTAACTTGAGAGGAATACAGAAGAGATCGTTCTTGGCTATAAGACTGCCAAGAATCTTTGTGCCTATCTCTTATGTTTTTACTGTATTTTTTTATTTCTTTTTGTGGTGTAATTTTTTTTGTATTGAATTGTACTAATACATTACAATCAGAATAGAATAGAATACAAGACAAAACAACAAGAAAATATAAAAAAAGCAACAAACAGTCGAATTGAGAACCGTCTACTTTTTGTAAGTCGGTTTTAAAAAGATAAGTCATTTTCACAAATGTATTTTAGGAATAGGATGTAGGATGTGTGGATATCAGAATCTATTCAAATTTTTTATTTTTTATTTATTCTACTTTTTATAAGACGAGCAAATCGCGCGCCAGTTGTTGGTCGTCACGTTTGCCACCCAGAAATTTTGAATTCCGATGATTTGACTCTGATTTTGAATAGGTATGTGTATTGTAAGAGAGTGAGGTATCTCAAGAGTGAAGTATCAGAGTGAGGGTGAGGTAAGTGAAGCACTCTGGCCGTTACTTGCCACTCTAGAGATTAGTTTTTGAGTCGCCACTAATAGCTGACTCCGCGACGCCACGTCTGCGATGCAAATTATTGGCTGTATTACGTAAGCTCATAGACATTGTTAAAAAAAGTTTACTATCAACGTTCACTTCTTTTGTGAATAAGTCCGTGTTTGACCACCAACTTGCCTGTTGGTAAGCGATGCTGTGGTTGAAGATGAAGCACGCAGACCTAAAAAAACAATAGTTCTTCTGTTGAGTCGATATACTTTCTATTCATTCTATATCTAATGCTGATAGAGCAAATAGTTCTACTACTACTAGAGCTATTACTACTACTAGAATGCAGATTCCTGACTTTTGACCTGCTGAGTAGTTCAAAATCACAATCACAATACAAGACTAAATCGCTTGACATTTACGCTTCATTTTTATGCTTTGAATTAAGGGTTTTGCAAGTGCAAAAGCCAAAAGAAAAAGTGTAGGTAAATAGAAAAAATATAGGAACCACTTTCCTAGAAATACTATTTCTAGGCTTATTGAAATGAAATTTATAGTCGAACGAAATATAGGTACATACATAAATTACCTGATTCATAATAAATACTCTTAGACTCTTTGGTTCGGTCAATAAAGACTTTGAATCGACCTTTACGATACATATTTAATTTACTTATATGATAAGCTGATTACGAACTGAATCATTGTATACCTACTGACAAAAAATTATACGATATTACATAGCGATAGCGATTACACTGTTACGTAATACGGTATCAAATCACGAATCAATTCAAGGACTCGACCAATCGGCTTCAGCAGAATTTAACGCCTTTGCATTTTTAAGTAGACTTCGATAGAAAAGTTCCTTACGGGTTCCGTCGACATGCTGAATATTTTATGGAAGTTGTAAAGGGCACTTAGGTGCACATTTGAATGAGGGTGATTTTTTATCACATTTAGGCCTACGATTTTTTTTTTGTTTTTCGCTCATAAACACACACATTTTGTCCAATTTTGACCATTAAGCCACTAAATCACCTGTTAAAAATGAAAACCTGTATAAAATCTACTGATAAAGTTTAGTTCATTTTCCACTTCAAAACGAATCACAGTAAGTAATTACATCAAAATAAACAAGTTAAATCTGAAAAATTCTCGAAGCATCTCCGCAATCATTCAGGCATTACTGCAGAAGTACTAGGACGTTATAAATTATAAGGGAATATTTAAAATTCTTCGTCTGTGCGTGGTCGGGTGGTCACGCGCTCAAAGGGTTAAAATTCAACCGTTCGCGCGCTCCGTAATTTATTCAAATAAATTTCGGACATGCGACGCGGCGAGAAAATTGCCTGCTTAGGACTTGGCAACACTTTGTTAAGCTGTGACGTAATGGAAGGTCACTTTGTGTTTCGGAGCTGTTGGGATGTGAGCATGACACTGTCCTAAAACGCAGGGGTATATTTGCATGCTTGGTACTTGAAGTGGGGTTTTTATGCTAAAGCTATATTTATCTAGAGTTGTTATTTGTCTTATAGAATCATTTTGAGTGTAACGTTACCTAATATTATTATTCTCGTGGCTAAAGTTTGTACTTCTTTTACCTATCTATTTTCTCTGGAATTAACTTAGTGGACGTACCGAGAAGAGCTATATTTATTATAAACATATCATTAAATACCCATCTAGAACTATAATACACTTATTTTAGACATAACAGTAGTAATAATATATAGCACGATGCTATTCATAATTATTTTATGGTATTAAGACATTTCAATTATTACATTTATTTCTTAAAAATTACTTTTACAAGTATTCGCTGTTGGCAAAGTTAATCTAAATCATTATACAGGGTTATAAGCTACAGCATAATTATTATGCAGGGTTAGCTGTTGTTTACTTACTTACTTAATATTTACTTAGCTGAAAATACGTATAATCTACTAACAATTTTGAACTACTTTTAATATGGGACAAACCGTAAAATTGCAAAAAAAATTACAGCTGTTCGAATTTAAAACAAAGTTGAAATATCTGTTGCCATTTATTTATGAACAAAGCTGTTTAGTGTTTTCGTCGTCTTGTTTTTTGCGATTTTATAATTTATTGGTTCCAAGATAAAAAATTAGGTTGTTTACTTATTTTTAGGCTCAGTATGCCCCAAGCCCATGACCCTGTGATTATTAGGTAGGAATTGTAATACTTACTCCAAATCTGAATTTGCGCAAAGAAAAAGCGGTCGTTACATAATGTACCTACTTGTAAGCAAGTACATTCTGCTACACCGCACCGGTGAGACCGGTTCATGCTTATTCAACTAGTTAATGATCCAATCATTTTAATGACACAACAAGTCTTATAATGCATGTGTGTAACAAAAGTGAATTTACTGTTGACGTCCTATTTTCTTTATAGTATTAAAGAGAAACTTTCGTACTAGTAGTAATGGCAGTAGATACGTCAATTAACTCATTTACCTCTACATTCGGTAAACACGGTGCCATACCGTACGTTTTTTCCAAACTAGTTTCCATAAAAAACTTGGTAAAAAGGCAGGTGTGTAGATCGCCTCGCGTGCTGTGACGAAACAGCTGTCTCATGCTACGTCGTACAAAATATCTGCTCTCTCTGTCTTAGTAAAGGAACACATCAAATTATCGACTTTAGTTGAAGGACAACGTATCAGCGAGATAGTCGCGTTATTTTAGTTAATAATCGTGATAAAAATAGCGGGTTTACTGAGCAAAAGTTCTCAATAAGTATTATTTTAGTATTAAAGCAATTTTACTGGAAGATGCCAGTGACATGTGATTCTGGTTAGATAACAGACAATTTTGAGCTATAAATCGAAGTTGATAAAGATCAAAATGAAGTGTGCAAAGAAGATAGTACTGTTTACTTTATTCGCGATGAACCTAGTGGACCAGCCTACTCCAGAAGTGGAGATCGAGCAAGGGATTTTGAGCGGTAAAACAAGTGCAGATGGGTCGTTTTTCCAATACTTCGGCATACCCTACGCTACAACTAACAGCAGTACGAGGTTCAAGGTTAGTTTTGTTATCGTTTTGGACAAATGTATAGGTTGTGATAAATTTGTGATAAAAAAACTTGAATATGACATAATTGCGGTAATAATTAGGTCATTCTAACGGAAAGGTGGACATTATACTGATATTGACACAGTTGTTTAAATTGATTTGCTCTTTTATGAATAATTTAAAATTAATTGTAGGTTACGAACTTAATACATGTTCAGTAGAAGTAAAATTCTACCTAATGAAAATAATTAAGTATCTACTTTATTTACCTTGTGCAAAATAATGTGGCCAGATTCATAATAATCAGATAGGTACATGTTTACAAACTCCGCAATGTTCTGATGGTTATCCTTTTCTAATTATTCAAGCGAGCGAGCAATTGTTATTCAAAATTGTTCAAATATTATATTTCATTATTTCAGGCACCTCTGCCGCCACCATCATGGAAAGGCGTATTCAAAGCAGTCGACGAAATATACTCATGTCCTCAGGCAGGATTCTTTGGCCGAGTCAAAGGCGAAGAAGATTGCTTAAAATTAAACATATTCGTACCTTCTATGGCAGAAACACCGCTTCCGGTCATGGTTTATATCCACGGTGGAGCATTTTACCTCGGTAGTGGGGGAACACTGTTGTATGCAGGAGATTTTCTAGTCCAACATGACGTCATTCTAGTCACTTTTAACTATAGGCTTGGAGTATTAGGATTTACTTGTCTCAACACCAAAGAAGCACCTGGCAACGCAGGATTGAAAGATCAAATAGCAGCGTTGAGATGGGTTAAGAAAAATATAGCTGCGTTTGGAGGAGATCCAGATAATGTAACTCTGTTTGGACAAAGCGCTGGAGGTGCTTCAACATCTTTGCTAATAGCCAGTCCAGCTACAGAAGGTCTATTTAATAGAGCCATAGTTCAGAGTGGATCTGCTATAGCCAACTGGGCAATTAATAGAGACCCAGTAGCAATAGCTAGCCTTATAGCAAAAGACTTGGGTCACGACACAAAAGATCCGGATGAACTGTATGATTTATTTTCTAAAATGCCTTACAAAGAATTAGTTGCAGCTAGTCCAAAGAAAGTTCTGGGAAAGTTTTTGGACACGGAGTTGCTTCATTTGCCATGTATTGAGAAATCGTTTCCAGGAGAAGAAGCAGTGATAACTGATCTACCTTTTAATTTAATTAATAAGAAGCCCAAAGATATCCCTCTGATTTTCGGATCAACTAGCAAAGAAGGTTTATTTTTAACCGCTATGCTTACTGAAGAAAGTGTGAAAAATAACGGCGAAAAATATTTGTTTGCATCCGACTTAATATTTCCTTCTGATGAGGAAGCAGATAAAGTAGATATAATTACAAAAGAGGCCTATTTTGGTAAAGAAATAATCAATATGGATGTTATTAAGAATATTTCGGAATTGATGACAGATCTATATTTTGGATTGCCAGGAGTATTTGAGTCAGAGATTATGGCAAAGAAAATAAAGGCACCAGTGTACAATTTTTACTTCGATTATTCTGGTGGAAGGAATTTTTTGAAATATCTGACTGGTTTTAAAAATGAAGAAGGCGCTTGTCATGCAGATGAACTATTATATTTATTCCGAGCAGACTTGTGGCCGTTTCCTATCAATGAACGAGATCGTAAAATGATTGACTACATGACTAAAATGTGGACTAATTTTGCGAAGTATAGGTAAGTTGAAAGAATGTATTATATAAATACTAGTTTCTACAATCTGCTACCATTAATATCTAAATCATAATCTTAATGTCAGTGGTGTTTTGGTTGAAAAGTTTAATATGTTTTCTGTTTTCATATTTGTATTTGTCAAAATATTTTTGGTATTTAACTTACTCTGGCTTGGCTTGGCGGGTTTTAATTTTTTAATTAAATAGTATAAGGTAATTATTAGACTAATGAATAAAATTACATATTTTAAACGAATTTCTAGTAAACTAACTATTTTTCTATTTCAGTAACCCAACTCCGGAGACCTCAGACTTGCCAGTGAAATGGAATCCGAGCACTCAAGGCAAATTGAACTTTTTGTACATAGACGAAGAGTTAAAAATGGGTCCAATACCGAACCCCGCCCGCTATCAACTATGGAAAGATATCTATGATAAGTACAGAAAGACTGATTACACGAAATAATAATACAGATTTAAATACTAAAGACATTTTTTATTGAAAGATGTATACTCGTAAAATTCTTCCAAAATTATAAATCCTACTTTAGAAGTAAAGTAAATACTTTTTACCAAATTAGAAATACTAGAAAAAAAACTCTCTAAAGTCCAAATGTAGTAGGTAAATATTACAGACACAAAGTAAAGATGAGAAACCATTAGACTTGCTAATTAATTTGTGCACAGAGGTCAGACACTAACTGATAACTAAGAAAGTTGAGACACGTGAACACGTGCAATAGTAACAATAAGGAAGAAATAAATATTCTCTTTGGTGCAAGAATGTAACTTGACGAGTTCTGAATTATTGTCTATACAAGAATTATTATTTTTCTTTGAAAACTTTTTTCTTTAAATGATTTGAGATTTTGATGTCGCTGTGATGATAAGAAATTAATTTTTTCACAGCATCCGAATCGTATATCGCGTGATTTAGTAGAATGCAACTTTGTAATACTGATAGTTACATTGTAAAGATTTTAATAGTGAAATTTCAATAATATTTTTTCTCATACTGTAAAAGATAGTAGTTTACAGTGATTAAATTATTAATATCAATGAAGTTGGCTACAGTACCCTTATTATTCTTACAATAAGACGATATATCGCTCATCTCATCGCTGTGAGATCAGTTTAGTGGGTTATCAAACCTCAACATAGGTATAGCTAATATAGTACAAGTAGTTAATATTCTAAGCAATATGATTAATCCAAAGAATGTAGTTTTGTTCACACTGGTTGCTATAAATTTGATTGACCAGCCAGCTCCTGAAGTGAGGATAGAACAGGGGCGGTTGACTGGTAAAGTGAATGGTGATGGAACTGTGTTCGAGTACGTGGGTATACCATATGCGAGTGCTGAAGGAAGATTTCAAGTGAGTAACACTATTTGATATACGAGTACGCTGCTGTTAGAATACTGTGAGTGTTAGGAAACTTATGTAATAGAAAACTATTTGACATTTAATTAGCATTCATCGTAGCATTTGACGCGTCATGTCATTTTAATGATCATATTATAATTATCTCGAATCTCTCAATATGCCTCTGAGGTTTGCTAACTAAGTTCAACAAATATAAAATGTCCATGAGCACTTCAATATGAACTACAGTGTGTACTTAAACTATGAACAAAATAAGATACATGAAAATCATACAAAAGTCTAAAACTCTTGTAAAGTTGACGATTGATTTGTTTGTGTAACTAAAATGAATCATATAATGCTAGTGAAAATCACAAAGACTTAAGTGGTGAATAGTGATACAACAAAGAAATAATGCTATATTGATGTAATCATACACAGCTGCTGCAGCTGCAATAGATAGTTGTTTAGCCAAGCAATGTAAGTAACATAGCGACATTGTACAAATCGTCATCATAGCATGAATTTCATAGTCATTACATCAAGATAAAACTAAGAACAAGCATTTTTATTGCATTTCAGGCACCTTTACCACCTCCTACTTGGGACGGCGTATTCAAAGCCATACACGAGCATTACCAATGTCCTCAAGCGTATGCCGCCGGAATCATTGGCGAAGAAGACTGCTTAAAAATCAATGTGTATGTTCCAGCTTACACCAAACCTACATTACCAGTTATGGTCTACATTCATGGAGGAGGATTCGTTATAGGTAGTGGAGGAAAACTAATTTACGGAGCTGATTACCTAGTGAGGCACGACGTGATAGTAGTGACTTTTAACTATAGGCTTGGAGCTCTTGGTTTTATGTGTCTTGGTATCAAAGAAGCTCCAGGCAATGCGGGTATTAAAGACCAAATAGCAGCTCTAAGATGGGTTAAAAAGAATATCGGTGCTTTTGGCGGTGACCCTGATAATGTCACGATATTTGGGCACAGTGCCGGTGCTGCGTCAGTTTCTCTGTTGATAGCAAGCGAAGCTACAAATGGACTTTTCAATAGAGCAATAGTTCAAAGCGGAACTGCCATATCGTTCTGGACAAGTATGCCTCCAGAAATTATAGCGAAATCTGTTGCTAAACGTCTTGGCTATAATACAGAAGATCTCTATAAAATTTACGAAATATTCTCCAAATTGCCTTTGAGTGGAATATTAATGAAAGCATTGGGTGAACCAATAATTGAGCTAATGTATTCAAACATAATACATTTACCATGTATTGAAAATAAAATACCAGGCATAGAAGCGGCTCTATCTGATCTCCCATTCAACTTACTGATGAACAAACCGAAAAATATTTCCATAATATACGGCACCACAGACAAAGAAGGTATTTACTTAATATCTGAAGAGACGGAAGAATCGCTTCAACAACTAAATCACAGGGAAATTCCATTCCCGGATTTGGAATTTTCTTCAAAAAAAGAAGCTTTGGCTCTTTCACAGAGCGTTAAAAACTACTATTTTGGAGATAAAATAATAAGCCAAGAAACGCTGAGTAATCTATCAGATCTATATGGAGACGCATATTTATCAGCTCCAACTGTAATGGAATCAGAAATTATGTTAAATCTAACTACAGCTCCTATTTACAATTACTATTTCAAATATTCCGGTGGAAGGAATATGGTTAAAGCAAGATTTTGTAAGAAAAGCGATTCTGGGGCCAGTCACGGAGACGACATTCTTTACCTATTTAATGCTTACGTCTGGCCTTATTCGATTAACAAGGAAGATCAAAAAATTGTAGACTGGCTCACTAAAATGTGGACTAATTTTGCGAAATTCGGGTAAGTGATTTAAAATTTATGCACGTTACATTTTTTAACTTTTACTCGGAAGTTTCAAATTGAATATTATCGAATACGAACGTCCCAATTTTCTCTTTTTTTTTGGATTTTTTTATTAAAAGTAGCTAGGTAAAGCAAAGGAGGAGGGGAGAGGGGGGGAGGGGGTGGAGTAAGGCAGTGACGGAGTGGTGGCCGAGGCAAGGCAAGCGGAGCGTTGGTCGTCCGGCGACGAGATGGGTCGACGACATAGTCAGAGTCGCGGGTCGAACCTGGACCCGATTAGCAGTTGACCGAGGCAGATGGTATAACGGGAGAGAGGCCTATACCCAGCAGTGGGATAGAGAGGGCTGTGGATGATGATGGATGATGAGGTAAAGCAAAGAGATAAAAAAATATGATTACAAGATAACTGTAGTACTAACGCATGATTATTGTAATTTCGTCATAAATTTTTTAATCCATTCCTTTTTTAAATTTCAGAGACCCTACTCCTGCATCAGCAAAAGATATTCCAGTAAAATGGAAGCCCAGTACTAAGGAGTCCTTGAACTTTTTGTACATCGACGAAGATTTACAAATGGGTCCCATGCCTCACCCAGAGCGGTATAACTTTTGGAAAGATATCTACCAGAAATATAGGAAGACTAAATTTTAATATTAAGTTGTTATTCTAAAAATATTACTAAGAAATTATTTAATAAAATGGTAGATTTGCTAATAAGTAGGAGTTTATTTTCTTCCACTTGTTGAATCAGGCGTTACTTCGCGGAAGTTCTGATGTAACGATTTTGAAATGTATTTCTAGTGTAAAGAGAATATTATTATTTTAAAATATAAGAAATTAGTAAATCCCAAAATTTTATGTTTATACCTGACGGGATTCGAAATGGGAAATCCACTACAAACAGTTAATAGGCCCAAGTTTGAAGGCATTTTAAGACAGATCTAAACTAACTAAAAATAAATCTGTCTTTATCATTGCAAGCCATTAGACAAGGATGCCAATAGTTTTAGAAAATTTAGATCTGTCTTAAAAAGCCTTCAAACTTGGGCCTATTATCTACATTTATAATTAAATATGCTCTTATTAGTAAATGATTCGGTTATTTCTGATCCAAAACACTGCAGTAATACCAAAACCACCACCACAACAATCAACATAGTTTTAGTTTTTGTCCCCGTCACTACCATATCCATCTCAATTATAGTGACAGTTGACAGATTACCCATTTCCTGAGAATATACTCGCAGGTGAGCAATACCTACCATTGAAAGAACTGCTTCCGTAAAAATAATAACTTTTTCCCAATGATGAGTGAGTGTCATACTCATCATTGGGAAAAATTTAAAGTCTTTCTCGGCTTAGTAAGTATACCCTTTTCTTACAACTCTGTACCTATGTATGAATATAACCTTTGATGTTCTGAAGACGTTCCTTCCCAAGGTCTAGAATTGCTTAAATTTCATAAATATTATGCAATAAAATTAAATTTACGGTCCTCCACAGTGCCGTCCCGCTTAAAAAGATAACCCCGGGACGACTTAGCCGTTATTTATCGCCAACTTTACGCTTTCTATTCATAATGTTGTGGCGAAATTTATATTTTAATCTCTTATTAAAATTTCATATTGTTAGAGGATTAATTAAATAGCTTGTGCGAGGCGAAACTGCATTCGAGGATGAAGGAAGACAGTTTACAACTGCACTGGTTCATTTTAACGGGTAGTTGTCGAAAATCTACCCGAAATTATTATGTAGGTAAGTTTGCAAATACTCGTATTCCATTTAAAATGAAATAAAAATCTAAAAAAAGCCAATTTCTGAGTGGTTCCAAACAGTGGCACATATTTTCTTGAAAAGTAGCTTCGTGCGCTGTCAAATAAGATCGGGATCACATTTCAACAAAAAAAAAATCTAAATCGGTCCAGCCGTTTAGTTGAGTTATGATGCCACAGATAGACTCAGTTTTTAACAGTTGACCACTTGTTAAATAAGTTTTTTCGATACAAATTATATCTCATACGTCATGCCTACTAGACCTTCTGTTGCAAAATTCTCAACAACACAATGCATTACAATATTCTCGTATAATATTATCAAGATATTCTATAACTAGATTCAATAAATCCACTTTCCAGATTGAACCGGTTCCTGTTTCCCTTGTAAGATGGAGTGCACTAAATCGAATTCAAATAAGACTTCTATCGCATCGGTATCTTGCATTGAAAGTAATCCGCATTTGCCATTCATTGCGCTTTAGATAAAGCGTCCAGACATTTTTATTTTTCATGTAAAATGCGCGCTTCGACACCGCAACGAATGGTACGGTAAACTGAGTTTTGTAACAAAGAGATGGAGTTGAAATTCGAGTAGCAGCGCCTTTCGGAGCGGAGATTGCGAGACAATTTCTAGACTCTGAAAGGGTCTCGGCAAACGTGGATTTTTTTGTGTTAAATTTTTAATGGTGATGTTTTATAGTAATGTGCACAATTTCCTAATGATTCAAATAATAACTATGGTGTAGAATACTAAAAATATAGGGCTACGCAGGTTTGCTTTAGAGCAACTTCAAATAAAAACCTGAAAAAGAAAACAATGTTACAGGGTTATACAGAGAGGGTATGCTAAGCCGAATAAGGCTCATAGTACTTAGCATTATGATCAAATTTTACTATAAGATAAACCCGGATTTCGCAAAAACAAAAAATCAACTGTTCCATAGAAATTTTACATCGACACTCGACAAAATGTATGGAACAACTGATTCTTTTTTCGCGAATTCCGGGTTGGTCCCATTATAAAAGTTGATCGTTATGAAAAGTTTAACCCTGTACAATCCTTAACTTTTCAGACGAAAGCTAAATCATAATTTTTATTCGTATTTTTTTTACGAATTGTAAATAATTCCTGATTCAAAAGCAATCTCGTGTGCAAGCTCCAACAAATAAAAGCATAACAGAAAGCATGAAATGAACAGACTGCGAGCTCGCGAACTGAACGAAACAGAAAGATGAACGACACTTTATCATTTCTGAACGAATTTGAACTTCGTTTTCATCGCAGACGATTTTTACGTTTCAGTAATTTAGTTACTAAAACTGATAGCAAATACACTATGAAAATATTGCTGCATTAATTAAAATACTTACTTTTACATCTGAAAGTGTAGTTTATTATTAATTGTCGTGTAATTTGTTATAGGTACGTTCCGAAGAATCCCCATTTCTCCAGAGGACCTATTCGTACTGGAGCGTCCTAGCATTGTTTCAGCCAAATTGGTATTAACACAATGGTGTTGTCCTGACCCTGGACAGGAACTGTAACGAACTACATTCCTTTTTGTTAGTACGGAAGCTGGATATAAAGACCTGGTTACCAAGCTTAATGGCGTATACTTTGTTTTGATAGAAATAGCGGCAAACCAGGCGGGCTACCTGATGGTAGGCAAACCAATGCTTTTCCAGATGTTTATGGACTTTACCAGCACTAAGATATGTTTACTAACACCCAGACCCAGAACAGATATTTAAATTCATCATTCAAACATCTTCCCCGGCCGTGAATCGAACCGACCTCTGGATTATAAGGCGGATACACTACCGCTGAGCCAAACAGGCCGACAACTCATAAATGCAGATACTATCTTTAAAACGCTCCATATTCTAGCTCGGGGGAAAGACACCTGCTTAAAAGCATTTCAAATTTGAAAAAGGCTTACATCCATCTAAAGACGATAAGGTTATGACAATGATGCTTCTAAGGACCATTCTTCACACTCTTTTGCCACTTTGTAGCTTCATTCCAACATTCTCTCTTTTCAGTTCCTCTAATTCATTTTTCACTCTTTATTGCGAAGGAAAACAAGCTGTGAGTATACATTACTGCCCTGTTATTGTCACTAAAGTCTTAATTAAGTCCACAACGGGTTCCGACCACGCAAAGCCGGGGGCTTACTGCCTTCGTTGCGCAACCCTAAACGGAGGACCTCGCACCCGCTAATTTAAATTATTGGAATAAATAGCGGTTGAAAGGAAGTTTTGTGTATTTGTCATTTGGTTCTCATAGTTTGAAATTGTAATTGGCTTGTGTATTTAATAATATTGGGTGATGTCATAACAGGTTAGTTAGTTGCTGATAGATTTTATAGTACCTATTCCATAATGTTGTCTGTAATATTTTACTAGCTGAAGGAAAACATTTTGAGAAGTTAGGTATACATAATCCATCCATATTTATAAAAATGAATCTTTATTTCCCTTGGTCGCATCATCGCATCACGCGTGAACGCATGAAACAATTTCCTAATTATTTTTTTGTTGTGTTAATTATTGTCAGGAGAAGGTTCTTATGAAAAAAAAATCAAGGAAGTTGAGCGGAACATTAGAAAATTAGGACATAGTAAAGACAGTACAATGTCTGTCGGGTCAGCTAGTTATTAATCTTCTTAATCTTCTTAATATTTATAAATTACGTGTCACGTTGTTTGTCCGCTATGACTCCTAAACTACTTAACCGATTTCAATCAAATTTGCACACCGGGTGCAGTTTGATCTAACTTAGGACATAGGAGAGCTCACATCTCAATTTATAGTAAAAAAACATGAAAAATTAGAAAATTTAAAAATACTTAAACCATAATTTAACTTTAGCGCTTTGGACAATGTAAACTTTTTTAATGTAACTTTTGACATTTGACATTTGACATAGAATTGACGCAATGGCTTTTGACAGGACAACGTCTGTCGAGTCAGCTAGTAAGAATTATAAATTAGTTACTTCCTAGGAATAATCTGTTTCGTTTCTGGGAGCCTTAAGCCATAGTTTACTGGAAATTATGTGACGAAGTAAAACGGCTACTTTGAAATGGAAACTAGCTTTGATGTAAGGTTGTCCTTGTCTTTGTGTATGTTCCATGGCATCCCCGACACAGGAATTTATCCTAGTGGGGAGCTATGAGTGTGAAACGTTATTTATTTATTTATTAAACACACCTCTGAATGTTTGGTGACAGATTCTGAAACATCAGAAAGCTTGTCTTATCAATCACCAAACAAAAATAGGTAAACGGTTTTGATAAGTTTTATTTAAATTATGAATTTTAGTTTGCCGTGATTAGTTTATAGGTGGCAAATTGTTTGGCCGGGTTATATAATATGCTTGTATCAAAGAAAGACCGCCAATTTATTGTCGGCTAACAAGTTTTTTTTATGCCATTGGTGGCAGACAGGCAAACGGGCCGCCTCATGGTATGTGATCACCGTCGCCTATGGATACCTGTAACACTGGATGCGTCACAGATACGACCTTTTAAGTCTCTAAACTAAACTCCATCAAGTCATACCATATCCTCGTTCTAGTCGGCATTTCACTCCGAGTCAGAACCTCCCCAAGTAATTTTCAATCAGTAATCCCAGCGCCATCACTCTGATCATTATCACTGATTGCTTGTACTCGTCCATTTGAGGTACTATTTTTACGAATTATTTTGTCAGATACGTAAACAAAACAATGTTGACCGCGAGGCGCAATCTATTACTCCTCGTAAGGTTACACACCTCTAGATATTTTGGGGACTGATTTCGAAAGTTCAGAAAGTGTCTCACTAAAGAAACTAAGTAGGTGAATAGTTTTGAAAAGCTTTATTTATTTTATGAATTTTAGTTTGTCGTGATTAGTTTACAGGTGGCAATTTATTCTCAGATTGTATGAATGTATCAAAGTAAGACCACCAATTTTTTGACTGCTCATGCAAACTCCGTTAAGTCAAACCATATCTTTATTTCAGTAGCTATTTCACTCCGAGTCGGAACCTCCCAAGTAATTTCCAATCAGTAATGCCAGCGCCATCACTCTTGCCGGAGCTCGGAATGGCTCACACCTGAGCGTCCCCAAAAATATGGCGTTTCTAATGAAATGCTTAAACAGATTTACATCTGTCACGGTGTTGATTGATGCGAATCTTTTTCTGTGTTAACTGGTAATGAGTTTTCTTTGGAGTTCTATAATGAATTTTAAGATTGGTGCAATTTGTTTTGTGAAATGGCTCGGCTTTGCATTTTGGATGTAGGGCGAGGTCAAATATGCTTAGTGTAAATATTAGATCAGTCAGGATATTTTGTAATAAATTATTTAGTTCAATGCGAAATGTTGTCTCTATGTTGTTACTCGTTCGCGGTAAAATGGCTAGACTGAATCGAAATGAAAATAACGGTTGTCTAATGTTTGCCCGAAGAATATAAGCAATAATTCTCAAATGCCCGAATTTTACTTGCCCGAATTTAATTTGCCCGAATTGTTTGTTTACCATAAAAGTTATGTGACATACTCTTGTTTGCCCGTACATTAGATTTCAATGATACGAGTGCCATACGTATTATTATCCATTTTATTACTTGCAATAATATTATTTAACAGAATATTTCAACGCCATACTAAATTAATTTCAAATACATCCAAGCCCAAAAAAAAAATCATTAAAAAAAAAAGCCATTAAAATTGTTTTTATTTCTGATACCTACTTATCACTATAATCGATCCATGTCGCTTCCGTAAAAATTAACCTAACGCCTTTGTCCTAAAAAGCGATTGGCTTTCTAGTACTTCGCCGGCCGCTGCCGCGGCACGCTCGCTACGCTCGCTCGGCTCGTGCGTTGTTTTATGTTATAACATAACCTAACCTAACATATTGATCGTTTTTATTTCTAATACCTACTTATCACTATAATCGATCCATGTCGCTTCCGTAGAAAATTAACCTAACGCCTTTGTCCTAAAAAGCGATTGGCTTTCTAGCACTTCGCCGGCCGCTGCCGCGGCACGCTCGCTACGCTCGCTCGGCTCGTGCGTTGTTTTTCATGTTCTAACATAACCTAACCTATTGATCGTTTTTATTTCCAATACCTACTTATCACTATAATCAATCCATGTCGCTTCCGTAGAAAATTAACCTAACGCCTTTGTCCAAAAAAGCGATTGGCTTTCTAGCACTTCGCCGGCCGCTGCCGCGGCACGCTCGCTACGCTCGCTCGGCTCGTGCGTTGTTTTTCATGTTCTAACATAACCTAACCTATTGATCGTTTTTATTTCTAATACCTACTTATCACTATGATTGATCCAAGTCGCTTCCGTAGAAAATTAACCTAACGCCTTTGTCCTAAAAAGCGATTGGCTTTCTAGCACTTCGCCGGCCGCTGCCGCGGCACGCTCGCTCGGCTCGTGCGTTGTTTTTCATGTTCTAACCTAACCTATTGATCGTTTAGCTTAAACCGATTTTATGGTTTTTTTCCAGAAGTTATTTCGATGGCAAATGATGTTATGGCATATGATAATTACGCCTTACAATGATGATAACAAATGATATTATTGAAATTGACTTTATGGAAAACAAAGTTTCTAGCACGTGACTAATATAGTAAACAATTAGTATAACATATAAAATTATGAGAAACAATATTATGTCTGTTGACCAGTATAGCAGATAAAATTATGGCAAATGAAATTCTAGCAAATGGGTTTATACCGAAAATAACTTTCACCTGAATTCACACAAGATTTACTTTTCATCATCATCAATCGCCACGCGGGTAAAACCACTGAGAAATGGTAAAAAAAGGAATAAATCAATTTATACGAAATCTCTTACCGTTGCATTTAAATTACGCCTCAAAATTCAATTCATTGCAATCTTAAAACGGCCAAAAAAGCCCGCAGCACCTCATTCCTGCTCGTCGTTTTCAATTGTACAAAAACACCTCCGCATTTCTATATCGTTGACAATTCTCCCCAATAACAAGCAAAGCAATCAGCCCATTTACTCTCCCAGACGTATCCGTGTCTAATCCAATTTTCTTATTCAAAAACTCACATCCTCCCTCGCAGGAATTTAATCCGTAAAATTACGCGTAACCCCATTCATTAGTTAACCGACAACTCTAACGCGCCTCGAGCAAGGCTTATGTAAATTATATTGTCATCTTCAAGAGTAGGCATTAAGCCGAGCCTGTACCTTGAGTGGTACAAAAGCGGGCAGATAGCGGGAATCGCAGTAGACGCGGGTGTTGCCTGCCGCTGCTCGTGCCGCTTGTCATCCTGCACACGGATACTTCGCGACATGCGCCTGTCCGCTACACTGTCATACTACTCAACGACTTAATAGCTCGCTGGCTACATTTTGATTTGTTTTATACCCGAGAATAATGTAATATTGCAAAACGTAACTTATTTCTCTAATTTAAGTTTGAGATAATTACGTATTGCTCAATAACCGGAACCGCTGACGCTGCATAGGCCGTGCTCCAGATTTCACAAGCGACCTAGGCACCGATCACGTATAATCAAATCACGAGGCGCCGATTCAGCAACTCACCAAGATGACCGAGATGACCATACGGAAGCCTTCACGTTTCAAAGTCATTACTACTCTTAACTTCAGATAGTATTCACCTAATTTAGTTTTAGGCTAATTGTAATTATTTTATTAATTTAATTAAACTAAGTAGCCACAATCTTGGTTTCTTTTAAAGTCCTCCGATCGCAGCTAACGTAATTGGCGCAGTCGGTAGGATCCTAGAGTCAGTACGCAGCGGTCTCCAGCATCTCGAATCGTCCGACCTGACTACCGTTCGTCGCTGACAGGCTCCTAAGCCTTCATCTGGGATCCGGATCTACTAGCCGCGGTACGGGGACGAGTATCCAGAAATCGATACGCAGAGGAACCAGAATGTGCATGTAAGTACGCAGAAACTTCCTTTTTTGTGTTGCTTCCGGACCCTATCTTGTGTCCTCCCCCCTATCCTATAAGTTTCCAAAATTTTTCATCCCAGGAATCGGGACGACCGGGGGACTGCATCTCGTCAGTCTCGCCGTAATATAGAATTAGATAGTGTTAGAGAAGTAGGTTTAGAAGTTGATTCAAATAAGTCAACTAGTCTAATTATAGAAATGGCACAGCAGCCCGACCTAATTTTTAAGGCCTTACGCCCGGTACCCGAGTTCGACGGGAACCCTAACATTCTCACAAGGTTCCTTAAAATATGCGACCAGCTAGTGGCAACTTATATGTCCACGCAGCCTGGTTATGAGCTAGGAAATTTATGCCTCCTCAACGGCATTCTTAACAAGATAACCGGACAGGCGGCAACGATCATCAACTCTAATGGCGTCCCGGATACTTGGTTAGGGATTCGGGAATCACTAGTTAACAACTTCGCGGATCAGCGCGATGAGACGGCGCTATATAATGACCTCTCTTTAGCCTCGCAAGGTCATAGGACCCCGCAGGAATTCTATGACTATTGTCAAACGTTGTGCAGTACCTTAATGACGTACATCGCGCTACATGAAAGCTTAGAGACTACTATAGAGTCGAAGCGAGTTCTCTATAGGAAGCTGACAATGCAGGCTTTTGTTCGCGGTTTGAAGGAGCCGCTAGGCTCTAGAATACGATGTATGCGGCCGGCAACTATCGAGCAGGCGTTGCAATACGTCCAGGAAGAGATAAATATAGGTTATCTTCAGCAACGAAATGCTGACGCGCAACCCAGGTACCACGGGGTACAACCCTCCATACCCATGCGGCAGATGACACCTTACCAACCACCACCACCGTTGTTAGCATCCCCTGCTCAGAGACCGATGCCCGTACCTCCTCAAGGGCTCAGGTTTAATCCTCAACCTCCAATCGGGTTCAATCCAGGGCAGAACAACCAATCCCCTGTGCGGATGCCGACGCGCACGCAACAAATATTCAGTGCGCCACCACCAAATTATAATGCGGGGAGCGGCACGTTCCGATCTCAGCCTCGACCGCCGTTCCGACCTAAACCGATGAGCGGCGTGCAACATTTCACCCCTAGGGCGCTACCCCCAACAGCGCCTAGGCTCAGCGGACATGATTGGAGTAGGCACGGCAACCCGCCGCCAACAAACTATTTTAGGACTCGGGAGATGAATCTGAACGAGTGCACTAGTGACGGGTATGCCGACTATCACTATGGTCATGGTGATAGCTATGGGACCGACAGCTACGAGTATTATCCTACTTATGAGCAGGATGGCGGTAGCTACGCTTATGAGTGCGGAAGCCACGGGCCGGAATTGACGGAAATCCATGACGTCAGCGACATGGGTTCGGAGCCACAGATTTATCAAAGTCCTGAAAATTTTCAGGAGGCCCTAGCTACCGACAAGCCAAAATAGAACTTAATCTGCAAACACAGCGATGCCTGCCGTACATACAGATTTCAAATCCGCCGCTAAAACTCCTAATAGATACCGGGGCGAACCAATCTTTTCTTTCCCCATCTGCCGTAAGAAGATTCTACCCCGGCGCACAATTAGATTACGATCCGTTTGAGGTCACAAATGTTCATGCTGTTAGTCGAGACGACTACTCGATAACTGTACCCTGCTTTCCGGAAATTAATGAGTACGACCCGATCAAACTCTTCGTATACAAATTTCATAACCATTTCGATGGACTAGTTGGCCTTGACTTGCTTACAAAATGGGAAGCAAAGATTGATTTAAAACAGCTGTCGCTAAACACAAGGTCAGCGGTGACACCAATTTTATTGCATGACTCGCGAAATAGTAACCTGTACGAATGCATGATTCCGGCGAACAGCAAGAAACTCGTCCGCTTACCAATCAATGCCCCAGATAGCGAGGTTTACATTCCTGAACAGATTCTATGTAACTGTATCGTACACGAATGCGTAACGAGCGTAGTTCAGAACAGGGGTGTACTCGAGATCGAGAATCGGAGTAACAGTGATGTAGTATTCTCTTTGGACCGCCCGGCTCGCGCTGAGTTATTTAACATCGAGTGCACAGGTACCGAACAAGCGCCTGCGCGTACAAAGGAAGTGCTATCGCGACTTCGCACCGATCATCTTAACGAAGAAGAAAAAGCTAATTTGATGGCTCTTTGTTCAAAGTATGCGGACGTATTCTATATTGACGGTGAAAACTTAACTTTTACCAACCAGATAAAACACCGAATCCGTACAACCGACGAGACTCCGGTTTATACAAAAAGTTATCGTTATCCATTTGTTCACCGGCAGGAGGTCAGCGATCAGATAAATAAAATGCTGACGCAAGGTATAATAAGACCTTCCGAGTCCGCATGGAGCTCACCAATTTGGATAGTTCCTAAAAAAATTGACGCGTCTGGTAAACAGAAGTGGCAATTAGTGGTAGATTTTCGTAAGGTAAACGAGAAAACCATGGACGTCAAATACCCTATCCCGAACATATCTGATGCCCTGGATAAGCTAGGGAAATGTCAGTACTTTACAACTCTCGACTTGGCAAGTGGGTTCTACCAGGTGGATCCATTAGACATTCCGAAGACTGCATTTAACGCAGAACACGGACATTTTGAATTTCTAAGGATGCCTATGGGTTTAAAGAACTCACCTTCAACTTTTCAAAGGGTAATGGACAATATCTTAGGAGGACTGCAGAACCAGGTCTGCCTGGTCTATTTAGATAACATTATAGTTTTCAGTACCTCACTACAGGAACATATGGACAACCTGGAAAAAGTGTTCCAAAGACTAAGGGACTCTAACTTTAAAATACAGATGGATAAGTCTGAATTCTTGAAGTTAGAGACAGCTTATCTAGGCCACGTTATTAGCAACGAAGGGGTGAAACCTAACCCTGATAAGGTGGCAGCGGTACAAAAATATCCTATACCCAAGACGCCCAAAGAAATCAAACAATTTCTTGGTCTATTAGGTTACTATAGAAAATTTATCCCCGACTTTGCACGCATTACAAAACCATTAACGCAGTGCCTAAAAAAAGGCAAGAGAATTACTCTCGACCGGGAATACGTTAATTGTTTTGAAAAATGCAAAACTTTACTAACGAACGACCCTATTCTAAGGTACCCGGATTTTAACAGAGAATTCCTCCTCACGACCGACGCCTCTAACGTAGCCATCGGTGCTATTTTATCCCAGGGGCCCATAGGATCCGATAAACCGATATCTTATGCCTCTCGTACTTTAAACGACAGTGAACTGAATTACAGCACCATAGAGAAAGAGTTGCTGGCAATAGTCTGGGCTACTAAGTATTTCAGACCCTACCTATTCGGCAGGAAGTTTAAAATACTCACAGACCATAAGCCGCTTCAGTGGATTATGAGTTTAAAGGAGCCTAACTCCCGCATCACTCGTTGGCGCTTAAAACTCAGTGAATACGATTACACTGTCGAGTATAAAAAAGGGAAAGCAAATACCAACGCGGACGCCTTATCCCGTGTCGAAATCCACACCAAGGAAGCTCAAGCTCTGATAGAAGAGATTAACGAGTTTAACTCCTTGATGGGAAACCCAACAGACTCCATAAACGGTCATCCTAACTCTACAACCGTAACGATACCAGAATACAACTCCGCGACCTCGACGATTCACACGAGCCTAGAAGATCCTATACTCGAAGTTCCCATATTTGACGACCCGCTGAATAAATTTCATCCATCCCTGTATAACCGCACCACTTTGATAGAAAACAGGAATAAAGACAGAGAACCTGAAATTCAATACGAGCCAGAGCAACAGATTTTCATCAAAAAACCGCTCACTTGCAGACAACTGAACTTGCCTATACACATTTATACGTCACGGAAACGTGGACCTGTAGACAAATCTCGCCTTAAGCGAGCACTTAATAGAGCAGAATCGTTCCAGAATATTCCTGATCGTGTTGACGCATCTCGCCCAAGCGCAGGAGAAAAAAAAAGGAAATACCTTGGCGTACATTATAGGGACACTAGTTTATAAGAAAAAATGCACGGTTAGCAGAAAACTTTGATGATTTACTTAGGGAATTAATTAGGTTAGAAAATATTTTAGCTTTTGTGCGCGCCTTAAGCACGCATCATTCTATGATAGATATAGATAGATACATTAGGTAAAATGGTAGATAGACTCCGGATAATTTACGGAGACACTAGAGTGTTAAGCTTAGATTTACGGGATTACTATACTGTTATAAAACCCGGGTCATACTTCATCAATAAGCAGATAGTTATAGTTTTCCAAATTCCAATAGTTAGCGCAGGGACATTCGATTTGTATAAGCTCTCGGTCGCACCGAACAGGTATAATCAAATCCTTATACCCCCCCTCCCATTCCTTGCAACCAATAAGGATGCGTATGCGTACATGGAGGCTGAATGCCCGAAGGTAGACAAGCAGTACCTCTGCGTGGAAGACACCATCACCCGAGTCAAGTACCAGCATGATTGCGCGCGGGAACTCATTACGCACCACTCACTGGGAGCAACCTGCAATCTCACCACCGTTGACCTAGACACGGAAGCCATGGAACAACTAGGAAACAAGGAATACGTAGCAACCTTTCCTGGCCCTACTGAAGTTCACCTGAAATGCAGCAAGGAGGAGTACAAGCGTCTCCAGGGAAGCTACCTCATAACCCTACCATCGAACTGCACCCTGTCAACATCAGAATTTACTATAATTAACGAGAACGACGAAGTATCCGGCCAGCCGCTGCTCATCACCGACGTCGATTTTAACTTCAAGGAACATACCTCACCCCTACAGAAAATCTCACTGAAAACGATCGACCTGAGAAAATTACATGACACCTATAACCAAGTCATGCTGCAGCCAGAGATAGTTCCAGAGACGAGAGCAACACAGTCCTTATACCACACTACTATACCCTTTTACGTGGTGTTGTTAGCTGCATGCGCACTCACTGCAGTTGTAATTATTCGACGCCGCTATAAGACGTTACGAATACCCACGAACACTCAAAACCAAGCTGAAGGAGCCTCCCCGAGCTACACAGCTAATCCTGAAGGATATCCACCAACATTTTCACTACAAGTTGGAAAATAGTTGCTGATCTACGGGTGGAGGAATTACGTATTGCTCAATAACCGGAACCGCTGACGCTGCATAGGCCGTGCTCCAGATTTCACAAGCGACCTAGGCACCGATCACGTATAATCAAATCACGAGGCGCCGATTCAGCAACTCACCAAGATGACCGAGATGACCATACGGAAGCCTTCACGTTTCAAAGTCATTACTACTCTTAACTTCAGATAGTATTCACCTAATTTAGTTTTAGGCTAATTGTAATTATTTTATTAATTTAATTAAACTAAGTAGCCACAATCTTGGTTTCTTTTAAAGTCCTCCGATCGCAGCTAACATAATTAGATATAAAAATTTGGGCTTAGACTAAGTTATTAAATAAAATAAATAAACAAATAAAAGGAAAGGTAATGGAAAGTGAAGTTACTGTCTCTGATAAAACAGTTTTTAGTGAATAATCCACTTATAATGTGAAAAATTTTACTACTAAATCACGAAACACTGGACAAACACGACTCACAAAAGACGCTGACGCTCATGACGCACACCGCCTCCAAAGGTGTTTTACAAAACAAGTATACCATCACATTGCGAGATTATTCCACTTTTCATATCTACTTCCCTATGTGTATGTATTTTGTATGTATTTGTATCTTGTATGTCTGTATTTTGTATTTCTTATTCACCTCCGGGAGCCGGCTCGTAATCATGTAGATTACAATTTAGTTTTTAGGTTATCTTCCCTTATGAAAATACGAAATACGACCAAAATGTAAATGTAATAAGCATAAAATGTTTCTAGATAGAACTAGCCTAAAAAAGTATATTAAGTTTGTAGTCTCTAACACTCCCGACTTAAATGGTTTAATCGAAGCGTTTCCTTTTTAACCGACTTCCAAAAAGGAGGAGGTTCTCAATTCGGATGTTTGTATTTTTTTTAAGGGCTACATTCTTCCGTCTGCCCGTTCGTTTGAATGTCTCGCGTTTTTTTAGTCTTACAAAAAGTAGGCGCTGAGATTTCTTACGGCTTTTTTCTTTTCTTTTCTTTTTTTTCGGCTTTTTCTTCTTTTTTTTTTTTTTTCGTAATTATAATTAATTCTATCTGCTTAGGTATTAGGATTTTATTTTAATATTGTTAAATTATATTTATTATTTAATTCTAGCATCATCATCATCATCATATGCAACCTTTAATCCTCCCACTGCTGGGATACAGGTCTACCCTCGAAGGGTGAATGAATTCTAGCATACCTACTGTAATTTACTTTGAACTATCATTTCTTAATGACACTTAGACGCATTACACCACCGCAAATCTCAGCTAGTTTCTAATAAAAATACGTCCGTATTTACACAAACCGCGGAACATTTAAAACCGAATCAACATCGCGACAAAGCCAACCCTAGTCCGGGATTACGGTCCCGTATAATAACACCGTAAACTGACCCTTCGGCCCGTTAACATAAGATAAACATTAGATAAGCAGGAGTTATGGCTATCGGCATGCTGTTTAATTTAACTTTGACTGTGATAGTTGTTAGGATTATTGGGTGGCAATCGAACTTACTTTATGTTGGGTTTCGTACTTACATTATTTGCTTTGTTTATGACGTATGAGCAATAACAGTAACTATTTACTAACGCAAGATTAATCCCAGTTTTAAAATAAATTATTTCACCAGTTTTTATATTTACTACGGTTTATAGTATCACAACTAGCTAATCAGGAAGTTCCTAAAGTTAAGTTAGGTTTAGTTGAAAATATATAAATCGAACAGAAACTATATACTTGACTGAAAATAAAAAATATTCCGCTCATTGCTGGCCTCAGTCATGACCGAGTGCAGTATACGTGTTTGTTTACAAAAGAGAGTTCATGCAACATCATAAACTCAAGAACTGTGTCACATTAACACACTCCACGGGCTCATATTAGTCACCCCCCCCCCCTGCCCCTCTCCCATTTCCCACGTTTAATCTCCATACCTGGCCAACAATACGGCGACCATGGGAAATGACACAATGAAACGATTAAAGGCTCGAATCCTCAGGGCGGCATTTGCATCTCATAAGGCGCCGTGAATGCGGGATGAGGGCAGCTGGGACTGCTGGAGGTCGGAGGATGAACTACGTATTATGTGGCATGTGGGTATAGGCAGGCTAAGCGCATTCTGAGACGCAGGTTTGGGAAAATAAAGTGTAATGCGTATGATGATCTAAAATATCTATTCATTGACCTAGCGAGCGAAGCGTCTCTGCAACAACTGGCCAAATTTTCTTTCATCTGTTCGGATATTGGTTTGTATGTATGTTGGTACTCTGTATGTAGGATTGTAGGTTCTACGATTTTATATATTTTTTGTCGAGGGGTTTTTTTTTTATTGTAGGGGAGGGGGGGGGGAGTATTTTCACAAAAGGGGGGAAATTTGCTGCAGCGCTATTTACCAGCCGATTTTGATAAAATTTCGCAGAAACATTTGGAATCCAATTCTAAACAAGAATTTCGAAAATGAGTAAAATCGGTCAAGAGGTTGTCAAGACAAAAGACAGTGATTGTCGCAAAAAAGTTCCTGCGAGGTCTACAGCTGTTCGCGGAACTACGAGTGAGTACTAGTTATTCCTTATTCGACTACATCACTCCAGTAGGCTGGGAAGACTGAACGGTGTGTCTTTGCGCTCTACATTTATTGTCACTTGCAAAATGATACTACACACACCGCTACACACGTGACGCAGGCCCTCGCAGCGCAGGGCAGAGCAGACTTTGTAATGCATAATCGTACTGAGAGTTGCGTACGCTGCGACGTAGACATGTGTCTGTCCTGCTCTGTCCTTTATGTCTGTCTCGCTTGCTCCACCCTGCAAAATCTGTTCTGTGCTACGTCACCTGCGTCTCCGCATACGTTTAGCCTTACTGTTCTCCAGATGGTATTGCTTGGTTGTCTAATTAACTGGTTCTGCGAGTGCAAGACGTGTCTCAGTTATTGGATGAAATATGTATTATACATAATATGTATTTGATTGAATGTAATATATTTTATGGTTTCAGTAACTCTTGTCAATCAGTTGGCCCAAAGACTGTGGAAGAATTTGTCTATATGAGAAGCTACGAGTTAAATCTAACTTTCCTTTATTTACTTTCCATATTTTCAATTTGGAGACGTGGTTTGTTAAAGTTCCTTTTTCGTCCAATAACTGAGCAAGAGATCAACAATTTTTTTTTGGAATACAGTTGAAGGGCGACACAGTTACAAAGGATATTTTATATTTTTGGATAAAATACGGTTCTTGACTCTTGTAGAATCACCACGCAGGTCAAACCGCGGAGTCCAGCTAGTCATTGGTAAAGTTGACTATGTTTGGAACAGGTAATTCATGTTTCATTCTACATCAAAAATAAGAGTTTCATTTAGTTTTTTCTAAGTATCCTTTTCATGCCTAGTTTTTTCAACAAATTATACTGTACCTAAATGTAATTTTTCTCTTCAAAAAAGAAACCAAAAGACACGAAATCCTAAAATAACATTCAAAGGCACCAGTAACGTTTTACGCTATTCCTAAACATCTAAGTACAGCCGCAAACAAAGCTATAACAATAAAAATCCGACCGTAGCCAAATGAACAAACCGACTATCTGTAAACTAGAGTGTAATCATGATATTTACAGCCGCCCTTGAATTAGTATGTAATGTGGACCCGCACTTCACTGTAATTAGTAAGCTAGGGATGCGCACGCTCACTTCTTAAGTATCGATAAAAATTACGTGACGCTCAAGTGTCGATAAAAGCTGAAGTAACATAGGGTATAGATAGGAATAATTGAATTTGTCCACTTCAATTTTGTCAATTAAGTACGGAAGTAGTCTCTATGCTAGGCTATAATTAATTAGCTAGTCTTTGAGATAACTGTCAAAGTTGTTAATAAATATATATTATATATACCTAGTTAAGTTATGTTGGTCATTAATAAATTATTTTTTCGAAATGCACCTAGCTTGCTTTACATTATTTTTTCTATACCTAATTTTTTTTTCGCTATTATGCTGAATTTATCTGAAGTTTATATACACTCCACATAATCTGAACTTCAATGTTAAAAAAAAAATCAAGCAAAAATTAAACTATCGACACAGCCCTATCAGAACATCCCTTTCAGAAATTATAACGAGAACCTCTGAATAATTATGAAAAGGGGAAGCGACGGAGCTAGAAAAGTGGGGTCGACCAACTGTGAAACATTTACCTACCTTCATATACATATATACATACACACATATACATCAAAGACAGCAATAAGCTAGCCGCAGACACGTGGTTGCGCCGGATTCGCCTCCTGCCCTCGCTTTTGTATTCTGAAATGTGGCGAAGAATTAATTTTATATTATCTCGGATTAGGGTCGGATTTAAGCTTTAAGTTCTGTAAAATGTTCGACCGTTTCTTTTATTCTAAAATTGGTTCTGGTTTATAGAAAATAGTTTGGAAAAAAAATCAGTAGTATGTTTCAGTTTGTGTCAATATCGTAATTTAAATGTTGGAAGAATTTTGATATTTGTGGATGCATAACTTCATTTTTATTTCAGAAACAAATTAAGCATTAATACACATCACACATTTAAAATTGGTACGTACTTTCTACACAAAGTAAATAAAAACATGAAGCCATTATTGGGACTACTAAAAATCAAATGCAATACCATTACCTAATTTCATAGTCATTCTATATCAAAGAGCCAAACCATGACTTTCAGTGTATTTTTTGCAAACTATACCTTTATTCTAGCTCTTCCTAACAACAAACTAGGCAATAGACTTGATAATAATAAAACCAACATTGTTAGTGGAAAAACATACTTTGAGATGCACCGCCTCTTACTCGGGCACTTGCCTATTAAGTGCATTAAGCTTTTAACACATGTCTAATTCAGCAGATCGCGTCAGATCTTCTGAATCAACCCTATTCTTTATCCAAAGAAAATTTATCTCTAACTCCATTAACTTAAGGTCGGTTTTGGTATGTTTCGATTCAGAGATACAGTTTTTCAGAAGTGGGATACCATGAAAACTGGAGTGTCGGTACAGGCGCGAAGTTAGGTCGTCTCATTTATTATTGAGTGGAAAAGCTCGCAGCGTTTTCTGTAGTACTGCGATAGTCTGGAGTCAGTTACTATCGGTGTTTTTGTGGTTATTTTACATGTCTTTGTTGTTTTAACTTGGCTTTTGGGGTTTCTTTGTTCTTAAAGTGCTGGTTTTAATGTTTGTACGTAAAAAGCAATGACGTTGTTAAGGCTAGCGATGCAATTAAGGATTAAATGATTATTATTATGAGTGTTGAAATTTGTGATTAGTTTAAAAACCTTGAAGAAATCGTTATGCTTAATTTTAAGTTCTCATGAAATTGCCAAGTAATCTTTATTTCCTGTTTTAGAGCTAGCTAACTTCAGTTCTTTAAACAAGGCAACCATTAGAAGTTCCTGAACAGTATCTGGATCTAAAAAGTACATTTAAGCTTGTGTTTTACAGACAATAATGACTGTTTTTAAGTAACTGCTAAATTAAGTATACCTAAGGTTAAAGGATGGACCGTTTAAAGGAGTTGTAATGAATTCTTATTTTGTAGAGAATCAAAAAGAGATTAAAGTAGAAAACAGTTGGCCTGTATTTGTATCATTTTTACAGTATCCAAAATCTGTGCTATATTTACCGTATAAATAGTAGATAATTATATTACTATAGTTATCCACACAAAAATATTCACTAACACAATATTTCGCAATTTAGTTTAACTCTAATTTATTTATTCTACCTAACAGTTTTGTAACGTTTATTTATTGTAATTGGTAATGTAACGTTTGGATAAAATTAATAAGTTTTAAGCAAATAAATTAGTTTGATTTGAAAGACATCTTAGTTAAGTTTAGTTTAAGTTTGAGACGGATAGAACATATTAGGCGCGGCGCTATTTGAAGAGAAATGAAACCGGCGTGCGCATGTTTAGTATGCGATTAATAGAGTTGTATGTGAGCATGTGTATTTTCTGAATTTTCTTATGAAATCAGAAATGTTTATTGACCTTAACTAACATTTATGTTAATGGTAAAGTCACGTTGACAAAGAATTTTATTATTTAAGTATTTGATTACAATTTATACGTACAATCATGAATCGACTTCTCGCATTTGCTTTATTATATACGAATACGAGTATATGTAGGTACAAAAAAAAAAATCTTTGCATACAGTTTTTTGATGTAGAAAAACAAGAGACAGTCTTTAAAATGTATGAAAACGATTTCGAAGTAGTACATGATATTTATTGTAAGGTACATTTTAACTTGAATGTTTTTGGTTCCGTCACCCCTGATCATTTAGCGTCGCGGCTAACACCAAAAAATCCCATCTGTCAGTTTGACAACGCCTCAGGTGTTTGCTGTGGTTTCAATCACTGACTCGAAATTATCTCGCCTGGGGCAACTGAACTCATTTGCGAATTGAAAAAAGTAGGGAAGGTTGACACTAAGTTTTCGAAGTTTATTAAATAGCACAGGATAAAAAAAGTATAAATTAATGCTGTCTAGAAGGACAACATGGGTTTACAAAAAAACACGTTTAAATAATGAACCTACGAGTATACATCGAAAATAAATCTAAATATAATTTAAGCAAATCAATAGTGTGAATAAGGACAGGATATTATTAAAATACCGAAGAATACTTTTAAAATACTGGAGGATAGCGAAAATTTAAATTTAAATTAATATTAATTTAAATTTAAATTTACACCTTCAAACTGTTGAGCATAGCAGAGCTGGCATGAGTCGAATGCAGATTCCGTTCCGGAAATTTACTGTAATTTCCATTCAATCGTAGTTGAAAAATTAATTTAAACATTTCACAGAAATGCTTGCAACAAACTGTAAGAAAACTCGCCTACTCTTCTGAAAACCCAGAATCATAAATACTATTTAAAATTATGCCAAAATTTGCTTAACCTCGTTGGAGTTAATAAAATGAATTCTAGGTATTAATATCACACCCAACTCGATATACATTTACACAAACTCAGATCAAGGTAGAGCACACGAACCACAAAACATTAACAGTACAGAAGCTTCATAGAAAGCACGCTCGAGTAACGCACACATAGACAATAATAAACATCGCTCACGGGAACGAGTCTCGTAAGAATCACAAGAGCACTGGTGCTGGCGATTTATGCGAGATTCATTCCGGACTCGTGTCCGTGAGCAATGTCTATGTGTGCGTTACTCGAGCGCACTTGGTATGAAGCTTAGTTTCTGGATTCTCAATGTTTTGTGTCCAGACCTTCAAGTCCCGATTTCCCGAATTCGTTCCGATTATTCGTCCCGATTTTTTGCACCGGATTGTTACAAAGTTGGGAGTTGTTTAACAAATCAACGGGAGTCGGAGTGACGAAACGGAATTGTCGATACCTCGATACTGTAGACGAGGAGCTGATGTCTAATTCTTGTCATCTATAAAAATTATCAAACATTTTATGATATTATAAGTTAGTGACATTACATCAACATTATTAACACTATCCATAATATGCAATACTAATTTTGATTTTAAAAAGAAATTTCCCAATCATCATAATACTGCATTTTTATTTTTTACTGAACCATACTAATAATTTATACTATGGTTAGCGTATAACATATAACTATACGATACAATAAGGTGTGAGAAAATATCACAATTCTCAAATATTCTAAACCCTACAAAAATAGTGGACAGTGAACTAATCAGTGAGTATTATAGTCAATTCCATATTAAAGATCTAGAACCTCAAAAACAAATAAACAAAAACATATATCGTCGTATAACTTACAAAGTAAAAAACATTGGCCGATTAATATCATTAATGTTAAAAAATCAGTGGTCACCGTGGAAATAACACTTCTACGTACGAGTAGTAACAAAACAGTCCTTCATCTCCTATACTATACCTATTTTGGTCCGTGGCCCGTTTGCTTGTTTTTGTCGAGTATCGGTCGAGTGATCGGACAACTTCAATTGTTCTCGTATCCGATCGGGAGAGTTTTTATACAGTCATTACAACAGCCTACGAGTTTTATTTCAGGTGTTAAGTCGGTTTTACTTCTGTGGTTTATTTTCAGATTCTTTCATGTTTTGTGTTAGTTTTTAGTTAATAGATTGTTTTCTTTGTTAAGATATTAGAAGTTTGGTTGTTAGGCAGGGAGATAAGTCGACGATTTTATTAAAGTCTTGGGTTGAAACTAGACCTGATTAGTGCAAGACCGAGCCGGGTGGATTAGTAAAAGAGAGGCATATATCCAGTAGTGGGATAAAGAAGGCTGTTCTAGATGGATGATTAGAGATATTAAGGATATTGAGCCAAAAACAACTGACATTTAAAAATAAGCTTAGAAACGATCTTCAGAAGATGGAAGAGAATTGCAATATAAAGAAGGCGTATCTTGGGGCAAGTGGCCGTTGACCCGTCGTCTGGCCCTCATCATTCACATCATCTAATATACATTTTTCATAACTAATATTAACTAAAAAAAAAAGTAGCTTATGTGTTAATCCAGACTGTTAACGCCGAAGCATACGCGACCGCTCGTCACATATGCTCCACGGCTGAATACCCTTGAGGACACGAGCGTAGCCCACCTACAACTGCGCACTCGCATCCGTGTGACATTGACAGTCGCCACACGCTACACGGCTAAATGCCCCCGACGGCCAGAGTCCTGCCCGTTTGACAGCTGCGCACGAGTGCGACATTGACAAGTCGCGCTGTCACCACGTCGACCACATCAAGCAGATATATAACACGAGTGTACACGGAAATCGCTCTTTTTCAATCTTCTCGCTACATCGAGACGGGAGTCGAGACTCCATTTCACTTCACGGGAGAGAATCGGGACAAAACTACCTTTATATAGAAGCATCGTATATTTAATTGACACGTTGTTAAACCTGAAATACAGTCCACTCATATCAAAATCAAGACGTTTCATTCCGAAGACACCTTAGGAAGGCGCAACTATCCAGTTTGGTCCTTTTCGAGCCGGATTCAAGAACAAGAATCGATCATCACCGGGGAGCCGCCCGCCACGTCATAAAACACATGTCCCTGTGCATCGAAGCGTGAACCTCTGAAGCTAAGTACCGACAGGAGGAGGCAGGAAAACCGTGAGTTCGTTCCAATCATCCTCCTTAGCTTCCGTTTTGTGTTTTTTTCCCGTTTTCCGTGTGAAGTCCACGCCCAACAACGTCGTCACGTTGTGGCGTGTCAATTTTCAATTCGTAAAGTCAATTCATTAACGCCATTTCGTCTCCGCAAAATCATGCAGCTTACCATGCGTTTTGCGGCATGTTTCAGGCCTAGTCCATGTGCTAGTCGCCACGCCCGCAGTTCATAAGCGCGCTTACGATGCCACTGCGTGGCAATCATTTTGCATAACCTTATCACACCTTCATTAATACATGCTTGCCTATTTTCAAGCGCTCACACCACCACTGCGCGACGCAGTGACGTTTTTTATATGCGCACACAACATGTGCTTTTTGTCATGCGCCATCAGCCATGCTTCAGGTGTCGAGCTCTCATAATCGCCTCCATTGTGTGTAGCTAATTCATTAAAATTAATTTGTGCATTTTCGCATTCCAGCGCTTCGGTCACGTTGCACCGCGCCGCGTGGCATACATACCTCGTGGTCGTGCGGGTTGACAACTGACCATGCTTGCCCGCAATCGTGTGCGGCACCTTCACAGCGCCATTAAATCAAATTTAAGTACATTTTGACTTAATTTCCGCGTCAGTGCACGTGTCTAACCTTCAACCTAATCAAGGTCATTTTTCCAGACAACTTCTGTGGTGAACCACTAAGTTATCATGGAGTTTAAGGTTCTTATCGAAAAGCGAAGAAGCCACAAGGCTAGATTAACACAATTTAAAGCATATTTAGATATTGTTCAAAGCTGTCCGCAACCGAGTTTATTACAATTGACCGAACTCATGGTCCGGTTAAATAAGATTGAAGATTTATATTCTGAATTTGATTGCATCCAAAGTGAAATAGAATGTGTTTGCGAAATTCCAGATGAGCAGTACCAAGAACGTGAGATCTTTGAGATCCAGTACTACCGAGCAGTCGCGCTTGGCCGGCAAGTGCTGACCACCAAGCAGAGCACCCCAGCTGCAGTCATCGGGTCATCTGCAAATACGGGTACCGACTCTGGATATGCAGGTGGGCCACACCCAAAACTACCCTCAATAGACCGTCCTGTCTTTGCGGGTCAAACACACTTGGTTAGAGCAGACACACAACACAAATCTCCGTCAGAGACACAGCGACACTACACACAACAGGCAAAATTCATTCATTCCATCGCAGGCGCCGCTTTCAGAGCAGCGGTCAGTTGCATGTCTAAGGTTTCAATTTAAAGGTTCATGCCAAACATGTAGGAAATCTCACAACACATTACTGTGTGATCATTCCGCAAACTATAATTTACCTGAGGCATCGGAGCATCTAGGCCCGACCTCTTTCACTACCCACAATCCATTTGTGACGAATATTAGGTGCTGTATTGCTCAGAGTGACACAGAGAGGTCACCGGCAATGACAGTCGACCGCATTAGGTGCTGTATTGCTCAGTGTAACACGGAGAGGTTACCGGCAATGACAGTCGACCGCATTAGGTGCTGTATTGCTCAGTGTAACACGGAGAGGTTACCGGCAATGACAGTCGACCACACTAGGTGCTGTATTGCTCAGTGTAACACGGAGAGGTTACCGGCAATGACAGTCGACCACACTAGGTGCTGTATTGTTCAGTGTAACACGGAGAGGTTACCGGCAATGACAGTCGACCACACTAGGTGCTGTATTGTTCAGTGTGACACAGAGAGGTCACCGACAATGACAGTCGACCGCTCCACACAAACCAGGTGCTCTACTGGTCCGTGCAACACACAGATGTCACGGACAGTAGCAGTCGACCACTCTATCCAAACCATTTCTCTAGGCCCATGCAAGCCTACGCTAAACAAATCTAAACTCGGATGGTCAATATCCGAGCCCACTTGTACACCACACACAAAATTCATTAAAACATACAAATTCAAATTCAAATCAACATTCTTCCACATGAACATATTACGAAACACACAGTTATTTCAAATATAGCACAAGTTACCAGAGTTAAAATGACGACTCATTCATTACTCATTTAAATGTTGCAGAAACAGAATCAGTTGAGTTCATTCCACGTTTTTCAAACTTTAGCCAACTCCGGCAAGTCACCGCATACATACTTAAATTTAACCACAACGGTGGTCCATCCACAGACCAGACATGGTATTGGTTCATTAACAACAAATGAAATATATCAATATGTAAAATCACCTTATGTAATATGTCACAGTTAGAAAGTTTCCCAATAGAATACAATTACTAAAAACAAAGAACAGTTGCCGTCCTAGAACAACCTACTCAAGCTAACTCCATTCATAGATGATGATGGTAGTCTGAGAGTCAGAGGCAGATTGTTAAATTCACATTATAAGTTAAATTCATAACTCCATTCATAGATGATGATGGTAGTCTGAGAGTCAGAGGCAGATTGTTAAATTCACATTATAAGTTAAATTCATAACTCCAGTCATAGATGATGATGGTAGTCTGAGAGTCAGAGGCAGATTGTTAAATTCACATTATAAGTTAAATTCAAACACTCATGTTTGTTACACACATCACACTATCTCACAGTACTCATCCTGAGGTACTTTCATACTCAACTGTTCTATCCAGGTCCCACAACGATTTGAACCGCAAAGGCAGAGGCATCACACTTATAACGGCCTATGCTTTAATGTTCGTGTGTGCAGCGACCAGAGTTGATACTCGGCTTGCAGGTGACCCGACCTGCCAGCACAATGCATTACTGCCTTCAGCAGACTTATTGCCCACAGAGGGACACGGTCAGCCCTTGTCGGACAACGCCTTGCGTATTTTTGGGGCTCATACCATAGTAATTTAATTTATGCAGTCAAAGTCAAAATATTTACAATCTTATGCAGCAGAGTTGTCCATAAAGTTGTCTAATAATTATTTAATTTTCCCCAGTTTTTAATGGCGTTGTGGAAGGTGCAGTAAAATCAACATTTTAACATTTTACATTTTTATCTACATTAATTAACGCATTTAAGGAGAGCATTTGGTCTTGGTAAACTTTACTTACGAATAAATGAATACAGCTCTCACACAATGAAGGCCGATTTTGAATTCTCGCCCTTTCTCTCTTATGTCTTCAGATCTTTCAGATCTTTCAGTCCCCAACCCTTGTTTATTTTCTGATTGGACGAACATTAACGATTTTGCCTTCTCTTTAGGTACAAATGCCAATCAGATGAGCACGTTCTCACGATGAGACTGCAGCAACTGAAACCGCATTTCTGGGACAGAGTTTATGAAGAATGCATTTCAGAACTCCAAAAAGGGCAGAGATGACGCACGAGCTTACAAACGATTGTGCTCACTGCCAGTCACAAACCAGCCGGTGCAGGCCAACCGGCAACGAGCCAGTTCCTGAGCGAGGTGCCAGCAGAACCCGCCAGCCAGCCAGTTCCTGAGCGAGGTGCCAGCAGAACACGTCAGCCAACCAGTTCCGGAGCAGGGGCGCCAGCAGCACGACAGCAGCGCGCCACCAGCCAGCCAGACAACCAGCCACCCCAGAGCTACGAGAAGCAGCACACGAGCCTGCGACTGCGACCCAATCGATCTCCGGCGAGGTGGCAACCTGTTAACGCCGAAGCATACGCGACCGCTCGTCACATATGCTCCACGGCTGAATACCCTTGAGGACACGAGCGTAGCCCACCTACAACTGCGCACTCGCATCCGTGTGACATTGACAGTCGCCACACGCTACACGGCTAAATGCCCCCGACGGCCAGAGTCCTGCCCGTTTGACAGCTGCGCACGAGTGCGACATTGACAAGTCGCGCTGTCACCACGTCGACCACATCAAGCAGATATATAACACGAGTGTACACGGAAATCGCTCTTTTTCAATCTTCTCGCTACATCGAGACGGGAGTCGAGACTCCATTTCACTTCACGGGAGAGAATCGGGACAAAACTACCTTTATATAGAAGCATCGTATATTTAATTGACACGTTGTTAAACCTGAAATACAGTCCACTCATATCAAAATCAAGACGTTTCATTCCGAAGACACCTTAGGAAGGCGCAACTATCCACAGACCATGAACAACCTTCATTCCAAATTTCATGTAAATCCGTTCAGCCGTTTTAGCGTGAAAGAGTAACAAATATACACCCAAACTGTCGCGTTTATAATATTAGTAGGATATTATAATAGACAGATAGTAGGATAAGCATAACATTTTATTGATTATCTTAATGCATTCAAAATCATTTGACAAAATGTGCACCAATTAAACAAAGAGTTAAAAAATATGTTAAAATTATCCACAAAAATTTGGACTTGGTTTTAAAATTCTTACTCGTATTATGACGACATCATTAGGAGTCCCTGGTTGCACGATGATAAACATGATAGCTAATTATAAGGAACGATAAGCGCGAGCACAGACCTGTGACTTGTGGTCCAGTACAATTTTATAGAGACAATAACACAACACAAAAACAAGTTACATTAATCACAACATTTTTTTTATGAATTTATTTTTCAACATTTTTTATTTATTTATAAAGTTAAAATCGCTATTTTTTTTTATTGATAAATATGGCACGGGCATAAAACTGGAGATCAATAATCTTAACGAAAGTACATATTTGGCAATTGATCAAAATATTGTAACGCATTAAAACACTTTTTAACTACGAGTATCAGGTTTAGTGGTCCGAAAGGCCGTTCCACTAGATCTTTTCAGATCTATTGAATGTTCTGAAGGCTACAAATTGGCAAAATGTTTACTAGTACGTTGTTACAAGTACTTTGCCTCGCATAGCCTACGTTTATTAACTAATAAATACATATGGTGAGTTAAATCTCATTTTAATTTTCAATGTTTCATTTTCAGTTCCACTTTCTTCTCACGGGCCCCCAAACCCCAGGTAAACGAGTAACGTCCGATAAGCATCTCGTTCAGACAAAAGAACAAAGCTATCATTGTTTTTCAGTGTCTCCGAGC
The DNA here is from genome assembly GCA_949125135.1 of Alcis repandata. Taxonomy (NCBI): domain Eukaryota; kingdom Metazoa; phylum Arthropoda; class Insecta; order Lepidoptera; family Geometridae; genus Alcis; species Alcis repandata. The sequence continues at coordinate 547,896 of OX421225.1, read as the reverse complement.
GTAAAGCAGGCAGATACGACGGCCGGAGCCGGAGCAGGTACTAGCTCCGAGTGAACTGTGGAAGTGGTGATGGCTGTTAATTAGTAAGGTAAGAGAAAGGTGGAAAATGCAATAAGAAAGTAGTACTTAGGTATATCATTGTAATGAAAGACAAAGTTAAGTTTTTTTTTAATAAAAATAAGTGGCTGAAGCTACGGGCCACCTGATGGTAAGTGGTTACAACCGCCTATGGACAATTCCAATACCCAAATAAGTTTCATGATGATGATTAATTATGACCGTGAAAAAGGATAAAAGGAAGCCGAGACAAACATTTTTTTATGTTACAGAGCGGCAAACAAGTAGACGGTCAGCCTGATAAGGAAGAAATAAAATAAAATTAACGAAGTAGTAGCAAGTAAAATAGTGTATTATTAAACTTTAAATACGTTATTGATAGGTCGTAAGATTTTTTATTACCGAAAAAAACCGCCAAATGTACGTAGCGGATTATATCGAATAGGCATTAACTTGAATGTATTGACTAGTACTATTTATTATTTCGATAAGGTAAAAGTACCCTTCAACGGACGTGCCCTACCACCGGAAACGTCCTATTTTAAGCTATAAGTCAAAAACTTAGGGTTGAAAGTAAGTTGCGATTTTTTTCTCCGATGGCTACATATCCTCCCCTTCCTTTACGTGACCTAGCCGACCATTTTGGGAATCAGTGGGACCGTGATAATCGATCGAGTCGGTCGATCGCAGTTTTGTATGGAACTCCTTACGAAAATCGTTAAGAAATCGCGTGTATTTCTTAAGGTTTTTATGGCGTTTAAGCATAGCTTAGTGTTTGAAAATAGGGTTTTACGGTATCGTTACTCAATTAGTTATTGTGTTCCGATTAAATAAGTGAATTTGGTTCAGTGGTATTTACAGAAATTGAGTAAAATACAAATCCGGTGGTGAGTTCAAGCATATTTTGACTGGAAGGTTTCGCCGAACAGCGTCCGGAATCAGGAAAAACGTATGTTTTTTTAATTAATTTTGTACTGATTGATGAAGAATTATTTCAATAAATTTCTTTGCAATTTAAATAACTAGAAGTGTTAAGAACTTAGTGAGCAATTACCGAACATTAATATACAAGCCAATTTTTTTTAAACTGTGATTGAAATTTAACATTTTAACAAGTTTTTGGCATCAAAATAAGCTTTTTGGAAAGGCTATTTTGAAAATGCCATAATAGTTATATTACATCAATAATATCAAAAGCCACATATATTCATGGATTTGTAATAGTTCTAATTACCAGTAACGATGTCAGATTTGTAGTTACATTGTAATGATTACAATTTATAGACTATTTTCAAAATCTGTTCGGGTGATACGTTCCACTAAATTTGACTGTTTAATTTACCGAACGGGTGACCGGTAAATGGTACCCATGGGCTCTATTACCGGATTTTTTATTATCTCAGCTATTTTATTAAGCGGTGTTCATTGAAATATAATCCTTACGGAATTGACTACTAGGTCGATATTCAAACGTATTCTCTAAAGTGATTTTTTGTAAAGCCCAGTGCTTCTAAAAGTTAAAACAAAAAATGTATAATATAATGTGTATGTGTGTGTAATGTATGTGAGTGTGCTTGTGTGTGTATATGTGTATGTGCGTGTGTGTATGTATATGTATAATGTATCTACGTTATTTTAAGATTAGTGTGGAACCGTTTTTCTATTTATTTATCGGATATTATACAGGGTTATTGATAAAGGATATGCTAAGCCGAAAAGGGCTTATAGTACGTATCATTATGAACAACTTTTACTATAGGACGAATTTTAGGTTGGTCCCACAGTAAAAGTTGTTCATAATGATGAGTGCTATGAGTCCTTTTCGGCTTAGCATACCCTTTATGAATAACCCTGTATACATTAGAGCTTTTTGGTTATGGTTTCGGAAGGTGACGAAAGGATGTCAATACACAGTGTATTTTATGAATTCTGAGAACGTTGACATATCAATATGCACATTTTAAGGTTTTTTATACTCAATTGGTTGTCATTTTATTTTTTGTAGAGGAGGTATACTATATATAACCGATTAAAAATTAACATTTATAAGCATAAAAAGTGCTATAAAGACTGTTTAAAAATTATCAAACCATATCTTACCTACCTCAAAACAAGTGTGATAGGATTGATTAAATAAATGTTTTAGATTAATGTTTTTATAATACGGGATGACTGGTTAGACACCCTGTATAAATACTAATTTGAGTTAATGAAATACAAATACATGGATGACAAAAATAAATGATATTTCTGTTTAATGTAAACTTATCGTTTTATTTTAAAACTTTTTTAGTATTCCGTCAATATTAGTTGAAGTTAAAAAGCTAGTGAAGTTAGGTTGTTAATATAAAGTACTCTTCAGTAAGACCAACGAAAGTTTGAGCACCACTCAACAACGCAACTCCATACATTTTCTTTCCTAGTCCGGTAATACGGCAGGCCGATCCGGTAGTAGGTGCAAATCACGTTTCTTAGTCCGGTAAACGGTACAAATGAGACTAAACGGACCTAAAAACTTTAAAAATATTTTAAATATATTTCTAACGAGTAATTAATTTCCAAAAAAAATTAAATGAAGACTAGTTTATCTAAGTTACCGCTAAACTATTAATTATAATCGTGTAAAAATCCCAGACCTTATTTTAAATAGAAACGTACATGCAGGTCTTAAGCGTTCGGTGAACGGTACATTTACCTTACCTACTATATTTTAAGACCTTCTAGTAGGTAAACTCATTTCTCCCCGCTGTGAATTCCGACAAAACTATCCACAAAAAATCCGAAGTGTTGCCACTAAGTCACTCTTTCCCTCAGATCTCTCATCAAGCCAGTCAATAAATTAACCTCTATCCCTAACATCCACTAAAGATAACAAAAGAGGCGTAGCGCCGCCGTTATTTAGGGTCATTGGTGCTAAATGCTCTCTAGTGCCCTCTTAGCACTGAGTATACGATGCAGAGAGTCAATTCCAAGCGTTTAAGTATGTAAGAAATAAAAATAAATAATTTTTTATGGCTATTGTTCGATGAGACGAGCAAATAGCTCGCCTGATGTAAAACGTCACGTTTGCTCATAACGGGTCTGTGTCACCCAGTTTTTTAAACGGTTTTATTTAGCTCACCCCGTTTGTTTTATTTATTATTCTTGGGTCAAATTTAGTAATTCAAATTTCACCCTCTTCCTGTCAACCGATTAATCTGAAATTTTGTATACACTTTGGATTTTGGTGACAATACAATTATGTTTATTCATTATCATTATAAATTTAAGATGGCCGCCGCTACAAAATGGTGGATAACGTAGGTTTTATCAATCCCATCAATATGGGTATCAAATGAAAGGGCTCAACAAGCAGAATACAAAATACTATAAAAAATTGAAATACAAGATGGCGGCCGCTACAAAATGGCGGATAACGTAGGTTTTATCGATCCCATCAATATGGGTATCAAAATAATGAAAGTGCTCAACCAGTATAATACAATGTACTATATAAAATTAAAATCCAAGATGGCGGCCTCTACAAAATGGCGGATAACTTAGGTTTTATCAATATGAATTAAACAGAATGCGAAATAAAAACTAAAAACTAGAAAATAAAAATAGGTAAAAAAACTTTTTAAGTTAAACGGTTTTATGTTAAAAAACATACATTGCAATGTTTAAGATAAATGTACTAAAAACCAAAAAATAATAAAATAGATACAGTCGTGGGAATTATAAACATATGCATAGACTAGACTAAAATAAAACCGTGGGGAGAGTTAAGTTAGTTAAGTTAGAGACGTTGTGACGTGCCCCACGGTTTTATTTTAGTCTAGTCTATGCTTAAGTTTATAATTCCCACGACTGTATCTATTTTATTATTTTTTTGGTTTTTAGTACATTTATCTTAAACATTGCAATGTATGTTTTTTAACATAAAACCGTTTAACTTAATAAGTTATTTTACCTATTTTTATTTTAGTAAACATTTATGAAGCAAAACGCGTGAGAACTTGAGAAATTATTGCTAGAACTGTAATGCCTATTATAAAGGTATCAGTGGAAAATTGTTGAGTGAATTACGTCTTATTTTGAAAATTGTTCTTTTATCTCCGATTTCTGGGAAGATCCGGGTTCTTAGAAACTCGCAGTAAATTAATTTAGATGGATTTACGTTGCTAGGTGAACTTTGATCTTATGGGCTGATATCGCGGTCACTGTCAGTCTCACCACGAGAGTCATTAGAGTGAAAGTGACCGACATATCATGTACGCCAAAATAGGTCCTATTATATGTAATTGAATTCAAATAAAAGAAATAACCAAATTCGAAATTAATTTATTTCAGGTTAAAACCATAAACACACAGAAATTAAGTTACTAATAATTATTATTCATAATGAAATAAGTTCCAATGTTTTATCAACTACAACTATAACTTTTTACTCGCCACGCACTCACACTACTCAACGATCTGATTGCCCGCCAGCCAGATGACGATTTGTTTTCTTCCACGTACTGAGCTAGGTATATTGTATTAATTATACACCTGATTTATGTTAAGTTACTTACTTTATTCTTTGGCTTAAGTTTGATTAATAAACAAACTATAATATCTCTGCAAAGATTAGCTAATCAATGTGCTAACGCCCTCTAGTAAAGAGTTCTCGAGTCGAGGGCGCTAGGAGCTCCATTGAACTCCATTGTTACTGTAGGGCTCCGTCGTGGGACCGGTACAGGGTGCTGTGTGTTCTATGGGCGGTCATGGGAAAATAACTGAAGTATCAAGTATTTGTAATTTCTATACAGTTTCTATATAGGTAGGTACTCGAGTCTGAAGAAACTGTTAATATTGATAGTTGAAATTACTTGCTAGCACTTCGAAAGTGCACATACAAAAGATTTCACAACGTTTTAAAAGCATTAAAAGTACCTATCATTACAATACATATTTATTATATTACAGGTTCGTCGGTTCCATACTTCCATAGTAACTGTCGATTTCCCAAGGTGCGTACAAAACGGTTCGAGTCTACGTTTCTAATTCGTACAGCCCGGGAATGGAACAGACTTCCGGCTTCCTTGTTCCCTGAGAGATGTAATCTTGGACTTTTCAAGGTCAGAGTGAATAGGTATCTTCTACTGCGTGTTTCATCTTCGACCGTATCGTCACTTACCTACCAACCTGGCGAGTTGGAAATCAAATGCGGATTTATTAATTATTATAAAAAGTAAAAAAAAAAACATGGAATTCGTAATAGTTTCACCGGGCCTTTTGGTCTATCCCTCTTATTGCCACAATACTTTAATTCAGATAATAAATTAGTCCTATGGAACTGTAATTTCCCTTACATAATAGAAATACCTAATTTATAAACACTAATGATTCATTGAAGAAAAATATTTGAAAAATTAAACAATTAAGGTCTTTAGAAAAAACTTGAAAAAACCAACCCCCACGACTGCAGACAACTTAATTAAGATCCAAACACAGTCACACATCCACTCGCCACCTCTCGTCATAACTGTGAATTTTAATGATGATTGAATCTCTAACCATAACCCTCACCATTACGCTAAGAACCCCACAACCTCCATAAAGCCTTACCTCTCACTTCCTTACATAAAACTGTGTCTGTCATCAAAGAGTTATAATTAATAAGGCAAGCTAATGCGCGAACCGACTCCGAGCAAGGATCCGTCATCAAGAGTAAGCATTTGCTTTATAACCCGGTTCATATTGTGAGGCTAGGTTTTAATTTTTTTATTTTATTTTATTAGACATGCAAACAAATCACACTCTATTTTACAACTCATTAAATACATCTAAGTCCTGAACTGGATTGTAAATCACAACATACGTTAAATAAATTATGAGGAAAAAGTAGGTATTCAAAAATTCAAATACATATTTAAATAAATAAAAAAATACATAGTGAAGTGCAAGTCCCCAAACTAGATGCATTTTAAGCATCTGCATGCTCGTGACTATACAGGGTTATTCATAAAGGGTATGCTAAGCCGAAAAGGGCACATAGTACTCATCATTATGAACAACTTTTATGGGACCAACCCGAAATTCGCGAAAAAAAATATCAGCTGTTCTATAGAAAAATGTCAATGACACTCGACAAAATGTATGGAACAGCTGATTTTTTTTTCGCGAATTTCGGGTTGGTCCCATAGTAAAAGTTGTTCATAATGATGAGTACTATGAGCCATTTTCGGCTTAGCATACCCTTTATGAATAACCCTATATAGACCTTTTAAGTAAACTACTCGTACATGATTGTGCATTGTCATTGTTAATTGTTAAAACCGTAAAGTTCACCGTATGATTATTCATAGTCATTATCATCCTTTTTAACCGACTTATAATTTTTTTTTTAATGTTTGTTACCTCATAACTTTTGACTGGGTGAATCGATTTTGATGATTCTTTTTTTATTAGAAAGCTGACGCTTCCCATTTGGTCCCATTTCAATTTAGTCCAGTTCTGATAATGATATCCATGAGAAAACCATAAGAGTCTTAAATTTGCATTAGGTACGTGCGCGACAAAATAATAGATGAATAACTCTATAGTCGGTCTTTTGAAGTCGGTTTTTGTTTTTTGTTTTGTAAAAATAATGTTCTTGTTTTCATCTACTGCTATATAAGTAGGTACAGGTCTCCTCTTCTTCAGACTTTTATCGGTCTTACACTGTTAGTCTGTCAGTATGTTGTCCATTCGTTCAACGTAATGGATTTTTTGACCACTTACAGTTTTTTGATTGAATTGAGAGACATTGCTATTTTGAATGATGAGAATAAATGTCTGTGATACTTTATTGATTATGATTTAGCCAACTGATATTAGTAAACTTTCATCTGGCGATTGAGCTGGAGGTTGGCCACTATTACTTCCTGATGATTTTAATAAAATACTATTCTACTTCGGATGTTAAAAAAATTACCCAGTCCCCCATTCAGAACACTTCCCCGACAGCCTTAATCACTATTTAATTATACGGAACTCTTGACTGGAAGAGGCGAAGTTGCGATTACTCCGTGTTTTTGTTGTTACAGCGCCGCCCTCGCGCCGTCTCTGTTTTAAATAACACGTCTATGGATATTCATGACCCGAGGAACGCGAACAAGAGATACATTATTTAGGGAACAAATTAGGTACCTACTATACGAATATATTATAGCCAAAGTATTATAACTAGCTGATACTTAGAACTTCGTGGGCCTTGTAGGTTTGATGTAATGAAATATACGAGTATGAAAGCCCATAGCACTCCACTCAAGGATAGCATAGCTTTCTATTGGTGAAAATATGATTTTTGAAAGTTCAGTAGTTTAAGAGATTACCCTCTACCAACATACATACTACTTTACCTATTAATATTAGGTATTAGTATCTACAGATTAAAAAAGATAATTTAATGTACCACTACATTTATTGACGTTACCCACGCTGTGAACAAAAAATAGCTTACACACTCAGTAATACCACGTAACGGTGTTCCTTGGCATCATAGAACAGGTTCAGTCAACTACTTCATATTGCAATTAAAGACATAAAACTAACAGCAATGGTGTGCAAAGTAGCAACTTACGTTTATTTATTGGATATTAAAATAAAAAAATAAAAAAACAACTAAGTTGGTCAAGTCCGTCTTAAACCATTTGACACATTTTAATTAACCAAACCTAGAAGCCACTCAAACAAAACCAACTTCCTTATTTCATTCAGTTTAGCCTTCCTAGAGAAATCCAGCAACAACCGCACAACCTAGTCTAACCCAAAATTAATTTCCTCCTCCATTCTACTGGAAGTAAAAAGTAGTAAGTTCTAACTAGGACCAGCCTCAAGTTTGTAAACACGACGAGTAGCCCGCGACCCGGCGACCCTTCTTTACTTGCAGACGGCAGTAAAAACAAACAAATTGCACGTGAAGTATTACTTCCTTCGAGCGATGGACTGAGGAAACAGTTACTTAGAGCAAGACTCGCAAAAAAGGGTCATTTTTACCTTTTTGGTACGGAGCTCTAAAAACTATAATTCAATTCATGAAAACGTGAATATCATCACATGCAACCTTTAATCCTCCCACTGCTGGGATACAGGTCTACCCTCGAAGGGTGATTAGGCCGTATTCCACCACGCTGGCCAAGTGCGGGTTGGTGGATTCACATACGCCATTGAATTTCTTCTCCGGACATATGCAGGTTTCCTCACGAAGTTTTCCTTCACCGAAAAGCCAGTGGTATGTAAATTCGTACATAAGTTCCAAAGAACTCATTGGTACGAGTCGGAGTTTGAATCCGCCACCTCAAGAATGCGAAGCGGCTGTTCTCCCATTGAGCTACCACGACTTTCGTTACTTTTGTTACTTTTTTACTTAACTAATATTAAGATTTGAAATGTTGTTGTCTTTGTTAAATTAATTGTTAATCGATGTGGTTTTAAAGTAAAGAAAGACAGGTAAAAAACAAAGTACGGTCAAATTCAGCTCAGTTCAAATTCGTACTACAAATCAACTCAAAATGTACCTTTATTTCGGGTATAATTTTACTGTGTAGATTAAGTAACAGAATCGATCGAATCGATTTCGTATTATTGTCAACCTTACACTTCAATATTTTTTTTGTGGGATTTAGCTCAATCAAGCTACGTGTAAATGTAATTTGTATTGCTCAAGCTATAGTCTATTCGATGTAACTTGATTAAACTAACACTTCGGGGCATTCATTTGTATATCCTCTGCCAAATTTATAGTAATGTGTACCTATACCTACTGTCACATTGAAAATGTCACATTCGTCATAAGGAAAAATAAATGGAAGTGGACTGGTCACACACACCATGAGGGGAGTTGAGAAATGGAGCAAAATAATAACAACTTGGTATCCTAGAAATAGAATTAGAAAGTGCGGAAGAAAAGATGGGAGGACGAAGTGATAAGTGTAGCGGGAAAATTATGGTCAAGGAATACCAGAGACAGGGAGAATTGGAGGAAGTTGGGGGAGGCCTTTGCCAAACAAGAGCAAACAGAAAAAGTTTAGGTTAAGTTAGCAAGTAAATGTAAGTTTTTCAATGTATTTTTCTGAAATAAAGGCTTTTATTATTATTATATTATTATACTTCAGACACGTGATGGGTAATCTCAGTCACTGCATTCATCTCATCTCCACTGCAGCTTCAAGGTACAATTTATTCTGATGGCGGCTTAAATCCTTATTTATATGATCACGTTATAATTCATTTGAGCCACAGTTTGGAACGGTTTTCTTACGCCTCGCCGCGAAATATGGAGGGAAAGTATTATTTTCTCTCATAAATATACGCGTGAAGGAAAAACGCGCGTTACTTAGGTTTAAGAGAATGAAATATAATAAAATGCGATACTCGTATACTGTGAGATGCGTTAATAATGTTTTAGGGTGGTTTAAAGCGGGAAAAATTATATGAGATAGTAGCAAATGGTACAAAGTCTTGAAGAAAGTACCTAATGCTGCAGCTTATTTTTTGTAAGGATTTGAGAGGCCTTTATGTAACTTTCAATTTAAACAAACTGAGCTCAAAACTTGGATGTCATGAAGTTTCAAGCGTCCACGAACTTCACAAATAATTAACTATCAAAAGTTTTTAAAAATTTGAATAGTTTAAAACAATTTATTTTTAATAGTTAAAACAGGTCGCTTGGTAAGTATACTTTTACTAAACTAATTGAAATATGCACTAAATATCGGATCTTAACATTACTGTCGAATCGCTGAACTATGTTAAACTGTCTGAACTAGAATCTACGTTTTTTTTTTCATTTCAAAATGTCAGAAAAAGATGGTAAAAATTTAGCAGCTGTCAAATTTAGTTTAGCTTATAAAACGGTACAATAAAATCGACATCATTTGCTTTACAATACTACCAACCTACTTTATTTTAACCATATTCCATGAAGTAAAATGATGTATGGATGTTTCCTAAGCCTAGTGCCACGACCGTACGAATAAATCAACCTGGGGTATTGCTTTGATGAAATAAATGAACTAGATACGTTACACATGAGAATAATCATTTCTTTAGAATGTTTTTTTTAAATTTATTTTAAGATCAACATACAGTACATAGCAAAATATAGAATTGACCAATGAATTGATGAATCGTCTTTCACATTTTTATTTTATTTTATCGGTATACCTAATATTTATTATTCACATCACTTTTCAATACTATCTCACCATCCTAGTGCAAGGTAAAACAAACCCCTAAAACTTTAGACGCTATTTTTCAAGAGATCCTTCTTCTCTCACTTTGTTATGTAAAAAATCTTCCTGCCTCTGAGAAGTCAAGTTCTCCTTCTACTAGATTTATCTGCCTACACCCCGACGTAGAACCCATCTGCCTATTTAAGTATATCGAAGGGTTGAAACGGTTTGTTGGGCTCGATACCGCTCGCAAAGTTTGTAAACTTTTGATTTTTATTTATCTTTGTAGCAATAAACGATCTCGCGGGTTCATTTGCGTTTGACTTTTTGCGACGAATGCCTGTTTGATGGTTATTGTTATTTTTCGTTTCGCTGCACAAAATCTATTTTTTTTCTTCATCTATTTTTGTTCCGTTTTCTAACCTAATCTAAAATCCACAAAAAATAGTGCTATCCTATTCGCAAAATCACAAGTACTTAGGTAAATAAGATGCATACAATTTCAGAGTTCTCTAATCAATTTAGATTGCAGAATACAGAAAAAAAAAATTTTGGTCACAAAAACACAGATACATAAAAAACACAGTTAGCAATTTAGACAGTGGTACGCCCAGATTGACACGAAATATACCTATCTTACAATTGATTTTTAATGCCGATTAATTACAAGTTTTTGTAAATTTCCACACTGTTGTTTAGAAGAGATCGCTTTCAGTATTAAGGTTTGTGCCATTTTTTTATGTTTTATTACGTTAATCTTCCATTTTTGTGGTAAATAAAAGATTCTATTGCTATATTAATGTATCATTTATGTATCAAAAAGTTATACAAGTAGTTCAATTCGCATAACAATCTGATTGCGTTAGGCTCGCGTCAGTATCTGTGTCAAATCAGCCACAACGCCTTACTTCTTTTCATGGATCTCAATTCACAATGTACCTAATTGTCCATAACAGATGACAGATCCAAAAAGTTCTTTCCAAACTGCAATCAATCGCCAGCATTAAGACATGACTCATAACTATTTCAACAGCCATATTTCAGATTATAAAAAGTGCGAACTGTAATAATCCATTACCCAGCATAGAGTTAAAAAAAGTTTTAGAATGGCTCCACACCCGACACCGGTCACATCTGGCGCGAATGTGTCCAACTTTTGATATAGCCTCAGAGCCGAATAAATTGTCGTGGAATTACTTTTTCATGTTCTGGGCGCTCGACGCTTTGAGAGGTGACTTGTCATAGTGCTGGACTTTTAATGATCTGCTGCGTTGGGCGGAGTAGAACTAAATGTACACGGAATACCTGTTACTAAGTAAAACTTTCAGTGTTCACACTATATTTTTTTGATCTTTTTGTTTTGCAGGTTTTACTGTTTCAGTAAATTTACTCGTGGAAATTATTAAAAGGTTTAGAGCTCTCAACTAGAAATAATAGTTTGGCATTAAACAGATACAAAATAATGAAAGGGTTTCAGTTTGTTTATTTTTTATCTTTCAATAATTCGACGCAATAATATCGCCTGGTATTATCACTTACACTGATCATCATATAAAAAAAACTTTTTTTTTTATCTTTTAAAGTAAGAGTAAATACATGAAACATAATATGCAATAATAGGGATCAAACGAAGAATTGCACTTGATAGTTGAGCCCGTCTCCCCTCTGGCTCCTGAGCCTGACGTTCGCGAAGGGGGACCCTACGCCGCCCGACGTGATGGTCACTTTAGCTTCCGACCGGTCCAAGTCTACTGCCCAGATGCCCTGGAAAAACAATGAATTGATAATAATTTAATTTAATGTCCAATGAATTCAATAATTTTTTGGCACTTCCAAATGCAAAAAAAAAAACATTTTTTTCTAAACCAGCTTTCTAGATCATGATCAAATAAAAAAAAACATCCAAATAATACACAATGTGATTATACTATGAGCATTATAAAAACACAACTGTAAAACACACACGCGAGATACTATCATCACGCACACGGCGCGGCGCTCGCTTGAAATCACTTCTTGATAAATACAATCGCAAATGAATTGAAACTATGTCAGAGTATCCGATACGTTACATTATTTATTACATAATACAACTGTAAAGAAAATTCATGAAAATTCCAAGCAACAATTGATTAATATTGTTTACCCTGATTATCCTAGTGCTGTTATCGTTGTAGAAAACGTTCTTGGTCCTCGTGCTCAGCGGGATGGAGCTCAGTTTCACATTCTCTGTATACGCCAGCTGGTTATTGATACTTGTCCCCACTGACAGATCCTCAGCGTTTTGCAGACTGACACATAACACCACTAATAACAGTACTGAAACTTGTAGAGACGCCATTTTAATTCTTGATACTTTAAGAATTTACTTTTGATTTGGCTTCTATGCTTTTAAAATTATTTTTTGAGAATTTCGCAGTGTTGTCTTTGCTAGAATTGTGTGTGTTCTGTTAGGTATCGATATTTATAGGTTCAAATAAAAAATGCTATAAAGCACTTGAGATAAAGATTGTTGGTGGATAGTCGAGTGAGTCAGTGTTATCATCTTGAGGATGTGATAAGAGGATTATGATAACTGTGCTGTACTTTCCTGATTATTAATGTTTTTCATCTCGACTTGTTTCGATGACAGAATAAGTAGATATATTTCAAAGTGATTATTTACATTTTAAGATGTATCAGCAAATGATGAAGAATCAAAAAGTTTAACATTTCATGATATCATAATGTTTTTTTAGATTATTTTAGTCGTTAAATAGCAAGCTTAAAACACCTCAAATAGCAATTTTGTAGATTTGATATACAAATGTAAAAGTAAATATATACCATACTTTATTTACCTACACCCATTCGTATCATATTTTTGACTAAAAACATTTAACTTAGGTCATCGTCATAGTTATGTTTTGTCTCTACCTTTTATAGCTAAACAGATACACACTATTTTCGTATCAATGTAGTGGCATTAATTTACTTATGACTAAATTACACGCTAGACGGTCCTATAAATAGATCGACAAAATCCTGACATGATTTACCACAAAATCACATTATCGGCTAATGAAAAATCAGTAGGTAATGGCACGCACGGTTCGATGGCTCGCTGGCTGGCTGGCTCACTGGCTGGCTCACTGGCTGGCTCGCTGGCTGGCTGGCTGGCTGGTAAATATCCGCGGTAATGAGGTCGCGTGTATAAACTATGCAAATGCAAGGAGAGGGCATATTGGTCAATGGGCAGTGATGCGTGGAGTAGGCGAAGAGCTGGCGGGTTTAAATTGTTACCTTGAAGTTTAATGCAAAAGGCCGAGTTTTAGTTAGTTAGTTAATTAGCGAGCATAGTCATCAGCAACAATTTAGTGCAAATTCAATTAATAAAGTATGATAAAAAAGAGAGACTATAGCTATCTCAATTCAAGGGTCGGTTAAATTCAGATTTTTGTCATAAGCCAACCTCTGTTCCGTTTTCTGCTTTACAGAATTAAATGCCCTTTGGCGACGCATAGACGTTTTGGTCTTTGAAAGTCCTAAGTTCTTACATTACTAATAATGGGACAGCCTTAGAAGGCCAACTCAGTAAAGTATGCGTTAATGAGTTGGACTTATTTAATCATAAAGCATTTAAAAACAAGAAAGAAGAAACTTGTATCACACCTACTTTTTGCACCATTTTTATATGACAGCGGCCACTAAATAAATGTTTCAACGGACCACGAAAAGTCACGTAGCGACCTCCTGGTCCTCACTGTTGACTCTCGTCCCGCGTTGAATATGCAGCCGATGGGCGTGCCCTAAACTCTTGTAAGCCTTTGTTGACGGCGATATTGGACGGCCGCTTCGATACATCGATTTCCCTTTGTTTGCTTTGCCCCGCTCCGCTCCACTCGACGGTGCGTTCCCGCTTTAACTTTCAAATTAGTTTCACACTTCACGTTTATTAGGATCAGTGTTAATTGTTTTTGGTTTAAGTTTTGGAAGTTGAATTGGCGAAGAATGTGTGGGGGAGAGATGTAGTTTAAGGTGGAGGATGATACGAGTAGATTAGAAATCAGGCAAATTCGTGTCATGATATGCTTATGATAAATCTTCAAAGCTCAGTGTTCAATGCTGTTCATGTCAATTTAAATGATTATTTTACCCCGAGTTTATTGACGTTCAAAATTAATATATTTATACCGTTTTTCCTAAAAATTATGTTAAGTAAAGTGCATTTGGTCCTCAAAAGCGTTTACTCAAACTTGGTCAGCTTTATTTCGTGAACTAATAAGATAGTAAAGTCAAAATCTCATATTTGACAAACGGAGAGACGGATCAACAAAGTTTAGTGCTGATTCAAACCAATCGCCTCAAAAACAATATAAACTACTCAACGCACCTGTGTAAATGTAATCACTTTTGTTATGCAGCACTTTGTAAATTGAAATAAAAAAATCAATATTCAATTGACGTTAGTTCACTCATTCACATTGGATTAATTTACTAAATGGTCAGTCTTCCGTCCACCTCACAGTCAGTGTTGCCGTCTACTACTGGTACTTGTTGAAACATGTTTTCAAGACGACATCCAAAAGTGCACGTTTACACCAAAAACGAAGTTTTGCTACACAATGCAATTGATAAAGATTTTCAAAGCTACCTAAAACCACTAAACATCTTGCAGACCGCGCTCGGTTACCCGAAATATCGAATCCGAGACAACTTTATCACTCCTAACGGACTGTGGTTAAATATGCTATCAATTTTTGTAACATGTCTGTAGTTGACAGTCATAGTTTTTCGCGAAATGATTGCTCCAAATATAGTATACACGGAAGATAGACTTGAGAAGGAGAAAATGATATCTAGGTATTTAATCTTTGTCCTTGTCGCCATCGGACATTTCTTGAACTTCATCTCGAATTACTGCCACAACTCTGACAATGTCTTACTTGTTCTTAAAATACAAGACGTTCTGAACAAGTTGACAAACCACAGCAATCTTAGAAAAGAAGCAGTTTGGAACTGGGTGTATGGAGTCATATTTTTGGTTGTTTTTTACGTAATGTATGGATACTTAGATTATTTTCATCGTAAAAGTATATGGTCCGAAATTTTTTTCGATATCGTGCTATTCCGTTTTTATGTGAATATGCTTTATGCCACGAGAATTATGGCACTGGTTAAGAGGAACCTTTTGCAGTGGATCGAGGAACTAAAACTCATTAAGAGCAAACACGTACAAGTAGAGACGCAGTATTGGCAGAAGATGTTTGATATTTATTCGCTGATCATGGATTCTTACATTATTTTTAGAAAAGTTTTTCAAGAACTAGTAAGTAGAAGCACACCGCGGTAGCTTCGACTATTTTTCTTTGTTTGGACAAAATTTACCCATAATTTATTGTAAACCAAAGGATAAGCTAACTTTAATTTTATAAAATACATTTAAATGCAATGGTTGTACCTAATTATACACACTTTCACGCACTCTAAAAATTTCGTGCTTACTATGATATTGTTGTTTAGTAATTTAGATTTGTTTTTTTGTCAGCTTTTTTTCAAAATTTATTAAATGGCTGTAACTTGCTTTGCTATTAACATACTAAGATAAATTCGGTCCATTTTTCAATCTGCAGAACTGAGTATACCGGTTTGTTTTAGAACCGTGTAGTACCGGTTCCATGCCCTAATACATACAGACGTATGTAGTAATTTATTGATTAGTTAATAAAGTTTTGCATTTTCAGATATTATATTTCATCGTGGACACATTTTTGAATACTCTTATTTTTATTGAAATTTGGTTGACTTACACACAGACGAATGAATCAAACCAATATACTAATTACAAGGTATTTATTAAAGAACTAACTGCACTCGGCGGCTTCACCCGCTTTTTTTTCTTCGCTGTAACTCTAGGGCTATTGACTAGGCCCATATTAACTTACTTACTTTATTGAGGTTGAGACCTTGAATAAAATTAATATTCTAAGTAAAATCGATTTAATACATTTGTTTTCTGTTTCAGCATTTTTTATATGTATCTATTTTCTCGGTAATTGCTTGGTTGCTGACACGCTTGATCTGCATTTCCTTCCTCGGACGAGAAACGGTGCATTTTTACATTGCCATGGAAGAAACACAGGAGCAGTCCGCTAAACTGCTTAGCAGTTCGAGATGTGATGGTAAATATCCTTTTTAGCCACGAAACAAAAAGTAATAAAAAATATTACAATATTTTAACAACAACCGACAAAAAAAAAAAAAACAGCTACCGTTTTGTTTCTATAACATTTGGCAAAGATTGATTTGATTTGTAATACATAGGTGTTTTACACTCTCTTCACAATAAAGAGTTTATCTATCTATCTATCTATCTATCTATCTATCTATCTATCTCTTCTTCTCTCCTATTTTCAGAAGCAGAGAGAAGAATGCACAAGAACGTGCGCCGGCTGCACCGCTCCTGCTTCTGTAAAGTGAACCTCGTGAACTTGTTCGACGTGGACGCGACGCTCACGCCGCAGCTGCTCCAAGTTATTATGGACTATGTCATTGTGCTTTTGCAGTTTGCTTTTATGTAGACCTTTTATGATAATTAACGTTTTTTTCGAACGTTTCTAAAGTATTTATAACTAGCACAAAATATAAACAAAATTAATAAAATCTGGCTACAGTACTGTACATTAATATAATATATGAATATTTCGATAATAATGTTTTGGAGTTTGATTATTAGGTTTTTAGAAAATAGTAGTAGAACTTTACATACATTAAAAAAAATATTATATAAGTATATAATAATATCTACATATTTCCATTTTACTGCTTTGCTCGGCTTCGACCTACTCCATGTTCATTACTTTTAAATTAAATTTAGGTACACTTTCAGTTAAATATTTATTCCTTTTATTAGGATCAGTGTTCATTGTTTTTGGTTTAAGTTTTGAAAGTTGGATTTAGGAAGAATGTGTCGCAGGTACGAGTAGGTGGGGCAAGAATGAGAAGAAATCAGTTAAGTTCGTATCGTGACATGTTTCTGGTAGAATTCTGCAGTTATAATTATGTTAGACATAAATATTAAAATCATAATCGTAGGCAGAGTTTAAAAGTAAGGAAATAAATTTCCTTGCTATAATTATAATTATAATTGTGCTGTTTTTTTTTTTTGGAATGTTTCAAGCCTATTTCGATATATTTGATAGACAGACAGACATAGATGACATAGATGGACAATTATTAGTTGTCATACAAACCACTAATCTCCAAATTAAATAAAAAATTAATAATTTATTGACTAACATACATTATGATTCCTTCAATTATTATTGACAAATTATAATAAAAGATAAATGAACAAAATAAATGGTAACCCGAAAGAAGTTATTAATGTAAATTACTCAACACTCCTATGTAATCCTGACATCACTTTTGTCATTCAGCACTTAGTAAATTAAATAAACAATGCAGCAATCAATGAGCGTTAGTTCCCACTACATTAATTTACTATATGCTCAGTCATACCGTAAACACTCGTATAGTATACTACTGTTGGTAGTACGAGTTGTTGAAACATGCTTTCAAGACGACATCCAAAAGTGCACGTTTACACCAAAAACGAAGTTTTGCTATACAATGCAATTGACAGAGATTTTCAAAGCTACCTAAAACCACTAAACATCTTGCAGACCGCGCTCGGTTACCCGAAATATCGAATCCGGGATCACTTTATCACTCCTAACGGACTGTGGTTGAATATAGTATCATTTTTTGTAACATGTCTTTATTTGACAGTCATAGTTTTTCGCGGAATGATTGTTGTAAATGGGGCATTCACGAATGATAAATTTGTAAAGGTGAAAGCGATGTCTAGGTATTTAAACTTGAGCCTTAGCGCCATCGGACATTTCTTGAACTTCATCTCGAATTCCCGCCATAGTTCTGACAATGTCTTACTCGTTCTTAAAATACAAGACGTTCTGAACACGTTGACAAACCCCAGCAATCTTAGAAAAGAAGCAATTTGGAATTGGGTATATTGTGTTTTATTTTTGGTTGTTTTTTATGTTCTGTATGGATACCTTGATTTTGTTCACGATAAAGTGAAATGGCCCGAAATTCTCTCTGATATTGTGCTATTCTGTTTTTATTTGAATATGCTTTATGCCACAAGGATTATGTCAATACTCAAGAGAACTCTCTTAAATTGGATTGAAGAACTAAAACTCGTTAAGAGCAATCATGTGCAAGTAGAGACGCAGTATTGGAAAAAGATGTTTAAAATTTATTCATTGATCATGGATTCTTACGTTATTTTCAGAAAAGTGTTCCAAGAACTAGTAAGTACCTACTAGCGCCCCGCAGTTATATCCACTTTTTCTTCGGAACAAAATTTACTTATTTTTTAAACTAAGTAGTGCCTCGCAGTTGCATCAACTTTTTATTTCAATTTTTTTTTTCATTTATGATGTTACCGTGTCACTTTAATATCTTGCTTGTGGTTTTTAAATTTATTGACTCCTTATAACTTGCTATATCCATGATACTTTAGTTTAAAATGATAACGTACCTATTTAACAATTGAATTTTCAGGTGTTATATTTTATAGTGGACACATTTCTGAATACTCTAGTTTTTATTGAAATTTGGTTAACTTACACACAGGCGAATAAATTAAACCAAGATCTTCATTACAAGGTAATTACTTTTAAATGATAATTCTTCAAATTCTAACTTTGAAGCCTTAATAATTTGGTTATTAAGATTTGGACATTTTTATTTATCATTGATCGAATAAAATAAATATTTGTTTCGTATTTTATAGGGATATTAGGCCCAAGTTTGAAGGCTTTTTAAGACAGATCTAAATTTTCTAAAACCTTTGGCATCCTTGTCTAATGGCTTGCAATGATAAAGACAGATAATATAATATATTTTTAGTTAGTTTAGATCTGTCTTAAAATGCCTTCAAACTTGGGCCTAATAAAAAGACAAAAATGAAAAAATAAAATAAAAATTATTTACAATTTTTTTTTAATGCTAAAACTATTGTTCAAGAGCACTGGCGTAGGTCAGATAACACATTGAATTTTGGCCCTGGATGTAAGTTTTTTGATGAAAACAACCAAACCTTGTCAGAAGTCTTCAGGTGGCCAATAACTGTAACTCTAGGACTATCCACTCGGCTTGTATGAATATATTTTCTTTATTATTGAGATTGCAAGCTTGAATAAAATTAATATTGAAAATGAAATCGATTGATCGTATTGTTTTCTGTTTCAGCGTTTTTTATATGCAACTATTTGGTTGGTATTGGCTTGGTTGCTGACACGCTTGGTTTGCATTTCTATCCTCGTACGAGAAACGGTGCATTTTTACATTGCCATGGAAGAAACACAGGCGCAGTCCGCTAAACTGCTTAGCGATTCGAGATGTGATGGTAAACTACCTTTTTAGATACAATAACAAAAACATATAAAAGGAAGTTACAACAACTAACGACAACAATGATCGATCTATCGATAGCAATGACAACTAACAAGAACGACACGGAAAAAAAAAGCAACCGACAAAATATCTTAATTCGTAAAAAAAAGTAATCTCGAAGATATTGTATTACTGACGATTGATTTACTAAATCATTTGACTTATATACACTATAGGTATTTTACACTTTTCTTTTTTCCTATTTTCAGAAGCAGAGAGAAGAATGTACAAGAACGTGCGCCGGCTGCACCGCTCCTGCTTCAGTAAAGTGAACCTCGTGAACTTGTTCGACGTGGACGCGACGCTCACGCCGCAGCTGCTTCAAGTTATTATGGACTATGTCATTGTGCTTTTGCAGTTTGCTTTTATGTAGGCCTGTTGTTATAATTAGTGAAGGTACATATTTTCTTTGGTTTTGGTTCTTCTCGCACTTTGATAAAAAATTATGAAACCTTTACATAGATGAATGTACAAATATTTTTCTACTGTTTTTAAGAAATAATTGTGAGGGTAAGAAAAGTGCAAGGTGTAAAATATCCTATGTATAATAATTGTGAGTTGAATGAGTTTCCTACTAGATTTAAGTACGGTTTTGAAAAATCAAATTACCGTATTGTGACGAAGGCCTTTTCAAGTAATACAGAATAAGTAATAGCACGTAATAGTGCGCTGGAACTTGGTTTCGCGTGAGACAAACAAGTTTTGTCGCGCCGCGCGGAGTAATATTCGTCGCTATTTGCTTTACGGTAAGGGTCTTTCTGGATGCAATAATGTTTTTGTCAGAAATACAATACAATACATGTTTACTTGCATTTAAGAAGTACTTGAGCTTTTTAGACGATCGATTTTTGCGTGTTTTACTAGAATAGAGTAGAAGACCCAACCGGATTTTGGCATGAATAATTGAGCAACCGCTCGACTGGGGTCATGTACTCGGATCTAAGTTTTCGAAATGCACGTGTTCAGTGCGATTAGTAGTAGTGTTTTGTTTACTATGAATGTTTGTGTTTGATTACAGTGTGTGAATCGTTAAAATGTGGTCTGATTTATTTTATCCCGGTCCGATTTCGCAACAGTACCTATTATGAAATCAGACATTTCTGTTGCTTCGTTGTGTATCTTGAAAAAACAAAAAACTTTAACGTTAAGTAATGAAGGTGTTATGTTAATTTAATCACATCTCACAGTCTTAATTGACAAAAATATTTAAAACACACTAAAAATTACTGCTTGATCATAAAAACAATTCAACAACCAGCCAGTACGCCTGTAAGTCTGCATATAAGCCCATCATAATAGTCAACATGCCTATTATTACATTTTTGACGCGGAAATGTAATCTATGCATTTGACGGAATCTTCATTCTTGCAAGAAACCTATGAGTAGAACTTTAAGTTTGACATTTTTTATTTTTTTTATTTTACTTCAACCCAATTATTAATTTTATTTTATTGCCATTATTTTATTTTTATCATTTAATTTTAATGATTATTGTAATATTGACGTGCTTAGTATAGGTAAGTAAGGCCACTATATGATTTGTTTTTGATTTGTTAAGATGGCTTATGTTATCGTTCTTCTGCAGTTTGCTTTTATCTAGATCATAAAAGTATAGAACGTATCAAATAGTTTCAGTGTTTCTTGCATATTATTTATTTTGACTTTACCATCGGACTATAATTACAAAAATATTAAGTGAATCAATAAACATTAATGTCAGTGTAGCTTTATTGTTTTTTTTTATAACTTCCTTTAATGACTTGACACAATAATCTTCATTTCATGTACTTAAAAAACAAACTGGCTCGCGCCGTCACGTCACGTGTGTATGTGAGTTTTGCAAAACTCTAAACTAGTTCGATCATTTTCATTTTTATTATTTTTTTTTTGAAGTGAAAACTTCTTTAGCGGCGTTGTACACTTTTTTGGAATGGGTAAAAAATGCTAAACTCGCGACAGGGTCACGTGACCTGATCGAAAATTCGTAAGACGGATGGAGAGTAGACAGCTAGTATCCCCCTCTCTTTCTACGGCGCGGCGAACATGTATGCCTGCGCCGGCTGTTTCGATTAGGCGGCGCAGGGCGCTTGCGCGAATGTTCTAATTTGACAGTTATAGTGTTGTAATCTAGTGATTATTAGTGGACACGATATCGATTCATTTTTCTATTAAAATAATTAAAGCAATTCGTGCAAAATTATTCCCTAACCATTCCAAAATATCCGAAACACACAACGTTAATACTTAAGTTTTCACTTCTGCCGGCACTCCCGGAGTGCAACCCGTCGTTTTTTGCTATGATACAGGGCGGTTTTAGAAAAAAGAAAATAAAATTGCGAGGTGTAACGAGCCAATATTTAAAAATTCAAAGCTACTCGTAATACATTTTCAGTTTTTCTAAAGCATTCATACTTGTGTAATAATCAAGTAATGAGTAATTAAAAACCCATTGTCGCCCATCACCTAATAAAGAAATACAATTATTTCACATCAATCCACTTTTTATTATTGGATCTTAATAGAATAATATTACAATAACTTAGGTAAAAAAGTAAAATAAATTACTACTAGTCGTAGTGAGTTTTTCAAATAGTTACAACATGTTTTCAAGACATACCGCAAAAGTGCACATTTACACCAAAACCGAAGTATTGTCACATAATGTTATTGAAAAAGATTTTCAAACGTATTTGAAACCATTGAACATCTTACAAAACATCCGTGGCTATCCAAAATACTCAATTCGAGACAACTTTATCACTCCTAACGGAATATGGTTGAAGACGCTGTCATTTATAATAACCTGCTTTTATATTTCAATGGTTTTTCTTCGTTTGATGATTGTGATTTCAGCACCATTTCAATTTATTTTCACGCAAGGAAAAGTTAGAATGATATTTTTTATAACTAAGTACATAAACGTTAGCCTCAACGTCATCGGACATATCTTCAACTTCATCTCGAATTTCCGTCACAACTCTTACAACGTCTTACTCGTTCTTAAAATACAAGACGTTCTTAACAAGTTGACAAATCGCCATCTTAAAAATGAAACTGTTTGGAATTGGGTGTATGGTGTTGCATTTTTTGCTATATTCTATAGTTTCTTTGGTTTTTTTGACAGCGTTTATAATAAAATTGGATGGATCGAATACTTCACAGATTTTATAATGTTCAGTTTCCATGTAAATATACTTTATGCTACAAGAATTATAGCGCTGATTAAGAGGAACGTGTTACTCTGGATCAAAGAAGTAGAAGATATAAAGAGCAAGCATGTGCAAGTAGAGACGCAGTATTGGAAGAAAATGTTTCAAGCTTATTCGTCGATCATGGATTCTTACGTTATTTATATTAAAGTTTTTCAAGAGCTAGTAAGTGGTCCATTCTCTGAACGCTAAAAAATCGTGTCTGAGTAGAAAACCTCTATGAAACATTTCTCTAGCCACTTGATAATTTTCTGTGTCATAGATATGACCCCCCTTATATTTTGCCTAAGTCCTTTTTTGCATTGGCATTTGTCACGCTTATGTTTGTAATTATTAAGTATTGTCAAAGCTTCCTCGTCTCAAATATTTATTTATTTTTTTTATTTTTTGTGATGGTGTTCACGGTGGTTTTATGGTTCATAAATGTTTTTTTTTTTTTTTTTTTTTAAGTAATTGAGTGACGAGACGAGTAAATCGCTCGCCTGATGTTAAACGTCACGTTTGCCCATAACAGGTCTGCGCTACCCACAATTTTGAACTCACAGAATTCAAGACCCTGCGCGGCACAGCACTGCGCTCGTCACCCTGAGATATAAGTTGTTTAATCTCCCATTTGCCCTGTAATTTCACTGGAAACAATGCCCTTCCAACCGGAACACAGTAATGTTTGCACATTACTGCTTGGCGGTGGAATAACTGGCAAAGGTGTGGTACTTCCCCAGGCGGGCTCTGCAAAAGAGCCCTACCACTACAAAATGTTGATTGCCTGAAGCGTAGTTAGTAAAAAATCTAAAGTAAACTAGGAAAGTAAAATATTATGTTATTTGTGCATTATTTCAGGTGTTATATTTCATCGTCGAGACATTCCTGCATACCTTGCATTATATTAAAACTGGGTTGATTCACGCTCAGGCGAAAACATCAAATGGCAGTCCTCAGTACACGGTACAATCATGTCGCACATATTTATATAAATACTAATTATAAAATGTTGTTTGTTGGTAAGAGCTTCACATACGAATAGCCGGACCGATTTTTTTTAACAATAGCCCAAATAAGGTTTAAAGGAAAATAAATATAATCCTATACTGACAAAAAAGCCGAATGCGAGTCTCGGTTCCAAATTTAGCGAACCAACTAGCAACGCGATCAGTTAGTATCACAAAAATATTTTCAAGACGTTTTTGTTCTAAAATAGTATTTTTTCAGGGAGTGTTATTTTAGAAATTAATGTCAAATTGTTTTTTTTCCTTTTTTATTTCAGCTTTTTTCATCAATAATTTTGTACACAACTGTTGTTTGGGTGGTGACGCATTTGGCGTATATTTCGTTCCTTGGGCTGGAAACGGAGCGGTTTTATATAGCCATGGAAAAAATACAGACGATGTCATCTAAGATGCTCAGCGATTCGGAGTGCAGTGGTAATTTTTTTCTCAGTTGTCTTTCTAACATAATTATGTAGGTGAATGTTTAATGCAACTAAGACTATAAAATTAAGAACATTATTGGAACATGATTGAGATTGAGGCTAACATTAGTTTTATTTATTTATTTATTTATTTATTTATAAAACAGATGGTAACCCCATAACAGTATTCACCAATTCGGTGCTACCCTTACATAAAAACTAACAAAATGTACATAATAAAAACAAAAATTAATAAATTAATTACACGGAAAAAAAAGAGTCCTGTGATTTCTTTCCATCAAGACATTATGTTGTCTTAAACATATTTTCTTCTGACAAAGCAATGTGATTTAAAGTGAAATTGTAGAAAATTGAATGAAGTTTCTGTTATTCTTACTTTGAGTTCACAATATTACTTTGACCTGAAGTAAACTTCGTTGTTCCAATACAATACATCGTACTTATCCTAAAATATCCAGAGTAATCAAACTAATGTATCGAATTACTTGTATAAAAAAAAAAATACATTGTATCAAGTTATTTTTGACCTTAAACGAATGTTGGTAGTGAAATTAAACGAAACTACTAAAATGTTATTTCAATGCAATATTTCTTTAAATATAACAAAACGTATTTCTTGATTCAAACACATGATGTCTTTGTTTTAGAATTCTCATTATTTTTATAAAGAGTGTCCATTGCTCCAATACAATAAATTTGGTTTAACTGAAAGTATCGTAAATAATTGTTACAACATATTTATAATCTTGTTTGAAATTAAATATGGCTTCAGATTAAGATATAGATGTTCGTTTAAAATAATATTTTTTTTAAATAAGAAAACGGAGGTGTGGCTAACTATCTCCATGTCTTTGAACAAGACAACCGTTGTTTTGGTTCGAAATTTTCGAAAACACAAATATCGGGAAGTGGGACGTGTCTACGATATTACACTACATGACGATAATCGATGTCACAAGTTTTTAATTTAAGTATATTATAATTTTCGTAAGTACTTGAGTAATCTAAGTCTCTATTAATAAAAGCTTATTTTAATAAATTCAATAATGTCACAAGTGTATAGAACTTGAACATCACATATCTGTGTACATTATTGGCACAAAATATAGAGAGTATGTAAGGTAAAACACCCAATGGTCAACAGTAAACCAAAAGAAGACACTTTCGAAAAATGAAAACGTTTAAATTAAGAATAATACTATTGAAATAACTTTACTATAGTTGTAAAAAATATCTAGTGACATCTTTAACGAGTGGCCAAAAACACACACACATTTTCTTTCATCAAAAAAACAATATACGCGTATAAACAGTTAAACAATGTGACAGAGTGAACGTATGCGCTGTAGTTGCTAAACATTTATTATTATTTAATATAGATAACATTTTGCAGGTATGATTTTGATTTGTCTCTTAGTTTTCGTAACACTTTTAAGTAGGTAAGTCTAATATTGGGATCAAAAATCACTCAAAAGCCGACACGGGGTGTCATGTATTGGTTTTGTCGGTTTTTGGGTAATTTTTGGTGCCAAGACTTAAAAGTGCGCTTTAAAAACTAAAAGAAATAAAAATATTAAGGCCCATGTAAATAAATGTAGACACTACTAGCGAGCTGCCCCGGCTTTGCACGAGTATAAAATAAAACGCTACTCAGAGATAATGTAGTATCTAACAGTGAAATAATTTTTGAAATAGGTCCAGTATTTTTTTAATTTAATCATCACCTACATACAAAAATCAAAAAATACAAATCTTCCCTCTTTATTAAACAATTATTATTAGTGTAGTTAAGTAAGCATTATGTTTCACGGCTTCATTCGACGCGATTTTGTTTTTGTTTACATATTGTAGTTGTGTCTCACGTACTGGCCCTCAACACGGATTGTTTAGAGATTTTATTCCCCGCTTTCAAAGTTTTTTATTCTGGTAACACTAGAGATCGTCCATAGTCGTTAAGTTCGTTACTATCGTACCCCCACCTCACTTCAGAGCCCAGAGGGGAGCCATCGGCCGGTCGAACTTCATTCCGTGTTTCCGTGCCGAGGCCTTCGCACGAAAACTAAAACAAGTTGCAATGGAGAAACCGAAAGCGGGTAGCGGGTAGCGGAAAAAAGCGACGAAGAAATAAAGGATTGGCGCGTCGAGAAATCATCGAAGTCTCATCTGACAGCGAGCCCTTTCTACATTGGATCGCAGCCTCAATCTGCACCGTACTGTTCCCATTTTTACATGGGTCTTGCGGATACTGTCCACCGTACTGTTCCCGTTTTACATGGGTCTTGCGGATACTGTCGCATAAAAATGACAACCTCTGTACTGCACCCTTTCTACATTGGGTCTTTACACAATGGCTTAAGTGTACCCTTTGGGTCGCAGCCTCACTCTGCACTATACCCCCTTTTACATGGGTCTTGCGGATACCGTCGCATCGGACCTGATCCCGTCGCATCAAAATGACGAAGAAGTGACGCGTGTGTGTTTACACAGTGTGACTATGCCTGCTTTAAGAAAAGAAGGGCTGGTCCGCGTCTTCTTGCTCGTGAGAAAATGCGTCGCTGCAACATCGGAGCAGAGCATCGGAGCAGATATCGTCGCATCGGAGCAGATACCGTC
The DNA here is from genome assembly GCA_949125135.1 of Alcis repandata. Taxonomy (NCBI): domain Eukaryota; kingdom Metazoa; phylum Arthropoda; class Insecta; order Lepidoptera; family Geometridae; genus Alcis; species Alcis repandata. The sequence goes on along the minus strand of OX421225.1, from coordinate 520,944 downwards.
GCATTGGAGCAGATACCATCTCATCGGAGCTGATACTGTCGCATCGGAGCATCGGAGCAGATACTGTCACACATGTTAACATGCATCATACGCAAAACCTCTGACTAAACGAAACTTTCTGAAAAGTAGGGTAGTTCGTTTTTTCTTGCCTTGGGTAAAGAAATGCGTCACCGTTACGTCTGTGCTGATACTTTCACATCAAGAACCCTGAGTTTTTTACTAAGCTACAGCTTAGCTTAGCCTTGGTTAGTTGCAAAGTGTTACAAGTTGCATATCCAAACGGAAAACTGACTAGTTATATTTTGTGCAGTGTATGCTAATTATTACAGGAAGTGTATATTATGTGCTCAAACCACCTTAAATATACTTATTACACTTACTTACTTTATTTTTATTTACTGTTGTGGCTGTACTTCTGTAATTTTGACTTCAAGTTGGGCTATTTAAACCTTTATGAAATATTAACGTTATTTTTGCTTAATCATAGCTTACGCTACACTCGGGCTAATATATTGTCTAAAAATTATGTTATAAACAGCTAGTAGATGCAGGGACATGACAAGAGTATAAATATAATTATTATGTGCTTATAACACATTCTACTATGCTAAGCCTTGCAAAGCTTTTGCTTTGCTCTTGTTTTTAAAGTATTTTTCACATTACGAACATGTTCTTACATTATAATTCTAGAATAACATTCTAGTTTATGCTATACATATACCTAGTAGGTATTATTACTGTGTAATACACTTCTTTAATTTGAGGCAATACAGTATTCTACGAGATACGACGTGTTTACTGTGCATTATAATTCTAGAACGAACATTCTAGTTTATGCTATACAGTATTACTGTGCAATATATTTCTTTAAGTTGCTGCAGAACAGTATCCTACGAGACGCGCCGTGTTTATGTTGTTTTATACTATGCATAACCTCACTAGTTGACGCAGTACAGTGTTCTACGGGATGCGACACACAATTATTAAATAAAAATTCATATCAATAAGTATACGTTTATTTAGGATTATCACATCCATAGGACTTAAAAGTAACAAAAATCAATAAATAAATAAGTCTGAATTACACTACGTTTTATGTAACTTTTGTAGGATGCAGTATTCTACGATGTGTGTCGCTATGAAAATTAACGAAGTTTTGACACGTTTTTTTCTGCTAAATACGATATGGGTGTCTTACACCGCATTATAGGTACTATGCAAAAGTTGGGCAAACAGTTTACATTGTGCTATACTTCTCCAAGTCAGCAATTGTTATTTTTACTCCTTAATTTATTTTATTTTTAGGTACATTTATACCTCTAGTTATTAGTTATTATATGAACAAACAGTTTCTACAAAACCATAACTGTGTGCGTTTGCCACATAAATTGATATACCTATTGATCATTATTTTAACACATTATTTTTGATAATTTCGTTATCAATATCTTTAGGAGGATTGTCCGTATGATTCAAAATACCACCGAGCACCGAGCTATATGTTACTATTATTTTCAAGTTAGGAAACTGCTGGATACAAATTTTTCAAAAGTAAAGTAATGTGTCACTGACACTTCAGTCTTATACCATACTTTATTAAGTTAAAGAAGGGTAACACAAGAAAAAATATATTATGTATATTATATAAAAATTTATTCCTGAGTTCAGATCATACAAGGACACATATTTTGTCACATGGTTAGTTTTTTACGCTGTATGCTACTCTATGTATTCTTATACGACGAGAAACGTCTATCACGATGGGTCTCTTAAGTAAATGGTAAATGTCACATTTTCAATTATTCATTGCTGATACACATTAAGTAAAACAGAGATAAGCAGAGTTACAAAAATGCAAATACACTTGGTCCGATTAATCGATTCACTTCATAATTTGGTGTGACAGCCGCTCTCACTAGGCGACGGCTTTATATTAGGAGAGTTACCTTTGAACATTGGTAGACGCCCGCGCCACCAGGTTGGAGGAGCACAGTTTGTTAGCAGTAGAAAATAGAACCATCACTGCCACCGCCGTGTGACAGTTGCGGCTACTGAGAGGAGTAGAATTTGCGCAAATTCTTGTAGACCGGGTGCCTCATCCTAATTGCAAAAATGTTTTTTTTGTTTTTATTTTTATCGTAGCTGAAATTTAATTTACTTAAATAGAGACTCCAAGAAGATATGTAAGTTATGATAAAGTATCGCCATGATGACAACCAGAAATCGATATTAGTAATGCGAGCTAGTAATATAATTAAGGCTTAAGAATTCAAGAAAAATAAATGTTGGATTTTGTTTGAAAAAATCAAAGTACCTACACAATGTTTACTTAACTTAAAACTCATTGATGGATCATTAGTGTCACTGTCAAATGCTGATATCGTCATTTATTCAGTCAAATAAAATCAAGTTAACTTCAATAATTAAACAATTATATGTACAAAAACTTGGCTTAAACATTAAGCAATTCATTATTTTTAGATTAAAGATCCCTTGAGTTTTTTCAGTAATGTGATATACTCGCAAAATATTATGAATAATGCTAAAAGACAAAAAGAATTTATCCTAGTGCATGTAAGCATTATATTTCCTTTTTTTTTTGTGATTTATTTATTTTTTTTTGACATTGTAAGTTTTAACTTCAATTTCTACCAGCTTGAATGTCCTTGCTGATGTCTTATCACACGAACTCTGCACACCCATACATTGGTTTATATGACTCAAACAACGTAGTTGGTTAGCCAAGGACCCATTTCGTTGATTTTACAGAAATAATGTCACTAATACAATACAATAACTGATTATTATGTACTAAATCTTGGATTACATTTTCTGATATGACACATAGTCACAGTTATCAGCCAGAATTACAATTATTTTTTAATGCTATTAGTGGGAGAGGCTTTTGATTATTAATTTTATTAAGTTTTTCAATATTAGTATTAATAACTTTTTTAAATAGACTGTAAACCTAACCGTATCTAACGATAGACGGACTCCACCACTAAATCCAATAAAATAATATTTATCTTATTAGTTCTTCATTAGTTGGAGTTTTCTCGTGCTGGCGACACGTCGCAGTATCGTCCAGCACCTACACTGGGAATGTCTTCTGGGAATATTGTATCATCATACATTATGATTTTATGTACCTATATAGGTAGAAGAAGCAGCATAGATACAGATCCAGCTCTTAAATAAGTTATCATATTTTGTTAGCGTAGTATAAAAAATCTAACGGTTCGAAATTTATTTCAAAACTGACATGCTGGGATGGATGCTCAGAACATTTTAAGCTAAATGTTCACAACATGCCAACAGTCTGTGGCGGGATCGATTCGGTTATAAACATCATATAAAAGGATATACATAATTATGTATTTGTATTTTGTGAAAAATTTGTTTCACATTTCACTAATTTTCTCTGAACATCCTACAATATGTAAACAAAAACAAAATCGCGTCGAATGAAGCCGTGAAACATAATTAATGATCAAACGAACTTACCAAGTGAAGTTCGATCACAATTATGTGAACGGCTTCATTCGACGCGATTAATATATACACCCTCCCATAAATAGCTTAGCTAAGTAACCTACTTAGTACTTATATACAATGTATATAAATGCCCTAACCCTAATAATGAAATGTGAAATTGATAATTGGTAATCATAATCAATTTATGGGTAATTTTTTCCATTACCGGTCACAAAATAAGTAGTTACAGTGCCACAAGTTTAAGTTGGCGGTGGCGATTTGAGGAACTAAATCGGCAATCTTGAAAATTTACTTTGACACTTCCGGGTTCATAGTAAACATCGTTGCGAATATTTTTGCTACTATTATATTTGCTACTGTGCTATCATCATGCCTAAAGTGATAAAAAGTGGTACAAGAGAAGCAGTTATAAAAGTACACAGTGGCGCACAGCCGCGCCAAGTTATACTTGCCGGACTGTAGTAAAACTATTGCTCTAAACAGAATGAAGTTCGACCGGCCGATGGCTCCCCTCTGGGCTCTGAAGTGAGGTGGGGGTACGATAGTAACGAACTTAACGACTATGGACGATCTCTAGTGTTACCAGAATAAAAAACTTTGAAAGCGGGGAATAAAATCTCTAAACAATCCGTGTTGAGGGCCAGTACGTGAGACACAACTACAATATGTAAACAAAAACAAAATCGCGTCGAATGAAGCCGTTCACATAATTGTGATCGAACTTCACTTGGTAAGTTCGTTTGATCATTAAATAAGTAGCACAAATCGTAAAAATACCTGCAAAATGTTACCTTCCTTAAAAATATGTTTAGTAACTACAGCGCACTCGTTCACTCTGTCACACTGTTTACTGTTGAGTTCCGTATTTTTATTTTTATTTAAAGTGTATGTGTGTGTGTGTGTTTTTACTACGCGTTAAAGATGTCACTAGGTATCATTCACAATAATAGTAAAATTATTTCAATGATGGTTATTCTTATTAAAATTTATAAGTTTTGTTCGAAATTGTCATCTTTGGTTCACTGTCTAGCATTGGAGGTTTTACCTCAATACCAAAAAAAAAACGCTGCACTGAAAAACAATTATTAGGAGGATGCCGTACAATATCATGCTGTAGATTATTTTGTGTCGTGTATTGCAATGCTATTTCCGTTTTCCGGCCGGTTCACTTTGCTAACGGTTGACTTGGGTTTGGGCGTTTCGGTGCAACTGCGAGGTGTATAATTTGTTTTTGCGTTTTTATTAGCTTGTTTCGCGCCTTTGGCATTTATAATTAACATTGTCGCATAATTATCTACTCTGGTGATTGATGAAATCACCGTTCTATTGAATTCGTTGCAAATGCCGGAAGAAATATCGAAGCATTTCACAGTGAGTACCTCAAATGTTGAAATGTATGTAATAAACATAATAATATCTTCAATTAGTTTTGGTTACTTAAAACAGTACGATGCTGTGACGAGCGACCTGTGTAAGTACAATCTATCTATTTATACTCCTACGAAGTCCTATGCTATCGTGAGAGGAAGAAAACATGTAGGCTCCACGCAAACGGGCCACCGACGACAACCACCGGTGGTCAGCGGCAAGCAATTGACACTCTTATTCATACATTATGTAGGAACTCGCCGCACACGTGTGGCTGGTTGCACTGCTTACTAGGACTAGGTACCTACCTAACTTATGATATATGAACCGCAATGATAAATGTACACATTGTTTCAGAGAATGGCATAACATTAAACCAACTGGATCAACTCACTCAAGACCATTTGAAAGAGATTAGCCCACTAATAGGAAATAGAATTGGGCTAACCAAAAATATTCAAGAATATTTGGAGTCTAAGGTTTGTAACTAAGATTGGGTAGTACTGCATAATTATGTTCTGTACATTTAATTTTTATATGCTTTACAGACCTTCCTTGTTTTGTATCCTTTAATTTAATAAAAATTGGTATTTTTCCAGATTAAAGATGATTTTCCTGTAGTAAAGCTCTTCAAAGACAACTGGAAAAAGTTCATGCAAAAATTCATAGAATTAAAAAACGAAGAAATTAATTCGGATGAACACAGGAAGGATTTGCGAAATTCGCTAAATACTTTAGATAGTGATGGTAACCATAACATTTTATATTATTTTGTGTAATAAATTTCCAATTACTTCGCTGCTACAGTTTTCTTAGAAATGTGATATTGATATTACCTATTTGATTACTCAATTAATAACAAAAATTGTATTGTTACAGATGCACTACCAACAGAATTGACATTACTGGCTAATGTTGTGCCACTCAAAGGCCGAGTAAAAAAAGGAAAGGTTTTCTACTCAACAGTGCTTAGAGAGTATTATAATAATAGTAGAGGTAAGCTAGTTGTTTTTGTCTGTTGTGATACATAGCTAGAATAGTACAGTTGTAAGTGCACACACTTTATTCCCGGCTTTAGTACCTACTTCATTTTAGTGCTGTCACTATTTAGTAACTGATACTATGGCATCTTTAAATATGTTATGTCACATCTTATGTTTTTTTTTCAGAATCCTGGTGACATAAACTCCACTATACAGAAACAAATTGGTAAAGCTGCCAAAAGAAAAACGCAAGTTCAACCCTATATATGTGTTTACTTCCATGACAGAAGCGTTTGACATGTTATTCAAGTCATTTCATGTATTAATTGCACGATTCCCTAAGCCAAGCGAACATATACATTTAATCATTCAGCAATGCGTCTACAAAATCCAAACCAGATTTGACAATCCAGTCCCATCATACATATTCCGCTGGTGATATTCTTTTAAACGAATGAAATGATTATTGTGAACATTGTTTTTGCTAAATCGAGCAATTGTTAATACCCAAGGATAATTGTACTAATTTTTATTTGTATTCATGTATATTTAAGACCTGCCAATATGATAATCATTTTCAATCTTTTGTTGTAGAAGGAATGGAAAACAACTTTTTATTGTGTTTAGAGGATTGTTAATAGAATTCCAATGAAAATGCACATAATTTTGGGGTCTAAATATATTATTAATTGTGATGGCTAATCAATGTTTTTTATTTTCGATCACTTTATTTACCACTTAAGAAATCAAAAAAGGAAACTAACAAAACGATGTAATAGTATGTTGTGCAAAGCTTCTTGATGTTTAAATCTGTGATGTAATGTTTCAGGAGTGGTGAGATGTACCTTCACGTGTATGTTGACTCATTTGAACGAATTCATTCGAGCTCAACCCACTAAATAGGCGGCACGGCTCAGCATTCCCGCTTATTCTGAATGTCTGCTTTTATGAATCATTGTCAGCCACCGGTTATACGAAAACCTGGTGTGAGTGAAGATTTGTAAAACTTACTTTTAGTATGAGGGGGGAATCTGAACGAAGCCGCCTAGTGGGGTTTTGCCCGGATGAATTTATTCAATTGATTGAAGCTTCTGTCAGTTTCCTTAAAGATTTATAATATTTTAGACTAAGTAAATATTTTCTCAAAATAAAACTAAATGTCTTTGAGGCATGTGAAACACAATATTGCTTGAAATGCCTACATTTCAATCTGATTAATCTATATATTTGGATTAAAAGATTCAAAAACTTAGAAGAACCAGGTATTGCTTTGTATTAAAATATTAACGTTATTCAATGAACCAAATTATAGTTCAGGGCAACTCATCATTATTTTGGGAGAGTCGACCATATTATTCAACCAAATTACAACTTATTTTGCATAAACACATCGAAACTTTTCATAGATTACCTCTTAACTTTCGCTAAAACAAATATTTACTTGAAGTAAGATTTTATTTTCGTGCTGGAAAAATATATCTACTTATTTCTAGCGCGCAAAGCTTAGACAAGATATACGTTGTCTTGACTGAAACAAGCAATCATCTAAATAGAATATTTTAGAAATTAAATCGATTTGAACCAAGCCAGCGCTTACTTTAATCTAAAGATTTAGCACTGTTAATTTTAACAAAAACAATAATATTTCCTTAGTATAATCGACGCCAGAGGTTAGAGCAAGATTTTGGTAATTTTGATTGTAAAGAACGATCGTTTTATTAGTGTTTTAAAAAGGCATTTATCAGAACGAACACAATCATTATCTTCTATTAAGATTTTATTACATTAAATAAATAGACAGCTTTATTTTGATTTAACATTGATTACATTAGTCCAAATTTATATTCTTTTGGAAATCAAAGAAATATATTTTCTTAGACCAAGACATTTTACTGCATTGTGCATATATATACGCATATTTGCTTGGATCAAAAGATTCTTTTTCACCGTGTAAATTACTTATCTAACACGTTTAAATGGCCGTTTCACAAAGTATGCGAGCTGCCCCTGTGAACTCAGACAGGCTACATTTAAAAATGTCAATTTCGTTAGATATCCTGTTTAATAACGTTATAGCGCGTGACATGGGGGCAAACTTCTGCAAGTTCGTCCGATGACGGGGCACGCAGAATGTAGGTAACCTACGACGCCTGGTCGCCGCCTCGTCGGGCGCGCAGAGCCGCAGCGCCGCCAGCACCGCGGGGTGGTGCAGGTCCCCGCGCAGCACGCGCCACACGTAGCGACAGAGCGCGACGTCGCGCCTCACGCCCAGCTGGCTGTACCCCACCATGCCGATGACGAACATTGTCGGGTACATCAGCGGGTAGAAAGGGTAGACGCCGTACTCTTTTAGGTACAGAAACCGAGTGAATTTGTTCTGGATTTTCTCTACCATACTTTTATATTTTCCCTCGTAGGGATTCCAGACAATTGCGCTCGTTTCGAGCCGGCTACGAACGAGTGCGTTATATAAAATTCTAATAACCTCTGTTCTGCTGAAAGCTAGTTAAAACCTAACTTGCCAATTGAAATTTTAGTCTGAGTCTGAGCTAATGAGCAGTGGAATATTGATTCATTCACATTATTACACTAAGATAGGACACACTGATTTGCTTTAATTTTTTCATTCAAATCCGGTAAGAGTTACATTACATTACATTAGAGGTACATTTAAAAAAAACGTAATTATGCAAACCTACACAAGTTAATATTTTAAACAAACACCTTTTTTCGTTTACATTTCTTCAGAAGCAGAAAGAAGAATGCACAAGAACGTGCGCCGGCTGCACCGCTCCTGCTTCTATAAAGTGAACCTCGTGAACTTGTTCGACGTGGACGCGACGCTCACGCCGCAGCTGGTTCAAGTCATGATGGACTATGTCATTGTGCTCTTGCAGTTTGCTTTGTAGGCCTTTTTATTATTACCAGCCTACAAAGTCCAACCTGTTAACCTGTTATATTTTGGGTGTATATTTTCTTAAGCCAGTATGTTTTAATCGTAAATGATGTATATAAGAGTTTCTTTCACTAAATAAATATCAATATTAGGTACATCTATCAGGTTTTGGAGTTTAATTTTTAGGTCGTTAGAGAAAGGTTCTAGTTGGCTCTATCTCTAGGCTTACGATGTAATAATATTTTGATAGATAGGTGGACGAACGGATAGATGGACAGACCCTAGTGTTGATACAAATCAGTAATCTTGAAATTAATGTCAATTACTCAAAACACCTGCGTAATTGACATCACTGTTGTCGTCCAGCACTTAGTTAATTTAAATAAACAGTTCAGCAATCAATAGACACTAGTTCACATTACATTATTTTCCAAATGCTCAGTCGTACCGTCAGCACTCGTATATTATACTACTATAATTAGTAGAACATGTTTTCAAGACGACGTCCAAAAGTGCACATTTACACCAAAAACGAAGTTTTGTTACACAATGCAATTGATAAAGATTTTCAAAGCTACCTAAAACCACTAAACATCTTACAGACCGCGATTGGTTACCCGAAATATCGAATCCGAGACAACTTTATCACTCCTAACGGACTGTCGTTGAATATTGTGTCATTTTTTGTAACATGCCTTTATTTGATATTCATAGTTTTTCGCGGAATGGTCGTTATAAGCGCGCTTTCAAATGTAGTATTTTCGAAAAAAAAACTTATAAGGGTGATATCAATATCCAGGTATTTAAACTTCGGTCTTAGCTCTGTCGGACATTTCTTGGACTTCATCTCGAATGTCTGCCACAACTCTGACAATGTCTTACTCGTTCTTAAAATACAAGACGTTCTGAACAAGTTGACATACCCCAGCAATCTTAGAAAAGAAGCAATTTGGAATTGGGTAAATGGAGTATTTTTTTTGGTGGTTTTTTACGTACTGTATGGATACCTGGACTTCATTCATGGTAAAATTATGTGGGTCGAAATCTTCTCTGATTTTGTTTTGTTCAGTTTTTATGTGAATTTGCTGTATGCAACAAGGATTATGTCATTACTCAAGATAATTCTCTTAAATTGGATTGAAGAACTAAAACTCGTTAAGAGCAAGCACGTGCAAGTAGAGACGCAGTATTGGAAGAAGATGTTTGAAATGTATTCATTGATCATGGATTCTTACGTTCTTTTTAGAAAAGTTTTTCAAGAACTAGTAAGTAATAACGCCCCGCGATTGCATTCACTTTTTCTTCGGGGCTTAATTTACCTATATTTTAATCCAAGGAAAAACGTAATTATAAACTTACGTACTTCGTTTAAATCTGTTAAGCTGCTCCAGCGTGAAAAACTGTGAACATTAAAATAATCAGTCATTCTAAAATTTACAATGTTTCATGTGTATATGTGATTATTTATTTATTTATTTTTTTATCTGTGATTTATTTTTTGTGTAGGGCATTGTTTCCAGTGAAATTACAGGGCAAATGAGAGATTAAACAACTTATATCTCAGGGTGACGAGCGCAGTGCTGTGCCGCACAGGGTCTTGAATTCTGCGAGTTCAAAATTCTGGCTGGCGCAGACCTGTTATGGGCAAACGTGACGTTTAACATCAGGCAAGCGATTTGCTCGTCTCGTCACTCAATTACATAAAAAAAAAAAAAAATTTTTTTCTTGCAGTTTAGGAAAAAATAAATTCGTGTAACATGCTAAGTATACAAATAACAATTTTATTTCAAATGATAATATACCTGTATAAGTGTATAACTATTTTCAGGTGTTATATTTTATCGTGGACACATTTCTGAATGTTCTCATTTTTATTGAAATTTGGTTGACTTACATTCAGATGAATAAATCAAATCAAGATCCTCAATTCTGGGTATGTATTTTTTAATAATAATAACATAAACTATTAACTCTAAAAGTTTTTAATTTTTTTTAAATGGCGTTTATGAGCGCCAGATAACACATCAAATTGTAGGCTCTGGATATAAAAAAGTTCTATAATAACTGCAGCCAAATCTGGTCTAAAGTCTTCAGGAGGCCTGAATCTGTATCTCTAGGACTATCCACTCGGCATTTACTTACTTTATTGATATTGAGACTTTGAATAAAATTAACACAGAAAATAAAAACGATTCTATATTATTTTCTGTTGCAGCGTTTTTTATATGAAAATATTTTCTTGATAATTTCTTTTGTGCTGACACGCTTGATCTGCATTTCCTTCCTTGGACGAGAAACGGTGCATTTTTACATTGCCATGGAAGAAACACAGGCGCAGTCCGGTAAACTGCTTTGCGATTCGAGATGTGATGGTAAACTACCTTTTTAGATACAATATAAAAATGTATAAAAATAAGTTACAACAACTAACGACAATCACAACGACTGGTCTATCGATAGGAACGACAACTAGCAACAACGACACGGCAAAAAAAGCAACCGACAAAAAAATTTAAATTGTAAAAATAAGTAATCTCGAAGATATTGTAGGTATTACCGACGATTGTTTTCATAAATAATTTGACAAATTTAAATGTACTAGATATTTTACACTCGTCTTCTTTTCTCTTATTTTCAGAAGCGGAGAGAAGAATGCACAAGAACGTGCGCCGGCTGCACCGCTCCTGCTTCAGTAAAGTAAACCTCGTGAACTTGTTCGACGTGGACGCGACGCTCACGCCGCAGCTGGTTCAAGTTATTATGAACTATGTCATTGTGCTTTTGCAGTTTGCTTTTATTTAGGCCTTTAGTACTAATTAGTGTAGGTACATAATGGTTTTGATTGTTGTACAAAAAGTAGTAAAGTAAGTAAAGTAAAGTAGATTGTTGTATAAAAAGTGCTTAAAAGTATAGCACAAAATTTTGATCAAAAAAAAATTGTAAAACCTAAGCCTTATTACACAAATCGCATTACTTAAATTAATTTGAAAATATTTTTTTAATTACTAAAAAAATGTAAGTGTAAGAAAAGTGTGAGTGTATTATATCGTGTTAAATTGTGAGTTGATTGTATTTTCTACTAAATTAAGGTATGATTTCAAAAAATCGAATTATATTGTTATGAAATCATACATTTTTGTTTCTCCGTTACGCAATTGTGTATTGATCGGATTTGCAATTGTAAAGATGTTGGTTTAAAAAGTCGTATACTACAGCAAAAGTTTTCAAATAACGTAGTTAGGTAAATACCACAGATAACACTTCAGTTTTAAAAGGTATTCTTATGTTTTTTGATATAAAAAAAAAATAAGTTAGTAATATCCCAATCTTACTAGCTTATTTTCTACAACCATAATTTCAAACGGTTCTTTCGTTTTTAGAGTTAGACCGGGTAACTAAATTAAGTAATAACGAAATTTGCGACAGTCGTCGAATATTTTTTACGATATTTTGTAAAGGTAATAAACAGTAATGCACCTAATTATTCAAATATAATATGTCAATATCATCTCCGATCGCCAGTTTAATACTTAATTGGCCTTTTTGAGTAATCTTGTGCGTTACTGTTTATTACCTCTACAAAATGCCGTAAGAAATGCTTAACAATTGGCGCAAACTTTATGATTACTTAATTTAGTTACCCGGCCTGGCTCTGAAAACCAAAAAAACATTTTGAATTTTAATTTTCGCGCCATGAGCCAAACATTTCACTTTAAGTCAATAAATTTCTTATGTAAACACGACAAGATGTGGTTAGTTCACGATCACGTTAGACAATTGTTAAAAAAACTTTAAGTGTTCAATGATTAAATTTCATCCTTTGTCATACGTTAAGTAAAAATATTTATAACCCATCAAAAGATTCACTTGATCACAACAACAAGCCAGTACGCCTGTAAATCATCTCGTGAGCCTATCTAGTTATCAAGCCTATATTATTAAAACATTTTTTGACGCCCACTTAAAAACAGATCTACGGGTTTCGGTGTCAATTCACTCTTTCAAATTAAATTTTAATGACAAAAATATTATTATGTAGTCGTCAGTGAGTTAGACAATAAACTCATTGGTAGTCGTACAGTATTTTTCATAGCTGTTAGTTGTTAGAATATGTTTTCTACAAGCCAACAAGCAAAAGTGCACATTTACACCAAAAACGAAGTACTACTACACAATGCAATTGAAAAAAGTTTTCAGAAATACCTAAAACCGTTAAACATCCTACAGAGCATGCTCGGTTATCCAAAATATCTGATTCGAGACAATTTTATCACTCCTAACGGATTATGGACGAATGTGCTATCGTTTATCGTCACTTGCATTTACTTAACAATGATGGTCCTTCGTGCAGTGATTGTTGCACAAGCACCGCCAAACGTAGTTTTCACAAAACGAAACGTCGAAACAATATTCTTTGCAGCCAAACATATTAACTTTGGAGTAAGCGCTCTTGGACATCTCACGAACTTGATCACAAACTACTGCCACAACTCTAACAACGTCTTACTCGTTCTTAAAATACAAGGCGTTCTTAACAACCTTAACAACTTGACAGAAAATAATCTTAAAAATGAAACAGTTTGGAATTGGGTGTATGGCGTTTTATTTTTCGTTAATTTTTACGGTTTAAGTACATACAATGATTGTATTCACCGTAAGTTTGAATGGGTCGTGCTTTTATCTGATCTTGTGTTGTTTAGCATTAATGTGAACATTCTTTATGCCACAAGAGTTATAGCATTGGTTAAGAGGAATCTTCTACTTTGGATTGACGAAATGGAAAGTGATAAGAACAAACATGTAAATATAGGAGCGCAGTATTGGTTAAAAATGTTTGAAATTTATTCATTGATCATGGATTCCTATGTTATTTATGTCAAAGTTTTTCAGGAACTAGTGAGTACTCTAACCTGAGTATCTGGTATTTAATTATCTAACATTTCATTTCAGAATTTGAACATGAAAGCTTTTGAATAATATATTTCATTCTTGTTATTAAAAAGCTACGCTTGATAGAAAATATGTATGAAATATAATTTTACATAATTATTATTATCCTTACTAAATGTATTATTTTTGCATTTTTCCAGGTATTATTTTTCATTGCAGACACATTCTTCCACACTCTAATTTACATGCAAGCTTGGTTGACTTACACACAGACGAAAACATCAAACAATGATCCTAAATACAGGGTATTTTTCAAATATTATTCAAACAAGATAAATCATTATAATGTTTTGCAAGCGAAATCGAGACTTGAAAACTTAAGTAAAATTAATTCGCTTTTTTTTTTCTATTTCAGCATTTTTTATCAATAACCATGTACATGATTGTTGCTTGGGTTTTGGCACATTTGTTGTACATTTCCTTCCTAGGGCGGGAAACGGAGCAGTTGTACATTGCCATGGAAAAAACACAGACGATGTCATCTAAACTGCTCAGCAACCCGGAGTGCGGTGGTAAACTTCCTGTTATAGTTACTAACACGCTTCTACCGAATAATCTGAGCATTGTTGGCAGCCAATCGGAATTGTATTTCTTTACGCTGTACGATTTATTGAATCTTACATTTTAACTATATACCTGATCACTTCTGGTTATTTTTTATGAGAAAAGTCATAAGCGATCACCAGGCAGACCATCAGCCCGGTAGTCGGATGACATTGTAAGGACGGCAGGAAGGCAGTGGATGAGATTAGCACTGGACCGAAAAGGACGGCGTGCTGAAGAGGAGATTTATACTCAGCAGTGGGTGGAAAAAGGTTGATGAATGGACATATAATATCGTGCTATTTAACGTAGTTCTATTTTTCCTTTCAGAAGCAGAAAGAAGAATGTACAAGAACGTGCACCGGCTGTACCGATCCTGCTTTGCCAAAGTTAACCTTAAAGCTTTGTTCGACGTGGATGCGACGCTCACGCTGCAGCTGGTTCAAGTTACGATGGCTTATGTTATCGTTCTTCTACAGTTTGCTTTAATGTAGATCTCTTAAAGTGTAGAATGTATCAAATGGTATGCGGGTTTCTTTTATGCTAATTATTTATTGCGTCTTTTCTATCGGATTATAATTACAAAACTATTAAGTGAATCAATAAACTTGTAAAGATCTTATTTGATTCAAGCTCTAGGTAGTAGTTTCAAACCGATTCCAATCAATAAACATTAATTTCAGTGTAACTTTTTTTTTATTTTTACTTCCTTTTATGTTTTGACAAGATAAATCTCTTTTCTTTTCTAGTACATAAAAAAGAAGTCGGCACGCGCCGTGTGTTAGTTTCGCAAAACTCGAAACTGTCTCGATCAGTTTTATTTTGTTTATTAATTGCTTTGTTTTGGGACGGTATAAAAAAAGAGAGAAACCGCGAGACGCAACTAGCCAATACGAGTATATAAAAATCTATAACTAATCATATAATGAATTTTCAGTTTTTGTGTAGCATTTTAAATATAATTACGAGTATTACGCAAGAAAGAAACAAATCACCTATCACTTAATAAAATTGAAATACAATTATGTTACATCAATCCACTCTTTATTATTGGATCTTGATAAAATAATATTACATTAATGTAGGTAAACAGTTGAATAAATTACTAGTACCTAGTCATAGTGAGTTTTTCAAATAGCTACAACATGTTTTCAAGACATCCCGGAAAAGTGCACATTTATACCAAAAACGAAGGACTGTTACGTAATATAATCGAAAAAGATTTTCAAACATATTTAAAACCATTAAACATCTTACAAAACTGTCTTGGTTATCCGAAATACTTGATTCGAGACAACTCCATCACCCCCAATGGAATATGGATGAAGACGCTATCATTTATGATAACTTGCTTTTATATAACAATGATTATTCTTCGTTTGATGATAGTGGTTTCTGCACCATCTCAAGTTATTTTCGCGCAAAGAAAAGCTAAAATGGTGTTCTTTATAATTAGGCACATAAACGTTTGCATCAACGTAATCGGACATTTGTTTAACTTCATCTCGAATTTCTGCCACAACTCTGACAACGTCTTACTCGTTCTTAAAACACAAGACGTTCTTAACAAGTTGACAAAACGCCATCTTAAAAGTGAAACAGTTTGGAATTGGGTCTATGGTGTTGCATTTTTTGTTATATTCTACAGTTTCATTGGATTTTTTGATAGCATTTATAGCAAAATTGGATGGATCGTATACTTCACTGATTTTGTATTATTCAGTTTCCATGTAAATATACTTTATGCTACAAGAATTATAGCGCTGATTAAGAGGAACGTGTTACTCTGGATCGAAGAAGTAGAAGATATAAAGAGCAAGCATGTGCAAGTAGAGACGCAGTATTGGAAGAAAATGTTCAAAACTTATTCGTCGATCATGGATTCTTACGTTATTTATATTAAAGTTTTTCAAGAACTAGTAAGTATTACACATATACACGGGTCTCATAAATGTAAGTAATATATTAATTATTGTCAAAGCTTGTTTCGGGTCTCAAATTTACCTATAGGTATATATTTATTTCTTTATCTTGTTTTGTTGTGGTGGTGTTCACGGTGGTTTTATAGGGTATGTTCGTTGTTTCAAAAGTTCATAAAAATTCCAAAGTAAAATATGAAGTAAAATGTATTATTTTTAAATAATTTCAGGTATTATATTTCATCGTCGAGACATTCCTGCATACTTTGCTTTATATTCAAACTGGGTTGACTCACACTCAGACGAAGACTTCAAATGACGATCCTCAGCACAGGGTATTTATGTGATACATAATAATATTATCTTACTAAATAATAATGAAATGCTGTTCGTTGGTAAACGCATCACAGGCATGAAATTGGCCGGACAGATTTGTTTTTTGGTCGCAATAGTAAGGGTCTTTGGAAAATGAATTCTGAAATAGTAAAACTGAATACGAGTCTCTATTCCAAACGTAGCGAGTCTGCCTAGTACCTTGTTCCAAACCTGTGAGGCCGAAGGCAAACTAACAATGCCTGGTTAGCTGGCTACACAATCAGCCAGTATCACACAAGGGTTTTCAAGACGTGTGTGTATTTAATAGTAATTTTTCAGCGAGTAACATTTTAGAATTGAATATTGTCAAATTGATTTATTTATATTTACCCTTTTCTATTTCAGCTCTTTTTATCAATGATTTTGTACTCAATCGTTGTTTGGGCGGTGATGCATTTGGCGTACATTTCCTTCCTAGGGTGGGAAACGGAGCAGTTTTACATTGCCATGGAAAAAACACAGACGATGTCATCAAAACTGCTCAGCGATCCGGAGTGCGGTGGTAAACTTTATTTTTAGTTGACTGTCCAGCATGTGGTGATAAAAATGTTATATAAAGTGGTCAACTAAACGTGCCATGACATAAATTATTGGAACAAAAAGATTAACAACACAATTGAAAGGTTAATTTGTTTATTAACATTTTAGTCTGATCAAAAATAAGATGGCAATCTTATTCTCCATAAATTTAAAATAAGTCTGTTTAGGCATCATTAAAGAAAAAAACAAACACTGACACAACCTTACAAAACTTTTAGTTTACATAATTACTGGACAAATATGATATATATATTTTTAAATTTTTCTCATTAAATTCTTTCAGAAGCAGAAAAAAGAATGTACAAGAACGTGCAACGCCTGTACCGCTCTTGGTTTGCGAAAGTGAACCTTAAAGGCTTGTTCGACGTGGACGCGACGCTCACGCTGCTGCTGGTTCAGGTCACGATGGACTATGTTATTGTACTTCTGCAGTTTGCTTTAAGGGAGGGGTAAGGGTTTCAGCGTAAAAAATAACACTTTTTTGCGGTTTTTTTTCTCAAATATGGATTGAGGAATTTTATTCAAACCTACTATACATTATTGAGCATAGTTTTGACTATGTTCTGTAAATTTTTCATCCAAAAATATTGAACCGTTAACCCGTGACAGAGCTTCTCACAGGACGTCTTGAAAAAAAATCAATTTGCGGTGTTCACTGTAACTCGGCCGGAAATTATCTGAAAATGAAAAACGATAAAAAAAAAATTTTTTTAATATAAAAATTTTTGGCGGCCATCTAAAGTGTGAACCGTTATTTTCGACTAAAATTTCCGCCATTTTGTGGGTGGGAAATACCCTTAATGTAAAAAAAAAAATTTTTACTAAACGTAGGGGGGAGGTATTTTATATGAAGAAAATGTGTACAAAATTTGAAATTAATCGGTCGAGTAGTTTTCAAATGGCAGTGAACACGGACTTTGATAAAGTAGTTTTGAGAAAAACGCGTTAAAGTTTATGAAGCAAAAAAGTGAAGAAAACATTTTTTTTTTCAAATTTACACAGAATCATCAATCCCAGCTCCATACAGCACACATCCTTCAGCATTGTCGACAATAAGATAAAACAAAAAAAAAAATCGATTTTTCGAAAGTGAAAACCCTTACCCCGCCCTTAATGTAAGATTTCTAATATTGTTAGCCTACAAGGGTCAAATTTGGCTGACAGATGTTCAAGATTCTAGTATGATTGTAGTTGCTTGAGTCTACAATTTTAGATTTTATCAAAGTAATTTAATTAAACCATTTGTTTGAGATTTAGTTAGGTAGTTATATTTTAGTTATTTATATTTTTCTTGGCTTGTTTTAATTGTAAATTATGAAAGCATTCACTACACAAAATGAATCAAATCTGAGTTGAAAATGTTTTACTTGCCTACTCACTCGTCTGGCGCAGCGATCCAAAGTGGGTCCAACACTAGAGAACCTCATTGATCTCAATCCACCGCTGTCTCTCACCAGTCATCGGCTCGGAGTTCACACAGGTTGTATCGCACGTCGTCAATCCAGGAGTATCTGAGCCGGCCGACGGGTCGGGGGCCACATACAACTCCAAGATACGCCTTCTTGACACTACGATCCTCTGCCATTCTAAGTAGGTGACCGGTCCACCGAAGTCTGTGTGCCTTCGTTTCTTCGATGATGTTAGGCTCGGCAATCAGCTCTTCAATTTCGGCGTTCTTCCTCACCCTCCAACCTTCATCTCTTTAGGTTGGGCCCAGTATTTTGCGCATGATTTTCCACTCTGCCTCAAGAGCTTGTTCTTTTCCTTCAGTGTTAGTGTCCAAGCTTTGCTCCCATACACAAAGATTGGCCTAATAACAGTCTTGTGAATGGGGATCTTGGTTTTTCTACATTAAAGTCTGTTTTTTTTTTTTTTTTTTTTTTTATGTGATTAAGTGACGAAACGAGCAAATCGCTCGCCTGATGTTAAACACCAGCTCCGTATGTAGAGCTGCACTGCATCAGAGAGAGTTATGGATACGGATATCAATCTCCTCAATCTGGTGTCCGTTACAATGCAGTGCATATTTGAAATTTGCAACACTTTTGAACGAAAAATCTTCATCGCGCAGATCTATGCGCTTCTCTCTCGTGTTCTCGTAGTGTTTCATGTGGAGATACTCAGTCTTCTCTTGCAGTTATTCTGAACCCAACTCTACAAGCTACAGCTGTCAGAGCTTTAACATCATTCACCACTTTTTACTTTGACTGCCCCAAGAGAGCCAGGTTGTCAGCGTATCCTTTTACCATATGCTGTCTATTTAGCTGTCTAGTTCCATAAATTTTCTTATGACATGATCTAGTGCTAAATTGAACAGCATAGGAGATAGTGCATTTCCCTGTTTGAGGCCAGTTTCTACTTCAAATTTCATTTTTATCTTACCTATCTTAATGGCAACCTTTATCAATACGATAAGCTTCTGTGATGTTTTTTTGTTATAATTAACACGGAAATACTCACGTTGAAATTAAGTCGTTTACTATGACTAGTATAAATCATATTCGGTGACGTTCATCAGGTGAGTTACAAGCGTGACGTGCTCGCGGTTGCGTCTTGCCGGGTACTGTGGAATAAGGCGCTGGGCGCGCGTGATTTTAAAAATTTAAATCTAATCATTAAAAAAATAATTTTCTAGGTTAGTAAAACATTTTAATTGTAATATAATATTTATCACACAAGTAAAAAAACAGTGTAAGTTTTATTTCAAAAAAAAATCGAATTGGCTTTCATGTCGTACCTCATTAAAACCCCATTGTCACCTATCACTTAATGGAACTGAAAAAGGTATAATTATTTCACATCAATCCACTCGTATTGATTCGATCTAGATAATATAATGTTATAGTAACGTAAAGATTACTTGAGTTAATTAAATACGGTTATACTACTAGTCGTAGTAAGTTTTCCAAATAGTTACAACATGGTTTCAAGACATCCCGGAAGAGTGCACATTTACACCAAAAACGAAGTACTGTTACATAATGTACTCGAAAAAGATTTTCAAACATATTTGAAACCATTAAACATCTTACAAAACTGTCGAGGTTATCCGAAATACTTGATTCGAGACAACTTTATCACTCCTAACGGAATATGGATGAAGACGCTATCATTTATAATAACCTGCTTATATGTTTCAATGGTTTGTCTCCGTACAACGATTGTCGTTTCAGCACCATCTAAAGTTATATTCACTCAACAAAAAGTAAAAATGTTGTTCTCTATAACTAGGTACTTGAACTTTAGCCTCAATCTCATCGGACATATCTTCAACTTCATCTCGAATTTCTGCCACAACTCTGACAACGTCTTATTCGTTCTTAAAATACAAGACGTTCTTAACAAGTTGACAAATCGCCATCTTAAAAATGAAACAGTTTGGAATTGGGTATATTGTGCCGCATTTTTTGGTTTATTCTACAGTTTCTATGGATACTTTAATATCCTTTTTAATGAACTTGGATGCATCGAATACTTCACAGATTTTGTATTATTCAATTTCCATGTAAATATACTTTATCCTACAAGAATTATAGCGCTGATTAAGAGGAACGTGTTACTCTGGATCAAAGAAGTAGAAGATATAAAGAGCAAGCATGTGCAAGTAGAGACGCAGTGTTGGAAGAAAATGTTCAAAACGTATTCGTCGATCATGGATTCTTACGTTATTTATATTAAAGTTTTTCAAGACCTAGTAAGTATTAGACATATAAACAGGTCTTATCTGTGAGTATAAAAAATGATTGTCAAAGCTGAAAGTCAAGTCTGGGTCTAGTGGATTACTTCTAAAATATTTATTTCTTTATTTCATTTTTGTGGTTGTGTTCGCAGCGGCTTTATGTTGGTTGGTTCAAAAAATAATAAAAATTCCAAAGTAAACTAAGACAATGCAATGTGTTACTTTTGCATTATTTCAGGTGTTATATTTCATAATCGAGACATTCCTGCATACCTTGCTTTATATTGAAATTGTGTTGACTCATACTAAGACGAAAACATCAATTGACGATCCTCAGTACAGGGTACGTGTTTTACATAATTATATAGGTATATCTAAATAATAATTAAATGCTGTTTGTTGGTAAGAGCTTCCTTCACATGAGAACAGCTGGACGGACTGGTTTGATTTTTATCAACAATAGCCCCAGTATGGTTCTTAGGAAAATATATACTGAACAGTAAAGCCGAATGTGAGTCCCGGCTGTGGTCTCGATTACAAACCTAGTGACTTAGTACCTTGTTCCGAACTTGTGAGACTGAAATCCAACTAGCAATACCGGCCGACCGGCCGGCCGTTTAACATAAGGCGAGCGATTTGCACGTCTCGTCACTCAATTACATAAAAAAAAAAAAAAAACCTGTTATCCGCTAGTATCACACAAAGTATGTGTCAGTAAATAGTAATTTTTTAGCAAGTGATATCTTAGAATTGAATTGTCAAATTCATTAATTGCATTTTTTCAGCTTTTTTTATCATCAGTTTTGTATTTTATCATAATTTGGGTGGTGATGCATTTGGCGTACATTTCCTTCCTAGGGCGGGAAACGGAGCAGTTTTATATTGCCATAGAAAAAACACAGACGATTTCCTCTAAACTGCTCAGCGATCCGGAGTGTAATGGTAAATGTTAAAACTATTCAACTAAACGTATCTACTACGAAATAAATTGCAGCAACATTGACACTAATATTAAGTTAAGTTAAGACTTGCTTATTTAAGTTTAAGTCTGACCAAGTGAATATTGGTGAAAGAATGTATGCATGTTTACTGTTTACGTTTAGATAGATACACCGACGTGCTTACTTTACTTCAAATGTAGCTTTCACGCTTGACAGTATATGTTTATGTTGAGAGATACCGCTACCTACAAGCATTATAATTAATTTGGGCTTTAAATTAAAACTAGTAAATTCTCAAGCTGGTCCAATGTAAGCTTTCCATTAAATATAATTTCGCTAAGTCATTATCAAATCAAAAAAAGTACAATCACCTAATTGCACAAAACCTTTGCATTCCTTGTTCACATTACACATAAAAAAATCTATGTTTTAACTTTTCTCTTTCAATTCTTCCAGAAGCAGAAAGAAGAATGTACAAGAACGTGCAACGCCTGTACCGCTCCTGCTTTGCGAAAGTGAACCTTAAAGGCTTGTTCGACGTGGACGCGACGCTCACGCTGCTGCTGGTTCAGGTCACGATGGACTATGTTATTGTACTTCTGCAGTTTGCTTTTATGCAGGTCCTAAATTAGCCTATAGAGTCTAAATTTGATTATTAGATGACCAAGACTGTTTAACTGGTATTGCTTCGTTCAACAATTTTAGATTTAATCAATGTACCTAATGCAATTATTCGAGATCGGTTTCAAAGTGTCTCTATGTGTTATTTTACTAAATCTGTTATATTTTGGGAGTATATTGTCTTGAGCTAGCATAGTTTTATTGTAAATCTTTTAATAAATATCACAAAAAAAATATCGATATTAACAATCATGTTTTGGTGTTTGATTTTTAGGTCATTAGAAACAGGTGGTGGAACTTTACAAACTACATAAAATTGTCGTTCGTCGATCTACTTACTGTCGTTCCTTTGGAATTAGTTTTACACTCAGCTATAAATTTTGGACAAAACGTTTAATATCTGACGTGAAAGCCAAGGGACATTAATATGCCAAAAATTGTAAGTCATAACATTTTTATGGTTGAAAGAGTAGGTGTTTGACCACAGCTAGACTGGCATCATTTATAGTTCTTTTATGTTAGGGTACTAAGTGTTCATTTCATTTCATCTATGTGATATGTACGTATCGTAGCTTCTAATCTAGTAATATAGTTTTAAAGCTGGCTGGCTAAGAGAGACACTAAATGATAGCAACGCAATTGCCTAATGCAACACTTTTCTGGAAAATATTCTATTTTGTGATAATGCAATAAATTTTTAACAATTGTGTTTGATTTTTTTTTAATTTTAAATTAATTATTATCATCACCTATCACCAATTTTAGGGTTCCATATCAAATCTTAAACCTACGAAGCCTTAAATTTTTGTTATGTTCGTCTATCAGTAGCAGTAAGACGGTCTTATGATTAATATAAGAGCCACCGTTTTAAATTGAGATATGGAACAATAATTCTAACCACCATCATTATGAAATTTTGAGAAATAATATGCTCTATGTAAAAATCGATCACAAAAAATCAAGTTTGAAGTGTAGACTCAGTTGCAATAAAACCAAACTTTAGATTAATTGTTCTATATTATAAAAGCTGTTATACGGCAAAAAATCAAGTTATAATATTGAGAAAAAATATAGGGGAGCTACCTATGCTTACAGGGGAGTAAAAAAAGTTACAAACTGCATTTGCCTATTTTAACGCTAAAAACTCAACCTATATCGACGATGATTATAATTTGTTTTTAAGTGTGTACGGATCCCACGAGCGTGTTACGACGCGCACTTAATGTTTTTTTTTTTGTATGTTATCACATAATAGTCACACCAATGAAGTGTTAGGTAATTGCCGTCAATTCACTTTTCAAAATTAAATTCATTGAAAAGAAAACTTTAGTCTTGTTATAGCAATCAAAATTGTTAGTTGTTGGTCTAAAATATGTTTTCAAAACGTCAACAAGCTAAAGTTCACATATACACCAAAAACGAAATATTACTTCACAATGCAGTTGAAACCAGTTTCCAAAAATATCTCAAACCATTAAACATCTTACAAAACATGTTCGGATATCCGAAATATCTGATTCGAGACAACTTTATCACTCCTAACGGAATTTTGATGGACATCCTGTCATTTGCAGCAACTTTCATTTATTGTATGGTGATAGTACTTCGTGGAGTGCTTATTGTTAATGCGCGGACAAACGTGGTTTTCGCAAAACAACAAGTCGAAATTGTATTCACGTTTACTAGAAACTTTAACTTTGGCCTAAACACCGTCGGGCATTTGATAAACTTCATATACAATTTCTGCCACAAATATAACAACGTCTTGCTCGTTCTTAAAATACAGGAGGTTCTTAACAAGCTGACTAAAAGTAACAATCTCGAAAACGAAACTTTTTGGAATTGGGTGTATGGTGTCATATTTTTTGTTAACTTCTACGTATTCTATGGATATCTTGATGGCTTTCATCGGAAATTTCATTGGGCAGAAGTTTTTTCTGATTTCGTAATGTTTAGTTTCAATGTGAATATACTTTACGCTACGAGAATTATTGCGTTGGTTAAGAGAAATCTTTTGCTTTGGATTGAGGAATTGGAAACTGTTAGGAGCAACCATGTGAATATTGAGACGCAGTATTGGAAGAAGATGTTTAAAATGTACTCATTGATAATTGATTCTTACGTTATTTATATCAAAGTTTTTCAAGAAATAGTAAGTATTATTTTTAATGTTTATAACAAAATCTCATGTAGGCGCATTTTTTAAAGTTGGTTTAAATGCCATTACTCTGTAAAACTGGCCATTTAACAAAGTTTAATTATTAACAAGGTTCGATAAAAAAACAAGTGGCTAAAATTGCTAAAAGTATGTTTTGTATCACACATAATATATAATATAATAATATATTATATTATAACATAATATATTGCTGACTGAAGTTTTATAAAGAAGAAACCTTAATTAATAAAGTATATGTTTACAGGTGTTATATTTTATTATCGACACATTCCTGCACAGCCTGGCTTACACACAAACTTGGTTGACTTACACACAGACGCGCACATCCAACCATGATCCTAACTATAGAGTAAGTACCTTAACTAACTGTACTGAGTACATTGCTATGAGTTTATTTCAGTCGCTAGACGCTTCGCCGTTCGCACCGCGCGAATATTCGCATCGGCGAATGTCCCGTGGCCAGGCGGTAACATAACTTTACTATTAATTTTGATGCCTCTAACACACAACTCTAAAACGTATTCAAGCCTAATTTATTAAAGCTATTTGATGTTTATTAATTTTATCAATTACTAGCTGTTCCCTGCCACGCTTCGCTGTGGATAAAAGAAAAAAAAATTGATAAAAACAATCCTTGATGCGTATTATATAAATATCATGCTAAAATTTCAGCTCGATCGGTGCAGAACTTTTTGAGTTTTTGAAGCGTACACAAACCAACATAACATTTTTATATATAGATGATAGATGATAATAATTTATCAGGAAACAGACTTTTATCGAAGACTCCAAAAAAAAAAAACGATATCGACGGTGCTTTTATTAACGCGAGTAAGTCTGCGTTTCACCACCAACTCGCTTGTTGGTAAGCGACGATGTGGCCGAAGATGAATTTTGCGGATTTCTGAGTTTTCTACACAACATTCGAGTTTTTTACTTGTTGTGATATTAGTCTAATGTTTTTATTTTTCTGTTTCAGCATTTTTTATTCGCAACTATGTCTATGGTCATAGCTTGGATACTGCAACATTTGGTGTACATTTCCTTCCTAGGTCGGGAAACGGAGCGGTTTTATATAGCCATGGAAAAAACTCAGACGATGTCATCTAAGCTGCTCGGGGATCCGAGGTGCAAAGGTAGACTTTATTTAGTATTTGTAAGAACATCTTAAATATTGTGAAGCTTAACATTTTTGCTCAACATTTCAAATACCAAATATAATGGCAGAAATAAAATTATATAAGCATGCGTTAATTACATAGATCTTTCTGTTATAGTTTTCGGAAAAATTGCCTGTGACATACAAACACCGAAGTCACAACAGAAGAGTTCCTTTTTACTATTTTAATAACTACGAGTAACCCTAAAAGTCGGATAAAATTTTAGGTTTAGTATTTTACCTAGCTTCAAAAAACTAACTAGTCACACTGTCTAACTTACCTTGAATCTAAATGAAGTGAATATTATCTGACCAAAAACTAATACAAAACTGCTACTATTTATTAATATTCGAAGTAAAAAATAATTCTCATTCCACCAGATTTAGCTATAAAATAGAAACAGCAAATTAAGTATCAATACGATATTTCATCTTTTTTTTCTTCAGAAGCAGAGAGAAGAATGCACAAGAACGTGCGCCGGCTGCACCGCTCCTGCTTCAGTAAAGTGAACCTCGTGAACTTGTTCGACGTGGACGCGACGCTCACGCCGCAGCTGGTTCAAGTTATTATGGCCAACGTTATTGTGCTATTGCAGTTTGCTTTTATGTAGACCTTTCATTCATCATCATCATTCTTAACCTTTGATCCTCCCACTGCTGGGATACAGATCTACCCTCGAAGGGTGATTGAGCCGTAAATAAAATATAAAAACGAAATCTTTATGAAACATAAGCTTAACACATTAAACATAGCATAATGTGGATAAATAATGGATGTATTCATAGCGTTTGTTCAAAATACAAAAGAAGGTGAAATTTGAGACAAACGTAAACCACATTTAGGGAGAATCCAAAATATGTAAATCTAAATATATAATTTCAAACTCAAACTAAAGTAGTAAATTCTCGCCCGCACTAATTAACCTTGAGTGAATTAACTAGTGCCTAATATCTGAGTATTTCTGGTTATATCACTCCTATCACTCCTATCACTCCGTCGTTACGGCGGCGTTAACGAGTATTTGATTGCTGCGATAATGTCCCACCGTTAGTTAGGGTGCGGTCGCAAGTGCTACGCCGTGCCGTAGCAGGAGCGTAGCATCGGGTGATGTAGCTTATAACTCACTATAAGATGCTACGGCGTAGGCTATATTGGAAAATTTTGACATAGTATCCCAAAACTGGACTCGGTCTCAAACACTTTTGCAGACAAACGCTTTTGCTGAGCGGCCCCGATACCGGGGCCGATCCAGCGGGATCGTTGAGACCCAGTCTAAAAATGCCTGAAAACAAGGTCAAAATTCGATTTATAACCGAGTTTCAGGAACTATTATATATATATATAACAGTTCAGTGTTAGAATGCTTTCACTTTTATTATTTCTTTATTATTTATTTTCTTATGATCCTTACTACTACATTCTGTCTAAAATCAACTTTTATAGTGATATTTTTCAAACGAAACTAAATTTATGCAAACAGGGTTATCCTTTTGAAGAAACAATTCAACAAATTTGATCTTTGATAATTTAAATATTCCTACAAAAGAAACAAAGCCAATGTTTAACAACCGACACAACACTAAAAACCATTTACACACAAATTGCAGTTTGCTTAATTCCCACGCCTCATGTAGCTCCACCCTAACACCGAACTCGTAACGATATCACTTAACTTGACCCTTACAAACAAGCCGTCCCTCTCTACTACTCAACACTAGACAGAGACGGCGCGTCTCACGTCGAAGTTATGATGATGTAAGATTGAAATGAGCGGGACATCCCTAGTGGGTAGTAATAGGGTTGTAACAAGTTTACCGACTGTTTATGGAGACAGGTTGAATGCAGTTAAAGTTTTATGGCCCTAGTTCGTATCGAGTCAATCGAGTTATAGAGCACTAAACTTGTACAATTAATCGAATAAAATGTAAGGCATGTAACTGCATTTATTTATTCAATTGTGTAACCTACTAATATTATAAACTAGATGACCTGGTGAACTTTGTAACATCAACAATAATTATTAGGTATTTTTCTTTTGTGACTTTTTTTTGACTTTGAGATTTCCTAATTTCATGTTTTCTCAAACATCGAAACACGTCAATTTTGAGTTTTTACAAGACTAACATACGGGAAGTGAAAAGTTTGAACGGTTGGACGTTCGATGCTCAGTCAGACATAATCAGATTTTGGAAAAAAAAAATATTTGAAGGAAGGTAGCATATAATACATAAGAATTTACTCATAGGTAACGTATTATCCTAGAAAAATTAACGTTTCTTACAGGACAGCGGTTAAAACCACGCAGATTGTGACCTATCTCATAAAGTTTATCGAATAAAATATATCTCGATACTCCTACATACTCCTATTGTATTTTTCCACCGCATAATACGATCGTAAATCCATTCGATAGCCCAAACACTTTATAATCCAATCAACATAACAAACTAAAACTCCCCAACAGTTGCAATGAATCTTTTTTATCATTTCGCAAATCTATCCCTAAAGTCCAGCCGTAAATTAACATGGGGTATAAATAGAGTTTACCGTAAATTTACCGTGAGCCTGATACCGCGGATTTTACGTGACGGGATGCACAATTAATGCTACATACATACATAGTATGTGTGTTTACACATGGCATCGTGCATTTCAAAATTGGGCTTAACTAAGCTGTGTGTGTAGATTTGTGTAGCTATTTTGGAAGTTAGGTTTTTTATTGAAATTTAAATACTGGGTTATAAAAAAGAGTGTGCTAAGTTGAACAGGGCTCGTAGTACATCATTATGAACAACTTTTACTATGACGCCTAACCAGAATTTCCGAAAATAAAATCAGCTGTTCCTTACATTTTGTCGAGTGACATTGACATTTTTATGACTGAGTGTTATACGAGTAGGTTATTTTTTATTTCCCTAAATCTGGCTCTCTCACTTTGTTATAAAATAAGCAAATTTTGTTAATAATGTTGTAATTATGTCGATAATATGATATGTACGTTAATTTGTTAATTTGTGCACAACTTCTTTAATATCTGAAGCAGCAATACCAGGTCGTATAACCCAATCAAAATTAAACGAACTCGATAAAATCACGTAACGTACTGTCACTTCATGAAATCCGTTACTTCATAACTTCGTACCTGCCTTATGCACCTGATACTATATTGAATTCCCCTCCAACCCCTTCCTTACCCCTCTTTTACTCCTCCATAGTCCCTCCTGCCCCTTCCTCACCCTTCTTCCCTAGAGGTGCCAATGGAATATTCTGGAAACATTCAGGTGTCAAATTTTCCATTGTCTTGTCATTGTTATGGTGCAGTGTGGTAACGAACTTTGTCAGCTGTTAGAGAACTTTCGGATTTATTTAAAGGGGAAAAGGTTGGTTTTTGGTTGGAATGAAAATTATTAAATTTTGGCACGATTCGGACCTGTAACTTTTGGGGCGTTTGGAAATGTATTTTTGTGGATTGTTGAGTAAAATGCCTACTTTTTATGATTTAATATTTTAAACATTATACGAAATGAATATGCAAATACCTGATGTTACAAAAAATATACGAGTATGTATATAATAGTTGCAGCCTGCAATTTTATGACCTATACTACAGAATCGTTAATTTTCCAAACTAAAAGTAGCCTGTTCATTTAAGACGTCGGCTATCTTCATCTTAAGTTGCACTCAAACTTGTTAAGTTATTTCATCGAAGAAATAAGAAATGCACACGATCACAAAACTTTAAATTTACAATTAATAATATGATGATAAAATAAAGTTACCAAAGTGATTCCAGTACACTATTGAAATCATTTCCCAGATCTGCCATTAAAACCCGAACATATATAAACCGCGTCATTATTTCACAAAATCGCACCACAACCCGAGATCTAAAGCGAAAATACATTCGAATGAATTGAAAGCAAACTCCACCGACAAATGACGAAAAGCGCACAGATTTTTAGAAAAAAAACCCACCACCGTTGAGACAAAGAGGCTTGCACTACACGCGTTCTCCTCACAATTGTCCTTACATCTTACATTTCTGCATCATATTCCGTACCAATGAAAAGTAAAAACATTGCAGATATCTTACAGCAATCTCAAAATTAAGCTCTACCACTACAAGCTAAAGTCGTTTTCGGCTTGCGGCAGTTTCCCAGTGAATTCAAATGCAGGGAAAGACGAGAGTGGCTGAATTGAGGTGGAAGCCAAGTGCAGAATAAAAGTGACGGACGAAACTCGAATGGAATAAAGTAGCGAGTCGAAAGAGTCGAGTTTTGGACCATTGTTGATTGAACATCGATTGAGAATTTGAGTGAAGTTGGGAGGGTGAGTAAAGTTTGTTTGGGAATAAAGGCTATAGACTAACGTTTTGTTGGCTTTTAGTCACTTGATCGAAATGTGGGGATTTATTTTGTTACGTTAGTTTAGTTTGTGAACTTTTTGGAGGGAAAGTTCACAGTGATTGTGAGTAGATTTATTAACAATACAGCTTCTAGCCGGTCCCAATTTTCAAAATAAACTCACTGCTATTCGTCGATGCTGCTTTTTTACTTTGTTTAAAATAAAAAAGTAGTTAGTTGTAGCTTGTAGCTGTAGTAAGTAGTTGAAGAAAAAGAAATTGAATGCTTTTAAATCAACATAAGGCTAAGCAAGCATAAAAACTACATAAAGCAGGCACAAGCCACTATCTGCAGATAAAGTAACCATAAGATATCAATAACATTATCTGGTGACCTGTGACCTGTGAGAGTGACCCGGTGCTTACCTGCAAAGGGCTGGTGCACACTTCGGTCAAATAGTTATTTGGCAAAAGTAAGCAGCAGCCTTTTGGTCACATGATTATAAAGTTAGTGCATAAGATTACGCAGACACTCGTCAAATCCTTATTTGTACTTTAAACTTCTCGGTATCTTCTAAGCGAGCGTGTTCTATTGTAGACCGCATAATTGTTTCCCATTAAGATGATCGCATTAAGATGGCGGCGCAAGCCTATCATTGAAAAAAAAACATGTTATGATTAAACTGCACTGTCAATGCAGTATATTTTAACTGAACGTAATATTGTCTCGGATGGCTAAACTGTAGGCTCCGGTTTTTCTGGAGCATCATTCGTTATGTAGGAGTCTTCAAGCGACCTAAAAACTCGGGTTACGCCGGCAGGAACAAAAGCTATAGCTAGATGAGCACAAAAACATTTTATGGCGCAAAATTTACTGTTAAATTCATTGAAAATTTGACTTTAGGACAGCCTAAGGTGCACAAACTAGTAGAATGGTATATACATTTATTTCATACAAAATAAAGTACGAGAAAATAACTGAGAATATGTAGTTCAAGAGTAAATTCCACATTGCATTTTTAAGTATATTACATTTGGTAGTACAAGAGTAGGCAGTGAAAGATACCCGATGAGAGCAAACTGATAATTTCAATAACAGAATACACTGACGTCTAACTTATATTATAAATTACAATATATCAGTTGTTCAATAAATAAATTTGAATCTGAATCTCAGTGGCCTTATTAGCTAAAGCGATTTCTTCTAGACACCCGGGAAAATAAAGCACAATTTTTAGCGATCTAGATGTCTCCGAACCTCTAGATGAACAAGACCGACGGGATTGGAATACGGTAATGTACTAAAATTACAAAATACATAAATATTGAAGTTTGATAAATCTGTACTCTATTAATAAATTTAATGCAAAAACTGATGCATTGTGACAACTACATTATGTTACTACTGAATGCGTAACTATTTTGTAAATGTATGATATGACGTTTATATGGCACCCCTCCTTTTGCGTCGGGGGTTAAAAATAGGTACGTTAGGTCATCGCTCTCTCCACAATTACATCTTTAACTTTGGGTCTCATGCGTCAGCAGAGGCCGGCCGGTGATTTGTCCAGCAAATGACCGGTGGCAGATTAACGGTGTCGTGTCGCCGATAGATGTCTCTCGGATGCCTGGGGGGTACCTGAGACGTATTGTCTGGGGACTGGCCGGGGAACTACATCTTTGAACTGCACTGAGATATATTAAATAAATAAAATAAAAATCCATTATTCAAGTTACCTCTTACTCTTATATTATTTAAAAATTAATCGCTGTTCTTTTGTCTGACTACTCGAGAATGGTTGGAACGATTTCGCTTCTTTTGATTTTGAAATATTTGTTCAGGAAAGGTTTGAAAGTAAAAAAAAAGAATTTTAAAATATCTGCCGATGCAACCGCCGCGCCGGGTGCACAGCTAGTAAAAAATAAAAATCCTTTACTCAAGTTACCTATTAGTATCTAATATTTTATTTAACATTAGTATTATAGTATCTAAAGTTGACAACTCTGTCTCGATAACTGAGATATACTTACAAGGTAATAAATATTTGCATTCAACTACATAAATAACGTGCGTACACATGTGTAGTCGTTTGTTGAACGTTAGTTATCTAAAACTATTTTAATTTCAGGTTATTTCAAATAAGAGAACAAATATCTCATATCAGGGTGACCAGTGCGGTGCTGTGCCGCGCAGGATCTTGAATTATTAAGAGTTCAAAATTCTAGGTGGCGGGAACCTGTTATGGGCAAACGTAACGTTTCACATCAGGCGAGCAATTCGTTCGTTTCGTCACTCAATTTAAAAAAAAACCATCAAACCAAGTCTTGAACTTAGCTATGTTATGTTTTTCTGTTGCTTTTATTTGTATTAGAGCTATATCAGAGCTTTATCACTCTCTCTATTAATTCACCCCATGAATGGACACAGAGAACAGCATCTGAAGCGGCTGCACAAAGGTAATCGATCGCTAGGTGCGACTGCCGACCGGAGGCGAACACAATACCAGTCTCGCCTAAACAGTGGAAACCAGAGCTAAACATCACGAACTTAGTCTAAAGCGTCTCCATTGCATAATGCATATCTGCACTTACAGCGCCTCTTATTCCGAGCATCATCGGAAAACACACTTCATTACACGCGACAATCACAGTTAACACCCAACCATTGACGAGTCTGTATCAATTAAAAGTGTCGATGTGGAATTGAGCGCGCATTGATTTTGATTTAGAGAGATGTGGTCGTAGATTGATGGGAAGTGGTGGAGGTTATGGTGAATGCGCTTGTTGCTAAAGCAATAACTGAAGAGCATTGACGAACGAGTCTAGTGTCCTCTTAAGATGGAGACCGTTTTGAACGCCTCTTTGTTGTGGAAGTAAACGTCCGCGTTTCTTGTCGGCGGTGGATTTATTGCGGTGGGAAATTGGACATGTTTTTTGCGGTTGGTACGTTTAATTAGTGTGGTCATGGTCAGACTTGATACTTGAAGTACTTGTATACCTGTTTTGTGTAGTTTGTTGTCGTATTATCAAGATGAAATAAATACTGTTTATTTTCCAAGAGCTGATTAATAGTTTGTTAATGGGTATTTTCCATATTTTATTACTTTTTATTTTTAATTGTGACGAATTTTATTTTCTATCATGATTGTAAAAAATAAAAAAATATACACAACCACTGAACAATTTGTATAAAATTTTGTAAATATATATTTTTTTTAAACTGCAAAATGTCAAAATAAAACTGCAATGCATAGCTAATAAATACAAATTGCTCAAAACACTTCATCTCACCTCGCCTCCCCAGCACTAATGAGCCATATTAACATCAAAGCGGAAATAAAACGGCAGCGAAGATAGCATTACGCTAAATTATCCCTATTATTGGATTGATTTAAGGCCATTAGCCTCGGGCCGGCTGACCTAATTATAATAATGTATAAAATTGTCCGAGCGGCCTCGGAGCGCTCGCACTACGGGGATTTGGTATTAAGGGACTGACACACATGCTCGACAAAAACATGCTTGTAAAAAATGATTTAGAAAAAAAATAATCGACTTGACATTTTTATTTCTTTTTGGTTTTAAGTTGTAAAATAGGACATGTTCATATTTCTAAAATTTATTTTTTACGTTATTAATGTCACTAATTCGAACTTATCGCACGTTTTGGCATTGCTGTAAGTGCAGCAGATATTTAACAATAAATAAATAAAGTAAATAAGTTCATATAGGCCGAAAGCGCTGCACTGCAAGCCTAGCATGCGCGTCGACAAAATTTCGTCTCTTTTTGTCGTGTGACAACGTGACAAGACTATGTCTGAGTATATGATTGTCTCGCTAAAAAAAGTGACAATCGTGACAAAAGTGTGTCACAGAGCGCATGCTGAGGTAGGCTTGCGTCAGAGTTTTAGGCCACCTGAAGGCCTCTAACATGTCTTAGCAGTTTAACTATACATTGAACAGTTGTAGGTATAGTGTGATCAAAAGTAAAATAACTCTTAATTTTTAAGCATATTAAAAAGAGCATGCTTATTACTTTCACACCTGCTCTACAATTCATGATTTCGAGCTAAAAATTAGCATGTGTCAGTAGCTTTCATCGTCGTATCACTAACAGCTCTCGTGTAATTAATTATGCATAAATGCGATCTGCTTGAATAAAATGTTATGAATAAGAATGATTACGAAGAAACGAGAAAGTTTAGTATCGTCCAACACAGTACCATATTCAGGGCCGTTATAATAGCTTAAATCTTATAAGAGGCACTTTGATCAGCTAAATTTAAATGTTACATAAATTTAATTTGGAACACACTACAAGTAATAGTTTTAAATTTTTTAAAACATTATTCAACTTAAATCAAATATGATACAAAATAATTATAAATAACAGCGAATTGTAAAAAATACAACACAAAACACCAACTTAACTGAAATACAAGCTTGATATTTTTTTCACAGATTTTCTCACAAAGCCGGCACTAAAAAAATGTATATAGTCCAAGACACAGTAAAATGCTGAACAAAACAACAAGACAAGTTATTGCACTAGTTTAACCATTTTTGTCTCGCTGCTTGTAATTCTAGCATGCAATAGTTATCTATCCACCTATACATACCGCCACATCGCAAATCCCTCGCTATCCTTACAAAAGGCCGCGCTTACGTCTCTCTGAATGATAGTCCCGAGTCGTCGCACGAGCCTCGGCAGCTCGGTACTCAATACCTGACGCGGCGCAAAGCCTCCAATAAAACAATCACTGCAGTTTGAACGTACCTTTACCGACCAATCACAAGCGGGTACACGTAAGGAGCAGTATCAGCAGAACTCGAAACTTTGACAGGGCAGCCGAGCTCGTACAAAAATTATCTTTTGGCGGATTTACAGTACTAAAACTGAAATTATTATTTAAGCCAAAAACGTACCTGCAAGAAGTAGCCTACTATCATAATATAATTATAAACGAATTTTAAAAACACACTGTATTCTAAATAGGTTTAGCCTTTTAGAATACAAGGTGTTTTTTTTTTCATAGGAAAATTGAAAAACATACAGACTCACGTTCTGATTTTAAAATTAAAAAAAAAACTAAACATGCTGACAAAAAAAAATTGTTTAGTGACCTAATTTTAACAATTTACATCATAACAGCTAGGCTTTAGACATTTTCATATGTATTACCTTCTTTACTGCCGACCCGCTGTATGTTAACCGTGCATTAATTAATTTCGCTTGCGTCCGCGCCGTTGCGGCAACTGAGCGATGCAAAATCGCTCGGCTACGGACAGAATTTTGATTGCTACGGTACGAGAGCGCTACGGCATTGCTACGCCGCTACGTTACCGTAGCGCCACTACGCGCTAGTGCTACACCGCTACGTATACGTGATATTATTTCATGCATGCTTCCATGAGTTTGAATAATGCAAGCTGTCGATAAATCAGAGCTTTAATGTTGTTCAATAAGTATTCGCTCTTTAAATATTTATCGTTTTTATCACAGATATTTTAAACTGTGGATATTGGGTCCAGTACAAAGCATGCTCTATTTACAACAATACACATCTGTATTAGACGTGAACGAGCTCGCCACTTTAGTATTGGATTATACAGTCACCAATGTTGTCCTAATGACGAATAACTCACAGATGCTATAATAAGATCTAGCTTACAACACAATAATACTTGCAATATAAATGTACAGATTACTATAATACTACTACTCCTTTAGTCCTTATTTGGTTCTGGAATTTTTCAGCGCTTGCACGATATCCATTGGTTTGCATATCTCTGTTTTTAATATTTTATTTTGTGCTCGGACTGAGCGGGAATAAAACACTTTTTACTAAAAGATAAAATAAAAAAAACTCAGAGATTCTGATAGATCTTAAAAGAGCTCAGCAGACATTCAGAGCTAAGAACACTTTCAGTCAAGACTTCATTAAAAAAAATGTAACTCGATCTATCCATTGGCAGCTACGATGCGATAGAGCGACAGACACACAGATACCAGCATCTGCAAAACTTTGACTTTTTGTGACATTGCCGATGTAACATACACACACACACGTAGTTATTACACACACACATACTAATAACACACACCTAACATTTTTTTTTGTTTTTGTTTTTTTTTTTTTATACGATCTACCCTCCAAGTTTATTGGAGCCATTATGTACTAAATCCATTCATACCAGTTCTCGCTATTATGCCTCTCGTACTTTCATTCTTCATACTTTATCTTTCTATCATTCATCTCATTCATTCTAATTGGTGGGATGCCAATAAACTTTACAATTTTGTGTACCTACGAGTATCTAATGTGTTTATTTTATATACTGGGTATTATTATCTAAAATATTTTTTTCATCTTAAATCTATCTAGAATTACATATGCTATATATACACACTTAACATTACCTCCCTCTGTTTGTATCAGTCTTCAAAAATAAATCAAATATTGACCTCAACTTTTTGCTGAATCTCAATAGATTTAGTTCAAATGTTTTTCTCTCTCGCAATGGTAGGTTTATCGTTACAGTCAAATTCGTTGCACTCGTATTTCTATCACGTTCCGTTGTCGTTACTTTCTCGCGTTCGAACATTGAGTTAAATAACAATTTATCGGTGTGATTGGAAAACGTTGTCAAAGGCTTTATGATTAATTTTGTTATTTAATTGGTCATTTTATCTATGACCAAATTAATGAATTATTGGTCAGATAAAAAAGACATACACAAATGACGATTATGAGATATTTAAAAAATTAACAGTTACAATTCTAAACAAGAAATTCAAATAGAGTAAAATCGTTTAAGAGTTTGACAAGATTAGACTGTGATTGTCGCAAAAAAAGTTCTCGCGCGGTTTAGAGTTTGCAGAACTACTAGCTACAGTAATAAAACAGTAACACAACCAGTAACCACCCTCCAAGTCCATCCCGCACCCTCGTATCACCCAGCACATACATCGAGCGAGTTTGTGATCCAGGAATGCGGAGTTAAGCCCGGCTTTGCGTCACCATCCGTATTCTCAGGCGCATGCCGCCGCCGCCGCCGCCGCCGTCGGGGAATTACCCGACTTAAAAATTAAAATATGCGCGACTCAAATACTTATACGAGGGTTAGTGCAGTTTTTCAGTTTGGTGCATTGGGTCACGTTTTACGAGTTTTTATGGTTAGACGTGGAAAGAGTGTAACTTTTTCGCGAAATTCGCGAAAAAAAATCAAACGTTCCATAGAAAAATGTCAGTGACACTTGACAAAATGTATGGAACAGCTGAGTTTTTTTGCGAATTTTGGTTTAGTCCTATAGTAAAAGTTGTTCAAAATGATTAGTACTATGAGCCCTTTTCGGCTTATCATACTCTTTATGAATAACCCTATATGTTATTTATATACCTATATGCAGCCTTACTGATCCCACTGCTGGGTATTAGTCTTTTTCCTACTGTACCTGCTTCGACCCGGCGCCAACACCTCGACCCACGAGTTTGACTGCTGTCGACTCATCATCATCATCAGCTTTAAATAATCCACTCATTAGACATCCCAAGCAGGACGTCTGTAGTGCTAGTCGTATCGCCCCACTGAGAATTATAATTTCCAGAATTTAATTACCTATGGAAGAATCGGGTCGAAGGAAAATCACCCAGCGTAATTGAATGAAACATACTCGTAGGCTTTGTTTAGATTATACCTTTACTATAATATTATGTACAATATGATGCTTATTTACTTACACTCCTCACCTACTAAACATTCCTCTTCTACTTATTTACTTTCTCTTGCTTTTTTGCTCTTCTTTTTATTTGACGCTACTATATAATTAAACGGTTTTATAAAACAATAAAAAAAAATGTATTAAAAACCAAAAAATAATAAAATAGATACAGTCGTGGGAATTATAAACATATGCATAGACTAGACTAAAATAAAACCGTGGGGCAAGAAAACCGTGGGACGTGCCCCACGGTTTTATTTTAGTCTAGTCTATGCATATGTTTATAATTCCCACGACTGTATCTATTTTATTATTTTTTGGTTTTTAGTACATTTTTTTTTATTGTTTTATAAAACCGTTTACATAACTTAAAAATTTTTTTTACCTATTTTTATTTTCTAGTTTTTAGTTTTTATTATGTTTCACGGCTTCATTCGACGCGATTTTGTTTTTGTTTACATATTGTAGTTGTGTCTCACGTACTGGCCCTCAACACGGATTGTTTAGAGATTTTATTCCCCGCTTTCAAAGTTTTTTATTCTGGTAACACTAGAGATCGTCCATAGTCGTTAAGTTCGTTACTATCGTACCCCCACCTCACTTCAGAGCCCAGAGGGGAGCCATCGGCCGGTCGAACTTCATTCCGTGTTTCCGTGCCGAGGCCTTCGCACGCAAACTAAAACAAGTTGCAATGGAGAAACCGAAAGCGGGTAGCGGGTAGCGGAAAAAAGCGACGAAGAAATAAAGGATTGGCGCGTCGAGAAATCATCGAAGTCTCATCTGACAGCGAGCCCTTTCTACATTGGATCGCAGCCTCAATCTGCACCGTACTGTTCCCATTTTTACATGGGTCTTGCGGATACTGTCCACCGTACTGTTCCCGTTTTACATGGGTCTTGCGGATACTGTCGCATAAAAATGACAACCTCTGTACTGCACCCTTTCTACATTGGGTCTTTACACAATGGCTTAAGTGTACCCTTTGGGTCGCAGCCTCACTCTGCACTATACCCCCTTTTACATGGGTCTTGCGGATACCGTCGCATCGGACCTGATCCCGTCGCATCAAAATGACGAAGAAGTGACGCGTATGTGTTTACACAGTGTGACTATGCCTGCTTTAAGAAAAGAAGGGCTGGTCCGCGTCTTCTTGCTTGTGAGAAAATGCGTCGCTGCAACATCGGAGCAGAGCATCGGAGCAGATATCGTCGCATCGGAGCAGATACCGTCGCATTGGAGCAGATACCATCTCATCGGAGCTGATACTGTCGCATCGGAGCATCGGAGCAGATACTGTCACACATGTTAACATGCATCATACGCAAAACCTCTGACTAAACGAAACTTTCTGAAAAGTAGGGTAGTTCGCATTTTCTTGCCTTGGGTAAAGAAATGCGTCACCGTTACGTCTGTGCTGATACTTTCACATCAAGAACCCTGAGTTTTTTTTACTAAGCTACAGCTTAGCTTAGCCTTGGTTAGTTGCAAAGTGTTACAAGTTGCATATCCAAACGGAAAACTGACTAGTTATATTTTGTGCAGTGTATGCTAATTATTACAGGAAGTGTATATTATGTGCTCAAACCACCTTAAATATACTTATTACACTTACTTACTTTATTTTTATTTACTGTTGTGGCTGTACTTCTGTAATTTTGACTTCAAGTTGGGCTATTTAAACCTTTATGAAATATTAACGTTATTTTTGCTTAATCATAGCTTACGCTACACTCGGGCTAATATATTGTCTAAAAATTATGTTATAAACAGCTAGTAGATGCAGGGACATGACAAGAGTATAAATATAATTATTATGTGCTTATACAACACATTCTACTATGCTAAGCCTTGCAAAGCTTTTGCTTTGCTCTTGTTTTTAAAGTATTTTTCACATTACGAACATGTTCTTACATTATAATTCTAGAATAACATTCTAGTTTATGCTATACATATACCTAGTAGGTATTATTACTGTGTAATACACTTCTTTAATTTGAGGCAATACAGTATTCTACGAGATACGACGTGTTTACTGTGCATTATAATTCTAGAACGAACATTCTAGTTTATGCTATACAGTATTACTGTGCAATATACTTCTTTAAGTTGCTGCAGAACAGTATCCTACGAGACGCGCCGTGTTTATGTTGTTTTATACTATGCATAACCTCACTAGTTGACGCAGTACAGTGTTCTACGGGATGCGACACACAATTATTAAATAAAAATTCATATCAATAAGTATACGTTTATTTAGGATTATCACATCCATAGGACTTAAAAGTAACAAAAATCAATAAATAAATAAGTCTGAATTACACTACGTTTTATGTAACTTTTGTAGGATGCAGTATTCTACGATGTGTGTCGCTATGAAAATTAACGAAGTTTTGACACGTTTTTTTCTGCTAAATACGATATGGGTGTCTTACACCGCATTATAGGTACTATGCAAAAGTTGGGCAAACAGTTTACATTGTGCTATACTTCTCCAAGTCAGCAATTGTTATTTTTACTCCTTAATTTATTTTATTTTTAGGTACATTTATACCTCTAGTTATTAGTTATTATATGAACAAACAGTTTCTACAAAACCATAACTGTGTGCGTTTGCCACATAAATTGATATACCTATTGATCATTATTTTAACACATTATTTTTGATAATTTCGTTATCAATATCTTTAGGAGGATTGTCCGTATGATTCAAAATACCACCGAGCACCGAGCTATATGTTACTATTATTTTCAAGTTAGGAAACTGCTGGATACAAATTTTTCAAAAGTAAAGTAATGTGTCACTGACACTTCAGTCTTATACCATACTTTATTAAGTTAAAGAAGGGTAACACAAGAAAAAATATATTATGTATATTATATAAAAAATTTATTCCTGAGTTCAGATCATACAAGGACACATATTTTGTCACATGGTTAGTTTTTTACGCTGTATGCTACTCTATGTATTCTTATACGACGAGAAACGTCTATCACGATGGGTCTCTTAAGTAAATGGTAAATGTCACATTTTCAATTATTCATTGCTGATACACATTAAGTAAAACAGAGATAAGCAGAGTTACAAAAATGCAAATACACTTGGTCCGATTAATCGATTCACTTCATAATTTGGTGTGACAGCCGCTCTCACTAGGCGACGGCTTTATATTAAGAGAGTTACCTTTGAACATTGGTAGACGCCCGCGCCACCAGGTTGGAGGAGCACAGTTTGTTAGCAGTAGAAAATAGAACCATCACTGCCACCGCCGTGTGACAGTTGCGGCTACTGAGAGGAGTAGAATTTGCGCAAATTCTTGTAGACCGGGTGCCTCATCCTAATTGCAAAAATGTTTTTTGTTTTTATTTTTATCGTAGCTGAAATTTAATTTACTTAAATAGAGACTCCAAGAAGATATGTAAGTTATGATAAAGTATCGCCATGATGACAACCAGAAATCGATATTAGTAATGCGAGCTAGTAATATAATTAAGGCTTAAGAATTCAAGAAAAATAAATGTTGGATTTTGTTTGAAAAAATCAAAGTACCTACACAATGTTTACTTAACTTAAAACTCATTGATGGATCATTAGTGTCACTGTCAAATGCTGATATCGTCATTTATTCAGTCAAATAAAATCAAGTTAACTTCAATAATTAAACAATTATATGTACAAAAACTTGGCTTAAACATTAAGCAATTCATTATTTTTAGATTAAAGATCCCTTGAGTTTTTTCAGTAATGTGATATACTCGCAAAATATTATGAATAATGCTAAAAAACAAAAAGAATTTATCCTAGTGCATGTAAGCATTATATTTCCTTTTTTTTTTTTTTTTTTTTTTTTTTTTTTTGACATTGTAAGTTTTAACTTCAATTTCTACCAGCTTGAATGTCCTTGCTGATGTCTTATCACACGAACTCTGCACACCCATACATTGGTTTATATGACTCAAACAACGTAGTTGGTTAGCCAAGGACCCATTTCGTTGATTTTACAGAAATAATGTCACTAATACAATACAATAACTGATTATTATGTACTAAATCTTGGATTACATTTTCTGATATGACACATAGTCACAGTTATCAGCCAGAATTACAATTATTTTTTTAATGCTATTAGTGGGAGAGGCTTTTGATTATTAATTTTATTAAGTTTTTCAATATTAGTATTAATAACTTTTTTAAATAGACTGTAAACCTAACCGTATCTAACGATAGACGGACTCCACCACTAAATCCAATAAAATAATATTTATCTTATTAGTTCTTCATTAGTTGGAGTTTTCTCGTGCTGGCGACACGTCGCAGTATCGTCCAGCACCTACACTGGGAATGTCTTCTGGGAATATTGTATCATCATACATTATGATTTTATGTACCTATATAGGTAGAAGAAGCAGCATAGATACAGATCCAGCTCTTAAATAAGTTATCATATTTTGTTAGCGTAGTATAAAAAATCTAACGGTTCGAAATTTATTTCAAAACTGACATGCTGGGATGGATGCTCAGAACATTTTAAGCTAAATGTTCACAACATGCCAACAGTCTGTGGCGGGATCGATTCGGTTATAAACATCATATAAAAGGATATACATAATTATGTATTTGTATTTTGTGAAAAATTTGTTTCACATTTCACTAATTTTCTCTGAACATCCTACAATATGTAAACAAAAACAAAATCGCGTCGAATGAAGCCGTGAAACATAATTAATGATCAAACGAACTTACCAAGTGAAGTTCGATCACAATTATGTGAACGGCTTCATTCGACGCGATTAATATATACACCCTCCCATAAATAGCTTAGCTAAGTAACCTACTTAGTACTTATATACAATGTATATAAATGCCCTAACCCTAATAATGAAATGTGAAATTGATAATTGGTAATCATAATCAATTTATGGGTAATTTTTTCCATTACCGGTCACAAAATAAGTAGTTACAGTGCCACAAGTTTAAGTTGGCGGTGGCGATTTGAGGAACTAAATCGGCAATCTTGAAAATTTACTTTGACACTTCCGAGTTCATAGTAAACATCGTTGCGAATATTTTTGCTACTATTATATTTGCTACTGTGCTATCATCATGCCTAAAGTGATAAAAAGTGGTACAAGAGAAGCAGTTATAAAAGTACACAGTGGCGCACAGCCGCGCCAAGTTATACTTGCCGGACTGTAGTAAAACTATTGCTCTAAACAGAATGAAGTTCGACCGGCCGATGGCTCCCCTCTGGGCTCTGAAGTGAGGTGGGGGTACGATAGTAACGAACTTAACGACTATGGACGATCTCTAGTGTTACCAGAATAAAAAACTTTGAAAGCGGGGAATAAAATCTCTAAACAATCCGTGTTGAGGGCCAGTACGTGAGACACAACTACAATATGTAAACAAAAACAAAATCGCGTCGAATGAAGCCGTTCACATAATTGTGATCGAACTTCACTTGGTAAGTTCGTTTGATCATTAATTTTATATAGTAAGTACATTGTATTATACTGGTTGAGCACTTTCATTTGATACCCATATTGATGGGATTGATAAAACCTACGTTATCCGCCATTTTGTAGCGGCGGCCATCTTGAATTTATAATGATAATGAATAAACATAATTGTATTGTCACCAAAATCCAAAGTGTATACAAAATTTCAGATAAATCGGTTGACAGGAAGAGGGTGAAATTTGAATTACTAAATTTGACCCAAGAAAAAAGAAACGTGAGCTAAATAAAACCGTTTAAAAATATCTATCCTGTAGCGGTTTTTCTTAAAATTTTTAGCCATGTTTATTGAAGAAAAAAAAATAAACGTTTCACACTCATAGCTCCCTACTAGAAATAAATCCTGTGTCGGGGATGCCATAGAACACGCACAAAGACAAGGACAACTTACACCCAGACCCAGAACAGATATTTAAATTTATCATTCAAACATCTGCCCGGCCAGGAATCAAACCCGGAACCTCTGGCTTATAAGGCAGATATATTACCACTGAGCCAAACAGGTCGTCAACATCATACATACCTAATATTACTTTCGTAGACAAAACGTCACAAGCCGAGCTTGTGAGATCCATAGCGTACCAAGGACCCTATTCTTGCACGCTCGAGATTAGCTCCGTCATTCTCGCACTTACGACATTTCTGCCGAGAGCGACAGTGACCGAGATAATATCTCGGCTACAATTAATAGGGTCGCTGACGACTCATCGTCACCTCGGGACAATTATACCTCTAAGCTGCAATATTAACTGGTACAGCTAATGCACTCCGGGATATTACCTAGTTTTGCTAATGTTTGCTCTGTGATTCAGGTACAAAATGTCACTGAAAAGGGACTATATATAGTAAATATGTACCTTGGAAAATTAAATGTAATGTCGCTGAAAAGGGACCATACATTATGTCGAGTGTCATTGACATTTTTCTATGGAACAGCAAATTTTTTTTTCGCGAATTTCGAGTTGGTCCCATAGTAAAAGTTGTTCATCATGATTAGTACTACGAGCCCTTTTCAGCATAGCATACCCTATATGAATAACCCTATATAGTACCTATATGTATTGTATCCTGGAGAATTGAGCGTTTTTATTTAAGTGATTTAGTTTGTAGTTTTGTCAGTGGTTAAACGTTTTTGAAATGTCTAACAAACATTTATTTTTATGTAGATGTTGAAAATTTAAATGAAAAATATTTTGACTGGTTTTAAAAACAATCTTACTGTGTTTGGTACTCTTTTTAAAATTGTAAATTAAAAAGTTTGTATGTTTGTTACTCGATTACGCTAGAACAGATAACCAGGTTTGTATGAAATTTAGTACAAAGATAGATAAACTCTCTATTGTTCACACCAGAAATTACAAACGAAATATTAAAATTAAAACTAGTGCAACAACTGGAGGCCTTATCGCTAAGAGCGATCTTTTCCAGGCTTCTTCTTTCTCTTATAAAGATAGATACTCTGAACTTATAATTTTTTTTTTATTATTTCAGAAAAAAGCGATTTCAACGGAATAGCGGAACAGCCGCAGCATGCAACTAGTTTCTTAAAATTGTCGACCTGTCAGCGGTAGTAGGTATATCCGCCTTATAGGTAAACCAGAAGTCCTGGGTTCGATTCCCGGCCGGGTAGATGTTTGAATGATGAATTTAAATTTCTGTACTCGGTCTGAATTTTTGTTATTCTTGTATTTGTGTATGTTTGTGT
Organism: Alcis repandata; assembly: GCA_949125135.1. NCBI lineage: Eukaryota > Metazoa > Arthropoda > Insecta > Lepidoptera > Geometridae > Alcis > Alcis repandata. The sequence continues at coordinate 476,008 of OX421225.1, read as the reverse complement.
ACCATGGCATCCCCAACACAGGTTATCCTTTACTGAGAAAATGGCAATCAAAATTCCGATGAATTTACCTAAAGTACGGAGCATAGTGATAATCGTCGATAATATTTAGTCGCCGCAAAAAATTGGTGCTTATCATCGTACTCGTACTTTAGGTGAAATTTTTATATTATACTAGCTGACTCGACAGACGTTGTCCTGTCAAAAGCCATTGCGTAACTATAGCAACCGTAGTATGTTGATGCTAACTTGTCAATTTATAGTAAAAATTATCAGTATATATATAATTTGCAATAAATTAAAATTGCGACTATAATTTGAGATTTAAACTATCCTATCTCTCAAGTTGGATCGAACTGCACATGGTGTGCGAATTTTATTATAATCGGTTAAGTGGTTTAGGAGTCCATTGAGGACAAACATTGTGACACGAGATTTATATATATTAAGGTTATATTATAATAAATAATAAATAATTATTTTATTTTGTTTGTGTGATATGAATTCAGTAGCATTTTAACAAAAGCCTAACTGTCAAATTAATCAAAGCAACCATTTCGTAGCAGCCGCTCGTTCAAGTGCAATCGTGAAATATAGCAAACGCTATTTCGACCCGAAGGTGGATTATTGCGGTAACGAGAAATATCCAACTGACATTGCGAGCGGATGCACGTACACCGATCTCTATGCACTTAGTACTGGGAACTTCGAAACTAACACAAAACGTCCAAACAACCACCAACTTTACGATCTAATCTCAACTCTATTGCTCATAACACTACAGCTGAAACTAGCTCGCTGACATAAAGAACTGCAAACCATATCACGTTGTAATCAAAGGTTATAAGATTACAGATCTGATTTGCAATAACAAGCCTTATTGCGAAAGCCATAAGTTTAAATTCGTGTTGTTTGTAAACATGCTTTATTGAGTACAGTTGGAGGCAAAAGAAAAGCATTTGTAGACTAAACTGCGGGATGGCAGGCAAGACAGAACTGAATGCGATGTAAGTAAAGGAATTCTTTTTATTTTTCAATTAAGTCTAATGAAATCTACGGTCGTTCAGCTATGAGGCAGATATTTCAGCTGGTCGGCTTGATTTAATAACTCTTTGATTTCGAAACTTACTAATGAAAATCCTTGTCCGCTGATTTTAGTGTTTTTTGGAACGTGTGTTGACCTGAAATGTAGTAGTAATCTATTTTTCCACAACTAACGACTTCATTGGAGTCCTGATTTCATGGAAATCTCTAGATCCTTCTATTGAGTATTCTACGCATCGTCTACACGGAACATTTTTAAACTGCACCGAGTATTCCACTTTGGCAACATATTCACGTCGCGAACGCCTTGAGACCCTTGACGTCTAAAAGGAAACTTTGTGTGCATTTTCGTGGTAATCATTTTTGGGAGAGAAAATGTAGATCGGTATCATTTATCATTTATTTATCATTTACCTACATGCTTTTTTCAGACGAATCGGGTGAAGAATAAGGTATCTATTCATTTGAAGGTAGACATTGAATGATTCGAAATCAATGTTAGTAGGTGTATTTTATTTTGATGACTGTTTTTGTTGAAATTTTTTTTTATCATATTTGAAGAATGAATGAGCATAAATATCTAAAATTTAAAGATTTTAGACAAGATTTGACTGAAATTCTAAAGTTTTGAACTTCTTTTCCTATTATGAATAAATCTGCATTTGATTACCAACTCCCTTGTAGCGAAACAATTTAAGGGTTCCGTGATAAAATAAGTATTTTTCAACATATAATATTATCCTTCTCGCCCAACATCAATATCACGAACAACGCCATCCAACAATATTGTAAAAGCACACTTTGTTCCAAGCTTGTTGACATAATATATATTTATACCGGTTATATCCGGCTTAAACCGGATTATTCTAGTTTATCCCGGGTTAGCGGATGTTGGCTTGGCCCGGGAAAAATCAACTTTGGATAACTGCACCTCAGAGACGCGCAGGCAAAGTTTCCGAAAGGATATGCGAAGAAGATGGGGTTAAAACGCAGCGATGCATGCTCGAAATAGTTTATAAGAACGATTATTAGATTTTCTTTGTCGGTTGGAAAATAAAGAGAAACATTTTTAATAGGAAAGCTTACGAGGTTTTGATCACCGAATGTGGTCGAAGTATCCGACTTAATATACACTAGCTGACTCGACAGACGTTGTCCTGTCAAAAGCCATTGCGTAACTATAGCAACCGTAGTATGTTGATGCTAACTTGTCAATTTATAGTAAAAATTATCAGTATATATATAATTTGCAATAAATTAAAATTGCGACTATAATTTGAGATTTAAACTATCCTATGTCTCAAGTTGGATCGAACTGCACATGGTGTGCGAATTTTATTATAATCGGTAAAGTGATTTAGGAGTCCATTGAGGACAAACATTGTGACACGAGATTTATATATATTAAGATGAGTAGTCCCGTGAAAATAAAGAGCGATTAAAAATAGAAAAAAATAACGTCAAGGATACGTCTTATCAATGTACGAGTAAAATTATCTACATTATGTCAGTTTTCTTAATACAAAAACTGCATTTTTATTTGAATAATTGTATTGATTCAGGACACAACCTCTTTTGATTCGACAAGGTTATACAACAACACAACAAGGTCAAAGGAAAAGGTCTACAGGGTTATAAGGAAAGGGTATGCTAATCCGAAAAGGGTTCATAGTAGGACTCATCGTTATGAACAACTTACTATTGAACCAACCCCGAATTTGCTAAAAAATAGCTGTTCTATACATTTTGTCGAGTGTCATTGACATTTTTCTATAGAATGTTTTTTTTTTTGAGAATTCCAGATGTTTGAGTAGTATGAGCCCTTTTCGGCTTAGCATACCCATTTCTTATAGCCCTGTACAGTAGGTACGTTACCTTTATTCTGCAATAAAGTCTGAGTTTATTTTCTCGCTATAAAAAATCAATAAAGGATAGATAACACTAAGCTCTACCGTTATTGTGCCTCATAAAACTTATCGGCCAGACATGTACAGTATAGTACGTAGAGTAGACATGTAGACCTGTGCCGGTGAGAAGAACTTTTACAGAAATACAGGTGGACGCATTTGCGTATGCGGCAATAATGACCAGACGCGATGAGATGCAAATTATTAAAAGACATGTATTCGTATAATGCGTTGTTCGTAAACGACAAAACGTGCAATTGAGCAACGGTTCGTGTTGAGTTAAGGAACTTATGATAAATAATAGGCTGTGATATACAGACAGAGAGATACCAAAATCTCGCCTTCAGGGTTCTTCCTCGAAAGAGGTTCAGAGCCCTAAAAAGTCACAGATTTTTTTTTTTGTCTATACTAATATTATAAAGATGAAAGATTTGTATTTTTGTATTTTTGGATGTTTGTGTGGAATAAACTCAAAAACTACTGGACCGATTTCAAAAATTCTTTCACCATTCGAATGCTACATTATCCCAAAGTAACATACTTAGGCTATTTTTTTTTTTTTTTATCCACAGCAAAGCGTGGCAGGGAACAGCTAGTGTTAAATAAAAATCAGTTAGTAAACATGTGAGACATGCTACATACTTAGCTACATTGCCACTTTTATTAGGAGATATTATTGAAACACGAATACCAAGACCGTTATAAATAAAAGCAATAAAATTATCAGCGATATTTGTTGGCTATGCTGTAAGCTATGTCACGCGTGAAAACAAGGTCTGCCACACACACACACAGCATGCACATGTAGCAATATAGTCTAGCCCTGTACAAATATCAGTGTTGTACCTACACTTCTGCAATTTTAAAACTATTTTCTATTCCGTAAAGCCATATAGCCGCCACGTCGCACGTATGCATCAAACGTCTCGGCCCTAGACTGCGGCCAGCGCGCGTGACCAATTGTGTGTTAGGGCGGCCGAAATAAAAACATTTCGAATTACTCCAATTTCGACTGGCAACTATTGTTTTATGTGAAATGGAAAAATGCGTTGGTTTTGAAGTAAGATATTTTTTTCAAATTTTGAAATGTATAGGTTTATATTTTCATACGTAATTCTGATGTTATTGCTAGACTTTTAGAGTTTAAATTGCAATGGTAATAATCACTTATATTATTGCCATTTTCTCTATGATTAACATTGATTTTATAGAAATTTATTACTATTAATAAAGATGAAGACAAAAAAATTGCCAAGTTGAATCTATAAGTTTGAGTTTGAACATTAATATTGAGTCAATCAATTTCCTCCCACTACTTTGGCCTTCTTATACAGGGTTAAAAGGAAATGGATACGGTAAGCCGAAAAGGGTTCATAGTACCCATCGTTATCATCATCGTCAGCCTGTATCGACCCACTGTTGGGTATAGGCCTCCTCTCCCTTGTGCCATTTTTCCCTGTCTTGGGTCAATCTCATCCACGCATGGCCCGCGATAGGTTTGATGTCGTCGACCCATCGTTATGAACAACATTAACTACGGGACCAACAATAAAATCGCGAAAAAAAATCAACTGTTCCAAACATTTTGTCGAGCGTCATTGACATTCTTCTATGGAACATCTGGGTTTTATTCACGATTTCAGGGTTGGTCTCACAGTAAAAGTTGGTCATAATGATGGCTACTATGAGCCCTATTCAGCTAAGCATAATTTTTACTAATAACCCTGTATAGGTATGCCAATCCCACCTCTTTCCTAAACCAACGCTCAAGATTGAACCAACAAATCATTTAAATTAACCTACTCCTTATATTTAATTTAGCACCCACTCATTCCAAACCTAATACACTCTTACTATCCGACCGCTCTATTCCATATATGATTGATTCGTTCATTCCCACTGTAAAGTCTTTAGCACATCTTCGCGGTCGAGCTTGTTGTACTCTCGAATATTGACAGCCAACAAAAGCTCTATACAAAAACGAGAGTTTTGAGATGCATGACAAGCGTTTGACGCTCATCTTGAAAATAATTTTACCATTTGTAAGCCTTGTGTTTAAGCTATTACAAAAACTGATTAAAATAACACATGACAAACACGTACAGTACACTTTTGTACTAGATTTTTTTAAGTATCTAAAATTGTTTAACTGCTTCCTTAATCGCATTGAAATCGCAACGTCAGCGCGAGCGATGGTGTGCTAACGGCGGTGACTCCCGGAGTGGTCCTCCCCGGCTCGGAGCCGCTCCGGTCACGTATCGGTTTTACAACCGCCTCAGCTGCTGTGAGCAGCGGCCAATTGGAAAAAAACACGCCATTTACGGGCAAGGCAGACGAGGTGCAAACTGGGAATATGTGGTAAAGTTGAAATATTTCCTTTGTTCAAAAAACTTAGCTTCATTAAAGAAACTTTTTTCTTGATCTAGCCTAGATTGTGTGAAACTCAATAATGTTTTTCCAAAGTCTATCTATCATGACGCGGTCAAAAGTAACTTATATTTTAATAAAACGGATTGATGAGTTTTTAAAGTGGCGCTTAATTCCGAGTGAAAGTTTTTTGTAAGCTAAACTTTTAGTACTTGCATTTTAAAACACAAACATTGCCTATGAGAACGACCATACGAGCATTATTTACTTCCTTTTTTGAAACATTAATTCTAGAAAAACTGAAATCAAAAAACGCAAAAATTTATCATAATTATTCACCAAAAACAAAGTCCAAAAAGTGGCCGAACAATCGCCCGTCCGCGCGCCCCGTTAATATTTCATCCGCTATCCTTCCCTCATTCATAAGGGAGTCGATATATTTTAAATTCTAATTCCGCTCGATGCCAGTCGTCTTTTACAACTGCTATAGATTCGCTTGAATACCAAGTGCGGTCTCTGGCGGAATACGCGCTGAGATTCTGTAATGTCTTGCTTTTTAACCGAGTTCGACGATCTTGACTCATTTCTGAACTCACTGGTGGTTGAAATGCTTAAAGAAAGAGAGAGAAAAGAGACCTGATCAATCAGACATTTAGTAAGACAATGACAGGCAATTTGTGTTTTAATCATTTTGAATGATTACTGCGCTAATCGCCATACGCCGCTGATTGACGCAGCTCCGCATCTGATGGTACAGTAAAATAGAACCCTGGCGTTGAAATATAGGCTAGATTATAATTATGATAATGAAATAAACCTAATGGTAAGTATAAGTGTTAGATTAGCTTGTTTTAATTCATTCAGAAAAAAAAATGTCATGCTATTGGGGCGTTTATACTCGTAATTACGTGACCGCAATCAATTGTAAAAATCTTTGTTTTAAGACTTTATCGGAGTTATTTAAAGTCGGCATTTAAAAATATTTACAAAATTATTATCAATCTCTAATAGTACATACACAAAAACTCACGCAAACATCTACCGTTTCCGACACTCGCAATGTATTTTCATGCATTCGCCGATTAAAATTCTATATTCATATTCATATTCATATTCATTTATTCGTACTAATAGTATACGTCAAATTACAGTAAAAAATAAAAATTGTATGTTTTAAAACACAAAACATTAACAACATAAATAAACGAATAAAAGTGAACGATTTAAAAATAAAAATAGACATAAAATTATGTAATAAGTAATTAAATTTAATTCAATAGACATTAGGTAATTACATTCAATTGCATAAATTCCTTGTTTATATCATAGAAAGCCCGACTGATCAGCCAGCGCTTTAACCTCGTCCTAAAGACCATCATACTTGTCGCCTCAACAATGTCTTCAGGTAGCCTATTATAAATATCTGTGCCCATGATATGAGTCAACTTAGTGGACTTCGCGAGTGTCCGTTTTAGCGATACGAGCTTGCGTTTGTGGCGAGTAGTGCGTTGTTGTTTAACACGGAGTGATTCACCTAATGTTTTGTAGCTTTTAAGGTTCATTCGCATGTACATAGCTATTTGCATTATTAGTATCGATGGCAGAGTGAGTATCTTAAGTGATACAAAAACTGGCTTAGCCGACTGGTCGTCTGAGATGCGTACTATCGCGTACTACTACTCTTTTTTGGCAAATAAAAGCGCGTTTCCATTCTGCACCGGTAGCCCAAAGTTCAGTACCATACTGGAGCACGGAGTGTACGGTGGCAAAATAGCATGAACGCACCACTTCGCGTGGCACGAGCCTGGCCAGCCGCCTAAGAGCAAAGCACGCTCCGCTTAGCTTCCCGCATATCTTATCGATGTGAGCTTCCCAAGTAAGGCCACTGTCCAGTTCAAAACCCAAAAAGGTTGTTTTGTTAACCTGTTCTATTTTAGTGTCGTCCGCGTAGACGTTGAGTGGCCTCCAGAGGCGCCCTGATAGGTCGAAGCGTATGAAGTGTGTCTTCGTTAGGTTCAACACTAACCCGTTTTCCCTGAACCATTTGGCTAGTTGGTTTGCGGCAGCGTTCAGTTTCACTTCAAGCTTCTCAACTGATGGGGCCTCGACTATGGCTGCAACGTCGTCTGCGTACATCATCACTTCAGCTTCCGTGATTGCGGAGGGCAGGTCGTTTAGGAGTAACGAAAACAGTATGTTCGATACTGCTGAACCCTGGGCTACTCCCATCGTGGTGGTCAGAGGATCTGATCTCAGCTGTCCCCCTTCACCAACCACAACTTGAGATCTATCGCGCATGAGGTCCGTGAGCATAGATAGCGGCCTACCTCGAATTCCATAGTGATTTAGCTTTAAGGCTAGTACCTCATGGTCAGCCACGTCAAATGCTTTTGAGAGGTCACAGCATAGTACTGCTACTTGTTGCTTCCTCTCTCGAGCATCAACGACGCGACGCACCACTTCTCTTGTCAATGACGTCGTGGACCTACCTTCCCGGTAAGCGTACTGCCGGTCAGATAGCACCTGTCCATCCGATAAGTACTCCACCAGTCGTAAACTTATACCATTTTCCAGAACCTTGGCAATCGCTGGTATGATCGATACTGGTCGATAGCCGTCTATCTCTTGCCGCTTGCCCTTGCCCTTGAAGATCGGCGACACTTTGCTGAGTTTTAGTGGTTCTGGGTATGTACCTTCCTTTATATATCTGTTGAACAGATGACAAAGTACCGGCGTAATTGGTCCCGCCGTCATACGCAATACTTCCATCGATATCCCGTATGCATCTTTCGATGGTTTAGGCGCTATACGTTTTGTTATTATGTGATATACTTCAGTAGTTGTAAATTGACGCAGTCGCAGCGAGCGGTCCGCCGGGGCGCACGCCCTGTGCAGGGCGCGCTCCACGAGCTGTGAGTCAGCGCGAGGCGCACCGCACGCTACGGCGGCCCCTACAAATCTCGCATTCATGGCATCAACAGCTTCTTTTTTAGTGCTAAATGTATCACCTGCAGAGTTCCTTACGACTTCTGTGAAGTCTAAATTACAAGAGTTTTGTTTACCCCTCTGTTCATTTACAACTTTCCACATTGCCTTTGTCGGGTTCTTACTATTAAGTATTATATTCGAATAATAATTACATTTTTGAGTAGTCAATAAATTGTCATATATTATATTTAAGTCATGTGTAAATTGTTTTAAAATGTCAATATCAGGATTTTTATAAATAATCGGGGCAAATTAGACCAAAAAATAGGAGTAAGCTTACATTAATTCACACCCAGCTGAAAATTGGTAGGATTGTTCAGAACACCATCATAAATGAAACCTAAAAAGTCCTCATCGATCCGATACGTGCAAAAATTTTTACTCCAGGTAGAAGGTCACCAAAACGGGTATTTCGTGATTTTCTCAAAAACGGTACAAGCTACGAGGATACTGTTCAAGACAAGTATGTTCACTATAACATTTTCTACAGTATTGCTCTTAAACGCATGTTGATAGAACTTATGGTTTTCGAGATATGTCGATATTAATTTCAGACCAGACCAAAAAATTGACAATATCTCTTAAGATGCCTCAGTCAGCAGTAGATCATATAACAAGTTTGTAAATGAGTTTTCCCGAAGTTTTAAACATTGTTGAATCCGACAATCTCAAGAAACACTTTGAAAAATGACTCCTTGTATCTCAAATCGGATAAATGATGATGATGGTTGACGGAAAATTGAACCCCTCGTATCTCGGAAACGGAAAGAGATAGAGGGGTACACCTGACTTTTAAAATTTAGATCAAGTATGGACCTTTCTAGGGAAATGATAAAAAATGATAGCCGCCATACAAAAAAGTTTGACAGTCATACAAATAAACAAAAAAAAAGGAAATGCTCATAGCTGTGGAACCGCTGTAGATGGATGGAGTGTGCTCGAAGAAATATTATAGAGATTTATAACGACAATCGAGATTCAGCAACAAAAATCCAAGATGTCGGATTTCATATTTCCGTCAAATTTCAATGGATCTTCTAAATTTTAAAGTGATCCTAGGCAGGTGTAATTTTGGATCTGGAGGCTCTTAAGGTCCTTAAATCCATTCCTGAAATGATTTTTTTGGTTCGGCCATTTTTCAAAATGGCTGACATACAAAAGAAAAGGAGTGAAGTTACAATACTTCGCACCCAGCTGAAAATCAGTAGGATTGTTCAAAACATCATCACAAATGAAATCTAAAAAGTCCTCATTGATCCGATACGTGCAAAAAAAAACAGTAAGGGTAAAAGGTCACAAAAACTGGTTTTTCACAATTTTCAGAAAAACAGTAAATTTTATCATACAATTAGCCATACCAAATTTTAGATCAGATAATTATCTACAAAAAATGACAATTTTTTTTCCTAAGAGCCACCGTTTTTGAAATAATAACGACTCAAAAAGTTGAAAGAGTTGTAATCGTCATAATAATTATGCACACGTTTCCACGTCACCTTAGAGGTAGTGAGCTTAACGCGTTTTAACGAATATTGCTTTTATTATATTCAACCTATGCCAATATCTTTTATTGATCAATACTTAGTTTCAAATTAAACAGACTCACAACAGAAACGTGGAATAGGCCTACAGGGAAATCACGTTAAAAAAAACGCGTTAAGCACACTACCTCTAAGGTGACGTGGAAACGTGTGCATAATTATTATGACGATTACAACTCTTTCAACTTTTTGAGTCGTTATATTTCAAAAACGGTGGCTCTTAGGAAAAAAAATTGTCATTTTTTGTAGATAATTATCTGATCTAAAATTTGGTATGGCTAATTGTATGATAAAATTTACTGTTTTTCTGAAAATTGTGAAAAACCAGTTTTTGTGACCTTTTACCCTTACTGTTTTTTTTGCACGTATCGGATCAATGAGGACTTTTTAGATTTCATTTGTGATGATGTTTTGAACAATCCTACTGATTTTCAGCTGGGTGCGAAGTATTGTAACTTCACTCCTTTTCTTTTGTATGTCAGCCATTTTGAAAAATGGCCGAACCAAAAAAATCATTTCAGGAATGGATTTAAGGACCTTAAGAGCCTCCAGATCCAAAATTACACCTGCCTAGGATCACTTTAAAATTTAGAAGATCCATTGAAATTTGACGGAAATATGAAATCCGACATCTTGGATTTTTGTTGCTGAATCTCGATTGTCGTTATAAATCTCTATAATATTTCTTCGAGCACACTCCATCCATCTACAGCGGTTCCACAGCTATGAGCATTTCCTTTTTTTTTGTTTATTTGTATGACTGTCAAACTTTTTTGTATGGCGGCTATCTTTTTTTATCATTTCCCTAGAAAGGTCCATACTTGATCTAAATTTTAAAAGTCAGGTGTACCCCTCTATCTCTTTCCGTTTCCGAGATACGAGGGGTTCAATTTTCCGTCAACCATCATCATCATTTATCCGATTTGAGATACAAGGAGTCATTTTTCAAAGTGTTTCTTGAGATTGTCGGATTCAACAATGTATAAAACTTCGGGAAAACTCATTTACAAACTTGTTATATGATCTACTGCTGACTGAGGCATCTTAAGAGAAATTGTCAATTTTTTGGTCTGGTCTGAAATTAATATCGACATATCTCGAAAACCATAAGTTCTATCAACATGCGTTTAAGAGCAATACTGTAGAAAATGTTATAGTGAACATACTTGTCTTGAACAGTATCCTCGTAGCTTGTACCGTTTTTGAGAAAATCACGAAATACCCGTTTTGGTGACCTTCTACCTGGAGTAAAAATTTTTGCACGTATCGGATCGATGAGGACTTTTTAGGTTTCATTTATGATGGTGTTCTGAACAATCCTACCAATTTTCAGCTGGGTGTGAATTAATGTAAGCTCGGATGTCTAAATTGCCCCGGTTAAAAATAATTCGTTAATGTCACATAAAAGAAATCTAATATTTTTAATGTCATCAGTTACCCAAGAGGTCCGTCTTTTTTGCTTACTTATTCGTTTCAATGGGAAACAAACGTCTAATTTGTTGCAAACCGTTTTAATCACAGAAGGACTCGGCCGTTGTATTGCGTTTCACTAGCGTTGCCCAGTCTATGCTATCAATCGCACATGAAAAATTATGTCGGCTTAAACTAGAATAGTTTCTTGTAAATATAGGCTGCTGGGGTACCGTAGTACATGTCGTCGGCCGTATCATCTCAAGACGTACCGCCATGTGATCACTTAGGTGAGTTTTGACGGGGATCACCTTTATCGATTCCGGTGGTAGGTTACTATAAACGTGGTCAAGACTCGTAGCACAGTGTGATGTCACACGGGTCGGAAAGTCCACGAAGTTGATCAGTCCATGGGCAGATAGTAGTAGATCATTAAGTTGCTTTTGTTCAGAATTGACGTCGCATAATGTATCCACGTTGAAGTCGCCTAATATAATGCACTTCAAGTCAAGGTCGCTAATCCTATCAATCAGGCGTTCGAAGTATGATATAAATTCACTTGTGCTTACAAGACCGGTCCTATAGACACATACAACAGTTAAACAATAGTCAATGAGGTCTACTGCGGATATTTCACAGTACAATTGTGTTGCTAGTTTCACTAGCTCTAAGTTTTCTACTACTTTTAAACTACTTACTACTTTTCTAACATTGCATTTTGGAATGAATATAATTAAAAGGTAAAGAGCGTGCTCTTTTTCCGCAACTAGGCCGGTAATCGGCCCTTTTTGCGTGAACTACATATGCAGGTTTCCTCACGATGTTTTCCTTCACCGAAAAGCCAGTGGTATGTAAATTCGTACATAAGTCCTAAAGAACTTATTGGTACGAGTCGGGGTTTGAACCCGCCACCTCGAGAATGCGAAGCGGCGGTTCTCCCACTGAGCTACCACGGCTCAATGAATATAATTATTTTACTTTTACAATTTTATTAAAATTTCACCCATTTCAATACGCAACCCTTAGCTGACTGCAACCGTGACTATAATTAGAGTTAATAAAGCAATAAGTATTGAATAAACAAAGTACTTGAAACAAGAGTACCTATTACAGTAATGAATGAAACCGCAGCGCAGTGTTTATTGTTGGTGAAGTGAATTTCAATGGGAAATGGCTGCAATATGAAGTTATTACTCAGAAAACCATTGTTATGGTAGTCTTTGCTAACAATACTATGATAGACAAGTATTTGTTTTCTTCTAAGCAAGCGTGCTGCACAGTAGACCGCATCGTTGTTTGCTTTAAGGCGAGATGGTGGTCAAGACAAGCCATCACTGAATAATTGAAACCTTTATTTCATATGACTACCTAAGATTAGGTATTAGGTAAATAAAAACCCGACGGCAAAATGTACTTTATGACACTTATTGTACAAAATAATCTTGTAACGCAGATCAGATAAACCGTTTAAGTGGTAGGAACTATCAAAATAATCAATCTTTACAGTGACATACTTAGGATCATACATCCGAAAAATAACACTTTTATTACACATTTTTTTTGTTACAATGTACTAAATATTTGAGAGGGTGGAAGACAGAGCTTTTTATCCTAGTTATCTATATCTAGATCATAGCAACAAAACGCATTGTTATTTTAGCACCGTCCAGTACAATAAACATTCGTACCCGAATAGTTTTTCCAGATTTCAATTACGATACACGTACCAATACCGCGAGCTCATTACGCTCCGGTTTAATTGCAGCATCTGTTGTTCGATATTACTCTTTGTTTCTGGTGTAAGTACGTACTACAATCCAGTAGATATTATGTACTGAAAGATCGGTCGGTCGGAGTAGAATGACTGAAATAAAAATACAGGGTTTTAAAAAGTAAGGCACGCTATGGGCTAGGGTAGGCTAGGGCTGGGGTATAAGGGCTCATTATTACGAACAACTTTTACTATGGGGTCAACCCGGAAGGCGCGAAAAAAAAAACAGTTATCACATCCATTTTGTCGAGTGATATTAACATTTTTCTATGGAACAACTGACTGTTTTGTCTTGATTTTCGTATTGGTCCCATAGTAAAACTTATTTGTGATGACGAGTACCTACTATGAGCCAGTTTTGGCTTAGCAGAGCCTTCCCATAGTAAAGAGGTTCATTATGATGAGTTTTCAGTTTAGCATACCTAACTTTTCCTTAAACCCTGTATTACACAAGAACATTATTTTACAAAACAAAAAACAAAAACCGACTTCAAGAGACCGACTATTGATAGTTATTCATCTATTTGTCGCGCACGTACCTTATGCAAATTTAAGACTTATATGGTTTTCTCATAGATACCATTATCAGAACTGGACTAAATTGAAATGGGACCAAATGGGAAGCGTCAGCTTTCTAATAAAAAAAGAATCATCAAAATCGATTCACCCAGTCAAAAGTTATGAGGTAACAAACATAAAAAAAAAATGACAAAAAAAAACATACAGTCGAATTGATAACCTCCTCCTCTTTTGAAGTCGGTTAAAAACATGGTAAACTGGTGAGATATAGAACCACGAGCCTGACTTTACGGAGTTACAAACAGTTGGTCGTTATAACCGGCTTCTAACATACTGTAACACCTTTTTTTCGGCTATAAAACGATTCTTACCAATTGTTCTCGTTACCTTTGTACAAATGATAACTTACTTTTTTAACTCTCACAGTTTCGGTCATTCCGCAATGCAATGTGCATTGACAACGTACGGCGACGAGCTTCGTTGAATTGTCATTCCTTTGGTAGCATTTTTGATGAGTTTCGGATCGATTTAACATTAAAAATAACTAATTTTCTCTTGATAAATTTACACATAAAGGCACTCTTAGGTTGAGGTGTTGCCAATTATCAGAAGTTAGGTATTGTCAAGCGGTTCTGTTCATAATGTGGGCATGTAGCTAGGTTCTATTAGACAAACAGGCGTGGATAATCGGGCGAGAGGAATAAAACCATTACTTGCAACACACGTAGATTATAATCTTGAATGATGTCAGTACAATGATCCGTTCAACTATGATCTCCAATGGATATTCCAAGTATTCACAATACAACTCAAACAGGCACTCCGCCGAACACGTAACGCGCATAGGTACACAATACAATAAGATTCTATGACCGCCACTGTAATTCCAGATGTAATTGCAACTATTGTAATCAGCTTTCTAGCTTTCTACGTATCAACTTTAACTATCAAGTGGCTCTGGTCGAGATTCATAAAGTATCGTTTCCCGCGTTTCGGATCGTAGTTGTGCCAGAGTGGTAAACGTCAGCAGCTCAGCAGCTGTCACTGTCAGTTACGTTTCTTTACCACTCTAAATAAAGATTGGCTCGGACTTTGGCGGGAACGTGGAAGAGACATGTTGCTTCATTTCGTTATTTTACTAAACTTGTGTAATTTTGAGTGTTAATGTTTATTTTAAGTGGGGAAAATAACCATTAAGTGCTTGAGGACGTGCACGAGTGTGGGCAAATCATAAAATGCAGTGAATCGTGTCATTCCGTGTTGCTTCCAAAACTCCTTAGAAAAGCCTCTAGTAAAGTCTCCACTACTTTACTGGGGCACGTACCGTACCTTACCTACTCTATCCACTTGACACTGGCTAAATTGTGGCAACCCCGCAGAAGCCATTTTTAAAAATTGAAGTTGAAGTTGAAGATTGGCTCAGAGCGCCGACACGGCCTCTCCTGACTATCGCACGTCCTCGTGCGCCTTCTTCTCGTGGTCTTCCAGCAATCCCTCTCCATAGCATCTCTGAACCCAGCAAGTCTTCATGCAACTGCTTCTCCATTGCATCTCTGATACTCCACCAAGCTCGTCAACACTTATCCAGTGTTAATCTTCCATTTGATCTGCAAAGACAAAACACACCTGGTAAACTATTCTATGGAAGCTCGTCCATCACTGACACATCTCTATTTGTCACCCACCGAATAGAACCTTTCCACATACAAGTTACAACCACAAACACTGGACCGGACAACTGTACTCAGGCGTCCCTTCGACCAGTCATCATTTCTCATGATGACATGGACCGGACAACCCATAAGCGTCCCTTCGACCAGCTCTCCAAATGCCACCCCAAACCAGCCTAGTGGTCTGATCCGGAACATTGACCTGCATAAGCCAGCTCCTTAGACCTTCCACTAGCTGCACACACCAATATCGTACATGGGGACATCCGATGCTCCCCAGCCAGTATTGTCGGCCTCTACACAACACAGTCACAATTCCCAAAAAAGGCCAGCATGCAGTTAATATGAGAATGACCACAGACAGTACAAAGGGTTTACACATAAAACAAATATTCAGTAGAACAAATTATCTAATGATTATGCTCGCATATGTGAACCAGCTCCAACAATTCTACTGATCATCATCATCATCTCTTAATATGAACAAACTAGAATGATTCTATTGATCATTACATTCACAATTTCACATATGTGACCAACAATCAAAGACAGTAAAGGAACAAGCTCACCGGATATTGTGTTCAAGCAACATGAGGATGGTCTAAGTTCACGGAGTGAACCTTTACAAGCCGCTGCTTGGTCGATCTCTCCGTGTCCATCTGGACACACTGTTGCAACATGTCATGTCTTTCTGCGCACAAGCTCAGTAATTAGTCTTGCTTTATCTAGACTCATTGACACCAATGTTTGGTTCAATGTCTTCTATGTAGCAGTAATATCTTCTCAAATCTTTATACTTCTGCTCCGGCATCTCAGAATCAAATAAGATCAGTTGCATTGCGTTCTTTGTTAGTCTCACTCTATCTAAACTCATTAACACCAACGTTTGGTTGGATGTCTTCTATGTAGCAGTAATATTTTCTCATCGCTTTATACTTCTGCTCCAGCATCTTAGGATCAAATTGTTGTTTGTTCTTTGTCTCAGGATCAGGGCGACTACTGAGTGTGTTTCAACCGGATTTGATCTAGAAAGAGACCTAGAATCGTTCTACATGTCTTAACGCCGTCACAGCCTCCTGATAGTTCACTGGACGATTCACTGATAGTTCAACTATTCCTGAAGTATCACTGGAAGGGTGGTGGTGCCGACATTGCTAAGTTCCTTGATCTCAAATTTACTATCGTTCTTCTTATCAGTTATTGATATTGAAATCTCCGTCACCATGTAAATTTTTCAAACATCGGCTTCTGTACTTTCATATTCTGCTCCTTTCATATTCTGTTGTTTGTAGTTTTGAGGTTAAGTGCTAGCCAAAAATCTCGACGACTTTACATGTAGCAAAAAGTTTAGCATGGCGATGTTTTGTAGCTGCTGGTTTTATCCTCTGATCTTTGCCCTTCGTATCCCACTTCTGATAAAGGCACTCTTAGGTTGAGGTGTTGCCAATTATCAGAAGTTAGGTATTGTCAAGCGGTTCTGTTCATAATGTGGGCATGTAGCTAGGTTCTATTAGACAAACAGGCGTGGATAATCGGGCGAGAGGAATAAAACCATTACTTGCAACACACGTAGATTATAATCTTGAATGATGTCAGTACAATGATCCGTTCAACTATGATCTCCAATGGATATTCCAAGTATTCACAATACAACTCAAACAGGCACTCCGCCGAACACGTAACGCGCATAGGTACACAATACAATAAGATTCTATGACCGCCACTGTAATTCCAGATGTAATTGCAACTATTGTAATCAGCTTTCTAGCTTTCTACGTATCAACTTTAACTATCAAGTGGCTCTGGTCGAGATTCATAAAGTATCGTTTCCCGCGTTTCGGATCGTAGTTGTGCCAGAGTGGTAAACGTCAGCAGCTCAGCAGCTGTCACTGTCAGTTACGTTTCTTTACCACTCTAAATAAAGATTGGCTCAGAGCGCCGACACACATAATTACACTTTGTTTGTTTACTTTTACTAAGTCAATGACATTTCTACGTTGCCTAGGTTAATGTCATGGATATACGATTGTCAGTGTCATGTTAGTGTCAGTGAGTTAATTGGGGTGGTCTACTCCAATCGAATTTTATCGATTTCTAAAGGATTTGCTACACTTTAGTGGGATATCCTTGTCTGTGGATTCATTTCGTGACTATGGTCAGGGACGTGACGTGACTTGTTTGTTCCGTCAGGGAAGGCTGGCTTGGGTACGGCGGTGAAGGTGACATGCTCAGCCCGGTTCGAGAAAATGAATCTTTTTCGTCTCCGGGAATGGTGAATTGTGAAGTGAGTTGCGGCGTCCCTCCCCTCCGTTGAATCCGACGTACTTTCTTTATCTTATTTTGGTAAGCTATTTCATCAATTTTCCTTGCTGCGATTGCGCAAATGACGTCGCTGGTATTTGAACCTATATTTCTTATTTCTAGACTTTTTGCTGTCGTTCACGTGGCTGACGGACGTTCGCGTGTCCCCATTGTTTGGCGTGTTTGTACCTCATCGTTTTACCTCCCTAAACGGTATGTAAAAGACATTTACTTCGGTTTTAATTGTTCTGAAAACATGTGATTTTTGATAATCTCACTGCAGATTAAAGATAGTTTGAAAAATGGCTTGAATGGCCTTAGATAACTGATAGTGGTATAATACCATGAGTATCTAACGAACCTAAATAAACTACCGATTGATTTCATTCCTATAACCTTTCTAAATGTAGAATATTTGACTGTGGAATTATATTTTTACCCGATGGGTGCTTGCGGATGTTTCTGTAGGTCGGTTGGTTAACTTTGTGACCAATTCTGGAAGCTGTAGGCTTCTCCTAAACGAATTTACTTTCAATTACCCTACATAAAGTGATAATGGTCATATTCAAATATTTAGTTCAGTCGATGTCAAATTTATTACTATTTTGGTATCTTCTTTACCCGAGTTAAGTTAATTAGCTTAAAGCGACATGGTTCTGATGTAGCTTTGTTTTGGTTATCGATAGGAGGTGACTTGGGATACCCTGTGATTTGGATACCCCTTCCCGTATCGGTTACCCAGAGGACTGGATACTACGAGCTTTGGGCCGGATAGTCTCCGTGTGAGGCGGTTTGGAGCTGCCATACTTCGGTTTCTACCCCGTGCTTGGATCCTTCGGACCGACGGACTAGGACTGAGTTTCCCTTTTGTCTACACCGCGTTACGAACCGCAGGGAGCCTTCTAAGATATTCTTTTATAATTTCTATTACCGGATTGGGACTTCGTCCAGTGACGAGGAACCAACCGACTTGCGTGGACAAGTTTTCTACTTCTATATTTCGACCGGATGGTGACCCGTTGATCTGTACCGGTCCTTACGATGGATTAGGACGTGTTTGTGTATACTATTTTGTTATCTGAAGGCGTTCAACCCGCTTTGAGAAAGGGTTGAAGATTGTGTAACCTTCTAAATTTTAATTAAGAGGTATTTCCTCTCTCCTGACCGGTTGGCCACCGTTCCGGGAAGAGTCGGACCATTTTGTAATACAACCTTAAGTAGGTGGCTTTAACTTAAGCCCATTAACCCACTTACACTTAGAAACTTAGACTTAGAAGCTTAAACTTAGAAACTTGAACTAGGAAACTTAAACTTATAAGCTTGGACTTATAAACTTAAACTTATAAACTTAACTGTATACGAGAGACCGAACGACCGGGAACCTGGTTTTATACTTTTACCACTTTAATTATTTTCAAATTTTCAAATAAACAAATTCAGACTAAACTTAAACTATTTTTTTTATTTTATATCTACTTGCCCCCACTACAATTGGCGCCCGAACAGGGACCTCGTTTTCGGTCGTGGTGACTCGCCCTGGTAGCGGTCTTTCGCTCGCCGCCAGATCGGTCTTTCGTTTTTTTTTATAACTATAACTTAAACTTTTTGCGGTTAGATATAGTTTGTGTAGTATCTAGCTTAAGCTTTATTATTTCACAATGGAGGAACGCCCCATTGCTTTTCACTTATTGACGGCAGACGAGTTAACTTATGAGGTGTTGATCCGGGAGGCTACTCCGGAAGACACTATTCAGAAATTGCGTGCCCAAATCAAGAAGCTTAGTTTACAACTGCGAACAGACGAAATTGTGTCATATGAAGGTGATGTGTCGACTGAGCTGAAGGCCGTTCAGGGGAAGCTGATAGAGTTGGAGGAACTTTGCGCCCGGCGACCTCTCCTACTTAAATCCCTGAATCGCATTCAAGCTTTAGGGAACCATCTTTTTCATCGGTTGAGTCGCATTGAGCCCTTAGAAACTAATGATTGCGACCTCAAAACTGACTTAGATGAGCGTTTATTGCAAATTACGTGTAGGATGGACAGGGTCTTAAAAAAATTTCGGAGTAGCGTGGAGTTCTCCCCGGCTGAGGAACAGCCGGCTCTTTTAGATAATGGGCGTGATGATATTGATGGTGAATTGAATACGGGGCCTGTTGTTAAGGAGATGCCCCTTGAGCCTCATAGTAATTCAGCGGTGCGTGTGTCGTGTGATCGGGTTTCCCACGTTCACGCTTTGAACCTTAAGTTTAACGGTAAGGGGAGCGTGCATGCGTTTCTAGAGAGGTTGGAAGAGTTGACAGTGTCCCGCAATATCTCCCCGGCGAAATTATATAATTCAGCGGCTGAGATGTTTTCGGATGATGCGTTGTGTTGGTATAGGAGTGTACGTGATGTAGTATCTGACTGGGTTACGTTAAAAAATTTGTTGTTGGAGGAATTTCTTCCTCATGATTTTGATTACCGGTTATTACAGGAGATTCGATCTCGGACACAGGGTTCTGACGAGTCAATTATCCAATTCTTAAGTATTATGCACAATTATTTTGCGCGACTGCGACGGCCGTTGAGCGACGCGGAGAAATTAGCAATTGTTCAGTTTAATGTGAGGCCATTCTACACCACTCAGCTGGCTTTAGTAGATTGTTCGTCGTGGTCCGATTTTAAGAAGCGTTGTAGGCAGCTGGAGGCCGCGAAGCAGAGGGCGGAACTGTTTATCGAACCTCGAAGTAACCCTTCTAGTGCGATTTCTCCAGATTTGGCGTACAAAGGCAAAGTCTACCGGAAGACGGAGGTTGTGGCAGCTGAAGTTGTAAAGTTTTGCGTGCGTTGTAGGGAAGAGGGGCATAATTTGGCCGATTGCAAAGCTCCCCCTTCTTTAGTTTGTTATAAATGTGGTGAGAAAGGTGTAACCACCCGAAATTGTCCGCGTTGTGCTCCGGCAAAAAACTAAATAGGGCGGGCCGTTGTTTGACGTCTGCTAAAGAATGGGGCGATTGGTGCGACTTTGTTCGTGTTTATTGGGGACGCTCCAAATCTGAAGTAGCAACGGTCCGTGCGAATTGCGATGATGCACGTCCTTATTTAAAAATTAGTGTTTGTGGTGTACCCTTCTCCGGTCTTTTGGACTCCGGGTCGGAAGTTTCCATTATTGGTGGTTCGGCTAGGGAATATTTTACTGACCTTGCCACTTTGCATGAGTCAGATGATTTAAATCATGTGGTGACGGCCAACGGTTCTGCGTCTCCAGTCCTTGGTTATATGTTTTTGCCGGTTACTGTAAAAGGTGTTCAGCGTGTGGTGAAGTTTTACGTAATTCCTGGCGTAACTTCATCTTTAATTTTCGGAATAGACTTTTGGAGAGCCTTTAATTTGGCTCCTGATGTGTTGCTGTTGACGGGTCGTAACGAAGACGGGTTATTCTTTCAGAGCCCTTGTGAAGCCGTAGTGTCTGAAGTAAATAGGTTGCATCCTTTTGATGAGTTGACCGTGGAGCAGAAGAAGATGGCGGATGATGTTTACAAAATGTTTGAGGAGGTTTCCGCCGAGAAGATAGGTTTAGGTAGGACCCATTTGATGACGCATCACATTGATACGGGTGATGCTGCTCCTATAAAGCAGCGCTACTATGTGATGTCGCCGGATAAGTTGAAAGAGTTGAATAGACAACTTGATGAAATGTTGGGGATGGATGTGGTTGAGCCAAGTAATAGCCCGTGGAATAACCCAGTAATTATGGCTCCTAAGGCGAACGGGGAGTTGCGGTTCTGTTTGGATAGCCGAAAGCTCAATGAAGTGTCCAAACACGATGCGTACCCACTTCCTTACATCAATAACATTCTCGACCAGCTTAGGGACTCGCGTTTTCTCTCGTCACTCGACTTAAAATCAGCGTTCTGGGAAATTCCTCTATCTTCCACTTCCAAAGAAAAGACTGCTTTCACTGTCCCAAATCGGGGATTGTTTCAATTTAAGGTGATGTGTTTTGGATTGACTTCTGCACCTGCTACGCAGCAGCGGCTGATGGATCAATTGTTTGGCCCTGAATTTGGCGGGCGTATCTTTGTGTATTTAGATGATATCATCATCGTTTCCAAGACGTTTGAGGAGCATATTGATCTCCTAATGAAAGTACTGGATCGGTTGCGTTTCGCCAACCTTACGATTAGTCTGGCGAAGTGTTGTTTCTTTCGGAAACAGTTAAAGTATTTGGGTTATGTTGTTGATGAGTTGGGATTAAGAACGGATCCTGACAAGATTAAAGCTATTACGGGTTTTCCTACACCTACCTGTCCCAAGGACGTGAAACGTTTTCTTGGCACCGCTTCATATTATCGACGATTTATTGGAGGGTTTAGCACGATAGCTGCGCCTTTAAATGCCCTTACTTCTACCCGTAAGGATAAACCCCCTTTTGCTTGGTCTGCGGAAGCGGAGATGGCGTTCCTGGAATTAAAGAGTGTTCTGACGTCTGCACCTGTCTTGGCGTGCCCTGATTTTTCTTTGCCGTATATCGTACACTGTGATTCGTCTGATGTCGGGGTAGGCGGAATGTTGACTCAAGTTTTTGATGGTGAAGAGCATCCTATCGCTTATTACAGTCGCTCCCTTAATAAACCGGAACGAAATTATTCCGCGACCGAACGAGAAGCGTTGGCTGTTGTGAATGTGGTGGAACATTTCTGTGCGTACCTTGAAGGCCCTAAACTCTTTAAGATTATTACAGATCATGCAAGTTTGAAGTGGTTTCTCAATTTAAAGAACCCTACGGGACGTTTAGAACGTTGGGGGTGTAGGCTCTCGCCGTTTAATTTTGTGATTGAGCATAGACGAGGTTCAGAGAACGTAGTACCGGACGCTCTTTCGCGTGCTGTGCCTGTTTGTGTTCTTAATACCTCAGTGACTGATCCGTGGTTTCGGAATGTTTTCACACGTTGTTGGGATAGACCCCAGACGTGTCCTAATTTTCAAATTATAAACGGTAAGCTTTACCGCTATACCAAAAGTAAATTTACCCTGACTAGTGATTTTGATTGGAAGGAGGTTGTTCCTTCCGATGGAAGGCAAGCTCGTATTACAGAGTGTCATAATTCTGCTATTGGTGCTCATTTGGGGGTAGAAAAGACGTATAAGCGTTTGCGCCTTCATTATTTCTGGCCGGGCATGTATCAGGATGTCGTGAATTATGTGTCGGAGTGTACGACGTGTAGGGCTTACAAGCATCCTAATCAGCCTACTATTGGTTTGTTCGGGAATCCTAAAGTGTGTAGGAAGCCTTTCCAATGCATTAGTATTGATTTGGTGGGTCCGTTACCGAAATCACGGCGGCGGAACGAATATCTCCTTGTAGTAGTGTGTTGTTTTTCAAAGTACTGTTTATTGTTTCCTTTGACGCGAGCTACTAGTGCTGCGGTGGCGCAACGATTAGAGGAACGTGTTTTCTTGGTGCATGGGATTCCCCAGACGGTAATTGCTGATAATGGGCCGCAATTTATTGGGCGTGAAGTTAAGGCGTTGTTTGAAAAATATTCGGTTCCCCAGGTGCATTACACGCCTATTTATTGCCCCCAGGTGAATACCGTGGAACGGTATAATCGTACAATCGTTACTGCAATAGCTGCTCTAGTAGGAGAGGATCAACGTAGCTGGGATAGTAAACTTTGTCAAATACAATTTGCGGTTAATACGGCGGTTAATGACTCAACTTCGTATTCTCCTTTTCTGGTTGTGCACGGTCGCGAGGCTGTTCTTAATGGTAGCGTTTATGGTGAATCGGAGGATCTGGAAGATATTACAGTCCATTCTCAAGATGGGTATGTGGATAGGTTGGGACAGTTGAATGAGGTTTTTCAACGTGTTGAAATTGCGTTGAAAAAGTCGCATGCTCGTAATGCGAAATACTACAATAAACGTAGGAGGGATGTTGAATTTGATGTTGGGGACGTCGTTTGGCGACGCACTCATGTGAGGAGTGATGCTGCGAGGCATTTTTCTTCTAAGTTAGCCCCGCGATTTGAAAAGTGTACGGTGGTAGAGAAGTTGTCTCGACTGGTCTACTTGTTGGAAGACGTGAACGGCAGGCGTTCGGAATGTCATGTGAAGGACGTTAAGAGTGCAGCTTAAGGCCGTAGGCCAACTATTGTTGTGTTGTCGGACACCCTTTTTCGTGTCCGTCAGCGATGCCAAGGTCGACTCTTAGGTTAAGTTAGGTAGTTGCTGATTTAGAGGTATAAGGGTATTTTAGTTGTGGATTGTCGTTGGCTTTTCGGTTGACTGAAGTTATTTTTCTTGTTTATTCTCTGATAATGGATCGGCGAATAAGATTTTGTTTCTCGTAGTGGTTTTCTATTGTTGCTGTTTACTTTCAATAGGATATATTCAGCAAGTTGGTTCTGTTTTTGTTTCATAGACAACCGTCGTCTGTTGTTAATGGTTTCGTGCTTGAGAAGCTGGAGGGCCAGCGTGAATTTTTCTTGACTACGTCGAAAAATTCTCGTGACGAGGGGAGTACTGTAACACCTTTTTTTCGGCTATAAAACGATTCTTACCAATTGTTCTCGTTACCTTTGTACAAATGATAACTTACTTTTTTAACTCTCACAGTTTCGGTCATTCCGCAATGCAATGTGCATTGACAACGTACGGCGACGAGCTTCGTTGAATTGTCATTCCTTTGGTAGCATTTTTGATGAGTTTCGGATCGATTTAACATTAAAAATAACTAATTTTCTCTTGATAAATTTACACATAATTACACTTTGTTTGTTTACTTTTACTAAGTCAATGACATTTCTACGTTGCCTAGGTTAATGTCATGGATATACGATTGTCAGTGTCATGTTAGTGTCAGTGAGTTAATTGGGGTGGTCTACTCCAATCGAATTTTATCGATTTCTAAAGGATTTGCTACACTTTAGTGGGATATCCTTGTCTGTGGATTCATTTCGTGACTATGGTCAGGGACGTGACGTGACTTGTTTGTTCCGTCAGGGAAGGCTGGCTTGGGTACGGCGGTGAAGGTGACATGCTCAGCCCGGTTCGAGAAAATGAATCTTTTTCGTCTCCGGGAATGGTGAATTGTGAAGTGAGTTGCGGCGTCCCTCCCCTCCGTTGAATCCGACGTACTTTCTTTATCTTATTTTGGTAAGCTATTTCATCAATTTTCCTTGCTGCGATTGCGCAAATGACGTCGCTGGTATTTGAACCTATATTTCTTATTTCTAGACTTTTTGCTGTCGTTCACGTGGCTGACGGACGTTCGCGTGTCCCCATTGTTTGGCGTGTTTGTACCTCATCGTTTTACCTCCCTAAACGGTATGTAAAAGACATTTACTTCGGTTTTAATTGTTCTGAAAACATGTGATTTTTGATAATCTCACTGCAGATTAAAGATAGTTTGAAAAATGGCTTGAATGGCCTTAGATAACTGATAGTGGTATAATACCATGAGTATCTAACGAACCTAAATAAACTACCGATTGATTTCATTCCTATAACCTTTCTAAATGTAGAATATTTGACTGTGGAATTATATTTTTACCCGATGGGTGCTTGCGGATGTTTCTGTAGGTCGGTTGGTTAACTTTGTGACCAATTCTGGAAGCTGTAGGCTTCTCCTAAACGAATTTACTTTCAATTACCCTACATAAAGTGATAATGGTCATATTCAAATATTTAGTTCAGTCGATGTCAAATTTATTACTATTTTGGTATCTTCTTTACCCGAGTTAAGTTAATTAGCTTAAAGCGACATGGTTCTGATGTAGCTTTGTTTTGGTTATCGATAGGAGGTGACTTGGGATACCCTGTGATTTGGATACCCCTTCCCGTATCGGTTACCCAGAGGACTGGATACTACGAGCTTTGGGCCGGATAGTCTCCGTGTGAGGCGGTTTGGAGCTGCCATACTTCGGTTTCTACCCCGTGCTTGGATCCTTCGGACCGACGGACTAGGACTGAGTTTCCCTTTTGTCTACACCGCGTTACGAACCGCAGGGAGCCTTCTAAGATATTCTTTTATAATTTCTATTACCGGATTGGGACTTCGTCCAGTGACGAGGAACCAACCGACTTGCGTGGACAAGTTTTCTACTTCTATATTTCGACCGGATGGTGACCCGTTGATCTGTACCGGTCCTTACGATGGATTAGGACGTGTTTGTGTATACTATTTTGTTATCTGAAGGCGTTCAACCCGCTTTGAGAAAGGGTTGAAGATTGTGTAACCTTCTAAATTTTAATTAAGAGGTATTTCCTCTCTCCTGACCGGTTGGCCACCGTTCCGGGAAGAGTCGGACCATTTTGTAATACAACCTTAAGTAGGTGGCTTTAACTTAAGCCCATTAACCCACTTACACTTAGAAACTTAGACTTAGAAGCTTAAACTTAGAAACTTGAACTAGGAAACTTAAACTTATAAGCTTGGACTTATAAACTTAAACTTATAAACTTAACTGTATACGAGAGACCGAACGACCGGGAACCTGGTTTTATACTTTTACCACTTTAATTATTTTCAAATTTTCAAATAAACAAATTCAGACTAAACTTAAACTATTTTTTTTATTTTATATCTACTTGCCCCCACTACAATACCACAAGTAGGTACTAGTCATTAAGCGTGATCAGTCCGTAGATTAATCTTCCGATTCCAGATAGTTAATCACCTCCAACATGATTGAGAGGAACTCATTAATATTGGTATTAAATACCGATGGCTACCGACTCCGGGTCATGTTTAGATTATACTATACGGGATAACTGTTAAGACACTTTAGATATCCTAAGTATTGTACTTATCATTATGAACAACTTTTACTATGGGACCAACCCGGAATTCGCGAAAAAAAATATCAGCTGTTCCATAGAAAAATGTCAATGACACTCGACACTGCTTTTTTTGCAAATTCCAGGTAAAAAACTATGAGCTCTTTTCGGCTTAGCATATCCTTTCCTTATAACCCTGTAGTAGTTTATAGTTAAGAGATGGAGTTAACGAGACAGTTAAGAATGGGTCGGATTGAACTGATGTTAACATAAGAAGCATGGGCTCTCTTACGTCTCCTAACTTCCTAACTTGATTATGAATATCTTACTAAAGTAGCAATTTACTAGAAAGAAAACGATTTACTCGTAGTTGATTGAGTTGTCAAAAATAAATAATTGATTAGTTGATTCGACTTGTTGTTTGTTTTGTCTTGCAATCCTGAACAGAGCCCGACGTTTATTGTGTTGCCTGTTTATATTTCGCAATAAATTATGTTAATGTTTGTGGAGAGAAGACGATGTTCGAAGATAAAATAATTTTGAGTTGAGTGATCAGTCATTTTATTGAAGTTTTAGACCTCCCAAAAGCCTCTCACTCATTTAATATAATGTATGTAATATAAAATTTATAAAATCCAAAGTAGCTTTCAAAAACATCAGATTTAGATCAGAGAAATAGTTTGGTAGTGTAATATTATCAGTAAAGGTATTTCTGCGATGTTGCCGCCACTATTGCCAATTAAATTGAATTTTAGAGACATAATTGAATTGTGACGGCGAGCAGCGGTTTTTGCAGTGGACGCTGCAGCGGCCGATCGCAACTCTGTTTTTGATAGAAACTGTGAATTTTCAGTCAATAATTTCATAAAATTGGTGGTGGTTGGTGTTGGTGCATGAGGTTCTTTAAAAGTGCTCTAAATACAGTCTTCGAAAGTTGTCAACGTATTCGTGACGCCTTCGGTGTTACAGGTTTCAGGAGACGGTGATAGCTTACTATCAGGCGGTCCGTTTGCTTGTTTTCCATATTACAGCTTTTCTACCTACATGGCGCTGAAGTGACATAACCTTCTCTTTTTTCAAATTCTCTGTTGATTAAAACTTTGTAGAAGATACTATAAAAATCGCACTAAACTTCTACAAAAAGCGGTCACAAACAGACATGATAACAAAACGCAGTTAAGCCCATGTTTGCAGTAGTGCAAGTTTACTGCTTTTTATTCTATTTGCGAGCCCCAGCGCCGGCAATGTGTGTCGTCGGCCTTCTTACCGCTCGTGGATTATGCTAACATGGCCCACCGTTTTACATATTCGCTGTGTCGTGTCTTCAGTTTTGTAGTAGATGAGGCAAGCCTGAAAAAAGATTAGGAGAGATATTGATATGATAAAGAATAACTTTAGTATAAAAATACATTAGAACATAAATCTTTACCTAAAATGTATGTTCATTAGAACATAAATTTTCTACTTACCTCTCGCGCAAGTCGTTACTTTTGTCTTAAAAACTGGTTTTTCAAATAAGTTTCTTGTGTATTTCTTGAGGCGGAAATAGACTAGGAATTAATTTGAAAAACATAAAATTAAATTATAAATGACGAAGTAACTTCACCAGCCTTTTGGGTACTTTATCCGCAGATAGTGACTTGAGCTCTGTTTTTTATTTATGACTTTCTATTCTATTTAAGATATTTTAATTGACATAAAGTAAACCCAATCATAAACTATTTACATTAAAATATGATACTTCCTTTGTATGTTCATTTCACTAGCCAACAGCAACACGCCGCGACTTCAAAGACGCTTCAACCAAAACTTGCAAAATTGTATATCACGACGAGCACTCAATACTTGCACAAGAGTCTATCGCAGGACAAGTTTTAAAACGGCCCCGAGGCGCCACCGATCTCTATCAACTTGCAACTCAGGCAAGCGTCTCCAGTGACATAGTTTTTAGTAGTTCAGACCTAGAAAGGTTAAAAAGCTAAAGAAATGGAACGAAATATTTATTTATGGTACAAGTCAGTGTAAATTAAGACAGTATGGCACTTATGGGTTGATTACACGTAACGAGTACAGTGGCGAGACAGTATATAGGCATACTCGGCCGAGAAAACAAACTATGGATCTAGTGACTGACTCGCCCCGTCAAACTGTTTATACAAACCGAGTACTCGGCCGAAGGCACTGTCTCGTCGCTCTGTACTCGGTAACACTTAACGAGTCAAAAGTCTGTGGTATGGGTTTCGAAAACGTCAAAGTTTTATTGCATCTGTAATAAGTATTTTCCATAGATTTTTTTTGAATTTGTCTATTTCAATAATTATAAATATGCAAACGTTACCCTAAATCCTAAATCCAGTTCTCCATAATTAATGCATGGAGACTTGTAAATGATATCCGTATCCGCTGTAATTTGCAAACAGGCCGAGTGCGGCGAGCGTCGTTTATTCGCACACGCGCGGCGCAAACGCAGTTAGCTAATCACATTCACTGTGCGATTGTAATTTGGGTGAAGCTCACAGATATACAAACGTGTGGATGCTGGGTCTAGTACGAAATTCATAAAAAGTGCCTGACTGATTAAACTACGACAAATAGGGAGTTCCCAGCGAGTCACACCAAAACGAGTCACAGTGTTACTCGTTAGGAACAATTTTTGAAAAAAGATTCACAACCACACATCCAAAAAATTTCAAATTGAAATCGCAAGTTGTAAAAAAATATAATTATCTTTTTAGCCGTAAACAATTTTGCCTGCTTTTTACGTTTTAGCATTAGGTAGTATAAAATAGTTGATTTAAAATTGATCTAAAATTTAGGCTGCCTTTGGTTTGGGTTCTGAAAGCTAACAGAAGTCCATGCGTGTAAACCTATGCTAGGATATAACTGTTATAATAGAATTGCGTTAATTTAGCATTCTTGTACTGTGTTTGCATAAATGTGTTGTCACATGTTACAGTAGGACAAGGTTTTAAATGAACGTGGTTAAAAGTGAAACCAAAACTACTTTGTTTACGATTGAAAAAATGCGACTCTCATCTATGTTTATTGTCGCACTCTGTATATTGATAAATAACTGAGGAGTTGAACAGTTTACCATTTATTAGTCAAAAGAGAAACTTTAATAATGTTATTTTATTAAAACCGGACCAAAATAAACGCGATTTCATCACAAAAGCATTCAAAATTCCTACCAAAACGAACAGTGCACAATAAAAAGATATTTAATCAAAACCACCCGAACTGGAATCAACTGGCCAAATAAGTTTCGAATAATATTTATCCACTGCTCCACTATCGTCGGAACAAAAGTGAGGTAAGCAAGAACTTTGCAATCCTACGTTTTGTACCAGCTCTACCTTTCGCCATCCACTTTGTATTCTCAACTCTATCTCCCTTACCATATGGTTTAAGTTTCTACATCGTTTCTGATAATGTGCAAATCGTTTATGCTATCCAAAACAAAGGAATTTGAATTTTATATTAGAGTATTTAAGCGTGGTTTCCAAAGTTTACGTGAGTGGTAAATAATAAGATATAGGAAGGCTTTAGAGGGTTTGCTTTCAATACTTCAGTTTGTATCATTTGGAACCCTTTTCTAAGAAGATGTAGGAGTATAAAGTATTGCGTATTGGCTCTATTTGATACTTGTCATAGAATTCTGAGTAAGAAAGTATTATAAACATCAGACTATCTCGACGATATTACTACGAGTATGTTAATAAAGCTGGTAAGAGATTAATTTGCAACCGGTACAAATAACTTAAAGGTCTTGTTTTTGTAGGTTTTAGATTTGTTCTCTATAAACATATTGATAGAGTTACCTTTTTTTTTAAACATAATTTTGGCATTTTATTACTTACAAAAAGCTCGTAATAATCCCAAAGTATAGGGGCATACTTTTCGCTCGCTATTTTTTAATAATGTTGAAATATTAATAAATCATAACGAAAATCGAAATTTAATTTAATTGATTTGGTTAATTTAATAACTAAAAATAATAATGAATGTAAATGTATGGATGGGTTAGGTTCTGTAAAAAAATAATTTTGATGATTACAATGTTAAAATACTTCACTCCAAAGATATCACTACAAAGTATAAACTACGTGACAGGTTAAAAACGCAGTCAAACGGCAAGCCCTTTCAGCACACCTGAATGGAGCGGTCTATTCACTATAAGTATTATCTGCATTGACTCGCTAATGTTACACTAAATGCGTGATATCATGCTAATATGGTTGAAAATAGTTTGTCTAGATGTATGTAAAATTATAGAATTTTGCTAAAATAAAGGCTCAATATTTAAACTTTACCCAAATAAAAAAATATTTGGAAAAAGAAATAAAACTTAATGGTATCATCACACCTGCAGTACCAGTGTTACTTGAATGCAGCATTTATTTAAACTTTAGCTAATAGTAAATATAAAATTTTAGTGCAAACACATCGCAAAAATGTTGGAAAAATCGTCCGCAAAAAAATTATAGCCTTTAAAAAAATTCGATGACTGATCAGAAAAAAAATGCATTACAGTCCATTGATTTACAATATCAAAATGTGCTACGTTATAATATATTACAGCTACGCCCTGGTATTATATTTGTGCACTATGTTAATATCATCGCAAAATTTACACGGATAATACAAAACATACGATCGACAAAGCGATTATGCAGCTTGCGACTGAATTAAATTGAGTCAGGTAACTCAACTAAAACGAATCATTGCTGCTAGGCAGAACGCCATCTCTTGCAAAAAGCTAATACTCGTAGTTATTCACAATATGACTTCCATTTGTTACTTACCACATAATGCTTATGCGTTTCGTTATTATGGGCGGTATGTTTTTTTCCGAAAGTTAAGTAACATTGGTTAGTACTGTGCACTACATTTTTTTTGCGCATAACTTAGATGACAATTGCCAATCTAAGAAATCACTATACAGCATTTTTAAGTGAGACCATCTTAACCTTCTTAATATTTCTTCTTGTTTTCAGCCAGTTCGAGCAAAGCCGAGTATCTCAACATACTCGGAATCTGTACTATATCTAGCATGTGCGTCGTACGTCGTACGTCATACGTCCCGGTTTATCGGTTACCTGCTAGGTCACTGAATAGCTAATGTCCTGCATAGCGTGAGCTAATACGCCGGATTTGCTTCGTCAGTGCATATTGTATAGGACTATTAACACCTAGTGGTTTTGCTTGAATTTTATGGGTTAAACTCTTCAGAGTCTCTATTGGGATGACTTTCTTTCTGAAAGACATACAGGTTGATAGAAGCAGGAAATAAAATATACTATTTGATGTGGCATATAATTTATACATAAGTCGTTAGTGATCTGAAGTAAAAAATGGAAAATTCGAACAAATAAAATTTAATTGCTTTGATTATTAAAAAAAAAAATTAGATTGTTGCTTTTTTGTAATTTCTGGTAAAATTGTGGGATCTAAATAGTTAATACGCGATAAATATCCTGATATTTGCAAAAAAACTATAATGTACTTTTCAAAAACATTTTAGCAAAATGAGCATTCAGCCCAGTCAGAATATTGTTGTACCTATTTGCTAAAATTTTAACAACCTACTAGGTACAATAATTTCATTCTACTCTAATGCTTGTTAACAAATTTCAAAGACTATTCAATATTAAACATAATAACGTATCCCAGTAACTTGAGCATTTCAATTTCAATCATTTACAAAATGGCGGCTGGACATCAGACGCTGTTCCGGAAAATACCGAATATATCGGTAATATGGTTTCGGTAGTAATTTCGGTACATTAATATTGAGAATCGATCTAATTTGTCAATGAAAGTCAGATCCAGACGTCGATTTCGCTTGATTGGGTTGCTAAAATGGCGCTTTTGCCTATTTCAGTGTGAAACTAAAAAAACTTCTTAATGAATTTTCGCCTATATTTTAGTTACTAAATATGCATCGGAAGAATCCGATTTGTTTGTATAATTATATAATAAAACAAAACGGAAAAAATATGATAATTTTCAAATTGTTTTTGGAGTCTTTTTTCAAAAATCACAATTGCATAAATTATAATGTAATGTATAATGCAAACTACTCTTATGACTAAAACAAAATATATAATACGAGTATTTTAGCTCCTATAATTGCATATACCTACGACACAGTGACAGTGACAAAATCATCTATAGGTAAGTAGCTAGTAAATTATTAAAGTACCTCATATATATTATTTAATAGAAGGTTTATAATTATGGTTAACAAGCTTGCCTGAAAAAGATTGCTTTTAGCGATAAGACTGCCAGTTGAAACACTAGTTTTAAGCTTTATTATCTTTTGCTTGTAATTTTCTGGTGTGACCAATAAGAAATTTATCTATTTCTATTTATTTTCTGAAACCAATGCAAAAAACAGCATCGTCAAAAACATTTTAGCTGCCCAACTGTCTGAATCAGTAGCAATTAATGTCAAATCCCGAATATCGTCCGATCCAGTTGCTTAGACATTCACGGATTTCACCTCTGGGGCTTACTCTTTGATTGGATATCTTCGTTTGATTGATAGGCAATATTAATCGAGGTGCCCATCTGACCGATCAGTCTTTGCGTGATTTTTGTGTTTGACGAGGTTGATTTAATCAGTTTTTCTATTGGTGTGTGCTTTTTTTGATATATATAGTGTAGGGAAAATATCTGTAAACCTATTGTGAAATAGCTTTGCTACTTTTAATTCATTTTAGTTCATGCTTTATTTAGTGCGCCTCGCAGTTTCATCCGTGCGATCATCAAAAAACGGTGATCTTGATGTCAATGAAAAGTATTATATGTGTTATTTCTTAACCGAAACTATATACATTTCACATCAAAGCAGCTTAGGAGTTACGGCAAAATGTGGTAACAAATAAGATAGTAATAGATAAGACGAACGCTTTTAAATCATGAATAAAATAATCATAGTCCGCAACACATTGTAAAACCACAAAATCGACCATATTTGACAGCTTTTTTTGCTAAACAGTCATTGTTAAAAACCAGAACGTGAAAGCTCCACAAAGAAACAAAATGTGTTACTTGTTATTCATCCTTAACCCCGAGGAAGTCACTTTAAAAAGCGTTACCCTAAAACACCAACAGAACTCATCTTATACAAACGGAACAAACCCGTCACCTGTTCCGTTCCAAATTCAA
Organism: Alcis repandata; assembly: GCA_949125135.1. Classification (NCBI taxonomy): domain Eukaryota; kingdom Metazoa; phylum Arthropoda; class Insecta; order Lepidoptera; family Geometridae; genus Alcis; species Alcis repandata. The sequence continues at coordinate 442,556 of OX421225.1, read as the reverse complement.
ACGCATCCTGCTCCGCTCGGAACGCATCAACTGCAGCGGAGCGCATGCGTCGTACTTTTCTTTTCCACGCTAAATAGCCAGGGGCATGCCAGGGGGCTGTCTTAGCGCGTTCGTTCTAACTGCGATCAAATTTCGATCTTACTATGTAACAGAGTGGATCGTTTTGGAGGTGCGTTCGGCAGCACTTCGCCAGTGCCTCGCCGGTCGTCGCAGGCTGCGCGCGTCTCGTACGGAGCCCGCGATTTTTTCGCTAGTGCCCGCGAAAAGTTTTCAAGTTTCGAACGCGTTGGAGCGTGTGAGAATCTGTTGGTGGAAGGAACGGTTTTGGATTTGATTGTGGATTCTATTTTTTTTTTTTTGGAGACTGGTGGTTTTGTGGTTTTGGAGTGTGAGGTGAGTTTAATGTTCTTAATTTTGATTTAATGCATTTAATATACTCTATATAAAGCCAATAAATCGCCGAATAAACAGCTTATAATAATGAAACTACTACTCGACTATTTTGGCGAATAAAATTAATATTTCTACAAATTTATTAATATGCGCCAATTTTAGAAGTTTAAGGTGAAAGAAAAGAAGCAAATAAATGTTTTTAGTAAAACTGTAATGGTTAACATTCAGTTCTTTTTTTGTTACGTCAATTAAAATTTTAAATTGTAATTATTATGCAAAATGATCATACTTAATTGCACATAAAAACTATCAGAACGAGTTTTATCATATTTTGGAAATGTTACAGGAATACAAATTATTTTGCACACAATTTTATTAAAAGAACACTTTTTAACTGTAACATACGAGTACATACCATACCTACATGAGCGACTGTAGCGCGCTACGCAAACCTACGCGGCTACAAGCGTCGTATAATTTCGTAGCATAGCGCTACGATAACATTTTCCATTGCACATAATTATTTCAAAGCTAATTTTTTTAGTCACCAAAAATGTAGGTTCTTTTGACAGTCGTTTTTTATCTTTCCTCATCGATAAGATCTCCGTGGTAGTTAAAATATTTTGTTTGACAGCTATAAAGCTGGTTATATCTGTAAAAAAACCGGATATAATCGACGAAGTAAACCGTTAAGGTATAGCCACATTCTGAAGCAGTGTCTTTTGAAACTAAGGCTTTTGAAATTACCCACCAATATCCCGCAGAACAAAATAGGACTATTTTAGAACTAACTGAATTTCTACGTTTAATATTGTATGACATTAAACGATTTATTGAACTGATGTTACTAAAATCACGGCGGCGCTTTTGTTCTAATACTTGTAAATTTGAAGAACTTCACCATTTTATTATCTACTCTACGCTTCTATCTACTACTTCTCAATGTATTTCAGAAATTCGCACAAAAATTACTTACTTGTGAGCGAGTGACTTATTTACGAATAACGATTATAATTTCTACGAATATCGAACTCATTTTAATGATCTTCACCTCAGTTAAGGCTCAGTCACTCAACTCGGGTTAAAATTTAAATTCTATTACTTTGAGTAACTAAAATATCACATTCAAATAAGAGCCCGAAATGTAAGTATATTTTTTATTTTGTTATAATTAAAACAGGAATACTCACGAGAAAATTAAGTCGTTTACTACGTCTAGTTTCGATCATATTCGGTGATCTTTATCAGGAGATCATAAATGTATCAAAAGAACGTTAGTTTCCATATTTTTTTTTATTTACTATCATTAATACTTAAACAAATGTTCATCTATAGATAGAGTCTTAAAAGGTCGGCAGCGTATCCGTGACGTCTCAGGTGTTACAGGTATTTATAGGCGATGGTGATCGCTTACCATCAGGCGGCCCATTTGCTTTTTTACCACCAATATTATAAAAAACCATTCATAGAAATAAAAAGTAAGTTTTTACTTTGTAAAATAAATTTGTACCTACATTTTTATTTTCTACCACATTTCAATACGCTAAACATAATTTAGAACCGGAAATAGAGCGAGCCCCGCGCTCGCAGTCTCTCTCTTACAATTGCATTTAAATGAAAACCGCATTACGTTCTATACATTCCAATTACAGCTTAGTTTATGCTACGCTATTCGATTATTGGTATTTACTGCGAGTAGAGCGCCCTGCGGCTCAACCTGCTATGATAAATTAACCGCTATTTTTTATAGGTTACAAAATTAAATAAATGTTAATAATTATAGTGGCGCGTAATGATGATATTGATGAAAAGTAGCCTATGGGTTAATCTAAGACATAAGCTATCACAAACAACACAAGCAAGTAAATTTTGTAATTTTACTATGGAAACTAACGCGGTTTTGACACGTTTTGTTATAATTAACACGGAAATACGCATGTTAAATTGCGTGCCAGGAGATACGCAACCGCAAGCGCGTCACGCTTGTAATCTCCTGATGGAAATCGTCGAATGTCATCGAAATTAGTAGTCATAAACGACTTAGTTTTAAATGAATATTTCCGAAAAAAAAAAAATGTATTTCTTGTGATCAGTCCACAAATGTGATATGCCATAAATAATACAGACTTGCATTTAATAAACTATACAGGGTTATTCATAAAGGGTATGCTAAGCCAAAAAGGGCTCATAGTACTCATCATTATGAACAACTTTTACTGGGACAAACCGGAAATTCGCGAAAAAAAAATTTGCTGTTCCATAGAAAAATGTGAATGACACTTGACAAAATGTATGGAACAGCTGATTTTTTTTTCGCGAATTTCGAGTTGGTCCCATAGTAAATGTTGTTCATAATGATGAGTACTATGAGCCCTTTTCGGCTTAGCATACCCTTTATGAATAACCCTGTAGTTAAGAAAATAAATAATAGTGAAATTTTATAAAGGCTATTATAAATATTTGTCTAGCCCACTGGTTAAGATCGAGTAGTCCCAAATAAGCCCCTTCTTACTTCCTCCGTGATAGGTACTCGTAAACCTTTAAGGGTCTTGGCCTCCTCCACAATATTGGTCGAATCTCGATCTGTCTCTAGCCTTCTTTATGGGTTGATAACACGTAACGAGTACAGTGGCGAGACAGTAAATGAGCACACTCGGCCGAGTAAATAATCTAGTGACGGTCTCACCTTGTCAATAATTATGTTTATACAAACCGAGTACTCGACCGAAAACACTGTCTCGCCACTTGGGCCTGATTCTAGTCAGTGAAATATTATCCTGGTCACTCTCGCTCTCATTAAAATATCATGAGAGTAAAATCGACGCAGATAGTCTCGAGTGCCCAAGAATAGGGTCCTTGTATTCGTTACGTGTAACCAACCCATTGTGCTGAGGTCATTGTGAAGTGATCTATATAGTTTTCTTCTTTATAGACTTCTCAACTGTGGAAACTAACTTGTTATTGACACATTTCACTATTGTTTTGTTATAACCAAGGCCTCAGGATCCGACTTATGCGTAGTCCCGTATAACAAAAAGTAACTTTCTAGACCACTGGCTGACCATAGCAATCAGTTATTTACTAATTTTATTTGCGCTAAAAAACCTAGTCGTTTTTGTGCCAAACATATGTAATTGATAGCGGAGGAGTGAAAGAAAATATTTGTTAGTCGTTTTTTTATTTATTTTTTTATTCTTTTTAACACGCTTTTATTAGCTTCACCTGTATGTTTGTATGTTTGTATGTTTGTTTGTATGTAACCGACTCCTTTGAGCGCGTTTTTGACCCACTTTAAACGGTCAGATTTCTTTCAAACTTTGTAGATATATCGAGGACCGATGACAATACACTAAACAAATCGTGTTTTTTAGTTTTTTTAACTATTAATTTTTTAACACGCTTTTTCTATAAAGTTTCTTTAACTTTTAATACCGTTTAACTTACAAATGGTAATTTCGTCATTCGTGTCAGAGAATAGAGTGGCGCAGTGGAAGCGTGCTGGGCTCATAACCCAGAGGTCCCTGGATCGAAATCACGCGCTAGAAATCTTTTTGCTCAATATTTTTTGTTACGCATCAATTTTATTTTATGAGGTCTGAGGATCGAAACCACGCGGCTACAAATCTTTTTGCTCAATATTTTTTGTTACGCATCAATTTTATTTTTAATTTGCTTGAGCAGACGGCCAAAATCGGATAACACCAACACATTTGTACATATTAAGGATGGTTAATAGTTAGCAAATCGAACTAAAAAGCGAAAAATAAATAATAGTTAAAAAAAAACTAAATAAACACGCTTTTTATAAAAAACCGAACTAAAAAAATAGAAAATAAAATTTTATAAATTTAAATTAAGAATAGGGTTGAAAATTTCAATAAATATAAATTAATAATAGTGTAAATAAATAAATATATGTATTTTATTTTTAAAAAAGCGTGGGGTGCTTTCTAAGATATTATCAAAATGCTAATCACTCTACTCATGTCTGTCAATACAAAATGTATCTACAAAATATATAATATCTATTGACCCATGCACCCCACGCTTTTTAAAAATAAAATACATATATTTATTTATTTACACTATTATTAATTTATATTTATTGAAATTTTCAACCCTATTCTTAATTTAAATTTATAAAATTTTATTTTCTATTTTTTTAGTTCGGTTTTTTATAAAAAGCGTGTTTATTTAGTTTTTTTTTAACTATTATTTATTAGAGTCGAGTAAATCACTCGCCTGATGTTAAACGTCACGTTTTCCCATAACAAGTCTGCGCCATCCACAATGTTGAATTCTTAGAATTCAACACCCTACGCGGGCACAGCACTGCGCTCGTCACCCTGAGATACAAGATGTGTTCTCGCTATACGAAAAACCGATTTACCCTGCTTTTTATCTGTTTGAAACCGGGATCGCCGTCAAAATGAACACCAGCAGAACTATAGACACTCTGTGGCAAAAACCCCATGCGCAGATGGCTGGCATTGTACAGAGTAACACTATAGCCCTGTCACAGGCAGGACCCTCGCCGTATTAAATAATTATACAGTCTGTGGCCGCCATACAGTAAATAAAGCTGCCTATGACAACCGCATAAAGCTCATAATACAATCGTTGAAATATTGTACTGTCCCGATGTATTTTCAATTACAAATTAATACGTAATTATGATGAACGAGACTGAAATAATCAAATGTTTTGACGTTTGTTTTGCGTATTAATATATTATATTTGCTAATGACTAAAATGTTATTGATTTTAATTGATGTTGACTGTTTCATCATAAAGCATGGTTCTCACTTTAAAAATAAAGCTAAAATTGTAACCTAACTGGTTTAAGATAATGATGTAAACCAAACCTAAAAAATAATCTTGAGTAGTAACGGAAAAATTTGCGTAGAGTTTACAAAATATTGAAATAAAATTTCAAACCCAAAACAGTACGTTAAAAACGGTAAGAACCAAAATAAACAATATCAACCTGTCACTGTTTCACTGATTAATTCACGTCCTTAAAAAATTATATTCACATGCAATTTACTACCAAATTGTGTTGCAAATAACCTCGGAACTACAACCCAATTTCACCTTTATTCCTAGTGCGGTAGTGTTGTTTTTCGCTTGTGTTCTCTGGTCTATTTTAAGGAGGCCGTCAGTTGCAGACGACCGGAACAAATGATAGGGGACAACGTCGGCGCAGACTCTTATTTGTGTTCGGCTAAATCGCTTTGTATGAATTGCCAGACGGCTACGTAGTAATTTTGGAAAATACGAGACTTTCCCTTTAGTAGCTCTAGAAAGATCTAGAAAAGCTTGTTTCGTAAAAAAGCTTCTGTAACTTTCACTTGCTTATATGAAATCTAAATCTTTCTTAGTGTTGGAAAGCAATCTCTATAAAATGAAACGTATTTTCAAGCTTTTATCTCAAAGCAAAGTTAAATGTCATATTTCTCATCATTTTATTTTGATAGATGCGTAAGTAGTTAAGATACAAGATCTGGATATTACTAGCAAGTTTTTTTATTACATACGCAACATTTTTTTTTGTTAGATAAGTCATCTACAAAAAACATTTTTGATGAGCACACAAGACAATTTTTACTGTCATTTATATTTCTTTAAAAAATGTAGAAGCACTTTAAATTACATTACTCCAAAACAATTCAAATAGGTAACGATAAAATAATTATCAAGTATTTACTACCAAAACATATCAGCCATCGAAAACACTCTCTTACTCTTACCACAGGGTCACTTCCATACCTAGTTAAACTACCCACCTAGGTGAGTACCTATACGAACTTACTTACTAACACTGTAACAGCTACGAGTACATCCCAACGCCCCATTCTAAACACGGCAAAACATATTTATATTTACCGCCGCGCCGGTACGAAGCGGAAACCACAATGGCTGTCAATGTGCGAGCTCAGCCTGAGAGAAATGAATTCCAAACTATTCCTGGGCGGGAATAATTAATTGGGACATACGTAGTGGGAACTTTGGACTTCAGGTGCTATAATTATAAATTGTAAGCTGACGGGTACATATTGTAAGTTTGCTGGAATACTCTGTTAGAATTGTGCGGCGGAGATATTGTTGTAAGGAAAGTTGGTTTTGATGCAGTGTCAGTTTTACTACCATACAATGACTACAAAAGAACCTTTTTTAGAATTATGTGATGGTGAAATGGTTGTAAGAAAAGTGTGATTTGATGCAATATCAGTTTTACTATGAAACAATGACTATAAATGAAAGACTGAGTGAGTGAGTGTACGTTTGTGACTTCTTCACGCTAAATACTTAAGTAGAATCAGATCAAACTTGATTAGAAGGATTTTGAATTATTACACATGAACCACTTTTGATCCCGAATCAAAAACGGTTTTTAAAGGAAGGCAAGTGAAACTGCTGGGCACTACTGGACTATTTTTGAAAAGTTATATTAGACACATACTTCGAAAAAGTTAAATTAACTACTAGCATGAAACTATGAAACAGTACAGTTTTATGTTAACGCTGTTTCATAGTTAATTTAACTTTTTCGAAATATACCTACTCCTATGCGTCAAATTTAGGAATACAGTTCCGATATAACTTTTTTGATTCTCGTCGATTAAAAGAAAAAGGATCAATCAAAGTTTAAGTCATAGCAACTTGAACAAAACTTTCGCCTTCCTACAAAATGAATCCCACTTTATAACTAAAAAATCTCCAATAAATCAAGCGGCTGCCATTCCATAACACTGACACAGAATACATAACACTTCCCTAATTACTCTCTAACTACCGAACAGATTACTCAGTTTCAATTTACCCCAAAAATAGCCGTCAATATTAACTACAAGCACCTTTAATTAATTACTCGGACCGTGAGGTTTAATAAAAACTTCGCGTCGAACATTTTCCTTGAGACTATACGAATTCTTTTGTTAAGTTCTGAAACTCATTATTTAAGCATTTTGATAGCTTCAACCTTATTTTTTTGTTGAGAAAAGTCAATTTTTTTTTATGAAAAAATATTAATGTTTTAGTTAAGCTCGTTACTTAATAATCATAGTATCGACAGATATTATTCTAAAGTATTGTAATACCTAATTATGAGATTTTATTAAAATAATACTTATGACCGATATAAATTAGGTTGGATTTCGGAACTTATTAACTGTGCTCTAAGTTATAAGCTAATAACAATTCTGTTATTGAAATAAGACTTATGTGTTGATTACACGTAACGAGTACAGTCAAGTGGCGAGACAGTGTCTTCGGCCGAGTACTCGGTACGTGTAGGTAAATAGTTTAACGAGGCGAGACAGTCACTAGAGCCGCGATTTATTTGCTCAGCCGAGTGTGCCCGTTTACTGTCTCGCCACTGTACTCGTTAAGCATAGTCAACCCTTTACAGCTGTCAATAGGTCCATAAACAATTACCTACTTACCAGACTTTTAACAAAACCTTCGTTATTTAACCACTAGATAGACTTATTATTGTCTCCATCTTCTTGAAATTCATTTAAGTAGATAAAAAATTTATTCAAAATGAAATATATTTCCAATTAAATTCTTCCCGAAGACTTAGCTATCCAACAGGAAAAGCCATGTGTGAATTTAAACATTTTTTAATGAAACAAAACGACACAAAAATTTCAATTTTTTTATTTCTTTAACCGCAAAGATTTTTTAATTATCAGTGGTTTACTTCCTTCTCCACTAATACGACAGCCGACAAATGCCTGAAGCCAAATTTGATTTTCCCTAACTGCAAAGAATTTTCTGAAGTCTTTTGACTTGAAAAATTGTCTTTTTTGTTCACTGTAGCTAGGAAGTGTATTTTAATTAACTTTTCTTGCTTGCCGCAACAGTTGATAAAATTAACAATCTAGAGAAGGGGAACTGCTTAGTTTTTGCGTTGAAGGTTCATTAAATAGAGTCGAGCGAGTTGAATCGAGAACGTTTTGTATTTCTTTTGAAATTACAGATGGAACATGGCTACGTTTTTTGTATTAGAAATATGTTTTGTAAAAGACATTAAGCTCTAGAATAGGTTAGATAAAGAAAGAATAAATCTGGAGAAAATTCTTCAAGACCTCCGAAAAAGTAAAAACTATAGTGCGTACTACACCACCTCAGCTTTTATCATTATTATTGTATTTTCTGCACTGTACTTAGCTTAGTTTATTCACAATCACATAATATGTATTTAAAACACGTATTAAGAAGAAGAAAAACCAACATAACTTACTGCGCTCCGCTGTTTCACCCACATTTCCGGGATAAAAAGTAGCCTAATAATAATCTTAATCAAGAGCATGAGCTTTTTTCGTACCAAATTTCATCCTAGTCCGTTCAGACGTTTCCGTGATTGAGTAACAAACATACAAGCTTTTACATTTATAATATCAGTAGGATTTTGGTATTAAGTTTTAACACAGACTAAATCAACTTAGCCCAGCCGCCAGTTGTCACACTAGTTTTAGGTGTTATAATCCTCTTGTTTGTAATTTATGGTGTGAACAATAAAAAGTTATTATCTATCTATCTATCTAACCCTGGAATTCGTACAAAGAACCTGAACCAATCATAAAAAGCCTACGTCAGTCCGTCTCATCTGCATCCAGGGCGTAATTTCCCACATGACGCGTGGCCTACTAACTCAGCCACAAAAACGTTTAACTTGGGCCCGCGGGGCTCGCAGGCAAATTCTCGGTTGTAGTGCACAATAGACCTGGGATGGCTCCCGGGAGACAGACCTTGAAGTTGTGAGGCCCTGTACGGGCAGACCACGTTGTTTGCAGAGACTCAACTCGACGTTGCGAAATTCTTAAGCTAAGCATACTTCGTAAAAGTTCCGTACGAACCGAAAACACGAGGAAGGAATAATTTCCATAAGTATATCTATGGCACGAGGCAGTTACTAACTTAACAAACCCACACCCAGTTGGATAAAAAAACTGGCGTACACTTCTTGAATAAACATTTTCAATTTTAACTGCGAAAAAAGTAATAAAGTATTATTTTAAAATTTGAATAGACAAATCCAAAACACAGTACATATTTTAGTTTTTATCAGCTTGAGCAGAACTAGATACTTATTTTTTTTTTGCTTTACATGATTTTGATAGCTTTGTCCCACAAAGCCGTCAAGTTTCACTATCAACCCATTTGTTATGTGAAAACTACAAATAGTAACCCTGAATTGAATGTTTATTGCCCAGAGCCCCGTAGTACGACCACTATTACCATCAACTTGACCACGGATTTATTTATTACTCTTGGCACAGCAAAATTTATTTACTCGTACCTATATCACATTGCTTTCACTTTCATTAAAAAGTAACATTAACCAGCAACAAATAATGTATTTCTTGAGATAACTCTTCCCATTGCACTCTGCATAGCTTTTTTTCTGCTCGATGTCACAATGCGTATAGTATACTCGTATATATACAACTAGCGGCCCGTCCCGGCTTCGCTCGGGTGGATATTCATTTTTTAAACATTTTGGGATAAACGTAGATTAAATGCGTCTTGCGGGTGATAAGTAGATTTTTTTTTAATTACTATTTATATTTTCTCTTATAATTTTTTACATTTTTATCTATAAACTTATTTTTATTCTCATATCTATCGTAACTTTATTTTTTATTTATTGTCCCATTTTATTTATATTGTGTTTAAGATTAAATACTTTATTTATTTTTTTAGGTTTTTGGTTGCAATTTTTTCAGGTAATAAATATAGCCTATGACACTCAGCAATAATGTGGCTTTCTATTGGTGAAAGAATTTTTAAAATCGGTTCAGTAGATCCCGAGATTACCCCTTACAATTTAACAAATATACAAACACACAAACTTTACTTCTTTATAATATTATTAGTATATTAGTATTAGTATTAGTATATTAGTATAGTAGTATATTAGTATAGAAGTATAGATATGTGTATAAGGTACTTACCACATAGGTATATTTTGTAAGTTAGTGTAGTAGTGTTTTGACCTTTTGTCTTTAGTTGAGTATCTGCAAGCTTCTAATCAGTGCTTAGGTCTGTACAGTAGAGGGTCTCGGAAGGTAGGGTAGTTTTATTTTATTGAAATCGCTCCGTCCCAATGTTTCAATATTGGACGAAATGAAATTTTACGCGGACAATAATTTGCCCAAATTGCGATAATGGGATAAGCGATTTTCGGAAATTACGGTACTGATAAAAATGTAGTCTGTACAGGCTCAATACTGTGATACTTTGGAATAATTTTCAATAGCCGTTATGAGCTTGAGAATTAAATTTTGTGTAATTACTACGAATTTAAGTAAGTATATTTTAAATGTTATTTTCTATTTTTTAGTAGGTTGCTTTATTAATTCTGAAGTTAATATTTGAAACAATGCTTTAATTTTATCCTAAACAAGCTCGCCTCGCGATTTTAGTCGCAATCTTAAAAGAGCCGTTAAATATTCTACGATGAAAAGTAGCCTTACATACCAAAATGCAACCAAATTCTTTCAGTCGTCATTTTGTGATTGAGTAAGTCCAAACTATCACACTTTTAATATTAATTAGAATACAATCCGAGCTTCCTCTACACAAATTTCATCCCAAACCCATTTATTTCGTTCGAGAAAAAAACGCACAGAACTTAGCATTTTAAATATATTCCCGTGATATGAGACTTACCACTACATAAAAAACTCTTTACATTTCATATTTCTCTGAACTTAAATAAGCATAGCCCCCTAAACAAGGCCCTCCAACCAAAATATTAATTTGCTACGTAAGCCCGCTCGAACCCGCTACTCGCTCCTAAAAGTAAAGTTGGAAACTTCTGTAATCCTGAACCTGTATTGAAACATTAAAATTTTGAAGCAGACATTCCTCAGTTGCTTAATTAACCAACGAAATTAGTTATTGTTATGAAAAAGTGGGGAAGTTTGCGACCAAACTCGGAGGAGTGTGGGATACTTCGGGGCTGGGGTAAGTTAATGGAAACGGTGGAGTTTGATTTTCAGTAATTGTTAGTATTTAGGTACTGTTTAACTAGTAGTTCTGCGAACAGTCAATCTCGCGAGAACATTTTTGCGACAATCACAGTTTTTTATCTTGACAACTTATTAAAATCGGCCAGTAAATGGCGCTGCAGAAAAATTTCCCTTTCTTTGATAGAAATACCCCCCAATCAAAAATCCCCGACGACATAAGAAAATCTATGAGATCGTAGAACCCGTATACCAAGTTTCGTTGAGATTGGTTGAGACATACGACCTTTATGCGAGTACCAAGATTGACACAAACATCCGACAGATGAAAGGTTTTGCCAGTTGTTCCAGAGACGCTTCGCTCGCTTGATCAAATACTATGAAAACTGATGCGATTTAAACAAATTTTGTTGAGATTACTTGGGACTAGTTTTGTATTACCAACTATTAATTAGGTACGCTCTGTTTTACCCGCGTGATGATGATAGTAAAAAAATAAAAATCTGTGTCTGTGAGACCATTAAAAAACTAGCATCATAAATCCGGGAATAAAAGGTAATATTAATATCTTTGTTTCAATACCTATAAGTAGTAATAACGCAGGTCATTTACATAATTGCATTCACTAGTTCTCCGAATTTCTCCAAATAACTTTTCAGTTCCCACGCATTTACCCGAAATAACAAATATTTTATATTTCTATCATAAATTGCACTATTTTTTTATATATGTTATACGAAAATTAGTTTAAGTTAGACAAATAGACAAAGAGACCGATTTACTATCGCAGTTAAAATATTGTTATGGGCAAATAATGTGCAAATTTCATATCATACTTTTTCCTGAAAAACCTACCTAGGTTTTATTCCACAAACTCTTATTCGATCAAAACTTAAGTTGACGAAACTTAAGCACACCTGCAACTTGACGTAAGTTAAACTAAGTGCATTAACCCGCTAACTCTCGTCACTTGCGCGACTCGCGGAGGAAATTACACTAGAGCTGAGGGAACTTCTTTTAATTTATTCAACTCCGTGCCATTTTCGACTTTAAACTTCTACAATAAAGCACAAATTGGCACTGGGAAGCAAAACAAGACGCCCGTTCTGACTTATAGTTGGTCCAACTATCTCTTTGTTTGTCTTTAGTTAATTTGAATAAAATAGTCTGTTGGTACCGTCAGTGCTGGGCGGATGTACAGTTATGGTTATTATAAACTAACTGCGCGCTGCGGTTTCGCCCGTTATCTTACAGGAACCATATTTTTTTCGGGAACAAAAAGTAGCCCATGAGTATCCAGGATATGAGATCAATTCAATTCAAAATTCAAAATAATTTATTCAAATATGGGTACATCAATGTACACTTAGGAATGTCAAATACAATTTTTACGAATAAATTAATACACAATAAATTAAATGTCAAAGAAAATAATATTATTAGAATGTTAAAAAATTATATAAAATAATTGCAATGTCAAAATATCAATGTATAAAATAACTACTATAGTAGGTATAATCAGTCAAGTATTATTATTACAGTCTAAATACAATTTACGTAAAGAGACTTTATCACAGATGAAGTCTTCAATTTTGTAGTAAGCCTTTTCAATTAAAAAGTCTTTTAAAATTCTTTGAAAATCTGTGTCTTTCTTATTTACTAGAGTAATAGGCAACAAGTTATAAAATAATACGCCGTTCATTACAAAAGAGTTGCCAGTTTTGGCTAATCTAATTTTAGGTAGAACAAGTTTAAACTTGCTGCTTCAAGCTTACTGTTCTAACCCTGTTAGATTTCAGTAATGCTTTTAATGCCGTAAACCTCGACATCTTGTTGGCTATAATGCGCTCTATTAACATATCTTCATCGGTAGTCGACTGGTTTCACAGTTATCTTTGTGGACGCCGACAGCGTGTACGCCTTGAGGATTATTTTTCTTCTTGGTGTTTTACACTGGCTGGTGTGCCACAAGGCGGCGTTTTGTCTCCTCTTCTTTTTGCAATATTTATTAATTCCATATCTCGATACCTTACTTCTTCCTACCACCTTTATGCCGACGATCTTCAAATTTATACGCAAGCCCGGCTCGATGACCTGGGCACAGCCATATCAACCATAAATGCTGATCTGTGCAAAATTATCAATTGGAGCCATTCCTATGGTTTAAAAGTCAACCCTACGAAATCGCAAGTTATTGTTATAGGCAGTTCTTACATGATCTCGAGAGTTGACTGGGCTTCATTACCGAATGTAGTGTTTGATGGAGCTATTTTACCATTTTGCGAATCGGTGAAAAACCTTGGCGTTATATTTGATCGTACGCTAAGCTGGGACTGTCATCTTAAGTCCATTAGCTGCAAATCGTTTGCGTCTGGTGGTTCACTAAGACGGCTTCGAAATTTTTTGCCCACTGCCACCAAAGTTACACTCGCCCAGTCTCTTCTTCTTCCCATCTTAGATTACGCTGACGCCTGTTACCTTGATCTCTCTGAGGAACAGCTAGATAAACTTGAGCGCCTTCAAAATTACTGTATTAGGTTTATATTTGGTCTACGCAAATATGACCACGTATCTCATTATCGCGCAAAACTCAAGTGGCTTCCCATTCGCCTTCGGCGGAATGCTCACATCCTCTCCCTTCTCTACAATATTTTGTTTAATCCAGCTACTCCACGTTATTTAAAAGATCTCTTCGCCTTCTGGCATGCCTCTCATTCCCATACCCTTCGATCTAAAGATACCCTCTCCCTTAAGACGCCTTCCGCGCGCTGTACAACTTTTTACGGCAAATCCTTTGCTTTCCAGGCGGTTCAGCTGTGGAACGATTTGCCTGTGACAATAAGAAATGCTACATCACTTGCATGCTTTAAAAGTCAGTTAAAAAAACATCACTTGTCGCAATTGCCATTTTCTCAGTGATTATTTATTTATTATTACTCGCTAATTGTTGTTTTGTTTTTATTTATTATGTATTTTATTCCTCCCTATTAGTATTATTATATATTTATATATATATATATATCTATTACGTTTTAGTATATTATATTTATTTTCGGAAATGTAGGTAGTTTTTAGTATGTACTTTTTAGAATGTATTTTATTTGAATGTATTTCTAAGTATTTATTATTATTATTTTTTATGTAGGTTTATATGAGTATTCTTCAATATTGCACACCCCGTTTTTATATTTTTTATCTATCCTCTCCATCCTAAGGTTGCCTGGAAGAGATCGCTCTTAGCGATAAGGCCGCCAGTTGTTGCACTAGTTTTAGGTGCTTTAATCCTTTTGTTTGTAATTTATGGTGTGAACAATAAAGAGTTTATCTATCTATCTATCTATCTATCTACTTCCATACCAAATGTCATACAAACGTGTATCACAAAACATGTTACTCTGTAGCCTATAATTATTGTTTTCCACTATACAAAAACCTGAAAACTACGACAAAAAAAATTATCATAGAGCATCAGGATAAACGTAGAATATTTTTCACTCCAGAATGATAAACTAGATTTTTTTCTAAAAAGTCTACAAAGACCCTGTTGTACCCATTCCAAAAGAGCTTTTAGGGGGTTTCAAATCAAATCGTTTCAATCTTAATTTCTGTCAATCATGTATCATTGATTTGCTCCCTCTATATCTAATAAAGAGTTGTACAAAAAATGTCATGACAAACAAAAAACTACAATTAACATCAAAACCGTACCAGGCTTACATACTCGTAACGCTACTCGTAGCTAATCTCGAGGTAGTTAGAACACGTCTAGAGTCACTTTTCCACCTAATTTAATTCACGTCTCTCCCTGAATTAAAGTCACGATACATCTTGGTAGCTTACATGATACCAAAGGTTTCCTTTTCAGGGTTTATTGAGTAACCTGAATATCTAGCCTCGGTTGTGAGGCTTTGGGACGATAACGTTTTAATTGGGGAGCGACTGGGTAGTGATTGGGTAGTTTAATCTAATGGGTTGATTACACATAACGAGTCCAGTGGCGAGACAGTAAATTGGCACACTCGGCTGAGAAAACAAATCATGGTTCTAGTGACTCGCTTCCTCACACTGTTTATACAAACCGAGTACTCGGCCGAGGGCGCTGTCTCGCCACTGTACTCGTTACGTGTAATCAACCCTTATACTATTGGTTACCGGCCTATTTTGTTGTCAACTTAAAGTTTTTTTTTTTAATGTGATTAAGTGACGAAACGAGCAAATCGCTCGCCTGATGTTAAACGTCACGTTTGCCCATAACAGGTCTGCGCCACCCAGAATTTAAAAATAGAAAAAAATAAAGTAAAATAAAATAGTGAAAGTAGATCAAATTGGCTTTTGTCTTGCTCTACCAGCTAGAAAATAAGCAGCACAAAAGAAGTAGTTCAGGCTAGCGTTAAAAGTTCGCGGTATGGCCTCTGAGTAATGAACTTTCGTCTCTGCGAGTTACTTACTGGTAGTTTTGTTCGGTTGTTAATACTTCGTAAAACTATGTCATATTTTTGTACATATCATCGAACCTCCTTCAGAGAAAAGCCCTTATGGCGAGACTCTGATGTCTGTCTGTCTGTATGCCACAGCCAATTATTTTAATCTGTTAAAATACCACCATATTTAAAAAAAATACAAAGTCAAATCACACTAGTGAATACGAAAATTGTTTTATAATGGTAAAAGAATAGAGAATGATCAAAAAATCGTCAAATAGATTAAGCTACCCAAAAATTACTCATCTTACAAGATACAAGCATTTAATTGTGTCAACAGCTACCCTCATAATCACTACATCTATATACAGTTATAGCCAAGCTATTTTGTTACACAGACTAGAAAATTATAGAAACTCAACTTTCGAAAACCACCAAAACAAAAACTCCTGTAGGTATCGTACATGTACAGTTACTTTCTAAGTATTTAATACAGTATTTGTATGGCACACTCGTAGCTAGTTTTTTTTTTTTTTTTTTTTTTAGTTAACCTGTAATGTCCCACTGCTGGGCAAAGGTCTCCCCCAAGTTCTTCCATAACTGCCGGTCTTGGGCCAGAACCGTCCAGTCCTTTTCAAACTTCCCCAGTTCGTCGCGCCATCGCGTCGGAGGGCGGCCTGGGGGTCGACTGTCCGGGGGCACCCACTCTGTGGAGACCTTTGCCCATCTCTCCGGGTGCATTCGGCTTGTGTGGCCCGCCCACTCCCACTTGAGCTTGGCAAATCTTTTACCTACGTCAGCGACGCCTGTCATGGAACGCAGTATGGTGTTACGGACGCGGTCTTGTCGTTTGATTCCGAGGATACTGCGTTCCATGGCTCTTTGGCAAACTCCAAGGCGGGACCTCTGCATCTTGGTTAGTGACCATGTTTGCGCACCGTAGGTTAGGATGGGCAAGATACACATGTCGATGAGTTTTCGCTTCAGGGAGATTGATTGCCTCGCTCGGCCGCCCCTCAACTATCGCGTAGCTAGTTATTCTTTAAAATTACAGATTGGTCTTAAAAATGTAAAAAAATAGAATATAAATATTATGTCCAGGAAAATGCATAGAATATCTAGAAATCGCATAAAATATACGGATTACATAGTGCATTACACGGTGGAATTTAAAAAAGTTAAGGAGTAGTTCAAAACAAAATTACTCGTGATTGATATCTCTAAAACATGTGAGTGGCATCAATCGTTTTGCGGAAGTTGTCCCTCTACAGCCTATTTCTTCTGCATTAAAACACTTGTACACCCACAGTGACATCAGCATAAGCCCCGAGGAGCTTATTAGCCGCGAGTTGATTAACCGAGTGGGTGTACAGAGTGTACACTGTACGCTCATACGGCAGGTGATTACTGCCGCTGCCGTATGCCTCAATGTATGGCTCATGTCGGTAGTCGAATTCGGTTCTTAGAAATATACTATTAGCTAGCAACACGCGGTTATACACGTGGAAGAACAGTTATAAACACAAATTTAATTATGTTTTAATAGCAAGGAATATTAATACTTAAGTTATACACGTACTAGTACTATATGAATTTCCACGGTTGATCCTTGACAGCAGAATTCCGGGGAAGAGAAGGACGACATTAAGAAGTGGACCGGGATGAGTTATCATCATTTGAAAAGCACAGCTTGGAATTGCAAGAAGTTTAGCCTACTGACCTCCAAACTTCAATATGAAGAGTGCACCAGATGATGATGAATAGCGAGGAAGCCTGCTTAAGTCCAAGGACAAAACTCATTGGCGTATGTGCATCCATTAACGCACTTGGTTTCCGGCTGCGTGGTGAAATACGGCCACGGGATAGCTAAGCTGTCAAACTCTACTGTACAGTTACACACTGTTACAGTCTCTGTAACTCAGTAACACTGTAACAGTGTACTGTAACTATACTGTAGTAGATTTAGTGGTAAGACTTATAACTACATCTATTTACGTATCTTGCCCAGTGTGTACTGCACAGTTCTTGGAATCGTTAATTGACGGAGGAAACTATAGGTTTCAGAGTAGGTATACGTACCGGATAAAGTTGGGGCTTTGGGTTTGTTTGTATGAATATATTTGTCCTATAATTGAGTAGTTGTCGTCTAAACTTAGAGATTGTCACTTTAATGGATCGAAAATAAAATAATCTTCCTGATTTGTATTATTTTTGAAAATTTTGCTGTGTGTGACCTTTTTAAAATTACGTTGTAGATACTCAATAAAAATAAATTTTTCAACTAACAAAAACTTGCTATCATACAAACATAACAACTAGATTTTGTTTCTAAAACAATTATGTTTTGGCTGCTGATGTTTCGATTTCCTACACCTATCACAGAACACTTTTAATTCACTTTATTGAGATAACATTCTCGTAATCTCCAACAAAAGACGTTAATTCTCAAAAATGGCGAGTTACTGTTCGCGAATTTTCAATTTAAACTTACTTCTATTACTTGGGAACAGAAAAATTCAATTACTCCGCATCCCAAACAGTACAATAAAGTCTTGCCGTTAAAAACTTTTATTAAACGTCCGACACACGGCTGCAATTTGACAATTACGGGATAAGGACCAATATCCACCGGCTCCATGATTAAATATAAAAATCAAACTAATTTTCAATGACATCTTGTCCAGTTTTTGTGTCGTAATATTAAAACCTTTAATCCTCCCACTGCTGGGATACAAGATCTACCCTCGAAGGGTGATTAGGCCATATTCCACCACGCTGGCCAAGTGCGGGTTGGCGGATTCACATACGCCATTGCATTTCTTCTCCGGACATATGCAGGTTTCCTCACGATGTTTTCCTTCACCGAAAAGCCAGTGGTATGTAAATTCGTACATAAGTCCCCAAGAACCCATTGGTACGAGTCGGGGTTTGAACCTGCCACCTCAAGAATGCAAAGCGGCTGTTCTCCCACTGAGCTACCACGGCCCCTAATATTATATTTAAAAACCCTTAAACGAATGCAAAAACCTAAATTTTGTAAAATAAAACACAAAAATTTCTATGACTCTGTCTTCCTCCCCTTAACTACAAATTTCTTCCATTCTAAGGTTACCTAAAAGAGATTACTCTCAGTTATAAAACCCCCAGTTATTGCACTATTTCTAAGCGTTAAAATGTCTTAATTTTTAATTTCTGGTGTAAACAATAATTTCAGAAGTGATTGCAGATACAAAATCTTGAATCTCATCCAAAAATAGTCCATTGTATAATATATGGATTCAGATTTATGTGAAATTTTGTACCACTACTGTATCTAGTAGGTATCCTACATGCTAAAGAAAATCTCGTTCCAATGGCGTTGAGCGGGCGGGGCAAAGGGCGGGAATTTGCGGTTTCGCCACCTATAATCCCTTGTCCTCTTATCTAGGCCACTTATTATAGACATTCAATTACAGCTCAGACAAAATTCTAATCACAGCGCCACTAAACTGTGAAAGGGCTAGTTACTATTTTTATGCGTTTGATCAAGATTAAGCTCATGAAAAATGGCGATATCAACCAAACAATGATTATGAAGATAGCATATGACATAATATTAACATCTTCTTAGGGTAGTTTTATAATAATATGTGTGTGTGTGTGTAGTGATTTATTACGATAAAATAAATAAAATAAAATAAAACTACGAGATGACTAGCTTGTTTTCCAGTTATTTTCATTTAAAAACGAAAGTGAACTTCACAACTGATTTCGATGATTTTTTTACAGAATCAATGTGAAAGTATACCTTCTTTAATTCAAACTGAATCTGAATAATGGAAGACACAGAACAGAATAAAATATACAACTAAATCGCGAACCTCTTCCTTTTTTGGAAACACGTGACATGCGAGTTATAATAAAGTGATAATTCCATCGCATCTGTGAATATCAACCCTAATGACGCTGAATATCCACGAAGGGAAGAAGAATAAAAAAATTATCGTCACCTCGTCTCTTCAAATAAAAACTGTGAGTCCGGAGTAATTTTTTACAAGCTTTACACATAGGGGCAATAAAATGGCGCCGCTGCGAGGCCGGCTATATTTCATTTTATGTCTCACTCGAGCCTCCCTCTATTTGGGGCTGTCTCTGACACTCGGAATGAAAGTTTAAACGTCGGTTTGAAAATAATGCGAATTACGTGGCGTGGTTAATGTGACGTCTCCGAACGTACTTGAGAAAAATGAGGCCATTGCTAGTGACAATTGCTTTTGAACTAAATTGTTGTTCGTGTTCGAACTACGTGTGTGCGGTGTTATTTGGTAACATACATTTTAGTGTCTTCAAGTCACGAAATTATCTAGGCAGGGCCTATTCTGACGAGTAAGATATGAACCGTGATTCATGAAAAAAGATCATTAATTTAATCTCAATAGTACTCTAATTGTACTATTCAGGCGAAATAGCCAAAAAACGCCAGTTTAATTTTTCTGCTTGTCGTAAGGTACTGATGTGTTTTTTTATATCAGAGGGTAGTTGAAAATAAGTCAGTCTTGGTCGAACCTGTGTTTGATTTGCTGCAAGCCGACAGCGGTGCTAGTAAAATTATTTAAAATAAATAGTTTTTGCGTGATAGTCAAAATAATAGCTGCAATTAGTGTTTCCGCTAGGTTGTTTGTCGTTTGTGATAATGGAATACGCCCGGCCGCCAGCTGAATTGAGCTTAGAAGGAGGCTGGAGGCGGCGTGCCGAGTGGAATCATGGTGAAGTGGTACACGCAATCTAGTACGTTTCTGAAGGCGTCTGAAGTTTATAAGGAGGCTGCGGGTGTGCGACTAGCTAGCACACTAGTCTACTAGTCAATTTAATCGGTCCAGAGAGTTACGACGTAGTCACAACCAACATGTATTCTGCGGCCAGGTGGAGCGACGACCTGCCGCCTTATAACCCGATCATGTCCAGCAGTGGACAAACATTAGATAGGCTGTGATGATGATGTGTATTCATCTTTTTACAGGAACGGCTGCTCCGACATTTATTTTTATTTGTGCCCAGTTTGATACTAAAAATGTTCACATAAAAACCAATTGAGCGTGACTAACCTTCCAACAACGAGAAATGATTGAGTGGTGATGATGCTGCGCTTCAGTCCGTTTACAAATATTTAATTACATATTATTTATTCTTTTCGGATCACAAACGCTATTTTTAGGGCGTGTTTGGACTACTGCATGAAAATTCAAATTCTTTTAAACTTATCTTTGATGTTTCTTGTTGTCTAGTTGAGTACAGTTTGAGTTTTGGAATGGAGGTTGGAAGCTTATTTCTTGGATAAACACAATGGCTACTTTTTATCTAACAGTTCGCTATTCGAAGCAATGACGGTGCCGGGTGACAGTAAAAAGAAATAATATGTCGTATCCATTTAATAAAAAAGTACCATCACATCTGTTCATTTTGCCGCACTCTCAGTGCTCGAAAACGTTTCATTCTCCATCCAAGTTTGTGACAGTAAATCCCTTCCTTAACCTAACTAAAATAAATGGAGAAGGGTTATTCTTGGCCTGACACCTAACCCCAAATTCAAGGTTAGACTTTTTCGGGGTGCCTTTTTAATATAGCTCAGACGTTTCAAACCCGAACACGCGAGGATCAAATGAAATACAATTCCGGTTTAATATTAGAAGATGAGGCGCAAATATCCATAGTCACGCTCCTTATTACCCGGCAAAGGCTTAAGACTTTTCAATTTAATCTCATTATTATACCCTCGGAAACGTGTCTGTGAGCCGACAAAATGGAAAATGCTGATTCTTACACGACCTGCTGAAATGGGATAGCTTAATGGAATATCGCTACAGGCTTGAAAATATAGCAAATTTATTATTAAGGCTTTATGAGCCACTCGTGTCGAGCCGAAAACAGTTTTAAGCTTTGACAGTTGAGTCGAAAAAAAAATAGTTTATTTTCATTTTATTCCATTTCCACCGTGTTATATTTAGTCTTCGGGTGGTCTAAAAATGTTTATGCTTTTGCCAGCCTATGATTTTTACAAAAATAAAGACACATTTTTATTTATTTAAGTCCATCACTACGTAGGTATACCAACACATTTATTATACAAAAATCAAAAGCAAACAAAATTTAAACAAACTGCAGCAGTATGTGTAGGCGTAGACAGCATGGTAAAATACTCGTATAAGTCATAATTAGACACATTATTAAGTTCTAAAAATACACTTATGTACAAATTAATTACAGCCGAAAATAGAACAGCCTGATTATTATAGCACGTACGTCAGAGAGTTAATAAAAGTCAAATCGTGGGTTTCAAATACGAAATTATTTAACTAAATCGGATCTTATAAATAGAAAATCCATAGCGTTAAAACAAAATTCTGCTGAATAACTGCTATATAACTATGTAGGTACTGTCGCTGTAAAATCATAGCTCTTTTATACCCCTTTTTAAAAGGCTTTGCCACATTTAACACTTAAAGAAACCACCAATTTCCTATTGACCAAGTCTACTTCCGTTCCTTAATAAGAAGTCAAACAGATCCCGCGCCCAGGGAGTAAAGCTGTGTGCACACGTAAGATTAATCGCCTCTCGACTAAACGGACTATCGCCCTCCAGTGTGTAATGGCCTTGTTAGTTGCCGATCGGTAGTTATGGGGAGATTTATTTGAACGGTGTATTTCTGGCTTTTGCGTCAGTTTAAAGTTTATCTTAGTAAAAATATAGAGGATTTTTTACTTGTAAAGCAATAAAAAGATAGTTGTTTCTGATTTTATGTGGCAGATGAAGTTTGTTTTTTAAATAAATTAGACTTCATAAATTTCGGTTTCGGGTTCGGGGATTTTTTATTTGCGGTTACTTATGATTGGTTCAAATTTTAATACAAAGTGGCTTTTAATTATGTACCTAATATTATGTCTGTCCTCTGACCTATAGATATGAGACCGATGACGTCAATGCGATTAACACACGTAATTTACGTCATACGCGTTTTCATTTTAACTCTCAGAGTTAGGGTAGAACCATCGTAGAACTTTCATCTCACCAACTCACAGTATCTATTCTTTATGAAATTCAAACCGCAAGTTCTAAAGTCTAATTGCAGGCTTTAGCCGAGACCGATCAAAACTTACTACCCAAACAAAAACAGTCCAACCGATTTGGGCAAACGGTACGGAAGCTACTTAAG
Source organism: Alcis repandata (assembly GCA_949125135.1). Classification (NCBI taxonomy): domain Eukaryota; kingdom Metazoa; phylum Arthropoda; class Insecta; order Lepidoptera; family Geometridae; genus Alcis; species Alcis repandata. Next base: position 419,573 of record OX421225.1, on the reverse strand, counting down.
CCACCAACTTCTAAAAAGGCAACCCTCGACGAAAAGATGAATTACTCGACGACCGACCGCCTCAGGCCGTCTTTGACCTATTGCTTTTCAATTTTCTATTCTATTACGTTAAGTACACGGAACATTTTCCTTTGTTGGGCAAGCTATTGGGTTTTAAAAAATTGCGAAAATATTGCCTGTAACATTTTTATTAGGTGGTAATGGTGCGATGGTATTTATCGTAAGCTTCGACGCTTAAAGTGATTATGGGGCTTAAGGTGGATTCCGGGATCGAGTGCAGTTTTGTTCAGCTTTGAACTTTATGTTATAGCACTTTAGGTGGTTTAGTGTAATTTTATGCAATGATTGTGAATGTTGAATGATATTTGTTAATTGGGAGGTCAGGAAGGTTGAGTGATCTTTAATTGTTTTGCAAAGAAAGTTTTATTGAAAGCAGAACCGTGTTGTTAGATAAGTAGTTTTTCAAAATTTCAATACAGCGATGTGGTCTTAAGTTATAGTCATTTCGTAAGTTTTTTTAAAAGTTACGAAATGACTATACCAAACTATACCAACTAATTTCTAAGAACTCTAACCACAAATAATCCAAATATAAAAATGCCTAATTTTATCTGTTTCGGTGTCAAATTAATACTTATCTCTCCTTTCAGTCGCCCCCGAAAAAAACATTCATTAAAATCCGAAAAGCCCAATTGGCAGAACTTAAAATAAAAGATCTGAATCCAGACATCTTTCGAGACAAGTGATTCAAATTCGTAAAAGTTAGGCGATCGTCTGCGGAATTTTTAGTCAATTTCGCGACTGACACAATTGAATTTGATCGGCTGATAAATCAGGTTTCCGAGCACGGCTTCCGTCACGACGCGGTCAAAGGATGGGAAGATGTAGGATGGGGGATTTATTACTGAGGGGATCTTATCATCATCATTTATCATGACGTCCTTATCTCACTTTTGAGTGTAGGTTTCCTCTTGCCGTGCCTTCTGCTTTGGCCGTGTGAGTTGGTGCGTTTATGATGCTAAAGTTTCACCCGCGTTTTCCGGGATAACAAGTAGTGTATGTGTTAATCCAGCCAAAGAACGACTTTCATGCTAAACATCATGTAAATTCATTCAGCCGTTTCAACGTTCATTCGTAATATTAATACCTTTATAATATTAAAGTAAGATTTTACAAGGACATGAAATACGGATACCTTGCTTACTCTCGCTTGATTGAACACTGACACAACACACAAACAAAACCATTAAAATACTATAAAGCTGAAGTAGAACCGCTTTATTGAAGAAATGGCCAAACCGAACGTTGCTTATTTTTATACACTATTACATTACTTTTTTACTCCGTACCTACTTAATAATACTCGTATCTATTCCTATTTCTAATATCAGTTATTCGTTTTACAAAAGTCTTAGTAGAACTTTCTGTAAAATTAATAAATGTGATCGTACGCTTACCCTGTCACCTGTCAGTCATAAAATATATCAATTGTGTAACTCCTCCACACCCAGCGCCCCGTATTTTCATCACCGGCTATCGATTCATCCGACCCAACAGATTTAGATCATATCGCGATCTCCATTCACGTCTGTTATGTCAGCCGGCAGCCGAATTCTATCATATCATTTGCATAAATGCTAATTTCGACTATGAATTGTTAACCTCAGTTTGATGGGTAGTTTTCGAGTAGTAAAATTTATAGGGCGGAGGTTTTAGGACCAGATACGAGTATTATTGTAGAATGTATTTGAAGATAGTAAAATGTCTACCCGTTACGAGTAGATGTATTCAAAACTTAGTAGTGACAGCCCTGTCTGGTTCTATTACGTTGCAGCAAAATTTACGATCCTGTAATTCAGTACGTAACGATGACAGTTGAAGAATGTTCTCAAAAATCCAGAATTCTAAATTCAAAAATGTTAAGAAAAGCCACCTCAGTTAGGTACCTCTTTTAGTAGGTACACGTACCACTCTTTTAGTTTTATTAGGTACACGTACCAAGGCATCCTACTAATAATGTATAAACGCGAAAGTTTGTGAGTATGTTTGTTGCTCTTTCACGCAAAAACGGCTTTACGGATTTACATGAAAATTGTAATGAAGGTTGTGCATGGTCTGGATTAACACATAGGCTACTTTTTATCCCAGAAAACGCGGGTGAAACCGTGGAGCGCAGCTAGTACGTCATAAAAAGAAGCTTAACAGGTTATTCTTTGTTCTAGGTGGCAGCTGTCCGTCATGAGAAGACCGCGCAGGTGTTCCGTCGACTGATGCTGGAGACAGCCTGATGCACCATGAGCAGGCGAGGGCCTTGCCGGAGCTTCGCGATAAGCTTCCTACAGATCATCACTATCATTTGTCAAGGTAAGTGTATGAAGGAAGCCAAGAAATAAGTGCCTTTCACTTTAGTTATTTTATTGCTTGAGGAAGTTCCTCGAACATAGTCTTCTTTGAATCGTCGCTCAACACTGTTAATCTCTAATCAGAAACTCCATTCTGGCGAGTGAGATATTATCTGCCTCACTGTCATTCATATTAGAAATGTCATGAGAATGAGACTGACTGAGATAATCTCGAGCACTTAAAAATAGGGTCCCATTTCTTAAATTTGTAAGTCTGAGTATACCTACTCCTGCTATTTGGTATACGACTACGCTGAGACATTTTGAGACATTTTTTTAAAAGTATGAAATAAAAAGTCATTCTTCAGCAAGTTGTTGGTAGACAGAGGCGTTTATTGCGAGCTTTACCGACCAATAAAATAGTCAACTCCATTTAAAGATCTTCTCTAAAATAAAACGAATCGTAACAAGATTAGCATTTAAATCTCTCACAAAATAGATTGATCTCATTCACTATTCTAAGACTTGCAAAGTTCAACTTTTTTACGACTTTTCAAGGGTTTAAATAATTGAATTAGTTTTTGTTAAGTTTGTTGAATTTGGGGCGAATTTTCTGGAAAAAACCTAGCAAACTAGACGGTATTAATTTGATTCGAGTAGCTTTCTTCGTGAGCTATTTAAAACTTCATTTGATTTCATTTGATTCAAACTTCATTTAAATATTTCCTTTATCTGAAGAACAATTTTTTTTTAGAGGGTTACACACATTACATATACATTACACATACATTACACAATATCTATTACACAAAGGAAATATTTGGAGTGATTGATCAACAAACACATTAAAAAAAAATATAATAATGGTGTGTAATTCTTTACATCTCGCAATGCAAATCATTACAATAGAAAACCAAATGAACCCGCTGTACTTACTCTGTACTTACTTACCCAACAGCAGATCATGGTCATACGATTTTATTCTGTGACCTGTAACTTAGTAGAAAAAACACTCTGCCCACAAAGCTTGATGTAAACTTTTCACACTCGTACAACGTCGCAACATTCAAGCCAATTGTTTGAACCAAAATGACACAACACTAAATCAGGCCTTTCTCAAGTTTTCAAATAAGATATACCGTACCCAGGTGACAGGCAGAAACGCTCAGCGCAGCGCATCTCTTTGCACATAATTTTCATACAAAGTTCCATCGCGAGTGCTCTGCAATGAGTAGAGAGTCAGAAGACTTCCAAAGTTAAATCTTCACACTTGTTCGAAAGCCTTATATTCTCCTGACAGAAAACTAATTTTCTACTTATTACACAAATGGATCTTGATTGCAAGAATTCGTAATGAAATGCCAATTAGTTTAGAATGCAATTAGTGTTCAAAATTGAGACGGTTGAAGTTTTAAATTAGTATACCTGCTTTGTTATTTGGTTAACTAATTTCTGTTTTTGTATGTATTAGGTAGTTACTTAAGTGCTAGAGTTTTTTGAAGATTTCCATAGATAGTTTTGTTACAGCTATGTTATTTTTTGGACTTAAACCTTAGTTTTGCTTGATAATTATATTCTATTAAACTAAATTTAACAGCTCATTGTTTTTAAAAACTTATTCCACACATATTGAAACGAAAAAAGTTATGTGAAAGTTATTTTTATGTTACTACTTAGAAATAACTTTCAAATAACTTTTTTCGTACAACTTTTTTTAGAAATAAAAAAATAGTAATCTAGAATGCTGATTATGACTAAAGCTGGTTTCTCACTAGGTATTTATTTATTTAGCCCACAGTCCCGCCTGGCCGCTACCAGCTCCCAATATCACTAGGATAGTAAACGTCTACATTTACTACCAGCACTTGCATACAAACTTATGTTTACTCGTAAATCTCGCAGACGTCATGAACCAGATCCAATTTCCCAGCGAATTCACAGACAAACGTTACTCGTAGTAAAACTATAGTAGCAATACAGAGCTGAGCATATTGACGTCAAGCAAACGTGCTTGATGAAGAATGTAAAGTTTTCTATGAATTTGGTCGTAAACTGTGGTATGAAATAGGTAGAAATCTTCAAATAATCAAAAGGTACCGTCACATTTTATTGTAATTAATACGGGAACACTAGTGTAATATTGCGTCGGCTACTCCGACCAGCCACAGTTACATTACAGATGCAATTCCGGCCTGGAAGAAGCCGTTAGTTACACTAATTCCTAATCTTAGTCGTGTCTACCGGCGCGCGGCGCACCGCGCCCGGCAAGACTTGGTTTATGGAGCGGTGATGTATCACCGGTGGCCATATGAAGATTTGCCCCGTTAGATACCAAATACATAATCATGAGGTGCCGATCTCAACGTGTTAGCGTGTTACTTTTCCTTAAAATACAACAAGTGAACAGTTTATCTATTTTATAATTTTAATACATGACAAAAACTCAAGATATTTTTTCTCAAATAATACGATTCTTGTAGAAGCGTGTTCACCCGACAGTGGCCAGAAGTTAATTCTCGTAATATTTACAGTCATGAAGTGTAAGTTACAACTAATTAAAATAACATCAGTCTAGCATCGACACATCAAATTTTATCGCGACTAACATCGCAGAATGTTAATAGGGCGGCTAACTAAGTTTCCGAATTACATTCAAAGTTTTCGAATAAAACGAGGCTCAAAGGGCACAGTTCTTAATGAAGACAATGTTTTGGAGAGCTCTAGAACTTGAGTAATTAAATCTCGCGGCTCATAAGAGTGGCGGGATACTATCGGTTATTAGGTTAGAATGGGCTCAGTGTCAACTTATTTAAATTGAAGCCAGATTTAAAAAAATAAAAAAGATACGTTTCACACTTATAGCCCCCCACTAGGAATAAATCCTGTGTCAGGGATGACATGGAACACGCACAAGACAAAGACAACTAACACCCAGACCCGGAACAGATATTTAATTTCATTATTCAAATCTGCCCGGCCGGGAATCAAACCCGGGGACCTCTGACTAATAAGGTGGATACACTACCGCTGAGCCAAACAGGCCAATTTGTTAACATATATCAATACATATAATATATTTTTATTGAAAGATCGCCTGATGGTAAGCATATGGTATACTCGTAATTAATTATCACGGGAATACTCACGTAAATATTAAGTCGTTTACTACAACTACTTTCGATCACATTCGGTGATCTTCATCAGATGAGTTACAAGTGTGACGCATTCACGATCGCGTCAGTGCTAATAATAACATGTTTCAAACTGCTAGTTTCCGCATAGTAAAAAGGTTAGGTAGTTACACTGAATAACCATAAAGGTTGTGCCATTTTTTTGTTTTAGGGTTAATAAAGCACATACTGTATATTTATGATGCTTCAACTCTAAAATTAATTATTATCTGCTTCAGTAAAATTTTGTTGGAGCAACAAAATATTTTCGTAGGTGCTTTATTAACCTTTAAAGAATGTTGGCACAACCATTATGGTTTTTCAATTTAGGTTATGTTAGGCTCTCTTTTTAAATCCATTATTATACCGATTGGAAATTTTTGAACATTTAACTACTGATAAAAGTAATAATTGGATACCAAAGTAATTTGTGATGGTAGATGTACTCGTAAAAGCTTTGAAGTTACGAACCTGCATAAACATGAAAATTTCCCAAAAACATTTCCCTTCAAATCAACTTTAATTTAAATTTACAAGTCGACCAATAAATAATAAGTTAAATGTACTCGTATTTGTGAAGAATCGTTCGTTTGAAAAGAAAAGTAATATTATTGTTTTGTTACTGCGACTAAGCAGATGCTAAGCGGTAAACAACTCAGTAGAGTTGTTTACCGTATAGCATCTGCGTGTTTTAGTGGCGTAGACTAATGAAGAAAGGGACATGAATGGCATAAAATAGAACAATACATTCGATTAGGTACTGTTGAGGAGTTGTAAAATTGCTGAAAAGATCTCATATCTTTTCAGCAATTTTAGAAACGATAAAAAATATGTTGAGATTTTCAAAAATTACTGAGAAAATATGGCACCCATCTTATGAGAATCTCAATTATTGATTGGTAGAATTGATATGTTATAGACTCATAGTGTTTCTACGTTTTAAAACTATGACACCAGGGCCTATATAGCCACTCGGCCCATACGTAACTACTTACTTTACTCCTTTTTTGTAACAACGTCCAACGTTTTAGTGGTGTCATTATTTAGATGCCTATTGCCAGCCGCCTGTCGTGGCATCTAGAAAATCCATTAAAACCACGTTAAAACTAAAATTTTGCAAACTGTAAAGAACGTAAAAATAAGAGAATAAAAACTAAATTCCTATTTATTCGAATATTTTTCTTGATAAGTAAATTATACCTACAAGTTTTTGTCTTGCAACGAAAAGCTTGAGTGACAAGCCCCAAACTTTATTCGTCATTGTTTAGTACTTATGATTTGATATTGGTAAAATGCGAGAGCGTATTGGCGTGTCTATAAAGTTTGATATTTAATGTTTTGTCTACTTGAAACGGCTTCCATTCCTGCGAGGCCATCGATAGATTGATCGACGGTTTATGGAAACGAGCTTTATTTCAGCTATTTAAAGAAAGCATGATCGTTTTCTGCGAAACGTAGGAATAAAACCGATAAAAAATGGAGTAGGTTGTAACCAGCGTGTAATTCTATTTTTTTATTCTTAGTAAATTAAATATAGCTATTGCGATAGGAGATAAATTCAATGGCGTATGTTCACTAACCCGCATTTGGCCAGCGTAGGGGGATTTGGCCTGATCACCTTTCGAGGGTAGACCTGGTGTCCCAGCAGTGGGATGACAAAAAAAAAGTTTGAGTTGAGTTTGTTGAAAACACAAATACTGCAATTTTGCTACAAAAATAATTCATAGAATCAGGCAAAAGATCATCTACAAAAGCAGTTATGTTAGAAGCAGAAATATCTTTATATATTTTGAAAAACGGTTTTTTTGCTATAAACATGTTGCAACTCAAATGTAAGGAGTAATAAAATGTAACTAAAATGTATCATTAAAACAACAAATCGAATGTTTTTCATTATACTATATTTTATCAAGTGACAAAAAATCAAAAAGTTTACTTGTAAACTTGTACTAAAAATCTCCTTTTTCTGAAGTAATTAAAAATGTTAGTGATAAATTATTATAAATAGGAAATTACGTAGCTTTTACATACACAAGAACTCTAAACTACACATTAAGTAACAGACACTTGGTAACCCAACCCCACACCACAGACAACACAACAGTTACTACGTAAACCATTGCTCGAACCGCGCCGCCTAATTTACACAGCGACTACTGCCCCATCTGTGCCCTAATCTCCGAACCCCTTCCAGTTATCGCTGACTTCATCCCCGTGACTTCGAGAAACTTCTAAAATAAACAATATTTCGCCTGTCATTACCGAGCGTTCGCAACTTCGCGGTTGATTAAAAATATCAATCTAAACTTCGGTCGTGTTTTTGTGATGTTTTATCCTGTTCTTTATGCGGGAAGAATGGGATCAGATTGCGTGGAATTTAATAGCGGCTTCGATTGTTATCGTTTCAAATACTGCCGAGTTGTTGGTTGAAAAACCGGGATTGTTAAAGGTTTTGTTAAGTCAATTTTGAAAGCACTTTTGGTTGATGGTGTACTTATAGATATAGGTATATTTAGCAGTAAATAGTTTTATTGATATTAGTGGTTTAAAATGTATTATTATTAGTTTTTCTGTCAGCTAACTATCAGTTTTAACCAAGAATTAACAGATTCTAGTAGTCACTTTGTCTGATTTACTTACTGTTTATTTGTACTTTTTTTGCCGCCAGTAAACCATCTGAGAAAATTAAATGTGTAAAAACAAAAGCCCATATAATAAATATATAAAAAAGTGCAACAGTATTCATCAGCTTTTCCTAGAAAGACGGATACCGTGTGCTCTTATTCCAATCCGTAACATATTAACTTTATTAACATACTCGTAGCACTCGTTGTCTACGACTCGTTGGTGACATAGTACCATGTCATCCAGATATCATTACTAACATAGTACCACATTGTCCACAGTGCTAACCGAAGAGCCTCGGTTCTCGGAGCCCATCCCCAACGTGACGGTCGCGCTCGGTCGGGATGCGAGCCTGCCGTGCGTTGTCGAGCATCTCGGCACTTATAAGGTGAGTCACCATCGACATGAAAACAAAGTTTAGATTTATAGACTAGCCCTAAAGTCACAAATGTCGCAGGCCATTATCTTCTTCTTGTACATAAAAATGAATTTCTGTTCGTTTGTCTGGCTAAAACTCGAGAACAGCTGCACATACATACATATATGCAACCTTTTAATCCTCCCACTGCTGGGATACAGGTCTACCCTCGAAGGGTGATTAGACCACGCTGGCCAAGTGCGGGTTGGTGGATTCACATACACCATTGAATTTCTTCTCCGGTCATATGCAGGTTTCCTCACGATGTTTTCCTTCACCGAAAAGCTAGTGGTATGTAAATTCGTACATAAGTCCCAAAGAACTCATTGGTACGAGTCGGGGTTTGAACCCGCCACCTCGAGAATGCGAAGCGGCTGTTCTCCCACTGAACTACCACGGCTTACAGCTGCACGGATTGGAGTAATTCTGTTATTATTTTGTTTGCTCTGATACAGGGAAGGTTTAAAAGTAAAAAAACAGCGGGTGAAACCACCGGGGTCAGCTAATTATTATCCAATATTTTTTGAATTTCATATTTGTGATACCAAAAAGGTAGTTGCTTTAAAGCTTTATCTTTTGCCGTACAACTTGTAGGCCGATCCACTTACGTCCTAGATTGATGGTGAATGACATTTTAATGTGGCTTTTCATGTAATCCACATAGGTAAGGATATCCACTTAAATTAGCATAATTATATCTACAACATCCAAAATCTTCGAAACCTTTCTAGTTGTACAACATTATTCTATCGTAGAAGAAAAAGTAGAAGGAAAGTAGATCACTAACACAGAGAGAACATTCTTAGAACCGATAAAAGAAACATGTCTTACCGGGAAAGTAGTCCACATTCGAGCAACGGTCTTAAATACTGATGATAGCGATGTATACGAAATATTTAAATATAGAAATACTTGAAACAGTACCTATAAAGGGGCTTTAAAGAAAAGGTAAGCTAAGCCGGAAAAAGTTCAAAGTACACATCATTACGAATAAACTATGGAACCAACCCGGAATCCGCGAAAAAAACAGCTGTTCCATAAAAAAATGTCAATGACACTCAACAAAATGTATGGAGTAGCTGATTTTTTTTCGTGATTTCGTGGTTGGTCCCGTATAAAAAGTTGTCCGTAATGATGACTACTATAAGCCCTTTTTGGCAAAGCATACCCTTTTCTTATAACCCTATAGAATACGTTATTCGTATAACTTTTCTGAACATTGAACTCATCATACTGTAATTTACGACATAATAGTCTTACTCTCTCACTAAATATCTGCAACATCTTAATATATATAAATCTCGTGTCACAATGTTTGTCCTCAATGGACTCCTAAACCACTTAACCGATTATAATAAAATTCGCACACCATGTGCAGTTCGATCCAACTTGAGAGATAGGATAGTTTAAATCTCAAATTATAGTCGCAATTTTAATTTATTGCAAATTATATATATACTGATAATTTTTACTATAAATTGACAAGTTAGCATCAACATACTACGGTTGCTATAGTTACGCAATAGCATGAGAATAGAGGTTATAACAAAGAGTTCCTATATTCTCCGTGCGAAGCCGGGACGGGCCGCTAGTTTCTTATAAAGAAACAAAAATATGAGGCGCAAAAGAATAAACCACGGATATTAAGCCTGTTTTGTATTCGAGATCTGTCGTTTCTAGGTAATTGTATCTAATTATTGTAAAACATTGGTATTTTGGGAAAAAGCCCCGTGTTTTGGGAAGAAAGGGTGTGGTAGAAAGCGGTACAGAAAACTGTAAATTAAATATCTTTTAGTTAGTTACACCGGGTTGTAAGTAAAGGGTATGGTAAGCGGAAAAGGGCTCATAGTACTCATCAGTATAAACGACTTTTTCTATGGGCCGAACTCTGAAATCGCGAATAAAAAATCAACTGTTCAATACATTTTGTAGAGTGACATTGTTTCCATGGAACAGCTCTTTTTTACGATTTTAGTATTGTTTTCATAGTACATAGTACTTGTTCGTAATTATGAGTATTATAATTACCATTTCCATAAAACCGTGTATTTCAACACTAGCTATGCTCCGCGGCTTAGCCTGTGTGGTCATGAAAAATAGCACATGCATTATACAGGGCCGAAGCTATCACTATTAAAATTATATAAAAATTAATTTGGCAGTTTTGGAGAAACATGGTAAGTAACAATCATCAATAACATACAAACAGACACACACAAACTTTCTATTTTTTTATATTAGTAGGATACGATCGACACCTTTGTTTTGTTACAAGCTGAGATACCAAAATCAAAATCATTTATTCTCGTAAAAAAAGAGTACAAACAAGAATATTATTTACTCTCATTTTACTCTAATAAAAAAATAAATATCAGACTCCATTTACAGTATGCTCCAGAGAATCACTAAAATAATAATCATTTTAAAAGAAACTCCGTAAAAACTATTTGAATTAAATTCAGATTCTTCGCGCATAGTCGCAGTCATTCGTAATACTAACAGAACTTGGACAGAGTTAATTCTAGGAGCGGGGGAAATTAGCCCAGAAACGTTTCCTTGAGCACGGCGAGGGGAGACAGGGGGCGTTTTCGGAAATTGTTTCACACTGCCATTGTTAAAAACGGATACTTACTTTAAACTTATCTACAGGGTAACAAGGAAAGGGCATGCTAAGCCGAAAAGGGCTCCTTGCACTCATCGTTAAGAACAACCTTTACCTACTATACATTTTTATTTCTTTCGTCATGTCTAACCAACTGTAATGAAGCAAGCTACCTTCGAAGTTTTTATCCCTAATATCGTCTATTTTTTTATCTGAAAATACCATTTCTAATAAATTTCTGTATCTTATTCAGTAAGATAACAGGAAAACCGTGGGACGTCGCTAATTACGGTTCTCCAGAAAACGTACTTATAAGTACGTTTAAACGTACGAATAAATTCGTAGGCGAAAACGTATTTGGTTACATCTGAGAATAACCTCGCTCAATCAAACAACAGATTTCAAAATCAATCATTAGCGTACCGAAATAATAATAAGTCTTGTAAAATAAGCTATACCTATATATTATTAGGCGATTCTCCCTAGAGTCGATTAATGGTTCGCTACGGCACAGCACTACGGCGCCGGCACAACACTACGCCGCTTGCGAGCGAGCGAGAGGGACGATTCCCGCGCAATCAAGGAAGATGGCGTGCCTCCTTTGCGATAACATTGTTAATTAATTAATCGGTACCTGACCTAAAGTAAATCAATACGAGTTAAAGTAAAAACAATGTTTTAATAACTAGTATCTACAATAATGTTGGAGCAAGAAAGCATCTAACAATATAGGAACCCCAATTACGAACTGATGTTTAGTAGGTGTGCCCAATTAATAGTACGATTAATGACATATGATATTTAAAACGTTTTTAATTAGGGTTGGTTTGATATTTATTAATATTAATTTAAAATGTTATTTTAAATAAAAAAAATGATTTTTAGATTTGATTCGTTATGTTATGAATTTTCGTGTGTGAAATTAAAAAAGTATTAGCTAAGCGATTTCTACTTCTAAAAAAAATATAGTATAATAATTACATGTGATAGTAGTTTTCTAAACGATTTTTCTTTAAACTCAACCATATAATTGTAAACTTTATTCGAAAAAAATTAACATTAAATTAATTAGGTTGTTTACTTTTTTATTTCAACACTAGCGGCCCATCCCGGCTTCGCTCGGGTGGACATTCATTTTTTAAACATTTTGGGATAAACGTAGATTAAATGCGTCTTTATGCGGGTGATAAGTAGATTATTTTTAAATTACTATTTATATAGAACATTTTTCAGGTCTATCATCAATAGTTTCCGCAGCGTATGCGATGAAAGACATTTTATGGATAATTTTTTTACACCTTTGGTTACACTATTGAAGTTTTAGTAATGATCCCTAATTTTTTCAGGTAATAAATATAGCCTATGACACTCAGCAATAATGTGGCTTTCTATTGGTGAAAGAATTTTTAAAATCGGTTCAGTAGATCCCGAGATTACCCCTCACAATTTAACAAATATACAAACACACAAACTTTACTTCTTTATAATATTAGTATAGATTACCGTAGAAAGCAATAACGATACATCTACAATCACTTTATCTAATAAGAAGTTATAATATTATTATTCTATTCAATTCTATTCTATACAACCTGAATCTCCAGGGTTGTTACACCGTAACGTAAGCCTTTTCCAGCAACACGTAACACAACCGCTACCGGTCGTGCTAGCAACCATTTTAAGCTCACAACCCGAGTCCGCATCATTGGGAATCAATCACCGTCACATTTCTTCACGATGTTGCCATTCTAAGCTCCCACCTCCCTTCCCCACTCTGGGGAAATCTGCGGAGCGGGTTACAGGAGACGTGAGCCTAAGTGCGAGTGGAAATTAAATATTTATTGACTTGTCCTTGTGAAAAGTTCATTTATTGAAATGCTAAGTCAGCTTTATGTTTCTTTTATTGTGAGAAGCGAGCTTTGGTAAAATTAGACAGATAAAACAACTCTTTATTTTTCACACCAGAAACTACAACCAAAGAGAATATTAACATTTAAAAATAGTGCAACAACTAAGCGGCCTTAGGTGTGTTCTTCTAAAAAAGCTGTGATGTAAAACCAATGTGTAAAACAAAACTATACGAGATCCGAGTTTTTTTTTAAATTAAAGACAGATCAGTAAAATCTGTGTTTTTTTTTGTTTTGAATATAAGTCAGTCAAGCTACTTAAAAGGCTGTTGCGAAAAATTAAAAATCTTTATTTCGATGTCATCCAATTAAAAAAATCTGTTCCTTCCTATACCTACACAAAACAACTCCCCACGCACCAGTTTAAAATTAGCTTCAAAAAAAGCGTGCCGAAGAACAAAAGAAATTCATAAGAAATTAACAGAACACACAAAACTTTACTCCTTAATAGACGGCAGTATGATTAAATAACGCAAGCCTATGGAATGAAAGAAAATTAAATACAACAGAAAATCAGACCGAGTCTGGGAAACTTAAATTGAAAAACTCATCTCAACCAGGAGATTTCTGTACAATGATAATATCAAAGGTTACGCAAATTGGGTAGGTGTAGGTAATAATAGAATTGAGACATTTTGTCACGGAATAAGTAAGTCGCACGGTTTATTATGTCTACGCACTTTTGGATTCTCGATTACATTTCTTTTTAGAAATGTAATAATATAATATAATGTAATGTATAATATAATGTTTATTATATTCGTAGTATATTTTTTCTTATTATTTTTGTAGTATATTTATTCTTTTTTTTTGGAAAGGGTGGTGTGCTGAACAGGAGACCATGACTAAAGGTTCATGATGATGATATTTTCGTGGTATATTGTGTTATTTTTGGCATTAATCACACTAATAATTATTATAAATGCGAAAGTGTGTATGTATGTTTATTCCTTCACGTTGAAACGACTTTACGGAATTGTATGAAAAATAGAGATTAAAATAATGATAGCTTGTACCTAAAATTGGCATTATATTATCATGGCTGCGGGGGTGAAACCCCGGGAACATCTAGTGTAGTAATATATAGGTATTTGACCCGAGTTGGGACTGGAATGGCAAAGGACTAAGATAAGCGTACAAGAAGAAAAGTTAGGCTCCGCAAGTCCGCAGTGGCAATACAGATTCTATAGTTAGGTTAGTTAAAATTTGTTATGACATAACCAAAACTGCTACCCAGGCTCACAACTGGATCAACACTCAAATAGGTATTATAACATAAAAGCAAATGTTCAAAAGTGTGTTTGTAATGTCTTCAATGGTAAAACGGCTCAATAGATTTAAATGAAATTTGAAATGAAGGCAGTGTAGCTCCGGATTACTGAATAAAAATAAGTATTATATAACATATTACATAACCATATCTCATTAACCTACAGCTTCATAAACATACCAAAGACACCGAAAATATTAATTCGAAAGCTTAAAATATCTCCGAGGTGGTTCTAATTAGTAGGCGATAATAAATATCTCCCGGGAATTAATGCAGTAATTTAGCTTTTCCCGGGATGTTATTCATTAACCAACAGACTGTACTCATAGTTACAGAGGCTATATAATCTACGTACTCATAGCTACAGAGGGTATATATCTACGTACTCATAGCTACAGAAGCTATATACCTATATACTTATAGCTACAAAGGCTATATACCTATGTCTAGTAGAAATAAGGCCAGCACAGATGGATTGCTTTTATGTATGTGAGAATTGGTGTAGTGACTTTACCTGGATTTCGGTCTTTATACACTCAACTAGCGCGTCGCTGTTTCACTCGTTATTTTTTCTTTAACGACCTACTGTATCAAGTCGAACAAAAGACACAAAAAAGTTCAAATCGATCGAGTTATTTTCTGGTTTTTGCCAGACACACGGCAAATTGATTTTAATAGATAAAAAGTATTTAATTTTTTTGGTGTTTTAATGTCTTTTTAATATCAATTTCTTTACTTTTTCCGTTAATAGTTCTTTGTAGAACTGTTATTGGCATTCGAAGTAAAATAGTTTGATCTTGGTTTTTAAATCTCACATTTTTTACTTTTCTAAAGTCAAATAAAATATAGAGCGTCTCTTGATAGTTTGTAACAGTCTTTACGCTAAAAGCTGCAACGACCCAATTAACTTATTCATGAATCGCAGATGAACGGCGCACTGCGTTGGGTTTCACGTTATTTTACTAATGACGGCTTAGTTGTAGTCGCTTCAGAGTTTACGAGTAGAACTGTAAATTTATAGTTGGTTCTGATCTTTTATAGATGGTTATTTTGAGGGCCTAGCTACATATTTCATGAGGTTCCATGTTTTCGTTAGTTTGTGAAAAACTTGATATTTTGCGCTCTCATATTTTTTTGTTTAGTAATTATTTTGTAATTTTTTGTAGGAGGCGCGTTTTGTAATTATTCATAACGAAGAACTTTGCTTTTTCAATTTTTTTTTGTTTTTAATTAAAAATTCACAGGCCAGGTCAATTATGATGATTCGTTAGTTATTTTTAAGTTAACAAGATAATAAGGAAGTGCAAATTATTTCTTGCCAATGTCTTCTTGTCACGGAATAAACAAAAAAAACACCAACATCAAAGACTGCGCGTTTGCGTTGAGTACTTCAGCGATTTTCGTCTTCATCTCGGAAAATTTCTAACATAGTAAGTTCGGAAATAATCTGCATGTACCTAACAATAAAAACCTGTGTGTAAATAATACCTGCGTGTATCAATGATTAATTTGATAATAAGCATTATTTTTAGCCATAATATTGTTGAGCCAGATTTGCTTATAATTCTACGTACTCTTTTTTATGCCATAGGAGCCAACAAGCAAACGAGCTGCCTAATGGTAAGCGATCACCGTCGCCTATAGATACCTGTAACATTAGAGGTGTTACGGATATGCTGCCAACCTACAATAATCATAACAAAAGGCATGCATCTCAGAACAGACCGTACACTGCCATGTACATCTCCAGACACGAATACGAGTAGGTGGTCAATATGACCGACAAGGCATCCTTTACGGGCCGTGTCCGGTTGACGCGTATTCATTGCGGTCCGCCGCTCGTTACCGTCTCCTTCGTGCCAGTTAGTTTAACTAGACTTAAGACGGTCTTCGAATGTTCTAGTGCTTAGTCGACCACAAAATATCAGAGCAAACTTGAGACTAAGCGCTTAGGGTGTGGTAAAGATGGCGTGATGTCATCGACGAACGTTTACTTGCCTGAATGATAGGAGTTCAAGATCGTACCAAGTAGAGAAATGGTAGAAAGGCTTACAGTGGTACTCTAATAATAATCTACAATTGTTCAAGTTCCATTTTCGAGAATAAGAAAAATTGACTCTAAATCCAAAATCTCCGAAACATTTTGGATGTTTTGTTTAGAGGTAACTCTTTACCTAAAGTAACAAAATATGTTTACACTCCTACACAATGTGTAGAGCCGTCAACGTCATGTCATAATCTCGTCTAAAAATGCTCTGTTAAACTTTCTCTCCAGCACATGAAACAAGATTTTCTCTGAAATTAAAGTGTACTCCAACGCAATAAAATAGAAACAAGCGAGTTACGGCTAACGAGAAATTTCATTTATCTCCCGCCGTCTCGCCGGAGCCGGTCAATCTTTACTATCCAATCCTTTGCAAACGTATCTTTACAGTAAAATGAAACGAGTGTCATAACTCGGCTATAATTAACTAGAGAAAGCAACGAGGAACGAGCTTGGATTAAGGCCTGCGCAAATCATATCGACTCTACTCAAACTCGACTCAAAATCCACTACAGAAAACAAGCTTACAGACAGAAATTAAATGGATCATGAAGACTAGTTAATTCGTTATACCGTTTTTGTAGACGTGGCTATATTTTAAGGCGCATTTACCGTAGCCATAATATCAAATAACATGAAATCAATACAACTTGAAGATAAAACAAAGTCAAATTAACCAAAACAGTATCTACCACGCATCGCTCACATTTTGTACGCTGATTATTTAGGACTTTAAACGCACTTGATGGTTTCGCTTGAACTTGAGTCGGCGTCGAGTCGGTACGGTGTGCCACCGCCAGCGAGCAACCAGCCAGCTCGCTTGAGTTACGCAGCCGTCTGCATTCTAACAATTAACTTATTCATGAATGTGCCGGAGCCCTAATTATTTATTTTATTTTACGATCCCTATTATCCTGTAACACCCGCCTCGTAAATACTTGAGCGGTGAATGAGGGTAGCTTTGAATTTTCAAGTAATTTTCAAGTGGCGCTACGTCGGTTTTGAATTTTACTTGTAGATAACGTATACGTTTCTCTCCTTGGTGTAATTTTAATTCGCTGCTTTATTTTGTTTTTGAGCTGACTGTAGAAATCTATTTATGTTGAATGATGTGAACGAATACGTAATGATCTGCTCCGCTTTATGCAGGATTGTTTCTTATTTTGTGAACATCACAGGTCTAATTCCTCTTAAAGCTATTTGTAGTCGTGTATTTTTAACGTTGGTGGAGTAGCTCATCACGTTTTAAATAAATCAGCAAAGCTAAACGTCGATGAATCTTGTCTAACATTTACGACTGAGCGATGTCATGTTTGAGATAGCGCTTCAAATTGTTAATTCTTGTCAATTGATATTTAGCTCCAAAGTCTTGAACTTTCGGCGCAAAGTTGGTAGCTTATCGGTATTTTATCGAATACATTTTGGGGAGTGTGCTTCTGTTCCGCATGATTTGATTCCTTCTTGCCCATTTTACTACCGGACTACCAAGAGCACAAAAAAGCGACATAGTTTTATGGTTTATATACCAAAAACTCGAACGAAGCGCTTTGACTCCACCTTTATTGTGCGTACTGCTAGAGAGTGGAATATTCTGCCCGAGTGGGTGTTTCCCGGTAGCTATAGTCTGGGTGTCTTCAAGTTGCGAGTGAATCGGTTTCTTCTAGGCAAGCGTGCTCCATCGTAGGCCGCATCGTTGCCTACCATTAAGCGAGATGACGGTCAAACGCAAGCCTATTACGGAATAAATAAAAAATTAAATAAGACAATCAATATGCCGTGCCAGCGGTCTAAAACTAAGACTCTAGTGGCTCAGTCTATTCGAATTTACTTACATTATGTTCAACCTTTTCTAATTTTGGCCAAAGACATTTAGGTATTCCTAAAAACGTTGATCAATGACCTTTTCAAACCACAGAGCAAATCCCAGCGAGCCCTAAACGCAAAACAAATAAACTCTTAAAACCGTATTAGATGGAGTCTGTTTCGCAAAAGGGCGTCGTTGAAAAACGATTTAATAGATGGGGGCAAATAAAAATGGTGATATGAGCGCCCGAGGGGTTGCCGCAACGCAGGGTCTAAGGGCTCTAGCACACTGGCGATTTTAGGTCGCGTAACTGGTGAGATAATTAGTCAAAGTGATTACAATTGTTGCAGTGATTTGCGTTGCCATTTAGTTTGTAAACCCAATAAAGTCAATTTTGTTGAAGGACTTACCAAACATGGACGAGTTTAACAGCACTATATTTAGCTCATTTTATTCGATATCTGAGAAAGAGGTGGCAGCGATTTTGGTCAGTTAAGTTCAGTTTAGCTTAGAAATCGAGACAGAATAATGAACTTATGTGATGTGACACTGCGGAAACCACGCTGTGTTACGTCATAAATTTTCACCATCTGATTGAGACAATAGCTATAATGCTTAACATGCAATTAAATTAAGGTGGAATCACAAATTACAGACTGACAGACATACTGTAGTTGTATTGATTATCTCTTTACTCTATTCCACTTACTGTACTTAGTTTAAAGTACTTTTACTAAAACAAAAGATGTGACAAATAGCAGCACTATGATGACAGAACCACGTTTATGAGAACGGATATTGATTCTTATGTGGTGTGTATAAGGTGTTAAATCTAATGCGGAACTGTATCGTATTGCGTTGACCAATCGCTTTCCAATTCCAATTCGCCAATTAGATTCACGAATTCGCTAGAAAATTCGTCATCGCGAACCCTCAGTGTGAGAGCGCCCTTAGGGTCGCAATCAAATATACCTTAACTGGTTCGATTCCGGTTTATAACCTGCTCGGATTATGTTCGTTCTTAAGTGATTTTTTCGATATTTGGCCTTATTAAATCAGAGTCATTTTCTGGGAGGAAGTTAGATGTCAGTTTCTGATGAGGTTAATTTGGTAGAAAAAATTCAATGTCATCAATTTATTTTTGTAAATCAAAGAATAATTCGGAGATTAGGTAGTTACAGATACATTTTTTATACAACAACACTTTTTAAACAACCGACTAACGAATATAAAATTAGATTAAGAATAATACTTGTTATAGTCACAAGGTCACAAGGTCACAACTGATTGCTCGTGCGTCAACTTGTCTCTAACAAACTTTTCAGAACTGATAAATTAAAAAAGGTAGAATATTTATCCTTAATTTAAATAATAATAAAATACTAGGGTACTTAATACTTATAGCTGTAAGCACGTATTACATAAAACATCAGTATATCGCGCCTGAAATCCGTAAAGCCGTCGTGTGTACCGCGCGCAAACATTTTTACACTTTTTCTTTTTTGGCGCCCAACATGGTGAGGCAGAGTAAAGCTAGGAGTGCACTGTGCACTGTGCGATGTGTTGCGGTATCCAGTATAGGTACCATGTTATAAAAAAATATTTTGATATTATGTGGGGGAATATAGCCTAATCACTTCGAAGGTAGACTTGGTCTGCCCTCATATTCCTAAGAGAGATATGTAAAAAAATTGATTTCTGTTTTTTCACCGTTCTTGGGCTTATGAGGGCAGTGGTATCCCATCTGTGGGATAATTCATAGGTTGGATGGAGTTTAGTAACATATTGCATCGCACTATTAATAAAAAAGGAAATACATATATCGATTATGATAGACACCACAGAATAAATAATAGTACAAGTAATACTAGCTTTGTAGACTACATGCATGTGATACGCTTATACAGTATCAAGTGACATAACAACTTTGCAACGATATCGCATTCTAATAATCACGACAGCGTCGCAACAAAAATTTTGACAGTCGCTTCGCCGTCGGCGTCGGTCGCACAGTCATGCGCATACACTGTGGACTCGCCTTTACACAGGATGCGCAACCCGGTTGTCTCACGGAGCGGTGTAATTGCATTACTCTCTACTGCACCGTGTTGCGCAAAATATTGAAATTGTCGTGTAATTTTGTTCTGAAAACCGTGTCACATGAAACTTTAACTTTAAAAAATTATAAAGCACTTTCAGTTTATTTTTTATGCAGCCGTTCGAATATTTACAATCTTTTATTTTTTTGTTCTTTTATATGGCAAGACATTTTAATGCGAGTACTAAGTTTTTGACGACTGAACGACGATTTTAAACGCTGTTGAGAATATATCAATAATGACTGTAATTTTCATCCTTAACTAGATTTTATTCGCGTTTTTTTTTTGTACTAAATACTGTTTAGCACTCTATTTCACCCATTTATTACCTCATTTTAGTTTTGCTTCAATTCGGGTTGAATCGCGCAATTTTTTTCTCCAAGTGGATGCCTACATTGTATAGAGGATAATATAGCTCACAAATTTCATTTTTCTAGGACCACCGGCTTAGGCTATGCTTTGTCAGTCTGGTAATGGCCTTAAGTACATACTCGTATTAATAGACAGATAAAAAATCTGATCCCAATAAAAGTGAATATAATCACAAACCTCAGCTGGTTTAAAATTTTATAACAAAACCCTTAGCTTATTTTAACGTCAGTGTAATTTTAATTAGCACCATGTCGAAATTGTATTCAAAAGTTTGGACTTCTGTTTAGAAAGTCAGCTTGTTAAGGTTTTAAACACGTTCAGTTTACCGAGAATCGAACAGCGGCGGGGCCTTAATTAGGGGTTTAACATCTTTATAATGGAAACCTTGTAAGCGAAAATATTGAATTATTTTTGTTTTCTCATTGTTATTGTGAACTCGTATCCTTGTAGTGATTGTGTGGGTGTCGTTTTGTGTCGATTTTTAGCTGGGACCGCACGAGTAGGGTCAGTCTTTTTAGCTCTTTATTCTTCAGCTACAAATAGGAAAACCTTAATAGGAAACGAATATAATGTAAGTATGTGATCATGGGGCTTCATTTTATTTCGCTCCTGAAAACCCGTGTGCTTATTTGTAAAATCTTTTAGGCGAAAAGAGCGCTTAAATATTATTTATTCGCTAGGATTTTCCCATTTTTCCACCTGTAATAAAAATTCCTACACTGGATCCCGAACTTTATCACCTTAATCCGTCACTTAATCACATCGGAAATGGCACAGAACAAACAAGCAGAGGGGCATAACTCGGGAACTTGGCACTCGCGAGACGTAAGCCCCTAATCCTCTTTACCCCCTTTTTATTTGCCACCACATACTTAACGGCAATTTCAAGTGTGCGACCTTTATCCCGTCGCCTCAAGTTTGGTGTGTGCTCCCGGCCTTAGCGCCCTGAGCCCCGATATATTGTTGTTGTTTTGAATTTGATACGGTGTTTGCACGTTATTCGGGATCGGATTGTGTCTGGGATTTCTTTTGTTGTAACAACATCGGTATTTTCTGTGTTTGGCGACTTTCTTTATTCCTGTAAGCCGTACTATTTATTTGTGAACCATAATTGTCTGTTATTATTTGGACGGGAAATAACATGGGGCTGAGTTAAGTCCACATATTAATACACACAAAGTTATTAATTTCTCCTTTGTTTACAATATAACATTTATGTTTACATTAAATATTTTCAATAATGTTTGTCTTTGAAAAGTAACCATGTTCTTTCAATTAGAAAGATTTTGAAGAGATTTACATTTGACTGAGGCACACACATATTATAAAAACAGAGATCTACATCCAGCATTAGGAAAGAGAAAGAGACGCTGCGGATGTCGAGGATGATTTTAAAAGCTTTTATTTAACTTGTTGTTTGTAACTGTAGTGGTAGGGCTCTTTTGCAGAGCCCGCCTGGGGAAGTACCACACCTTTGCCAGTAATTCCACCGCCAAGCAGCAATGTGAAAACATAACTGTGTTCCGGTTGGAAGGGCATTATTTCCAGTCAAATTACAGGGCTAATGGGAGATTAAACAACTTATATCTCAGGGTGACGAGCGCAGTGCTGTGCCGCGCAGGGTCTTGAATTCTGCGAGTTCAAAATTCTGGGTAGCGCAGACCTGTTATGGGCAACCGTGACGTTTAACATCAGGCGAGCGATTTGCTCGTCTCGTCATTCAATTACATAAAAAAAAACTAACATATGATTGATCGGGTGGAATTTTGCAACTCAATTTTGAACCTTTTCCCGATGTCCAATCGAGCTGAAATTTGGCATACCTACATGTGTTACTCCGATGACAATACAATAAAAATATTATTTTATCGCTAGCTCCATCCAACTCACCTGATATTTGACCCGACCAAATTTTTTCGTCAACCCCAATTTAACCCCCAATTTTTGCTTTACAAAATCTTATGTTACCAAATAGATTTGCGTTGCAAACCGGAGTTCCCCCACAGCAAATATTTGGGAGGTCGAGTGTTTGCTCGCTCGGTGACGCTTTCGTCGACGTTATCTTTGGCGCCCAAGCCTCTTCAGACACTAGGACGACACTATGAGGGGAGCCGACTGAGAAAATGCTCCTTGTTTACCGTTTACCGTATAAAACTGTGATAAGTGATTAAGCTAATATGTTTAACCTCGGGGTAACCTATCCATATTTTTTGGTGATAGGGACAGACTTGATTTTGTCTTTTGAGTTTGACTGCCCTACGTTCAGTATGGAAACTACAAATGGCATTTTTTTACTGGAGAGCAATTTAAAGTCCACACATCATCATCATCATCCACAGCCCTCTCTATCCCACTGCTGGGTATAGGCCTCTCTCCCGTTATGCCATCTGCCTCGGTCAACTGCTAATCGGGTCGGGTTAAAGTCCACATTTGTTCATATTTATATCAACATTAGCTTATAAGAATTCGGACAAAAAGAGAAGATTTTTGAAGAAACTGTATTTATTTGGAGGGCTTATAAAATACTTGATATTTTTGTCGCAACATTTTTGACTGCATAACAATCTCAGTTTTCAACCAGTGAATCATTTACACTTATGTCAACTATTAACTAAATGTCTTATAATCATTAATTACAACTATAATTGGTCTCCACTTACTCTACACAAGATCACAAGTTTCCAATTATCTCCACAGATACATCATGGCTGTTCCACAGTAGCTACGATAAATCATTAAGTTGTTGAAACCTAATAGAGAGTAGGTGAGGGAGTCACAAGTGGCGCCACTTTATTACGCCCAGGTCGCAGATTAAACTGTAGTTACTATGACCACGTCCCAGATTAAACGGTAGTTGCTACGGCCCGGTGCCGGAACTACGGTAGATAAGTTATGACGACACTTAATCAGAAATTCGCCATCGCCGTTAATAGGCTGGGAGGTCTGAGGTCGAAAATCGGTGATTTATACACCCTTAATTCGAGTTGGGAACTCGGTGCAACGGTTTGTTACAGTTATTTATCATTCAGATAATCTTTGGAGTTGTTTCTGAAGATTTGTTTCATTGAGTTTTATAGGTATTTCAGTAATTTTATATTACCTAGAGTCGACATAAAACGTATGGTTTTCCAATGCGGTACGGTTTTTTTACGATATTGAGTGGCAAAACGAGCAAATGGCTCGCCTGATGTCAAACGTATGTTTGCCCGTAACAGGTCTGCGCCACCCAGAATTTCGAATTCTTAGAATTCAAGACCCTGCGCGGCTCAGCACTACGCTCTTCACCTCAATCACGCAAAAATGGCTGAAAGTCTGGATGACATTTGGTACGTGTACGAAGGTACTCGTCTCGTACTCTTAGATTAACATAATTAGGATAATTTTCATCCCAGAAACTGCTGGTAAAACCGTGAGGCGTAGCTAGTAATAATATAATTAGGTATGTAGGTGTGCGTATTTCAAATATGTAAGTGAGTTTTCTATGAGTTTGAAGCACCTACACTACATAGTACGTAGAGTCTACTATGATTATTTTTTTGACCGCACCGCTACCGCACATCGTGTGCCCAGGCCGTAATCCCATGTTTGCGTATCACGTCCCAGCCAGCAGAAGACATGTAAATAACCGATCTCACGGACAGTTCGAGCAGATGCCTTGCCTCGTGAAATATGCACCGGATCGGGTCCGCAGTGCGGCACCCACTCGACCCCGCTACTCCAGTAGAAACAGATCCTTTTTACTGTAACTTAGCACTTTACTATAGTTCATTTTCGCACAGGATATTAAGGACTTGTTACTTATGCTTAGATTAAAAATTTTAAAAATTTTGACCATTGCTCTAGGCTGTATTTATAAAAAAAATCTTTATTTGTTTCTAATAAATAAATACCTATGTACAAATAATATAAAATTATTATAAATTACTTTTTAACTCTTTTTTAAGTCTAGTCTTATGTTAACGATTATTCATATATTTTTTACAAATATCCAAACTATAACATAGGTACATAAAGCGATTGTCCAAATTTCTACACTAAAATGTAGAGTAATTCATTCCCCTACCAAATTGACTACAACTCTGCAGCCATTCTCAAAGTCTGCCGCAGTTTTTTAAATTGTTGAAACTATTTTAAAAAGAGCACTTTTTATTCAAAATTACAATCTAACCTAAGCCTCAAAAGTAAATTAACTCCAATCTAAATTTCTAGGTAAGTAATTACTCAGGATTTGAATCTAACTTAAATTTCTATTAACTAATTACTAAGAATGTGTCCAATAACACTTTTCTCATTGTTTCTATTAAGGCGAATTTCTCCAGCAGCGAGTAGGTGTAATTATCAAGTTGGCGTAAGATGAGACGACTGATCGAACAGCTATTACTTGCTGGAGCTGGAGAAGTGCAAACTTAGTTAACTTTTGCAGGGTGTTGAGTAGGATCCACTTTTAGAGTACTAGATTAGGTATAATGTGTGTTAGAGGAAGTTGAGTTCTGTGTGTTCATCGTTGTGGTTGTTTTTTGTTTGGGGAAATTAGTTGTACGAGTAAGTTGCGCTATCATATTATACTTTTTAATTTTAAGTTTTTAATATTAGCTGGATATTAACTCGTATTACAAATGTAAATGTTAGTGTGTTTGTTACGCTTTTACGCCTGTTACTACTCAAGCCATCATCCTGTTTTTTTTTCAAACATGTTGTCAATGGAACAGGAAATTACATTGACATTGACTACTTTTTGTCGTCGTCATCATCACGGTACTGGACAGTGGTGGCAACGCGGATTGCAGCTATAAGTAGCAGACATAATACTATGAAGCATAAAGCTTCGGATTCAATCATTTTTTCACAAGACAATACTGTTTTAAAACCCAATTATAATATCACCAAAAACAGACTACAGTTTCAATTCCCGATCGGTTGAGTCTCAAAAACTCGGCGCCAGGCAATAAGCTACAGCGCCGTAAATATCAACTGAATAAAGTAGTAAACTGGCGCAATAAACATTCTATTTTACAAGTTTTATTGCTTTGCCCAGGTGGAAAATGTATAAACAAACTGGACTCGCGCGGGCCGAAGTTTTTTCGATACGAACTCGAGAAGGGAAATTTGCGAACGAATTTCAGGGAAGTGCTTCGGGGTTCAGAGAGGAATAAAAAGTAAATGGGCTCTTTATGAATATGAAAATGATCAAAAGAATTTTACAACAACATGACTTTCATTCGTTAAAATAATTTTGCACTTTTTGGATTTGATTTCAATATAAAAAATTGCCGAAATTTGGAGCGTGATCTTTGACAAAAAATAACCGCTGTCTCTGTAAGAAGAGACTTTTATCACAACCACAAAAAAAAAAAAAAAAAAAAAAACAGAAAATATAATATATTAAATATTTATTGGATTTTATAAGGGTGTAGCGATCTAAAAGGAGTCTTGGTATCTCACACTAAATAGCGCTATCATTTTTATCTCACAGTCTCTAGCTAGTCGTCGGCTCAATTAAATGTAGCAACAAAATAAACCTTTTTATTTAACAGTATTTTGCCTATACCCGGTAGCACGAATTGATTCGGCTGCCACATATTTTAACTATTTACAATAGATTTTTTAAAGCTTTTATTTAGCTTGCCATTTTTTATGTATTATAATGTCGAGTCAAACCTGGCACCTGAATTTTGAATCACTTCCCAATATCCAAATGGTCTGAAATTGGGTATAGTTGTAATATGACGTAAACTTCGTCTGTGCATCTGCGTGTATGTGGTTGACTCCAATGACAATAAAATCTTATTTTTAAAATGATTTTTTCGTTGTCCCTAGGTGGCATGGATCCACATCGACCGGCAGATGATCCTGACGATCCACCGGCACGTGATCACGCGGCTGGCGCGGTTCAGCGTGTCGCACGACAACGCCATGACCTGGCTGCTGCACGTGAGCCAGGTGCAGCAGGAGGACCGCGGCTACTACATGTGCCAGGTCAACACTAACCCGATGATCAGCCAGGTCGGCTACCTGCAAGTTGTGGGTAAGTACTCTTATTTATTTTTTACTAGCTGTGCCCCGCGGTTTCACCTACGTTTTTCTGGGATAAAAAGTAGCCTATGTGTTAATCCAGACCATGAACAACCTTAATTCCAAATGTCATGTCAAATCCCTTCAGCCGTTTTTGCGTGAAAGAGGAACAAACATACTCACAAACTTTCGCGTTTAATATTAGTAGGATTTTTTTCATACTTATTAGCTACCTACTTAAATTTTGTTTTAAAACCCTACACTAAAAATTGCGTCATCATCATCGTCATCAGCCTGTATCAACCCACTGCTGGGTATAGGCCTCCTCTCCCTTGTGCTATTTCTGCCTGTCTTGGGCTAATCTCAACACAATCTAAAAAGAGGCGTGTTCTAAAGTTTATTAAAATCGTTATCAATAAAAATGTCAACTAAAAAACAAGCCAGGAACGAGCTGGGCAAGACTGACGCACCAAGGGTTCCTACATATTTACGGTTTTTGGATTTAGCCCGTTAAATTCCCTAAAGGTTTCGAAAACCTTGTGAAATCGAGACCGTAAGTAGACCCGAGCATTTGATGTATTAGATATAAATGGCAATTTGATACCTTTATGAGTTCCAAAGAAATAAGGACTTGACAGATAGACCACGAAGTGATTAAATAAGGGTTTATAATTATTTGAGGTATGGAACCCTAAAAACAAAAGAATCTGTCATTCACCTGATACTCATTACACTAACCAGCTACCTAATTAGATGTTTTTATTATAAGTTAATGTAATAATTCAAAATCTGACATACGAGTAGAACGTAGCTTCATCATACACGTTCCAAGCTGACAAATGATTCGCATATTTACGAAGGAAATTGCCACGGACACACTATTCTACCTGTAAGGAGGCTAATTCTCCGACATTACTCAACAAACATTATAATTATGCCTCAAAGGTCACGAGCGTCTTTTCATAGTCACTACCACTCCCGATTATTCCATGAAAATAATATTCCTTTCACAAAAACGGCGAGGTAATACTTGTTTTCATTGAATCCATTAATCTCTAATAATAAGGTTTAACATTCGAGAGTTTGAGATGTAAGACAAAGTAAGGGCGGAAAGTATTGACGAAATTCTTGTCTATCAGTAATTCTTGCTTGTAAAGTATTCTTGCTTATCCGTCAAAGGTATTCTCCTGGCTTATTATCTTTGAAGTTTTAATTACTTCAGTTCTATCTCGGTGGTTTGATATCGGTTTTGTTTTAAAGAGATACGGTCTTCGGATTAGCTTATAGGTGGTCTATTGTGTTTTCTTTTATTCAACATTGTTTTGTTTACTTTCAAGATTATAGAAAGAGTGTTATTTGTAACG
This sequence comes from Alcis repandata, assembly GCA_949125135.1. Lineage (NCBI taxonomy): Eukaryota > Metazoa > Arthropoda > Insecta > Lepidoptera > Geometridae > Alcis > Alcis repandata. Next base: position 391,544 of record OX421225.1, on the reverse strand, counting down.
CCTGATATTTAAAGCTTTGAATACATGGTTCTAAACGGATGCTTTGTCAAAAGCATTTTTCTGCCAAAACTTGTAGATACGAGCACAGAATACTAATGTTTGCGAGACGAAAAAAACAATATGTATAAAAAAAACTACCCATAAAACAGCATCCAAATGCAATAATTTAACATTACACACCCCAATTCCAAATCTATAATTCGAGTGTTCCTCCGAAATCGGTTCCGTAAGTGGGCCGGCCGGGCCGGTTCCGGCTCGTTTGCTGATAACACGCTATGTAGTGCCGGAGCCGGCGGTACTGGACCATCGTTAAATCACGGGGCCATCTCGAAAATTAGTGCATCTCTGAAATAGTTTCATCCGTAATTGCAGGTCCATTGTGGTGCTTTATGACCTACCTAGATTTTAGAATGTATGCTTTTGAGAATACATTTTAGCAGACATAAATATGACATATTGAACGTTATAATATAAAACAAGTACTATAATATACAATATTCCTACATTTTTTTACAAATGTTAGTGACTTATAGGTACTCCGCCAGGCTAGTATAGTTTCATCTAAGCATCGTATTTTCGTAATTATTTAAATAGGTCTGAAATAACTAATAGAACAAGAGATTAAATTACCAGCCTTGTGTTTAAATGGAGCGTCAATTCGTAGAATAGGTCTAGCTCAGGGCTTTAGTCTCAAATAGGCGATCCGAGCACCGCTCACTGCTCAGTCTTTAAACGACCACAATTCCCTAACAACTTCCAAATGCGAGTGTACCGATATACCGGGCTTTTTAACCTTAGCACGTTGTTTTTATCTCCATTTTATTGCCCGAGGGCCCGACTTGGGGTCGCTTTGGTGCTTTAAATTTATTCTTTAACCTTTATTGGTCCCGTGTATTAATTGTCCCGGGGATATGGGAGATTAAAAACCGTATTGAAGTTTTTATGTTCTTTTATAATGGCCTGTGCAAGCCGTTTGGAGAGGTAATCGATATTATCGATAAAAGTGTTTTAATGGCGTGTTTTATGAAAACTGCTTTATGTAGGGGCCTGCGTGGAAACTCATTTACGGGTCGATTGTTGTTTTCACCTGCTTGGGAAAATTCTAGGAATAGAAATTAAGACTTCGTTTGAAATTGTATTGGTTAAATAAATTGGTAATCCTGTCTCTGTTATTGCTTTACGTAGATTTGTTGATAAAATAATTTAGTGTATGTTATAAACAAAGTCATTTCACGGTTTGTTTTTAAAGAATTGTTTTGATTCATCCCCAATACCCAATACCCAATATCCCCAATATAACTTTTCAATGGCGTAGGTACTAGTAATAACCTAGGTTTCCGAAACAACTAAATAGGTATACCTGTACAATTTTTATAAAACAGTCGACCAATTTTCCATGCCTATTCAAGTCTATCAAGAATTGTAAACTGAATACAAACTTGTCTTTTGTCCTCAGTGCCACCGAACATCCTCGACGAAGAAAGCACGCAGTCAGCGGTGGCGGTGCGAGAGAACCAGAATATCAGCCTGGTGTGCAAGGCGGACGGTTTCCCCGCGCCCAAGATCATGTGGCGCCGGGAGGACGGCCAGCCCATCTCCGTGGATAGAAGGAAGAAGGGTACGTTCTAGAATGTTCTAGAAAGTTCTAGACTAAGCTAGATTGTGTTATTACTGGCGGGCAATAAGCATTTATACCAGCGTACTTCGTGTTATAGATTAGAGCGAAGCGACTAGTTTGATAACAACACGCCCAAAAAATATGTGCTTAGCGTTAGGTTGAACAGTCCAAATAGATTCATTTTTTAAGCAATGTATTTTTTTTTGTTTTATTTGCTAATTTTATTAATAGGTACGACATAAGTTTAAATAAGTAAAACAAAATGAATAGAATATTACAGATAAAATCGAGCTAATTAAATTAATTATCCTGACGATTACTTTTTCGTTAGACAATAATAGTAAAATACTACATGATAATATGTCTGTACAATAACTTTTTATTTTACATAGTAGACAATAAAGTCACTTTATAAAAATGAAACCCTTAAAATTATACATATACGTTAAACTTTAAAAAGTTTTTCTTGTTAAATACTTACACTAAAATTTATAACAAGAAAAAACTCTTTATTTGCAGAGTTAATTTTGTGAGCTCAGCTAAAAACTCGAATTACAAAGTCCTGAATAAAGAACATGTGAGCCGCGAGTCTCGTTAAAACTGCACCACTTTACAGTTGTCGCACGAAATAGAAACATTAAAAAATATTTTCAACAAAAAACATTAAGCTTCTGAGCAGAGTAGTGGCAAAATACATAATTAACACTCGACCGTCCCCACCCATACGCCAATTGGCTTCCAGCTCAAGCATTCGACTCGCAGCGTTTTCCATTAAGCCTGGAATAAAGAGGATTCAACGCCGGTATTATAACAAACAAAAGATTAACACGTTCCAGAATTGAAAACGAGAACTGTTTTTTCGATGGCGGCGTAATTAAAACATTCGTTGACGGGCGTCCTTCGCAAATAATCGTAGACAGATGTGCGCGACACGTCCGGCGTCGCCAGGTCCACACAATTAGCGCCGAGTGCCTCTCCCGTGCCTCTCCACACCACACGTTAATTTTCCCCTGTACAAGGAAATCGCTCTTGAAATTAAACTCGATTTTGGCGCCTTTGTCGAGGCGACCGCAATAGGTGCTCGTGTCGTTTTAATTTGGCGGCACAGCTCAGCTTTTCCCCCTCTATAATTATCTTTAAAAGGGATTTTTTTCTCTCGTTTCGAGGCTTAATCCGCGCTCAGAGAGCGCTTGTTCACGTTCACAAGTGGGACTAGCTGCTGTAAAATTGTTTTTCTAATCAAATCATGAGCTAATTTATTTCTAATCTTTATAATAGTTCAAGTAAGGTGCTTCATATAATCAATTTCGTTAGAATCGCGATAGAATTAGCTACCTAAACCTGTTCAGAAAAAGAAAAACATTTTTAAATGTGTTTTTATTCTTTTTATTTTTTTATTCGTTTCACACTCATAGCTCCCCACTAGGAAAATCTGTGTCGGAGGTGCCATGGAACACACACAAAGACAAGGACCACCAACACCCAGACTCAGGACGTTTTAACATTATTCTCATTTCAATGGGTAGTGAGATTATAACGTTGCATTGAGCAATACAGATTAATATATTTATTGACACTTACATTCATAAATGGTTGGTATCATCATTTCAACCCTTATCAAACAACTATGGAACAAAATCATTAGGAATCATAAATAACCAGTCAAACTATTCAATAATTCGCCATGTAATACTCTATTACTAACCGTTAGTCTAGATTTAATCTCGAATATCGACGTCTAGTTCCCGAAGCAGATTGTAGTTAGTGAAGCCATACTCGGGTATTGTGTTACTAACACAGGCTTAATGATGTACAAGATATTGGGACGTGATTACAAGCCGGCCGACCACGGCTCACAACTCTATTCTTGGCACAGATCAAATAAAAAGCAGATATAATGCTGCCTTAGATTCAGGTGAAGCCAAAAAAACTACCCTACTGCCTATACTTCAAGCACTTCTATGAATTATTGTGTGTTATTATTATTTAACTAATTATTTTGAAGTTATAACTATTATCTTTTTCCTTGCCTTGTAGCAATGCTATGAATAAATATTTCATTTCATTTCATTTTCACATTTTGACGCATAAAAACTACCCGAATCAGTCGTCAATTCTTACGTTAGTGGCTCAGAGAACGTGGACAAGAAAAATAAGTAGTGATAAGGGTAGTTTTATGCGTCAATATATATGTATGTTAGTTTGTAAGGTATTTATTTTCTATGGGCCTCTGTAACTTGCATTGCATGCAAGTTATGTTGCCTGAAATAAACGGATTATTATTATTAATATGTGCTTGAAGTAAACGTACACGGGCAGTAGAGTAGTTTTTTTGGCTTCACCTGGATCTAAGGCAGCACTACATCTGTTTTTGACTTGATCTGAGATTCTTGGGCTCTCGAGATCATCTCCGTCAATCTCACTCTTTTGACATTTCTATCAAGAGCGACAGTGACCGAGATAATATCTCACTGGCATGAATAGCGTCTGTAGTCTCTGTTTGTAAGTCCACGGAATTAATGAGAATAGAGACAGGACAACGTTTGATTGTCATTATAGTTAAATGTCAAGCTCTACTTTTGTGTACGGATGTGATCATATTATCCTCTCTGGCCACGTACTCGTATCGATTAGGTTGGTTATTTTTAGAAACGCAATAAATAAGATACTATCAACAATGCAACATTAATAAATAGAGATGTTCATAACTTTACCAGTTACAATCCACGGTTTCACGTGCTAATAAATTATTTTTAAACTATGTGAACCTAAGGGGTAGTCCAGGGCATAAGCTTCTTTCATACCAACTGTTTAGCTGTCTCAGTTTGAGAAACTTACAAATACAAACATTTATCCGAATTTACAAAATCAGTAGTTTTGTATTTGTACAACTTGCGGCATCATCATCATCACCATCAGCCTATCTAATGTTTGTCCACTGCTGGACATAGGCCTCTCCTAACGAACGCCATAAAGCACGATCTTCTGCCTCACGCATCCACTTGCTACCAGCCGCCACACACACACTTGCGGCATAATAGATAATTATTTTTTAAATTAATTATTTTATCATTTTTCAGGTGCTACCTATACCTATTACATTTAAACAAAAAACAAGTAGCTCTTTTTTCTTCTCGCAAACTTTCGCATTAACAACCTGAGCGTGAGTACTAAGAGTAGTATGTTGTCTCCAGTGACGGTGTACGAGGGCGACACGCTGAGCCTGCAGCGCATCAGCCGCACGGAGATGGGCGCCTACCTCTGCATCGCCACCAACGCCGTGCCGCCCTCCGTCTCCAAGAGGATCATCGTCGACGTCGAGTGTAAGTTCTACTTGGCTATATTTCCTGTAACAGTAAAATTGTAAATTAAAAAAGCCCACAGTTTGATAAAAACATGTAAAAGAACCACTGGTAAAAAACTTGCTTTCAAATAAAAACCGCATTCAAATCGGTTCACCTGTTTAAGAGCTATACGGTACCACAGAGAGACACCCGTAGCGGTCAAACTTTCCATTTTTTTAGCGCTGGGTGTTAAAAAAGGTGTGATAATACTGAGCAGTATGAATGTCTTGTGAACAATTTTTACTATTGGACTAAGCCTGAGCCTGAAAATAATAGTAGGTGAACTATCTCCGCCCGCGTTACTAGGGTCCCTTTCGTAAATAATGTACCTACCTTATCTTACCTTACAACCTATCACTTTAAGATTCTATAAGACGTGCATTATTATTGTAATAGCACATTCGATATTTTGTCTCCACTGAACCGGAGCTAATTCTATAATGGCGTAACGGCACATCGCCTGTGATTCGGCATTTGAGCGCGCGCCAAGCGCAGCGAGCTTTCGGTGCTTTTGGGGCAATCGAATCAAGCGGCGGGATGGAATACCGGAGAATGGGGTGAATGCTTGTTGGCTGGAGGAAAAATAATACAATACGCTTACATATTAATGAGTTATGCTAAAAATAAAGGTAAAAGCTTTCCAGACAATTAAGAATTTCGGTCGAAAATTAAACAATTAAAAGAAGATTTTTTAACCAAAATTAAAACGAATCCGTCGTGACTTCCGCTTAATTTCATCCAAAATTAAAATCCGCCAATCAATTCACAAAAATATAATTGACAAAGAAGATAACCCGATTCATCTCAAGAGGCCGAACGTTCACGATTTTTCACCCCATTTTGGAAAAAACACGGACGCTCGCTGAATGGATGACCAATTAAAAATTTAATAAAAGATCGTCCACCCGAGAGGTGGCTCTGCCTGTGAAAGGGGATTTTGCTTCCCCTTTATTTTGAATTCCCATTACAAGCGCAGCTGACTAAATAAAAGGCAAGATGGCCGGTGATAATTGAAAGATAATATTTTTTTGCGGTGCACGGTTCGCGGGAGATCGCTGGTGCAGACAATCTCGTTTTTTCTTGGAAACAAACGCCTTTGAAATGTTTACACAATGAGAATTGAATTAAACGTTTCCATCACAACGCAGGCTTTGAGGGTGAGTGGCGGCGGGAATCATTTGAGGAGGAACTTGGTTAGAGTTATGATGTACCTACGTAGAGCTATTCATAGGTATAAGTGAGAATGTTGTTTTAAGTACGTGTCAGATATCATCTTTGACAGTCGGTAGCGAGCTCAAGGATAACAATAGATCATAAAGTTTTAGTTGCTGTTTTCCGAAATCTTTTTCATTATTATGACAAACATAATACAGATGCAATACGATTCACACTTAAAGTAGTATATTATGGACAAAATTCAGTGAATAACGAGTTAAACTAAAAGTACCTACCAACAACAAAAAAGTAAAAATGTCAAAGATTTTTAGAAAAAGTTGATTTGACATTTTACCACACCTACAAAAAATCCAGTGAACCTTTTGTCTGAATGAAAGACCATACTCAAAGTTTAACGGCTTCCATTCCACATTATCTCCACGATAATGAAGTCGTAGACCCATAAAAAGGAGACTTTATAAATATTTTAAAACGTCCTAGAATATTAAATCGCATCACCCGGCACAAGTAATAATATCCATGAAAATTGCCATCATAAACTTGGTGAATGTGAATTACGTTCTCAAAGTGTGGATTTTATTATCTGAAATGCTGTGCGAAAAAATTCGGGCTATATCCGATAGCCTCGCACTCGCTATCGTGTGATGTCGCGTGCCCTCGAGTGCTCTCGCCGCTGCCACTATCAATCATCATTGAAACTTTATAAATTGGTTTCTATAAGTTGGTGTTTTCTAACTGAGTGTCGTGATCGATCGCCGGTGAGAAGATGAAGAGGTTCCGGATACAGTTGCAGTTGCGCACTTGTTTTCAAGAAACAGGAAATTGTGTAAAGTTTTCTTCGTAGGAAATAACATGAATTGGTTCGATACCTTTACTACTGGGAACCAATTTCAACTTTTAGAAAAAGGTTTTTAGTATGTATAAATAGCGCTATTTTAGGATATAATTTAACACTAGCTTACTTCTGCGGTTGCATCCGCTATCCTATAAAATAGTAACTAACGCAAAAAAAAAAATGTTACGAAGGCAGGATATAATAATAGACTCTGATGACTCATTTTCCCTTCTTCCTTACTTATAAACTTTCGCAATAACAAAATTTTGTGTGATCAGTGTTATTTAAAGAATTTGCCCCAGGTATTTTTGTTCTAAGTATATTTCAGTTTCATCTTTCATCTTTTTAATACCATTTATTATAAATATGTACTAAGAATTATTGTATAATCAGCCTAAATAAGTTATTCTGTAAATAAAATTCTCAGTCCTGAATATTTTATCAGCCTAATCCCTTGATATCAAACCATTTTCATCCAGACTAAGCCCATTTCATATCTTTCGAAGATTTGGAAATGGTATCAAGATACATTACGAACATCTTTTATGCTTATAACCTCAAATAAACTTAAAAAGATGGAGCAGTGCGCTACATTTGAGTGAAGCCAAGAGCTATTCTACTTTCACACAAACTGTGCAGTGTCGCGAGTAGGAGAGTTTTGATATGTCAATGTGTGCGTCTTGTGTGCGTACGCGTGAAAGTAGAGAAGTCCTTAGCTTCACCCAAATCTATCTCAGTGCTCCATCTTGCTCTCTGGGCTTACCTGAGGCTTATATTTAAAAACATCAGACAGTTTACAGTCGACAGCCCGGCGAAACATCTCGAGAAACTTGAATGCTAAATTTATTCATATTTTAGTTCCATTTTCTTTTCTCATGAATTTCATTAGCTTTCAAATAAATAAGTCGGCCGTGTAGTTGAAATCTATTCGCAACAAGTTTATAAAGAGTTAGAATCGTATGTTCGATGTCGTGTCATGTGAAATTGTGGTTTTAGAATGCATTGTGGTGAAAATATGAGTTTTAAAACTTGACGTTTTGTATTTGAATGTTTGACTGGAAATTGGAGATGGTTTATGGTTGAAGCACGTTAAACTTGACGTTTTGTATTTGAATGTTTGACTGGAAAATTGGAGATGGTTTATGGTTGAAGCACGTTAAACTTGACGTTTTGTATTTGAATGTTTGACTGGAAAATTGGAGATGGTTTATGGTTGAAGCACGTTAAAAGTACAGTTGAGTTAAATAACTTTTTAGAACTATAATAATGGATTAATGTAACAATGATCATAACTTTATATTCTTTACTTATTTCTAAAATACTTTTTACTGCCATCAGGTGTCAATAAGGGACATTTGAAAGTACACAATTTGCATAAACCAAATTAAACTCATTTTGAATATTGAATTTCTAGATTATAATAATCATCATCTTGATCTTCTTCTTTCTGGTACATAATCAACAAACTGAACGAAGAATACCATCCATCTGCTACATTTACTACTTACATGCTTCTTACACTTCTTACACTCTTGCTACATTTGTGTGTCTGTAGTCTCGATTATTTATAGAATGTAATAGCTATAAATAATCGATTACTTTCCGAATGTACTCGTATGAATCAAATACACTAGGATTTTGGGGTCAATTCGTCCGTTTTCATGATTTTGTCATCTATTTTTACCCCCGACACAAAACGGTTGGTGTTATAAGTTTGACCGCTATGTGTGTCTGTCTGTGGCACAGTAGCTCTTAAACGGGTAAACCGATTTGGATAAGTTATTTTATTTGAAAGCAGATTTCTAGCTGTACTTCTTAGATATGTTTTATTAAAATTAGTTAACCATTTCAACGTTGAGAGCTTTTTAAATTAAATTATTTATTTTTTTCGGCTTTAATGTAAACTTAGTTAAGTTAGTTAGACTTTCAAAAGATTTAATCCTCGTGCATTGTCCCCAGTTTCTCCTATGATCTGGGTGCCAAACCAGCTGGTGGGCGCACCGGCCGGCACCGACGTCACCGTGGACTGCCACACCGAGGCGCACCCGCGCGCGATTTCTTACTGGGTCTATGACAACGTCATGGTTCTGCCTACAAAGAAATATGCTATTAACACTGAAGAGAACTCTTACAGGTAGAAAATATCATTTTTTGTTGCAAAGTCTAGTTTTTTTTTTCTTAAATAGGCTAACATTTGACCGCTATCTGGCCTGATGGGAAGCAATGATGGGTCTACGTAGACAAATAATACATTTAATGTACATATGTTTCACACACATTTCAATCTATATATATAAAAATGAAACCCGTTTTCCTTGGTCACGGCATCACGCGTGAATGGCTGGACCGATTTCACTAATTCTTTTTTTGTTGTATTTGTTATTATTAGGAGAAGGTTCTTACGGAAAAAAAATTAAGAAAATCTCTCAGAAATATTGAAAAACCCTAAAAACAGCCCTTTTCTTTTTCCCATACAAACGTATGGCAGTACGAAGTCTGCCGGGTCAGCTAGTTATGAAATAGAAATGATTGCTTGTTCCCATTTAGACTTGTCAAACAATTGCAAGCAGTAAGTGTAAGGCATCTTCAAGCGGTGGTGGCCGCTTACCATCAGGTGGCCCGTCGCTTGTTTGCCACTTATTTTGTAAAATATTCATAATTTACTAGCTACGTTTCACGGTTTTGCCCACTATCCCGTTTTGCTCACAGTAATAAAATCGGCAATTTGTCCAATATAAAAACTATGTGCCCATGTGTTCCAATTCAGAGAAACCAGCTACCAATTTTCATCCAAGCTCCATTCAACCTCTTTTTAAATTGAGTAACAAACTCCAAACAAACAAAGTTATGCAAATATTTTTTATTATTTTAGTAGAATCTGTCGCTGTAGTTACGTGATGTAAGAATGTTTTCTAAGAAACGCTCGAGTTCTATCTTTTATTTTGCCCACATAATTTTTTTTTTTTTCGTTAAATTGTTTCATTCGTATTTATAAAACATTTGTAAAACTTGTTTTTTTAGTCAGTTCTAGTTAGTCTATGATATCTTTTAGTAACATTTAAGCCTTTTTTTTATTTGTTTAAATACCGCTGTAAGAGTATTTTTCTTAGAAAACTTACAATATAGCCTCTGGTTGATTAGTTTTTTCCTTCTTCATAAATTAGGTATAACTTAAAGTAATAATGCCTCAATAATACTTTACTTACTCTATCTATTAACTTGAAAACTGAATGAAATAATAAGGCACTGTATTTTACCAATCCTGAAAAAATATACTCAAATATAAAGGTTGCATTTTGCCAAAAATGTTAACTGAAAAGTGAATTAATCGTTAACCGTTTCAAACACTCAGCAATCAAATTATCACTTGTATCACCACCAGAGATCAGCCAGACTCTTGACAAGCTGCGATAAGCCCGCTAATATCATAATACAGGGCAATAATAATATAAACCGTGGTTATAATATCATAAAGCTCGGCATCAAAATGTTCGACGCAAGTAGCATTAATGAGGCTCTAAATATTAAGCGGGATTATTTTACCGCAGCCGTGAAGGAATTACTCGCACCCACTGTGACAACAAATGCACGGATTAACAAGTCGTTCTAATGTAAAGGATGAATGCTGAATTTATTACTTTTTAGGAGGTTAAAAAACGCTGGTTTAGTAGCAAGAGCTTAAGGTTTTTCTTTTCTTTTAAAAACAGATGTATACTGTGGCAAGGTTAGGAAGTTACTCGACGGTAACTAGCACGCTTTTCCAAAATATTACGCACAAAATTTTGATCTGCGACAGCACAACATTGTTGGTGGTATTTGGTTGAGCTGAAATGTGTAAGTTCGTTGACAATGCAATAAAAGCTAGTGTTGAAAATTAACTTACTTAATTTTGATTTATATTTAGGCTTTAAAACAACACAAAGGCTACATTATTTTCATCGTTGTAGTGGTAGGGCTCTTTTGCAGAGCCCGCCTGGGGAAGTACCACACCTTTGCCAGTTATTCCACCGCCAAGCAGTAATGTGCAAACATTACTGTGTTCCGGTTGGAAGGGCATTGTTTCCAGTGAAATTACAGGGCAAATGGGAGATTAAACAACTTATATCTCAGGGTGACGAGCGCAGTGCTGAGCCGTGCAGGGTCTTGAAATCTGCGAGTTCAAAATTCTGGGTGGTGCAGACCTGTTATGGGCAAACGTGACGTTTAACATCAGGCGAGCGATTTGTTCGTCTCGTCACTCAATTACATAAAAAATAAAAAAAATCGTTTACGCAATTTCATTTACGCTTGGTTGAAGCTGCAGGACTACTACTTTTAGCTTTAAAAATGACAATTTTCCAACTGAAAGTCTATTTTCAGGGCCCACATGAAGCTAACGGTACGGAACCTGCAAACCGGCGACTTCGGCAACTACAGGTGCATCTCCAAGAACTCGCTCGGAGAGACCGAGGGCTCCATTAGACTGTACGGTAAGTGCGTCATTTTTGAAAGTGGTGTTTTTGGAAATTGGACAGTTTTGAAAGTAGTCATTTTGTGAAATTAGATATTACGGGCTCGGGGTTTTGTGTTGGAGCTAGGTTTTATAAAAGTTAGTTCAAAGCCACTCAGGATTTGACTCGGAGGAAATGGTTTGTTTGGTTCAAGATAATAATTTGACAAGAAACTATGGGGAGAAACTTAATATTTCTCCTTTCACATGAATCGTGACACATTTTAAGTCTGAAAAATGCCCTACTGATTTTGAAATTGAATCTAGTACTTAATAACTCTAAATCAAGTTTCGTTGTAATTAATACCTACGTATTATCAAGTTGCTATCTTTTAGAAGAGAAATAATTTTTATATTCAATTGCCTACATAGGTTATTTATAATATTTTTGCTCTAGTTTGTTTGTTACCATGCCAGTTTTCAAACGGTGATGGTATTTGTTTTCGTAGATACACTTTATTCATCAGTCGGATCCCACTAAGCCCCAAAATTCTTGTTCCAGAGATCCCGATGCCATCGACTTCTCCGAAAGCGACCGAGATGAAAAGCAACGCTAATAAAGAGAGTAAGAGAGTAAACAGCTCACTCCTTCAAACAGTTCATTATGCCGCCTACTCACCTACCTTCCACCTTGAATACTCTTTATGAATCGCCTTTATGAATATTATATTCACTCCCCGGAGTTTTTTAGTTTTATTCCTTTTGATTTGATTAATTATGAATAGAGCTTGGGGTTTTTGTGTTTTGATGTAGTTACTCGTAGTTGTTTCAATGGGTGTAATGAAATTTGTATTAATTTTTTTAAGATCTTAGAAAGTACTTTGCTGATTAATTATGTACACCGAAGTATGATTATGTACTAATAGGCTTAGTGACTAGAATTTGGGAGCTATTTAGCTGCCTAAAAGGCCTCTGACGTGACTTGACGGTTATTGTTGTAGAGCATAGATATAAACTAAATTAGCCTACATTTCTACTTGTAATCCGATCTCCGGTAGCGCTCTATTGTATAAGCGATGCGCGGTTACCCATCCGAAGACAGACCGTTTAATGGTCCCTTGTTGGTCAGTTACGTACTCTTCTAGGACCGTTATTTTATCTTTCTAAAAAATTTAAATAATATTAAAAATGTTTATCCCTCTTAAAAACCTAAAACATCAAAACTTAGCATTATTATAATTAAAAATTTCGATTCAGATTTCGACTTGCATGCATGCTTAACATTTAAATATTAACCCAAAAATCGAATTTGTCTTGGTAAAAAAATAAATAAATAAATAAATAAATAGGGTGAGCTAAATAAAACCGTTTTCATTTCCAAATTCATCGTGTTGTTTTCAAAATAAAATTTTATTCTATTCAATGCAATTCGAAACTTTATTTACCACTAAGTATTTCCTGTAGGTACGTAGAGTGTACCTAAGTCCAAATGAACTTGGCACCTAGTTTCCACGGACGAACGGTAGCAATTTCATAAAATATCACCTCGTCCAAACAAACGAGTCTAAAAGCACACAGAAATTGAAACACGCGATCTGCTTTCAATTCTCCAAGAACGGAATGGAATACCCATTTCCAAAAAGCGTCATCCGCATCTGTACCTGTCTCGGGGAATTTATGATTTTGGGAAAATGCGCGAAGTAAATGCCGACTGAACCTACGAGTACAACTAACGAGTATATCTAAAGAGTTTTTGGATCCTAATTCAAATTCATATATTTTGAATGTCTTAGATTTATAATAACATAAAATAAGTCCATATATTCAGCCAAATTACATTACATAAACATTAAAACTAGTAACTGACCAAAGATTTTGATTTGATAAATACATATGTATTTTAAAAGTCAAAAAGAAGATAACAATTTTTATGCATGACCAACTGCATTTAAAATTATCTCATTTAAAGCTAGTAAATGCATTCCTTATAATTATGATAGAGTTACAATAGTAAATTTTATTTTGTATTAATTAAAGTTAGTATTTTAACAAAATAGTGTGACTATTTAGGTGCTAAATCTAATAAGGTAAAACATTAAAGGAATTTTTGTATGGGAACAGGAAACATAATTTGACTGTTAAACGGAATCAGTTTCTTTTTGATAAACTTTATTCTAATAATAAAGGTTTAGGTAAAAATAAGGTGCTTGATCAGTTTTTTTGTTTCTTGGCTCTATTGTATTGCAACTTTGATGTTACACAATTTGAATTTTAGTTTGCAAATTTACTAGACAGCTAATTATTCAAATATCAGACATTTTTTAAATAAATTAATATAAGTAATACAAATTAAATATAAGTTACGATAGTATATACTCGTATTTGCTTAAAAACGTTCACTTCATACTGTCACCATATTTACCTGTTTACTGAAAAAGGGAATTTTCAGAGATAATTTGGATAATAAAAGGCATTAATCGAAGCGCAGTAAACTATAGCGGTAATTAGTATTTTAATCGCTTGTTTTATGACACGAGAGTTAATTACTTTTTCGCGGAACGAGGCGATTATAGTTTGTTTCCAATTTCCTGAGCCTGTGGGTGACGTTTTGTCCGCGCAATATTGAAATTTTTGGTTTTGCCATTTTTCCGTTTTCCATTACATGTGACGAAAATTGGGAGGCGGTGAGGGTACCAAGCACATAGCCCCATGTGCTTGGTGTTTTGGGCTGATTTTATAATGAAATTTAAAAATAAAAAAGATTGTAATATAATGGTTATTATGGTAGGTTGTAGGAGATGCTTCAGTAACAAATTATCTGGAAATTTGGTTGTTTTCAGAAAATTAATGCGATTTCTGTATGGAAGCTATTTTCAGGCATGTTTAGGTATTTAGCTGTCTGCTTTAAAAAGCGGGTAACATTTTTGGTTTCCATATTGTTTTCCGCAACGAAAAACCACGCTCGGCCACTCCGTTTAATGAAAAACCAGATTTATTTTAAACAGATTTGAAAAATGTGCTCTTCACATTTTTAACAAATAACTAAGCCTTTGCCAATAATTAATTAATACAAATTGAAACCCGAAATTTTAAATAAACTTTAAACACTAAAATTTGGAAATGTACTGAGCGAGTTACACGGGACATTCGGTGCTCTGTAGCCTACTCAATACATTTTTGAACTTTGTCTCAATATTATTCAAAGATGGTCAACTGTAATGCCCGCAGGCCCGCGGCGCGTGAACACGACGCGGCCGGCGGTCCGCGCGGAGCCGGCCGCGGGCACGGAGCGGCCGAGCGTGGTGCGCGCGCAGCTCGACCGCGCGCCCGACCGCGACGCCGCCAGGGTCTACCGCCCGCCGCACACGACACATGCCTCAGGTAATTTTATCTTACACGGCATTTTTGATATTCTACGTTTTCAAAGTCTTTGATATTAGTCTTTCCAGTGTTGTTACCACCCATACCCTACTCGTACCTTGTCTTTCTGGTTGGCGGTTTTTTTTCCCACCCATTGTGTAAATACCGATCTAGTATCAAAAGATGAAAAATCAGTTTATATTTTCTCAAGCTGTAGTATTTTTTCTACTTGAAGAGTCTATTAAAGAAAATTTGAATGAAATGAAAGACACACAATTTTATTATTATGTTCGTATTGTTCGTCTATAAGTATGACGTTAATAATTTACTGACTGATCCTTGACTGAAGTTGTCTTTGATGTCTACTTTATTAGAAACATTTTATGAGCCTGTTTACCAATCTGCTTAACTGAATTACCGACCATCAAACAACCGAACTTAATACGTAAAGCCTTTAATATACCAGCGTCTCAAAGCGAGACTCGAGCCGCAGGAGGCTTTACTTGCCGCTTTGTATTCTTTGTAACAATATACTGCATTATTAAAAACGTCTCTTTCCCCACTCACGGTAAAAAATAAATGTGCTTCTCCGAAGTCGCGGCGAAATGGGTTGAGAATATGTGACGAGCCCGATGTGGCAATTGTTCCGATGACTCGAGACGCTCTCTGCGTCGCGGCTTTTATCTTTTGCGGAAGAATATTACCCGAGTGCATTAGCATTTTTGGGCGGAGGTTCTGCGTGGGTTCGGAAGGATTAGTGGATGCCGAGTGTAGCGTCGCCTTCTCACGGACTGTGTCGGCGCGGCGGGTCGCTCGCCTACAGCCAAATAGAGATTAAACATTCAACGAGTTCGCATACACACTTAACCCTCATAAATATTCAGCGTAGACCGCGTACAATCAATTCTTGCAGCTCCGCCTCTGAGGAAAAAGTGTTTGAACAGCCGAGTAATATGATATCAAATAGACGCGAGACGTTTGAATAAATAAACGATCTATGAAACTCGAATATCTTTATCCCGGCCTTGTTTATTAAGGGGACTCTTTAAACTTTTAGCAAAAACAAACACATCGTCAATATAAACAAAAGGAACCTTAGAATCGGAGGAATACTTGTTTGCGGAGCTGTGAAGGGAGATGCTCTTATCGTGTGGAATCTAAAGTGAAATAAAACAGTTGCTTATATCGACGTTTTTAGTTTAAAACTTCTTACAGGGTGTAACGTAATAATTGAAAACCTTAATATTTTATCTAAAAAAAAAAACGGCCCTTTAAACTATTCTAGGTATTTTGTTATGATTACCACGGGAATACTCACTTAAAATTAAGTCGTCTGTTACTAGTTGTAGTACTATGTGATCGAAACTAGTCGTAATAGGCAACATAAATTTACGTGAGTATTCCCATGGTAATCATAACAAAATTTTCAAAACCACATTAGTTTCCATAGTAGAATTCTATTCCAGGTAGTTTTTATAATTTTTGTAAGTAAATTAGTTGTGTGAGTAAACTGTAGTAATTCAATTGTTTTATAACTGAGACAAATTAAATGCATGTGGTTTAAAAATACGCACACTTTTCACATGTGGTTTGTAAGTAGTTTATGTCACCAGAACCCACAACAGTAGTCAAGAAAACATGTATACTCGTAAATGTATACGAGTATAACTATGTACAACATTTTAAAAGATCAAATAGGTTTATAACTTTCACAAGAAATAATTCACTCTATAAATTAATCGGAAAAATAATTTAATTACGTCGCACTCTGTACACAAGCGAAGAAACAAGTTCGGTGCGGTGACGTCGCAAGCTTTACTCGAGTCTTTCAATTTAAAATACTATAAACTTCTTTTAGATTATCGTCACAAAATGTTTAACAATATGTATACATTTTAAACGATATTTTATAGCTCTCTCGTATATTTTCATGAACGTATTATCTGTGCGTTTTACCGTAAAAGAATACTAACCTACTTCATATCAATTTATTTTCTGTTCCTTTTATGATCAATTTGTATTTCAACATCATTTTATTTGTTCCAGGAACGAAAAGTCTGCATTGCTGGCGGCAGCCATTTTTGGCACTCATACTTCTAGTTCAAATGGATCTGATAGTTTAATACCTTTTAGGCAATCTTTAGTATCGTATTGTCATATGAATTTGTAACGAAATGTTTTGAATTCTTGCTGGAAACAGCGAACGCAAAACTATAATCTTTCAAGTTGATTTAAGTTACAAAGTAACACTTTTGTTCTAACAGTTTTAACAATACAAAATATTTTATTTACTAAGGTAAACAAATGTATGTTAATATTATAATTACGTGCAACATTAAACGAAATTATTCAAAAGTATCTCTAAATTATCTCTAAAGCCCTAGAGTTATAAAAGATGAAAGCGAAACATATCATCCTGAATTTTATGTCATATCCTGTGTAGGAAATGAGTGTGGACTTTATATTTACAAAAACGTTTCATTTGAATAAATTTAATGTTAGATATTTATATTTTAAACGATGTCATTACAAACCACATTCCGACTTAGTCTAGGGCGGAAAACAGACGCTGTGTGAAGCTAGTCTGAATTAAAATGTATTATTCACAATTACTTTTCATAGAAATCAAGTCTTAATCGTTCGTGTTTTGTTTTAATTTAAATTTCTTCAAACAAATGAGCCTTTTCAATTCAGTCCATCTTCACACCGCGCCGATGGCTTTTCGCCTAAAACAAAACGTATGTAATTGTTAACATATCAAAGTAAGTCTTTTTGTATGTTATATGGGTTAAGTGCGTTTTCCACGTCTCTAATACGGGTGTAAAGTGTTTACTAACCGTGAGATCGTGCTGCGTGCGTACTACATGACAGTTTAACTCTGGCGCCATCTGGTCCCGCGACGCGACGCTCCACAATAGTTTTGCGTAATTATTCATGAAACTCGTTAACCTATTCGGCGTTCTCCCATTTCCATTTTAAATGATACCTACATTTGTACGTGCGTGTATTGTCCTTCCAGAATAACCTCTATTCTAGTATAATTACATATTCTATTTGATTGTGACGCGCCGCTTCGCTTATAATGACTCTTTCTACAAATAAATGTGCCAAACCTTTATTATCCCTGTGATTTATAACTAGTCCCGAGTTCCGTTACCTGATCCATAATTTTAACGTTTTAATTAAGTAGACGTAAATATTCGTTTAAGATATTAAATTAGTAAATGATAACCAAGCTTGCCCCTCACGCTTGTCGAACTGTAAATAAAACAAAATTACTGCACAATGATGATACATTTTAATCTTCGTATTTATTACCTATTCGTTTATTTATAACTAGTTAATGTATAAATTGTATCTTTTATTGAGAATAAGAGATTTATCGTTAGGCTCGTTTAACTGTACAGATCGTGTGATTAAATGTAAATAAATAATTAGTATAAAAGTGGATCCGTGTTTGAATTGTGTTCTGGGTAATGAAGTGATACGTGAGCGCGATAAGCGTTAGAAATAATTAAAATCCTCATTCTGGCGGCGGTGGCGCTGGGCGGCGGCGGCGCTGGGCGGCAGACTCTTATCGGCCGTTTTCACTTACCAGTGACAGACGTTATCGCGCGCTGAGAATCGATGGCCCTCTTTAATTGATTCTCCACTTTGAGCGCTCTACAATCGGCTCTTTGTCTTTTTCTAATCGAAATTCAGCGCGGGTCGGTCGGCCGGCGGGCGTTAACGAATTTTTCTTAAAAAGAATACGGCCCGATAGCGGAGGGAAAATAAATACTGGCCCGTAAAGTGGCTCTTGGCACTCGGAAAAACAATGGCTGTTAAGAGGTCCTTTATAATGGTTTGTAGTTGTGAACGGTTGTAGCAGAGCGCGGAAGTGTAGGCAACCTACCTACATGTAGTTACTATTACGGTGCTTAGATTCTTATCATTATTACGAGAGCTAACGACTAAAAGAGAACTGAGCTAACATAAGTAAGTATTATTGCATTTGAATCGTTTTCATAGTACCTACGTATTTAGAAAAATAATACTGAAACTGCAGGCCTTAAAATATATCTGAGGCAGTGAGTGACGTGAGTGTTAAAGTCTGAAACTTCTGTAATAAGTCAACCAAAGCCGTGTAAACGTAACCACTTTTCCACAAATTACCGCATGACGCTCGCCTTCTGATTCCTGCCTACAAAGCCGGGCAGCCAAACTTCGACGCAAATTCTCACACCTCATGCATATTTTTCCTCAACTTTGTAAATTCGCAAATAACAATGTTTAAAGTTGGTGTAACTTCGGGCTCTGCTGTAAATTTGGCGCGGCCCGGGACCTTATTCTCGAGCTTTAAGATGTTACTCTTGTCTGAGTGATTATTACTTTGTCGGATTTTGGTAGATACTGCTCTAAGATAAATTCTCATAGGTACGATATTAGAAATTATTATAAACGACTAGCTGACCCGGCAAACGTTGTTTTGCCATAAAATAAAAATTATTTCTAGTGACTATTAAAAAATAGGGGTTGGTGGTAGAAAGGTGAAAATTTAGGGTTGTATGTATTTTTTAATGCCACATAAGAAACAATATAAGAAATAAAAATTTTGTTCAAAAAATAAAAACAAATGTTTGGGGTGGACAACCCTTATCACTTAGGGGTATGAAAAATAGATGTTGGCCGATTCTCAGATCTACTCAATATGCTCACAAAATTTCATGAGAATCGGTCAAGCCGTTTCGGAGGAGTACGGGAACGAACATTGTGACACGAGAATTTTATATATAAGATAATTGAAACTATGTAAAAGTCTAGATACTATATCTATATCTAGTGGATATTCAGTGCACAGATTTAACTAAAATAATTTAGCTGTTAAAAATATCTACTTGCAGTAATCTGTTTTGTTGTAGTCTAGGCATTAGCCGAGACGACTGTAGCATGTTTCAAATGTTTACATAGAAATATCCTCTAAAAATCGCAAAAAAAATCTAAATATTTTACATGCGTTTGTAGGTAATTGGCTTAATTCTTTTTTTCATAGATAAAATAAACACACCAAATATTTATTTGCAGAAATTTACAAAAATTTCCAATTAAAAATTAAGGTATTTTTTTTTATATTTCAATACTTAGGTAATAAAATATTATATAGCTTAAAAATAACGTCCCCAGCAGAAAATATAATATAACAACGGCTTTGACATCGGAGAAAATCCTCATTACTCCTCATAAAAATACCGCTCGTGATTCAACACTATCGAATAGTCAAAGAATAAGCCCCTGCAGGCAGGCTGGGCCAGTGAAGCCGCGCCTCAACAACGGCCAAGTTTAATTGACACAAGGAACCGCACGCCTCGCTTAGGTTGGCACTTCGGTTAATTCTGGACTTCGGCAATCGACTGCGCTGTTTGGAAATAGTTAGCACCACTTTGAACGCGCTGCGGTTTAGACGATGCAAGTAAAGTCGGAGCTGATGCGGCTATAATAGGATTTCTTAATTGTTTATCGTAATTTTAGAACAGTAGATCTTCTCTTCCGGCAGCAAAAAAAAACCTGGTTAGTGGGAATCATTCAGGGCCTTCTCAAAACTGAAGTACATAGATTTCTTCAAGTTTGACGTGCTTCGTCCTCAGTCATAATCATAGCGTCGCTATCAGGCAAGTCTGTGGCCAAAGGAAGTGATATATTTCTACAAAAAAGTAGAAGATACAGAAAGGTAAGGTAACCAGCGCAGAAGGTAAATATTTTTTTTATTAAAATTCAAAATAAAAATCCACTGCAAATTACTGTTCCAATTGCTTTAACTATTTCTTGATAATAATTGGACTGTATCTAAGCGTAGACAAAACATAAAGAAAGCCACGACTACATATTACAAAGAAAATCAAACCTTTAATTTAAGAAAAAAATATAGAATTAAGAAATAAACGTAGGTATAAAATAAGGTTTTATAACTATTACCGGGTTAACTTCGACGTCTTTTAAGAGAGAAGGGTGAATTTACCTACATTCAGAATTGCTGATTTGCCGTCACAGCAAAGCTATTTCATTTAAAAAATCATTTAGATCAAATCTAAAAAGTCTCTGATTTTTTTTTATCTAAGCATTATTTGTTTTCTCCAGAAAGGTTCCGTTCTTTGTGGCTATGCCTCGAACCGTGAAGTATATAAATTACACCCTCATGTTACACGGCTGTATGTTATAACCGGAATATAATATAAGGGGTATCACGAGGCGCGTCCGGCGACACTTGTAAAATTTCACGCTCGATAACTCGCCTTATCTCCGTAACGGGGACAGAGTATCTCCTAAAATATAGGTATTTTTACGACAATACAATATAGAAAATACTATTATGAAACTAGCTCTTACTAAAATTAGTTTCGTCGGTGACGTGATCTTCTCTTGTATGATTTTCCCATTGAAATAACTAATAGGTACAGATACTAATACTTATAAATACTTGATACTTGAATTTGATCATTAATTAAAGATTTGAATCAAAGTTGCAATTGTTACTACCGTTAATTTAGTAAAGACAAAAACAAATTTTGATCAAACCAGCGTAGTGTACCGACTCGTAAACTGAGTTTTCATTGTTTTGAAAAACGAACATAAAACAGTATGTTTTACAGTATGAGAGTATGTTGTCTTGTAGGTAATTGTCTTCTAATTAATCATAACCGAAAATGCTCTAGTTCTAAAGGCTATAATATCACATTACAGTACTGTCCCCAATATTTCAAAGTAAAGCAGTAAATTTTTATAGTACAAATTGAGAAAATGGGTTTTTCTTCGCCAGACTCTAAGAGCCCTTACAAAACTAGGAGGTACAATAAATAAGGAGTAATATCAATTCATAGTGGGCACAATAGAGACACATGGCGCCCTCAAAGCCACAGAAGGCATAAACTTGACGTGGGTAACCCTTTTTCTTCATTTCACTCACTATATTTCATATTTAAAAGCAACGGGGTGTATTTCCCTTCGGGTGCGTAGGCGGCTGCCCTTTTTAGGTCATTTCAGGTATCACTAAATTGTAAGAGGCTTGCGATACTTTTTATTTAAATTCTTTATGTAGGACATCGACGTATATGTATAGCTATGTCTTTGAGTACTCGACAATAATAGCTCAAAGAATAAAATGAATGGAGAAATGAAAGGAAGCAGAAATACCTTTGCTGTGGGATTTATACAAAACAGGAAACACCATTTACGATTGCATTGTATCATAACATACCTACGCATAACATCTTGCACAATATTATTGATTGGTTCAGAGTGAAATAATTTGACATAGCAAAATCGTAATAACCTAAATTGGCTAGTATTACTGTAGTTTTAGTTTTAGGATACCTAACGAAAATAGCAAAAAAGGAACCCTTATGGTGAGAGTCGGATGTCAGTTTATTTGTCTGTACATATCACGTCCAATTGCTTTTGACTACAATATCACCTGATCTCAACGAGTAAAGCTGTAACACGGCTTCCGGGTAAGTAAAGGTCTTGGTAAGTAAAGTAAAGGATTATGTAAACCAATTAATCGGCATGATTTGTACTATAGGTATCTAATTAGGCTATTCCACACAATAATTCATTGAAGCTCGAGCACAATACATACCTATAACCGTTCAAACAAGCCCACACGTTAATAATCGAACTACTATGTAGACCGCAGCGATTACTGGCGGATATAATGAATTAGCTAATAGCCCATATTAGCTAATTCAGATCAAGTAGAAAGGCAGATAGAGTCCCGCCTTAGATACAGGTGAAGCCAAAAAAACTACCAACTTCCCGTGTACGTATACTACAAACACATATTGACGCATAAAAACTACCCTTATTACGGCTCCCAACCCATGGTACACCTCATTGGTTCACCTGGTGGACCACGACCAATTATTTTTTTCCGTGGTACACCTTGGTCCACCTTGGTGTACTACAGGCAGAATTATTTACCCATGGTCCACCTTGATAATTAACCTTTTATAGAACGAATAAAATAATATAAAAATTCAATTTGAAATTTAGAAGACAAGGTTAATTTTCTACGGAAGCAAACGATCAATAGGTTAGGTTATGTTAGAACATGAAAAACAACGCACGAGCCGAGCGAGCGTAGCGAGCGTGCCGCGGCAGCGGCCGGCGAAGTGCTAGAAAGCCAATCGCTTTTTAGGACAAAGGCGTTAGGTTAATTTCTACGGAAGCGAAAAAAGTTAGGTTATTGGTGCGTTTCTAAAGTCGTACCGACGCTACTATTTTTCAAAGTTTGCAAAAATTTTGAAGAAAATTGATGTTATTTCCAAAAAAATTGTACTAATCGTGTCCGGTTAGGTTGTTAAGTTTCAAAAGATTTCCGAACATGGGTTTAAATAAATCCTTGCTATGTTAATTATCAAGGTGGACCATGGGTAAATAATTCTGGACCAAGGTGTACCACGGAAAAAAATAATTGGTCGTGGTCCACCAGGTGAACCAATGAGGTGTACCATGGGTTGGGAGCGCTTATTACCACTTATTTTTCTTGTCTTCGTTCACTGAGCAACTGACTTAAGAATTGACGGGTAGTTTTTATGCGTCAATGTGTGCTTTAAGTATACGTACATAGGAAGTAGAGTAGTTTTTTGGCTTCATTTGTATCGAAGGCGGGACTCTATCTGCCTTTCTACTTGATCTGAGAATATGGGACGAGCATCGAGCAAAACTAGCAGAGCATTACTAGCATATAGAGCATTACGAGCATTACGCTAATAGAGGCGACAGAACTAACATCCGTATTGATATAGAGCGGCTGTACTCCGGTTAAATAGTATTAGTTTTATGAAAGCGTGTGTGCTCCGCTTCAGGTCGTGTCACCGTGGTTTGTAGTTGAATGAACGGTAATTTTGTATCAAGTAAGTTAGACATACAATTTAGCTCTAATATTATATTGTCAGTGGGAGATAAAAGGCAGTCAAGTGCAAAATCGTATGCCGAAAGTTACATACTTTTGGTTGTAGTAAACTACAAGCTATTTAAACAAAATGTAAATTGTCTTTTAGCACTTACACAACGTATAATAATCAATATTAAAAGCACATTACATTACATTATTGGCTTTGCTGCTGTTGTTAATTGTGACCAAACTAAATGGTCAAATACAGTTATGTACGCAATTAATCAGCCTTGTTGCGACTTACGTACTGCAATAGTTTTCAAAGCATGAACATAAACATGAATTAATTTTGAACTGTATAATTATTTTCTTTAGAGAAGTGACCGTCAAGATGTTTTATATAACTTTTGTTTTCTTGGCAATTATTTCTACCTTCAGCTCAGCGGCCCCACAATACCGACCCGTAAAAGAAATATCACAACCAAAATCGAGCGTTGTTAATACTAGATTGAAAAACAACGATGACGAAATCAATCATTTTAAAAATAATGAAGAACCATCAGGAGGGAAAGATACTTATGATGGCTTATTCGGACTTGAGGATTTTGATAAGGGTGAAACAAAGCGAACAAAACCACCGTGTGGTCCGATAAGGTTCCCTGAGATTAGCTGTGAAGAGCAAGATACTACGGCAGCGGTCCGAGTTTCATATTCGGATTTCAATCTAGATGACATTTTAGGAGTTGACACTGGTGCAGTAGAAGGTAGTGCGGCAGAAGACAGGGTAGTAGAGCCAAGTGGACTAGAAGAGTATACTACTAGAAATGAAGAACCCACAACTACTACAACCACCACAGTACCAACTTTACCAACAGCTGATTCAACTACTTTATCAACAAATTCAACAAGCCCAAAAACAACATTAGTAACGTTAATCAAAAGAATTACAAAAACTTACAGGAGCTATTACAGAAATGTACCATACCGGAGACCTTCATACAAAATGTTTAGAATTCGGCAGTTTTTAGCAGGAGAGTCGTCAGGAACCTCGAGCACGAGGCCTTATGGATGGGATTCTACTCCTACTACGTTAGTAAAGTTGCCAGAAGCGTGCAATAAGCTAGCTAAATGTGAAGATCAGACTTGGTGAAATGTTTTAATTTATTTGGATGTAGAGGTAGAAATGCTTTGAATTTTTATTTTATGCAGTAATTTGATAATTGTACCATTGTAACAATACAACATTGAGCGAACTAAATATTCTATCTATCATTTCTAAAGTTCTCAAAACTAGTATTAACTAATTATCATTAATCTTGCAAAACTTATTGTACTTTAGTCTCAACGACACATAATTATAGCCCTAATCCATTCAATTTTAAAATAAATAAAAATGACCTTCATCCATTAATACACATCTAAGTCCTAGCAAAATCATTATACGAACGAGGTCATATATTTACACTACCAAATATAAAAAATACATCGAGGCAGGGTATATGGAGAAAGGGGATTTACCCTTGTCAAATCGTGGACACCAGACGTAATAACAGGAGCCTGCGAGATAAAAGCAACTCAATAACCGAGCGGCCGGTGTCCTGATGATGTTGGCCGGTTAATGAACTACTGGATCGGGAACTGGCGCTATTTCTTAACATAATGGCTTTAATTTGGTGAAAATCTGATGTTTAATACCGCATCTACTAGGTACAGATTGCCATAAAGGCGGATTAATAGAATATTTTTCTGTACTATTCTAAGCGCCATGTCTCTAGAATGTCATTCTTTTGTTTGGTTGTTTCTTTGAAAGGCAGCCAATTTTACGAAGACTATTTTCAACATAGGGTTTGCCTAGAGTTTTAGAATGTTAAAAAGTGATGAAAAAGCTCACGATAGATGACAAATGTTACGATTCATCAATAAAATAACAACGGAAGTCATTTAAATAAATCTATTTATTTAATGCGTTACGCTCTACAATTATAGTGAATTGACCTGGCAGCGCTTCTCGTATAATGACATTTAATTTTGTTAATAATTTAAAGCAACAATCAAAACTATTTTATCATTATACTGTGACAACATTGTGAAATTATAATACTCGTAGTCAACTTTAAGAAGGACTGCACTCGAACTTGCCTTCGCCTGTCTGACTGGGACCGCCACACAGGCCAATCCATGGAGGCACTACTAGTTTGTTCTGTGACTTAAACCGAATGGACTTCCAGTTTTCGCCGTATTCACTACAGTTAATGTATCTGATTCTGCATAAAGTTCTGATTTTTGAAGTATTTTATTAACTTGAACAAGATCAGCAACTTTCGTTATTGTAAGCGTGGAATTTGTAAACTTTTCTTCAACTGTCATATTTACATTAATATTCATAGTTGACGCATTCGGTTCGCTTTGGTTTTCAATATTTTGTTCCGATCCATTGTCGTCTTCGTCGTTTCTTCGTTTTTGGTTTTTTGTTTGGCTTGATACTTTTATTTTTCTGTTCCTTTGTTATCTGGTTATTTACTTTTAGTTTAGTTTTTGCTCCTTTTGATTTTTGCGAATTTTTAGAAGTGGTTGAGGTTTCTTGTGTTATTAATTTGAATACTTCATTTGAGCTATCATCGTCCGATATTTTAATGCAACCGGAACGCTTATCTTCATAGGAATCTATATCACACAATCCTAAATTAATCTTTTCTAGTTCGTGAAGTCCAATAACTTTACCATTTTTGCTTTTTGTTTCTTTTAAGTTCAAAGTTGAGTGAATAAGCGTTTCTAATAAATATGTCTCAATCGGAACCAATAAAACAAAATCGACAAATAAATGTTCAACTAAAAATATTTCCAACAGTTTTGTCATGGTGTTAGATTATTTTCAAATCTGTAACTAAAAAAAAAACAATTTTGCGTTCCAACCACGCCTCGGTTTGAAATCCAATTGTAACAGCAAAACAAAACACCGATAACAGAGAATTTAGATTTCATAGCGAGAATTTAGTTGAGAGAAAGCGGCAGTTCCTAAAAACGATGTTTTATTCGAAAAAAGTGAATATAAAAATATGAACAGGGCTATGTGAACATCAGCTGTGCCAGCTTAACCCGTGTCAGGACAGACAGACGGACGCAGGGATTATAATAACGCCCTCCTCAGCTGCCATTGTAGGGATTGGTAAAAAATGTACCTCCTCCCTAATTCTGTTGCGATAGACTACGCTCTTAGGATGTCTGAGATAATTGACATGAAAGATTTCAGAAAGAAAAACTGTTTCAAGATTTTTGTTTTAGATTTGTTGAAATGATGGTTTCAATGTTTTGGTTTGGTATTCTCGACAAAGTTAAAAATATCATTTGATTTGTGTACGATTAATTAATAATTATGTTTGGGCTTTGTCGTGTGATGCTATTTTGTCAATTACCCTGACGTATGATTGAGTACTTTTAAAACCATAATAAAGCATCAGCAATATACAAAGATAAATAAATCAAAGTCATAACAAAATTGAACATCAAAATAGTTACAACGTGCACTATGACTAAAACGTCTGGAATCCGGAACTACCTGGAACCTAAACCGAACGTTTGGCAAATTTATTGTCATTAACCAATAGCGCAAACTACAAACCGTTTGCTCAACTATTCCCGACTCCGAAGTTCGTCCAAAGCGCATCCAATACTTATCGAAGTTACAAGCGCTGGGGGCGGTTGCTCGGAAAGCAGATGTTAAGTTGCGCAACTTCAGTCGCATCCATAATTGAGTATCAGGTATTTTGGCTGGTTTATTACGACTCAATTACGTTGTGTTTGGGAAAAGCTGTTTTATCTCGTTAAGAGATTAGACGTTGCTTTTTTATTATTTTTTTCAATACTGGGTTTTAGTAAAAGGGTAACCTTACAGATTAACAATTCAGAACTAGCATAGTTGAGTTCGCTTTTTCAGAGATGTTCTATCTTGTAACTTTGAAGTAATGGCAACCGTTTTTTTAAACTTCTAATTGGAGCGTTTAAAAATATTAGATAAGAACCTATCTGCTATTTTATAGGTTACAACTACAATTTGTCAAATATAATTAATCCCCAAATTTAAAAAGAAGGATTTTACCACGTTACGAAAAACCACACTTTGAATAATTATCATTTCTTGAAATTCGGTTTTTGCATTAAAATTTGCAAATAGTAACTTAATCCGTAAATAAGGCTTCGGGAAAAATTACAAAATTTTCCAACAAATATAGGTATAAATACCCATTGAAGTGCCTACAAAGACTGCGAATTATTCTGCCGAATCCCCTTTTAGTAGAAAAAAGCAAAAGGAGCGACCCTTTAGGTGAATTAACGAAGCAACTTGGTAATTAACAAGTCATTTGCATAAGATTCAACTTGACTAATTGGGGGATAAGGGAAAAGAGTTTTAAGACTCATCAATTAATGTTATTGAGAGTGTTCGAACCTACTAACTCGGCGTTACTTGGCTTGAAAAGTTTATGTTTTTGCTAAAGACAAGAAGGTTCGTTTAAACCGTTTAGCTTGCTCTGATATTGGTATTTTCTGAGCTCATTAAAGGTTGATTCACACATATCAGTGAAACCACAGTTCCGACAGAGTTTCGACACAGTACCGGCACAGTGCGAAATATTCTTTTATACATTCTCTATGAACGCATCCCCACTTGTCAGTGTCAGTGACGACACAGTGCTCTCAATGCGTTCATAGAGAATGTATGAAAGAATATTTCGCACTATGCCGGTACTGTGTCGGAACTGTGGCTTCACTGATTTGTGTGAATCGACCTTAAGATCTCTGACAATATGATTTATATTTATAAGAAAGAGGTAACATATGCTAAGCCGAAAGAGGTTCATAGTACTCATCTTTATAAGCAACTTTTAGTATGGGACCAACCCGGAATTCAAGAAAAAAAAAATGCTGTTCAATAAAACATTGTCAATGACGCTCGACAAAATGTACTTTCCTTTCCTTATAGGTACTCTGTGTAGGTTGGCGGCTGTTTTTATAAGACAACGGGTTATCAGACCAACGGCAGCGCTCAGTTCCATCCGTGGCTACCCTTCCGAAGACTGACCGTGGCGTCCGTGGCCGTGTTGTCTGTAACATCAGTTGCTCGAAAAATCTTTGTAATTCAATCCTGAAAGAATATTCGGAGAATATTCTGAAAAAACATTATCGCTGCTCGATTACGAACACGTACCTAGTTGAACTACGCTACGAATGCTGCACTAATTTATTTGCTACCCTAACGAATCAGGTTAGTAATTTTTTTTGGAAGTAGCAATTATATTTCTTCTAAGATGTACTAAAATCTAAATTTTTTCATAATAAAAGTCCTAAAAATATTTTGATGGCTTATGAAAGGCGTACGAAAGATTTTTGCTCTGTTTTATTTCGGGAAAAGATTGATATGTTGGACTGTGCCTAATCTTTAGTAACAATCGTTGTACGAGTAAGTACGTGCCGAACTTACCTTATGTTCGATGCTAACTTAGTAAAAGTTTCCAAAAGCTTTCTATTACAATGGTAATACTTATAAGACAATCCATAACACTAATTAGGAAAAAATCTCGTCAAAATACAACAAGTATAGTTTTACCATAATCTTGTTTTCACGTTATATAAAAGGAATGGATGCTCTTGTCGTTACACTAAATCTTTATGGGGAGAAGCGGGCAATTCTGTCTGGCTAAAGACAATTTCTCGAGGATAATTGTGTATTCCAGCGGCAATATTGGCCTTGTTGCCTCGGGAGATAAGGCGAGTCATTTTGGAAAGTTTTTTGTTGATTGCCGCTTGCCGCTTGTTCAGTTTTGTATGAGCTTGCAAGATTCTTTGGATTGATACCTACTCGTAATGTAATGTTGAGGAGTTCGAATCTTTTACGGTTTAGACTACACTACTAGGTATACTATAGGTACTACTACTATATAATAGGTAGGTACACTTGTCTATATTATTTTGTCGATGGTAAAACTAACTCAAGAGCTGATGTAAGTAGTGAAAGTTGTACTGAAAACTTAGGTTTTGACCTTATGACCTTTTGTTATAATTATCACGGTAGTGTTCACGTAATTGCTCAATATACCTATTTAAGTTAATTAATCGTGACTGTATTTTTATGAAAGTACCTACCTATTTGAATTAAAACGTATGTTGAATTAAATTGACAATGTTCGTTGTGTGTTGCTCTTTGTGTTTTTATTTCCGGCGTTCTTTTAACAAAAGGGCTTGCTACAAATTCTGAAAAAAAAAAATAGGAGTAAAAATTCATCAGATTTTATTGTTGAAAGTTAATAATGGCAATGATAAAATTGCTAAAAAGAGCAATTTAATCCCGAAAATTCTTCATTGAAGTGCCATATATCTAAGGTAGACATAATGTCCTTTGTGTGCATATTCCACGGTTTATATTCTAGCGCCCTCTCCAGACACGGATAGTTTGCCAGCTTAGTACAATAAGTGTACAAGTGCTAGTAAAAGCATCAGTATAGAAAGTTTGTCTGTCTGCGTTGTCAAAGCAATACTTACGAGCGCCGGTCACGCACTGAGCCGCGCTCGCGTCCGCGCCCGAGCGCCTGTTTCAACTGGATAGTAAACTTGCCAGTAACAGACTAAATACAAACAACAACTGGAACCAGCACTTGCTATTGGCTACATTTAAAAAGAAAGATTTAAAGAGTTCTTGAGCCTTTCTCTCTCGTCCCAGCTTTGTATCCGACATGGTGGCTGATCAGATCAGCTTTCTTCACTTTTCTTCACCAATTAGCTAAAAAAATAATAGTTTCAGAGTTATCTCGAGATTGTCTTCGCAAACTTTGGACTCGTTTTTCTTTTAGCACTACTCTTTTCCACTTTGACTTAGGTCTGCATCTGGATCTTCGACTTGATATGGGAAGTTGTAGTATTCTTGAATTGAATGCATTCATCGTATAATGTAAACTATCAAATTAATTTCTGCCGTTTTGTAACAAATCGAAACAAACTCTTGCAAGATAATATTAGAACAATATTTTCTGGAATGTTTTTTTTTTTGTTAGTCTTTCATTTAAAAACTCCTTTCTCACAAGAGCGATGTAACCCCTCTCGCACTTATTGATAAGTAACACTCGTAGAGCCAGCGCCAGCGGCTGGAACGTTCCACCCCTCGCCTTCCTAAACACGTGCAGTGCGGAAGTTTCCTCACCGACTGCAATGTGTCTTACACGAAACTAAATTTATTCTCATCTCTGAAACTGGCTGCATGCCTGTACTTTTCTCATGTGCCTCTACCCGAATGTAAATAAATAAAAATGTTTATAAGGAGTTTATTTTTGTAAGTCGTGTTTTTACACTCAAGGCCTTAGCTTATAAACTTAGCTTAAATTGACAGATGTTTTTAAAGTTGTGCGCAGTAAAAAATAAAGTGCGCTAAGGCAACTAGTGTCATACATCTTTAAGCAGAGTTTAAATGTAATAATATAAGTCCTAAGTTTATTACTGTCTGTTTTTTTATAATTCTAGCTTTGGGGTGATTAAAATCTTAAATATTCCGGAAAGATATTCGAAAACCTTTGATGACTTAGGTGTTAATAATTATATTATACAGAAACATAGTAATTATTTATTGTTGTGTTAGTTTGTTTCTTTGTTTTGTTGTTATTTGTTGTTTGTTATTGTTTGTTGTGTTGCCAAAGGTCCCGGGTTCAATTCCCGGCCGGGCAGATGTTTGAATGATGAATTTAAATATCTGTTCTGGGTCTGGGTGTTAGTTGTTCTTGTCTCTTTGTGTGTATTCCATGGCATCCCCGACACAGGATTTATTCCTAGTGGGGAGCTATGAGTGTAAAACGAAAAAAAAAAGTCAACAACCTTTTTTTATAATTCTTATCATGAATACATTTTTTACTCTTATGTATGTCTGTTCTCTTATTTTTTGTAAAAACAAAGTTCTCGTTTCATAGTTAACTAAATACTTGGTCATTTCCTTGATACTCTGCTTAAAATGCCAAAGTAGGTATTCATGCCAGTCACCGCTGCAGTATCTCATTTATAGCCGAATGCATCGCCGACGGCGCTCGCTTCGCAACTTTTATTGCAAAACTTCAACCGAATTTACATGTCCCGTACATTATTAAAAACGTATAACCGCCTAGAGACAACTCATATTCGATCTTATCGCGAAACGATAAAATTCATTTTCCAATAGACGGGTTTTTATGCCTCGCCAACGCGAACTTTGAATTTAAGCGCTGGCTTGAACTGTATTACCTGGTTTGACATTATAATAAAACGCTAGTTGTTTTAATAAATACGCCTTTTGATTCGAAATTTATTGGATAAAGTTTTGCAATAAACTGCGCAGGGATTTATTAGGTAAGTTGGATTAATGCAATGTTTAGAACGTGATTGTTGTTTTAAAAGCAAAAACGGAATAAACATTTAGTACTTTTTTAGACATGGTTCACACAAACGAGTTTATAGCTGCGTAACATTTTCATTTTCAGACTGTTTTATATTCTAATCCAATTGATTTTGATCGCTGTTCTATCGACTTCTATGTCAAAAGATGAGAGCTAAATAAAACATGTTCATTGTTCACGAATTTCACGATGTATACAAAACACTCGTATCAATTAGTGTCAGGAACAAGCAACGTAGAAAATTACTTGTTGAACTTACTTTACTACAGCAAGTTATTTGTTATTAAGCCGGTTTTACATTGACACCATCGTTTTAAGTGGTTTCAAACTTTAAATTATCATTTGAGCTTTACAGGCTCCGAATCCATGTACCTACTAAAGATCTGTCATATAACGATGTTCAGTGGTTCAAAAACTAAGTCTATATAGTCAGTTACTCTCTCTACTCTGATTTTGGTTGCAGGGACACTTCGTTGTTCTTCGTCTGCGTTGGGGTGCAATTGAGTTATGTGGCGATTCACCCACTAAAGCCCCCTCGGTGGTGACCCTCTATGCTCGATAGAGAGTGCCGAGATCTCTTAAGGATCGCTTAGCACGTTGCTTGAGACTAAAGCAACAATACAGAAATAAAACTAAAACATTATTCGGAACAAATTCACTCACCTCTGAAAACGAACACCCCTGACACAACGCATCAATATCGCACGCTGTAAGTAGACTCGCATGAATCGGGCACTTCTTCGTGTATTTACCCAATTAGGAGGTGTTCCGAGTTAGCGCGGAGTTGGACGCAGGCAGCGCTTTTAGTTCGAGCCGTTTGGGCGCAAACGACGCCGGCGCAAGCGGGGAGAGGACAGAGATCCTTCACATTTTGCTGGTTTTCTTTTGTATTTCAAAGAAACGGCGAACAGGTGGTCTGCCTGATGGTAAGCAAAACTACCGCCCATTAACGCCTACAACACTAGCTGTATTGGTGATGCTTTGCCAGCTCGGAGAGAAATTTGTTGATACCCTATTTAAAACCATTTGATTGTAAACACGACAACTTACTTTAATATTTTTTGTACAGAGGACGATGTGAATAGTGTCGAAGCTTATATTAGCGGTTAGCGGTCGGATAAGACTTCTCACGGATAAATAGCGGATTGCTCCTGCAGTCTGTGGATGGATAATATAATTGAAATAGATTTTGTAATAAGTAATTGGAATGAAATTTCTATCAGAGATAGGTAAAAATGGATGGGGTCTGATTAATTGTCCGTTAGTCATTTTAAGTTTTTTCAAGAATTTTGTTGGCATGCGACATCATCGGCCCGTAATATCAACATTAAATGTACACAATAAAAAAATAGCTCAAAACTTTCTTAGTAAGGAAAAAAGGTAACAAATCGTGGTATCTTATAATTTGCGCTACGAAACAAACTTCCCCGGGGCAAGTTTTATTGTAAGTTGCAGGCAAGTCACTGCGCTGCGCATACTGACGCTCACGTCGCGTCGCACTCACACATTTGTCACACTCGCGAAATTGCTATTAGGTTTCAGGGCTACCACTAATTTGAATGAACTATTTGACGAGTCAAACTTCAAAAAGTGTTTTTTTTATCAATTTAATTGGCCATATGGTGTACCATACGCTCCCAGATAAATTAAGTACGGTTGAAAGGAGTTGGTTAGACAGAAATAATACAAATTTAAATTTTATCCAGTAGGTACCAAAAAATTAAGTTTCATTGATGTATTTCTATCAATGATAAATCACCTGTACTTTACTAAGATTTTGTATGGAATTATATTTTAAATAACGCCAGAATGACAACGCTTTTACTTAGCTCAAAAGATGTTTACCCATCTTATAGATGTTTTGAAAAGGGCGTCATACTCGTATTATTGTGATCCCTCAAATTCGACCTTATCTCAAATGTTATAGCGCACAGATTTATATTAATATCTACTGGTAAAAGGTAGACAATAACAGATATTGTGTGGCAGTCTCACTCATATCGTAGAAATAGTAAGCATTGTTTTATTGACAAGCCGGACACGGAACATGACACGAGCCCGCCCGGCCCGGCCCGGCCCGGCCCGGCCCGGCGTCCGGCCGTCATTGTCGGCTGGGTTATACGATAATCTGTCCGTCTGTCCGTCCGTCCGTCGCGTCTCGGCCTGACGCGGGTACAACCCTACTGACGCTTAGTTTTTGAGTCGAAGAAAATTATCTACTATGTTTTAAAAGGAAGTAATAACTGAGTAAAAGGTATCTTCGAAATTGTGTTGACTGAAAAGGTTTGACAAACTATTTTCCTTTGCAAACTAACGTGGTTTTGACAAATTTTGTTAAATTTACATGAGATAACTCACGTTTCCAGATAATATTATGATGGTTACCTTTGGTGATTTTCGGCTTAATAATACGTGAGTTTTCCCGTGAAAATTATAACAACAATACAAACATAATTAATAACAAAAAAATATTAGATACTAGAGGTATACTTCAAATATATTCTTCATCAGTTTCAAAGCACAAAAATCTTAGAATTTAAAATTAAACTCGTGCAATATATAAAACGATTTGCTTTCTATAAAAATAAATCGAACCACCCTCTGAGAGGCAGCTCGCCCGTAGGTACCGCGGTCAGCGTCTCTTTACATAAACACTTGTAAGGGAGACGGGTTTATCGCAGCCGCAGAAAATCTTATCAAAACGCTCAAATAACATCAGATATAAAAATAAAAAGCTTATTTTTCGAAGCTCCTTTAAACATGTTTTAGAATACAGACATCTTTTGAATAAAATCATACTAAAACGGTGAGAAAAATGTGTTTTTAGATGGATGAATCGGGATGATAAGAATTTAGTGTAAAAGATTTTCTTGCTTGTTTACAATGGAGTTATAATTATATTTTCTTTCTTGTCTGGATAAAGTTCTTACAATATGTATTCAAAAACGCCTCATTTTGTTAGGCAAGTGTAGTTACTAAAAACCACTGAGTTCTAACAGACACACACTTTTACATACAAAATAATTTCTTCAAAAACACCTACTAGAAGAAATTAATGGACAGACTACTACAGTTCCAAATTTAATGGACTCCACAAATCACCGCCTCAAAAATAGAGGCCGTTACGCTAAACCCGTTACGCGACCCGTAACATATCAGCCTCTCAGCGGCTCACCTCACGACTAATTCCCGGAACGATCCGCTGATCGGTGAAGTTGAGTCGTGCCTCGGAGTTGCGTATATTGGTGTGATCACCCGCGATTGCTCCTCATTTGTTGTTGGTGAGGGCGGGTGAGGGTGGATCGGAAGAGCGGTCAAATCTTACTATCCTACTGAAATAATAATAAATGTCAAAGTTTAGATGTTTCTTAGTTAATCAAGCAAAAACGAATGAATGTATTTTTTTTTTCTGAATTTATCCGCTTTTGACCACCAACTCGCCTGTTTGTAAGCGAGGGTGTAGTCGAAGATGAAGCACGCTGATTTAGAAGATACCTTGAAGGTGACCTTGAAAAGTCCAAGATTATATCTCTCAGGGAACAAGGAAGCCGAAAGTCTGTTCCATTCCCGGGCTGGGTTTGATTCCCGGGATTTTAATGAAATTTAGCATGAAGCTACCTTATTTAACATACGTGACGTTAAGTATCAAGCGACCGATTTATCGTCTCGTCACTCAATTATATATACATTAAAAAAAAAATACGATAAATAGCCTACTTTTTAAACCGGGAAATGCAAGTAAAATCGCGAGGCGCAGCAATAATAAATTATTGAAAGTGGCAAGGAAAAAATACAGAAATAGAAGTAACGTAAAATAAAAAGAAACCGACTTTGTTAAAAAAAATATTTATGACAAAATTTTTGTTGTATTCTTTCTTTTACAAAATATATTTTAATATTATGAAGTAGGTATTACTTACTAAACATAACGAAATATTGCGATACTACTCTACTTTACTTCTTGGTAAAAATATGAGGAACCGCTGTCTCTACATTACTTCGGTGTTACCTTAACAAATGTATCTCATGGGAACAGAGTATGGTAGGCTCGATGGCTGACTGGGCAAATAGTTGGCCGTTTGATCCAATGTTGGTGTTAAAAGGGAAAATATAACACATTAGTGAATTTATACATTTTTCAGATCGTTATCACATAGTATTTAATATGACTGGCAAATTAACTACAATTGAGATCAAAGCTCACTAAAACTTGGACTCGCGATAAAAATTTTAACACATTGTTCCGACATCAGTCTATTCAACAAGACAAACCCAATAATAGGCGGCATTATTGCCCTGTTAAGTATCATATGTATAAATGAACATAATAATCGTAACTCCTCAGCAACCCATTTAAATCTTTTGTATTTTAATTTAGATATTATTATGTTCCAAACAAAATTATGACTCTTCATGTGTTCAAAACTCTGATACACCAAACATCCATGGTCAATGTTGGCTCCAAGTCGGCCAAGCCCCTTTTGTGCGTAACTGCCGTGCGATTGACTTTCAATGAGTGTAGTTCCGTCTTCCAAGTTATGTTCTCGACATAGTTTCGGCACAAAACATTTTGGGTACAGAAGTTAAGCTTCATAGAAAGCGCGTTCGAGCAACGCACACAATACATAAACATCGTTCACGGATACGCGTCTCGGAACAACAGCTCGAGCGCTCGCGCTTCTATAGGTGCGTTCGATTTGGAATCGGTAGCGTTTTTGGCATTTGCAAAATGGCCGTTGATGTAAAGAGTTCGGCTTTAAAATTTCGCCAAATAATACCACTTTTGTTCGTTTTTAACTCATTTCAAGATATTTTAAGCAGTTTTTGAGCTTTTGAAACGGAGAATGAAAACAGTTAAAAACGCAACGCTATCCAAAGGGCCTCATACCTCGATGTATGTGTGTGCGTTTGTAGTACAAGTACAATGGGCTTTACTTCTGTACTGTCTACGTTTTGTAGTTTCGGCGACTTCTCAACTATTCGTAGTCAGGGTTACGCAGCCGGTGATGTGTGGCTTTCTATGAACTTGTTCGGTTATTGTTGGTTTATTGCCATTAATATTGTTGCCTATCAATTTAATAAAGTCAGAAACTTGGGAAGGTGAGCCAGTAATATCTACATCTACTCACAAGCTTAGTTTTGTTTGTATGAGTCTGTCTGTTGTCTTTATTGAAGAAGGAAATTAATTACCATTATTACAGTAAATAAACAAAAGTAAACGAATCAGATTTTTGCCATAAATAAAAAATTAAAGAAACAGTTGTTTTTTCGAAAACAGTGCGTTACTCATTTTACTAAGTTACTTATTTTATGAATAACGATTAAGCAACCATAATTAAATTAAGTTTAATTATGGTTGCTTATTGTTGCTTTTTTTGCTTGCTCGTTAAGGCTTTGTAAGACACAATACTTTTAAAAAGCTTTTATTCTGCAAATTTATAGTTAAGTACATCATCTCAATTCCGAGGTACAAAAGAATAAAAGAACAACAGAACGCCGCAAATCCCTCTACTACCCATAAAACTAGTAGTTCTGCGAACAATAGACCTCGAAATCACATTTTTTGCAAAAATTTACAACCTTTCATCTCGAGAACTTATTGACTGACTTGGCTCGTATTGGAAATTCTTGTTTAGAATTGACTCTTTATTTATTTAGGAACTAAATTATTATCAAAATTGTGTGATATTACTTAAAACTAGTGCAACAACTGCAACAGCAACTGGCGGTCTAATTGCTAAGAGCGATCTGTTACAGGCAACCTCGGGAGAAGATACATAAAAAATGGAAAAACGGGATGTGAAATACAGGCAAAAACTGTGTCATATAAACCTAGATGAAATGCTATACAATCGATCTCCTAGAAGACAGGCAGGGTGACGAGGGGTCTTAAAAAAAAATACGTATCAAACTCGTATAACTAGGATACCCTGTGTCGTTGATGCCATGGAACACACACAAAGATCATCTGATCTGAAGAACGTCTGCCCGGCCAGGAATTGAACCCGAGACCTCTGGCTTAAAAAGCGGATATACTACCGCTGTGCCAAACAGGTCGTCTTGAATTGTAAGCATTCAAAATTGTGGGTGGCGCAGACCTGTCATGGGCAAACGTGACGTTGAATATCGGGCGTGCGATGTGCTCGTCACTCAATAGCATAAAAAAATTAAGACAACAAACAAAACAAACAGTTATTTGAAAATAAAGACAGTTAATTTCCTAAGTTCTCCGCGACAGCCAGGACTTACGGAACGACTAAGTAATAAGTGCGTCCACTTCAGAGTTGATGGAAACTTTCAAGTAGTTATTAGTTTTGTAACGGTTGACAAGTTGGGGAGCATGAGGCACATTTTTGAGTTATAAAATGTATG
This sequence comes from Alcis repandata, assembly GCA_949125135.1. NCBI lineage: Eukaryota > Metazoa > Arthropoda > Insecta > Lepidoptera > Geometridae > Alcis > Alcis repandata. Next base: position 353,136 of record OX421225.1, on the reverse strand, counting down.
TTATACATTGTCGTTATTTATTTTAAGTAAATTATTTAATGTTATCTTAAGTTTGAAAACCTCATTTTGAAAGGTTTATTTCACTTGCAATGTATGTAACTGTGTTTGGGTGGAATCTTGCCACTCAATTTTGAACAAATTACGTGTCTAACAAAATGTGATTTTCATAGAGAATCAAAAACTGGCTACAAAACTTCAGCAACCTTTCAGCTGCTCAATAAAAAACTTGATGAAGTTATCCACATTTCCATACGAACAGTTCCTCAAACATTTATAATGTATGCTTCAGCAATATATTAAAAGATCAGCATAAAGCAGCAGCCACACTGAGACCGTCCCGCTCGTCCGGAGTTGTTCGCCCGGGAGACGCTCGCAATCTGCATGATTGACAAGCCGAGCAGCGCCGTAATTAGTTCACTGAATACACTTTATGCGTCTATGTGGGTTGCTGTTACACCGGGCCGAGCTTCATGCGGAGTTTTGGTTGGACTTTGTGACATGAATAATTGTTTTTTTTTTTTAGTAAAACGACAAGTATTAAAGGGCCAGATGATAAGTGTTTATTGCCGCCTATGGACAATATGAAGGCATCTTTACTCGAATGCATGTGAGTGAGACCCACCGTACGTTAAAAACCAAAAACATAATTTTCGTGTTGATACATGAAAACCATGCGTGGAATTTTGTAAGATCCTGATTTATTTGTTTCGTTGCTGTAAGAATCGAAATACTTTCGAACGTCAGGCTGGTTCAAATAATTTTTAAGTATACTTTAATGGCCGGTTTACATTATTCCAGTCCAGTGATCTAGCGAGATTCCAGTCCAGTGCTGGACTGGATCTGTAACGTCTACATTATTCCAGTTATTTAGAAGCCGTTGAAGTGTGAACACTACAGTGACAATGATTTCAAGAAGAGATCAGTTTCGAAAATGTTCTCGCAAAAAAAAAGTCCACAAAAACAACCAACACGTGTGTACTTCGTCAGCACTGGAATGGCACTGGATTGGCCGTCTACATTATTCCAGTTGCACTGGATTGATCGCACTGGATTCAAAAGTAGACCGCGAATCCAGTTACTGGACTGGAATGCTTATGGCCGGTTTACATTATTCCAGTCCAGCGATCCAGTCCAGTACTGGATTGCTTACTGGAAAAATGTAAACCGGCACTGGAATGAACTGAATCCAGTAAGCATTCCAGTCCAGTAACTGGATTCGCGGTCTACTTTTGAATCCAGTGCGATCAATCCAGTGCAACTGGAATAATGTAGACGGCCAATCCAGTGCCATTCCAGTGCTGACGAAGTACACACGTGTTGGTTGTTTTTGTGGACTTTTTTTTGCGAGAACATTTTCGAAACATTTTCGAAACTGATCTCTTCTTGAAATCATTGTCACTGTAGTGTTCACACTTTAACGGCTTCTAAATAACTGGAATAATGTAGACGTTACAGATCCAGTCCAGCACTGGACTGGAATCTCGCTAGATCACTGGACTGGAATAATGTAAACCGGCCATTACTGGATTCAGTTCATTCCAGTGCCGGTTTACATTTTTCCAGTAAGCAATCCAGTACTGGACTGGATCGCTGGGCTGGAATAATGTAAACCGGCCATAACTATAAATACTAGATACTTATTACTTTTCTACAAAATATACTTATATTAATGTACGTTGTACAAGGTACGTATTTTGTTGTAAATAAAATAAAAATCAGCTAAAACAAAGTTATTTTAACCATATGCTTTCACTTTACCTCAAGTCAAAGTATTGTAAGTAGAGAGCTACACTTCGGTGTAAGTAGAGGTACTCTCAGCGCATTCAAGTGGCGCATTACACACGCCGCTGCCGGCATAAATCGCTCGCTGCAACATCGCGTCACGTCGCGTCGCGTGGAGGCCTGGCTTCACAACGTGGCGTGGCGTGGCGTGGAGGCCGGCTTTATGTTGCAGCGCTCATTAGATAAACTTGGGTTTTTGATGAAAACTCTGTCTCCGAGTTAATGTGGAACGAAACATAAGTAGATTTATATTTTTATTGATTGAAATTCAAAACTGAATAATTTATTTTTAGGAAATTGACTGCAAACTATTGTTACAATCAGCTCTAAACTTCATAATCGGAATAAAATGTTCGAAGCAGCCCTAATACACACTCTTAAAAAAATACAATTGCGATTATTGGTTTGCTGCTATTTATGAAAATCAAAATCGATTTAAATACTTACTTCTAGAGAAGATTATAACTCTAACACTAAATATTTTATTTTATTTTTTGCTGTCTGCGATTTCATTTTAGGGGTGTTAATAAAGATTTAGGTATATCGTTTTGTATTCTGGCCTTATGAGTACTAAGAAAGAAAGACGAAAAAGGAACACACTTTTCATTAACGTCTTATAATATTTTCATACAAATACATACCTGAAGCGAAGTCTACACTGCACACTGAAATACTTACTAACTATTATTTGCACTAGCTATTTTAATCAGATACCAAATCTGAAACGACAACCTACCTACACCTTGTATTGCACTATTAACTATTCTGTGCTGCAAGCTACAACCAAGTTTCCCCGATCAAACCTCTTCTAAGCAGGTACGCTGCACAAGTATACTACAGGGTTATAAGAAAAGGGTATGATAAGCCGAAAAGGGCTTATACAACTCATCATTATGAAATATTTTAAGTGTGGCACCAACCCAGAAATCACGAAAAAAAACAGCTGTCTTATACATTTTGTCGATTGTCATTGCGTCAAGTGTTTGTTTGTTCTGTCGACCAAATTTTCGAAAATTAACTTTAAATGCAGTATTGATAAGGTTTCGATTCCAACCATATTGATTAAAGAAATAAATAAAAGTGTTGGTGGTTTGATTGATTTTTTTTTCGGATTTCGGGGGTTGGTTCCATAGCAAAACTTATAGGTATAATATCTAATTATGAGTTAGTGCTCAAATGAATCCTATTCAGCTTAGCATACCCTTTCCTCATAACCCTGAATAGGTAGCTACAACTATTCTACATAACTCCCTTATCACCACGAGCTCATTTCCCCTTACCAGGGTATCATGCGCTTACTAGATGAGATTATTGCGCTAATCAAATAACAAACGCGTATTATTCCGCGCACACGGCGGCGGCGCGGCGCGGCGGCGGTGCAAGTGGATTATTTAGTAGAGCATTGTTATTGTTTCACTTGTTATTAGTTTGAGGTAGTTTTGTGAATGTAACGCTCGTTTGAAAGTAGATCCTACTAATACAATAAATCGGCTGCCCCTAAGAACAGTGTCGAAATTACAAATGGCATTTTTATATGAAAGCATTATAGCCAAAATTTGACCTACGAGCAACCTCGTATAAGTTAAAATGTGCGCATCAATTTTATTCGATTAAAATAATGATGAAAAAAAAACTTTTTTGAATAATTGTTTTTTTGAAAGTATTTTATATTATACTCGTAAATACTAAAAAAAAAGTGATTTTGTAATTTCGATACTTTAGGTTGCTACCTACAGTATCGAAAGGTAAATACAAAAAAAAAAGTGATTTTGTAATTTCGATACTGTAGGTTGCTACCTACAGTATCGAAAGCATTCGAAATGTCAAAGTTTTGATGTTTGTTATTTAATCACGCAAAAACTGCTTCATGAATTCTTTTTAAAGGAGATGTCTCAAAAAAACCCAAACCCGGCTCTATCGAAATGTGTCTCAAATTGAAGTGCATAAATAATATAATTGTTTAAAAAAACATTCAATTCAGTTGCTAAGCTGGTATTTTAGCTTTGCAGAGTTTTGAAGATGTTAATAAAACTGAGTTCTTGACAATCAAGTCTCTTTTTTCACACCAAAATTACAAAACAAAGATCATTTAACTTAAAAACAGTACCTACTAGTGAATAGCATGGTCTTATTGCTCAAAGCGTTACCTTTCCAATATCAATTTCCAATATAATTAATTAAACTCAGTAGGTAGGTACATATAATATAATACGAAAACCAATTGAACAGTCTCGTTACACTACACATTCATGATTATTATTGACAATAATTAAAGTCAATAACAATATCTTACACACAATTAGGTATATGGCTTGTGTACACTGTACTCGTAAATGAGAAACAATACAATAACACTTTATAGCCACAAACGAAAAGTACAAACAAACACGGGAAAAAAATGGTACAAAAGGCGGTCTATACAAGTTTTTATTTAGCTTGCTCTGTTTGTGTTTTTTTTTTGTTTTATTTGTGTTAAATCTTGCAACTGAATTATGAACAGTTCCCGAGGTTTGATTGAGCTGAATTTTGGTAACGTGTGTAACTTTGATGACAATGCAATAAAAGTGTGTTGTTAGTTTTTTTTTTGTTACTTTTTTAGCTGAGTTTATCTTTTAGATATTCGAAATAGGTTTTGTAGGTACGGCTTTAGAGATTTAGAAATGTGAAAATAGAAATTTTTGTGATTGAGTGGATATTAAGTGTACGTAAAAAAACTACCGAGTGATTAACTCTCAGTACCAAGATAAAATAAATGCAAACACTAAAACTAAAATTGTTTTCATAACATTATTTATTTACTTTTTACAAATGTAAACAATAAAATGTATATATTTTAGAATTTCAGCAACGTTTTTAAACAGGTTTTGAGCGATTACAAAATCAGATAAAGAAGACTTTACCCAAAGAAATACGTGACAATCAGTAGTCAATTACGGAAATTCTTCGAGAAATTTCGAAAAATTCGCAAACAATAGGAGCAAATAGGCGTAGTCTCTCCAGAGATACAAACATACATTCCGAACGGAATTAAGCGTAATTTCCGTGGGTAAGGGCGCAGACACACCTGTCACTCGGCGGGGAAGGCTCGGTAAGCCCCTGGGCCACAGTAAACCGGCTGGCAGTTACGGAGCTCTGCTTGGTGTACTCGTACAATGCACACATTGTCAAACAGAGTGGTAGAGTAGAAGTGTATCACGCTTACGCAAATTTACACAAAAGCAGATAAACAGCTTCTCTTTATAAATGGTTAAGGTTTTTTAAACGTTTCATTTCTGAAGAATGTAAGTGCTCTTTTTTTCCACTCAGCAATATCTTTTTACATCTAGGAATCATCAACGTGAAGGAGAAGAATTACATCAGGAAAAGTAAGTACATATCTTATGTTTTGTTTCGGTGGTATTAGATACCTATTTGTAGCTATATAACTATGTTCGATGTCAAGAAAGTTAGAGACCGCTGTTGTTTTTTTTTGCAGAAAAACATAAAATAATTACGAGGTCTGTAATTTCTACTTATGTTTAAGAAGAATACTAATTTGTTAAAAATAAATATGTATGTACTTTTTAGACCACACACTCGCACGTTTCCAAAGATAAGCAACTGTCCATCCGTCCACTGCGTCGCCAAGAAACGGGTGTGGGTTAGAAATATAATTTGTCGCACACATTGTCGTGTACACAATGAATAATTGTGGCGTCAGGTCTTGTTTGTAGCACGGTTCATCTGACGTGTGTTATTGTGCATGTGTGTTTTTCTTTCGGCTAAATTGCAAATGAGGGCACATCTTAAAAGCTCTTGTATCATTTAGGTACAAGCTCTTGTCATCTTGTGACCATTTTTTATTTTTTCTTATAGGCTTGCGTTTGACCGCCATCTCGCCTGATGATAAGCCAGGATGCTGTCTATGATGGAGCACGCTTGCCTAGAAGAAACCAATTCACTCGCAACTTGAAGACATTTAGATTATGGCTACATATCGGGAAACACCTCTTAAGACTTAGTTGCACCTACATTTAGCTTTCCAAGACAAAACTTAGTTACTTACAGCAAAATCACTTGTTTGCATTCTTCATCAGAATAGAATAGAAGTGCTGTCGGAAAAGTTTCAAGAAAGTTGCATGAAGACTAATATACTCTGCAGACCGATAAAGTAGGTACGTGTGCAATCAGTTTGTGCTTAGAACTTGTGGCCAGACTAACTGGCGATGCCTTGGAGAAGTGAGATGTAATGATGCCATCTCACTACACAAGGCGCAGCCCAGTGAAGTGGAAACACCAGTGAAGTTGACCCTAGGTCGAGACGGAGTAGCTATATATAATGATAACCAGACGAAGATGTTCCATAATTTTGTTCTGGAATTTATAAACCAAACCATTGTTTAACATTATTTTTTAAAATAAAAAGCACAAAAAATTATTTCAGATTCAGAAATATTTACCGATAAGTAAATTATATATTTCGACGAACTCTTTCAACTAGTGATATTGTAAAAAGAGTATGTCTTGATAGAAATGCGAGTACAATATAATGCTTTAGATTCTGAAGTCACGTGCCTCGAAGATGAGTTGCCTTCCAATCGTAAAAAGTATAAGGTTACCAGTCGTAGGTCACACGTCTCTCGAGACTATTTTTCACGTGTAATTATTAAACGATGGAATTTTCTGGAATTTTCCAGAGACATGTCTTCGCAGGAATTTTCAATATTGGCTGTGATCTTTTTCATTTTAGTTTATTGTGGCCGCAGTCGCGTTTTCATTAGGAACGAGAGAGAAATAGCAATGCGGTTGGCTCGTACGAGTACGTGCAACGTGTGACTCCACTAGGTATTTGTTAAATTTAATGAAAATTGCTTTAGGAGAGAGGATTTCAAAATATGTAACTGGGTACTGTTTGAGGTAAACGTAATCTGGGTAATCACTTAGCATGCATGTAACAATATATAATATGTACTTGGCTATTCGTAGAATTAATTATTTATTCTGAATTTTAAAACAAGAAATAAAACTAAAACTCTCTTGAGTTTTTTCTACTCATTACTCTCGTCACTATAAAGGCTTATGTAAAATTTAGTATTTTTATCTTTTTCTAACATATGAGTACTATAAGTAGAGGTAATAAAACTACCTACCAGCGATTAGTTTCGTAACTTCAGTTATAGCATCATGCGGCCCAATTAAAATTAATTCTGAAACCAATACCTGTCGCGCCTATTTTCCCCAAATTTCCGGCCCTCCCTGAGTGTCCAGTTACTGGCGCTACTAGTGCTGGCACCTGATATTAATTTCCCCATAGACGTATAAATTCAGTCCGCTAGCTGCGACAGAGGCGCGACACAGCCTTCTCGTTTGCTCTCCCGAGAGACGTCAGCCTCTCTTTACCTCTTCTGTTACCTGCTAACATAGACTGGGATAAGCTCTCAATTTGGGATTTAGACCGTTTGAAACCTAAGTAATTTATTACCGAGAGAATATCTAGTTTCCAACGAACAATTTTCAGTAAAACTACTCAAAATCGTGGTTAATCAACTATCAGTCGATCCTCAAAACCATAACTTTGAAACGTTCAAAGAGGAACAAGTTAACCCTCTCAGCGGCCATCACTTCATGTTACCTCCACTCCGCGACGGGTCTGAGAGGCCATACAATATTCGCGGGCGAGCGACGTGACCGGGCGGCCGAAGCACTCTCTTATATTGTATTACAACATATTTTTTTCTCCTTACGTGTGTAATCTCATGGTAATCCAAGTGTTGATTGTCTTGAGCAGCTGGAATTGAACCGGGGATCCACTTTGAATGTAAAACTTTGCGGTTTATAATTTGTCGGGACTCGGTCTCGGGTGAGTCGTTTGGAGTTTGTGTTCTTTATTGTGTCGTTTATTCTTTGAAAAGTTTTAGAGTCGGGTTGATTGCTCGTCAATCTTGAGGCGTTTTAACATCGACTTTATTAGGGTTTTGTTTATTTTGAGATGAGTTATGTGCAGAGAGGTTATTTTGATTTTTCACGTATTTTTTCTGTATTTTGCAGTTTTACTTCTGTTATCACCTTAGGATGCGGATATAAAATTGAAATAAAATAAACTCTGCTCAACTTTAACTTTTACATACACTCAGCAAGTACGATATTCTACATTTAGACATAGTACATTTAGAAGTAGGTAAACGTGCCAAGCCACCTCAAGACAAAACAATACATAACAATGCATTATTTTATACTCGTATACGTTCGCTCAATAAAATACAAAAACAAAAACACAGTTCATAATTTGGGCGCGCCACCTCAACCCCAACGTTTTCCGTACATTTCGATGCAAAGACAAAATTTCATAAGGCGTCACCTATCCACGTCGGTACGCAACCCTTTCGGGCGTCGCTCGTAAATATTCAAGGTTACATTCGTGCTCACAATTTTTTCTGAATTTACTCGGGGCCTAAAGTACCGCGGCCACTAAAGTGACGGGTTGTTATTTATATCACTCATGAACAGGTGTAAGTCTTCTACGATTATGATCGGTAGAGCATGTTATTGTGAGGTAATTTTACTGACAATCCAAAGAAATTATCCGTACTAAAAAAATACAAAAGAGTATTAAAAATGCGTAAGTTCTAAACAAGCAAACATTACGCATTCCTCAAGCACATAAATATTTCAAGCGGTATATCTATGATATAATTTACGAAAACGTCTGCACGGCAACCCAGTCCAATTTGTCTCATGATTCCCCCAGTGCCGTTTAAACTCCAAAACATTGCCATAACATTAAAAAAATAAAGACCGTAACTTGCCAATTTAATGCTAGCCGCCCGTTCGGTCACGATTTGGGTACATTACGAGCGGTAGGTAGCCCACGAGTGTAAAGTACAAGTTCCTCGTCTCTACGGGCCGGCGGGCGCCCGGCGCTCGGCCGCGATCGTATCGCGGCTCCCGTGGCCCCTTCCTAAATAAGTTTGTAATATTATCATTGTTTTCTCGCGCCGTCCTTCGGGGGTTCTCTCATTTGAATACACCCTGTTTATTGTGCCACAGTTTTTTCGTTTCGCCTGTTTCCCCAGAATTATCGAATAATATTTTCCCTACGGTTGAACGTATTATCTGCGAATTCCGTGTGAGCGCCGTTCTCGCGAGATTATTCGATTGTGTGTCGTTTCATTCCTTCGCCGCGCGGAACATTGATGAAGTTTGAATTTCTGACTCTTTTTTATGTGGGGATTTGTCGATGTTTACGGTTTGCTGATTTCGTGAGTGCTTCTCTTTATTTATTTTCGAGATTAGGTACTTTGGGAACTTTTTATGACAAACTTGTTTACCCATATCGATTAAAATTCTAAAATGAAACTGCGCGTTCGAGTTTTGATTTTACAATTTTTATTAATGTTTTAGGACAGTTAACAAATCAACTTTTTGGACGAAATAGCTCGTAACAATGTTCACTGAAAAAATCAACCTAAAAGTTTGAAAAATATTTTACGAGGCACATCCATTCCATTCATATCAGCCTCACGGTACAATTTACAATTTTTGACACGACGATCACATAAAATTCCGTTCTAACTTTATCACGAAAAAATCCGGTGCAAAGTAACAAAGAGATTTTATATTCGACATACAGCATACAATAGTTGCAGGGGAGCTGGTGAAATTCTGTCGGCAAACGGAACACGGCCTCAGGACGGGGTGGGGCGGGTCGGGGCAAGCAGGGACGGTCAAAGTGGAATAAATTGCATTTAGCTTTATAGCTATACGCATTGTAAATAGCCCGAATGGCTACAAGCAAGTGCCTCTGCAAATAGCCTTCAGTGAATACGGGAGACGGCTTCTTAGAGTGCAGTTATTTGGCAAACAATATAAAGAACGAGCGCGCACGTATGGAATGCAAAGATTTTTCTTAAAAGACGTAGGTAGGTACTTACCTTCTGAAAACTTAGTGTCATTTCGTTTGGAGTGGTACTTAAAGGTTACAAATAAGCATTTAAGTTCTATCTACTTTTGCTTTATTGAGCAAAATACTAATTTAGTTTTAGTTAGTTTTAGTTTTATTTCATATTTAAACATTAAATACTCGTAAGACGTGATGTCACCGAGCGTGTAAATCGCTTATTTATGAAAACTAAGTTCTACTTAAACAAATTGGAGCTTTGAACTCGGTTCAATGTAAACTGAGTTTAGGGCGAACTAATGGCGTTTAATTTCTACAGCGAAATCGGCCCAGTAAACACCTAAAAATTTAGCATACAATAAATCTTCATTAACACCACAAAAAGGAAAATCACAAACACAGTAAAACAGATAAGAGAAAGGCATAAAAACGGTCTTACCGCTAATGGAGATATCTTCCAGATAGCCTTCTTCCTTTTTTTCTGCCTAGTCCTGCAAAGAAATGTCAATTATGAACATAAAAGAAAACCCCTCATATTTTATTTTATATTTTTACCCTCAGACCGGGGGAATGAAATCAAAATCTTTTCAATCAATTTCAAACCTTTGTCAACCGTATTTTCGCAGTTCTCAATATAGGCATTCGGTTCCCTGAATTATGAATACCTCAGGCGGGAACTGTACATACATCGGTATATTCCGACTGGCCGGTGTTAATACGGTCATGGCGTTGCGTAGTTACATTGGACTAGAATGGTTGATGGTCAGTACGAACATGCACGCTGACGCTGACCTTATTTACCGAAACGTAGCGGAATATTTAAAGTCTAATTGATTGTGTTGCTAATCCATGGTTGTTACATTACCAACCAAGTTTTCAATAATTCTATTGCACTGGTACAAGGTAGAGTCTACCCAGGAAGAGTGATTAGGCTGTATTCTATCATTTTGTTTAAACACGGGAATACTCACGTAAAAATGTAGTCGTTTACTACGACTTAATTTTAGGCCAGGTCAGGCGAAACGCAACCACGAGCGCGTCACGCTTGTAACTCGCCTGATGAAGGTCACCAAATGTGATCGAAACTTGTCGTAGTAAACGACTTCATTTTTTCGTGAGTATTCCTGTGTTTATTTATAACAAAACTATCTGCGCCCCGCAGTTTCACCCGCGTTTTCTGGGATAAAAAGTAGCATATGTGTTAATCCAGACCATGAAAAACCTTCATTCCAAATTTCATGTAAATCCGTTCAGCCGTTTTTGCATGCAAGAGCAACAAACATACTCACAAACTTTCGCGTTTATAATATTAGTAGGAAGTAGGATGTGTCAAAACTACGTTAGTTTTCATAGTAAAATTGTAATCAGTAAATAATTTTAGTATTTTAGTCAATACTAAAATTATTTTTATTTTTTTATTACACATCTTAGGGTTTTTTATTACCACAGCTAAATCAAGATGTGGTATTTTTTAAAGTCGCAGCGAATTTGTTTAAAATGTAACTTGGATTCTAAAAGTATAGTAGCAGAAATCCACCGAAGTCGGATTACATCGATGCAGAAATCCGACCGCACATCCATCGGCGACTGAAAGCGCGGGATAATAGAATTGACGTCGACTCAGCGTCGGCGACGTCGCAGACTACTGAGATCGGAAGGACAACTTTAAAGGAAATTAGAAAAGATTGATTACCATCTCAAGATTTGTCATTCTGCTGCGTGGTCTTCAGGCCTGTTAGGTACGGAAATTCCATTGCATTTACTTTATATTTCTTTTTCTACTATATTTGGTTAATGACCTTAACCGAACCTTATAGCTGAAGTCTGATAAAAAAAGAACGCTCTCGAGTCACTTTTCAAACAAAGCAAGCTAAATCAAAATTGGGTCAACCGTTTGTGAGCTATAATGTCGCAATAAAACATAAACTTTTCTCTCATATGTTCTCTTTCTTTTAAGCAGGTCTTTCCGTCCCTGTCACATGCATAGAGTTTGTGATGACGCACGACGCATAATCCACAAGCGGCCCCACGCCGTTGTGGATTATGCATCGTTGTGGATTACAAAGTGTGAGTTGCCTCTCTGCTGTTGTCTGGTGTTTGTCCCGAGACGGCACATTTGCATGCGAGATGCAACTAATTTGGTGAGTTGTGTGCTTAGCGCAGCGCCACTTTTTGGTTTATTTCGCATTCCGACGGCTGAGCGGTTTATTTTTAGTTCTGTTACGCTAAGGTATTACGGTTCGGTAATTTTGTTAGCTAGACAACGATTTTACTCAGTCTGGTAGTTTCTGAAGTTGTTTTTCATTTGTTGATTATAGAGAAGTTTTTATTTTAATGAGCATTTTGTCAATCAATTAGTTTGTTAACAACTTCCAATTGCATGGCATTTAAGTTATCATAAATTACTCTAACATTGTAAATTCGTAAGTAAAAGAGAGTGTTCATAATTCCTTACATTTGATTGAACTCAACTCCGTAATATTTGAACAGATCTTCATCAATGGTTTGAGGATTTGGGTCGTCTAGGACTAATTCATATGTGGTTGTCCATCTAAAGGTTGTCTGAAAAAAAAAATACTTTATGCAATAAGGCCGCCCTTGTACAAAATATATTTTGCCAAATATATTTTTTTCAGTATTAATTTTGATTTTCAATTTTCAATTAGTTTTCAGCAGTATCAGTTGAGTGTGACTTTTTTCTATGGAACAGGTGATTTTTTATTGGTGAACTCCTGGTTGGTCTCATAATAAAAGTAGTTCATAATGGTGAGCACTACGAGCCCTTTATCCTTTATGACCACGTATATCTACTATTTAGTAGTAAATTATCTAAATAGCATTACTCACAAGGACAAATGGCTCCCGGCCGCGACTCCCCCTCACATGCAAATGGCCGCGACTGCCGGGACTCCATTACCTGCGCTTTGAGTCTTCTGCACGCGATAAGATACGGATCTGCTGAAGAAAATCAAATTGAAAGACTCGTCTGTAGACATAACTATGTAAGTGCAGTTTGTATTTGCTTAGCTTGCAACTTTGGGTAACGTAACTTTGGTATAAATATGATGGCAATAAAATTTTAACTAACAATGAAAAGGTCAATCTCTGGGTGTAACATGGGCATGAGTGAGCAAGCCAATAATGTTACTGTTACAGTTACACGATCGTGTTGCAATGTTTGCGACAAACACAGTTACAACTAACGTGCCATCACTCATCAACCATAAAACGCGTTCATAAAACCAATTCTTACAAATAATAAAACCCGCGTTTACCATTAAAGTGTCTGTACCTCCATCAAAAAAACATTCACCATCCAAAACGCAGTCAAACCAGCAATCATCAACTCAACTGCACAATACCTTTTGAACTCGCAAATTCCCGCAACTCCTACCGATGTGAAACGGATAAATGTATCAGAACATGGCTGCGGTTACAGCCGCCGCGCGCCGACGTATGCAGAACTCCGTATAACTCTCAAGGACTTTAGAATCACTTGAAATTCTGAAAAGAAAATCGTCAAAGCTTTATATTGCCTCGTTCGTTTTGGGGCTATGACGTCAGCGGTAATTACATGCGTCGATGTAAGGGGTTTCTACAACAGAGCCCAAAGGACTTAGAGGGAAACTGAGTGGGGTACCTTAGGGAGGTATCATACCACCTTAGTACATACATTCTGAAATGCTCAAATAAATAATGTATGTGAGGTCTGTGACAAGACGTGACGGGATGTAAGCTGATGATAACAATTAAAAATATATTAACAGCAGTCCGTTTACACTGACTGGACTAATAAGCCTTATGTATAGGTTATGAACTGCTGAGTTGGGGTAACAATTTCAATAAAATATATTATTAATAATATTTTTTGAAAATTTTTGTAGTTAAAACTTTTTGAAGTTAATTCTTCTTTAGAATTAACTACTTAGTAGGCATCGTGAAAATCACCAAACAAATTAAAATTTCTAATTCATGAGTATGTATCAAAATAGAATCAAGGTAGGTTTGTGTCACAAAATATTTCCAAAGCCATTCACCGCTGTGTCAATGGCCCATTTGAAAAGGCTAGAAGCGACGTATGAGTAAGAAATGTTTTATTCATTGCGTACTGTCGTCTAAACATCGGCCGGTATTTCAAATTAAATTTGGCTTGCAAACATCACGCCGTTTGCTTGAGGCGGCCGCGTCGGTCACGGTGCAACATTTTTAGCTGCTAATAAACGTTATTAATATTGCTACTAGGGCATAACAAAATGGCAAAGAAAATATTTTTTATGGAATACAGGGTTATACAGAAAGTGTATGCTAAGCCGAAAAGGGCTCAAATGATAGTACTCATCATTATGAACAACTTTTACTACGGGACCAATCCGGAATTTGCGAAAAACAGATCTGCTGTTCTAAATAAAAAAGACAACGACACTCGACAAAATGTATGAAAGATGTGTTTTTTTTTTTCGCGCATTCCGAGGTGGTCCCGTAGTAAAAGTTTTCATAGTGATGAGCACCATGAGACCTTTTCGGCTTAGCATACCCTTTCTGTAAAACCTTGTAGAAGATTTATTGCCCCTAAAATGTCACACCTACATAGCATTTCTTGCCTGACCAGCACTGCTGGAATGCTCCTGTTTGGACTGTGCAAAAATGTACCTACATACCTGCAAGGATATTATTGGTCTGTAACAGATAGGTATCGCCTGGATGAGACCGCTCTTAGCAGATATAACTGCGGGCTGGTACACTAGTATTCAGCAGTACCTATTGTCCCTTTGCTTGTAATTCCTGATGAGCACAATAAAGACTTTATCTATCTATTATCACACAAAATCATAATCTTTAAAATCCGTTTTAATAAAGCGCTTTTCCAATACCCATTGTTTCAAATTATTGCCAACTTACCTTACACAGATTCCCTGATTATAATTAATTCACCATCAAAATCGCAGCAGTCAACTCATCACAAACGAGCCCACAAATAAAGCAACCCGAAGCACAAACGTTAAGGCTACAATTAAATAGCAGCGACCGCAACCAAACAACACCCATATTTTTACCCATTCTGAACTTCGCCAATTGCGGCCGCATCAATAACTCCGCGGGACAAATAAATCAGGGCTGCTACAAATCCGGCTTCAATACGTCAAAGATAACCGAACGTGAATAATCGGGGGTAGTTGGAAACAAAGCGATTTGCATTTATAAATGATTCATGTGACGCGCCGTGTTGTAAGAGAAAACATTCCGGTTGATGGCGTTGGAATTTTGACGATTGGCAGCCCTGTGGACATAGGACGCGGGCACGTTGCGAGCGCCAGCGGCCGCCATTGTTATGCTCTTTGTTTTAAATTAACAATGACTTAATAATGTTCTTAGGTACCCGTATTTTAACATTGCAGGCTTTATTTAAGTTTGTAGAGAAGTGTAAATTAAAACGTTGGTCATTTTTTGCTACATAATTATGGCTCACCAAAGTTTTTTGACCTGTCGGTAGTCAGTAAGTACTATTCAATTTTATACTTTTCACTGGTCTTTATACTCAGCTTTACGGGGCTCTTATTTAACTTGAACTAACATACCTAACCATACCAGTAACATATCTCCAATCTAAACACTAAATTTTGTCGAATTCCGTACCCGTTTCAGTGTGAAGAACTAACAAACATACCCACAACCTTCCACATTTACCTACAATAGAATAAAATAAAAAAAATTACGTTTCACACTCGTAGCTCCCCACTGAAAAAACTAAAAGACATGAACCACTTTTTGTTATTTTCAAGTAGTTGTTGACATTATAGGATTATTGAGAAGTGTAATTATCACCAACCAGTAGGTATATGAATCGCGTCTCGCCTCACTGTGCCCCCGACCCTACATAGTTTGTCCAAGTCTAACACAAACATGAAATCTGGCTTCATAAATAGACACAGCGCCAAACTAAATATTTCAGGACTGATATTGATACGCTGTAGCCTTTGTTTTCGATGTTATTTTAATTTGATTAAACTCATGCAGTTTAATTGATAGGTTCGTGATTGAACAAGTACTTCAGTTGTCAGTTTAAATTTATAACTACAATGTTGTGAGTAGAATTTATAGGAGAAGTTTATGAGAGTGTTGCCACATACAACAAGTTTTTAGTCAGCTAAAATACTCTTCTTTTTTGTTTTAGCACAATTTTACCTCTATACTCGTTTCTCACTCTAATAGTTTTTATGCGTCCGCTAAGTAACATTCTACAAAAACTTGCTAGCCTAGCTTGCTAGCATATGTAGATAAACTAAAAAAAAAAGTGTGCCAAGATTTAAAGCTGTTACATTTTTAACACATTGATTTTGACAACTATTTTTGTTAAACTTTGATGGACATTTGGCCAAGCTTTACAAACCAGCTTTAGCAAATCAGGTAAAGTATTCACGCCATCCAGAAGTCTGTAATATTTTATTTTACCATGATGACTGTCGCGATAAAACTCAGTTGTAAAATTTAATATTGTAACTCACGCAAAGATTTACTAGAGTCAACTAATGGCCCATCCAAACACTGTCTTTACAGTGCCGAACTAAAATTTATTCTACCGCTAATTATAAAATCTGAAAAATGTCTTATTTTTCTAATTTTCTGTAGAGAACAAATTCCTTATTCTTTCTTCTTTTTTGGCGTATCAAAGAAGAGCGCTAAACCTCTTCTTCCCCGTTAGTGTTTCCGCTCGAAGAAGCCTCGAACCCGAGCTTATCTCCCGAGAGTTAAATGATTAAAACAACTTGTATAAACACCTCACTTTAATCACCGACGCAGCGCTGTGAGGCTGCTAAACTAGCGGACGAGAGAGAAGCTGCTTTGAGCATGGTCTTCCTACTCAATGCTATTTGAGCTAAGCTAACAGTTGAAAGTAAGATAAATTTGTTGTATTAGAGCTGTTTAAATCGAAGACAGTTTCTTTTAAGTTTAAATTCTTTTTTTTAAACGGTTTTATTTAGCTCACCCCGTTTGTTTTATTTATTTTTTTTGATAAATTTGATAATTATGTAAAAGGAATATGTCATTTTCTGTTAGTTTACTGTCAGTAAAAATGATTGTAGGTATAAAAAATATATTTTTCCTATTAAACCCATAGTTTAATAATTTTAAATATTATAACACAATTCAACTTTCTCATAAATGAAAGTAAAACCCACTAAGTAAGGCACTTGCGAAGCAGCTTACAAGTAAAAATCCAGAATATAATAGGGATAACTCTATCCTTAGAAGATAATACTTAACTGTATTGTCGATTTAGATTTCATATTTACTGAACCAGATATTGTTATGACAGTTCATTGTACATTAAAAGATGGCCCTATAGCCGTCTGAGTTTTCTATTTGATTTATGCTTTTGCTGATCTTAGATAAGCATTTTTGTAGGCCTGAACTCGCCCGTTTAAGAGCCCTACATCCGCCATATTGCCCCAAACTCAGTATCAACCATACTTAACGTTATTATCTCACTTCGGCCCACTTTGAATTAGGCATTGTCTAAAGTTTGCGCGCCCTCTCTCGGTACAACTTGCCAACTAATTAGTGAGGATATTATGCACTGTCGCGAGACCACATTGTATACATGCCCTTTGAAAGTGTAGATTGTGAAGCCGTTTTTGCCATATCACCCTTTTCAACGCCTCGTTTTGACGTGAGATGAGACCCTTTTAGATAAATGTGGCGTTTGAGTTCCATGTGGTTTTCGTTTTGACAATTGTCTTCGTTTTTGAAATGCTAGTCGTTGCAAATATTGATAGTTGGAGCTGGCGCTGCAGCGGCTGCGTCTGGCATAAACTCACTGTCTTGGAGAAATTAAACGATGAACGAGGAGTATTATTTGCTTTATTTTCTTTAGTGTGGAAATTTACGGTTGGAAATTTATTGAGCGTCAATTTTTAAATAGTAGGTTTTTCCCAATTTCCCGTATTCCTGAATGTATCAACTTGATCAAGCTGTTTTACAAACTTCTCATTCGCACTTGACGTGTTTTCTACGACATGACATGATACCTACTAATTTAAGACTAATGACCTCGTATGTACTAAAGAATTGCTCAACTCTCAGTTCTGCTGCTTGTCTTGGCTCCCAGAACCCCACAATAACCTGCCACTAAGACTCGATTGAGTGATCCCAGCTCCTCCAGAGCCTGCAGCTAATCGATCAAAACAAGCAATACATAAAAAGCTCGATATTTATTATGTTTTATAAGGGTCGGCACAGACGGGCCCAATATCCGATCGGCTCGCGCCGCGCGCCGGTCGCCGGTCGTTTCTTTTATGGCGATCCGAGCGCCCTCTACTCAACGGGTTATCATAAATCATCATTTTTATTTTTCTACTCCAATAGAACTCCAATAAACGTGTATAGTTTGATATAGTATATAATGTTTGATGGAATAAGGGTGTGAGAAATAAATAAATATGTTTTATCCCATAATAGATCAGTATGTAATCGACCGAGTGTATTGAGGTCTCCGAGTCTTGGGCAACTAATTGTCATTTATGTATATGTTTTTATAAGTTAATAGCAAAATTAAGTTCACCTATATGTGAATATAAAACAAACAGGTCGGAGGATTGTAGAGATATGGGTGTCACGATGTTCAGTTTACCGCGAACTACAAGTATACAATGATAATTGTATATCCACCAATGTGTTATATCCACCTTTGAAATAAGGGCAAGTGCACACTCCCCGCGCCGCGAGCGCGTCAGGTATGCGCTGCGGAAAGTTCGCCCCGGCCCGGCCAGGTCCCGGTATTAATTTCCCGGAAGACCCGACGGGAAAATTCCCGCCCACGTTCTGGACGGAAATACTGACAAATTAACAGGAACAATGTTAACAGTAGTTTTCCTGAAAAACTGAAATAGAACATCCGGCGTTTGAGAAACGTTAATACCTTTGTTGGTGGATAAATATTCGTAACAGTAAAGTTCAAATAAGTCAGTATTTTTTTTCTATTTAGTATGAGCGATGGATGCCGCCTACACACATAGCTACGTCAATTTCTTACGCCTACGCCTAGTTTGCAATATGTTTCTATTGTCTAGATAAAGCTATTTGATATGGCTCACTGATTTGAATCTTTTTGTGATAATTAAAACGGGATCACTCGCATACCATTACGTCGCACATACCAATTTCGATCACATTCGGTGATCTTGACTATCAAATGTTTCAAAACGTAATTATTTTTCATAAAATCTTTGGTATATTTTTAAAGTAACTACGTAATGTTTTCAACAATGTCAAAGTCATAGTTTTTTAACCAATTGAATTTCACCGCGACAAAGAGAAGACAATATTGCAATGGGCATCGAGGCTCTTGAAGTTGCATCCCAACTCAATAAAATACCAATTGTAGACAATCAGACGCGTTGGCAATTGCGGCAATCAGGAGCAATCAATTGGCGGTCCCCGGGGCCGGGGCCGCATCCCGGCAGCGGGCCGCACCGGGCCGGTCCGAGCTTGCGGCCCGTGCTCCCGGATAATACCTGGATGTTTTATAAACGCCATTAAAAAGTCGTCGAACTCGCCGGTGATCAGTTGAATTTTTATTGAGGCATCCGTTGATAGGGAAATTGTGGAATTCCAGCAATTTATGGGATGCTTTATTTGCGGCAGTTTGTCGTCTGCCGGTGACAAGAGATAACATACTGGAGATCGTTGCGTAAACGCTTTCATTATAATTATCTATTGAGGAAAAAATTAAGGAAAATACCATGTGCTTCTAATAAAGTATGGTTTGAAACTTCTAAATAAACGTGGAAATTACTTAAATATTTTTTAAAACAGAATACTAACTACTGCGACTTCTTAATTTTTTTTTTGCCATACCCGAGTATAAACTGAACGGTAAAAACTTATTAATAATCAGATAGAAAAACTCATGTTTTTGGTAATAGGACATTTTTGTTATGGACTTTTTCGAATTTTTGTCCTTTTTCTTTTTAGTTTCCTATATTAAACCAGCGTTCTTTAGTCTTACAGAAATAAAGTAGCTCCTCCTAGAAGTCCTAGAAGTAAGGACCGTTTAGCACTCAACAAGTGATTAAGAGTAATCGTGGTCGACTAAACCGTCCTGTAGTTACTTGGTCCACTGGCAACTTAGCATACATTATACTGCCACAGTAAATAGAAATACAGTAAGAGAAGTAGAGTTAACGACAACTATTTGTTTAACCCATTTAACACAAGCAACGTAAATGCCAAAACTTATAGATGTAGGTTATCATATTTCATGATATTCTTTGGAAATCTCATTTATGTGTTTTACATACTGGGTTATTCATAGAGGGTTTGCTAAGCCGAAAAGGGCTCGTAGTACTCATCATTATGAACAGCTTTTACTATGGGACCAAGCCGAAATTAGCGAGAAAAAAAAACAGCTGTTCCATACAAAAATGAAAGTGATGCTAGACAAAATGTATGTTAATAATGCACTTTATGGATAGCCCGCCCTGTTTATGTATAATATCTACATTCTACAGGCAAACATAATAAAGTAAATTAAATGAATTGATGAAATGTGTGTTTATTAATACGAGTTCGTTCAAGATTAAACGTCTTAGTCCTTTGAAGTACTCGTATCTATAAGGATGCCAGGACAAGATTTTTCAATTTCGACATTCTCTACATCCTCAATATTAATTTTTTCCCCAATTTCATTATAAGTCACTAAAAACCTGCGTAAGAAGAAATTAGGAAAGGGTCTGCAAATAGCTCCTGGTACTAATTATTACGATCAACTTGTACTATGGGAACAAGCTAAAATTCGCGAAGAAAATTAGCTGTTTCATACATTTTGTCGAGTGTCATTGACATTTTTCTATGGAGCAGCTGATTATTTTTTCGGGTATTTCGTGTTGGTCCCACAATAAAAATTGTTCAAAATTATAAGTAATATGAGCCTTTTTTAGCTTAGCATATACCTATATACCATATACCCTTTTCTTATAGCCCTGTATAGTATTTTCAAATAGCGAGTCTGTTTAATCTTACTGCTGGCTTCCACCTGCACTCCGGACGCCACGTCTAACGTCTCCGATGTTTTATTAAAGCCACCCTCGCACGTGTCATGAATACCACCCCCTCCCCCCCCCCCCCCCCGCCGTTCATCACCCCTTCCACCCTCTTTCTGTAACCGACCCGCTAATTATCTGTGTAGTTTAAATTCTGCTCACTTTAAACATTAGTTTCGGACGCATCATGACGGAAATGAAGGTAACGGTTGACATTGGAAAGGTGGGTCTTGGTTGAGTTCTGCGGATTTACTGTGTTGTTGGTCAAATTTTTGACAGCTTAAACTGTTATGGTTTATATCATTTAATTTTGATCATTTACTTTTTATGTATAACATTTTTTCAAGATTTCGAGGAAAAGAAAGATGTAATACTGCTTTAGTGGTAGTAGGTTTAATTTAAGTTTTTGATTAGTGTGTGACTAATTAAAACTTCTCAGACTTACTAGATCTCACGAAATATCAAATTTAAACGTATTTGAAAGTCCGGATATTTATCACAAAATGTTTATTGGTTAATATCATCATACCTGGTACTTATTATGTAGATTTATTTTATTTCATACTAGCTGCGCCCCGTGGACTCCCGACCGACTCACGTTTTCCAGGATATTAAAGTAGGCCTATAATTATGTTAATCAAGGGTATAAGCTACTTTCGTTGTAAATTTCATCCGAATCCGTTCAGCCATTTTAGGGTGAAGGAGTAACAAACATACTCACCAAATTTCACTTTTATAAAATTAAAAGGATTTCTAGCAAAAACATACAGCCTAACTATATTAAGTAAAAATGTTTGGCAACTCTAATGCTTAGTCTGTTTTAACATACTTGAGTTTGATCGGCTCCTAGATAACACATTTTTTCCTCTCCTAAAATGTACCTTCACAAAATTACTTCAACTTAAAACAACTTACAACCTATTAACTACCTATCTATATAAAAGTAAGTTTTGTCAAGAAAACGCTCTGTTTTCCAACTGGAAGTGAAAGCTCGCTCCAGGGAGAGCGCGGTGGCCAGCTCGAATCCGTCAGTTCTCATCAGGCCCTAATAGCATCGGCGGTGCTTTTCTTTTAGATCGTTTAGAAGCTTGGCTATAAAAACATTTGGGCTACATTCTCTCTGGGATTATTTTAGTTTTAAGAAAGGAAATTCACTAATTTTAAATTATGGCTACTTATTCTTTAGTATATAACATTGAATTATGTTCTAGCTTTAATAATATAGTATCTGTTTCTAGCACAATCTATCTCGGAAAATGACAAAGACGGTGTTTTTCGCTAATAGTTTTCTTCGCTAGTGGGAAACCAAATAACGTAAACCAATCACAGTATCAATGTGGAAACCAATATCTGGTAATAAAACTATTACTATTCACTAATAGGTTGCAAACCAAAAATTATATTGAGTGCTATTCATTTATGAGCCAATTAATCAAGTGATTCAAAGCGATCCAAACCATTTTTTGACAAAACAACCACAAGTATTTGATGTAAATTGAATAAATAAATAAATTGATGCTTTTAAAGTCAATTTTTTCAAGATACTTCCAGAACAAAACATTAGTCATTTCAAAAGCTTCAATCGCATGCTATTTTTTGTAAAAGCCATAAAATAAACACAATATCCCAAACTATACTCATGTGTTTGTAAAATTTTATCCCAAATCATTACAAAAACCTTTCGAGGCCGCCGTGTTCCTCCGGAGCCCTAATCCTTGCCGCTGCCAAACGTCTACAAGCGTCTAGTGAAGTGGGTCTCGAATTGACGTCCATCTCTCTATTAGGCGTGATGGTTCCCTTTTAATATTTCAGCCCGTCCCTTTGTGTTATCCTTCAGTGGGTACGTTTGGACGTTTTATGAGTGTGTGAAGTTATGTCACGCAATAACCGCTGTTTGTTTATGGTCGGTGTGTTTGTCAGCCGAGTTTTGGGAGGCCGAGGAATTTGTTTTGATGTATTTTGTTGTGGAAACAAAAAAAAACTAAAGACGACGAATTTTTTAAATTTTTATATAAAATTATACTTACTCGTATAAATAATAAGATCGTAAGATAAGTCGTCTTCGTCGTCGCCTTTTGGCGTTCTTTAGGAGAGGCCTATATCCATCAGTGTACAAACATAAGATAGGCTGATGATGACGATGATTTATAGATAAAATCATAGTAAAAATTATGTGAAAGTATAGAATTTATTATCGTACTCAACTTTCGTAAGAAAAGGAAAATGTGATCAGAAAATGTTGAGGTCCTAAAACAGACCCCTGTACGGACTACTTCAACAAACTTTAATTCGCGATTAACGACCCATCGCTAATATTTACCAACGTATAAATGACGGCGACCAACCGAGCCGATGCTGCTTCCTTTCATAACCGCTGCCACAGCATCCAACACTCAATACATCGAAGTTGCTGCCGTTATCAACATACATCGCTTGTGGAACGCCAAGTTTGAATCCCAAGCGAGAACCAACTCGTCGATGGATGGAAACCGAAATATAGGGTCGTCGAAAATAATAGTCGGAGGTTGTAATTGGTAAACGGGAGCGATTGAGACGTACAAATGTTTGGAGTTGGATTACTTTTCAATTGAAACGTGCCTACGAAGACAGCGCCGGATCGAGTTATTTGAGTTCCAATTATCGACGGGGCGAGAGCAAATACGCCGGGATTGGGTTACTGTATGCATATTAGCGCGCGTTGATCCCTTTATTTTATGCGATTTAGTTTTGTCTGCGTTATTGGAGTGAGTCGAAGTTATGCAGCGTTTGTATTTTCTAGCTTTACGTCAAAATAAAGTCATGATTCATATCTTCTTCTCAATGGATTATTTTGTAAATCTTTAGTTTTTTGTAAGTGTACTCGTATTTATAAAAATCAATTGCCGTAAGTTCGTCTTGCGAAAACTTGAATTCGGCTTGATTTTTTTGTTTTCTTTGCCTCAATACAGGAGATGTTTAGAACAAATGAGGTTAAACCAAAAGGCGCAGTTGAACATTTGCAGTAACTTTTATTTATACAATTTTCATACTTATTACCTACTAACCCGATGATTACTGTTTATTTATTTCAAATAAACAGTAATTATCATTATTAAAAAAATGTGTCCCTATATTGCACTTAGAAATATATTTTTGTTTTTACACAAATAAAGCCCTAGCTACTCAGCTGTCTTCTTCAAGTCCACCTGCTAAGTATGTCCGGTTCAAGCCTATGTTCCACAAAGAGCTACTTCCGAGACAGTGAGCGCGGTAAGACGCTAAAGTGGACAAAGTAAGTGCATCTGTCGCACTGTGCACCGGAGCGCCGCTGCCGTCCTTAGCTGTCAGGGACAGAAACTAGCTGCGAGCTGCAGCTTCGAACAAATACTAAATAACTACCTTCTTTGATTATAATACTAGTTTTCATTTTGAGTTATTCATCTATTTGTCGCGCACGTACTTAATGCATATTTAAGACTTATATGGTTTTCTCATGGATACCATTATCAGAACTGGACTAAATTGAAATGGGACCAAATGGGAAGCGTTAGCTTTCTAATAAAAAAAGAATCATTAAAATCGATTCACCCAGTCAAAAGTTATGAGGTAACAAACATCAAAAAAAATAAAAAATAAAAAAAAACATACAGATGAATTGATAACCTCCTCCTTTTTTGAAGTCGGTGAAAAATACATTGACATTTGATAAACAATATCAAATGCTGATGTTTGAATGATGAATTTAAACATCTGCTCTGGGACTAGAGGGACAAGGAGAATGTACACTTCTCCTTGTCTTGGTGTGTTCCATGGCATCCCCCTGACACAGGTTATCCTAGTGGGGAGCTATGAGTGTGAAACGTTATTTACTTATTTATTTTATATTTTTCGCCAAGATATTGTTTGAATGAGGGCGACATAAGCAATATGCTCGGGTATTATTCCATGTATTTAAAATTTTCTATAGTATGGCTTTATATAGTACTAGCTGCGCCCCGCGGTTTCACCCGCTGTCCTGCAAGAATAGCAGAAAGCCGTTCAATTTTCTGGGGTAAAAAGTAATCTACATATTACCTAGGGCTTAAGCTACCTTCATACCAAATTTCGTCAAAATCTGTTTAGCTGTTAAATTGTTAAATCAAATTGTCATCCATACGTCCATTACATAGCTGTCATTTGCGCAAAGAGTATAATAAGTCGTTTTGTTATTCCAAGTCTGATTCTTTTTTGTTATACCTCGTTTGATAGTGACTGATGTTTTATGTCAATTCACACTTGAATGCTATCGAATTTATTTAATAGAAATAAATAGTATAATAGGAATAAATAGTAGGTATCCTATGTGCGTTTCCTGGCTCTAAGCTACCTCCTCACCAATTTTCAGCCATATTGGTAAAGCCGTTCTTGAGTTATAAGTAGTGTAACTAACACGACTTTCTTTTATATATATAGATTCATCTATTTACCTTGCAAAATAGACAATAGACAATAGACAATAGTTTATTTAAAACAAAAATATACATATACACAAACATACTAAATATTAAAAAAAAAAAAAAAAAGAAAGAACGCTATTTTTGTCTTAATCCAGTCTCAACTCAGCATAATGCCGGTCGTAAACAACCGGCGCTGGTCTTCCGTTGAGACTGGCGGGTGACGTGACGGACATTTAAATAAAACACGATACAAAATAAAAAATAACAAAGAAAATGCAACAAACAAACAAATAAGTGAATTAAAATTAAAAAAGTTAGTACATACTGATTTATAAAACAAATAAAAACAAAACACAATACAAAAGTGGAACAAAAAAACAAAAAAAATTTGGCCTGCTACATAAAAATAAAAATAAAATAAATTGAGGTAAGTAATACAAAATATTAAATTGCACTGGTGTCATGTTTTTGCAACTCTTCGCCCTTTTGATGCGCAAAAAGGAATTGTTTTAATTTAAATCTAAAACTGTGTATACTTTGCAGGTTCCTTATTGGCGGCGGAATGTTGTTCCAACATTTCGTCGCAGCATAGCGGAAACTACCTCTAAAAGCGGCCGAACTGTGCCGCTGGGTCGCGAGCTGCGTCGAACATTGCCGCGAGGGCTTACAATTGGCCTTCCAGTACAACTTATCATAGTAAATCGGAGTTTTGTAATTAACAACGCCAAACATGAGACACGCCAAGTGGAGTTTGCGTCGATGCATCATTTTTAAGTTATGTTTTTTATTTAGGAACGGCGTCACATGTGACCTAAACGGAATATCAAAACAAAAACGAGCACAGGCATTCTGAACTCGCTGGACAAGTTTATTAGTTTTAGCTAAAAGCCGAGGACCAAAGACCACATCCATGTAATTTAACCTGGACAAAATTAAGGATTCGACTAATTGGATCCGTAATTCCTCCTTCAAAAATGGTCTGATTTTATATAAAAGCTTTAATTTGTAGAAGCAGTTTTTCACACAATTCGCTACATGCTTTTCAAACCAAACAAAACAAAATTACGATACTAATAATAACAACTTTACAATTTAGTTTAGATCTAGCTAAAATTTCACAGGTTTTATCAAAAAAATTGTCTTACGAACATTTATCTAGAATGAGAATGCCAAGGCTTTTAACGATGCTCGCATGCCTTCGCCGGTAAATGTGTCATCCGGGCCCGGGCCGGGCCGCGTACCGCCCGGCCGGGGTCGGCTTTATAGCCTGGACAGAATTATTGAATGCACCCGATGGGGTGAGGGTTAATCGGATTTGTGAGCTTTTAATCAGATACTAGGAGATAAGACTACTGGCGGAAAAGAGATGCAGTGCATTTATTGTAGGAGAAAAAACGAGAGATAGCTATGTAAGTGTAGTGCAGGCAGGAGTTCTAGCTCAGCCTCTGAAATGTGTCCTATATTTGACCTTACTATTTTACGTCTAAAACATTCTTGTTTCACCTCATTTTACGTGAAGTTAAAATCCAGCTACGCCCAAATATAAGCATCACTCGTGGTCAGCCATCTAAGCTCTGACACCAGAGCCAACCACTCAGCCTTTCTATTCGAACTTACTCCCTTTTTTGCCATCCCCAGACAGACCGAAGCAAAAGTTTCTTAATTTGCTGATCTATTTAAACCGGCTAGTTGAACTTCAATGACGTGTACTAAAAATCGAACTGAAACCTTTATTTTTTGCAAGAGCAAGATCTACCATTGTAAGCGAATACATTTCGACTGTATCAAACGTGCGGCAGTAAAAACGCAGGGAAGGGGGAAAGAGGGGGGAATGCTATAAATTGGGTGAATATTTTATTGAGCAGAGTTCACCGGGCGGTGGCCTCCACACATCTTGGATGCCGCTTTAAAATCTACCCAAGTAACGTAAGGCAAGTGTTTTATATTGATCTTTCGTGGAAAGTTAGGAACATAGATCCAAATGAAATTCTAGGCTAGTAGTTTAGCGTCTTCGTTGAAACCTCCTTGGACAGCAGCTGACCTGTGCTCGAAGGGTGAGCCAGTCATGTCAATGGAAGACAAAATAATTATCGTTCTCTAAATAAGTTAAATTGAAAAACATTTTTTTAAACTAACTTTTATTACTTTGTCATTGGAGTTAGACACGTACTAACACCAAATTTCAGTTTAATCGATCATCGGGAAGTGGATCAAAATTCAAATTCCACCCGAACAAACACAGTTCCATACATACGAGATTGCAAGTTAAACAAAAGCTTTTAAAAGGGTGACTTACTGCGTAATTGGAAATATTAGCTCGTTTATTACCTAAATCTCTTTTTTTGATGGTAAGCTCTAATCCTCAGACTAAAAATCAGTCAACTGACACAATACATAAGTTCACTACGTTTCGAGGGATCTATTTGTACCGTTTGCAGTGCCACCTACTTCTTGAGGACATTAAAAAAGACTAAATAAGTCCTAACCGTGAAAATAGATTAAAAACAGCAAAAACTAAAATCACAAAGTCGCAAACAGTAAATACCTAATCTGAAAAGTGTCCATCTATCGACGGAACCAGGCATTAAGCGTTAAAAGCAAAGTTTGCAGCTTAATCCTAGAATAGAGGATGAACCAGATGGGCTCTAGCTGTGTCCAGTACCACAGAATAAGTACCAGCAACTATACCACACTGCCACAGATTGACCAACAGTCACTACGCAACATTGTCACAGATCAAGTAGCAGTTACTATGCACTATCGCCCCAGATTAGCTAGCAGTTAGTAAGCCACAGTTTAGACAACTCACGCTAGTTGTCAGCATCCGGTAGACGGGACAAGTTGTCTCTTGTCTGCAATTTCTGCAAACTGCACTTCATTGGTGAGTGTTGGAGCACATAGTTGCTTATCGCGTTATTTTTGGATGGATAAACGCTTTTAGATAAATAGATAAATTCTTTATTGTTCGCACCAGAACTTACAAATAGAAACGTTTGAAAACAAAGTGGTAACTGGCGAACTTATCGTTTTGAGCGATTTTTAAGTTAGTAACTGTACGTAATAAATAATAGTTAAAAAAAACTAAAAAAACACGCTTTTTACAAAAAACCGAACTAAAAAAATAGAAAATAAAATTTTATAAATTTAAATTAAGAATAGGGTTGAAAATTTCAATAAATATAAATTAATAATAGTGTAAATAAATAAATATATGTATTTTATTTTTAAAAAGCGTGGGGTGCATGGGTCAATAGATATTATATATTTTGTAGATACATTTTGTATTGACAGACATGAGTAGAGTGATTAGCATTTTGATAATATCTTAGAAAGCACCCCACGCTTTTTTAAAAATAAAATACATATATTTATTTATTTACACTATTATTAATTTATATTTATTGAAATTTTCAACCCTATTCTTAATTTAAATTTATAAAATTTTATTTTCTATTTTTTTAGTTCGGTTTTTTGTAAAAAGCGTGTTTTTTTAGTTTTTTTTAACTATTATTTATTTTTCGCTTTTTAGTTCGATTTGCTAACTATTAACCATTATTAATATGTACAAATGTGTTGGTGTTATCCGATTTTGGCCGTCTGCTCAAGCAAATTAAAAATAAAATTGATGCGTAACAAAAAATATTGAGCAAAAAGATTTGTAGCCGCGTGGTTTCGATCCTTTGACCTCATAAAATAAAATTGATGCGTAACAAAAAAATATTGAGCAAAATGTATCTACAAAATATATAATATCTATTGACCCATGCACCCCACGCTTTTTTAAAAATAAAATACATATATTTATTTATTTACACTATTATTAATTTATATTTATTGAAATTTTCAACCCTATTCTTAATTTAAATTTATAAAATTTTATTTTCTATTTTTTTAGTTCGGTTTTTTGTAAAAAGCGTGTTTTTTTAGTTTTTTTTAACTATTATTTATTTTTCGCTTTTTAGTTCGATTTGCTAACTATTAACCATTATTAATATGTACAAATGTGTTGGTGTTATCCGATTTTGGCCGTCTGCTCAAGCAAATTAAAAATAAAATTGATGCGTAACAAAAAATATTGAGCAAAAAGATTTGTAGCCGCGTGGTTTCGATCCTTTGACCTCATAAAATAAAATTGATGCGTAACAAAAAAATATTGAGCAAAAAGAATTCTAGCGCGTGGTTTCGATCCAGGGACCTCTGGGTTATGAGCCCAGCACGCTTCCACTGCGCCACTCTGTTCTCTGACACGAATGACGAAATTACCATTTGTAAGTTAAACGGTATTAAAAGTTAAAGAAACTTTATAGAAAAAGCGTGTTAAACAAATTAATAGTTAAAAAAACTAAAAAACACGATTTGTTTAGTGTATTGTCATCGGTCCTCGATATATCTACAAAGTTTGAAAGAAATCTGACCGTTTAAAGTGGGTCAAAAACGCGCTCAAAGGAGTCGGTTACATACAAACATACAAACATACAAACATACAAACATACAAACATACAAACATACAAACATACAGGTGAAGCTAATAAAAGCGTGTTAAAAAGCACACAGAGCTGAAAACTCGCAGCAATAAACGAGCCTAGTTGTATTTCTTGTATTATTTTTACTAATAAACAACTTAACTGATTTTCATGAAACTTAGCTCAACAATACATTGTACAATAAGGACGACCAAAAATTATTTGGTATGACAAAAATGCAGATAATTTAGAAATTCTCAAGTGAAAACGTCGAGCCAGCTATAATATTGCTAAAAGGGGTATTCCCCTGAAGAGGTATACAGCGTGTAGCGGTGCTGCATCCGCTGTTAAGTTCATTAGTTAACCTCGGAAATTTATCAACTGACAGACCCCAAGTTGCAGGAACCCGTACATGTAGGTACGGTGCTTAATTTCACACGAACGAGCCACAGTGCAGGACGATACAGTAGGTAAAAATAAGATATGTTAAAAAAATATTTGCGTGCCCTTTAGATCAACTTTAAACGTAACGCAATATTTAAGAGGTCGCCTTTTTAGTGTTCCAGACCAAGAAAAACAAATTACAAAAGTTATAACAAAAATACACAAGTACCAATAAAATTTCCAGGAAATTATTATAAAAACAAACGTCATACTTTTCATGCCGAAAACTGCGGGATACCTAGAACATCGCAGCTAAAGTCACGTAGGTAAGTACGATATCTTAGAATTGTTTATTACTATTTAGTCTGGCTCGTCCCACTGTTGAGCTAAGGACTCCCTTCCCTCCTGTAACATATCTCTATTTCTTGCTTATGCGCGCCAATCTCTCTCGAAAGCGTCCTTCCACCTCTTCCAGGACCTGAATATACGTAAAAATCTCAAATATTCTCAACTGTTCTCCACTGTGCCATGTTCGCTCAGAGCCATACAAAGTCCCAAGTTGGCGCGCCGGCAAAATATTGGGTACCTCCTCATACTTGCCGGCTCGTTAGCGCAGGGTTGCGTTCCGCACCCGCGCTCGGCTCCACTTTATTGTTCACATGATTTTTACGGCTTTGCCGACGTACTTGATGAAATTTGAGACTGAGTATCTTATACGGCTGTTAAAAGTGTAGGCGCTTTAAAAATACTGGTGTTTGCCAGCGAAGAGATTATACAGTTATACACCTGCATTGCTACGTTTAAAGTTTTCGTAGTCTTAACTTTAGCTTATGAAAATTTATGTCTAGTAAAACAAGTAGGTACAAGTAGACTGCAGTTTATTTGGCATACAAGTAGTATCTTAATCATGAGAGGAAATTTTCCGATACGCAAAATATTTCGTAAAATATTTTTGTACCCAAGAAAAAAACTGACAAAACTTGGAAGAACCGTGGACAAAACAATACAACAGTCTGAATTTCAGAGAGTAATTTAAATCCTTATAAACCGAAATAAATGCCTCTTTTGTGTTTGTCCAAATTGTTTTTCCGACGTGAAGCGTTCCAGCTATATTTGGAATATTCAATTGGTCAGGCTTACAAATAGCACGAGCGACGCGCGCCGGCTTACCCCGCGTCACGCCTGTCACGCTGTAATCCACAGACGCGTCACGCCGTAAAACATATTGTTATTATGTTAATGTCGCTCTTTATGGTGCAAAATGCTCTGTTTATGTCACGCTGTAAAAAGTAGTTTGTCACGTGTCACGTGAAACAAAATGTAAAAACTTTCCACTTCGTCATAAAATACCACTTACTTTATACACCGCACTTTAGCTGTTAGGAAGTTAAATAGCGACAAAAACCTCCCCTCCCCTAGTCCAAAACACAAACTCTCGCACAACATCTGTTCTATGATAATACTGTGATTAAAATTTATTATATAACACAATTTGCATTTCCACCGAAAACGTGACACGAGCAGTAAAATTATATGCAGGCATGTTGCGGCGTGTCAACGTGTTAAAATCATAACCTGATGCGATTCGACTAAAACTATACTATCAACGATTTCATACAGAATTGATATGACATTTAATTAATATTGGTATTATTTTTATTCCAAATTGGGCTATTTTATCACAGGAACAAAGTCATTGACATTTATATTATATTTGTTTGAATTCTGGGACATTTTATGACGGAAACAACAGATTATTAATTACTGGAACTGGAAAACGAAACATCCTTACAATCCTGATACGGATAGTGAATGATTCCCGGCATAAAGCAATATAATCAAAATACAGATACATGTAGATATTCCCACAGGCCCCATTAACCTCCCCAACAACTACCCATACTCGCTGCACTATTATTTTGTTTATAAAAGTAGGTAGGTACATTACCCAATTCTCTCTCTTAATAAAAATAAATTTAGTAAAAAGTTAAACAGAAAACGGTGAGCCAACTCCGTGAAAAAAATACACAAAATTCAGCCATTTAGAATTTTTATAATTAAAACATTGCCAATGATACTTAACA
Organism: Alcis repandata; assembly: GCA_949125135.1. Taxonomy (NCBI): domain Eukaryota; kingdom Metazoa; phylum Arthropoda; class Insecta; order Lepidoptera; family Geometridae; genus Alcis; species Alcis repandata. The sequence continues at coordinate 321,093 of OX421225.1, read as the reverse complement.
CAAATCTAACGACATAAAGCATTCATTAAAATCGATTTAGCTATTTAATACTTACAAAGATACATCCGGACGGACAAACAATCATACAGACATATATATCATCATGCATACATAAAAGTAAAACCCATAATCCTCCTTTTTTAGCTTCACCGCAGTACGGTAATAAACCATTAAGCATAAATGCAAGAGCATTAAGTTTCCACGTCTCTGAAATCCAATGTTCAATGTTCACCTAAGTATCTTCAACTAACTGCTGAGCTATTCACTAACTCAAACAGTTTCACTTAATCGCCATAAAACTTTTCAAGTGAAAACCCGCGCTCGCTCAGCGTCTCAAAGCAAAAATCTTTAAAAAGACATCAATTCACAAATCAAATAAACGCGTGACAATGAAGTATCCAAGAAAATATAATCGCGCCTCATTAAAATACAAAAGGTGGAGACGAGGCGGAGCCTGTTCTCACTGGGTGTATAAAGAAATCAAACGGTGTTGCTAGGGTTCCGTACCCAAAGGGTAAAATGGGACCCTATTACTACAACTTCGCTGTCCATCCGTCTGTCTGTCTGTCCGTCTGTCACCAGGCTGTATCCATCGATCTAGTATGTAAAAAATAAAGCTATTAATCGACTAACTATTTGCTATCAAATACCAAGTATCTTACCTCCCCGAATACGCCCCCCCCCCCCCCCCGGATTTCGGCTTCCGCGGCTTTGATACAAATGTGATGTTGGGGCGGTTCGATATAATCCGACTTCGGTGGCTGTATCTCATGAGCCGTGATAGTTAGACATTTGAAATTTTCACAGATAATGTACTTCTGTTGCCACTATAACAACAAATACTAAAATAAAAACAGGATAAAATAAATGTTCAAGGAGGCTCCCGTACAACAAGCGTGATTTTTTTTGCCATTTAAATAGATAATGTCACGGAGACCGACTCGCACTTGGCCGTTTTTTTAAAGTTTAATCTGACTATCACTGAGGTACCTCTTTTCAAACTCAGCTAACTCTAATGTCAGTTTTAGCCTACTTAGCCTACCTATCTACAATATACGTAGCCTGCCTTCGTCTGATACTAATTAATTTCTTATTGTTCACGGCATCATTCATTCATTCATGCAGTCGTAAATTTGACCGGATATCATTTTTCAATTATGAGGTCAGATTTATTCAAACAATTTATTTTTGACGTGACAACGTCTTATAATTCGATGGAGCCGGCTGCACGCACGAAAAAACATGACGCATTGTGCCGTTACCTCGATGAGGCGTTACCTCGCTCTGAGTGAATTTGTGATTTCCTATATTCTATTATATTTTCCTATTTGTCAATTACTTTTGTACCTTTTTAAATTAAATTAAATTTAATTTAAAATTTTCTTTTGAAAAATGAAACCATTCTATCACTATTTTCTTAGGACGTTGTCACGTTAAACTATCGTCAGTAAACCGACTTTACAGACAACCGATTTTTTTAATAGTCAACATCACTATCCTTATATTATTATCTGGATCTACCCCTATAAAGCCTAGAATAAAAATTATCTTTTGTTAATTTTCTTTCGACGTCCATCTATTTATTATACTCCGAAGCAGTGATACGCACAGCAAAAGCTGACTAAAACTGTGCTAAGCCAACTCCCTGATTTTTAATCTAAAGCATTCCATACTATGAACAGGCACCGAGGGGAATGAGCTGAATGAATGTAGTCGAAAAAGTTGCGAATGTATTATGCATCAGGCGAGCTCAGGTGTCTAAATTAAATTCGGGCATTCCGATGTCAGTCAAAAGTCGCGCCGCTGAATTACGTCACTTCTCAAACCAGGCCCAGGGTGGATATGTGTTCAAAGACGCGGGAGAAACTGATGCTGTTTACAAAAAATAAATAAAAGAAGCAGGAGAAAAGTCCAAATAATATGTGAAATACGTGTGCGAGTAATTGCACAAAAAAACTGTAACTGAACGAATAATGCTTATCCAGTAAAGTAAAATACTCGTAGTGTGTGTAATGTGTGTTGATCATGGTGTGAGAATTAAAAATGCAAGTACCCAAAAACCTCTAATCATCACGATCCAATTGTATTAATTTCCGGAAGCCACCGGTTCCAAAATAATAATAGTCGGCCACGAAAACCACAACTAACTCATAAAATATTTAAGATAGCTCTACGTTAGAAGATTTTACAGCTAGTACCTAATCGATTCTATATTTATTCCAAGCTTTTATTTCATTTCACCTGTCCCAGTGTCTGTCTGTCTCTCCGTAATTCAATCTTGTAAGTTAAATTTGGCCCGGTTTCGGATTAAATTGCAATACTACATGGAGCTAATCTAATGATGAAGCCAGAAGGTGGCATTGGGATCTCAACAATAAAACGACACAACCCCACTGAAATTTTTTCGGAAAACTACAACACGGGGCGTTTTAGGGTGTCTACAAGCACTTCTACAAAAAAAAACAATCGAAATCTGATTTTCTAAATTCGTTCTTGTTCGCTTGCAAGCCAGCGTGGCGACCCTATACCATGATTCCTCTCCCCACATCACGCAACGGTTTTTTCATTTGGTCTCGAATGTAAATGAAACGTCATCGCGGAATTATGCGCGCCATCACTCGCGGAAACAAACCGCAAGATTACACTCTTATTGCAATCAAGGCTTGATTACTTACAGTCTTATGAAAATGCAGATGTCGGGTCTTACTTTAGTGGTATATACGCTGAGTGTTGGGCAGTATTAGAGCACAAAGGCCATCTGAAAGATTTTTAAGAAGGTTCAATTGAGCTTTGAATTTCGAACAAAATTGTTTTATGGTCACGGTATAATCATATAAAACACGCATGCTGAAACAGTTTTTTTATCGCGAATATACTCGTATAGTACCTTATAGTACCTTATATAGGTATAACGCAGACTGCATTTGACCACCAACTCGTCTGTTGGTAAGTAATGATGTGGTGAGTAACACCACGTTTTTAGGACCAAGGAAAAAATGGAACAATTGAGACTACAATTTTTATCATTTCAACCAAGTCACTGTAACGCTAAGATGTGATTCCCACTCACAGGCACCTATTCAAAAACTCAAGGGTTGCTCAACTTCAAAGATATTAAAGAAGTTAGAGCCTCGAGTCGGATATCACTGCTGTAAATTCCTAAATCACTCCTTATTACTTGCGGAACTTCAAGTTACAATGTATTTTAATACAATGTTAATGGCAACAATATGCAAACATATTTCAGTCTTTACAAAAAGTCTACGTTCGAATGATCTAACACTACCGCAGCCCACGCGTTCACAAACAAACAAATTCAAATCCAAACGTTCATAAGTCGCGGTCACATAGCCGTAACTTTCGCGCATGACACCGGAACCGCACTTTTTAATCCTGCCTTATGTGTTAAACCTCACCTTTGGAGGATAGTAGGAATAACAACTGTAAAGCAAGTGGATAGAGGTGGCTTTAGATTGTATCGCTTTGATGTTAGCCGCTATTACGTACAGTACCTACAGGTGAGGACAGTCAAGTAACTTTCAAAAATGATTTTATAGATAAAAACAAACTCAATTAATGATTTCTATTTTCTGAAAGAAAACAGCACTAAATACTCAAAAAAGTATAATTTGAATCTTTGCTTTAACGGCGCAGCTACGTTTATTTAAAAAAATACTCAAAGCTACAAATGACTCCAGCAAAGACTATTTTTTCAATTTTAATAATTTTACCGTCATAAGCCCGACATCGTTCTGAAACATCTTTTCTAGTCATAATACGATACACAAAAGCATGCTTATCCTAGCTCAGTATACCCATGAATCAATACCACAGCTCTGTTTATTCCAGTAGGTCGTGTTAAGTGATATATAGTCCGCGAAACCGCGACGGCTTTATCACACGTCTGGCTCAAATGCCGCGTGACGGATGCCGGGAGACTGGCGCCGGGCTTCTGCTGAGAGAACTAGTTACTCACTTACTCTATCTCTTTAGTAAACATCAAGAATGAAAACCATGCTTAATGTTGCAAGTGAAGATTTTGGAGGAGTTATAACCAACTGACATTTTTTTTTAACCTATTAATAATGTAACTCTCGATGATAAAGATTAACATTACTAATTCTGCCAATGTAAGGAAACTGAGAAAAAAATGTCAAAATTTAAAATAGAATTATAATCTCAAACGAAATAGCGTCTACACGGGTATAACATAAAACAAACCAAATTAAATAGCTAAGTCTTAAGTCGGTTGCGATGTTTTCAGTTTCTTTTTGCTCCAACAATTTTATTTTATCGGTTCATTTCTAAATAAGATTTATAAACACACCAATAACTCTACTTCGGGCTACTTTCCGTGATTTCTGTCAGCCCACGTAAAATCTTTACGAAGTTAAATTCAAAACCGTAACTGCGGAAATTCCAATCTTTTCAAACGAAGGCTATTTTTTTCCAAAAGCATTCATGACTGAATGGATTTCAAGTGAATGAGGCTCAATTTTATTCGCTCGAATCGCTCTCCATTGCGGCGGATACTTAGAGTTATTAATTCTCCTTGTTATCAACGAAACATCTGGTCGTTCCTGCGGCTCCGACATTAATGTATTCAGACTTGGAAAAAATCATAAAAGTATCCGATGATTAAATTGATAAGGGGCTTTTTGTAAGAGATTGGCCCAGGCGAGGCGGTCTTATCTGGCGAGGCCTTTTCGAGGGTCCTATAGAGAGCTTAGACGAACCCTTTCAGGAAGAAAGATCAATGTTGGAAACGGAGGGACCAAGTTGAAGAAAACTATTCAGGGATTGGTCATCGGTGGCTAGTTCAATGGCTGCCTTTTAATAGGTTTGTGGAGTAATGTATTGGTTACTCTCAATAAAATAGTGTTTGAGAAAGTATTTGACAAGGATAGAGTGGGAAGCAAAGTAAAACAGTGAAACATAAGTTTGAACTATTCATGAAATATTATTGTACATAACATTTTCATCATCAAAAAAGATTAATAAATGTTTTAGAAGATATTATAACATTTGCTTAATAGAAATACCACAAACCTTACAAATTAGTAAACCATTTCAATGTAAATCTTAGATATCACACAGACATAACTGACTTCCATACTTACGTGCACCCGAAAAACATTACCGGCTTTTTGGACAATCGGCCAAATACTTACTTAGTCTGATACCTACTGATATTATTTATTTAAATTTTTTAGTTTTTTAAGTTTAGTTTAAGTAAGATTTACTTAACTTTGTTTAATTTAATTCTCAAATAATAACTTTGTATACGTGACTTACCTGTAACATTCAATGTTATTTAAGGCCAACAAATGATGAATGAAAATGATTTTTGGTAACTAGGCGAGTATTCGCTGTCAGTTCGCATCTTGCATCCTCGTGACAGATATCAGATATGCGCTCGTTGCGAATAAAATCCCAACAAAGTGAAAAGCCGATGCGAACTCAAGTGGGTGTCGAGAGGAGCTAATGTCGGTACAGTCGCGCACACTTGATTTATGGCTCAGTTGCGAGCTTTCTATTCGAGACACTTTATTGGGCGGAATACTCGCCACCTACATTCAAAACGTTTACAAATGTCTTGTTTTATCGCTTCAAGACATCGTTGTAAACAGGATAAGTTTCAGAAAAAAGTTGAAGACAAAATAAATAGCTTATCCTACTAATAATATAAACGTGGAAGGATGGCTGAAAAATCAGCTGTTCCAAACGTTTTGTCGAGTGTCATTGACATTTTTGTATGGAACAGTAGGAACTTTTTTTTTCACGAATTCCAGGTTGGTCCCATAGCAAAAGTTGATCATAATGATAATAAGACTACTATACTAAGAGCCCTTTTCGGCTTATCATACCCTTTCTGTGTTTGTTGCTTGGACACGAAAAATTGCTGAACGGATTTAAATTTCGCATAAAGCTACCGTATCAACTAGGTTATAATATTAACTAGATTAACCAGGTTATCTTATCTCGGATGCAAAATTACCGGTTCCTGAAGAACAGCGGGTATCATGGAGCGCTGGTACTTTTAATAAAAAAAAACATACGAATATAACCAAACAATGTACTTACGAGTATTATATTATGATGACGTGTTTATGTCGGTCGTAGTGAATAATCAAATACCTATTTAAACACCATTTCTCTCGGAACACCGGTTTTATAACTGCCGTAACTTTTTTACAACAACATGAAAGATACCATCAATATCGGCCTCATCCATGACCTACACTAAAAGCAGATTTATTGTTTCCACGTCGCTGGAAGAAAAAAGTGTTCCAAATAAAGGTTTTTTGTAAAAAAAATTACATAAAGATCAGCAAAACAATACTACTAAAATACTATTCAGCACGCAGCTATGATCCTGAAAGACATCGCTCTTAGCGATAAGGCCGTACTTGTTGCACTAGTTTTAGGTGCTTTGATCCTTTTTGTTGTAATTTCTGATGTGAGCAATAAAGAGTTTATCCATCTATCTATCTGTGATTAATCAGCATGTGTTGATTTATTAAAATTTATATTTTAGTTGTTTACTCACTCATAAACACTGGTTAAAATTAGTTACTGCTTAAAATGCTCCGTTAACTTCTCGCTGTCGGGAAATGTCAAGTGCAAAAACAAGACAGAGAACTTTAACCGATGACTAACTTTATGCAGGCTTCATAAGTTTACAAGACCTTTTGTTTTGAATACGATAAGCATTGAAAACTAAATATATTTCAACAAAACAAAATATAAAATAATATAATACACATAGGTAAACAGAATAGAAAATCACAAATAAAAAACAGAGCTTAAGTCACTGCCCGCGGGTAAAGTTTACAGAAGGCTGGCGACATTACCAATACCATAGCAATACTAGCATAGAGTAGTCATAGTCATTTAATGATAGAAACCACCATTTAAAACCCACAAACCACTCCAATATTGAACACAACACGAAACATATTCCAATTAACATCCAATCATCTCGATCAATATTTCCATTAGGAAATCTCAATATTGGTGCAAATATCTGAGGAATTCCACTCGAGGTACTAGGGCGCAATCATCTATCAAAACTTAGGTCTAACCTCAGGCAAGCTTAGAGGGAAAGATGGGGCACCGCGGCTATCTGACTGAAGCCACTTTTTTAGTTATTTAAGTCCACTTTCACTACGTACACTTACAAATATGTAAAACAAACAATATTCAGACTAAATGTCGCAGTATTTAGAGTGGAAACAGCATGCAATGTAAAATAATTTATTATCATAATTATGTTATACATGACTGTGTGTGTGATTTATACATGACTGCGATGCAATGTTTTAACATTTTTGTGTAAGTTCTCTATGCATCGTCCAGGTCGAAACTCACGAACAAGTAAAAGAGTATTGATAGGTCACTGTGTGCGTCTTGTGTGCGCGCGAAAGTAGGGGAGTTCTTAGCTTCACCCAAATCTAACGCAGTGCTCCATCTTTTTCTCTAAGTTTATTTGTGGGTCTAATAGAAACGAGCGCTCAACTAACATTGAACGTTCTTTTGCTATGTTTCAATTAATGTTCTCGCAGTTTCGTTCGATGTAAGTTTGGAGTTTTAAATTCGATTGGTTTTTGATTGGTTGGACTGTGCCTGTTAAAATTGTAATGAAATTACACGAACAAATGATTCCAACGGAAAAGTTCTTATTTCAAGTTTAGGAACAAGTGAAAAATAAAAAAGTCAAATAGACCGATTAGTTAGCCCTGGTGTGGTCTAGTCCAATCAGAGTTTTCAGGCCGCACTCAAAGCCTCTGAAATGTCATTACTTGGCGGTTGATATAAGACAAAAGACCCGGGCTTATATTTTAACTGTCATCTGACTCACGGTACCGCTTAGTTGTAAATACTACTCGTGGTCACCCTTCCTAGGATTGAACTAAAACATAAAAAAGTAATGAGTTATAAAAACTTTAAATTGCACTTAGTGCACTTACTCGAATGCTCTATAAATTACAACGTAACTCAACTGCAAACGTATGAATTAACTGTAAAAAGCTTGCATTTAAATTATTTCAACTCATAGAAATTATGTTTGTCGCTAAAAATAAATGTCACAAGGATTATAATGAACCTGCAACACGTTTAACTTTGAACTCTATACTACTTGCAAATAAGGTTCATATGCGAGTTTAAGTAGCGCGGTTAATATCCATGTAACGTTTTCCATCTGTATGCAAATAGGTCAGTTACGAAGCGGTTACCAGCTTGCTACGCGGATGCTACGCTTGTGCTACGAAGATGCCCGTCAGTGCTACGTGGTTGCTACGCCTTTGCTACGAGGATGTTACGATTGCACTATTTTATAACAATTGTTTATTTATCGATATTTCAAGTATGTAGTACATTTTTCTAGATTTTAATACACATGGTGTACCGGAAAGGTGTAGTAATACTAAAGGGTGTTCTTCTCCACTTCAAAATGAACAACTACTAGAACACAAGTTTGCTAAACTCTGCACCACCCAGAAACAAAAACAACTCAATTACTCAACTTTATTAACTCGTAAGTTCTAACTTATTTTGTCCCAAACATGATTTACTAAACGTTAATATTATTTTTTAGCAGGAGCTATAAGGGTCCTGCAGTAAGGCTGTGGTAAGACAGCAACAATCTCCGCAAGATCCCGCGACTCGTCGAGGGTTTCGTATTCGTGCGGGTAATAGCGCCCATTTGTATAATAGGCCAGTTTTACACTATACAGAATAGAGAGACCTGCAGTAGGGACACTAGGGACGTGTTTTTTGCCTATTTTTCGAATAAAAATATTCCTTTCATGTCAACAAATTTCAATGTTTAGTCAAAAAAAATGTAAATCATTGAAAAGCAAAAGGAAAACTTAATACGAAAATTGAGTCGTCGGAATGGTATGATAGATTTAATTTATTTAATTTTCAATGTATTTTTTTATTCATTAAAAAACATGCTATTAGTAGACAATACCTTGAATAGTGTTATTTTGTACTAAGCCTACTCATAAACTACTTCTTGTCCTAAGGCCGTTCTATTCTGAAGAAGTTTACTGACTGACTCCGTATTGACTGTGGCGAGCGAACCACTAACAATATTATAGGGCAGGTTGTTTGGACAACCTGTGTGCTCTAATTTATAGAAATAATTGCGTTTGAATATTTGTGGTTCAATCAATAGGCTATGATTTTGTTGTTTGGCTTATTAACCTTTTTCCCTTGCTTGGGTTCCGTAGCAAAGCAAAGGCTTTGCTTTCTAACTTTGTTGTTGTAGACTTCTTTAGGATTTAAAATTTATTGGAGAAAATGAACTGTTTTTTGACTACGACAAAAGGAAAGGCAAGTTCTATGGTTACTTACAAGTTTTTTATTGCTCATTTTGATGGAAATACCCCCCAATCAAAAAATCCCGACGACAATTTTTTTTATTAAATCGTTGAACCTGTACACCTAGTTTCGTCGTTTGATTTGTTGAAAAATGCGACCTGTACGCGAGTATCAACATACAAACAAACATCCGAACAGATGAAAGCAAATTTGACCAGTCATTGCAGAGACGCTTAGCTCGCTTCGCTCACTCGGTCAATAAGTGCGGAGTCAGGTGAGCTTTTTGAGATTACATTGTGTTCTTTCAATAGTCAAACGCGACAGATACAATAGACATAAAAAATACGTTTTCATTTTAATTTCATAACATACCAATTATTAATTCCATATAAGTGTTATTCGTGTTTTTGAAATATAAATAAAAAAAAATGCCAAATAATAAATGTAAAAAAAATAAAATGCAAAAAGCAAGGAATTTATTTATTGCGGCAGCATACGAAATTGCTACGTTATTCCATATTTTCAAGTTGAAGACTAATAGCCCAAATTATTGGCACTCGCGGTCGCGTGCAAGCGGAGCCCATTAAATCATTTCTTATTTATTTGATTGACAACAAAATAGGTGGGCTTTTTCAAAGACATAAGAACAATGGATGTGGACTGGCAAGAGAATGCACTTGATAAAGATAAAAGGAGTCCTGGTGTCGGAGGTCAAGACCCACGTTGGGTCGCTGCGCCAGAGGAATAAGTTTGTCGGATTAATTCTGAAAAAGGTCCGTAAGAAATGAAGGCTAAAACCATAGTAACTATTTAAACAATCTATGCACTTAGACTGCTATTGCTGTGAAATAAATTAAGCTTTCATAAAACGACACAGAGCTAAAATTACTTTATCAGTTCAAAACCACGTTAGTTTCCATAGTATAATTTCTCTATATTTCTAAATACTACAACTTACTAAGCATACTAATTTTATTCAATTTTATTCTAAAATATCTTTCTAAACGCGACTTGTCTGGCTTACATTCAATGTTATTTACAGTCAACAATTTTTTCTGAATTTTTCAATTACTTTTTTTCGTGAATTCCAAACTGCCACATCTATAATTTTTAGTCTCTTTGGTTTTATTACACGACGAATTGCAATCATTTTTGAATTCGCAGTTTTGCAGTTCGATTCCGAAACTCGCTCAGTCGGGACTTCGTTAAGTAAACGCTCAAGTTCTAACTTGCACTACTGGGTAAAACTTTGAATATACCGATTTAAAGTCAATATTTTTTAAAGACACCTTATTTTTAAATTTAAGAACGACGAAAATGAAGGTGGTTCATTGTTTTATTTGGCTGATGTTAATTGGGGTAGTTATATGTATTGAACGTGACAAAATGAAACTGGCTAAAGATTATTTTTCTTACAAAAATGTGAAATATGTAAGCTATTTTTCATGTGAGAGTCATTTTGGTAAGTAAAAAACGTAAAACGCCTGAAAATTTACCAGAGTAATTATACAGATAGATAGATAGATAGATAAATAAACTCTTTTTTGTTTCCCAATCTTTTAATTTGTCAGAAATTTAAAAAAACAAATAAAGATATAACTTTTAAAGTAGTATAAATACGTGGTTATGCCTTAAAAACCTCAAATAGTTTTAACTTGACTAAATCATAAAGAATAATCAAAAATTTTGTTTTCAGAAAACTTAAAAATCGCGAAATCCTTGTCGCTAACGAACGCAAGAACTTCTGTAATTAAATTGAAAGACAATGAAAACATAGCGATAGAGAAAGTTTTGTATCAATGGAGCGCAAACAACGGAGTACTTTTGGACGGGTCCTGTGATGATGCTGCAGTGATATTGGAACAGGTAAAATATCACAATTTTATTATGAACTAGCTGACCCGTGCCCACTTCGTTGGGCATAATGTTAATTAAACCCGAAGCCATCGCGCGTCGTCTGGACCGTTTTTTCTCCGATTCACTTTGCAAAACGGACTACCACGTAAAAGCCTTTTTATTTTTCGGTTTTTTATATAATCTATGACACTCAGCAATAATGTGGCTTTCTATTGGTGAAAGAATTTTTAAAATCGGTTCAGTAGATCCCGAGATTACCCCTTACAATTTAACAAATATACAAACACACAAACTTTACTTCTTTATAATATTAGTATAGATATGAAATTTTGTGAGTAAGTGAGAGTATATACTCGTACATATGTATACTCTAACTATTATATTTTATAACAATTTGGATCAAGTCGGTGAGGAAATAGCTTCTATACAAGCAGTTTATTCGGATGATTTTTATTTTTTTGTCACTTTTTGCGAACTGTACTTCCCGGGATGCTCCACGCTATATTTTTTTTGGGTGCTGCAGTCACCGGGACGTACGTATGCTTGCATAGCTCAGAAATGATCGACTTGTCTCAGGTTGATCCCTTGACCGCCAGTATTACAAACCATGTGGTGATATTTCATACTGTAGTGTTTTGAATGAAATGATAACGGAAGATTTCGGTAGTTTATTTCTAAACAGTCATTGAAAAAAGCCTCACATGTTGGAAACCTAATAAATATGATCCTATTTTATATTGAGATATGAATCCAGACGATATAATTATAAGCAACAATATGTTTTTATTTTTTTGTAAATTTCAGGCTTCAAAAGCTAAACTGTTTGAAGCAACGTACGCGTGGCTGGTGATGTCTCCAGAAGGCAACAACTCCAGTCAGTTTATTGAAGATCATTTCCAGAGCCTCAATCTGAGTGTCGACGCTGACGTGGTAGTTGTTACCAAAGATGGTGAATAAGGTTTTGAATACATTACCTACAACTGATTGAACTATTGCCTTTTACCTAAGTTTTTTATTGTTCATCAATAAAATAATTCACTTTAGTTTTTAAGCATGTAAGTGTTTATAATAAGTAAAAAAATATACAGTACTTCTTCTTTAGTTTAAAACAGTTGGTTAAATGAACGATTAAAATCATGAGTTCTAGTTAGCAACAATTCTACCGTACGCCTTTGCCACAGTAAAACGTTCATGGCCAGATCTCAGCCACATTTCGGTCACTGCTGGTTGACGGGTCGGCATCCCGTCAACCAGCAGCTCTGATATTATGTTTCTACTCAATAATTCGGACTCTCGTGTAACCTAAATATTAGACAAGTACTCTTACAACATTTCAGAACCGGGTTACACGCTTACCGATGTTTTCAACTTCGGTAAGATTCAGAGAAACGCTTTAGAGATCACATCTCTCGGATCATGGCTACCAGATGAAGGTAAATAAGAAAATAAATATGCTTTTGAAAGCTTTATTAAAATACACTCGCAAAGAGTTGCGGATCTACTTGCGGTTATTTCGAAATTTTGGTCTTTTATCTAAAGAACCTGTTTTAATATCTGTGATTAAAAGTTACGTAGATACATTATTGGACTTTTATTTCGATTTCATTAGTCTTTCATTTCATTTATTAGCTGCTGTACGCTCCACTTGATACTCTCTATTATATTACAGTTTATTCTTTAGTAAGAAAGTTAAAAATCATGCAGTAAATTTTATATAAGTGTGCAATCGAGCTACTACATACGTACATACGCACAAACATTGAGTGTTTTTAAAGTAATGTGAATTTTGTTTACAAATATTACAGGTTTGGATGTTTTGCTGAAAGGGTTCAAGTATTACTATCGCTGGAATTTTCATAACTTGACTTTGAGGGCTATATCTGTGGTAAGACCTTTGAATTCATCTTGAATTTATCTGATGGCGGCTAAACATAGCGTCGCGTCGATTATTCACATCAAAGCTTTGACATCGAATCAGTAAAGCATAATCTATTTTCATGCAAATACGAGTAACAAGTATTTTAAGAAAACATAAACTAAACAGAACTGAAAATATCTGTATCTCTTTTTGACCTGATACGTAAGAAAGAGACGGCGGCAAACTGTGTGATGTCACGTTTAGTTTTCTTTAGAGATTGACACAAAATAATGTTATAGTCGCTTATGAGAAATTGTACGCGTTGAATCAAGAAGTTTTAAGTTTAGGGATTTCAATGATCGTAAGCATTTCAGTTTGTTATATTATTTTAGATGTTGGACCGACCTAAAGTATTTGAACCAGAATTACTGTCGGATATCGGCTTCACGCCGGGCGTTGCAGCTATGACGAAAATCACCTCACAGCTGCTCAATCTTCTGAAGGAACAGCATAACTTCAGGTAACATCTACACTCTACAGGGTTAAAAGGTAAGGTGCTGTGTCGAATAAGGCTCATTAGTACTCATTATTAAATTACTTTTACTATGAACCCAACCATGGACTCTGTGTTTTGCTCTTTTGTTTTTGTGTAGTTTGAGACTATTTACTATGTTTAACTTTTAATATTTGTTTTAGGTTTAATTACACGATAGCTGACAGATGGATTGGATCTCCTATTCGGAACAGTACATTGGTAAGTTAGCAATTAGTAAAAAAGTATACTTGTTTTGACAAATATCAAGGGTTTCATTTAATTAAGTTAAAAAAGTAATGACTTAACCTCACATATTTTTGTAGGCAGTTACAAACTCGCTGTACTGGGGCGAGCAAGATATCTCAAGTACTTGCGCCAGGATATTCCCGGTGTGGCTCAACTGGGTGGACGTTTGTTTCCCGCCGACCACAAACCTCCAGTAAACTTTAATTTCTAGTAATTTTTAGTTAGGTAGCTCGGTTAACAATTTATTAAAAATCAATCTGAAGTATAATTACCTACTTAGAATATGTAGATTACCTATGTATTCTAAAACGAAATCAAATGCTTTCGCAAAACAATGATTTTTAAAAATTCGAATTTCTAACTGTTTTACAAAACAAAAATAATAAATATCGGACCAGTATTTTATTCACATCCAAAACTTTTGAATGAAGTAACATTTTTATATGTTTTAACAACGTACATACAATTCCTATTGCATCTCGTACAATTTGTTTATTAGAACAAAATTCTACTACCTGATGCTCGACAAAGGCGTAGGCGAGTACGAGAACCGGTTCCTGACACCGATGTCTCTCGGCGTGTGGTGGAGCACGCTGGCCGCGAGCGTCCTGTGTGCTGCCGTGCTGGCCGCTGCAGCGAGCCTTGAGCGCAGGCCGAAGCCGGGGTGGTATGCCTTCTTCAGCGTGTCTGCTGCGCTATTTCAACAAGGTGAAACACAGTAAAAAGTTAATGAGGTGGAGGTTGGCACGATGAGGTGGTGAAATTTCGCAACAGCGGTGTGCTGGCTGTGAACTCACATTGTGCCGCCTTGATAGTACTGCCTGGCTTGAAACTAGAACCCAGGTTGATTTGCCTCCTTATTTCTAACTTTCTGTGTCTTCTTTCTGCCCATCCTTCTCCGTTTGCTGCGTTTTATCAACAAGATGAAAAAAAAATATTTATTTGCAGTGTTAAAAATTGTTTTAAATTTCAGATTTTGAAGAAGGAATACAGGAACAAAAGCTATCGAGTCAAGGTAAGTTTGGTTCTGAAAGAATAACTGATTTATTTACTTTGTAAACTAACGTTATTTTGACACATTTTGTTAACTCCCGACCCAATACGAGGGGCGCTTTTCTTCATTTCAAAGTAGGTTTTCTATCAGCGGTTCCTAGAATTATGTAATAAAGTAGTTATTGAAAAAATAACTGATTCGTAGCACGTTTTTTTTTTTAAGATAAATGGTGTTTCCAAAATCTTGACCTTTACTTAACAGTGCGGTAAAGGTTGCATAAAATGATTATGATATTCCCAGGTCGCAAGTTGACTCTCCTGGTAGTGGGCATCACCAGCATGCTCCTCTACAACTACTACACCAGCAGCGTGGTCTCCTGGCTGCTGAACGCGGCCGCTCCGTCCATCGACAGCCTCGACCGCCTCATGAACAGCGACCTGGAGCTCGTCTTCGAGGACATTGGCTATACTAGGGGCTGGCTTGATGTAAGGTTACTAATGACTAATATAAACAGCATCTCAGCTTCAATCGATTATTTTAGACATAAGACATTTAGGCATTATAGGCCTATTTATAAACCTAGTCAAGTCAAGTTACGAGTGAATCGGTTCCTTCTAGGCAAACGTAGATCGTATCATTGCTTACCACGAGGCGAGGTGGTGGTCTTTATCTCCTGTAGCCATCTCTTCCATTCACTTTGTGTTCCGGACCTCGACGATATTATTTGACCACCATGCCAACAGTCGGATCTGATCTGAGTCTTGCCGATCTTTTTACTTCTTTTACGAGTATTATCGGTTAATTGATAAATACGTTTGATTTCAGAACCCAGGTTTTTTTTACTACAGCGGGTTTGTAAATCCCACAGAAGATCAATTAAGAGAAAGAAAGGTTACTAAAGCGAAGCGAACCGTCACTCCGTTGCAGCAGGTTTCAGCTGGAGTCGAACTGATGAGGTCAGGGTGTGAGTATGAATCTATATCTTATGGTATTAATATGGAGTCTATTTTTGCAGTGCTTTATTAATCTGAAGAAGTAAAACCGGGCACCCACCAATACGGTACTAAAGCCAGACCAAAGCGGTTTGAAAAGATATTGACCCACACAAATGTACGGAACTGGCCGTTTTGTATAGTCAATTAGTCATATCAATTTCATGCAACCTTGAATTGAATCTTGGAACTCAATTTTGAACCACTTTCCGATGTCCGATAGCGTTGAAGTTCGGTATGTATGGAACTCCAACCATAATGCCATGAAAGCTTGTTTTTAAAATTATATTTAAAATCAACTTATTTCAGCATATGCTTACCACTCGGAACCATACACGGCGAGCCAAGAAATCTCTCGCAAGTTTCTAGACGAGGAGCTGTGCTCGCTGGGCTCACTGCAAGTCATGCTGCCGGCGCCGGTGTACGTCATGGTGCAGAAAAGGAGCCCGTATAAGGAGTTCTTTGTATGGAGGTGAGAAATATTGTTAAATCATGAAATCGTGATGGGTAAAGAAACAACTGTTTTGTGGCGAGAAAGATTTTTAACATTTTTTATATTATCTTGATGTAGGAAAATTTTAATGTCGATTTCGGTGATGTTTGTGTAGAAAAATTGTAAATAAACCATAGCATAAAGGCTCACTTTATTTTTTGGGTAAATGTGTTGCAAGTTGTAGTCAAATGACTACAAGAACGACGTAATTTTCAAACAATGAGCTGATCTTCGAACAGAACTTATTAGTAAACAAATTTCCTTCCGTCTATGTAACATAATTCCAGCTTGATGCGGCTATCGGAGCGCGGCCACTTCCAGGCGTCTCGCCGCCGCTTCGCCGGCGACATGCCCGCCTGCTCGGGGAGGAAGCCGCGAGCGCTGGCGCTGGGACAAGCAGCGCCTGCCTTTCTCGTGCTTTTCCAGCTGACTGTACTGTCTATTATTATATTCATTGCGGAGCGAATATGGTACAGGTGAGCTTTGTGTAGATGTAGGCAAGTAGCGTGTTGTAACAGTGCCTTGTGATTTTAACAGAGATGATGGCTTTACGGTTAGCGGTTTGCCTTACAGATTATACTTATAGCGCTATCCTACAGGTACCATAAGTTTCTCGTTTGTTAATCTAGCGTATACAATTACAAGCTATCTTCATTCGAAATTTCATTCAAATCCGTTCAGCCGTTTTAGTGTGATTGAATTACAATCATTCTAATAACTAAATTAACATCCAATCTTTGACATTTGGAATTATAATTTTAAATTAAATTCCCGCCTAAGAAGCTGCGCTAGCTCTCGTCACACTTAGACATCATTCTCAAAACCCAGTTATCTCATTGTTAAAAAGCCGTATAATGTTCCAGGCTCCACCCCCGACGCAGTCGCTTCCGCCGGAAGGCGCAAAAACCCGGCCTCTTCCAGTAATCGTTCACATAACGCACACGATCAACCTTCGACTATAATCTCGACGACGCGACCTAAAAAAACAATAAAGGGAAAAAGACTGACGGCTCTTGCTTTGCGACACAGACAGAAGAGAAGCAGTGGCATAACTTGGCACAAGCACTGTGTGGATTTAATATTTATGATGTAGTTAGTAAGGTTGTTTGGATTTATTAGTTGTAGTTGTGCTTTTGTCGTGTGTTTGTCACAATTAAATCACCATAGACAAGCCGTTTATGCAAACTATTAAAATTTACAAAAAAAAACGTAGTGAAAAAGTAAAACGTGTACTCAAAGTTTGTTTTGAATAAAATGTTTTGACATCCAACACATATTTATTTTACGTGCATCTTCTTCTTCGTCACATTTAAAGATCTTTTCTTAACCCTTCAAACTATTTGACTTCTATGCATGAGAATTCACACTCGTATAGCAGTGTTACTCGCGAACAAAGTTCCGGGCGAGTAACACTGTGCCAGGTTTTGGTGTGACTCGTTGGGAACCCACCTGAGACATTACATTTTATCTATAACATCCATCTTTTGCACACTTCCACAAATAAAACTCCCTCTTCATTCCTCCTCATAACTTCTTCCTCCCTTTATAGCATAGCCACTACTCCTTCCACCCGAGCTCACCTCACAAGGCCTGCCCGAAGAGCTGTGGCTCCAAGTGGAGGGAGAGAGTTGCCCTACTGCCGCGCTACATTGAGTAATGGTCGGGAGCATCGCGGGCTATCTAACTCGCAGTTATAAATGATGCGATCAATTCTTGTTTAGTCCCGCGAGGCGTTCAATCCCGGGCCGATGCAGCAGCGACCTCTGTCGGAGCCGCTATACATTTTGCAATAGACAATAAGGAAACTAAACAGCAAAAGTAAACAGATTTTTTTGTACAAAATCTAAGTCGGTTTTTAGCTCCCGACGCAAAAACCACTGGGTGTTATAAGGTTGACGTGTCTCTCTGTGTGTGTGTGTGTGTGTGTGTGTGTGTGTGTGTGTGTGTGTGTGTCTGCTGTGGCGTCGTAGCTCCCAAACGGATAAACCGATTTTTTTTTGTTTGAACGTTCAACTACTAGGGGGTGTTCTTAGCTATATTTGGCCGGGGTTTGAGTGCAAAATTACCATGAAAAAAGTGAAGGGGGTATCTATGAAAGAGTGTGTGAGAGTGTGTTGCTATAAAATGATTTTTTAATGTTAAGTCTTGAGAATCAGATACTGAAAATATTGTTTACGATTTATTGCAGGACGGTAATGGTTTCATCGTTTTTCGATCTGCATTATTATAGTCAACTTAATAAAATAAAATAAATATTTCAGACAATCAAGCCTTAAAAATACAGTTTTCGTTTCATTTCATTGTGATCTGAGAATGATAAATACATGATACTAATCCTTTACCTTGGTACCTTTTAGTGTACTTTTAGCTCTAAGCGTGTGAAACGTGTTTTTTAACTTGGCGGGAGTTGTGCGTTTATGAATTTCATTTTAAATAAAACAAGCGTAATATTAATTGCGTTAAATTTTATCAACCACCAGTAAAAGTAAAGCAGCGGACAGTATAAAACGTGATCAGCGTCCCTCACCCGTGAATAATTCAATGAATCTTCAAATTGTTTCCATTTTTGCGCGCAGTGTCTTGTTAACTGGCTTACTTAGCCCATTACCGACGAATTATTGAAAGAAACTGCTCCCCACGAGATCGACCCGCCTCTCATGCTAATATTACTCTTAAAACTTTAAGCTTAAAGGTGAGTTTTCAATGAAAGTTTGACTAGGATCCGAGCGAAAAATGATCCGACTTTTTTATGGTTTCATCTGTAATAATGTGCTCGTGTAGTCCCATTAGCTACTAATTAGGAGGAAACCTACCTTTTTGACTTATCCTCGTTTCGTATTCGGTTGAAATTCATAATTTAAAATTACAAGAGCTGTGCGCTTGTATAAATGCTAATTGAAGGGGTCCGCGTATGAAGTAAGTTTTCAAAAGTGGAACAAAATGGAATTATACCTCCGGCGCGGGGCTGAGTGGCCGTGAACCGGAGGAAGGTATTCATTATGCGAGTTTATTTTACTGGACTGATTTCTCTGTACTAGGTAATTTATTGAATATGATTTTATATAAAAAGCTAGTGTAGAAGAAGGATAAGTAATATTCAGGTGCAGAAAACGAGTTGTCTTCTTCCTTCAATGCTTCATCTTTCAATGCAACGCGCCGCGGCTTGCACAGTGCTAAGTGTGGACAAAGTTACATTTAGTGAAATATAGAAAAAAGACTTGATTTTTTTTCAGTTCAATTGTTCGTCCATTACTTATTTTGTAAATACTTTGCTGTGATTTTTCCAAAACTTGGCTACTTCACTCCAATCAGAAGCCTGTGTTTTATCCACAAATATTTCAAATATTAGATTTAGACTAGCTGACCCGGCAAACGTTGTTTTGCCATATAAATATAAATTAATAGGGGTTGGTGATAGAAGGGTGAAAATTTAGGGTTGTATGTATTTTTTAATGCCACATTATAAAAAATAAAAATATAAAAATTTTGTCCAAAAAATAAAAATAAATGTGAAGGGTGGACAACCCTTATCACTTAGGGGTATGAAAAATAGATGTTGGCCGATTCTCAGACCTACTCAATATGCATATAAAATTTCATAGAAATTGGTCAAGCCGTTTCGGAGGAGTATGGCAACGAAAACTGTGACACGAGAATTTTATATATTAGATAGTTCAATAAAATGTATAATTGATGGCTTTTCCCAGAAGCTTCTAATTGTATGTACTAGCAACACATAATTCATCGTACCATGCACGCCTCGTCCCATGTAACCGGCGGCGGCGGCACAGTCGCGGCGCCGCTCGCTGTTTGTTGCGCGCGCGTCGACCGAAGACAATATAAATGCAAATCCGCCGCGACCCGGTGACGGGACGTAACGAGCTTTTTTAATGACTTTGTTTGCGATTAACAACCGGCGGCTCCTCTACTACACGGACATTATAGCTGAGACTCATAGTTTGAACCTAATCGTGAACTGTAGGTCGAATAATTGGATAAACAAACGTATTATCTTAATTCAGCTTACCAATAATATAAAAGTAAAAGTATGTATATAAATGTGTTACTAATAAACGCTGAAACGGTTGAAAGGATTCACATGAAATTCGTAATGAAGGTTGTTCATGGTCTGGATTAACACATAGGCTACTTTTTATCCCGGAAAACTCATGTTAACCTACGGACCGCGAGTGCAACCGCGGGGCGCGGCTAGTATTACACAATTTCAATACATAATAGTTATAATTTCCCCTACCAAATCATAAACATTTCACTTATTACAAATGTGAAAGTTTTTTTTTTTTTATGTAATTGAGTAACGAGACGAGCAAATCGCTCGCCTGATGTTAAACGTCACGTTTGCCCATAACAGGTCTGCGCCACCCAGAATTTTGAACTCGCAGAATTCAAACCCTGCGTGGCACAGCACTGCGCTCGTCACCCTGAGATATAAGTTGTTTAATCTCCCATTAATTGTTGTTAATTGTTGTGTTGTTTGTCTATAATAATATGTTAGTTACTCCTTCACTCACACAGAAGCGGCTGGACGGAACTAGATGGGATTTTGAAAATTATTTCATACTAATCATCATCATCAAAGCGTTGAAATCGCGGGACTCAGCAAGTATTATAAATGTCAAAGTTGTAAACATCTAAAATGTCTGTTGAGATGTTTATTGCTCAATCGCGCAAAAAATGTTGAACAGCTTTAAATTTAGTATAAAGATAGCTTATACCCTGGATTAGCATATCTTTATCTAAGTAACTAGTGTCCCGAACAATAGATGAAACCGCGGTGCGCCGCTAGTCTACACTAATATTATAAAGAGGAAAACTTTGTTTGTTTGGTTGTAATGAATAGGCTCAAAAACTACTGGACCGTTTTTAAAAATTCTTTCACCATTCGAAAGCTACATTATCCACGAGTAACATATTAGGTTATATTTTATTTTGGAAAAAAATAGGGTTCCGTATGATATTTGGGTTTTTTCGGACACAAGGTGTAAAAAATCAACCAGAAAAGTTACTTATTTTGCGTACGCTGCCTAAACTATAAAAGAAAGAACCATAAAATGTTCATATTAATTGTAGATCTTATTTTTAATATCATAAACGCGAAAGTTTGTGAGTATGTTTGTTGCTCTATCACGCAAAAACGGCTGAACGGATTTACATGAAATTTGGAATGAAGGTTGTTCATGGTCTGGATTAACACTATGCTACTTTTTATCCCGGAAAACGCGAGAGAAACCGCGGTGCGCTGCTAGTACTCTGTAAAATGCAAACAAGTTACCTGTTTTTCCTCGCAAGGTGTGACGAGGGTCACCAACAACTCTCATTACCGCGGCAACTGCTAACTGCGGGGGTGTGAGTTACGACCACTATCGCGGTCGACGGCCGCGGTCGCGGTCGAGGCCCGCACTAAATCAGCCGGCGGCGGCTAAGATGACCCGTCGCGTGTCTGTTGAGAACGACATTTTAAAGTTCTAATAGACGATAAAGACATATTTATATACAGCAAAAATATATAAAAAGATACATAAGATAAAGACACATAAGACATAAAAAGATACATTTAAAAAATAATTTAAAAAAATATATACCTAACTCTGTTTGCCATAAACCAGTCTCTACTCAGCAATGCCTGTCGTAAACAACCGATAAGTCAATCAATTCTGTGATAAGCCTGCCTTTGAGCGCCATCTCGCCTGATGGTAAGCAATGATGCGCCCTACGATGGAGCACGCGCGCCTAGAAGAATGAAGATTCACTCGCGACTTGAAGACAGCCAGATTATAGCTACCGGGAAGTACCCACTGGGGCAGAGCAATTCACTCTCTACGGTGGTTTTGTTTATGTTATTGAGTGACGAGACTAACAAATCGCTCGCCTGATGTTAAACGTCACGTTTGCCCATAACAGGTCGTCGCCACATAGAAATTTGAATTCTTAGAATTCAAGACCCTGCGCGGCACAGCACTGCGCTCGTCACCCTGAGATATAAGATGTTTAATCACCTATTTGCCCCGAAATTTCACTAAAAACAATGCCCTTCCAACCGGAACACAGTAATATTTCCACATTACTGCTTGGTGGTGGAATAACTGGCAAAGGTGTGATACTTCCTCAGGCGG
Source organism: Alcis repandata (assembly GCA_949125135.1). Classification (NCBI taxonomy): domain Eukaryota; kingdom Metazoa; phylum Arthropoda; class Insecta; order Lepidoptera; family Geometridae; genus Alcis; species Alcis repandata. The sequence goes on along the minus strand of OX421225.1, from coordinate 298,654 downwards.
GCTCTTCAAAAGAGCCCTAGAGAAATATCAGTCAAACCTCCGTGGGTTCGAATGATATTTCTTATTCTGGCGAATGCTAAGTGAGATACAATCTCGGTCACTGTCGCTCTCATTAGAAATGTCGTGAGAGTGAGAGTGACGGAGATAATCTCGAACGGCTTTGAATACCGCCTCTGACCTCGCTTCGATAGATATCATCGTAACAAAGACTGCAGCGTGAATGCAACCAGCGGTTTTAGGGCCATCAGTTGTATTCACTATATTATCATTATATTACAATAAACTTTATAAATCTCTGAGGCAGGAAGTCATATTTCTAACCGGATTGTACGGAGATTCAACGAGCACTTATGCGCCCATTAAGAATGGTTGTTGACAATCATAAACTGTAAAATGGAGACCAGCCCTTCGTTCTACTTTTAGATAATAATTAGCAAGCAGTACCGTGTTACGTGATGAGTGTTTCGGCCAGTGTTTGGATTTATGACCGCTGAGGAGGTATTGTTTTATACTTAAATATATCTCACACTCAAACATCACTATGACTGGAATACTTCTTTATTTGTTCTAGAATATACTGAAATAATATTGTAAAGTGTACAATACTAACTCAGCTATCGTCTCGTAGATATCCTACAAGCATACAACGTTCTCGTAGCATTATATTCGTAGCACGTCTACGGAGCACCACGGCGTAGACCTATCTCGCATTTCGAAGGCAAAATTTTCAACAAGATACTAACTCAATAACTTTTCACTTCATAAACTTATGAAAAACTACTGGTGGTTAAAAGATAAAATAAAATTTTCAGAAGTGAAATTTACACTGAAAAGAAACGAGTAAAAAACACAAAAGAGCAGTGAGTGAGCAGTGTGAGTTATAAAGATAACCGTATCGTTGCTTACCACTAGGCAAGATGGCGGTCAAATGCAAGCCCAAGGAACTTAATTTATAATATATGTTCCTTGTGCAAGCCTATTACAGAAAAAGAAAAGATTAAAAATAAAACATTTTCTCATAAATTTAATTCTAAATTTAATTCTATCTTTATTTTCTAGCACAATATTGACTTCATTCAGCTTTCTACGCTTTTCTCAAAATTTCTAGAATTATCTACATTTGGCGAAAACCACGAAAATGATAATCTGCTTAGGAATAGTTGTACCTAAGATATTCTGGAACCGACTATTTTTGAGAATCGAATGACTTCAATTTTTAATTTACTTAATGGTATCCTCATTAGTTAAACCTAGTTTTTTTCCAAGACTGCAGATCTTTACATCTGACATATCAAACCGTGCTAAGACTGAGAACTTTTACAATGGGATTCCGTTTTGGTCCCGTAGTATAAGTTGCTCATAATGATACGATCACTATGAGCCCTTCTCGGCTTAGCATACCCCTTCTGTATCACCCTGTATTCCAAAATACTTTCGCAATTTTTTTAGAAATAAAATTATCATAACATTTTATTGCAAATGCACTTGCAGTGTGGAAACTCGCTTATATTGATACGGTTTTATTTTATTGCTAACTGAATATCAGGATCCACAAGCTGCGCCGGCGCCGCGCTGTGACTCGATCCCAGGAAGATGAGAGTGGATACTTTCTTAGTTCTGTTAGTATGTGCGAGTCAGTTGCTGCTGGACTCGGCACAAGACTCCGCACTTCGAGTTGTAGGAGGACGAGACTCGAGACCCGGCGAGTATCCCTTTCTTGTGCGGTTAATTGGTGTTACCAAAATTTTCTCCTTAACCAAAAATAGCACTAAGATTAAAGGTGGCTGTTCAGCGGCCGCGCTGTCGCCCACGTGGACGCTGACAGCGGCGCATTGTGGTGACGAAGTATACAAATACACCAAAACTAAAACTATGACAGTAGAACGTCAACTCTTTATTAAATACGGCAATCCTCATCTAAAACCGAGTGATAACAGTAACTTGTCTCCAGCTTTGAAAAGACTAAAATTAAATCAGAAGATTCGTCAACTTAGTGATTTAGCGCTGCTTCACACTGAGCCTATTAACATAACTGAATATGGTCGCATCAGTGCTATAGACTATACATCTTTGTACGGGTGTCCAGTCACTTTGATGGGATTCGGATTGATGCGAGCAAGTCAGAAACTAAACGATTTGGATTTCACCATTAAATTGGATAAACCATTACAAGTTATGAATGGTATGTTGAAAAGTTGTAACAAGGATGAAGACAAACAAAATATGACCATATGTGCGGTACCTCAATGCGGCAGAAAACAGTGGGTATATTATGGAGATTCTGGGGGGCCTGTGGTGCACGCGTCGGGTATTGTAGGAGTAAACTCGGCGGTGCCAGTTGACCACTGGGATAAACAAACTACTAAGCCTGATACTCTAATCGTAACACCGGTGAGTCCATATTTGAACTGGATTCACTCGCATGTAAGTTCTAATTTCTGATAATATTGAGAAATAAATACTTTAATACCTTTCGTTAAGATAACATGTATTTTTTCTGCATTTCGTTTAGTCCTGATCTTGTATTAACGACGCCACCTTTATCTGGCTCGTGAACACATAATTGAGCCCTTCACCTTCACCTTCACCTGCTCTATATTCACATAACACAATTCACACATTAGCGATAGTTGTGGAGTACTGCGACGACATAACGTGGGTCGAATGAGAAGTGATTAGGGATTGGGCTTACTAGTGATTACTTACTGTGTAAATACAAACAAAACCAAGAAATACTTTTCCATGCGTTGTGCGGTTTAAACATGAAGTATCCGTAATCACTGAGTCCCACACAACGCTCGCTGCACTACAAACTTCAAGCAGCTTCCAGCTCAAATATTTACTCCGTAAGCTCCGAATGACAGAAATATTTCAGTTGTTCAAACGAGCATTGAAGTGGCCACTGTTCCACTGTTCCACTTTTCAGCTGAGCAGCTGCGGACGACGGTTACAAGTCGAGCGGGCTGTCTCGATACTCGTACTTATCGTCACTGTATTAGATAAAATTAACAAAAACTAAAAATACGTTTTGGTTTGTTTACATTTCGATAATAACTAACAAACAATGGCAACCGACACGTCCTTTGGTAAATTTAAATAAGGATGACGGTCAACAAGATCGGTTACGGCAATATCCGATTCTTAAAAGATATCGATGTATTTTATTTTGTAATCGATTATATTGCCACTTAATAAAAAAATAAAAACAAACAAATAACAGTTTAATTGTTTTTCATTTTTGTACAAATCTTCGACAGAAATTCTGTGAACTTATGTCGCGAATATCTGGAATATCGGCGACACGTGCTTTTGTACGAACCTTGTAAAATGTAAATTAGAGTAGGTATATCTTCATACCTATTAAATTTTTCAAATTCTGCTCCAGTCGTGTTTGGTAGTTTGAGTAACATAAGTACTTCCAAAATTACAAATTTAAAAATTCATAATATTAGTACGATATACAGGATTATTTCTTAAACACTAAAGACCTTCTGCAGGCCGCTTCTATGCATCGATCCAAGCAACTTTCATTATTTTCGTTTTCGTCCCAATAATGCTTCTGGCATAGTTTTAATTCCCGCGGTTTATAAAAAACGTACTGTCACCCGTGTGACCAATTAAGCAATAAATTGTCTATTTCATCGAGATACTAATATGCCGTAGCATTTTGTATTTTCAGCTTGTAATATAATATTACAAAGATAATGCGTGAAGAACCAATTTTTCAAATTACAGGTTACATTTAATTTATATGAAGCAACATAAAAACAGTACATCACTTGTATGACTGTACCTACGAGTATATGTAGCACACATACCTACATATCCTAAATCTTCATAAAAAAAGATTCGAAAGATTCCTTGATTTGCAATCGTAGTACCGAAACCAGTGGCACAAAGTATGTACTTTTGTCATCATTTTTAAAAGTGTTGATTTATTAGAAAAGTGTAATTACATTACTTAGCACAACTTTTCATTTCCTGGACGATCGTGGTGTACATTAAATACGGGAGCAAAACAGAATTTGCGAAAAAAAATCAGGTAGTTGCATTCCATAAAGTCGAGTGTGGTTGTAATTTTTCTACTCGTTTTAAACGCCTGATTTTTTCCCCTGAATTCCTGGTAGGCCCATAGTAAAAGTTGCTTATAGTGATGAGTGCCATGGGTTCTTTTCAGATAAGCATACCTTTTCTGTAAAATCCTGTATTCGAAAACACTTTTGCAATTTTACGTAAATAATAAAACTAATATAACATTTTATTGCAAATGAACTTGCAGTGTGGAAACTCGCTTATATTGATAAGGTTTTATTTTATTGCTAACTGAATATCAGGATCCACAAGCTGCGCCGGCGCCGCGCTGTGACTCGATCCCAGGAAGATGAGAGTGGATACTTTCTTAGTTCTGTTAGTATGTGCGAGTCAGTTGCTGCTGGACTCGGCACAAGACTCCGCACTTCGAGTTGTAGGAGGACGAGACTCGAGACCCGGCGAGTATCCCTTTCTTGTGCGGTTAATTGGTGTTACCAAAATTTTCTCCTTAACCAAAAACAGCAGTAGGTTTATTAATGGCTGTTCAGCGGCCGCGCTGTCGCCCACGTGGACGCTGACAGCGGCGCATTGTTGTCGCAATGTATACAAATACACCAAAACTAAAACTATGACAGTAGAACGTCAACTCTTTATTAAATACGGCAATCCTCATTTAAAACCGAGTGATAACAGTAACTTGTCTCCTGCTTTGAAAAGACTAAATTTAAATCATAAGATTCGTGATCTTTTTGACATAGCGCTGCTTCACACTGAGCCTATTAACATAACTGAATATGGTCGCATCAGTACTATAGACTATACAGCTTTGTACGGGTGTCCAGTCACTTTGATGGGATTCGGATTGATGCGAGCAAGTCAGAAACTAAACGATTGGGATTTCACCATTAAATTGGATAAACCATTACAAGTTATGAATGGTATGTTGAAAAGTTGTAACAAGGATGAAGACAAACAAAATATGATCATATTATGCGCGGTACCTCAATGCGGCAGAAAACAGTGGGTATATTATGGAGATTCTGGGGGGCCTGTGGTGCACGCGTCGGGTATTGTAGGAGTAAACTCGGACGGAAGAGAACACTGGGACAAACAAACCACTAAGCCTGATACTCTAATCGTAACACCGGTGAGTCCATATTTGAACTGGATTCACTCGCATGTGAGTTCTGATTTCTGATAATATTCAGAAATAAATACTTTATTACCTTTCGTTAAGATAACATGTATTTTTTCTGCATTTCGTTTAGTCCTGATCTTGTATTATCGACGCCATCTTTATCTGGCTCGTGAATATAATTGAGCCCCACCTTCACCTGCTCTATATTCACATAACACAATTCACACATTAGCGATAGTTGTGGAGTACTGCGACGACATAACGTGGGTCGAATGAGAAGTGATTAGGGATTGGGCTAACTAGTGATTACTGTGTAGGTAAATACAAACAAAGTCAAGAAATACCTACTTTTCCATGGTTTGTGCGTCTTGAACATGAATTATCCGTAATCAGTGAGTCCCACACGACCCTCGCTGCATAATATATAATACTTCAAGCAGAGCCCAAAGAAACTCCGCAGAAATATTTTAGTATAAAAAGCAACAACAAGTTATTGTGCGTACTGCTAGAGAGTGAAATGCTCTGCCCGAGTCTGAGTATTTACCGGTTGCTATAATCTGGGTGTCTTCAAGTCGCGAGTGAATCGGTTTCTTCTAGGCAAGCGCGCTCCATCGTAGACCGCAGCATTGCTTACCATGAGGCGAGTTGGCGGTCAAACGCAAGACTGTCACACAATAAAAAAAAGGATTCTAAACGAGCATGGAAGTGGCCACTGTTCAACTTTTCAGCTTTGCTGCGGACATCGGTTTCTAGTCAAGCAGGCTGTCTCGATTGCCGTACTAAACCATAGCAAAAGCGTTAACAACCCTACAAATATTATAAAATTACATGCAAAAATTGTGTATGTATGTATGTGTGATATGTTTGTTGGCATGTATCTCCGTAACTACTAAACCGGATTCGATGAAATTAGGAATGTATTGTTCAGGTACTGAATTAACACATAGGCTCTGTTTTCCATATCCATTGGTTTTCATCAGCGTGAAGATGAAACCGCAGCGACTAAGTTAATAACCAATAAATGTATAATATTGTATTACCTTGACGCCACCATTGTTGAAGTTACCAACTTGCCATAAACTATTTTTAATTAAATTATTTTCCTGATTTAGCTTAAATACAAAAAATCAGAATTACTCTTTACTGATTTATTCTAATCATTAAATTTTTGAACATCAAATCAAGAACAATAGAAATATTTTTGGCTAAAACTCTGCGTGATAAGTTTGTTCTTACGCTATTTAATTATTATATTTTTTAACTTTATATTCAAAGCTTAAAGTTTGCACTTCATTGTTCAAACTATTAGCCATAACATTGCAATAAAGTCTTATAAAATCGTACGTATGTCTTTCTTACAAATACGTATAATAAATAGCTACTAAATAGTAGTCAGTCTGTGTCTCGCTACCCTACATCGCATCGGTTGGTCCGGGGACGAGCAGCGCCGCGCTAAAAGCAATGTCTTGTTGCGGTGAGCGCCGACCGCGCACTGCCGCCGCGCGCCGACGCTGTACGCCGCCATTCAAATACTATAAATATAACAGAATAACTAAAAAAAAATAAAAAAATCAGCTGTTCCATTTGACAAAATGTATGGAACAGCTGATATTTTTTTTTCGCGAATTTCGAGTTGGTCCCATAGTAAAAGTTATTCATAATGATGAGTACTATGAGCCCTTTTCAGCTTAGCATACCCTTTATGAATAACCCTGTATATGTTTGTTACTAATGAAACGCGGATTAAACAAAAAAAAAATCAACATCTTATTGCAGTGTCACCGCTGTTACACATGTATACCAAATTTCAGCTCGTTAAATAAAAGCTATTGACAACTTACACAAAGTTAGTCATGATTGCCTCTCTAGTTTCTTGTGTGAATACTACAATAGCTATCTATTTACGACAATTTATAACATTTTAAGGTACCTACCTACCGTTAGTACCTAACATATGGGTATTCCTTGTGTGCTTATTAGACCACATCGTCGCTTACCAACAGCCGATTTGGTCAAACGCAGACTTATTTACGATAAAATAAACCAAAAAGTTGCTCATAATTACTCGCAGATTCCGAAGCAAAAGAAAATGATCCATACGCCCAAGTCGGCAAGTAATGACAAGCAAACACCTTTTACCACATCAGCTAAAACGTAAAAAAGTAAAGGGAAAATATAAAGTAGTCTAGTGGTAAAGCCTGTTACTATTTAAGTTTGACTACTTAACTAAATAGCAACACTGACAGCATGGTGTATGTCTGTCACTTATAAAAAGCTACTCTGAGGCCACATATTATGAAGAGTTTAAAAGGGGCGTCAGTGCTTTTTCAAGGCTGATCTAATAAAACCTACTGCATAAAAATGTACCAAAGACTCACTCTTTCTTCCATAATAAAATATTTGGTGTAGATACGAGAACGTACATTAATTGTCAATCACATACCCTTTTGGGGTGCAAATTGGCGGGATCCGGCCGGCGGAACCCGCCCTATAGATTTTAGAGGCCCGTAAAGGTAGCAATTACAGCAGCCCTTTGTGAGTCCGAACGGTAAAAAGTTCCGCGTTGTCGAAACAAACAACTTATTTTGGGCAACACAAAGAAATTCATGAATTTATAATGGCGGGGGAAATTAGCTTTTTCTGCTGGGGTTGCCCGGGGCGCGGCGGCCGCTAGCGTTGTCACGCGGCGCGGCCTGCGTCGCGGTTTGTTTACCGAGGTCTGAGCTGAGGTTTCATTGAAATATTATCATTGGTATGGTGTTACGGTGTTCATTTCCGCGATCTATCAAGTAATATCTAATGATGCTGATTGCTGATTATGAAGTTATGTAAGTAGTTTTATCTTTCTATTCTTTAGGTAGGTATTAAATATTGGTTGCGATAAAAAATAGTTCTATTAAACACTTGTATTCATTAATATGTGCTGAAACATAGCATTGTGATTTACCTACCTTCTGAAACTAATCACCCACATAGTTGTAGGTAATAGTCACAGCGGTAGTTTATTTTGGATCGGATTAAAATAAAATATGTACATATAATACCTAAATCTAAGCAATGCTCAGTCTGGTCTGGTCTGGATGGGTAAATAACATAAAGAGAGTGGCATTCGCTAACCGATAATGTGTTCCAAATGCGGCTGTAACTTGTAGGCGTCGCGTCGGATGTTAGTTCCAGAACAACAACCATTAGACCGAGTCGGAACCCTCGAGACGCTCTCGGCCTCGCCACACTAGTTCGCACGACGTTTAGTTTTAACTCTGTAAATTGAATCCAAGAATCTGGCAGGAATATAAGCCAGCCGCACTAAACCAGGGAACCTGTCAAGCAGTGACAAGTGCGTGTAAATAAAAGCATGTTTACTGCAGAGCCGATGGCGGCGCGTTAATATTTGATCGTGTTTTTAAGGCGAGATCCGTATTTTTAGCGTGTCTTGGCACATTTTGCCGTATCTTGGCACGTTCTGCCGTATCTCCACGGAGAGGAATGTTTAATGCCATTTAAATATTTGATCCGACGCCTTCAGTGCTCCCGAACAACAATAACATTATGAACACGACATCCACAACGTTCAATGTTGGATGTAGAGTTTTTAGTACGACTGTCCGTTAACTATGTACTATCTGAAAGTTATAGGCCAGGGGCTTGCTTTGTCTAACTTTAGGACCGAGCTTTACTATACCTAACCTCGGATAGTAACTGTAAAACTCGGTTCAGTACCTACTATGCCTATTACTATTAAAACATGCGTAGTGCAAAGACTTTACTACTTTCATCACCATTATCATCATCCACAGCTTTTTTGCTCCCACTGCGTTTTAGAGGCCTCTATTCTCCTGTTATGTCATTTACCTCGATCATACTCGTATACCAAACGGATCCAGGTTCGACCGGCAATTATAACTATGTCGCCAACTTCTGCCACTTATAAATCGAACATAATAATTCAAATCAAGTTTCTGCAAAAAATACTTTACTTGGACAAGCCTAATTTAACCTTCATTCATTTCTTACTCGCATCTACGAAGTCAGAAAAGAAATCATCGTATTAATCTCGTAATTAATAAATAATTCATCAGTATCACCAGCCCTCTCCGCTCTCATGTAGAATCACTCCGTCCCTCACCTCACTCGGATGCAGACGTCTCCCGCTTTATCGCTTCATCATTCCTCATCATGATAAATGATGATGAAAGTCTCCCTGACTACGAAAATAAAATTTTATGAAAAGCATCCCCATAAAATATAAATCATGGAAAGAAATTGTGCTCCATCCGTACTCCCTTACCTCACCTACCCTTACCTTGAAGAAGGGGAGATATAGACGATAGTACCTCGTACCTGCGAAATGTTAAAATTTACGCTGCAATATATTTTATCGTGCCCAATTCAAGGAGTTAATTTACAAGGCTTTAGTTTAATTTTAGGCAAATTAAATGGATATTAAGTATGATTAAAAAGTTTAAGTGAAAATCTTGTTGTTTATTCGATGAATTAAAAGACGCAGAAATGTTAACCTGTTTACTTGGATAAACGAAATCGCTTCACATTCAGTGTGAATAAAAAACTGGAGTTAATTAATGACAATCTTATTACAACTCTATTATTCACACTAAGTCATTTCATAGCTCAAAAATCGATTATTATCTTAAATTATACATATTTTGATCACTTTATAGAACACTGACTGCGATTGCAACTGGATTCATTTAAAAACCACACTGGCCATTTAAACAAGGATTTTTATTTAAAACATTTATTAATCAAGTGAAAATAGTATGTAGGTATACCTACTATAATAAAACCACATGAACTTACAAAATAAAAGCGCTACCTACTCGTACCTACACCCATTAATATGAAATCGAATATGAATAACGATGAAACATATTCGATACGCTCGCTAGTCCTGTCTAGCGCGCTGTTCTCACGGAGGAATTATAAAGCAAAGTAAAGACGGGACATTTATTAAACGCCCGGTAAGCTGCCCTGAGGCCATGAAATAAGCGAACATCCCGAAAGAGATACAATAACTTAAAGGTACAAAACAATACATTACATTACATACAATACATCCATCCATTCCATTTATGATACTAAGTCGTACTTATTGTGGATTAGAAAAACTTCCAGGGGCCGTAACGCGAACTCCTAGAGCGAGCGTAAACCCTTGTTCTAGCTTTCATGTTGCTCTGTTCGCTGGAACACGAGCGAGACAAAAGCAATTGTGTTATGTGTATTAATGTTTGTTACCACCCGATTTTGAATCTTAAAATGAAACTTAAAATGTAAATAGTTTACGTTTTGAAAGAACACATAGATTACTTTTAGTTTACATAAATAGTTAGATAAATAAACTCTTTATTGTTCACACCAAAAATTACAAATAATAACACTTAAAACTAGTGCAACAACTGACTGTCTGACAGCATCACTGATTTCATCATCTCGCACAGGTGAAACCGCGGGCAACGCGGGTTAGCACTAGTTTGTAATATTATATTAGTAAGACTGCGTCGCGTCGGCAGTTCCGTGGCCGCGCGCACTTCTCCGTAGTGATAGATCGGCCGCCACGGCCAGCCGGTGTAAAATCTGCATCCACTCACACCGAGCCCTGGATTTGCACTACACTCTATTTACCCTCTTTTATAAATGGCCATCATAATTCCTCGCTCATTTCAATTATATGAAGTAGCTACTCTTTAATCGGACGCTTCTGGCTGCACTGGAAATTAATCTTCTTTTTTTGTTTGTGTTTTTAGTTTTCTATAAGAAAAGCGTGTTTTGTAATCGAGTTTTAAATAGATTGCAGAAATCTGCTAAAACTGTGTGATGCAGAGCTAAATCCAAATGTGTTCAATTTGACCAATTGGAAATCCAAAACGAACTAGTAATGAGTAGGTCAAGAAAACACATTTGCTTATAGCTCTGTACTATAGCTTTATGAAGACTAAGTATCAGATTTATAAAGAGATATGTCTAAAAACGCATATCTACTTTAATTAAAGAACTAAAGTTTTTTTAAATATTTTCTATTTGTTATTGAACAAAATTAGGTGATTAGTTTTATTTTATACTTTTTTTTGCCTAAAAATCTTTCTGTCTTACTAATTTGATTGCAAATATCCAATTTCACATAAATATGAGTAGGAGTTAGTTAGGAATAACATTTCGAGTTCAAATTCCTTTCAAGTTAACTGTAAACAGAAATACAATATGTTATCCTATACCAACTTATAGTCTGTTCCAACAAAAAAGGTAACTTCCTAAGTTGTTCTTATTTGTCACTTAATAGAATTCTAAGTGCCTATTCCCAGTTGCCAAACACTAACCTGTCCTAACCAGCCGTCTCATCATAGATTCAGGTCTTAGACGATTCTATCCCCAAGGACGGCGGGTGCCGACTGCAGCGGGAGGAGAAGGGGGGAAGGGGGGTTAACCTGTGATTCTGCAGCTTGGATACCCTCTGGCCTTAGATAAATGGACAACAGTAAATTTTGAATTGCATTACCGAGTTAGCTGTAGAAATATATTAGGAGTAACATATAGGAGTCGGAATGAGTAACTATTTATGTGTCTTGGAGATAGTGTGCAGTTTTTGTAGAGCTGCGTTTAGATATGGCCGTCTTAGGTAGGTTTTATCAATACCTATAGTCCTATACACTACAGTATTGTATAGATATTAATATTGCGTTTGTAGCAAGTTTCTTCAAAAACAATTGGTTTCTAGGAATCTCTAATGTTGTGGGTGTGGTACATTGAAACTGTAGTCTGGTCTTAAATTGTACTGAGAATCTTGGCCATTTCTGTACAATTATTGCCAACAATAGTTAGTAATTAACTCACGGCGTAAGACAATGAAGGCTCTACAGCCACTGGAGTAGAGTATAGAGTATAGACAGGTAAGAACGTTTGTGGAGAATTCACGCTACGTTGGAACTGAATGGAGAGAAATGTAAGGAGAGTTTATTTTAGCGCCGGAACCCGTTTGTTTTGAGGAATATTACTGAGACGCTGGGAATGGTTTGTTGTTATAGTAGTCCAAATATTAAGTATAATTATTTACTCTTAGATATCGTTATTGCTAACTAGCTGAGCTTTGCGGTTTCATCCGTGCGGTGCTGAAATAATGGAGAGTATAAACTATCTGTTTTCAAGTTTTAACAAATTCTGTTTACTAGTTGTGAAGATACGTGGTAACAAATATTCAGACACGCACAAACTTTCGCATTTTTAATATTATTAGTAGGATGACCAGTAAATTTTATTGATTCTTTTCACTAGTGGTTTAACTCAACAATGTACCTAGTTATATAATCTAAAAAAAAATTACAAACCATGACAAAAATTACAACATAAAATAATGACGTGAAATACTTATAATAATACACATACAAAATCATTCCATTTAATTCAGTTATCCGCTACTATCCAGTGATCGGTTCTTTCTCATAACTTTAGAAAGTATAATATTGAACAGTCATAAGGACTGCATCCAAAACAAATAAAATTCAGTTAGAATGTAAACCGGAACTCGCCAAGACATAAATAACGGAATCTCAAATATCAAGAAGCGAGCTCGAGTCAATAGTCCATATATAAAGGGATGAACCGACGCTCGGGCCCTCGGGCGTTGTTGGGGTACCGCTGCTTCGCATAAACAAGTTGGCATAATTATAGTATCGTGCTTATACTTACTCGTGCCTTCGTGTTGATTTGTGTTAAATTAACTATCGACAATGTTTTTATTCTTTGGAAATAGATACTGTTGAAATTGCTAGGCAAGATATAAGTAATTATTTCCACCAAAATGCGAAATGAGAAATATTAAAGATTTGGTTATCTTTAAAGGTACAATTTCATATAAGCTATAAAAATATTTTCTTCTTAATACTCAGTTGTCTGCTTTTCTCAAAGCGCTGTCGCGTCTTGTCGCGTGCATTTTTATCGGTAGTTATTTGAATAACTACCGATAAAAATGTCAAGTAAAAATACATTTTCTTAAATGATGAAAATGTTTACAAGTCTTCCATATTATGCCACAGGCATCCTGACCTGCAGTAGAAATATAACTGGTTGTAGATAAGATACGTCTTAACTGAATGCAGTTATGTACAGTGAATCCTGTGGAATACAAGTCCAGCCTCCAGTCTATTGGATAAAGTGATTTACTTGTGTTTAGTTTCAAATACCCTTGACAGTTGATATGGCAGACTTACTGCTCTACTGAATAAGTGGTACTTTGTAAATAACAAGGAAATATATCTGATGCAAAAAGTTTCTTGGTTAAGGTATTTTAGTCTGAGCTATTGCATGCCTTAAGCTTAAGTAATTTGAGCTGATGTATAGATGCAAATTAAATATCATCTAATTTTTTTCTCTTCATTATCGTGGATCTTTTCTTCATTGATTCCTTGATTCCAGATTCTTCTATTAAGATTATAAAAAATATTCTTGGAGCATAAACTATACAAAGCATATTATGCCAAACAAATTTAATTAAACAAAATCAGAAACTCTCCAGTTAAGCAACGCACGAAAATAGCCGCTGATAAATTATTTTCCGGTCACTTTAATAAAGCAACATAAGAGGAGATGAGCAGTAGCTTACCCAGCCCTCGGCGGGTCCATCAGAGAGCAGCACATGTAATAGGGCGCGCAGTTAATAACGCAGTAGGCAGCGGCAGACAGCAGGCACTCACTCCGCGTGGCAGCTACAAATGTCATAATTTAGCGACGTGCCGGCGCGGGAGTATACGGGGAGGAAGTGCGCGACGACCCGTTGCGGTTTTCAAAAGTTGAAATTGGAAAAAAATATAATCTGTCACTTGTATTAAGAAAAATCATTTGCTTTTTTAATTTTATAACAAAACAAAATGAAATTACAAATACAGGAAAAAAGTTACTTGCACTATTTTGCGGATTGCGGACAAACGTTCCATTGTCAGACCATGGGCCCTATTCTGAGGTATGAGATATTATCCCAGTCACTGTCGTATCGCTCTCATTAGAAATGTCATAAAAGTGAGGCTGACGGAGACAATCTCGAGCGCCCAACAATAAGATCCCATCAGTCCGATGGGTCGACGACATCTGACCCATCGCGAGTCTTGCGTGGATGAGATTATCTCCAATACCTACAAGGGAGAGGAGACCCATACCCAGCAGTGGGTCAATACAGGATGCCAATAATGGTGGTATACTTTACTTTTAATTCCTACGAAAATTTATAAATCACTTCAAACATAAAGTAGTTAGTTAGGTATATGGTTTATTATTGTCTTTAAGTCAAGAGTGAATCGGGTTCTTCTAGGCAAGCGTGCTCCATTGTAAACAGCATCATTGCTTTTCATCAGAGAAGATGGTGGTCAAACGCAAGCCCATCATAAAATAAGTAATCTAAAATAATTTTATTAACAAGCTCTTTTGCATTATAATTGGAGTTACACAAGTATACCAAACAGCTCAATCGAACATCGGGAAGTTGTTCAAAATTCAGTTGCAAGATTTGACCCAAAAAAAAATTTTTAAGTTAAACGGTTTTATAAAACAATAAAAAAAAATGTACTAAAAACCAAAAAATAATAAAATAGACACAGTCGTGGGAATTATAAACATATGCATAGACTAGACTAAAATAAAACCGTGGGGCAAGAAAACCGTGGGACGTGCCCCACGGTTTTATTTTAGTCTAGTCTATGCATATGTTTATAATTCCCACGACTGTATCTATTTTATTATTTTTTGGTTTTTAGTACATTTTTTTTTATTGTTTTATAAAACCGTTTAACTTAAAAATTTTTTTTACCTATTTTTATTTTCTAGTTTTTAGTTTTTATTTTATATAGTACATTGTATTATACTGGTTGAGCACTTTCATTTGATACCCATATTGATGGGATCGATAAAACCTACGTTATCCGCCATTTTGTAGCGGCCGCCATCTTGTATTTCAATTTCTTTATAGTGTATTGTATTCTGCTTGTTGAGCCCTTTCATTTGATACCCATATTGATGGGATCGATAAAACCTACGTTATCCGCCATTTTGTAGCGGCGGCCATCTTGAATTTATAATGATAATGAATAAACATAATTGTATTGTCACCAAAATCCAAAGTGTATACAAAATTTCAGATAAATCGGTTGACAGGAAGAGGGTGAAATTTGAATTACTAAATTTGACCCAAGAAAAAAGAAACGTGAGCTAAATAAAACCGTTTAATAAAAAACCGTTTAAAAACAAAACCAAAGCAACAACAACAAACAGCTTGCGCAAATTCTAGCAGACAGCTCGCACTACATAGGTACATCCCCGGGCCCGGTAGTCGTGCCGGCCCGTGTGTCCCCGGAGCCGGAGCGGCGCGAGATACGCGCGGCAATCAACCGAGGCGAAACACTGTGCCCTGTAAGAGTCTCCGCTGCCACAGCTCACAGCTACGCAGAAAGACAGCTCTTCGCATCTACGATTATTAGGTATTCTGTCATACTCTATATTCAATTATTAGGCGTTGTATAGTTTTCATAAATATCACAATTTGGAATAATCTGTGTACCTAACATAAGAATATTAATCCTTTTTTTTTATGTAGTTAGATTAATTGCAGTTAGTTCAAAGTTTGACACATTAATATAGCGAGCTAGTTTTATTAAAAGTACCTTTTTGTAATGTTGATGTGTGGGTGAAAGATATAAATAATGTTTGTGTTGTTTGTCTAAATTTGCTATGAAATCATGTGAAACAAAGTTACTGGGAGTCGATTGTTAAAAGGTTTGTTTTACTTACCTGTTATGGGCCCTTTGAGCCGAAAGGAAACATCACCCCGCCAGCGTAGAGCCATAGTAGCAAGAGTCGAGTGGATATAAACAAAAGCAGTTGCAGAAGTGTGTTGGTAAAAATATTGAGTTTCACAATATACTCGTACATCGTTGACCCGACCCACTGTAAACCCCTGCACTAGGACAGTCGGTGTCGCCGCTCCAACCATTTGTAATGACATACATGCTCTCGTCTATTAACTTGCAGCCATTTTTCAAGGAATTTTTGTGTTCATTACTTTATCTTGAGGTTATTGTGTACGGGGTAGCAGGGGTACCTACCACTGACTGAGGGGGGAACATTTCTACCCCCCAGGGGGGCCGTGGCTTTTGTTTTTCTTAGTTGCATTTATGGGAATGAGCGTGAGGAATCTATGAATAGAATTTTACAAGTTATTCTGCATATTTCCTCAGTCAGTGTGTGGCTGACGTTTTCGTTTTATTCGAAGTTACCTGACATTTTCAGTTTTTGTCTTTTTACTCTTCGTCTGCAGCAGTACTTTTGTACTGGTTTTCTCCTTTAAAATATTTATTAATTTAATGCGGTGATCGTAGCATCAAGCAGTGTTTGTTCCAATAAGAGAGCGGCAAGTCCTCCCACGTAATATACCTACAAATGTATAAGTTGTTATACCTTACAATAGATAGATTTGTATTATCTTTCTTTTCTTTACATTATCTAAACCTACAAGTAAATACGAAAAGTGCTGGTAAAATGTATGCTCTGAACATAAAGCCACAACTTCGAATATGCCGAAAGACATTAACCACATTAGCAGTAAAAACACCGCCTCACGGCCGCCTCACCACACCACCGCCTCACCGCTTTTCGCCGCCCGCACAACTTTATCTTCCTCCAAAGCCATTTGACTTAGGTTAACTTAACAATATAAAACGAATAAGTACCTAAACACCTGAAAACACCTTCACGTTCTCGAGAAAAACTGGCTCTCCGATGAATACCGTCTCCAAGCTTAACTTTGCAGGCACTACACGCCTTATAACTAACGGATAAAGTCTCGAATTGTTTGATAGAGTTGTTTAAAGTTGGGAAGGTAAAGAGTGCATTACACATTCGCGTCGGAGTTGTAAAGTTAGAGTCGTGTTACTACATCGGAATGCTAAAACATCTCGTGTTGGGGTTGCGAGAGCGTATGCAGTTGTGTACCTGCCTGTACTCCGCGCTGACTCGGGGAACTTTGTTCGAGGTATAGTACCACTACAATCAATAGACCAGCTGTGGACATATGTTATCTGGCTTTTACTTTTTATCCTTATACAAGGTGGCCCAAAAGAAGTCATCCGATGTTGTTTGGCTCTAATTTTTTTTCTAAATGAAAAACTTCAATTCTGTTTTTTGATTATCTTTATTTGAACCTTTAGAATTTTATTGATCTAGTCGAGAAGATGATATCGGCCAAATGGGTGCTGTCACAATTGATTGCCATACGGGCTCGTTTTATGGCATTTTTCATCACTTCGGCAAGAACTTCGGGCGACAGATTCTCGCACTCGTGTCGAATGTTGTCCTTGAGGGCTTCCAGGGTCTCGGGCTTGTTTACGTAAACACGGGACTTCAAACAATCGCACAAAAAAGTCTGGAACGGTTAAATCGGGCGATCTTGCAGGCCAGTGCAAATCGCCAAAACGAGAGATGAGGCAACCCGGGAACGCGGCCTTCAGAATATCGGTTGTGGCTCGCGCAGTGTGTGCCGTTGCTCCGTCCACCGCACCGTCTACTGTTGTTGTTTGACCAGCGGCGTTCTCGAAAAAAATGGCCCGATGACTCCTCCAGCATGAACAGCGCACCATGCAGTCACTTTGAGCGGGTGTAATGGCTTCTCGTGCATCACTCGTGGATTTTCGGTGCCCCAGAAGCGATAGTTTTGCTTGTTCACGTACCCGCTGAGGTGGAAATGAGCCTCATCGCTCATTATGATTTTGGTCGAAAATAAAATAGAAACGATTATTCCACGTTCTTGGGGAGTGTAGCGCTCCATGGTTGTTCACTTGTATTCAACACCTGTCTAGTCCACAAATATCAAAACAGATTTGACATTGACGGTCATTTGCAAAAATAAGAGCATCTTCCAATAGGGTGATTACTTTTGGCCCACCTTGTAGTATAGTGACAATTTATTTGAAGCGAAAAATAAAATTATTATATTTTATTTCTCCTCGATCATTAACTTAACTTTTTCAAATAAATTAATAACATTCAAAATCAAAATGAAAAGTAATTTTTTTTTATGCTACGTGACGAGACGAGCAAATCGCTCGCCTGATGTTACACGTCACGTTTGGTATGCGCCATCCAGAATTTTGAATTCTTAGAATTCAAGACCCGGTGCAGCACTGCGCTAATCACCCTAACACAATAAGATGTTAAATCTCTTTAAGAACTACTTTATTTGAGGATAAAGCGGCTTGTAATGACGATTCTTTCATTAATATAATAATTCTGTGCCTCTTGTGCAAAATGATACAACTCAAAGGACACTTCGGAATTATAATTATCATTATTCACAGGAGGTACAGAATTTATCTATAATATTAGGAGGTCATGATATTTCCGTAAATTTTAAAACCAGTTGAGTAAGGAAGGTGACCCACCTGGCGACGGCTCTGTCGCAGATATTAGATTCCAATAACATTGCGGGCCGCGGGCCGCAGACTGCGGGCTGCGGACCCGTGTGCTGACGCTACGACACCACCGAGCAGACAATTTACAGAGAAACAGAGAATATACAACTATACTTCGACAGCGCTACGAAAAGTATTCGAAAGAAAAGTGTACGCCATTTACGCCCGTCCGAATCGCCCCTGACAGGCTTAAATGGCGTAGGTACACTTTTCTATTTTTCTTTTTCTAACACTGCTTACAGGTTAACCCCGGATGCTTCTATTTGAAACACACAAAGGTCGCCCTTAGCAAGTCGCGTATCTAATCCTTCGCGGCGACGGAATGATGTTAATACGGTAGTTCGAGTAATTTATCATTTAATTAAGAGCCATCTATTATCTAGCCTCGGAAGTATTTTAAGTGAAACTAGATCTGTCACAGTTTAATGCCCGAAATTAAGACGAATATGTCTTAGTTCTAATGGGTCATTCCCAGTTGTCACCCTATTTTCGTCCCCACGGGTGACAATCGGGAATATCGAGACATGTTTTGGTGTTCCCAGTGACAAAATTTGTTGTGCCTTAAATGTTAAATCACAAAATTGTCATTGCGAAATATTCATTTTACCATCTAAATCACAAGAATTACTTTAATAAAATACTAATTGGTATATTATTAGTGGTAGGGCTCTTTTGCAGAGCCCGCCTGGGGAAGTACCACACCTTTGCCAGTTCTTCCACCGCCAAGCAGTAATGTGCAAACAATACTGTGTTCCGGTTGGAAGGGCATTGCTTTTTAACACGCTTTTATTAGCTTCACCTGTATGTTTGTATGTTTGTATGTTTGTATGTTTGTATGTTTGTATGTAACCGACTCCTTTGAGCGCGTTTTTGACCCACTTTAAACGGTCAGATTTCTTTCAAACTTTGTTGATGTATCGAGGACCGATGACAATACACTAAACAAATCGTGTTTTTTAGTTTTTTTAACTATTAATTTTTTTAACACGCTTTTTCTATAAAGTTTCTTTAACTTTTAATACCGTTTAACTTACAAATGGTAATTTCGTCATTCGTGTCAGAGAACAGAGTGGCGCAGTGGAAGCGTGCTGGGCTCATAATCCAGAGGTCCCTGGATCGAAACCACGCGCTAGAAATCTTTTTGCTCAATATTTTTTGTTACGAATCAATTTTATTTTATGAGGTCTGAGGATCGAAACCACGCGGCTACAAATATTTTTGCTCAATATTTTTTGTTACGCATCAATTTTATTTTTAATTTGCTTGAGCAGACGGCCAAAATCGGATAACACCAACACATTTGTACATATTAATTAAGGATGGGCAAATCGAACTAAAAAGCGAAAAATAAATAATAGTTAAAAAAAACTAAAAAAACACGCTTTTTATAAAAAACCGAACTAAAAAAATAGAAAATAAAATTTTTTAAATTTAAATTAAGAATAGGGTTGAAAATTTCAATAAATATAAATTAATAATAGTGTAAATAAATAAATATAAGTATTTTATTTTTAAAAAAGCGTGGGGTGCTTTCTAAGATATTATCAAAATGCTAATCACTCTACTCATGTCTGTCAATACAAAATGTATCTACAAAATATATAATATCTATTGACCCATGCACCCCACGCTTTTTAAAAATAAAATACTTATATTTATTTATTTACACTATTATTAATTTATATTTATTGAAATTTTCAACCCTATTCTTAATTTAAATTTATAAAATTTTATTTTCTATTTTTTTAGTTCGGTTTTTTATAAAAAGCGTGTTTTTTTAGTTTTTTTTTTCTAGTGAAATTACAGGGCAAATTAAACAACTTATATCTCAGGGTGACGAGCGCGAGGGTGCCACGCAGGGTCTTGAATTCTGCGAATTCAAAATTCTGGGTGGCGCAGACCTGTTATGGGCAAACGTGACGTTTAAAATCAGGCGAGCGATTTGTTCGTCTTGTCACACAATTAGGTAGGTACATAAAAAAAAAAAAAAAAAAAATATCATTCAAAATGATAATGATGGTCAAAATGATGATGGCTGACTAAGTTTTTTAAGCACTCCTTCAATATGGGTATCAAAAGAAATGGCTTGCCATGAATAAATAGAATAATAAAATGACGTCGCTCTCAATCCAATATGGCGGACTTCTAAAGTAGGCGTCCCAAGTTTTTTATGCACTCCTACAATATGGGTTTCAAATGAGAATGCAAATGTAAATTAAAAAAAAAAACAGGAACTTATTTCATTTATTATTTTACAAAAAACTTAGTCCGCCATCCAATCACCTGTATAGGAATATACCAAATATTAGGTCGGGGAAAAAGTCTTTTCGCATTTTAGTATGTATGAACTTGTAATAAACCAGCCAGATACAAATAGCCAAAGAGATTGGCTATTTGTATCTGGCTGGTTTTGGTATCATTAAAAGTTTAAATTTTAAAGAACATAATTCCAAATTCAAATTAGGAAAATGTGTGATTTTCATTTGTTTTTCGTACTGTCAAGATGAGTGAATCTAATGAAGAAATGCAATACATTTTAAAATTTTACTACAAAAAAGAAAAAAATGCAACGCAAGCCGCGAAAAAAATTTGCGATGTTTGTGGACCTAGTGCAGTGTCTGTGAGAGTAGCACAAATTTGGTTTAAGCGTTTTCAATCCGGAAATTTTGATGTCAAAGATGCAAGTCGCTCTGGTCGCCCTATTACGGATAAAATGGATGCCATTTTTGAAAAAGTGGAGCAAGATCGGCATATTAGTTACGACGTAGCTGAAGAACTGGGAATAAACCACAAAACAGTTTTGGCGCATTTGAAAAAAACTGGGTACACAAAAAAGCTCGATATTTGGGTACCTCACGAGCTCACTGAAAGAAACCTAATGAACCGTGTACTCATTTGTGATTCTTTATTACGACGTAATGAAACCGAACCATTTTTTAGGAAGCTTCTAACTAGTGATGGAAAGTGGATCACGTACGACAAGAACGTGCGAAAAAGGTCGTGGTCAAAGGCCGGTCAGGCTTCACAGACTGTGGCGAAACCCGGGTTAACTCGAAACAAGGTGATGCTGTGTGTGTGTGGTGGGACTG
Source organism: Alcis repandata (assembly GCA_949125135.1). NCBI lineage: Eukaryota > Metazoa > Arthropoda > Insecta > Lepidoptera > Geometridae > Alcis > Alcis repandata. The sequence goes on along the minus strand of OX421225.1, from coordinate 276,935 downwards.
GAAGGGCATTATTCATTATGAGCTGTTACCACCAGGCAGGACCATCCAGGAAGAATGTAACTGTACAAATTTCTACTCTCGTAGTTCTAACGAACGTTACTAGATGGCGTCTCGCGGTGAGCTCCGACTTTCTGCATCGCGGTGACAAGATTATCCGAAAACCCGATGTAGGAAGTTGGCGGGTTTTTTAAATAAAATCGAATTACTGTGGCAAAACAGAGTTTTAATTCTAACCTCAGTGAATTCTCCCTCGCCTAAGGTGTCTTTGAACAATTGGTCTGTTCAGTAACACCCTATGACGGTAGAAATAGAGTATTTTTGAGAGCGCTAAGTGCAAATAGAGTGTGGTATAATTATGGCAACCGTTTTTCGCACTAGAGCGGGGTAAGCGCGACGGGCGGGTGGAATCTGATTTTTTTCTAGCATTAGGCCCCTTCTTAATGTTGATAAAATTTGGTAGAAGTGTATGGTGCCTAATTCTAAACTAGTGGTTCTGCGAACAGTAGACCGCGCGAGAGTCCGTATGTTTGCATGTTAGTACTTCGACTCCGTACAGGTCGCACTTCTCAACAAATCTCGACGAAACCCGGTATACAGGCTCGGCGATTTAATAGTAGGTACCGACCGATTTTGATAAAAGGTGGAAGTATATGGTACCTAATTCTAAACAAAAATTTCGAATATGTGTAAAATCAGTCGCTAATAACTTCTCATTCGCCCACGTTATGTTGTCGCAGTAGTCCACCCTTTCCTATTGCTAATGTAATACAGAGCAGGTGAAGGTTGGTTTCAATCGCATTCACGAGCTGGATTATGTAGTAGGTAGTATGACATCAATAATACGAGATCAAAAACCAAAAAAGTATTTATTTACCAATATAATCAGTACCCACTTGTGACTGAATCCAGTTTAAAAATGGACTCACCGGTGTTAAAATTAACGTGAGAGGCTCAGTAGTTTGTTGGTCCCAGCGCGGTTTTCCTGCAGAGTTTATTCCTATAATACCCGACGCGTGAACCACAGGCCCCCCCGAATCTCCATAATATACAAATTGATTTCTCCCGCACTCAGGAACCGCGCACATCTGTATCCCTATACTTTCGTCCTCAATGCAACTTTTCAACATAGCATTCATAACTTGTAACGGTTTATCCAGTTTCAGAGATGAATCAAGATCGTTTAGTTTCTGACTTGCTCGCATCATTCCGAATCCCATCAAAGTGACTGGACACCCGTACAGAGATGTATAGTCTATAGCACTGATGTGAGCATATTTAATTATATTAATAGGCTCAGTATGAAGCAGCCCTATGTCGTCACCGTCACTGCGAAGCTTGTAATTACATCGCCGAATATTCAAAACAGCAGACAATTTATGGTTTTCGCTTGGTTTTAGATGAGGATCGCCGTATGCAACAAAGCGTTTAATTTCTACCATAATGGTCATCGTTTTAATCTTGGTGATTGATCCGTTATTTAGAAAACAGTGTCCTGCTGTCAACGTCCACGTAGGTGACAGCGCTGCTCCTGTACAGCCACCGATAATATTGGTACTGGTTTTGTTTGGAGAGCTATATATGATATGAGTTATTAACCGCACAAGAAAAGGATACTCGCCGGGTCTCGAGTCTCGTCCTCCTACAACTCGAAGTGCGGAGTCTTGTGCCGAGTCCAGCAGCAACTGACTCGCACATACTAACAGAACTATATAAGTATCCACTCTCATCTCCTGGGATCGAGTCACAGCGCGCGGCGCCGGCGCAGCTTGTGGCTCCGAATACTGAGTTAACAATAAAATAAAATCTTATCAATACAAGCGAGGTTCTACACTGCAAGCGCATTAGCAATAAAAAAGTTATGATACCCTTTTTATTAGGTGGACTAACAATAGTATTATATTTGTTAACCCATGTATTTAAAGCCTGATAGCCGTCTATGGGGCCTCCATCATTTGTTTCGTACGGAGACTCGCCAGGTCACGTGTCCTGACTAGGTTGTGGCGCGGAAGAGGAGATCAATGATATAAAGATGGAGCAGGAGGTCATTGAAACCGTTTAGCTCCGACTGTAGGACATTTTTATATTCAGTCTCGTCCAAATATTTATTACACAAATTAGTAGGTATCCATCATGTACATGATATATCTTAGAATTTTAAAACCAGTAGAGTAGGACGATGACTACCTGGCGACGCGACGGCTCTCTCGCAGATATTAGATTCCAATAAAATTGCGGGCCGCGGACTGCGAGCTGCGGACCCGTGTGCTGACGCTACGACACCACCGAGTAGACTATTTACTGAATAGAGATTGCACAAGTTTTCTTCGACTGCGCTACGAACAGTATCGATCGATACTACAAATTGCATTTTTTACAAGAGAGCAAATTAGTATCAAAACTCGACCTCAAATAAGTTAAAATTAGTAGTAGATATCAATTGTATTCAATTAAAAATCTTTTTTGGGTTTCTCTGTATATTTATTAATCGTATAATTGATGCAATCAAAAAGTATCTATGATTTTGCAGTTTCGATACTGTACGTAGCAGCTGTCAACTTTGCTAGCTGTGCCCTGCTTACAGGTTTATCCCGGACGATTCTATTTAAACACACACAACCCATTCTTAGCAAGTCGCGGTGACTTAACGATGACGTTAATACGATAGTACGAGTTATAATTATTTAATTAAGCGCCATCTACTATTTAGCTTCCGAAGTAAGTAAAATTAGATCTATCACAGTTTGATGCCTGTAGTTGTAGAAAAGTTATAGTGACTGGCTATTGTGGGCTTATTTATAACGATGAGCCGACCATTGATCTATGTAAATTAATAGGTGATGTTTGAATTGATTAGCTTCTTTAATTTTTAATCCCTCTAGCATTTATTTACGGATGACATGTTTTATTTAGCGTACAGCGCTCGCATTCCCAAACAATTATTATATGTAAAATGATTATTATGCTTTCAACTCTCCTCTGTATCGGATAATATTCATCGCTGATCCGATATCCATTGTTTTCAAATCTCAATTGTTACTTTATGATCTGCTAATACATTTCGCGAAAAAAATCTTAGTACATAATACATAATTATAAAGCACTAGTTGTATTGCCACGCTTCGCTGTGGCTAATTGTGATTGATAAAAAAAAAACATAAAAAAAAATTAAAAAAAACAATCCTTGATGTGGATTATATACCATGCTAAAATTTCAGCTCGATCGGTGCAGAACCTTTTGAGTTTTTGAAGCGTACACAAACCAACATAAACATTTTTATATATACCTATAGATACGAGTAAATAGACGAATACTACGCCAGCACAAGAAATTGAATACGCATAGTAACACTGGAACTTTAGTACGACACTGGCCCTTATGTGTATCTGTTACTACGATTTTTATTGTAACAAAAATAATTGTTCTAACAACATTCATTTTTGTAGATGCGTGGGTGATACTCAGTTCTTATTCAATTCGAAGAATCAGTATCTAGATGAGACTGATGGTGACAGGCGCGTGACTTAAATGAACGCGGACATTGTGAGTGATGCGAGGAGACTCGGTTCATTTGCCGAATAAACTCGGCTATAGGAAATTAAGACGAATATGTCTTAGTTCTAATGATCAAAGTGCAATAAAGTATTTCTTAGTCTTGCTGGTATTTACTACCTACCTATTCACTGGTAAGCCCAATCACTAATCACTTCTCATTCGACTCACGTTATGTCGTCACAGTAGTCCACACTTTCCTATCGCTAATGTGTGAATATAGAGCAGGTGAAGGTGGAGTTCAATTGCATTCACGAGCCGAATAATGAAGTAGTATGACGTCATTAATACAAGATCAGAAACTAAAATATTTATTTGTCGATATAATCAGTACTCACTTGCGACTGAATCCAGTTTAAAAAAGGACTCACCGGTGTTAAAACTAACGTGAAAGTTTCGGTAGTTTGTTGGTCCCAGGGCGTTTTTATCGCAGTGTTTATTCCTACAATCCCCGACGCGTGTAGCACAGGCCCCCCCGAATCTCCAAATGATACCCACTGATTTCTCCCGCACTCAGGAACCGCGCACATATGTATACCCATACTTGTACTTTTGAACTCGGTGCAACTTTTCAACATAGCGTTCATAATTTGTAACGGTTTATCCAAGTTAAGAGTAAAATCGAGATCGTTTAGTTTCTGACTTGCTCGCATCATTCCGAATCCCATCAAAGTGACTGGACACCCGTACAAAGCTGTATAGTCTATAGAACTGATGTGACCATATTTGGTTATATTAATAGGCTCAGTATGAAGCAGTCCTATGTCGTCGAAGGTACTGCGAAGGTTGTTATTAATTTTTTTAATTTTCAAAACAGCACTCAATTTTTTGCTATCGCTCGGTTTTAAATGAGGATCACCGTATGCAATAAAAATTTTGATTTCTACCATCATGGTCTTAGTTTTGATCTTAATGGACAAAACATTTGGAAGACAGTGTGCTGCTGTCAGCGTCCACGTAGGTGACAGCGCTGCTCCTGTACAGCCACCAAAAATCTTAGTACCATTTTTGGTCGCAGAGCTATATATCGTATAGGACACTAACCGTACAAGAAAGGGATACTCGCCGGGTCTCGAGTCTCGTCCTCCTACAACTCGAAGTGCGGAGTCTTGTGCCGAGTCCAGCAGCAACTGACTCGCACATACCAACAGAACTATATACGAGTAAGTATCCACTCTCATCTTCCTGGGATCGAGTCACAGCGCGCGGCGCCAGGGCAGCTTGTGGCTCCGAATACTGAGTTAAGAATTAAGTAAAACCTTATCAATACGAGCGTGTTTCAACACTGCAAGAGTATTAGCAATAAAAAGTTATGGTGCCCTTTTTATTAGGTGGACTAACAAAAAACAAAGAGAGAGAGACCGAGCGAGAGAAGCGAACGAAGCGTTTCTGCAACGACTTGTCAAATTTTCTTTCATCTGTCCGGATGTTTGTTTGTTAGTTTGTATGTTGGTATTCGCGTACAGGTCGCATTTCTCAACAAATCTCAAAGAAACTTGGTATACAGGTTCAACGATTTAATACATTTTTTTGTCGTCGGGATTTTTTGATTTGGGGGCTATTTCCTTCAAAAAAGGGGGAAATTTTGCAGCAGCGCCATTTTCAGCTTAGACACTAATTTAATAGCTATGATTTCTTATATTTATTAACACGTAACTTTATAAATACTTTGCCGTATAGATCAGTTCAAACAAGAATAGTTTGAAAATAATGTAACACCCTATGACGGTAGAAATAGAGTATTTTTGAGAGCACTAAGTGCAAATAGAGTGTGGTATATATGGCAACCGTTTTTCGCACTAGAGCGGGGTAAGCGCGATGGGCGGGTGGAATCTGATTTTTTTCTAGCATTAGGCCCCTTCTTAATGTTGATAAAATTTGGTAGAAGTGTAATATATGGTGCCTAATTCTAAACTAGTGGTTATGCGAACAGTAGACCGCGCGAGAGTCCGTATGTTTGCATGTTGGTACTCCGACTCCGTACATGTCGCACTTCTCAACAAATCTCGACGAAACCCGGTATACAGGCTCAGCGATTTAATAGTAGGTATCAACCGATTTTGATTAAATTTGGTGGAAGTATACTCGTATGGTACCTAATTCTAAACAAAAATTTCGAATATGTGTAAAATCAGTCACTAATCACTTCTCATTCGCCCACGTTACGTCGTCGCAGAAGTCCACCCTTTCCTATTGCTAATGTAATACAGAGCAGGTGAAGGTGGAATTCAATTGCATTCACGAGCTAGATTATGTAGTAGTATGAAATCAATAATACGAGATCAAAAACCAAAAAAATATTTATTTACCAATATAATCAGTACTCACTTGTGACTGAATCCAGTTTAAAAAAGGACTCACCGGTGTTAAAATTAACGTGAAAGGCACAGTAGTTTGTCGGTCCCAGCGCGGTTTTCCTGAAGAGTTTATTCCTATAATACCCGACGCGTGAACCACAGGCCCCCCCGAATCTCCATAATATATAAATTGATTTCTCCCACACTCAGGTACTGCGCACATTTGTATACCTTTATCTTTTTCTTCATCCCCCGTTACAACTTTTCAACATAGCATTCATGACTTGTAACGGTTTATCCAGTTTCAGAGAGAAATCAAGATCGTTTAGTTTCTGACTTGCTCGCATCATTCCGAATCCCATCAAAGTGACTGGACACCCGTACAGAGATGTATAGTCTATAGAACTGATGTGAGCATATTTGGTTATATTAATAGGCTCAGTGTGAAGCAGCCCTATGTCGTCACCGTCGCTGCGAAGTCTGTTATTAAATCTTCGAATTTTCAAAACAGCACATAATTTATTGTTGTCGCTCGGTTTTAAATGAGGATCACCGTATGCAATAAAGGGTTTAATTTCTACCATTACGGTCTTAGTTTTGATCTTGATGGACAATTCTTCATTTGGAAGACAGTGTTCTGCTGTCAGCGTCCACGTAGGTGACAGCGCTGCTCCTGTACAGCCACCAAATATCTTAGTACCATTTTTGGTCGCAGAGCTATATATCGTATAGGACACTAACCGTACAAGAAAGGGATACTCGCCGGGTCTCGAGTCTCGTCCTCCTACAACTCGAAGTGCGGAGTCTTGTGCCGAGTCCAGCAGCAACTGACTCGCACATACTAACAGAACTAAGAAAGTATCCACTCTCATCTTCCGGGGATCGAGTCACAGCGCGCGGCGCCAGGGCAGCTTGTGGCTCCGAATACTGAGTTAAGAATTAAGTAAAACCTTATCAATACGAGCGTGTTTCAACACTGCAAGAGTATTAGCAATAAAAAGTTATGGTGCCCTTTTTATTAGGTGGACTAACAATTTTAAATTAGTCAACACATAATAATGTATTGTAGGGCTGATAGCCGTCTACGCTGCCTCCAACAATCGAATCGTACGGAGACTAGCCTGGTCGAGTGTAATTCTATAACTTCAAAAATGTTGAAATGTGCAAGAGAGATAGCAGAGCGTAATATTCTGTCTCTTACACTTCTTTCTTACGGGTGTACAGAACCCTCGAAGTGGTCAAGTAAATGTAAAACAAGTTTCATCACCAAAGCAAAAGTCTTTTATTAAATCACACAGGTTGATGTTATGCAATATCAGTGCAGGAAACGCTTGCGCGTTTTAAACCTGTACAGAGTCATCTACTGGAAGTCTATACTTAATAATAATATAATAATAATCTATTAAAAAAATGGTGAAATGGCAAGCGCCATTTTGCATTTTTTGTATCGGCGCAGGCACCTTTAAAAGTTTTTTGCGCAATGTCACCGCGTGTCACTAAAATCAATATTTCTACATGGTTGTGGATGAAACTACTTAGGAAGCGTATAACATTGGAATCGTCCTGAATGCAGCTATCAGATTCTAAAACAAATAATGCAATTTTGTTGCCCTATGTTTTGTCAGTCTAAGCCTAAAAGTAGAGAGAGCGAATTTTTGCCCATTCCTCATACGTAAGTCTGAAAATAAAAAAAAATATAACTATTTTTAAGAACATTATTGCTTTATTTACATGATTATACCCCAATATACATTATTCAAACGAATCTTCAAACCTTTCAATACATTTTTTTCACACAACAGGCTTTCAAAATCATACCTCGTAAAACGCAACCCGAGCGTCAAACAAAAAATAGGGCAATGTTTAGGATTGAATTCTGAGAAAAGTATGAGTCAAGTGCTTTGTGTTTTACATTTGTTTAAAAGTTCGGTTCAAATACTTATCCCACACAAAGGTTCAGATAAGAGAAGTGTTTAGTTATCGTAACACGAGCCACTTCAAAACGGCCGATTCGAGTGGAGTCATTGACCTTGGCGCGCTAACACTAACGGCTTTTTTATAGTTATCTTTATTTTGTTGAATAATGACGAAAGTTAACTAATTGAACACTTGATATGCATTAAATAATGTATTTTAAAGATGCTAATATTGTAAATTTGCTCAATTTAGTGGAAATTTCTTGAAATATAAGTCCAAACGTGAAGCAGTAGCCGGCTAGTCGGGTCGTTGACCTGGGCGCGCAAAACAGTAACGGCTTTTTTAAGTTATCTTTATTTTGTTGAATATTGACGAAAGTTACTAATTTAACACTTCATATGCATTAAATAATATATTTTATAGATGCTAATATTGTAAATTTGCTCAATTTAGTGGAAATTTCTTGAAAAATAAGTCCAAACGTGAAGCGGTAGCCGGCAAGCGGGCTGGTCATTTTGGATGAATTAGCACATTTCTCCAAAAATACTGAACAAATATACAAAATATCAGTTTAATGCTGTTTATAACTTACCTATCCATGTTGTATGTTGAACAAAATAGCTATCTTTCCATTTTCACAAACAATAAAACACTTTAAAAATTGCTTCCACACACACCCACTCAACTCGCGCGAACGGTCACAACTGATGCTAAATTTCGATAAAATTTGTTTGGTGGAGATACTTGGAACCCTAAATAAAGCCTTCCTTGTCTTTCCTACGAACAATAATAGAGAACAAAACAGGATCGTGCACGTTTCACTATTAAAAATTGCAAATCTAAAGCATGCGACGAACGAGACCTTTTTGAGGTCGCGTGCCAGATGTTGACTTTTTTTTTCGACCTCAAAAAGGTGCCGCGCCGGGCAGGCGGCTGGAAGTCTATACTTAATAATAATATAATAATAATCTATCTATACATATAAAAGAAAGTCGTGTTGGTTACACTATTTATAACTCAAGAACGGCTTTACCGATATGGCTGAAAATTGGTGAGGAGGTAGCTTAGAGCCAGGAGACGGACATAGGATACTATTTATTCCGTTCGATAGCATGCAAGTGTGACTGTTAATGGTGTTACATTCCCAACATATCGTGCTGCATGTGAAGAACTGAACTTATTAGAAAACGATACCCATTGGGATACTACAATCGCTGAAGCCATTATCTCTGCATCTCCAAGTCAGATACGCACATTATTCGCTTCATAATTTCGACATGCTTTCCATCAAACCCATGTAACCTGTGGCACAAATACAAGGATAATATGTCAGAAGATATTTTACATCAAATTCGTGTCACTTCCAGAAATCACGATGTTGAGATGAATGAGGAGATACATAATCGTGCTTTACTCTTGATCGAAGATTCTGATATGTGTTACCTCAAGTGCGGTAGTTTATTAATCAGGTTAGGAATGCCAGCGCCCAATCGTGAAATTAATGACGCATTTAATCGAGAATTGGAACGGGAACGTGAATATGATCACCAGGAATTAGATTTAGTAGTTCAAACGAATGTACCCTTGTTGAATTCCCAACAAAAGGAAGTTTAAGATACTTTAATGAAGGATATCGATGTCAGTAGTTTTAGCCACTGTTCGTGCGAGATCCAACATAGCGGTTGCAGTTGCTTCTTCTGGAATAGCAGCCACATTGTTAGAAGGATGCAGTACGGCTCATTCAGCATTAAAATTACCGTTAACTCTTCAAACTATTGAAGAACCAACGTGTAATATTACAAAAAATTCAGCAATGGCCAAAGTTTTATCGGCCTCGAAAATCATCATCTGGGACGAATGCACAATGGCGCATAAACGTGCATTAGAAGCACTTAACCGAACATTGAAAGATTTACGGAATGACTCGAGATGTTTTGGAGGAGCAATGATTTTACTGTCTGGCGATTTCCGCCAAATACTGCCAGTAATTCCAAGACCTACGGCCGCCGACGAAATAAACGCTTGCCTCAAATCGTCGAATCTATGGCGCTATGTGAAGAAACTGCAGCTGACAACAAACATGAGAGTTGCATTGCTTAATGATACATCTGATGAAGATTTCTCTGAGCAATTGCTGACTATCGGTAACGGTCAAGTACCTGTCGATGAATCGAGCGGATTGATATCATTTCCAAATAATTTCTGTAAGTAATTTTGTCTCATTTCCAGACATTATTTCTAACTACAAAAATAATGAATGGTTGAGTGAGCGAGCAATTTTAGCGGCTAAGAATAAAGATGTGGACCACCTGAACTATATAATTCAAAATAAGATCATTAGAACAATGCATACATTCAAATCTATTGACTGCGTCACAAATGAAGATGAAGCCACCAACTATCCAATTGAATTTTTAAACTCCTTGCATGTGCCTGGCTTACCACCGCAAAATTTACTCCGTAGCAATCATGCTTCGAAACATAAACTAACAAAAACTGTGCAACGGTACGCGTTTGGTGGTTAGAAAATTGATGAACAATGTAATTTACGCGACGATACTGAAAGGAAAATTCAAAGGTGAGGAAGTTCTCATTCCGAGGATCCCGATGATCCCAACCGATATGCCGTTTGAATTTAAAAGACTTCAATTTCCGATCCGTCTTGCATTTGCCATGACCATCAACAAATCACAAGGCCAATCCTTAAAAGTTTGTGGTTTTAATCTAGAACATCCATGTTTTTCCCATGGTCAATTATATGTGGCATGTTCACAGGTCGGAAGACCATCTGCGTTGTTTGTTTTTGCGCCTGATAATAAAACAAAAAATGTCGTATATCACAAGGTACTTAAGTGAAGAGCAACCTATGTACCAATAGGTATGCAGAATAAATGATTAATGTACCTACTTCATTTTTTTTTCTTCTAATAAAAAATTAACTTAATAAATTCGAAAATCTGCTTATTTATTGCCTTTAAGGCGGAACAGAGTTCGCCGGGTCAGCTAGTTTTATATATTTTAAAATTACTTAGAAATTATTTTCTTTGACTTGTACTGTTTAATTTTCATTGTATTCTCACACTTTTTATAGTATGTAAGTATTTATCAAAACCTTTTTTCAGAACTACCTACTTATACCTTTAGTGACTTATTACATATTTTTATACTTTTACATTTTATATTTGTTTTAATTTTTATATGTAGCGCCGAACGTTCACTTCGTCTAGCAAAACAAAAATGCGAGATTATCGCAGCAAACAGCCTTGCTGCAAACAGACTAGAAAGGGATCGTCCATTAAAGACTTGAGACTCGAGAGAGGGAGAGGAGGTTCAAAAAAACATCACGAAATATCAGGACTGGGGAGGGGGTCGTTGAGAAATATCACGTGTATTTATTTTTTCGTTACTTTCTAAAAAAATTAAAGAAAATTTGTACCAATAAAAATACACGTGATATTGGCCAGGGGGGAGGGCGGTAATTTATAACCTTACCATATATCACCAAGGGCGAGGGGGGGTTGAAAAAGTTGCTAAAAACTGGCCAAGTGCGACCCGGACACGCACACGAGGGGTTCTGTAACAGTACCCATAAAAACGGCAACAAAATCACGTTTGTTAGGTATGTAAGAGCCTCAAAGCCTCAAGCCTTAAATATTAATTTTATTCTGATTTTTGGTATTTGTTGTTATAGCGGCAACAGAAATACATCATCTGTGAAAATTTCAACTGTCTAACTATCACGGTTCATGAGATACAGCCTGGTGACAGACTGAGAGCGAAGTCTTAGTAATAGAGTCCCGTTTTACCCTTAGGGTACGTAACTCTAAAAAGATCACGTGATTAATGGACGTCCCCAAAATCGCAAGCACGGGCAAGGGAATGTACCGCCAAAGGTTCACTTCGTCTAGCAGAATAAAATGCAAGATCATCGCAGCTCAAAAAACCAGCTGTTCCATAAAAAAATGTCAATGACACTCGACAAAATATATGAAACAGCTGATTTTTTTTTCGCGAATTCTGGGTTTGGCCCCTTAGTAAAAGTTGTTCATAATGATGAGTACTATGAGCCCTTTTCGGCTTAGCATACCCTTTATGAATAATCCTGTAGAAAATCTACTTATCACCCGCATTAAGACACATTTAATTTACGTTTATCCCAAAATGTTTAAAAAATGAATGTCCACCCGTGCGAAGCCGGGATGGGCCGCTAGTCTGGAATATAATGGAACAACATGCTAAACTAAGATATGAAATTACAACGGGTTAGGTGCACCAGACTTAGTTCATGTAAAAATTAAACTGTTTATAACTTGTAATATAGAGGTAAAATGCTGTCGATAAGAAGATTTTGCAGAGTGAATCCTAAATGAATTTCAGCATGGACTGTTTGAGTATTATCGCATCTGTTTTTTCACCTAGTAAAACATTCAGAAATAATATTGTTTTATATTATTTTTCATCATATTGTATGCATGCCATACTTGCAATAAGTATATTTATAAAATTTTCATATAAAATTGATGCAATCAAAAAGTGTGATTTTGCAGTTTCGATACTGTACGTAGCAGCTGTCAACTTTGCTAGCTGTGCCCTGCTTACAGGTTTATCCCGGACGCTTCTATTTAAACACACACAGACGACCCATTCTTAGCAAGTTTCGGAAATCCTCGCGGTGACTTAACGATGACGTTAATACGGTAGTACGAGCTGTACGAGTTATAATCATTCATTTAGCTTCCGAAGTTAGTGAAATTAGATCTATCACAGTTTGATGCCTGTAATTGTAGAAAAGTTATAGTGACTGGCTATTGTGGGCTTATTTATAACGATGAGCCGACCATTGATCTATGTAAATTAATACGTGATGTTTGAATTGATTAGCTTCTTTGATTTTTAATCCCTCTAGCATTTATTTACGGATGACATGTTTTATTTAGCGTACAGAGCTCGCATTCCCAAACAATTATTAAATGTAAAATGATTATTATGCTTTCAACTGTCCTCTGTATCGGATAATATTCATCGCTGATCCGATATCCATTGTTTTCAAATCTTAATTGTTGCTTTATGAACTGCTAATACATTTTTTTTTTTTTTTATGTAATGGAGTGACGAGATGAGCAAATCGCTCGCCTGATGTTAAACGTCACGTTTGCCCATAACAGGTCTGCGCTACCCAGAATTATGAACCCGCAGAATTCAAGACCCTGCGCGGCACAGCACTGCGCTCGTCACCCTGAGATATAAGTTGTTTAATCTCCCATTTGCCCTGTAATTTCACTGGAAACAGTGCTCTTCCAACCGGAACACAGTAATGTTTGCACATTACTGCTTTGCATTGCTGCTTTGCTGCTTGGCATTTTTGCTTGCTTGCTTGACATTTCGCGAAAAAAATCTAAGTACATAAAATAAATAAAATAAAAATAAAAAGCCTAAAGAAAGCTTTTTTGCATTCCTTGCAAAAAAGAGAACATCATTTAGAAAAAAAGAAAAATGAAAAATACTCAATTAATCTTCTTTTGCAAGGACCCCTCCGCAGGTGAAGGCCTCCTCCAAAGAAAACCACTCTTCCCTATCCTTCGCTCTTTTTAACCAGTTGGGTCCAGCCGTTTTTATCAGGTCGTCTTCCCATCTTATAAGTGGTCTTCCTCTATGGCGTTTACCACTTGGGCCTCTCCAACGTGTTATTCTGATGGTCCATCGCTCGTCTGACAGTCTTGCCACGTGACCTGCCCATTTCCACTTAAGTTTTTGAGCAAACATTAGGGCATCGGTAGCTTTGGTTTTGCTTCTAATCTTCGTATGTCGTACTCGTTCAATTTTTCTAATGTTTAGCATGCTACGCTCCAGGCCTCTTTGACAAGTTGTGATTTTTCTTTTGACTTTGCTAGTGTAGACCCAAGTCTGGCAGGCGTAAGTTAAACACGGTAGAAGGCAGCTCGACATAACTCTTGTTTTTATGTTTACTGGCATCTTGCCTTTGAAGATTTCTTTTAAGCTCCAGTATTTGTTCCATGTATTTTGAATTCGTCTTTCGACCTCTGTATAGTTGCTATTCTTATCAAAGCTGATTTGTTTTCCTAGGTATATATACTTGTTTGTGTATTCCAGTTTATCGTCATCAATAGTTATTACCTTTTCCGTGCTATTTGTCATTAACATAGTTTTTGTGAGGTTCATCTCTAATCCTACCTTCCTGCTAGCCCTGTTTAGTGATTGGATCATGGCTTGTAGTTGTGAACATGATTCAGATACAAGCACCAGGTCGTCAGCAAATCGAAGATGGCTGAGGTATTTTCCGTCTATATATAGGCCGCTCGTTTCCCAGTCTAGCATTCTTATTATAGACTCCAGGATGGCTATGAACACCTTCGGAGAGGTCGGATCGCCCTGTCTCACTCCTCTTTCTATGGGGAAGCTTGGCCCGACTCTGTCTAGTTTAACTCTACCCGTGTTGTTGTTATAGATGCTCATTAGTACCTGGATGTACTCCTTCTCTACACCTTGTTCTAGTAGTGCTCTCCAGATGCTTGTATGGGAGACGGTATCAAACGCTTTTTTGTAGTCTATATACGCTATATATAGAGCCCTTTGTTTTTCTTGATATTTCTTTATCAGTAGTTCTAGAGTGTGAATATGGTCTATAGTTGAGAAACTCTTTCTAAATCCCGCTTGTTCGATTGGTTGTTCTGCTTCCAGTGTGGTGCTTATTCTTTGGTTTATGAGCGAGGAGAATAATTTATATAAGCATGGCAGTAAGCTTATAGGCCTATAATTTGAAACGTCGCAAGGATCGCCTTTTTTATAGATAAGTATGATGTCTGACTCTGACCATTGTCTTGGTGTATTAGAATTTTCTAGAATGTAGTTGAACAATCGAGTTAGCGGTAGAGCAAGTAATGCATGGGCCGATTTTATACACTCATTGGTGATGTTGTCTGAACCAGGACTTTTATTTGTTTTTAATCGGTTTATTGCTTGAATCACTTCTGAAACGGCGAATGGTTGTATACTTCTTGTAGGGACATCGTCCATCTGGTATTTTTTGTCATTAGTACTTTCATGCTCTTGAGCGCTGTAGAGTTTCTTGTAGAAGTCTGTTGCAATTCCAATTACATCTTTACGACTGTTTAGGGTTATTCCTTTATTATCTAGTCCGTCTATCCATGTCTTGTTTGTTCTCAGCTCTTTATAGGCTTTTTTTGAACTTCCCGACTGCCTTAGATGTTTTTTCTAGAGTTTCTGATCTATATCTTGTATAGTCGCTTTTTATACGTTTGCTTACTAGCTTATATAGCGCTGATAGTTCGTTTTTCATAGATCTAGATTTTTTCTTGGTGTTTTGCAGTATTTGTCTCCGCTTCAAAAGGGCTAGAGTACGCTCTGATAAGATTTTATGCCTTGTGGGTTTATTAGGTATACGAGCGTCTTGCAGGCTTCGCGTGATTGCTTTTAGTATATTGTCGTGGTAGGCTTGGACTGAAATATTTTCTTCAGGTTCTAGTAAGTTTGGTAGGTGGGATGTGATGCACTCCTTATATCTCTTTATTTCATCTTCGTTTTTCAATGTGGCGTTTTGGGTATTTATAAATCCTGTTCGGTTCTTTTTTACTTTGGAAAGTGTAATTACAGCTCTAACTGGTCGATGGTCTGATGAAAAATTTAGGTTTAATACATCGACTCTTTGTACCATGCCTGGTCTGTTTGACAAGATATAGTCAATTTCATTTTTATACTCTCCATTTGGAGATCTCCAAGTCCATCTACGGTTTGGTTTTCTCTTAAAGTATGTATTTAAAATTGCAATTTTATTTTCAAGTGCGAAGTCTATGAGTCTTTGTCCTCTAGGATTCCTTATGCCATATCCATGTGGTTTCATTATCAGGTATTCATCTGCTCTAGGTTGACCTATTTTTGCATTTAAATCGCCCATAATTATGTATATATTATGAGCAAGGTCCATAGCTTTATAAAGATTTCCATAAAATGTCTCGATTTCTTCTTCATGCGCTGCTTCTGTGGGCGCATAGACTTGTATAAACGAGATTTTGCTGCCTTGTATATTGAGATTCAGTAGTGCGACTCTATCAGAGATTCCGATGAAGCTTTCAATGTTTTTCTTATGGTATAAGTTTATAAGAAAACCAACTCCATATTGTCCTTGCGTAAGTCCTGTATGACAGAGTATACAATTATCATATTCTTCTATTTTTGTACCCAAGCGTCGCATTTCTGATAGACCAATTATATCATAATTTATATTTTTCAGTGCTTCTGTCAATTCTAATAGGCGTCCGTAAGTAGATAAGGTTCTGACATTATATGTTAGAATGTAGAGTTTATTCATTGCTCTATAAGTAGAGTTTGGTAATTGTACATTTGTTACTTTCTTTGGAGGGTTGTGGTCGTAATCTTCCACGGTGACCAATCGGGTTGGAAGATGAGTACAAGAAGAGAGAGAAGTACATAATTATACATAACTATATAGCACTACTTGTACCCTGCCACGCTTTGCTGTGGCACATTGTGATTAATAGAAAAAAAACATTAAAAAAATTGATAAAAACAATCCTTGATGCGGATTATATATATTATCATACTAAAATTTCAGCTCGATCGGTGCAGAACTTTTTGAGTTTTTGAAGCGTACACAAACCAACATAACATTTTTATATATATATAAACGAGTGAGTAGACGAATACTACACCAGCACAAGAAATTGAATACGCATAGTAACACTGGAACTTTAGTACGACACTGGCCCTTATGTGTATCTGTTACGATTTTTATTGAAATAAAAAATATTGTTCTAACAACGTTCATTTTTGTAGCTGCGTGGGTGATACTCAGTTCTTATCCAATTCGAAGAATCAGTATCTAGATGAGACTGATGGTGACAGGCGCGTGACTTAAATGAACGCGGACATTGTGAGTGATGCGAGGAGACTCGGTTCATTTGCCGAATAAACTCGGCTATAGGAAATTATGACGAATATGTCTTAGTTCTAATGATCAAAGTGCAATAAAGTAATTCTTAGTCTTGCTTGTATTTACGACCAACCTAATCACTGGTAAGCCCAATCACTAATCACTTCTCATTCGCCCACGTTATGTCGTCGCAGTAGTCCACACTTTCCTATCGCTAATGTGTGAATACAGAGCAGGTGAAGGTGGAGTTCAATTGCATTCACGAGCCGGATTATGTAGTAGCATGATAGCATGACGTCATTAATACAAGATCAGGGACTAAACAAAATGTAGATGAAATACACGTTTTCTTAACGAGTAGTATAAAATATTTATTTCTTAATGTGGCCGGTGTTCACTTGCGAATAAATCCAGTTTACAAATGGACTTGTAGGTGTTACGATTAAGGAACCAGGTTTAGTTGTTTGTTTGTCCCATTGCATATGCCCCAAGGCCGTGTTAACTCCTACAATCCCCGACGCGTGTAGCACAGGGCCCCCAGAATCTCCAAATGATACCTGCTGATTTCTCCCGCACTTAGGAAACGCGCACATCTGTATACCCATCCCTGTATTTTTGTCCTCGATGCAACTTTTCAACATAGCGTTCATAATTTGTAACGGTTTATCCAAGTTAAGAGTAAAATCAAGATCGTTTAGTTTCTGACTTGCTCGCATCATTCCGAATCCCATCAACGTGACTGGACACCCGTACGTATGTATAGTCTATAGCACTGATGTGAGCATATTTGGTTATATTAATAGGCTCAGTATGAAGCAGCCCTATGTCGTCACCGTCACTGCGAAGCTTGTAATTACATCGCCGAATATTCAAAACAGCAGACAATTTATTGTTTTCGCTCGGTTTTAGATGAGGATCGCCGTATGCAACAAAGCGTTTAATTTCTACCATAATGGTCATCGTTTTAATCTTGGTGATTAATCCGTCATTTGGAAGACAGTGTCCTGGTCTTCTGGTTCTGGTCCTGGTCTTCTGGTCCTGGTCCTGGTCTTGGTGACAGCGCTGCTCCTGTACAGCCACCCATAATATTGGTACTGGTTTTGTTTGGAGAGCTATATATGGTATGAGTTATTAACCGTACAAGAAAGGGATACTCGCCGGGTCTCGAGTCTCGTCCTCCTACAACTCGAAGTGCGGAGTCTTGTGCCGAGTCCAGCAGCAACTGACTCACACATACTAACAGAACTATATAAGTATCCACTCTCTTCTCCTGGGATCAAGTCACATCGCACGGCACCGGTGCAGCTTGTGACTCCCACCCAATACTCAGGTAACAATAAAATAAAACCTTATCAAACCGAGCTAGTTTCTGAACTGCAAGTGCATTAGCAATAAAGTTTTATGGTGGCGTTTTCACTAGGTGGACTAACAATTTTAAATTTGTCAACACATAATAATGTATTGTAGGGCTGATAGCCGTCTACGCTGCCTCCAACAATCGAATCGTACGGAGACTAGCCTGGTCGAGTGTAATTCTATAACTTCAAAAATGTTGAAATGCTCAAGAGAGATAGCAGAGCGTAATATTCTATCTCTTACGGGTGTACAGAACCTTCGAAGTGGTAAAGTTTTTTTTTTTTAATTATTATAAAAATAAGTGGCAAACAAGCGACGGGCCACCTGATGGTAAGTGGTCACCGTCGCCTTTGGACAAGTAAATGTAAAACAAGTTTCATCACCAAAGCAAAAGTCTTTTATTAAATCACACAGGTTGATGTTATGCAATATCAGTGCAGGAAACGCTTGCGCGTTTTAAACCTGTACAGAGTCATCTACTGAAAGTCTGGAATATAATGGAACAACATGTTAAACTAAGATATGAAATTACAACGGGTTAGGTACACCAGACTTAGTTCATGTAAAAATTTAACTGTTTATAACTTGTAATATAAAATGCTGTCGTTATGAAGATTTTGCAGAGTGAATCCTAAATGAATTTCAGCATGGACTGTTTGAGTATTATCGAATCTGTTTTTTCACCTAGTAAAACATTCAGAAATAATATTGTTTTATATTATTTTTCATCATATTGTATGCATGCCATACTTGCAATAAGTCTGGCACGGGCGTTTCGTATGTTGTGCCAACATTTTCCCATGCTCTTTGACATACAAAAACTAAGCCTTAGGCTGCTATGGCCGAATTGTTCTAGTAGCATAGATGGTAATGACGATGACGAGAATCAGTCAAGCAGTTGCGATAAGGATGGTGCTCAGGCTACCGCATTCAATCTGGTAACAGTTTTGGTTTCCTCTGGGGCTTTGCATGTGACAGGTGCATGGTGACAGGCGCGTGACTTAAATGAACACGGACATTGTGAGTGATGCGAGGAGACTCGGTTCATTTGCCGAATAAACTCGGCTATAGGAAATTAAGACGAATATGTCTTAGTTCTAATGATCAAAGTGCAATAAAGTATTTCTTAGTCTTGGTTGTATTTACTACCTACCTAATCACTGGTAAGCCCAATCACTAATCATTTCTCATTCGACCCACGTTATGTCGTCGCAGTAGTCCACACTTTCTTATCGCTAATGTGTGATTACAGAGCAGGTGAAGGTGGAGTTCAATTGCATTCACGAGCCGGATTATGTAGTGGCATGATAGCATGACGTCATTAATACAAGATCAGGGACTAAACAAAATGTAGATGAAATACACGCTTTCTTAACGAGTAGTATAAAATATTTATTTCTCAATGTGACCGGTATCCACTTGCGAATAAATCCAGTTTACAAATGGACTTGTAGGTGTTACGATTAAGGAACTAGGTTTAGTTGTTTGTTTGTCCCATTGCATATACTCCAAGGCCGTGTTAACTCCTACAATACCCGACGCGTGTAGTACAGGCCCCCCAGAATCTCCAAATGATACCCGCTGATTTCTCCCGCACTCAGGAACCGCGCACATCTGTATACCCATCCCTGTATTTTTGTCCTCGATGCAACTTTTCAACATAGCGTTCATAATTTGTAACGGTTTATCCAAGTAAAGAGTAAAATCAAGATCGTTCAGTTTCTGACTTGCTCGCATCATTCCGAATCCCATCAAAGTGACTGGACACCCGTACAAAGATGTATAGTCTATAGCACTGATGTGAGCATATTTGGTTATATTAATAGGCTCAGTATGAAGCAGCCCTATGTCGTCACCGTCACTGCGAAGCTTGTAATTACATCGCCGAATATTCAAAACAGCAGACAATTTATTGTTTTCGCTCGGTTTTAGATGAGGATCGCCGTATGCAACAAAGCGTTTAATTTCTACCATAATGGTCATCGTTTTAATCTTGGTGATTAATCCGTCATTTGGAAGACAGTGTCCTGCTGTCAACGTCCACGTAGGTGACAGCGCTGCTCCTGTACAGCCAGCCATAATATTGGTACTGGTTTTGTTTGGAGAGCTATATATGGTATGAGCTGTTATTAACCGTACAAGAAAGGGATACTCGCCGGGTCTCGAGTCTCGTCCTCCTACAACTCGAAGTGCGGAGTCTTGTGCCGAGTCCAGCAGCAACTGACTCGCACATACTAACAGAACTATATAAGTATCCACTCTCATCTCCTGGGATCAAGTCACATCGCACGGCACCGGTGCAGCTTGTGACTCCCACCCAATACTCAGGTAACAATAAAATAAAACCTTATCAATACGAACCAGTTTCTGAACTGCAAGTGCATTAGCAATAAAGTTTTATGGTGGCGTTTTCACTAGGTGGACTAACAATTTTAAATAAGTCAACACATAATAATGTATTGTAGGGCTGATAGCCGTCTACGCTGCCTCCAACAATCGAATCGTACGGAGACTAGCCTGGTCGAGTGCAATTCTATAACTTCAAAAATGTTGAAATGTGCAAGAGAGATAGCAGAGCGTAATATTCTGTCTCTAACGGGTGTACAGAACCCTCGAAGTGGTCAAGTAAATGTAAAACAAGTTTCATCACCAAAGCAAAAGTCTTTTATTAAATCACACAGGTTGATGTTATGCAATATCAGTGCAGGAAACGCTTGCGCGTTTTAAACCTGCACAGAGTCATCTACTGGAAGTCTGGAATATAATGGAACAACATGCTAAACTAAGATATGACATTACAACGGGTTAGGTACACCAGACTTAGTTCATGTAAAAATTTAACTGTTTATAACTTGTAATATAAAATGCTGTCGATAAGAAGATTTTGCAGAGTGAATCCTAAATGAATTTCAGCATGGACTGTTTGAGTATTATCGAATCTGTTTTTTCACCTAGTAAAACATTCAGAAATAATATTGTTTTATATTATTTTTCATCATATTGTATGCATGCCATACTTGCAAGAAGTCTGGCACGGGCGTATCGTATGTTGTGCCAACATTTTCCCATGCTCTTTGACATACAAAAACTAAGCCTTAGGCTGCTATGGCCGAATTGTTCTAGTGGCATAGATGGTAATGACGATGACGAGAATCAGTCAAGCAGTTGCGATAAGGATGGTGCTCAGGTTACCGCATTCAATCTGGTAACAGTTTTGGTTTCCTCTGGGGCTTTGCAGTGCTCTAAAGTTTCTTGCTAGCCATAAACTATCTACAGTAGATTGTACAAATTACTAATCAAGTTGCAACGGCCAGTAGCGAGACGAAGTAGGTAAGCGCAAGTCTTGTTGTTGCACTTGCAACAATAGATTGTTATTAACTTTGGTTTAAAGAGTTGAGACACATAAACTAAACGATTTGCAAAAAAGTACTGTTTTCTTAACGAACGACAAAAAACGACGGGTTGCACTCCGGGAGTGCCGGCAGAAGTGAAAACTTAAGTATTAACGTTGTGCGTTTTGGATATTTTGGAATGGTTAAGGAATAATTTTAGACGAATTGCTTTAATTATTTTAATAGAAAAATGAATCGATTTCGAGGATTTTTTTTTTTTTTTTTTTTTTTTTTTTTTTTTTTTTTCTGGGAGTGGCGTCGCCGATTGTGGAGATGCAGTGCCTGGAGTCAAGTGTCCGTAGGACTTGTTTCAAGTCTTACGTACTCCGGGTTCCTGTGAAGCACAAGGTGGCACTACTGTCACCAGATTTCTGGCCAAAAGGGCTAGTGTTCCGGCGTTACTGGGAGACGGTACGAGTAACAAAGTCCCAGAATGAAGAATGAAAAAAAAATTATTGTTTTATTAATATGTATGTTAGTTTGTAAGGTATTTATTTTCTATGGGCCTCTGTAACTTGCATTGTATGCAAGTTATATTGCCTGAAATAAACGGATTATTATTATTATTATTATTATTTCGTGTCCACTATAATCACTAGGTCACAACACTATAACTGTCAAATTAGAACATTCGCGCAAGCGCCCTGCGCCGCCTAAACGAAACAGCCGGCGCAGGCATACATTTTCGCCGCGCCGTAGAAAGAGAGGGGGATACTAGCTGTCTACTCTCCATCCGTCTTACGAATTTTCGATCAGGTCACGTGACCCTGTCGCGAGTTTTACATTTTTTACCCATTCCAAAAAAGTGTACAACGCCGCTAAAGAAGTTTTCACTTCAAAATATATTTAGTTGTCAATATGATCGGTACTCCCTTGCGCCTGAATTGCCGACGCGTGCACCACAGGTCCCCCAGAATCTCCATAATATATAAACTGATTTCTCCCGCACTCAGGTACCGCGCACATTTGTATAAACTTTTCTTTTTTAACACGCTTTTATTAGCTTCACCTGTATGTTTGTATGTTTGTATGTTTGTATGTTTGTATGTTTGTATGTTTGTATGTTTGTATGTTTGTATGTTTGTATGTTTGTATGTTTGTATGTTTGTATGTAACCGACTCCTTTGAGCGCGTTTTTGACCCACTTTAAACGGTCAGATTTCTTTCAAACTTTGTAGATATATCGAGGACCGATGACAATACACTAAACAAATCGTGTTTTTTAGTTTTTTTGACTATTAATTTTTTTAACACGCTTTTTCTATAAAGTTTCTTTAACTTTTAATACCGTTTAACTTACAAATGGTAATTTCGTCATTCGTGTCAGAGAACAGAGTGGCGCAGTGGAAGCGTGCTCGGCTCATAACCCAGAGGTCCCTGGATCGAAACCACGCGCTAGAAATCTTTTTGCTCAATATTTTTTGTTACGCATCAATTTTATTTTATGAGGCCTGAGGATCGAAACCACGCGGCTACAAATCTTTTTGCTCAATATTTTTTGTTACGCATCAATTTTATTTTTAATTTGCTTGAGCAGACGGCCAAAATCGGATAACACCAACACATTTGTACATATTAAGGATGGTTAATAGTTAGCAAATCGAACTAAAAAGCGAAAAATAAATAATAGTTAAAAAAAAACTAAAAAAACACGCTTTTTATAAAAAACCGAACTAAAAAAATAGAAAATAAAATTTTATAAATTTAAATTAAGAATAGGGTTGAAAATTTCAATAAATATAAATTAATAATAGTGTAAATAAATAAATATATGTATTTTATTTTTAAAAAAGCGTGGGGTGCTTTCTAAGATATTATCAAAATGCTAATCACTCTACTCATGTCTGTCAATACAAAATGTATCTACAAAATATATAATATCTATTGACCCATGCACCCCACGCTTTTTAAAAATAAAATACATATATTTATTTATTTACACTATTATTAATTTATATTTATTGAAATTTTCAACCCTATTCTTAATTTAAATTTATAAAATTTTATTTTCTATTTTTTTAGTTCGATTTTTTATAAAAAGCGTGTTTTTTTAGTTTTTTTTTATTTTCTTTATCCTTGTCACAACTTTTCAACATAGCATTCATAATTTGTAATGGTTTATCCAAGTTAAGAGTAAAATCAAGATCGTTTAGTTTCTTACTTGCTCGCATCAATCCAAATCCCATCAAAGTGACTGGACACCCGTACAAAGATGTGTAGTCAATAGCACTGATTCGACCATACGTTGTTATATTAATAGGCTGAGTATGAAGCAGTCCTATGTCTGGACCAGCTTTGCGAAGCTTGTAACTATATAGACGAGTTTCCAAAACAGCAGACAGTTTAATTTTATTGCTTGGTTTCGGGGATCGCCGTATGCAATATAAGCTTTAGTTTCTGCAATCATAGTCTCAGTTATATGCTTGATGGACAATTTATTTGGAACACAGTGTCCTGCTGTCAGCGTCCACGTAGGCGACAGCGCGGCTCCTGTACAGCCACCAAATATCTTAGTACCATTTTTGGTCGCAGAGCTATATATGATATGAGTTATTAACCGCACAAGAAAGGGATACTCGCCGGGTCTCGAGTCTCGTCCTCCTACAACTCGAAGTGCGGAGTCTTGTGCCGAGTCCAGCAGCAACTGACTCGCACATACTAACAGAACTAAGAAAGTCTCTACTCTCATCTTCCTGGGATCGAGTCACAGCGCGCGGCGCCGGCGCAGCTTGTGGCTCCGAATACTGAGTTAACAATAAAATAAAATCTTATCAATACAAGCGAGGTTCTATACTGCAAGCGCATTAGCAATAAAAAGTTATGATACCCTTTTTATTAGGTTGACTAACCATAGTATTATATTTGTTAACCCTTATTAAGTTAACCCAATTAAGTAAAAACCTTTTTTGGATTTCTCTGTATATTTATTAAATTTTCGTATAATTGATGCAATCAAAAAGTATCTATAATTTTGCAGTTTCGATACTGTACGTAGCAGCTGTCAACTTTGCTAGCTGTGCCCTGCTTACAGGTTTATCCCGGACGCTTCTATTTAAACACACACAGACGACCCATTCCTAGCAAGTTTCGAAAATCCTCGCGGTGACTTAACGATGACGTTAATACGGTAGTACGAGTTATAATTATTTAATTAAACGCCATCTACTATTTAGCTTCCGAAGTAAGTGAAATTAGATCTATCACAGTTTGATGCCTGTAGTTGTAGAAAAGTTATAGTGACTGGCTATTGTGGGCTTATTTATAACGATGAGCCGACCTATCTATGTAAATTAATAGGTGATGTTTGAATTGATTAGCTTCTTTGATTTTTAATCCCTCTAGCATTTATTTACGGATGACATGTTTTATTTAGCGTACAGAGCTCGCATTTCCAAACAATTATTATATGTAAAATGATTATTATGCTTTCAACTCTCCTTTGTATCGGATAATATTCATCGCTGATCCGATATCCATTGTTTTCAAATCTTAATTACTAATCTAATCTTAATCTTAATACTTTATGAATTGCTAATACATTTCGCGAAAAAAATCCAAGCACATAATTATACATAATTATAATAATATAGCACTAGTTGTATGTACCCTGCCACGCTTCGCTGTGGCACATTGTGATTAATAGAAAAAAAAACATTAAAAAAATTGATAAAAACAATCCTTGATGCGGATTATATATATTATCATACTAAAATTTCAGCTCGATCGGTGCAGAACTTTTTGAGTTTTTGAAGCGTACACAAACCAACATAACATTTTTATATATATAGATACGAGTAAGTAGACGAATACTACACCAGTACAAGAAATTGAATACGCATAGTAACACTGGAACTTTATTACGACACTGGCCCTTATATGTATCTGTTACTACGATTTTTATTGAAATAAAAATAATTGTTCTAACAACATTCATTTTTGTAGATGCGTAGGTGATACTCAGTTCTTATCCAATTCGAAGAATCAGTATCTAGATGAGACTGATGGTGACAGGCACGTGACTTAAATGAACGCGGACATCGCTCGGTTTTAAATGAGGATCGCCGTATGCAACAAAGCGTTTAATTTCTACCATAATGGTCATCGTTTTAATCTTGGTGATTGGTCCGTCATTTGGAAGACAGTGTCCTGCTGTCAGCGTCCACGTAGGTGACAGCGCTGCTCCTGTACAGCCACCCATAATATTGGTACTGGTTTTGTTTAGAGAGATATATATGGTATGTGTTATTAACCGCACAAGAAAGGGATACTCGCCGGGTCTCGAGTCTCGTCCTCCTACAACTCGAAGTGCGGAGTCTTGTGCCGAGTCCAGCAGCAACTGACTCGCACATACTAACAGAACTATATAAGTATCCACTCTCATCTCCTGGGATCGAGTCACAGCGCGCGGCGCCGGCGCAGCTTGTGGCTCCGAATACTCAGGTAACAATAAAATAAAACCTTATCAATACGAGCGAGTTTCTACACTGCAAGCGCATTTGTAATAAAATGTTATGTTAACAATATTATAATATCAGTCGACCCATGTATTTAATGCTCGATAGCCGTCTTTGGGGCTTCCATCATTTGTTTCGTGGCGTGGAGGAGGAGACCAATGACGTATGGATGGAGCAGGAGGTCCCTGAAACCATTCAGCTATAGGGAGATGATGCCTCTCTAACTCTATAGGAGGGATAAGCAGTTTTATATGAAGTCTAAAGTTTAAATATACACATTACACAAATTAGTACCTAGGTACTTTCTACATTTCACTTTTATCGTAAAGGATAAAAATTAAATGTATATTATATATCTATAGTAGATTGTACAACGAGGGCATAAAACAAGCCATTTTATACGAGACGTGCGGTCGGACGGACGGACGGATACGGATAAAATAGGTTTTATGCCCGAGTTATACACTCGACCTTTCACATTGATTGCGAGATAATAAATTAAAATGCCATTAAGAAAAAAAATAATAATAATCAATTTATTATAATTAAAATATAAAATATGATAATAATTTAAAATTAAGTTTATAAAAATTAAGTTCAATTTACAATACATTTTAATAGTTCAATTTAAAATACAGAATTAATTTTATTAATTATTTGCTCAGGATTTGACAGTCTGGTTTTGGCGCCATCGCAGGCCGCCATTGATTCCATTTTTAAATTTCAGTGGTCTGTTGCTAAAATAGGTATGTCAATATAAATTCGTATTGAAGTTTATAATTCTCATTTTATGCTATGAGAGTAGATAAAGTAGTGTATAAAACTGCACATAGCTAGGTATTAAAACACTTGTGTGATACTATTGAAAACTTCGTCTACGGCTCGGTTTTTAAACTCACACTCGTGTTTTAATACCCCTCATTGTGCAACAGTTTCATAAACTATTAAGTATTATTCAGATAAGTTCCTTTTAAGCACAAGAGCTTAAAACGCCGCTTTAGTCCGCCTACACAGAAGTAAAGTAGGACTTTACGAGCTTGAGAAATGAAAATTATTATGGGGTTGCGGACTTTCCTTGTATTTGTCAGTTCCCGGTTAACAGTTAAATTATTTTTTTTTCGATAATATAGCGGACAGTCTCTTTAGTAGCTGTTCCTTATCGAAATACGATACGTTAACGAAAGCTATGGTTCGATGGTAGACCTTGTGGGATTGCAGACTAACCTTGAATAATAACACTTAACTACCAGTATTATAACCTTATCGCTTGAGCAATCTCTTCCAGGCAATCTTAGGATGGAGATGATAGGTACATAGAAAGAAATGAAAAAAACGCGGTGTGCACGAGGAAAACGGGGGGGGGGGGGGGGGGAAGAGTTCGCATGTCCTAAAATTCTTATCGGGTCCTTGTAGGTACTCTACAATACCGACTTTCTGTGGAATTTTCTATTCAATAGTTACAAGACTTATTTATGCACAGGTGCTTCTTATAGACCCATGTTACGAAACGGTTTGTTTTAGAATATACTCGGTGGTGTACGAGTTTATAGGTGTGGTGGTCACGTGGTCAGTCGGTGGCTCCTTGCAAACATTGTATACTACTGCGATTGGGAAAATTTTGACCGAATTTCGTTGTACGGTAAGAGGGGGTCTGTGCGAGCGGTATCTTGGACGGCAACATTCCTTTAAGCTACCTGACCTTTATACGAGTAGGTCATGATTTAATTATTTTCTTATTAAGTAAACTTACAAGTTTAAATGTATTATGATTGTGACTCGATTTTTCCTTGTTTCCCGAGCGATACAATCTTAGGCTTTTTAAGGTCAGAGTGAATAGGTATCTTCTAAGTCTGCGTGCTTCATCTTCGACCACATCGTCACTTACCAACAGGCGAGTTGATGGTCAAACGCTGACTTACTCACAATAAAAATTAAAAATTTAACTCTAAATTTATCTAAATGTTTCAAGTTAATCGTACCTAGTAGAACATAAATTATTTCTATTATAGAAACGTCAGTCTCATGAATTGTCTTAGTTTTTAATAGCGTTTGCATCATAGAATTGCAACTTGGTCAGGAGGGCAGGTTCTCGTCCCCGAATCTATTCTAAAATGTGCAGCTCTGGTTTCCCGGGAGAGCGCAGTAGCAGCAGTAGGAGCTTCAGCTGCAATGAGATCAGTTATTCAACGGCAATGCGCGGCCGTCGCGGAATGCTGTCGCCCACTAACTTTAGGCAGTAAGGGCAGTCAGGTTAATTTTAACATATTTTTTTCTTGTTATAATAATGGTGAAAAGAGTATGAACAGTGTTAAAGTATTATCTGCTTATAAAGTCGGTAAAGCGGCAAGAGAGTTACAACACAAAATCTTTGATATGCATGTGCCCCTTGGATTTTGAACTATGAACTTCATTTTGAACTTTTCAACTTCATTCATTCACTAACTTACTTAATACGAAAGCAATAACAAAACCTGAATCTTTAAACTTCTTACTGCTTGTTCTTTGTTGATAGCCGACAGCGTCCGACACCCAGCCCTCGACTGGCGGCCCGGCCGGCGCGCCTGGCGGCCGGCTCCGGCATGCCGGACATGCCGGATTGCCGGGCCCGGCCGGCACGTTTGCATTCCATCGCGCTACCCGGACGGAGCGCTGGCAAACAGAATGCTAACAATTTTTCACTTAATTTTGACAGACTTGAGCACTAGTTCTTACTAGCTCTGGCCCCAGTTGGAGTTAAGAATTATTTGAAGAAGGCAAAGGTAATTTTGCTTTTGTTTATCTAACACAATTGTATCTATAAATATAATGCAATTGCATTATCATTACCATCAATCATCAATTATCATACCACCTAAGCACATACTTTATGAAATGCTGAAATAAATATGAATCTGAATAAAACTACGCTTTCACTTTTTTATTGTCTAATGCGGACAATTGTTAGGCAACGACTTGAAGATTTATTGAAAATTTGTGTGAATTTACATTATTATACTTGAAAGTCCTAAATGTACAAAAATATCTCTGACCGCCGCGCCGCGCGCCGCCGCCGTTCCGCTGCGGCTGCGGTCGTCGCGTGTCCGGTGCGATCTCACCTCACGCGAAATAATAATTAGCACGCCCATAAATTAACGCTATACCTGTTATTAGACAAAATTAGACAAAATCTAATGACATAGGCTAGTGTCTGTGAACTTCTATAAATGTTACGGTTAAAGTTCTAGTTATTAAGCTTGAGTTTGAGCCCGAATAAGTCTTGTATTGTCACTTTCATTTCTTGAAGCGTGCTTTGAAAGGCTTTGTTTTATAAACTGGCATAAAAAAGAAAATAATATTATTTACTATCCAAAAAGTCTATGACTTTTTACATACGTTTCAATATCAAATAAAAATTGCTGCTACAGGTATACTACTCCTATTTGGACTTGTCAAACACTTTTAAGCCGTGGTTGTTAGTGTCACTCAGATAAGTACAGTACACTAGTTTATCACAGAAATGAAATAAATTAGCCGTTGCTAAATAGCTGCTATAACTAAAATTGGCATAATTCTTAAATTATTCATCAAAACAATCCTAATTCAAATCCAATGTCAAGTAAAACGAAAAGCCTCAAATATTCCCAGTGCAGGTAAACAGAAAGTGGCAAGGTGATATCCTAAGAGAAGCACAAAGAGGTTGGCGGGGCACGGAGGGGCGTGAAGGGGCAAGAAGGGGGCAAAGAGGGGCAAATGTGCATCTCACGAGATGAGCCGCTTGAATATGGCTCGGTTATGCAGCGGCCTGCGAAGCGGCAGAGGCGGCGAGAGTACTTTCAAGATGACGCTGAGTGGATGTTTTATTAGACCTTTTGGTGACACGGCTTGCTTTTTGCCTTTTTGCCGGAGAGGGATACTTTTTCTTTGTAGGCAAATACATCTGTGTTTAGTAATACAACGTCGCCGTCGTCTGACTTGTTAGTATTTGCATTTTTCAAGATTTTTGGACAGGGTGCCGATATTGAATCAACAGAACACATTATCTAGAAGTTTTCACAATCACATAGTTAACGAGCGTTGAATCATTCAATGGTATTTATATAGTAAATTGTTCAAATGATAATCGCGGACAAATCATTTTAGTCAAATTGTGAATAAACATTAATTTACACTGCATTGCAGAGTTAGTCAAAGCGTAACACCTTACTTTACTCATGTTAGCTCCTTCACTTTACTGATATCTACAGTCATCACTAATTGTTATGAATAATATTTATGGAAAACAATAACGATTTATCTGTATGTTTATAGTCCTTCGTAGTGTTGTAAGTGGCGCGCCCGCGAGAGGTTTTGTTATACGTATACTAACTGCTACGTGTTCTGTGGCGCGTCCCACACAAGCTCGTACTAACTGCTGGTGTGTCTGTGGCTCCCAGGGCTCCTTGCTATTATGTCGCTTATGGCTATTATGTTTTTGTAGTGGTAGGGCTCTTTTGCAGAGCCCGCCTGGGGAAGTACCACACCTTTGCCAGTTATTCCACCGCCAAGCAGTAATGTGCAAACATTACTGTGTTCCGGTTGGAAGGGCATTGTTTCCAGTGAAATTACAGGGCAAATGGGAGATTAAACAACTTATATCTCAGGGTGACGAGCGCAGTGCTGTGCCGCGCAGGGGCTTGAATTATGCGAGTTCAAAATTCTGGGTGGCGCAGACCTGTTATGGGCAAACGTGACGTTTAATATCAGGCGAGCGATTTGCTCGTCTCGTCACTCAATTACATAAAAAAAAAAAAAAAAAAAAAAAAAAAAAAAAAATGTCGGCTGCCGCCTGACGTTCATTGTCTCCCACTCGTAGAATCAGAGGTGTGCATCTATAGTTACATATAAGTCTTATTTTTATTTTTAGTTATACATGTAACAGTATATATAATTATGTACAAGTATATTGTATATGTTGAACTCCCGAAGCATAAAGGTGTTACAAATTTAACTCGTATATCTGTCTGAGGCATCGTAGCTCCCAAATGGTTGAACTGATTTTAATTTTGTTTAAAAAGTGATTCAATCGACAGTTCTTAACTATAATTCTGGAAAATCGGTTCAGCCGACTGAAGGTTACACACACTTCCTCACTTCACTTCTTCGTCACTTCCTAGGCACTATCTAGAAATTTTTAAATAAAAATGTAGTCAATTGTCTGTTAGAAATAGAGTTAAATTGACCAGATATAATAGAAACAAAGTAATGGTATTTTAATCAATTAAAACTCCGTTTTCAAAATGTTATCAGACAACATGATATTAACTTCTAAAATATGTTCTAAAATACGATAGAAACAATAAATCGTTATCGGCAAGTCCTCGTAATATTTGTTGTAAAGCTAGATCTCACGTTTTATGCTTGATTTAGTCACGTTTCCGCCTCGAGGCTGTTGTTACGGAAATAATTAAACAATATCGCTGATATTTAACATAAATAAGCGTGGGAGTGCTCGTTTTTCTATCCGGATTTTCGTATTCCACCCAAGTTTATCTTCGGGATACATGATAACAATATCTACTTTTAAGAGAGATCAGAGAGATCTAAAACTCCTTCAAAGAAGGCATCAAAACAAGAACTAGCGAGTCGCGGACTATTCGGGACTCTCCGTCGCGTCGTGAACAAACAACACCAATAAACGGAGCGACATAGCTCTCGGCGCTTCGTCGCGGGACGACGAAAATCCCGTTACGAGCTCTTTGTCCGATCGCTGGGAATTTCAAATACAAATTCTCTTTGCAATATCTTAAATATGAAAATTGGTGGACGACGGCGGCGGAGCGGCGCATGAACGGGTCTATTAACCTCGAGTGAGCCAATAATAATAAACAAAGATCGGGCGATAGCGCGGCGCGGTATCATACAGCTTCAGTTATTTATTAGCCACTATCGAAGCCAATTAGGCGCGTAAGTTGTGTTTTTTGCGCTAGGGCGGCGCACAATGCGTTCGTTAGGCGGGCGGCGTATCGCGCCCGCGCCGCGTCGCGCCGGTAATTTCCCGCGTGGCACATAAATTACCGTGCAGTTTGTCCTCGCCCGCCGCCCGCCCGGCCCGTCGACACAGTCTACTGCCACGCAGTAATATTTCTGGTCACCTATATTGTTAACTCTTTTAATAAAAATATGTTCTTTAACTATTTTTTACTTTTCACTTCGAAAGAAATGAAACAAAAAGTACATTACGTTTGAATCAGTTTTATGTCCATGTTTTAGCATTCATGCTAGTCCTCATTTATGTCGAAACTAAGGCCCCATTTTAGAAGGCCTCACAAGAACCTAATTATTGCAAGTGAGGGCACTCGAGCTCATACCTACATGAGGCACACGCACCATCATAAAACCAACTATGTACTCGTACATACCTAGACGAGAGAAAAAGCATAAGTAAAGTTGTCGATTAAAAAATACTCAATAAGATTAAACGCAAAATAGTTAACAAATAAATAGCATGCATACGCCGCTTGGCGCATTTCACATACGAATTACTAAATTATTCGCTAATTGTTCTACTGAATACTGATGAATGCGCTGTAGCCAATTCAGCACTCAACTAAATACGGAAATATGCGTCCGCTCGCCGACTGTAACAATGTGTCGCCGCGCGGGACGTGCCGCGAGCGCCGCGCGCCGGCGGCGACTCGAAATTTAGCTTTAAGGTGGAACTGCACTGGAACTTTTATATGAGCTCACTATTGCTGTGCCCCACGGTTTCACCTGCACGGTGATGATGAGAAACAATCGATTAATCAATACCTAATACAAATTATATAGATGTAGCCTATGTGATAATCCATAGCATTAACTATCCCTATTGCACATCTCGATTTAGTAGTTACGAAGACGCGTAGCAACAAACAGTCACACACACAAACTTTCGTATTTATAATTTAAGTAGGAATTACGATGCGCTCAGGTTTACCTCAGTACGGGCTAAGTTAACACCTCTAGATTCTCAGTCTGCCTCTCTCGATTTCCTTTAGTACTTCACTTCACCTGACCAGGTAACGACGTGGTCGAGTTTTGAAGAATAAATAGAACTAGCTGCGTGATACCTGGTACTTATACAATTATACATTATGTTAGGTCTATGCACTATACAGCATAAAATATGTCAGAACTGTACAATCTTGTACTGTACTACATTTAAAAAAGTTGTTTATTTAAAATTAATTCTTCATTTTCTTTGTCATGCATTCTAGATATTATGTAGTTAGTACATGGAAAGGTCGTACTCACTCAGGTTCTAAGTCTAGATTGAGATTGAATGCGCATTTATTGATGGAACAGTGAAGTGAAATGAGTGAGTGAAGCGTAAAGAGTGAGTGAAGTGAAATGAGTGAGTGAAACAGTGAACCACTGAGCCACTATATAGTGTCGTAGTGCACTCGCCCCCTTAGCTCCGGACTATAGAACCACTTTAGTTTTACACTAGTCCGTATTTTTATGTGCTCGCATTGTTTCCGGTACTCGTTGGCTTAGCTTTTTTGCCGACGGTTTTATATGTGATTTTGTTTCGGATTTGTTTTGTTGTTGGCAGTGTAAAGTAACATTCGCGAAAAGTGAGCTTCTGAAATTGTAGAATTGCCTACTAGTTTCCCATTTTGACTCGGGTCAAAATAGGCCAGTATGTACAAGGTTACAAAATGGGTATGCTAAGCCGAAAAGGGGTCATAGTAGTCATTATTTTGAACCATTTTTACTATGGGACCAAACCAGAATTAATGAAAAAAATCAGCTGTTCCATAGAAAAACGTCAAACACTCGACAAAATCTATGGAATAGCTGTTTATTTTTTTCGGGAATTCCGGGTTTAATGAGTACTATGAGTAGTAGCCCTTTTCGGCTGAGCATACCCTTTCTGTATAGCCCTATATTTATATAAATGGAATATTGTCTCAGTGAATAAACGTTTTAAGCCTTGTGAATCGCACTACCTGTAATTATTTCTTAATTTCATGGTGTTGCTGATAATTTTACCCTTAAAGCTGTTTGATAGTTGTGAATACCATAGGTACAGAACCCTTGCCAAGCGAGTTTATCTTCATTGGCAGATTAATTTTTTTATACAAATATTATCGCTCCATTTCACCGACCATTGTTGCAAAAAAAAAAATCGAGACATCTATTAAATGTTCGCAACAATACTACTAAGTAATAGCCCAGTCAATTTAGACATTCGGGGGTACAGTAATTCCCACCCAGCTGAAAATTAGTAGGATAACGTATAACGTTTCAATTTTAGTAGAATTTTGAAAAACAAACACTTGATTTTTTTACAAATTTTATGTTGATACTAACATTTTATTGCAAATGTACTTGCAATAAAACGGAAACTCAATCATATTGCAATAGTTTTATTTCATCGGCAAGTGATTACCAGGAGCCACAAGCTGCGCCGGCGCCGCGCGCTGTGACTCGATCCCAGGAAGATGAGAGTAGAGACTTTCTTAGTTCTGTTAGTATGTGCGAGTCAGTTGCTGCTGGACTCGGCACAAGACTCCGCACTTCGAGTTGTAGGAGGACGAGACTCGAGACCCGGCGAGTATCACTTTGTTGTGCGGTTAGTGAATATCGTCAAATTTTGCTCCCCAACCAAAAATATCACCAAGATTACAGGTGGCTGTACAGGAGCCGCGCTATCGCCCACGTGGACGCTGACAGCCGCGCACTGTGTTGACAAAGTAACTTACAACTACACCATGACTAAAATGACGTTAGAAAAAAAAACCTTCATTAAATACGGCGCTCCTCACTTAAAACCGAGTAATAACGACAATTTGTCAGCAGTTTTGAAAAAACGTGAATTAAGTTACAAGCTTCGTCGTAGCATTGACGACATAATGATGCTTTATACTGAACCTATTCATATAACTAAATATGCTCACATCAGTGCTATAGACTACACAGCTTTGTACGGGTGTCCAGTCACATTGATGGGATTTGGATTGATGCGAGCAAGTCAGAAACTAAACCATTTCAACAGCACTTTTAACTTGGATAAACCGTTACAAGTCATGAATGCTATGTTGAAAAGTTGTACCAAGAATAAATATACAGGGAAACGAATACAGATGTGCGCGATACCTGAGTGCGGCAAAAATCAGTGGGTATATTTTGGAGATTCTGGGGGGCCTGTGGTGCACGCGTCGGGTATTGTAGGAGTAAACACGGCCGGAAGAAACCGCTGGGATCAACTCACTACTAAACCTGCCACGTTAATTATAACACCGGTGAGTCCATATTTAAACTGGATTCAGTCGCAAGTGGTTACTGATCATTGAGAAATAAATATTTTCGTGCCTTTCATTTAGAATAGGTACGTGTATTTATTACTGCATTTCGTTTAGATCCGGGTATTATACATTGCACTTAATGTACTAATGCAGGCTTTGGCGTGAATTTATTGCAAGTATGTTATTTGCCCCGGGTAGTTTTTGTTGTTTTTCAACTTTAATTTTTTAATCAAATATTTTTTTAGATATTGTAGGGTTTGGTTCTATTTGATGAAACATCAGATTACCAACTAGTTCAAATTTTTTTCGTCATCTTTTTTTTTCTTCCTACACATTTCAAAACAATTGTGATTTTCTTATTTGTTATTACGTGATTGCTGTTGTAGATCGTAATTTTCAAAACTTTGAACTGGTATATCACCAATTTCAAAATCATTTAACAAAGAATCACAATCTATTGTGATATCAAATTTAGTAAATTTTACATTATGGCCCAGAATAGATGTCAATCACTTACTAAAGTGTTGACGGAGTCTTCAATGCAGCTGTATCTCTAACGAGTGATGAGACTAATGGTAAGTCGTCACAGTCCTTAAACACACATAATGAGATTATTACATAATTTAAATAACGAAGTAACGTCGCCATAAAAGTAAAATACCCAAAAGGGTACATACTTTACCCGCTGACAGTGACCTAAGCTCTGTTTTTTATTTGTGATTTTTGATTCTGTTTATGTAGGTATATTATGTTATTTTGTTGAATAAATTCCATTTTAAATATCGATTTGAATATTCCAAATTAATTACTTACCTATATACTTGTATTTCTGTGTCTTGTACTTGCCCTTAACTTGTGAGAAATACAAATAAGTTAATCGGTTTTATTGAAAAAAAAAAACTAATGATGTAGATAGGTAATGTACGAAAAGCTAACTAATCATTAGGTAGGTCCTAGGTACCAGGAATCACTCCACTCTCCTTATTAACTTTTTATAAATCTTCTGTGGGCTGATCCACGTTTTCCACTTTGGTCATTAGAACTAAGACATTTTCGTCTATTATCCTTTTGTCGAGTTTTTTCGGAAAATCAACCGAGTCTCTTCTCATCACTCGCTCAATGTCCGCGTTCATTAGAGTCACGCGCCTGTCACCATCAGTCTCATCTAGGTACTGATTATTTTAATTACAGAAGGATCGAGAACCACCGAAGCAGTTGCAAAAAAAAATTGAACACGTTTTATAATTACAATAAAAATCGCATTACAAAAAATATACGTAGGTATGTATAAGTTACACATAAGTAATTTTGTACCTTGTATTGAGATTGGGATATACGAGTAAATTATGATTGATAACGATCCAAATATAGGAATTTGGAACACGTGTATTCGAACATACTTTTTCAGTTTTATATAAATAATAAAATTATCATAACATTTTATTGCTAATGCACTTGCATTGAAAACTCGCTTGGATTGATAAGGGTATATTTTATTGCTAACTAAGTAACCCAAATCACAAGCTGCGCCAGCGCCGCGCGCTGTGACTCGATCCCAGGAAGATGAGAGTGGATACATTCTTAGTTCTATTAGTATGTGCGAGTCAGTTGCTGCTGGACTCGGCACAAGACTCCGCACTTCGAGTTGTAGGAGGACGAGACTCGAGACCCGGCGAGTATCCCTTTCTTGTGCGGTTAGTGAATATCGTCAAATTTAGCTCCCCAACCAAAAATATCACCAAGATTACAGGTGGCTGTACAGGAGCCGCGCTATCGCCCACGTGGACGCTGACAGCTGCGCATTGCTTTGACAAAGTAACTTACAACTACACCATAACTAATATGACGTAAGAAATAAAAAACTCCATTAAATACGGCGATCCCCACTTAAAACCGAGTGATAACGATAATTTGTCAGCAGTTTTGAAAATAAGTCAATTAACTTACAAGCCTCGTCTTAACGGTGACGACATAATGCTGCTTCATACTGAGCCTATTCATATAACCAAATATGCTCACATCAGTGCTATAGACTATACAGCTTTGTACGGGTGTCCAGTCACTTTGATGGGATTTGGATTGATGCGAGCAAGTCAGAAACTGAACCATCTCAACAGCACTTTTAACTTGGATAAACCGTTACAAGTTATGAATTAGGGTTTCCAGAACCGGTACGGTTTCTAAGAACCGGGATTTCGGTACTTTTGTTCCAAAGAACCGGGAAATCCCGGGATTCCCGGTTCTTTCGGATTTTTTGGTATATTTGCTATTTTTTGTTTTTCAATGACGCAAAAGTGAATCTTACACGCAGTAGTTATTCGTTTTATACTTGTCTGAGTGTCTGAAGTGATGTGTGACTCTCAGCGGACTCTTGGAGTCTGAGCTTCAGCGAGTAATAGCCGCAGCCTATATCCTCCTCATTCTTCGCCTGTGTATATATTCTACCTGGATGATATACCCAGATATATAATATCCAAGATGTTGTTCTCTATGATCAATGCATACTTGTTACATATTTACAAATTACTTATTCTCGATGCTCGGTCGATTATTCTGTAGTGGTTTGTTATGGGACCCATACTTTTCCACTATTTCGTAGATTTGATCCTTAAGGCTGAAGCTATCGCCTCCTGCTGTATGTGCAGGTGTAGCAGAAACCTAAAATTATTTCGCTAATGATGTTTTCTTCCTAAGTGGAAGTTCAGTTGGAAGGACATTGTTTACAGTGAAATTTCAGGGCAAAAGGAGATTAAACATCTTATATCTCAGGGTGACGAGCGCAGTACTGTGACGCGTAGGGTTTTGCATTCTAATTCTTTTTGCATTCTTTCTGCAGCCCTGTTATGGGCAAACGTGACGTTTAACATCAGGCAAGCGATTTGCTCGTCTCATCACTCAATAACATAAAAAACCAATTAGATCATTAGCGTACGCTACAGTGAATACACCTTCTTTGTTAACGAGTTCTGCGAGTTGATCTACCACCATAACCCAAATCAATGGTGACATAGCTCCTCTGATTCCAAGTAGTGGAATGTGCACAAACGAAGCACCAACGTGTTTCAAATGATCAAAAACGATGGTCGCCATGGCTGAAATCGCCTGGGAATCATTTTTATAAGTTTAGATAAGAGAGTGATTAAATATTTATAAAATATATATTTTATACATAAATATATATTATATTATTATTGACCGAGCGAACGAAACGTTTATGCAACGACTGGCCAAATTTGCTTGTATCTGTCCTTATAATAATAATAATAATAATCCGTTTATTTCAGGCAATATAACTTGCATACAATGCAAGTTACAGAGGCCCATAGAAAATAAATACCTTACAAACTAAGAGCCAGGCCACACGGTGCGGTGCGGCTCCGGCGCGGCGCCTGAGCGGCGCCGCAACGTTTTCCTACATATAAAAATGTATGGTATGCCACACGGTACGTCCGGCACCGCTCCGGCGCCGCACCGCAGGCGCGCCGGACAACGGCGCGAGGCAGACGAAGCGGGGAGGGGTGCAAGCAGTGCGGTGCCGCAGCGGCGCCGCAGCGGCGCCGCAGCGGCGCCGCTCAGTTATTTGTACGGCATAGACGAGAGTGCCCGCTCGTTGGTGATAATTACATGTACCCATATCATACAAAAAAATGAGAACCGGTGTGGAATCTGTAGATGTGGACTACCTCATTTCGTTGATACAGGAACGGGAAATACTGTGGGACAAGTCTCATGACAATTTTAAAAACAAAATTTTTTATTATTTTTTTTATTTATTTGCATCTTTGTACCACCCCTTACTCGCTATTTTGGAAAAAAAATTGTCATCAATTTGGAAATTAAAACATTAAATTTGTTCTGAGGTCAAGCTTTATTTATGTGTAAGCAAAGTATTAATGGCGTTTGCTCCGTATAAACCTCTGTAATATTTACAAAGTTTTGTGGGTTTTTGTAGTCAACATTTTCAAGAATGGTTTTATCAAGATAATCTTTTTTCGTCATCATTTAGTGAAGCATCAATAAAAAATAATTTAATAAACAAGAATTTTTGGGGAAAACCCGACAATAGTTTAGTATTACAAGGTTTAATTTAGTGTTGCCGTAGTTTAAAAACTATCTTTCATAAATCGGGAGATTGGGTCGCTAAATCGAGATATCGGGAGACGATGTCCAAAATCAGTAGATCTCCCGATAAATCGGGGACTTTTGCAACACTGGTAGACTGTCGTCAACTGGGCAATGTTGCGGCACCGCAGCGGCGCCGTAAGAACATTGCGGCGCCGCACTGCTCGTGTGGCCGCCAGTGCGGTGCGGCGTGATGCGGTGCGGTGCGGTGCCGCACCGTGTGGCCTGGCTCTTAGAGCCAGGCCACATAAAACAATAATTATTTTTTTCATTCTTCATTCTGGGACTTTGTTACTCGTACCGTCTCCCAGTAACGCCGGAACACTAGCCCTTTTGGCCAGAAATCTGGTGACAGTAGTGCCACCTTGTGCTTCACAGGAACCCGGAGTACGTAAGACTTGAAACAAGTCCTACGGACACTTGACTTATGTTTGATGGTACTTGCGTAGGTACAGGTCGCATTTCTCAACAAATTTTAACGAAACTTGGTAACATGGTCATGGTTGATAGATTGTTTTGTCTATTAATTTATTGATTTTAATAAAATTTGGCAGAAGCATATGACACCTAACTCCAACCAAAAATTTCGAATATGATTAAAATCAGTTAAGAGGTTGTTGAGATAAAACACTGTGATGACGCATAAATATGGTGAATGTAGTGCGACCTATACGTGAGTACCAACATATAAACATCCGGACTCTCGCGAGGTCTACTGTTAGAAGAACTACCAGTATACAAACAACATTTTTGTTATAATTAAACACGGGAATACTCACGTAAAAAAAAAAATTAATTCGTCTGGTACGACTAGTTTCGGTCACATTCGGTGACCTTCATCAGGCGTCTATATTTTTTTTTTTACGTGAGTATTCCCGTGTTTAATTATAATAAAAATGTATGAAAACCACGTTAGTTTCCATAGTATATAAACAACGTTTACAAACTTATCTATAAGATACTTGTGCCACACTTCAGAACAGGTAGAAAGAAATCATTTGTCATTATTATCTGGGAGCAGTCTGCAGGCTGCCGGCAGCAGTCGGCAAATCTCAACGGTAATTGGTAACGGACACCGCGCGGCCGGTGTCGGGTCGCGGCGCGGCGGAGGGACGCCAGATTGCGTTCTAGCTAGGACTCGTTTTATAATGTTCTACAGGGTTATAAAGAAAGGGGGTTGGTATCTAAAGAAAGGGATTTGTAGGGGTTGGCTGAAATTCCTTTAGTTCTCTTACACTTATTATAAAGGGTTATTTATAAAGGGTATAAGTTGAAAAGGGCTTATAGTACTCATCATTATGAATCAGCTGTTCCTCAGAAAAATGTACATGACACTCGATAAAATGTATGGAACAGCTGATTAGTTTTTTGCGAATTTTGGGTTGGTCCCATAGTAAAAGTTGTTCGTAATGATGAGTACTATAAGCCGTTTTCGGCTTAGCATACCCCTTATGAATAACCCTGTATTGATGTGATCTAATAATTCAAGTAGGTATGTGTTTATAAACTACACAATACACAACCATATAATCAGACTTTACCTGATTCTATAACATCAACGTGGAACATTTATAACTGGTTTTAAGCCGACTACAAAAAGAAGGCGGTTTTCAATTCGACTGCTTGTTTTTTTTTTTTTTGATGGAAGACTCGTTGAACTCTTTTCAATGGACATTGACACGCGAGGATTTAGTCGAAGCTACGTTGCTACGATGTAGCCAGACGCTCTTCTACAAAACTAAACTTCTCGAAGAAAGTGCTTCAATTTGGTAGCAAGTATTTTTTGAAATGTCAATTTTTACACAAGTTCAGTGATTTTTACGGTTTAATAATCAGGAAAATGAAATAATTCAGTAAAGTTGTTTCAAAAGTCAGCGTCTTTAGAGTAACTCTTATTTTATGTTCATCATAATTTTTAATAAAATAGATTTCCCCAATTAACTATAATTTGTTTTAAAATAAACTCGTCTTTTCAAAAGATGATAATAACATCTGTTAAACCGTGTACATAAAAGCACAAACACTTTTTTTATGAAGTGTAAAAAATAAAAATGACACGATAGAAGAGTACGAGAGATTAACGGTCGTTCGTAGCGAATTAACGACGAATAAAGCGAGCTTAACGCCGCGTTAAATATTTACAGCGTGCTCGCGATACTGCGCTTTTACGTTATTGATTCGCGATAACGGCGAGCGAGGCTTCGCAGGAGCTCGTCCGACGAGGCACATGCTCGCCGGGTAACGGCCGTCTTTTGAAAACGCTTTGTTTGAAAACTTTATCTGCTCCGAGCAGTTTTACGACAAACCTAGATTTATATTGTCATTGACAAAAACAGCTTGACATTTTTTAAATAAATAATAATAAAATATATATCTATTTTTGATAATTAAACACGGGAAACACGTTTGTAAACTCGCCTGATGAAGGTCACCGAATGTGACCGAAACTAGTCGTAGTAGACGACTTAATTCTTACGTGAGTATTCCCGTGTTTAATTATCAAAAATGTGTGAAAACCACGTTAGTTTCCATAATATAATATCTAGCCGTTTTTGCGTGATTAAGTAACAAACATCCAATCATGTATCATATAAACTATGGCATCTATAATAATTCATTGTCTAAAATGTGTGAAATACGCGAGACCTTGAGACGGTAGGCCAAAACAAACCGATTGTGATTTTTCATTACTATGAAGTAGGTATGCATGTATGTGCAGTGATTTTATAACCTCAAAAATAAATAATAAAATAAAAGTGTTGAAATGTGCGAATAAGATGGAGGCGTGCAAAGTCTGGGCCTAAAACGATTGAAGAATGAATGGAGTCGCGCTCGGCGACGCGACGTGAGGCGGATTAGCGGCGCCACGTAAGCGGCTTTACAACTAATGTTTAACTCGGGCTAAGCGGCAGCGGGACTCGCGGGACACGCGGGACAGGGACACGCGGGACTCGCGGGACATGCGGGACACGCAGTTCTGCAATACTCGCGGGGAAAGTTAATCATACCACTTGTATTTTTCATTTCGAGACATTTTTTAACTTCTATTTTATTTTATTTTTTGAGACTAAAATGTAAACAGCTTATTGCTCTGGTGATGCATTAACATCTTGTTATACTTAGGTATAACTTTACATTTTATGGTCTAACTTAAAAACCTTGCATTAATATTCTCTGTTTAAAATTATGCGTCTTGTGTTTACACGCGACTCCATTAAATTTCTTCTCCGGATGTATGCTGGTTTCCTCACGATTAATGATTATTAGTAAAGCTAAAGGCAAGCAGTAAGGTTTCGTGCAAATCAACTATGACGTGCCGAAAAAAATCCGATACGAACGCAGTAAAAACATAAACAAAGACACGACCCCGTTAAAACACAAAATGAAAGCGATCATGGAGTTTATTTACAGACTGGCTCGGACATTTAATTTTCCGCAGGTCATAAAAGATATTTCAGTAACACGCCATAAATAACTGAGATTGGCAGTGTCCGGTCGCGCGGCAACGCAGCGTGCCGGAGCGACGCGCGACACGCAGCGACACGCGGCCCACGCGCGACACGCGCCACGCCGACCTGCCCGCGAGATGAAATATTGCAGGATATACTCGTAGGTGAAACAGGGCTACCGATTTAGAAAAGTTAAGTAAAATTGTATCCTTGACTGACTGAAAACTTTACTATCTTCGGTAGAGATGAGGCGCAAATAGAATGATGAGAGCGACCCATCACATCCGAGTAAATACTGAATTCTGATTCTATGTTGTATGTCGTTTACACTCGGTCAAAATATGGTATCGTTGTTACTGTTCGTTGTTATTGTTATGTACTATGTATTTCAACACTTTTTGATAATCTTGTCCAAACATGTAAAAAAATAATTTTACCTACATACATACATACATACATATTATCACGCCTCTTTCCCACATACATAATAAAATAAAATAAAATAAAATAACCTTTATTTCCTAGAAACATAATAAATTACAATATTAAAATAAAAAGTTTAAGTTAACGTAGGTACTAGGTATAATAAAAATAAACTAAAATTAGTGTTATTTATCTAGGGCACCCAAATGTGGGTTAAGGCCTCCTCCATGCCTTGCCATTTTTCCCGGTCTTGCGCCATACGAGTCCAGGTTGCTCCTGCAACCTCCACGATGTCGTCACACCATCTTCTCCGAGGTCGTCCTCTGTTCCGAGTCTGGTCTCTCGGATACCAGTGGACGATACGTTCGCTCCATCTGCCGTCTTTTGCACGAGCTAGGTGGCCCGCCCACTTCCATTTGAGCTTACAAAGCATTGATACTGCGTCTATGACTTTAGTCTCCTGTCTGATGTCCACATTTTTGACTTTGTCTTTAAGTTTGAGACCCAGCATCGAACGCTCTGCAGCTCTCTGGAAGGTGGCTATCTTATTTACTAGTTTTTTCGTTAGCGCCCATGTTTGACAGCCGTAGAGCAAAGACGGTAGAATTGTGTTATCCATAAGTCTTTTCTTAAGATTTATTGGAATCTGGCTCTTAAATACATCCTTATTAGCCCAGTATTTCTTCCACGAGGTTGCT
The DNA here is from genome assembly GCA_949125135.1 of Alcis repandata. Lineage (NCBI taxonomy): Eukaryota > Metazoa > Arthropoda > Insecta > Lepidoptera > Geometridae > Alcis > Alcis repandata. The sequence goes on along the minus strand of OX421225.1, from coordinate 233,100 downwards.
ATTCTCCGATCTATCTCCTTGGTAGTAGCCTCCTCAAAAGATATAAGTTGGCCTAAGTACACATATTCGTTTACATACTCTATGTCGATGTTATTTAATTTGATAGGAATTTTATTTGCGCTAGTCATTATTTTAGTTTTGGATAAATTCATGTGGAGGCCAATTTTTTTGCTTTCGTCATCTAGTGTTCTCAACATGTCCTGGAGATCTTGGTGGTTTTCAGCTAATATTACTATATCATCCGCGAACCGAAGATGTGTCAGTCGCTCTCCGTTGATGTTTAATCCACAATTTGACCAGTTGAGCTTCCGGAACATCGACTCTAGGATGGCTGTAAACATCTTAGGAGAGATAGGATCTCCTTGCTTTACGCCACGTTTGATGTCAAACGGAGGCCCAATCGCTTCAGTTTTTATTTTTGCCTGACAGTTGCTGTATACTACTCTCAAGATTGCTATGTACTTTTCTTGAATACCTTGTTCTTTTAAACTTTCCCAGAGATATTTGTGCGAGATGGAATCGAAAGCTTTAGTGTAATCAACAAATGCCATGTAGATCGTTTTTTTGTATTCATTGCACCGTTCTAGACACTGCGTCAATGTAAATATGTGATCCACAGTCGAATAGCCTTTCCTAAACCCAGCTTGTTCCCGAGGCTGCTGTTCGTCTAAGGCCTTTGTGATTCGGTACAGTATGACCGATGAAAAAAGTTTGTAGAGTGTTGGTAGTAGGCTTAATGGCCTATAGTTGTCCATAATTTTCGGGTCGCCTTTTTTATATAACAGCGTAATTATCGAATATTGCCAGTCGTCGGGAATAACTTCGTTGTCGATAATTTTATTGAAAAGTTTTGTCAGCTGGGGAGCTAGAGGTTCAAGCATAGCAATAATTGAATCCGTTGATATTCCATCTTCTCCGGGAGATTTATTTTTCTTCAGACTACTCATGCCACGTTCTAATTCATGAGTTAAAAAGGCAGGAATGGCTTCGTGATCTTTGCTGTAAGGTTCAATTTCTGTTTCTTGGCTAGAATATAGAGATGCGTAGAACTTGGTAGCAGTCTTTAATATATCTCTCCTGTTAGTAGAGCCTTCACCAATGTCATTACTGATGTTTTGTATCCATTCTTTCTTGTAGTCGAATTTTCTTCTGCTTTGTTTTGTAGAGCTTCTGCTTTCTAATTCTTTTTCTAAACTCTGCATTTTAAACTTTTGTCTGTTCTCTTTTATCTTTTTAACAATTTTTTTGTGTAGATGTTTAAGTCTATTTCTTTGTTGAATTGTTCTTGGATAGACTTTTTTTAAGCTCTCTCTTTCATTAATTAGCAACTCAACTTCATGACTAATAGTTTTAGGGTCTAGTTTTTGTTTGTTTTTAGGTAATTTTGTTAAACTTTCTTTAATTAGTGACACGGTAGCTTTGTAGGACTCGTTGATATTTCCTTCTCCGATAGTGTGTATTTGTTCCTGTATTATGTTTTTTAAATACTCTACTTCAATCGGTGAAAAATTTTGAGTTTTTTGTCCAAATTTCTTGCGACTTTTTTCATGATATTGAACGTCATATGTCATTCTCAACATTCTGTGGTCTGAAGAGAATTTAGTAGTGAGCACTTCGACATTAGAAACTCTACGCCTTTGTTTAACAAGTATGAAATCAACTTCATTAAGCGTACTGCCCCCTGGTGACTTCCAAGTCCATTTTTGTTTCCGGGGTTTCTTGAAAAAGGTGTTTGTAATAGCAAAGCCGTGTTCAAAGCAAAAGTTCAGTAGCATTTCGCCTCTTTCGTTTCTTTCTCCGTAGCCATAGGGACCACACACACCTTGTTCTTCTTTCAACGGTAAGCCTATTTTTGAATTAAAATCTCCCATTACGATAGACTCCTTTCCCGTGTCTTTCAATGCTTTAGTTACATCATGGTAAAATAATTTAATTTCTTTTTCTGATGATTTCTCTGTAGGTGCATATACTTGTATTATGTTTATAGTTGTATTATCATGAAGTTTCAAGTCTAGTCTCGCAACTCTGTCCGAGTATGTTTTAAAATCCACTATACATGTTTTAAGGTGTAGTGCAATGATGAAACCTATACCATTTCTTCCCTTTTTATCGCCTCTGTACATAAGTATATATTTATCTCTCTCTATTATACTTTGGCCCTCTATTTTTACTTCTGAAATTCCAATGATATCGTATTTAATATTGTGTAGAGCGTATTCTAATTCTATTATTCGGTTGGTGGCTTTTAGAGATCTAATATTATAGGTACATAGCTTTAGGGAGTGGTTTCGCTTGTTAATGTGTCTTTGTTGTGAGATATTTACGTTTAGATTAGGGCTTGAATTGCATGGAGGGTTGAGGTCTCGAACTCCCGCGGCGACCACCCGTATTGGGAGTTTATTGTTACTGTGTTTTATATTACTGTATTTTTGTAGAGTATGGATGTTCCACGTAGTGGTTTTCTTGTATTTTGGTGCCGATATTAATTGCTATTCTCTGTCTAGGTTAGCTGCTGGGCTTCCTTTTTCGGATTGTGGTGTCTTTTTCATAAATGACGTAATCGAAGAGTTTGAGTTTTGTAATGATTTGGTGGTTTTGGAGTGTTTGTTGTTTGAACTTGTTGCTGAAAATGTTTTGGTTTTCTTTAATATTTGTCCAAACTTATCGGCGGCTTTGTTGTTGTTATGTGTGCTGCCCACATACATACCTACACATAAAAGATAAACCTTTTACCTTTTACCTACATATAAAAGATAAACTGGGTTTAGGATTTAAATTTTAATAAAAATAACGTGTTTCCAAATTTTCCAGTGAAATTACAGGGCAAATGAGAGATTTTTGTTTAAACTTATATCTCAGGGTGACGAGCGCAGTGGTGTGCCGCGCAGGGTCTTGAATTCTACGTCAGGCGAGCGATTTGCTCGTCTCGTTACACAATTACATAAAAAAAAAACTTTTAAGACAGGTACTTAATACTTTTTTCTCTCTTCTTTAATTATTATTTTTTTCAATATAATAGAAAAACCCTGCGGCGGCAGCCCTGGCCGCGCCACGCCGCGCCGGCTCGCGCGTCGCCGGCGCTTATTGACAGTGACACGTTTTATTATTATTGGATCGACGCGACCGACGCGACCGACCGACCGCCCGACCGCCCGACCGACCGACCGCCACCGCCGTATATTGTGCCTCCATCATATTTATTTATTTTATAAAACTACCCACGCGATATATTAACCCCATATTTTACGAACGCGAAACGGTGGATGAATACTAATTTGAGGCTATCTTGGGTTATGAAGAAAAGGAAGAACTTTGTTGGCTTCAATAGACAGGCTTCTTACTATTTTGTTACTTGTTAAATATAATATTGAAGTTATAAAACAAGACAGTAACAGTAACTGAGTTTTAAAACGAAGCATCTTTATTATACTAACAGGGTGTAAAAGAAACATTCTTGTTAACATTTAAGCATTAATGTAAATTTTTATGAAGCCACCCGGCACAATCTTCTCTTTGTCTGTCGCGGGGAGGAAACCTTCGAATTTCTTAAAACTGGAGTTCCGGAGCGCCCAACAAGTGAAGTGTAACAAAAGGTTGTAAAGCGGCGGAACCGGCGACGATAATGCGTATGGGAATGTGGTGACAGCGGAGTCGCCGCCCGCCCAATGCCGCCCGCGCGCGACGGTACGCCTCAATTTTCTCGGAACAAACTTCGCAACAACATTTAATGTTATGATTGTATTAAACGTATTCCCTGAAAATGTACCACAAATATTAGCTAAGAAACTTTACTTAAGAAATTTGAATGTAGTTTAACAAGGTCCGGGGCGGCGGCGCACGCCCTTACCGCCCCGAGATAAGGCGCAGATCGCTGTTTCAATTACTTGTCGGAGGGCAGAGCCGCGCCGCGCAATGAGCCGCCAGATGATTTCGTTCCCATACATACAGTTATTCTGCGGATACTGTGTACATAGAATAATATTTTCTTTGCTATCGGCGACGGAAGGTCTCGGAATACGCGACAAGAAATTGATAACAAGATAGGTTCGGTAATTGTTTGCTTAATTTGTCGTAACCGCCAATATTGGGACAAGATTTTCATAATTTTCGTGATCAACTTGTATGGAGTTTTACTAACTTCTGCCGCCAGCTTCCTTTGCTTACGAATATTTTTTCTTTAAGTTTGAATTATAGACTGGACGACTATGTTTTATTCAGTTATCTAGTAATGTAGTAGTGTGCAGTAATTGCAGCGTGCAGACGGTGGCGGCAAACACGCGAGACGCTGGAATCAGGGTGATTGCGACGTAATCCGTTCGCGGGTGGTTGTAAAGCCACAGCGGAGACTACCGGCCGGACATGTACCGCTAATTACAACAGTGCAATCAGTATAAAGGCGAGAACATTGGCGGCGCAGCACTATTCAATATTCACCTAAACATTACTTAAGGCACTGTGATGTTACCACCCTACGAGTATATACTCGTACCTACGTACTCGTAGGTTGTGGCTGGACATGGAATTAGGCGTTTTTTTTTTTTTTTTGAAGCACTTGTTTTTAAGTTTAAGTTTTATGTTGAGTGCTTATTGTTGTTGTTTGAACATAGGCTTTCCCAAGCCACATAACTTAGACTCACTTTCCCAAGCCACATAACTTAGACTCACTTTCCCAAGCCACATAACTTAGACTCACTTTCCCAAGCCACATAACTTAGACTCACTTTCCCAAGCCACATAACTTAGACTCACTTTCCCAAGCCACATAACTTAGACTCACTTTCCCAAGCCACATAACTTAGACTCACTTTCCCAAGCCACATACCTTAGACTCACTTTCGGATTGTCTTTTTTTAACCAAAACCAAAGAGTTTTCATAACGAAATATTGTCTTGCAAAACATCATTTAATCCGTTTTCAGTTTTCAGCTTCACTTCAGAGCGCGACTCACGTCGTTGGAGTAACGTCCAGCCTGGACGTTCTTCCATGATATGCATTTTACTATGTTTGTGATTTCTTTGTTGCAGTGTCAATAAAGAATTATTGTATTGTATTGATAAACTTGTTCATCTCCCTGGATTATCATGTTACAACAATTAATGACCAGCAAAATCATCCCACTCTTTCAACCTCCACTGCAACTTCACAGTCATACGGCAGAAGTTTCCGGGGGCGAGGGTAGGGGGCGGGGGGAGGGGGGAAACCAAACACTAGGCTCACTTGTTTGCGCTAGATAATTAATGTAAGATATCAGCGGTTCAGATCGCGCGATACCCGGCTTAGCGGCGGGTACACAGGCAACTTGGAGCGACGGCGCACCAGCCTTCATGTGGGTAGTTTTAGTTTCACAGTTTGTTCGAGGGTTTCTTTCCTGAAAGCGTTTGGTGATGGTTAATTTTGAAAATACAAAGTTGGTACAATACCAGGATCATTTTAAAAAAATTACTGCGTCTCGTAGTATTTGTATTTTTCAGGAGGTTTCTTCAAGATTAGCTCAGTTATGAACCATCCGACAGATATTCTTGGTAAAAGTTTCGGAGGCAATATTCCTAGTTAACTGAATTATTTTGCTGCCTCCACACTATTATCCCATGCTGATTTGTTATGTACATGAAATCTGGAAGCAGATTAATAGTAAATCTATCTGTGGATGTGATAATTTCTCATCAATGTTATCAATAGAGCGGAGAACAAACGGGTTCGTCCTCGGCCCGGAGCGCGGAGTGTGCGGCCGACAATGGCGACCCGCCGCGCGCCGCCGCCGCCGCTATAGTTAATTCATCGCGGCCGCGCAATCAATTATACACACAACTATTACCTAATCACTTAACCTCTAATCCTGAATTCAGATCTCATGTATTATTGACGCACACACTCGCGCGGCAGGTACGGGCGTGTGCGGAAGCGGAATCGCGGTCTAACGCAATGTGGTCCGCGCCGGCGGACACCCGTCACGGGCTACGTTTAGAATAATTAAGCTCATATGATATTACTCGCTTTGAATTTGGAACAATGTCATATTTCATGATTGTTAAATTAGTAAAATTAACGTATTAGCAGATTGTTTACAATTGAATTGGACTGCGCTGAATTTAGCAGCATTGCAAATCTCCCTTCGTCTTTTTAATCATCCCACTGCTGGGATACTGGGTGTACCCCTAGAAGGGTGGCTATTATTTCTTACTTTAGGGAAATAGCAATTTATACATCAAGCATTGGTCTGCTTGTACATTACTGCATTGGTATAAGTTCTAAGTTCTAAACGCTTGAACAGCAAATAACAGTACAGACTCTTCGCAAAACTCCCGGTATTCACGTCCATCTTCGCGGTCGCTAGCACGAGGCGCTCCGACTCCGACGTACATTACACACTAACGGATGGTCGGTGTGTCCGTCCGTACTACCCCGTAGACCGTACACACGGCAGTGGCTCCCACCTGAGTAATAGGGCAGTTAAACCTAGCACTCCGTGAAAATTTTGCAGATACATTACTTTAAAATGGGACACGCTATGTCTCAAAATTATAGCTTCCAGTTTTTCTTGGAGATGTTGCTATTTCTTTATACGGAGTATAGTCAGACCTGCCGGAAAGGGTCACGTGAATAGTTGAAGCTTTTGTGTCATATTTGTAACAAAAGATTTCATATTTTTGTTGGTTACACCAAGCTTAACCGAAGAAGGCAAACAACAATTCTAGTTCTCAAATACACAAAAATCTACCAACATCTACAATACAGATAGTACATTAATCCTAACGCTACATCCTGGGAAAGGATGAGATAAAATAAGGTCAGGTCGACGTCGGCCCACATTCCTGAGTGAGCCGCGTGTCAGCGACACTCGCGACTGAATAATGAAGGCGCACCTGTACTTGGGACCTATTCTTGCGAGCGAGATATTATCTCGGTCACTGTCACTCTCATTACAAATGTCTTGAGAGTGAGAGTGACGGAGATAATCTCGAGCGTTTAAAAATGGGGCCCCAGAGCAAAGAGCTTTGCCGCTTGTCGCCTGCTGTAACTGAGCTCTACCGAGATATCGTACATCTTCTAATGATGCTATAGTTCCTAGAACAAAGGTCTTAGGTATTAAAACATTATTAGAATAATTACGAAGAAAACAAAAATCCAATACAATAACTCTTTATTGACACCACAAAAAGGAAATCACAAACGTTGTAAAACACTTAAGAGAATGGTACAAAAGGCGGTCTTATCGCTTAGAGCGACCTCTTCCAGACATCTGATATCTGTTTGTAACATATCTTCTACATGTGGCAAAAATATCATGTTCACCAAATGAACGTTATTTATCTTATTTGAAGGATAGAACCGCAGTTTAACGTGGTGCAGTTCTAGAATACTCATCATCAGCAAATACTGGTTGTTAATAATTGTTTGTTATTGTTATTTTTTTCAGGAACCCGCCAGTTTAGTTCAGTTTTTACTGATAAGCAAATAGGAGGGATAGATACAAACTCAAATCGGTACAATATTTTCACCATTCAATTTGAGAGGTCGTTACACGTACCTACAGTATGAATAGAAATAATGCAATAGGTACAGAAAAAAATAATGCAAAAGTACATAAGAGAAAAAATACAGCGTGGAAAGCTAGAATTGGCTTGTGTTTTTATCTGTGTAAATAAACAGCGTCTAGAAAATAACATGAACTTTTTTGTAAGGCTAACTTTGACACAGTTTGATGAGACTGCAAAGTCTTAACTTTACCTTTGCATATATTAGAAACTTGACTTATGAGTTAGGGCTGAAAGTTAACAAACTTCACGCGTAAATGGAGCAACTTTATTACACAGCCAATTTATTCTACTATAGATTGTAGTATTTTATTATAACGTATGTTTCGTGAACTGAGAAAGGTCGTGCTCGGGTCGAGTCGTCAGATGGGTGAACAGAGCTTTTGGATGCGATTACAATAAGTTTTGTCTTTTAGATACATAATAGAGCCTAATTTTGAAGGTTAATCAACATTAACTATCCATACATTTTGTCGAGTGTCGCTCTCATTTTGTTATGGAACAAGAGATATTTTTTCGCAAATTCCGGGTTGCTCCCATAGTAAAATTTGTTCATAATGTTGAAGTACCTTGAGTCCTTTTCGGCTTAGCATACCCTTTCTGTATAGCCATGTAGTGGGATCCTTAACTCTGTGTTATTTTTTCTAATTTTATTGTACAGCTTCAATTCTGGTTCACCTGCGAGTTAACTCTCTTTATCGATCGATCGAGATAGATATCGATCTTCAAAAGCAAAGACATTACATTTTCAGGGACTTCCAATAATCCCTCTTTTTACTCTCCTATTGGAAAAAGCTTCCTGTTTTTTTCCCTTTACTCTTTTTCCCAACACACAGAACTCCAGCGACACTCCACAGCGTGTAAAGTGATGGCGCCCGTGTCCCCTCCCGTCCCGTCCCGGCCGGGTCCCGGCGTCATGTCCCGCGAACAATTAGCATTTAGATTAAACAAATAAACGGTATCGCGGCGTGACCTGAAAGAATTATCCACTTTATTTATTATCTAATTATTTTATTTATTGCGTGACTCTCTCCGGAAGCGTGAGTTATGGAGCGGGTGTGAGCTCTCTTCGGTTCGTAATGACTGCGCGGTTGTTCGTTGTATCGTACTGGAAATATTGTTAGGGAGGTGCTATTTGTAGGTGGATGCGTTCGAAGACGTGTTTTAAAGTTCCAAAGTTCACTTTTATAATATAGCATCAGTTACCAAGTAGGTACGCGTTATACTTGTACAATAATCAAACTTTCACAATCTTTAACCACACAACTAGAATCATCGTAATCGTAATGTGGTTACGATCAGAGTGTACAGTTCGAACGGTACAGTTTATCGTACATGGCATACAAGCCATATACGCTACGAGAAATCGTTACAATCAGACGGTACAATAAACAGTGCCGACGCATACGTGTCAGCGATGGCTTCGACGGACGACGTTCTAGCAGTTGTTGGATTAATATTCGCCCTGAAAGAAAAAAAAGTGAAGCGGAAAACTTCAACTAAACTTTCCAAAAGACTGGCACATTTTTTTAAGAATGGATCATGATACGTACTTACATCTACTGAATATGGTAGCACCAATTATTTATCGAGAAGCAAGACACTATTATGAGAAATGCTATTCCACCCCATGACAGGCTTGTAGCTACTTTGAGGTTTTTATCAACAGGAAGAAATTATGAAGATTTGAAATTCTCTAGTATTATTATATACATCCATCCGAACTGCGAGTGACAACAAAACTGAACACAAAAACTGACGAGCGCATACACGTTTCGATCAGTCGGCACAGTTCGTCCGATTCCGATTAATCAATTGAAATTTTCATACTGTTCCGTTCGACTGCACAGTCTTAAAAAAACGGACGAAACTGTACAGTTTTATAACATTCATGTAGCGATTTATCGGTACCGTTCGAACTGTACAGTCTGATCGTAACGATTTCTCGTAACGTATATGTCCACCATAAGCTACAGAAATGCCAGCAACTGACAAATCGTATAAATCTAGATTATAAATTGTCATACGCCATTAAATTTGAAACAAAATTTTAGCATATCATTTCAATGGTCACACAGCGCAGGATAAATACAGCAGTTAAAGTTAAATCGCGCCAGTAACCCGACTCCCGATTTGGGCGATTACTCGACAAACTCTCAACAAATCACTCCGTCTCGTCCTCGGATACTTTCAATTTAATTGCAATTAATGAACCCCAACTTTTCTTACGATTCAGCGTTAAGCTTTGAGACGTAGCAATTACTTCGAAGTAACTTCTTGCAAGAACTTGCGATGCAGAGGACAGAAGCTAACTTAAACGTGACATGATCAACGGGTACAACAAAACAATCTGAATAGTAACTGAATCTATGTAATATAGGTATATGATAGATAGTAGATTCTGTCGTACCTACTTGGTGTAATAGAATTGACAAATAACCATTGTCTAAACAGTTTGGCAAATTTTAAACAGCTATAATAAAATAAAAAATAAAAATAAAAAAGCCTTTTATTCCTTGCAAAAGAGAACATCATTTAGAAAAAAAAGAAAAATTCTTAGTTAATCTTCTTTTGCAAGGACCCCTCCGCAGGTGAAGGCCTCCTCCAAAGAAAACCACTCTTCCCTATTCTTCGCTCTAAACAGCTTTACCTACTCATATTTCATGTCTACCTTTGTCACATATGGCAACGAAATGAGATGCAACTAATTTTATTTGCGTCTTTTCTGTAAGATTAGTAATATAGGGAATAACATCGGCACAATGGTATCTCGAACGTTTTCCAACCAGTGAGCAGTGAGCTGAGCAGGCCGGGCGCGGCGCGCGGGCGTCAGCGCCGCGTTAAATGTAATTCCTCGCGCGTCGAGCGTCAGCCACTCGCAGCCACTCGCTCGCGTATTCTCCTCAAGTGGAGTCCGTAAACAGATAATATATTGCAAGTGGAGTATGATTGATATTCGCCGCTTATCCGAGGAGCGATAACGCGCTGACAGCCCCGTCGGAGGCCGAACTAGCTGAATAACAAAACGTGTATATAATAACGATATCTCGACGTTATCCCATCACTTGCCGGCGAGTTCGGAGCTGCAGCCTCTCACACCGACGCGCAATGCGAACGAGTTTGTTTAGTAACTTTCAGTGTATGTTGACTATAAAAACTGGGACCCTATTGTTGGGAGCTCGAGATTATCTCCGTCACTCTGATGACATATTCAAGGAGAGCGACAGTGGCCAATAATATCTCAATCGTCAGAATAGGACTCCTGAGTGGTTTCGAAACATTTTTGAGTGCGTCCCCCTTATAATTATTCCTTGGAAAAAACAAAGGATTAGATCGAAACTAAGTATAATCGGCGTAGGTATTAAACGTTTTTCATAGTAGTTAGTCATTTACTTTTTGTTTTTCTTTAATTTAAATATTTTTTATATTATTTAAGAAGTGTCAAAAGAACATTTCCTAATAAAATTACAATCTAGCCTCAGGCTAATAAGTAATTTAAATCTAACTTAAATTTCTAGGTAACTAATTACTAAGAATGTGTCCAATAACACGTTTCTTATTGTTTCGATTAAGGCGAAGACACAATGTTCACGTGTTCTCTACACTTTACACTTTCACTATAATCACTACTTATGACTAACACTACACTAGCTCGAACGGTTTTGTTCTTTTTTTTTTTTTTTTTTTTTTTGTCTTCTAACTATTATATATCTGTGTGATGGAGGAGCTGGATGGCCTCGACATTCACATTCACATAATTTAAATAAATGGTCTTATGTGATTTACGTCTGATTTACTGCAATCTTACTTACGAACATTACTTTTAAGAATGGTGCTTCATCTACTTCCGTTAATTCGACTCATTATCGCATGAAGCTCAACTCAAATAGTTCGTTAAGTAACGAAGACGAGAAGTTCCAACTAAGTGATAGTTTAAGTGACAATAATTTCCTATTTATAGTTCTGACGACAGGAGTTTGAGGGCCTTCGGAATCGGAGCTCAATTAAGCAGTTCCAGACTCTTACCTGGTCCTTGAGAAGTTTTTATTACGTATCTTGAGTACTCTTCCTACTTAGGGTAAGCTGAGAGTGTTGTCATAAGTAATTGAGCTATTATATTGAAAAAAATAAATATCCGAAGTGTATCGTGTATTACGTATTAGTAATAACATTTCAATGTCTTTATTTACCTAATTGTAGAACATTCATATATCTCGGTGTTCTGTTGCCTGATGGTAAATGTTAATTCTCCCCAACTATCGACAACCGCAATTACACCTCATTTTCTTTTTCTGAGATCTTTACAAAAATGTGAATGAATGGCATGTTTGTATAAGTGTGAGCGACGGCCGAGTAGCATCGGCAGCGACCCACGATGGATCCTTCCTTTATTCAATTCCTCGTTTTGCATAAACTGTTTACAGAACGCGGGAGATGCGACGAGGGCGCGCTACTGTAGTGTGGACGCGGGCTTCAGCGCCGTGATCCTCCGTGGCACACACAACAACCGCCACACATGTACAGTTTGTACAGTGTACACACACACTTCGCCAAGGTATAAGACATACGGTTAGTCTTTTCTTATGAAACTTACAGGTCTACAAGTCACCCAGAATCAGAACTTGGCTGGTCATACAATAAGGCCGCAGAACAGTTGGCGTTGGTAGGCAGTTAGGTACATAGGTCAGCGTAAGTCAAAGTACAGAAACATTGAGAAAATTTTAGTAAGTGCAATCCCACTTATGCTAATTGTATCTCAAGACAGCCATTCTTAAAAACGGTTTTTGCCGTTACCAAAAAATTTAGGGTCAAATCACTTTTTTGTTGGGCATCACAAAACGTGGGCAATTTGAAGACTCGATGAATCATCGTACGTCCATAAACTTATAGTCATACCTACTCGTATAATACACTCTGCTTCTCTTGCTTCTGATACCTGCTCAACGAGAGTGCTTCATAACAGGCCTCTGGAGTAAAAATCATAACCTACGAGTACATGTGAACAACGCCCCTAAATAATGATGGTGCCCTCTGTACACGATTCCATCACTCCTGTTTGCTAGAAGAACAGTGTTTGTAGACAACGGACCGAGAAAAATTACAACTTGTCACTTGCTATGTTTAAGCGAGACGTGTGTTTATCTTACAAAATGAAACTACGGGCACAGGAAGGGTCAAAGAATAATATGAAATCACGCATTTATATTCGAGTACATCATCATCTATCATTTCCTGCTAGCTCTTATGTAGTGTAGATATAGGACTCATCGTCCCGGCATTTTTTCGGGTCCTGCCCCTATTTTGTCCGCTGCTTTCCTCCGCGTCGGCGATGTCCAACCGGCGAGCCGGTCGTCAGCAGCACTCGAGCACCGCCATCGTTTAAGTACATTGATGTATTTTACCAAATATGTTGTCAAATAGTGATTTTATTGCGTAAGTACTTCATTAATCAGTCCGGGATTTGAGTTTTTGTAAGGCATAGGTAACTCTAGGTAGAGCTATACCTATGCCTACAAAAATTCAAAGATATTTAAAGACTTAGGCAACTTTATGACTTTGTTACCAACTTAACACACTTTTTTTAAATATTAGATACCTGGTACCTAATAGAACCCTCTGTTATGGTTCTAGATTCACTTGGAATGTAATATAGGTAGTTAAGTATAAATAGTTAAGTATTAATGTACACAGTATCGCAATAAAAATATTTTGATTTTGATTTTGATTTTTGAATAGACGGTTGCAGTGGATAGAATTTCAAAAGTGCAAAAGACAATTCTTGCCACAAATCAACAGAACAAACAGCGGCGCGGCCTGGTGTTTCATGAAGGATATAAAGTCACAGAATGCTGAATAATATAAAGTTATGCAATGAGTGCAGAGCTGGTTTGTTTGTGCGCTTCACTTACACACTGCATGCGAGTCGCGACGTAGCGCGGCGCCGCGCCGCGCCGCGCCGCGGGCGGACAATCCTCGCGGCAAACAAATTAGTTCTACTTTCGTGGTGAAGGAGCAAAGTTTGTTCGTTGCTTTTCTTTTCATTTGTGGTCAAATTCATAAATGCCATGTTGGTACAGTTAAATTAATCTGCCCACATAGCAACGATAGTTTCTAGTCCATGCTGAATTTATACATAAATGTGGGCATAGGACATTACACTTTTATGATTTGCCGTATAGTCCAGTAGCATCAAAGTATTTCCAAAATAAGAATGATCTGAATATCATAAATACAAATAAAACTTTGAAAATTGGTCAGCTGTTTCGTTGTAAGAGTTCGAGTTCGCGACTAGAGTAGAAATGTGTGTGTATGAATCTATGGATTTTATAGATAGGCTTTTCAATAGTAGGTTGCTTTAGTATGATATCATACAAGTTTCATCATTCTAATAGGCTTTCTTCTTTGACAATAGTATCCTCACCGTACCTTATAAAATATTGCCTACTGTGAGAAAAGGGTTAAATTATTCGCACCCACCGCCACCGCCACCGCCGCCGCACCTCGGCGAGGGATGTTGGATGTTGGAAGGCCTGTAGAAGCATGTCTGCTCTTATCTCGCTCTAGTTACATCTTTAAAAGAGCCGATAGGTTTGACTTGACTCTTGAGGCATGTCTTATAAATTCACTCCACTTCTTCATGTATTACTTTTGAAGCGAATTTGATTACATGTTCAAAATATTTAAAAGTTCAATGATAGTGACAGAATGTTGTAGGAGGTACCTAAGTTGTTTGGTATTGTACTGTGATACTGTGATGCGATTGATATAAAACTTTTACAAAATGGTTACAAAATTTATTTATTTACTAGCCTAAATTATATAAACAAACTATTACTTTTTTCATTGTAATTTAATTTTTACTCTGAAAAATGCTAAAACTTGGTACAAAATAGCTGAAAACAATGTAACACTCGCCTGAAACCCATGATCACACGATAACGCCGCTGTGAAAAGGGTGGACAATAAAGTTGGAGGTAATCTAGTAGGTTCATAACAATAATTAACGTTTTATGAGGCAATTACTCTTAATGACGGTTACTCTGTAGGTATATTTATACATATGACGGCATTATTTTAGCACTCTTTTGTTTAAAAATTAACGAAACAAAATAAATGAACTTTGTACTACTATGGATATAACAAAGGCTATCTAATAATATATTTTACAGTAACATTTTATTAATTTAATTTATTAATTAATAAATCAGTTGCTAGTTAATTTCTTAGTAGAGTAGTAGGTATATTATGTAGTAGTAGGTATATTATGTAGTAGTAGTAGATGCCAAATGTTATTCCAAAGTAATTTTTGATAACATGAATGTCACATGCCCTGAAACTTACATTTAGGTACATGTAAACCACCATTAAGTAATTGTCTCAGACATTAGGCAGAATAGGCTAATAAGACTTAGTGCAGACAGACTGATGAGACAGAGCTTCCATTCGTCCATTAGCACTGATTAAGTTACCTACTATGGCAGGTAACTTGATCAGTGCAACCACTGCATTACCACCCATGAAAAAGACTCGGCATTAGCGCAAAGCATTTATTTTGAACTTTTACCAATAAACACCGCTGACGCATAATTATGTTCACAAGTGAGAAGCACTTTGGAACACGCTCGAATATCCGGCAGCTTTGTATAATTATGTACAGCTTTTTACAACGCGGCAACGTACAGCGCACAGCGCGGAGCACAAAGTGCGTATCGCCCTCTTTGGGACGACTCGTATAATCTGTTTCGGTAGCGATTATAATCGGCCGCAGTAATCCGCTAAACAATGCCTATGGCTCGTGTAGCCTGTTGTTTGAGTTCCGCCCCCGCACAGGGGGGGGGGGAGGGGAGGCGGTGACACTTTCCGCTGGCTTGTTTATTTTCAACTGGTCGACAAATACAACGCTTTATCTATACTGATCCAATAAGTTTATTATTAGGTATACTCTCTGTGCAGGTTTTGACAAAAAATCTTCTGGAATGAAGCTGAAACTACAAACGCAAAACTGAAACTGAAACTTATGCTAATACATACTTATATACGGAAAGGTGAAGTTATACTTAAGGGTGTTCTTCTACAGGTCAAAGTGAACTACTTCTGGAACACAAGTTTGCTAAATTCGAGAAAGAAAATACCTAATATATAAGGAGTACTGCTCGCACCTTTGGGATGGATCGGCCAAATACCAGCTTGAGGCGTTGGAGTCCATCGAGAAACGTGCTAAGAAGCTCATTGGTAAAGACTCCCTTGTTCGGACTAGACTCCAAACTCTCGAACATCGGCGCAAAATTGCTAGTCTGTCGGTCTTTTACCGGATACATTTCGGAGAGTGTGCTTCTGATCTGCATGATCTAATTCCCTCTAGCCATTTCTACTATCGGTCTACCAAGGGCACTAAAAAGCGTCACCGTTTTATGGTTGATATACCAAAAACTCCTACGAAACGCTTTGATTCCACCTTTATAGTGCGAACCGCTAGGGTGTGGAACGCTTTGCCTGAGTGGGTGTTTCCCGATAGATATAATCTAGGTGTCTTCAAGTCGCGAGTGAATCGGTTTCTTCTAGGCAAGCATGCTCCATCGTAGACCGTATCGTTGCTTACCATCACCATCAGACAAGATGACGGTCAAATGCAAGCCTATTACTGAATAAAAAAAACCTAATCTCCGTAGAAAATTGATCACGTGACTCGTAGATTTTTTTTCTCGAATTTAGCAAACTTGTAAAATAAAATATTAATAAATTTTATTGCTTAAAAGTTGATCACTTTGACGTGTAGAAGAACACCTTTAAGTATTACCTACCACACCTTTCCGTTACGCCTTGTATAGTATAGTTGGTATCATTATTTATTACCTACCTATAAGAAAAACTAAACAACCCCGCAGCAAAATGTTGTCTATGACATTCCCGATCTAAAGGCGAATCCAACTAGGTACTCCTCGCAATTTCAAATCGGTTAAGCCGTTAAAGTGCGAGATCACATAATTATAACTACTTACAAACTACCTATCGCAAAGTATTCGTCCTTCTGGGCAGTCGGGTACCTGAAGTTATCGGACATCTTTAAATAGGTAGGTACGAGTAGGTATATCCACACAAGAGGCGCTTTATAAAATGTTACGCGTATCTATCGTTGGTGTAGCGAAATAAGCAAAAAAGAACATTCGAATATGTTTGAAAACATCGCTAAGTTATTCGCGAAGTCATTCGGAAAGTGGTAAAACAGGTCGTGCGTATCAAAAGGACAGACCCGCTACCTTTCCCACCTTTTTACCATAACACAACTTTTTATTCCGCGCCCATTCGTAATCGCTTACCCGGAACTTGACGGACAAAAAGTTTGGAGCAACGGCTCCAACTTCCAAGACAGGTGATGTTACTATTCATCATCGGGTCTCAACCGGGCCCGGGGCGGGCGGCGGCCCATCCCAGGGCGGGCGGGCTCAAAACGCAGGAAATAGAAAAACTTCGCTCGTTTACAATGAGCACAGTCGCAGGGAGGTATTATTTCCAGGGGCTCATCGCGGCTGTAACGACTTTGTTTGCGCCGAGTTTATTGTGCGCCGTCCCGTAAATATAGTTTTAAAATTTTATTTGGCTGAACTTTGGCGCGATATACTTACGGGATATTGCAGCGCGGGTCGGGGGCAGGTGCTGCTTTATGGAAATAACAAAATTGCATCAGATTCGTTCCTTTTTATAGCAGTTTGCAGATGAAATTCCGTTTGGATATGAACGGGCGGAAGCTTTTATGGAGCACACACTTCGCCGCGCAATCGAGAAACTTTACAGGAAATAAAAGAAAAGCCCCGGACCTGCCGGAGTGACTGCGTGCAGCGACGCGAAAAGATGACATGTTCCTAGATACTGCAAGGCATTCAACTAAATTATAATGTTAATGTAGGTAACTAACTAAGTAGGTACTTTACCGCATACGAGTAGATTCCAGGTACCTACAAGCTTTGATTAGATTATATTATTCAGTTCGACTATTTTGTTCGAAAGACCAGTAGTAGTAGTGTGTTTGAGCATTTTGAAACGTAATCTATTTTCATGAATCAAATAGATCCTATCTATCTCGATACGTTGTATTTGCATTATGTGAGCCCGCTGTACCGGCGCCGGTGTCGGTGGCGGAGCACAAACGTTTGCGGATCGCATGCCGCGCTCCAGCGGACATCGCGTCGACGCACGCCACGCGCCCCTCGCTACCCACTACCACCACCGTACCACCCTAGGACATCTAGGAATAGAGGGATACGTTGGAGCAGATGGAATTTATGATGTGATCCATTTCAAAGGTAATGTATCGAAGAGATAAAAACCTCGAGCCTTGTTCCAATTTCTTTCTGACTATGGGTAAGTATAGGTTTTGGGGTTGGGTTTGGGTTTGCGAGTCACTTTCGTGCTCACATCCGTAATTTATAAGCCAGGTTCGCCATTGATGGACACGTCACGAAGGACGATGGTTTATTAGGTAGGTAATGTCTAGTAGTCATACCTATAATGTTCATAATCTGACATCCGAACCAAAGTTATTAAACTTTGGTTCGGATGTCATCAAATGTGATGAGTGAGCATGTTTGAGTATTAAATACTTAAGTAGGTACGAGTATAGGTGTGCGAGCATTTACACTTAGTAAACCTGAACACCTAGCTCAATGGGGATTGATCGTAATCTTTGTAATCCTTACGTAGCGTATCTCGTACCTTCAAGTACCCGTAGTACCTAGAACATAGGTACCCAGTATATGGTAGGTCGGCACACATGCGTATGTAGTGTGGTATCCAAACACTGAGACGGTGTGTCGTGTCGTGTGGACTCAGGGCCGACTCAGTCGGATATATTTGCAGAGCTGGAGCATGCTCTGGCGAACCCTGGCTTTACTCACTGCTAGTTAATCGGCGGCAACCAACGTCGCCTGTCCACTGATGCAGACTGGTCTGGTTGGTGATGCTACACTACTGTCAGGTTTGGATAAACAACGCAATCATGTGTAGCCGTTAGGCCTCAGGTAAATTAGAATTTCAAAGTGGAGCTTTAGGCGAAGAAGAAATTTTGTTAAAAAAAAATCATCACTTATTTAAGAGATTTATTGATTGGCACAGTAAATGTCAATGATTGGTATCTAAGTAATCACGTCAAAAAATTGTCAGCCAGGAGGGTAGGTACCTAATAAATGCAGTGAAGCTGCATGACAACTAGGACTGATTGATACAGACTACAAAAGTTGATTTATAAGAATACGCATCTTGGTTTTTCCTTGAATAATAAAAACCGGTCAAGTGCGAGTCGGACTCGCGCACGAAGGGTTCCTATCTATAAAAACGGCAAAAACGACAGACAGACGGATGGACAGCGGAGTCTTAGTAATAGGGTCCCGTTTTACCCTTTGGCCCTCTTATGGGCAAACTTGACGTTTAACATAAGGCGAGCGCTTTGCTAAAAAAAAACGGAACCCTAAAAAGCAACTTGATTACTGAAAAACAATCTTAACTCAGTCTTGACTAATAGTGTTAGAAGATATAAGTACCTATAGGTTTTACAGTTCTACACAATAATGTTGAAATATCCATACCTACAGTAGGTAACAGAAAATGGAACAATCAGAAGAGAACCCATCGCCCCTAGTATTCCACCGTGATTCGTTGTAAAACACGGCGATGTGAGATTACCTCCTAAATCACGCCGAGACGTTCAAACACATAAATACAGGTAGGTTTTTACACGCCGCTGAGAAATAGATATGAGATGTAATCCGCGAGAGTGCTTGCCGAACAGACACGCCGTATTTAATATTTATTATTTGATGTATTAGTCCTACACGTGTATTTATTTGAGTGAACCTGCCTCTACGTCTCTACGTAGAGAGGTAGACACAAATTGTGGTACTTTAAGCGATTAAAAGACGTAGGTACTCGTAGGTGCGCGAGTCACTGAGTTCTTGGCACGGGCTAGGTAAAGGAATTCACTCTGTGACGCTTGACAGATCTATTTCTGAATAAACCTAATGGAGCAGTGTAGGTAGGTATCTACACGATCATTTACAGCGTCACAAATCAATAAAGACATGAAGAAACTAAAAAACTTAAAAAAAAAACATTTATTCAGAATCGATAGTAGCTTTTCCACTCAACTCAGACTCACAGATAACATTCTTACTATACAAACAAAGCTCAACGATTTTACTATCTAAGAGCTCTCCAGAAATCCTGTACCTACCTAGTAGATATACGAGCAGACTATCAAGAGCACACATGACAAGCCTTTTCTAGATCATCCCGTTGTAGCTGCAGATATCATTGTACCCTCGAACAGCTGTAACCAGCTAGGTACCTAACAGACTGATGGTGTAACACGCGTCGCGTCGGGTAACGGGCGGTGTAGCCCGCGACCGTTGTCCGAGCTACATTTGCATCCTACAACACGCCACCCGACGCCTATTTAAATAAGGCCGACTGTTTCGGATCGCACGTGTCCACTCGCACCATACCTATTCGCTGTGATTGAAGGGTTCGGAAAATATTTTCACCGATTTAATTATTTTCCCTTGAAGAGATTTACTTAAACGCGCCTCACAATTTGCTCAGGTATCCAGCCAGAGGCCTGCATCTGCTTGGGGGTCATCTGACCCTACTTGTGACCTTTAACCGCGATATCGATGTGTGCGTGGCTGATCAAAGGTTCACGAACCAGATAAATAACTCGATTCAAAATGTTTATCGCACAAAGCGCGCGCCTAAAATTTTTAGAAACCCGAATTGCGGCGTGCGGACCCCAAATCATTGAAACTTAATTATTCAGTTACACAAAAATATGACTTCTGAAACTATCGTAGATTCAATTAAAAGAATCTAAAGGCATTCGTTTTCAAACTTTCAACATCTACGATTTAGCGCCGGCGGCTGTACGGCGGCGGCCTAGATCAGAGACGAAGCGTTTCAGAAACCTACTGAAGCGAGTCGCTCGACATTTTTACTTCAAGACAAGAGGTTATTAGATTAGTCCGCCGTGTTCTTATTAAATCGCACTCAGGCTCAGTTAATTCTGTAGCCCAGTTCATTTATTATGCTAATTATGAGCTCGGGACAAAGGTTATACTTTTTGTTCGCCAATTTACTTCTGTTGAATTTCAAGTTAGCGCGGCCTTAGCTCATTAGGTAGTACAGGTTTTATACTTTCTTTATCTACTAACTTAAATCTTACGAGCCACGAGAAGGGAAGTACCTTCCCATGGAGATCTTGGGACCCTTCCAGATCTGCGAATGTGAATTTCTTACGACGAAGCATCTTGGAACATAAAGTCTCAGAGCTTTTCGTAAGAATAATTTAGCTAAGTTTTACATATTTAGGTATACCTACGGTTTAATTTTTACGGCTCAGTTTTATATTTATATTTATATTTACGAGTATACCCTATTTTTAGTAGCATCTCGCGAATTGGCCTGAATGTTAGGGATGGTCCTTCGAGCCGAACATAACCGATCAAGTCGATTAACACTTTGACTGCGGGAAACAGATACCTTGTGTTTTCCTTTGTGCGACGCATGCCAGGCGCGTAAAATACAACGCACTTGACTATTAGCCGCACCTAAGGCAAGCGCATGTGATTATTAGCCGCAGTCAAAGTGTTAATTTGAAAATAAAAAGCAAAACATCTTGTATTGATAAAATTTATTGATAACTTTCAGCGTGTTGTTTACAGTTTATTCCACCTACTCACGTAGGTATATAAATACACCAACTTATCATAATAGGAATATAATAATGTTCTTATTATTCTATTCAATAATAAAATAATAGCACTCTTATTAAATAATAGTTAAGGTCTAAATTAGTTTCGTCAAAAATAAAGTTTTAAAATATCCTAACAGGTAGCTATGACCCTGTGCGTAGATCGAGCTTTTGAACGTTTCTAAAAATAGAATATTTTTTTAATGTTCCTTACAAACGATATTACTGATGTTGTACTGGAAGCACGGAGTCAGAGCATTATCCTCACACTCCGTAGTCCGTAGGTACACTACGCGGGCTGCAGGGAATTTGTCAAATAGTTTTAAACAAATTACATTATTACAACTGATGAAATTAAGTCGAAAATAAAACTATTACGATAGCTAAAAAAATTAATCGACTTTTAAGATTTTAATTTTGTTGTAATTTTTTCATGCTTGCTGTTAAAAATGGCGAGATAAAACTTGATATACTTACTAACAACAGCGTTCATTGTAATACTCCATGTTTTGTTAAATATTACAATTTCAATTTATTTCTTTGTACTGCAGTCGCGTAATGTACTAGAGTCCCAACATCGCGCGGAGTACTTCAAGTCAGCTTCGTATAGAAGACGCTTACCGAATAACGCACTAAATAGTTATTGTACAGTATCGTATCGAGGGAAGCAACCTCCTTGCTATGCAACGCAAGAAAAATACTTCCAAAATTGAGCACTAAAGTTACTTCGAAACTTGGCTTGTGAACCGCTGAACGAGAACCAACCACTAACGCTTCTCTCTAATACAATCAACGGACGCCCAATCACCGTCCGTGACGTCAGACCTACCAGTACCGTCAGTGATTGGTCGACCGCTCATCGCCACCACGATTTCTTGTGCAAATTGGTTTCTATAGGTACCAACTTGCGGCATCACGAGATCTTTGTTTTAACCCTAAGACGCTTAATTTTGAAAAAAGCGTTAATTTCAAGAGGCCTGAAGGTTCAGATTTCAATATTAAATTTTTTACCAGTGTTCCTCAATTAGCAGTGCAACTTTCCATCCCCGATCGAAGATCCAGAGGCAGACCCAAAACAATCGGGGAAAATGTAGTGCTGAGAGACATGAGTGCAATGTGTCCGAAGACAATGTCGAGGATAGAGCGAAGTGGAGTAGAAAAGTTAGGAAGGCTGACCCCACCACCATGTGGGATACATAGCCGGAAAGAGAAAGAGAGAGAGAGAGAGAGAACCAGTCTTCTTCAATTTGCGTGTACCCGCGTCCCGTCCAGCGGCCCACAAGCCGCTTCAAACACTATGTACTAGTCAACATGTACCTAACACCTATGATACGACTGCGTCGAAACAGCGCGTTTACAAACAAAACTTACTCTAATGGTGTTCCTTACAACTTACACGATCCATCATTTTAGTAAATAAACAAGAATACTCGATACTTAGAAATGACTAAAATGAAGACAGACTTACTTCGAACTGACAGACTAATATGAACAGTAACGTTGTTGAAATAGAATCGGAAATTAATTGGTACTGTTTCGTGATGCTGTCTGTTCATAAATAGTGCCTCGTAGCCGCTTTTTGTTGGTTACCAGTTTACTTTTTTCAATTTTACTACAGCGTAATGCGTATGTAAAGTCGATATTCATTTGGCACTGAAAGCAGCAATAAGTCGTTACGCTTAATTTTTATTGACTCATTTAAATAAATATTAATTGACAGTTAAAATCATACACAAACAAAATATAGTTATTGCCTGGACTGTAATACACACCAAAACAATAAAAGTTATTGAGCAGCCTAACATACGTATATTAGTAAAAATTTAATACAATGGAAGGATTAACAATTCATAATTATACGCAAAATATTACATTTCCAATAATTTTATAATATCCTCTAGGTATAAAATTGAGTAATCTATTATTGATTTTATCCTACTAATAAAACTGACTATACTGAAGCAAAGTTTCGAGCTCAGTTTTGACGTATCGCCTTAAAAAAATTGAGACTATTTTATTTATTTACTTTCCTTTCCTTTTCAAAAAATACTGCAACTTCTATAGTTAAAGTAAGTTTAGGGTTTTTGCACAAATTACTCAAAATAAGTTAGAGACGTCAAACCGTGTTCTCTTGGCTTCTGTATGTATAAAGCCAAGGATACACTAGGGAGCAAATGGAGCAACATGTTGCGGAACATGTAGAACGTGCCGAAGTAAATGTCGCGGAACATTGTGCAGGCCACACTAGTCAGTGTTTATAGAAATGTCGCCCGAGGAGGTTGTGGCTATTAGTGCTGCGTACATTGTAATTATATCGAGTGTGTTGAAACGTAAAAGAAAAAGGAGGTGGTGGATGCGGAATTTCTTACTACAACGAGAAAGTACCTACGCGACTACACTCGGTGACAAACGGCGCGACACTGACGCGGGACACGTGACACGTGACACGTGCGCTCGGCGCTCGCTCGCGAGGCGGGAGCGGGACCGCGGGAGCAAGCAACATGCCCCGCGTCACGTGCACTGTTGCGGGACACTATGGAACGTTGCAGTGTCACGTCACGTATATTAAGTGTTGCGCGTCACGTTGCGGGACAAAATGGTCCCTAATGTATCCGGCCCTTTACAGTATTAACAGTTCATAATATTGGACGATTCATTGCTGGCACCGCTCCTAAGTACTACCTAGTTTAAGTAAAGGTACTTTACTGTGAAACTTATTTAAACATAACCTGAAAAAGATCTACTCGTAGTATAGAAATTTAAAAATATGCTCAAATGAACATGCTTTCAATAATAACAATTTGAAAATATTCGGGAAAGATTATTTTTGTACTTATTTTTATGAAAGTTTTTGCTATAATTGTCAAAAATTATGTGTGAAAAAATAGTTGCTTTATTTTAACACTAATTTTTTTGTAACGTCATTTTCGTATCGTAAAAAATGTACAACTTGCTTACTAATATTGTCGCAATACATGTACTATAGCTATACAGGATGATTTTCTTTTCAGCATTCTTCCCATATTTAAAAGGGTTTTGTTTTTGACAAGGTACCCCCTAAAACTAACCATTTTCATTGCCTAGCCTAGAGCGTTTTCTGGATCGACCTCGAAACGTTTTTGAAATAAGGTTCATAATCTATATTAAGCTTTCAAAGCTATTTCAGCCACTCGTTACTATATATATTCTTTAATGTTTCGAGAATATGAAGAAAACGTTGACCTCTACATTTAAAACACACCTCTTTGATCACGAACTATATTTAAATTATTTCGGTCGATAAAAATCGATTGAAAACTTGTTGCGAATAATAGATATGTTTTACAGTTACAAATTATACAATCTTCTACACAACATGCCTATATACCATCAGTCTCTTTACATCCAAGCACGCCAGTTACAATTAAGTATAACATTATTTTCTTTATATAAACATTACTATTCATAAGAATTTCACCAAAATCGGGACGAACAACGTATTTGTGTGTCGGACTCGATTACGTTACAACGGCCTATAAGGCTTGTATTGTATCACTTACCACATATATCCAGACAATTAGAATGGACGTCCCTTTATCATTCGTTTCACACGATCCAAGCGACGGAGTTAGTTGTTGATAATACATAAGAATGCTACAGAGTACTTTTTTTAATTTAGCGGTCACTTTCTCAAAGCCAGTGATGAGTCGAGTATGCAGCAGGACCGTCGCTCGATGCTTCGCCTTACTGGTTCAGCGCCATCTTTACTCGAATGGACAAACAATGTCGACGCTGTTTTTATCCACCGGAGACGCTGACATCGACCGTTTAGTTACATTTTAGTCCATTAAACTTCTCGAATTCTCAATATCGTATAGCTCTACCGGTAGATGTCGCCACCACCAGGCTAGGGTCGAAGTGCAGGTATCAGTGTCAACTAGTCCCGCGCAGTCCCCGCTCCCCGCTCCCCGCTCCCCGCCGGGTGTCAGCTGCAGTATCGCTGCGGGTCCCGGCGCGAGGCTCAGTTGTAACTAATTCCCCGCCCTCCCCCCAGAAGTCCCCGCGAGTGGCCCCGCTACCCCCCCGCGTGGGGCTGCTTGTCCCGCGCGCGCGAGTGCTCGGCCAGGGAGTAGGTCTCGGGCTGGAACGTGGGCGGACACTGCAGGTGCGGGTACTGCGCCCCCGGGGGCGGCGCCGGGGGCAGCGGGGGCTGGGGGGGATAATAAACATTGTATCACTCATATTTTCATATAAAAGTGAAAGTTTGTGTTTGTTACGACTAAACGCTGAAATGGCTAAACGAATTTGCAAGACATTTGGAATGAAGGTTTTTCATAGTCTGGGGATTAACACGTAGGCTACTTTTTGTTCCGGAAACTCATGTTAACTTTTTTTAAACTTTTTTTTAGAACTCATCCAGCACAGAGGTTTATTCGACAATAAGACGTTTTTTGAGAAAAATAAAGAATGAAGGCGAGATAAGTATCTACAAAAGTGAGTGGGGGTTCTGTCATGATGAGACCGTCGAATGATGCACTAGTTTCAAGTGTTATTATCCTTTTGTTATCAGTTTCTGGTGTACACAAAAAGAAATTCATCTATCGTTCTATGTATGAAGTATGTGTGTGTTTATACCTGCGCGTGTGTAAACATGAGCCTTAGCCGCGACACGCCGCCCGGCGCGCCCGCCCACGTGTCGCGCGCGGGGGCGGGCTTGCGGGCCGGGGGGGCGGCGCGCGACGTGTGCACCTGGGGGGGCGGGGGGGGGGGGTCAGTGCACGAGTACTGACCGGCAGGGACCAGGGCCGCTCGGGAGCGATCATTGAGAAAATATTGTAACTCAACAAAGGCTTATTTTATTTAACAGCGAAGATTGTGGAAACTAACGTGGTTTTTACATGTGGTCTTACACGAGAATACTCCCGCGTGCGCTTCAAATGAAATGAAATATTTATTCATAGCATTGCTACAAGACAAGGAAAACGATAATCGTAATCCATTAAAAATAATTCGTTAATAAATCACTAAATATTCGCCAAGGTCGTAGAAAGGATGTTCTAGCAACCAGAGTTTCAATTTAGTTTTAAATATTGCGATGGAAGCTGCACTCACTACTTCATCAGGCAATTTATAATATATTGCGGGACCTCCGGCTCCCACGTACACGGACATTTTACTTGACTTAGTCAGCCTATGTTTTTTGGTCCTAAGTTAAGACCTAAGACTTGGAGACGGTCCCCGTACTCTGAGTAGGTATTCCCGTGTTAATTACAATAAAAACAACAAAAAAATTGCAACAATGACAATCGATGACACCTACGTTCTCAACCTTTAAATCTGCAGGTCTACCCTCGAAGGGTGATTATTCTTCTCCGAACATATGCTGGTTTCCTCACGATGTTTTCCTTCACCGAAAAGCCAATGATATGTAAATTCGTACATAAGTTCGAAAGAACTCTGGTACGAGTCGGGGTCTGAAGCCGCCACCTCAAGAAAACGAAGCAGATGTTCTCCCACTGAGCTACCACGGCTATTACTTTATTTTACAAAAGTTCCAAGTTAAAGCAACATGCTGTTTAAAAAAAACTGACAGAATGACCTAACATGCTTGACCTGGGATCGTACTGCGAACTCTTAGCGCAAGTCTGAACTGGATCGCTCTGGCTTTCATCTCTCTCGGTCAGCTAGAGAAAAACGAGAAAAAATCCAACGCCATTCAGTTCCGATCGCGCTTAGAGTTCGCAGTACGACCAGCTGTTTGCTCAAGGTGCTAACCGCGAGTGAGAGTGAGTCCCCACTTCTTGTTAGATATGGGGGCGATAGCTCCCGCCCTGGCGTCCTGCAAAGGATGCATCATGCGTTTCCCCTTTGTCAGCGACCGCCCAAGCCAACCCAGCTCATTAAAATAACGGAGCGAAGCGCTAGGAATTAGCGCTATATTGCCAAAGCCAAAAAAATCAGCATCTCAAAAAAAATAAAACAGAAAAAACGGTTTTTTTTTGTGATACCGTCCTTTGTATTTCTCAGGTAGTACACTCGTCACTCGTCCCTCGTCACTCGTCCCTCGCCTCGTCCCTCGACTCACCTTGTCGTTCCGGCGCAGCGAGTCCCGCCAGCGCTCGGTCGCGGGCGCGGGCGCGGGCCGCCGCTCGCGCGCTACGCCGTAGCCCGCCGCTACGCCGTAGCTCGGCGACACGTAGCCCTCTGCTCCACTATCGCTCGTCTCCGGTGGGTCGTCTGTGTACACTATTTTTTCGTAGCTGAAACATAAACACAGTACATTTAATTGTCAATTATATCGCCTCGTTTTCCAATACTTTTTTCCATTAATTTTAATGTTTTAAAATTATCTCTTTCAACAAAGCTCGTAGTGCGGAGCCCCAGAACATACACAGCAAAGTAAAACTAACATATTTTACAGCATAGCAGTGAAGGATCCAGGATTATGGTTTGCGGGGGGCTTGAACAAGGCTGAATGTTCAAAAAGGTTTCCATGCATTTGGGCCACTTTTGGTTAGTTAGATTAGATTAGATTAGACAGCCCCCTAGCTAGATTGGATGCGTCACTACCGCATGCTATCCACGGTTTCAGTGGAGTTACCCTTACTTTGTGTTACCAGTATATCAGTCCACTCACCCATCTTTCCCCTTGACAGAGATCGGTTTCCCCCGGCCGGGCTCGGGGCGGCGCTCCTTGTAGCAGGGCGTGAGGGCGGGGGCGGGCGCGGGGGCGGGGGCGGGGGCGGGGGCGGCCTGCAGCTCTAGTACCGGGACGGGGATGTCCGGGGGGTGCACCTCTCCGTAGATCACGTCGGGGGCTGCGGGTGCCGGGGGACAGACACGAGGGTTACATGGCACGACTTGGTTACATGCTGAGGTCCTGTGTCATACTAGGTTAAAAGTAAATATTTAACTTGTCGATTTTGGTAGATTTTAAAATTAATTAAAAAAAAAATTGGATCAATTAATTCATTTTTTTATTTATCCATCCATAAATTATGTCACACGTAATGGGGGCGGGGGTTGGTGGGGTTGTAAGTTTTGCGCTGCAATGCTGAAACTGATCGATGAGAACGTTAGCCGCAGTACTCGCTACAGATGTTTTTTTCTATATTTTCTCATTGTGTGTATTGTACTGAGCCGCGTGACGCGTCAGCAAGCGGCGAGTCTCTCCTTCCCGCTCCGACGTACGACGGCCCCCTCTGCTAGAGTGAGTGCGCTGCTCACCTGGCGCCTCGTGCCGCGTGTGTCTGTCCCGCTCTATCCCGCGCAGCACTCGGTGTCAGTACAGCTGTCTCCGCTCCCGCTACAGTGAGTGCGCTGCTCACCTGGCGCCTCGTGCCGCGTGTGTCTGTCCCGCTCTATCCCGCGCAGCACTCGGTGTCAGTACAGCTGTCTCCGCTCCCGCTACAGTGAGTGCGCTGCTCACCTGGCGCCTCGTGCCGCGTGTGTCTGTCCCGCTCTATCCCGCGCAGCACTCGGTGTCAGTACAGCTGTCTCCGCTCCCGCTACAGTGAGTGCGCTGCTCACCTGGCGCCTCGTGCCGCGTGTGTCTGTCCCGCTCTATCCCGCGCAGCACTCGGTGTCAGTACAGCTGTCTCCGCTCCCGCTACAGTGAGTGCGCTGCTCACCTGGCGCCTCGTGCCGCGTGTGTCTGTCCCGCTCTATCCCGCGCAGCACTCGGTGTCAGTACAGCTGTCTCCGCTCCCGCTACAGTGAGTGCGCTGCTCACCTGGCGCCTCGTGCCGCGTGTGTCTGTCCCGCTCTATCCCGCGCAGCACTCGGTGTCAGTACAGCTGTCTCCGCTCCCGCTACAGTGAGTGCGCTGCTCACCTGGCGCCTCGTGCCGCGTGTGTCTGTCCCGCTCTATCCCGCGCAGCACTCGGTGTCAGTACAGCTGTCTCCGCTCCCGCTACAGTGAGTGCGCTGCTCACCTGGCGCCTCGTGCCGCGTGTGTCTGTCCCGCTCTATCCCGCGCAGCACTCGGTGTCAGTACAGCTGTCTCCGCTCCCGCTACAGTGAGTGCGCTGCTCACCTGGCGCCTCGTGCCGCGTGTGTCTGTCCCGCTCTATCCCGCGCAGCACTCGGTGTCAGTACAGCTGTCTCCGCTCCCGCTACAGTGAGTGCGCTGCTCACCTGGCGCCTCGTGCCGCGTGTGTCTGTCCCGCTCTATCCCGCGCAGCACTCGGTTGCAGTACAGCTGTCTCCGCTCCTCCTCCTGTTTCTGCAGCATGAACTGCTCCAGCGTCAGCAGTCCCGCCAGGCTCTCCGGCTGCGGGGTCGGGGGTGAGGGGATGTCTCATTACAGGTAGGGAGGCTTTTTGTTGTGGTGTGTTTCATTAGACGGTAGACCACTTTGCATCTTTTATACAGTTACAAAAGAAGTAGCAAACAAATGAACTCAATTCTCATTTTAATTTCTCTTTAATTCTTTCAGTGTTAGTTCTGCAAGGTTTTTATATTTAACCAAAAATTATGTAAAAAAAACCCCTTGAAAAATGCTTCAACTATTAAAATTTCATACTTTGTTTCCGTCACACTGAAAACTTATTTTTATTTTTTGGTAATCATTAAAATAAAAGACCTACTCGTATGATAGACGAGCCGCGCCGCAGAGATCTAACAGTGGGTGGAAAACGATTGATGATCGGTTGCAGATGACAAAGATTATGATAAATTAATATGGGTGAAATAACGTCAACATACCTTAGAAACTTTCGGTTTACTCGGCACCTGCAGCGTCGGCTTCGTTACAAAATCACTCTTCTCAAAATCTAGCAAATTAGGATTCGACGCATGAATGTAGTTTATTGGTTTCGGAATCTTTTTAGAGGCGCGAAGTTCTGAGCCAAGCAAGCCGGGGACGTCGGGTGAATGGGGGGCTTCGGGGGAGTGGGGGGCGTCAGTTCCGGGGGCGTCGGTCGTGGGGGGCGCCACGCGACGGTAGCTGCGGTAGTGCTCCGTGGGGACCGGGACTACGGGCTGTTTGTTCTGGAAACGGACACGAAGTTTTAGAGATCTAAATTGAAATACCTCTACCGTCAAGAAAATCTACAAAAAATCTAAACTAATAAAAAAATCAACTTATTTAAAGAAACCATGAACGTTGAGATTTTATACAAAACAGAAAAAAAACTGTAAACGCGGGCAGAATTTACTATCTTCAAGACTGACCTTTGTCTAGTAAGAAACTCACCTTTGGTTTAGTATCGTCTTTGCTCTTATGTCTCGAAAAGAACCTGAGATACTTCCGGTCGAGGCTGGTAGAGGAATGGTTCACATTCTCCTGAGATTCGCTTCTTTGCATCCTTCCAGTCAGTTTCTTCAAGGAGCCGAACTTGGACTTGTCCTTGTCCTTGTCTCTCTCCTTGTTATCTCTATCCCTGTCCTTCTCGCTCCGTCGGTCGGCGCTCTCCGCGTCGGACTCTGTTTCCGAGTAGT
Source organism: Alcis repandata (assembly GCA_949125135.1). NCBI lineage: Eukaryota > Metazoa > Arthropoda > Insecta > Lepidoptera > Geometridae > Alcis > Alcis repandata. The sequence goes on along the minus strand of OX421225.1, from coordinate 202,410 downwards.
CGGTCTCGGAGAACTGTCGCGACACGTCGGTCTGTCAGCGGAGATAACGGGTAAGAATATGCAAAAATCCTTGTACATTTTTTGCATTGAATAACTGAGAACTAGCTCGGATCACTAAGGACACAGAAAAGCGACATCGTTTTAAGGTTTACTAAAAACCCGTGATTGAGAGATGCAGTTGTACTTTTCACTTCTCCTGCTCGTAAAGTCCTACTTTACGCCCTGTATAGGCGAACTAAAGCGACGTTTTAAGGCTCTTGTGCTAAAAAGGAACTTCTCTCTGAATAAAAACAAATGAGAAAAAGAGATTTGAGAGGTTGAAAAAAAGAGGTTTTATTTTTTTATTCTTCTTTTATGTAAAAAGTTTCGTCGAGTTTTTAAAATATAAAACCTACTTATAAAGGATTTAGATCGTAGATAGTAATTTTTTTTTATTCAGAGGGGTTGAAACGAGGTTCTTGTTGTTATATGTGATTTTCTATTATATTTATGTGTATTAGGTATGTTATTTTGTTTTTTTTTATTGAATAAAAATAAATCAAATTGATTTATTAAATAATTAATTAAATCTATTTCTTTGTAATTAATTTAAAAATATATATATACTATATTAATTAAAATAAAATATATAAATAATAATATAAAATAATTTAAATTAAATAAAAAATTGAGAATCTTAAATTAATTGATTAAATAGTAGGTAAATTAAATAATTTTTAATAGAATGAAATTAAAAATTTAAATAAATAAAAAATAAAAAAAATCAAATTCATATTAATTATGAAAAAAATATATCTTAATATGAATTTTTATTATTATTTCTTTTAATTAAAAATTTTTATTTTTTTTAATAACAAAAAAAAAATGTTATGAATTTTAAATGGTTACATAAAATATATTTACATCTTAAATTTAAAATAACAAACTAAACTAAATAGAACTAAGAGATTTACAAAAAGTTAATAATCAAAAAGTAGTTTTTGCCCGTGTGGCAAAGTACCAAGAACGCTGGCTGCATTCCCGCGCTGAATAGCCAGTGAAATTCTTTGCGCGAGGAATGAGCCAGCCCTCTTATCACCAGCGGCGTCAACTAAGCGCGGTGTGATTTGTTTGACAAATTTTTTAGTACTAGGACCCCATGGACCAAAAGTTTCGACGCCAAGCGGAAGAAATATGTACTCATTCGAAAGAGACGCATATTTGCGCCGCTTGGCGTCTTCTGCGGCATCCGCCGCGGCTCCGGCTCTCTGCTTTGTCCCGCTGAGGTGAGAAGGGGCTAAAGTATCGACGCATGTAGCGTCCCATACGAGAGCCCTTCCCCGCTCCCAGGGGATCAAAGTTAGGCCGTCAGGGCGCTTGCCATCATCCCGGACTATCCCTACATTGTCGAGTGCCGCGGGTGTAGTGTAGCGAGTGCCGCGGGTGTAGTGTAGTGTCTGGGTGGACTCACGTGCGCGACGAGGCTGGGCAGCAGCGTGGCGCGGTGGATGAGCTGTATCCAGGCCAGCATGGCGTCCCGCGAGTCGCACGCGAAGTACAGCGCCACGCCCGTGTGGTACACCTTGAAGGCGTGCGCGCGGGACTTCACCTCGCCCGCCGGGGCCGCCGTGTAGCCGGCCAGCTGCACCATGCAGGCGGCGCGCAGGCACTGTGGAGCGGGACACGTGTAGCGGGGGGAGGGGGGAGGGGGCGCGGGGCCGCCGCGCACGTGTAGCGGGGGGAGGGGGGAGGGGGCGCGGGGCCGCCGCGCACGTGTAGCGGGGGAGGGGGCGCGGGGCCGCCGCGCACGTGTAGCGGGGGGAGGGGGGAGGGGGCGCGGGGCCGCCGCGCACGTGTAGCGGGGGAGGGGGCGCGGGGCCGCCGCGCACGTGTAGCGGGGGGAGGGGGGAGGGGGGCGCGGGACCTACCTCGGTGGTGCGGTACGCGTACAGCAGGTTGTGCGCGAGCAGCAGCGCGCGGCGCGCCCAGCGCGGGGCCGCCGCTCCGCCCCTCACTCGCTGCCACACGCCGCCCGCCGCCGAGCCGGCCCGCAGCGCCACCGCGTACGGCACGCCGCGCCGCTCTGCGGACAGGGGGGAGCTGTATAGGGGCACTCGGGGCGAGTCTGACGGGACGGGGTCCTACATGTGTATACATACTCGCCAAGATGGAAGTCTTCTTCTTCAGACTCCTCGACTTGGAGGTGGGGAAGATGCCGCGCACGGCGCTGGTGGGGGAGAGCGCGATGCTGCGCGAGTCGACGGGCGCGTCCGGGGAGGGCGGGGGGGGCGCGCGCGCGGGGGCGGGGGCGGCGCGGGGGGGCGCCGGCTCCGAGTTGATGGCGGGCAGCTCGCGCCGCTCCGTAGGCAGCATGCGGATGTCGTGCTTCGTGATGTGGCGGAGCGGGACGCTGATCTGCGGGGAGAGAGGTCACAGTGGAGGATGATACCGCAGAGTAAACGAACGTAGAAACGGCGAGGGAGTACGACCCGGTAATCTTTGTTTGTGATGCGGGCTCATTTGGAGCCAAACCTCAAATAAGAGACGGGTTATAGACGGACAACGAAACGATATACTATATGTAGTCGGGGGCAGTCGAGATTTCGCGAGAGAGAAAAGTTACCTGAGTCACATCGATGGGTCGGGTCGGCTTCATGGGCGACGCCGGCTCCCGGTCGGAGGGGCGCGGCACGGCGCGGAGCACGGGCAGCGCGGGGGGGGCGGCGCGGGGCCGCGGGGGGGGCGGCGGCGGGGAGGGGGGGCGCGCGCGGGGGGCGCCGCGCGAGTACAGGTACCTGAAGAACATGTTCAAAGAGGCTAAGGGGCTACGGGAGGGCTGGCTACGTGTCGCGGGCGGCGCGCCGCCGGCGGGGCTCACCTGCCCGCGGGCTCGGGCTCGCCGTCCCGCTCCCCCGCGCCGCCGGCCGCCGCTCCGTCCCGCTCGCACTCGGGGCTGCGCGCCGGCTCCAGCAGCGAGCGCCGCCGGTGCTCCATCATCGCTATGTTGATCGTTTCTAGAATCTTCTCGGTCGGTGTCGACTCGCCACACTCTGGAAATAGACATGCTGTGAGCTCCAACACCCTCCCGAGTGACTCTCCCCCACCCCTCTCTCCTCTCTCTCTCCCCCCACATACCCGGCGTGCCGGGCTCGTCCCCCCGCCGGTGCATGGCCTCCCCGATGACCGAGCTGCTCTTCTTGAAGGAAAGAATCTGGTCCGCTTTGGCCGCCGAGTGCACCATCACCTGCACATTGGCACGGATAACAACTGGAAGTATGACACTTCTAGAATATAAATAATAGGTTGGGGAAAAAGTTTCTTCCGTAATAGGACGACCAGAGCGACGTGCATCTTTGACATCAAAATTTCCGGATTGAGAACGCTTAAACCAAATTTGTGCTACTCTCACAGACACTGCACTAGGTTCATAAACATCGCAAATTTTTTTCGCGGCTCGCGTTGCATTTTTGCCTTTTTTGTAGTAAAATTTTAAAATGTATCGAATTTCTTCATTAGATCACCATCACTGATCTTGACAGTCATCTTGACTCATCTCACTAATTCATCTTGACAGTACGAAAAACAAATGAAAATCACACATTTTCCTAATTTGAATTTGGAATTATGTTCTTTAAAATTTAAACTTTCAATGATACTAAAACCAGCCAGATAGAAGTAGTATAGCCAAAGAGATTTTATTGCAAGTTCATACTATAATGCGAAAAGACTTTTTCCCCAACCTAAGAAAAGTCTTCATCATTTAGCTACAATAATAATGTTTCACATTATAGCTCCCCACTCAGATTCCCTGTGACGTATGCTATAGAGCACACACAAAGACAAGAACAACCAAGACCCAGAGCAGATATTTAAATTCATCATTCAAACATGTGCCCGGCTGAATTCGAAACCGGGGACCTCTGGCTCACAAGGCGGCTAAGCCAAATGGTCACCGCTGTGCTAAATAGGTCGCCGATAGATCAGTGGGATCATTGAGTGGGATCGTTACCGCGCTTAAAATAGAACTGAGATGACATCGTCCGACCAGGCGTCATACGTACAGTGGGGCTGTCGAGCGGAGTGGTCGGCGACTCAGGTATGGGCTGCACTTGTATCGAGGTCGCCCCCTCCGCGCCCCCCACCCCCAGGTCGTAGGCGGGCGTGGAGTGCGCCTTGTCCAGCTTGCCGCGCCGCTCCTCGGGGGGCGCGGGCGCGGGGGTGGGGGTGGGGGGCGCGGGGGCGGGGGCGGGGGCGGGGGCGGGGGGCTCGCGCGGCGGCCCGGGGCACGTGCGCGGCCGAGGCTGCATCTCGAGACCTGTGCTGTATGATACTGCCTGGAAAGTGACAAGTTAGTTTATTCAAATGCAAACCTTACACTGAGTTGAATAAGATACAATTTCAAATAACAACTTACGACACGTTTCAGATGATTGGTATTCAAAATTGTACCACAGTTTTTTTTTTTTTTAAATTTAATTTTTTATGCCATAGGTCGCATACAAGAGGGACGGTTTAGTATTACAGTGTATTGTCCATTGAAAAGTTAAATTAGAGGTTGCGTTTGTCAGAGAGGTTGCAATTTTATCTTTTAGATATCTAGGAGGGGTTAGTGTAAAGTTAAATTCAAGTTTGTGGGATTGCACACCTTGGCTAACGGCCGCCATCTTTAAAAAGGGGTACAAATGGTTTTTATGGCTTATCTGATCTGATCCTCAATGGAGTAGTATAGGTCCTCGTGTATTGGTAGGGTGTCGTGCTACCTTATCCCTCGCGTAGAGCGTGACGTCATCCGGCTCGGGGCTGCCCCCCTCGCTGCCCGGCGCCGCGCCGCGGGACTCCTTCAGCTGCTGCCAGAACTGGTCGAGCGCGAGCGCGTGCCGCCGTGAGGCGGGGCTGCAGCCGCTCACCGAGTGCCGCCGGGCCAGCGCGCCGCGGGGCTTCAGGGGGTACATCCTGCGGGGCAGAGCGCGGTCAGTCGGGGGCGGGGGCGGGGCGGGGCGGGGGGAGGGCCGGGGGCACGTACCGCGTGTGGTGCAGCGCGGTGGGCGACGCGGGCGGCGACAGCGGCTCGCTGGAGTCGGAGGCGGGGTCGGGGTCGGGGTCGGGGTCGGGCGGCGCGGCGCGGCGGCGCGCGGGCGCGGGCGGCGGGCGCGGCGCGCGGCGGCGCAGGCGCAGCACGAGCTCGCCCCGCGCGGCGGCGGCCCCGCAGGCGCGCTCCACGGCGGCGGCGCCCCAGCCCAGCACGCAGCGCGCGCCCACCTGCACGATCTCGTCGTTGACGTGCAGTTGGCCGCACGCGTGCGCCGGCGAGCCGAAGCGCACGCTGGCCAGCTGCAGGTGGCCGCACAGCGAGCGCCGCACCTGGAAGCCGAGGTCGGCGCGGCGCGGGCGCAGCGTGACGGCGTGCAGCGCGGCCGGCGCCAGCACGCGCGGGTCCCGCGCCTCGCGCACGATGGAGCCCGCCGCCGCGCCCGCCGCCGCCGCCGCCGCCATCACCTGCCCGACACGACACATGTTATCGTCGTCCTAGCTTCCATCCCTTCTCTATTGGTGTATTAATTTCGAGTTTAAGGAATACTTTCAATCACGTGATCTCGGTGGGACAGGTCAAACTTCAGTGTTCTACGGAGATATTACCTTCCGGTCGGTGGGTAGTTTTAAAAGTTTGTTAGGCTATTTAGTTAGTAATTTAAAAAGTTTGATAGTTATCTCTTTACCCCCGACGCGACGTTGAGAGTGGTGTTAAGTCAACATGTGATTCCGTGCCTATGGCATTGAATCACATGTCGACCGCATGAATTTGATTTAATTTAAACAGGGACTCATTTTGGAGTGGTTGACCTAGGATTAAAAAAATCAGTTTAACAATTTGAAAACCATCAGCTTTTCAGTCAAGAGCTTATTGAACGCTCGTCACGAAAAGAAATCACGAAGCCGCAGCCCAATACGCCGACGTATCGGGCTGCGGCTTCGTGACAGATTCCGAACTCCGAACAGATTTGTACCACTCTCGACACCTCGACCTACGAAACACTTCATAATACACTCTGACATGACAAGCACGATTTTAAGAGAAGGTGAATAGTATGGAATGTACGTACGGCGCGCGCGGGCTGGTCCGCGAACCGGTCCCGCATGGCGCAGGTGGCGGCCTCCAGCGCCAGCCGCAGCAGCTCGGTGCGGCGCGCGCCCAGCTCGGAGCCGGGCGCCGTGGCGTCCAGCCAGCACACCAGCGGCTTCACGGCGCGCACGGCGCGGGCCACGTCCGCCAGCAGCTGCGTGTCCAGCCGGCCCTCCGCCCGCGGCCGCAGCGCGCGCACGATGCCCGTGCCCGCCACCGACACGCGCAGGGCCAGCTGCTGGATGCACTCGCGGGACAGCTCGTACTGCTGCACACGCGCACCACACACCACACCCACTTCACAGCTGTACGAGTGTACGCGGATCGCGGACCTCACGCGGAGACACTCGCTGCCTCCGCTCCCATCGATTGATGGTTGATCGATGATATGAGGTTGGAAGAAAAGGGTTCATAGTACTCATCGTAACATTAGTATAATTTACAAACAATTCTTATGTAAGTAATTAGGTATATTAAAAAAAATTAAGAAACTTTAGCAATTTTTTTTTTCGTTTTGAGGAAAAATAACTTTAAGGTGAAAATCACCAAATGTGATTGAAACTAGTCATAGTAAACAACTTAATTTTTTTGTGAGTATTGCGGTGTCAATTATAACAAACTGTGTCAAAACCATGTTAGTTTCCATGATAAAAGGATAACACTATGTGCTGAAGTTATTAAACATAATGAGTAAATTTTAACACTACCAGATATGGGCACATCAGCTTATACGCTACTCGCCTATCACTAAATATATAAATAAACATTTCAACAAGTAAACATTTCTTTGGAAATGTTTAAGTACTAATTTATTTAGTCAGGTTTTAGATTTTTATTCACCTTATAACAGTTCTCAATTACAGTAGGCTTTTTTCCCCTCTTAATTAGTCAGTTTCCAGTTGCAATCATACTTTCTAAATTGGTAACAGACTACAGTAAATTATTCAACATTATAGTTAAGTTAGAAGCATGCTACATTGCAACAAATCACCCAGCAGTTAGCAGCCATCAATTACCAGTGATTCAGTAGCGTGGCTCCTCGCTCCCATAGATAACACTTGACATGATAACTGGCGCGTCCACTGACTCACACTCACAAATATAGATGCGGGTTTATAGCCTCACTAGTGTCATGTTGTTTTCAAGTGGAGGTAACAATGAGCAATCTAATTATATAACAGAATGTAATAGTACATCAGTTACCTCATTGCCTAGGCAGTTTCATTGACCCTTAACGATTTAATTTGTTTGCAAACTGTATTAGTGTGTTAATAAATATTCCAACTTGTAATTCTCATAAATTAGTGCTGCACATAAGCGATGGAACACAGAAAGTACAATTTTTATGTAACGGAACTCTCTAAGTGAGTGAAACAGCACGCTCTAGTAACTCTTCTAATGTAATCGTTTTGCTTATACTTTAGGTAGAAGCATCTACTGCAAAGAGCATGTTCAATGTAAGATCAGAGCTACGAGATTTCTTCCTAATCTATATACTGCAAAAAAAAAATCCCCTAAAACCACCAACATCCAAGCTACATCTTATATGTTGTTTTTATATAGATTCACACTTTTAACCAATGGTTTTCAAACAATATAGGAGCTTACGAAGTTCCTAAGGTGTTCGACAGCTTCCAGGATGAGCTCCTGGTGCCCAATGATGTGCACGCCGAGGTACTCGAGGTCGTCGCAGCGTAGCGTCAGCAGCTTGCCGCCGGCGAGCCCGCGCGCGCGCAGCCCCGGCACATACTGCGCCACCGAGGGGCCCAGCCCTGCACATAGCACCACAATACATTGACCAGTGACCACTCTCCGTGACTCATGTCTCCATACTCCGGCTCCAACACGCACCTGAGAGCCATTCCGCTACCTGGTCCGGCGTCCACTCAGCTACGTTTAAGCCTGCCATCGAGATCACCGCCGTGCATTTTTTGCGTGGCTCGCTTTATTTATTTTGTTTTTACTAGCGGAAAAGAACGCACAACCATAAAGTAGGTACAATAAACAACAGGAAAAACGAATAATGGGGTCTCGGTTCGGGTCGAATCCGTCGAATGTCGACTAACGTAGGTAGGTACCAAATCTATTTGACTTTGACACTTTGACATAAGTTTGACAATTGGCTCAGCTCAGTGTTCCCATCATTAAACTTGGTCATTTCCAACTTCTACAAATTATTTAAGCAGATCCTATAACCTCCTGATTTTTAATGTAATTTTATCTACTCTAATATCAAACTATCATTATTCTGATTTATAATTTAATGCAGTGTACAATACATAACCACAAAAGACCAATTTCTATTACATTATTTTTGACGCGACAACGTCTAATAAATCGATGAACGCCGGGTGCACGCACGAAAAAGTGTCCTGTTGCGCTCATTGTCCCGTTACGCTCATTGTGACGTCACGATCGGAGCGAGAATAGTATGCAATCATTTCATAAATGGTTTTGTTATTATGACGTTATCACGGGAAACTATCGTCCGTAAACTGACTATAGAGACAAGCAATTTTTCACTTACTGCTAACCTTCGTTTCATGACAGTAATTTATCTAAGATGTAAATGTTTAAATTATGTAAAATAAAGTAAATCATCGGCATCTTAGTGCAAGAAGTCATTAACTGCAAAAGGACTAATAAGCTATGAAAATTAACTTGGTTTTCACACGTGATATTGACAACAATAAATACGAAAATATATTTTTTTAAATCGGATACTACGATTAGTTTAAATTACATTCAGTGATCTTATACAAAGAATGATAACAAGCATCGTGCGGTTGAAGTGGCGTCCAGCCTGGCTCTGATATTGCAGATAATGGCTTCTAACAGTAAACTGATGAATAGAAATTTCCCTTATTCACTAATTTATGAGGTAAAATTCTCAAAAGTGGAAACACTATTGAATTTTGACAGTTTACGGGACAGTGACATTGATTGCCAAATGAAATGTTTTTAATATACTTTCTGACGTTACACATTTATCCTATTTATGGAAAATTTCAAATATTGCAGTAGTAATAGTGCTACAAATATTCATTTAATTAGTGGATAATAAATACAAATCATCAAGACAATATTTTTTTTTATAAAAACAAACATTGGCATATCAATTTTACCACGAAAGTTTGTGTACAAAGACTATATAATTATGGTCATATTTTTACCCTTAAACGGGGAAATTGATTAAAGGTGACCATACCTAATCGATTTGACAGAATATACTAGATTCTTACTACGCCACCTATGAAAAAAGCTGGAACAATTATTTTTTTGTAATTTAAACGCCTAATCAAAGTTTTCAACTGTACTCAATAGATGGCGGTATACGTCGGTCTTAAAACGCGCAAGCGTTTGTCTGTTACATTTACATGCTGTCTATATTAATTTATTATATTTTATTTTTATTTAATTGTCTTAAAGTTTATTGAGATTTTTTATCTGAAATCGTATCCAACGTTTTTTGAAACTTTACATCGCCTGTATAACAGGCGTGTGGGTCTTATTTACTTGGCGCTTCTATCTACCTTCACATGCTTCTAATATTACCTATAGGTATTAGGAAGAGGTAGAGTTTGCGTACCACGTAATCTATACTAATACTATAAAGAGGAAAGATTTGTATTTTTGTATTTTTGGATGTTTGTGTGGAATAAACTCAAAAACTACTGGACCGATTTCAATAATTCTTTCACCATTCGAATACTACATTATCCCAAAGTGACATAGGCTATATTTATTACCTAAAAAAATTAGAGATCCTTACTAAAACTTCAATAGTGTCCACCCGTGCGAAGCCGGGACGAGCCGCTAGTACTTTCATACACACAGAGACCAAGAAGAAGATGCCGAAGAGTGTCATGAAACTTTTTTTGAACAAACCTTATATAAAAATTTTTGAAGTACCTACCTATTTTAAAATAAATATAAACGGATCTGAAACCGTATCTGAAGATAGCCGATAGAAAAATATAAGATAAAACTTACCTAAGTAGGCAGGATTAACATTTGTTTTCTAAAAATTAGTTTTTACTTTCTACTTACTCTTTATTATTTCACAAGATTTTATTTAGTTTAATCTGTTCCGGTGTCTGTCTGCCCGTCTATCTGTCTGTTATAAAATCTTGCAAGATAAGTTTTAACCACTTCCCGATGTACCTACTATATAATTTAGCTGAATTTTCTATAATACCTCTTTAACATATTATGTGCCTGTGTAACTCCGACCGATGACAATGCAAAGATATGGTTGTGAGCTAGCATGGTAATAGTACCTACTCGTATATCTGTTCTCATGATGGAGCTGGAGGCGGCCATAGGTACTTATAGGAACCAAAGTAACCCAGTCGTGTTTGGGCTCGTTGGATTTGTCTTGACGAGTACTTTTTAGGGTTCCGTACCCAAAGGGCAAAACAAATACAAAAAAATGAATATTTAAGGGGACTCCCATACAACAAACGTGACGTTTTTTGCCGTTTTTATAGATAACGGTACGGAACCCTTCTTGTGTGAGTCCGACTCCCACTTGGGTGGTTTTTTATTATTTGTAGAGCATTTTACAGTAAAAGCTGGTTCTAAAAACTTGTTAACTTTATCTACTTTAGTTGGGTATAGTATTTTTTTTTATGTAATTGAGTGACGAGACGAGCAAATCGCTCGCCTGATGTTAAACGTCACGTTTGCCCATAACAGGTCTGCGCCACCCAGAATTTTGAACTCGCAGAATTCAAGCCCCTGCGCGGCACAGCACTGCGCTCGTCACCCTGAGATATAAGTTGTTTATTCTCCCATTTGCCCTGTAATTTCACTGGAAACAATGCCCTTCCAACCGGAACACAGTAGTAGGTACCTAATAGTTTGCACATTACTGCTTGGCGGTGGAATAGGTAACTGGCAAAGGTGTGGAACTTCCCCAGGCAGACTGTGCAAAAGAGCCATCACTACACAAAATGTATGTACTATGTAGGTATTTCTTTTTACTTTTTAGAGTTATGAACCTCCTTCAAGGAAGAGCCTTTAAGACGAGACTTCGGTGTCTATCTGTTTGTATGGCATAGCTAATTTTCTCAAGAACTTTAAAAGATTATAGATTAAGATTATTATTTTTTTCTATCACGTGAGAAGTTTCCTCGTGTTTTTAAAAATATCAAACCTAATGATCGTCATCATAGTCTTTTAAAATTGAAATTGAAAAACCCCCAACTTTGAAACGGCTGAACCGATTTTTATCAAACAAAGCTAAGAACACTCCGACAAGTTTACCTTTCAACAAAAAAAAAAAAAAAAAAAAAAAAAAAAAAAAAATCGGTTCATCGGTTTGGGAGTTACGATGCCACAGACAGACACGTCAAACTTACAACAACACCGTTGTTTTTGCGTCGGGGGTTAAAAATATATTGGGGCGTATAAAATTATTTACATTTACCTACATTTTCTCCCTAATTGCAATCGAAGTGAAAAGTCGAGTGTAGGTATAACTCTGGCATAACATACAATCCATTTTATCCTAGACTTTTATACCTATCCGCTCTCGCCTTAGGCTCGGGCTAGCTAAACGTCCCGGGTTAGATCAAACGTCCCGGGTAAGATCGCTTGTTCTAAGCCCTCGCTGGTCAATCTATTAGGTACCTATATTACGGCGAGGGCACTATTTTGAGTCCAGAGCGGAGCGAAGTACTCTAAAGTAGACTCCCGTAAGTAGAGCGAGAAATTCTAAAGTACTAAAACTGATTATACAGAAGATATTTTTTACCGGACTACGGCGAAGCAAAGGGGAGGGTTATGTTTTTCACCGGTATGTAGACGAAGGTTTCTGTTTCTCATTAATGGGAATGAAAAGTAGAGTGTCACACTCGGGGCCGCTAAATAATAGTTTAGCGACGACGTTGCTTGAGTCCCTTGCTGCGTTCTGGATTGCATCAGTATACCCTGCCCCACTTTGCGGAGTTTTATAATTAGATATTATAATTATCCTGCGTTTATAGCCCTACATTTTAAACATAAATTTAAGTAGCTAGGTACCTACTACTACAATAAAAGTAGGTTTTAGAGGATATAACACATTAACTAATAAGAAAAAATAAGTTAACAATGTCGTGTCGTAATTAGCATATTTCAAATATACCTGTAATTTAAAGTATCCATTTGATCTGAAAAAAATCGCCTGTGATGTGATATGACAGCAGATGTTGAAGTCCCGAAGGCCTTTTTTCCTTTTTTTTTATTTTATGATATGATGATTAGCCTAATGTAATATGCCTAATGATTAGCACTTAGTTATACAGAAAATAGCACATAAGTAGTAGGTAGTTTTCTACAGAACAGCTAATTTTTTAGGGTACTGAATCTCCTTCGGGGACGAATCTTTAAAGAGAGACTTCGGTGCATGTCTGTCTGTACCTATTTCACAGGCAATTATCTCAGTCAGGAACAATAAAAGTTAGCGGTCTGAGACGTGACGCTGGATAATGTTAACCGGGTTCATTCGGGAACATGCTGAGAAGTAGGTCTTTACCTGAAAATTGAGCCCTGAAATGGGGATTTAAAATTTTAAAGCTAAGCAATTTGGACCATGTAGGGATCAGATGAAAAGTATTACTATAGACATTTCAAAACATTTTTTTAGTTTTTATCGTGTACCTACTGTTTTGTGTTTTATTTTAACTTTGAAAATCTGTGAAAAAATGACCGCAATCACTTTTCTTAAAAATCTTTTTTTAAGTTTACCGACCAAAAATCAAGTACCAAGATGGAGACGGATGGTGAATAGTTTCTCTTTAAATCACAAAAACCTGAAAATAAAAGTTCTTGCTTCAATGGTCTTGCATGGTCATATCAACTCAGTTCCGTAATTTTTATCTGGTCGTATGGAATTGTTGTTTGTGTTGCCTTAGATGTGATTGTAGGGTTCCGCGCTCGGTTAAAATATAGCAGTTCAGAACCCTCGACATGTGAGTTTTCGCTTTGGTAGATTCATTTTTGCGATTTCAAGCTTAGACCCATATGATAGCGAATGTTGTTTATAATGTCGAGTAATATGCGGTCTTTCTGGCTTATCAATACTCTTTGAGTAATATGCGGTCTTTCTGGCTTATCAATACTCTTTGAGTAATATGCGGTCTTTCTGGCTTATCAATACTCTTTGAGTAATATGCGGTCTTTCTGGCTTATCAATACTCTTTGAGTAATATGCGGTCCTTCTGGCTTATCAATACTCTTTGAGTAATATGCGGTCTTTCTGGCTTATCAATACTCTTTGAGTAATATGCGGTCTTTCTGGCTTATCAATACTCTTTGAGTAATATGCGGTCTTTCTGGCTTATCAATACTCTTTCCTTGAAAGTTGAAACCCTGTAGTTTGTTTTCATAATTTCACACAACGATCTGCCAGAATGTGAAAAATGAACATTTTCTGATTACAATTATCCACCTAATCAAGGACCAATTAAAAGTTTACTAACAAAAATTCAGAAAAACCGACCTCCTTCCAACTTTAAAAATATGTTACAGTGCAAGTGTGCGGCTCAGCCCTCGTTAGATTCTGTTTGATCTCCGATGTCCCGACCCTGGGCGTCCACGAAACCACAAATGAGACAAAATGATGTGTAGAGTGTAGTAGAGCGGCGATGTTCCTGCCTCAGTCGGAGCAGCGCTTAAACTGTTTCTCATTAAAAGACCATTTAGATAAAACTATTCAATGATCTGCCATAAAAAGCTCATTCAATTTGAGCACCTGCGAGATCATCACCTACTGTATCAGTGGGGAGATAGGAGCGGTGTGTGTCGCCGTGTTATTTGCATTTCAGGGCTTTGTACCGCATTCCGAGAGCGTCACTCGCACCGAGCGGCGACGGGCTTTCATTAAGGACGAGCGGACTGTTGGACTTATCTGATGGGATCTCGGGATATTTATGCGGGCATCAAGCGGTCGGTGTAGCTCGGTAGCGCTCAAAGGACGGTTTAGTACCGCTCATAAAGCGGCCGGTCACCGACCGACCGATAATTTCTCTTATTGTCTCGATAAATTAGCTTAATTAGGGTGTAAAAAACGACCCGGGCGTGGAATCTAGTGCCCGCTGTGGGTGGCCGCAGCTCCCGCCGGCACCTGCCTCCTCATGAGAATATAATTAGTTGGCGCGGGAACTAATCTACCTGCGGCTTGTCCTCGCCGAATAATCAACATTAATTAGGTATTCGTCGATTAGATAAACGAAATACCCGCCGCAGACTGAACAAAATCCTGCTGAAAATTATATTGAAGGTCAGAACTAATCAGGTGTTACTTATGTAGGTGGGGATTACCTACAATGGTAGAGTCCCCTACTCTACCAGGTACACCTCTGTAACGTTAAATTTTACACATCTGATCATGCACTATAAATATCTTCAGCCTAGGTCATCTAATCAATTTGTTTCAACTATCACTAGCTCGGTATCTATCTATATCTATAATCTACCTATAATACACTCTGGAGTAGGTACCTACCTAGTAATTATGAAGGTATGCATCATTATTGCCGTGTAATTGAAGAAACATTATGTCCATCGGACAGTTGATGTCGGTCTAATAAATAGCAAAAGCAACTTAGGTACGGTTCTAGCATAAAAAATATTAGGTACTAGGCCCAGCAATGTTATCGCGGAAAATTAGTGTCAAGGCGTTTCCGTCGGCTCGCGGCGGCGCGCGGCGGCCGAGCGACGCAACTCGCAATAACCGTAATTGTTATGGCTTCTGTGTGCCATATCTCTTGCGTTCCGATGGACACAGATTACGCAGCAGCTAGCCACACACGACATGCATTAGGCGACAGTTTGTTCCTGCTCTGGCCACAGCTTAGTTGCGAGCTAGTACGAGTTGCCGGCTCATATTGCGCAGCCCGCGATCAATCACAGAGACACGGCGCTCGTAAATATGCTCCCATGACAGAGTAATGTTCTAATGGCGTAAAACGACCGACTACGTTATCTAGCCCGAGCTACACCTTTAATTACTGTTATTTAGGCAGCGGAGAGACAGAATCGTCGTGTGACATGAATGTGATTTACCGCCGGCTCCTGGACTACATAGATAAGATAAAACTAGGTAATTTAAGACGTCGCGTCGTCGCCGACGACGTGGTGTCGCCCTTTACGCTGATTGCTCATGATTTATCACTAGTGCGAGTGTTTTAATCCTGATAGCGGCTAAAGAACGCGTTAAAATGTTTATTTTAGTTTTTACTTAACCATAATGGGTAATTTTAAAATTGAATTTGATTTTATTTAATTTTATAGTTTTTACTTAAGCTCTACTTATACACGGGCGAATGGAGGGATCCTGACCCCATCCCTCTCTAAAAATAAAACTCTAAAATAATACAAAGGTTGTACCTACTTAACAATGTACCTACAAAGGGAATAAAGTTAGGGGTAATAAAATAATACCCACTGAGATATCTATTGGTAGGTATAATATTAAACATAATTACATCTGAAAAATGTTCTATTCCGATAGGTAACTAACCATTATGTTATCGATGGTATTTACAAGTACCAACACTTACCTTCTTATTAACATACTTGTAAGTAAATAGGTAAGATACATATTATATTTGTCTTAGACCTCAGCTAGCAAGTTAGCAAGGCAGGAGTTATCGTGGAAGCTTACTTGGTCAAGCAAATATGATGTCCAGCGACATTATAGGAGTCGATTTATTTACCACTAGCTGCGCTACCCGGCTCCGTCCGCGCAGTCACGAAAACAGTGATGATGAAAAGTGTCCTGTGTTAATACACGTTAAGCTACCTTCATTTTAATTATATCATAATCGGTTTAGTATTAGTTGCGGAGAGACGTGGCAACGAACATTCACACACATATGTATACCTACACACACTAAAACTGTCGCATTTATAATATTAATAAGAAAAAAACACGAATAGTATATTATGATAAGATAATCTTGGAGTATCGTAGGTAGGTAAGTACATGATTGTCATCACATACCTAGTTATGAATACCGCTGAGTTCGGAAGTCGGCTAATGTCTCCATTCCGGCCACCTGCCGCACATGCTCTCTGCCCAGGAATGTCTCCATCCCCTACCTATTTGTATAACTATATCTATATTTATTACTACCCTCTGGCCAAAGGTGGGGACGCTTTTTATTAAACCTTTCACATATAAATTATCGCCATGCAAGTGATAGGAACTTATTTTCTACATAAAAAATATAAAAATTAAATTAAAATATACGACATTTTATACTTACGAGTATGTTACTCGTATATTACAATAACATCAATGTAAAGATAATAAGACACCTTTGTCAGTTATTCAACCGCCAAGCTGTAAGTAATGTGCAAATATTAGAGACTGTGTTCCGGTCTGAAGGGCATGTTTCCAGCGAAATTTCAGGGTTACAAGAGATTTAACATCTTTTATCTCAGAGTGACGAGTGCAGTGCTGTGCCGCGCAGGGTCTTTTAAGAGTTCAAAGAGGAATCTAATCCTACAGTGGTGCTGACTTGTTATGGGCAAACGTGACTTTTAACATCAGGCGAGCAATTTGCTCGTCCCATCACTTTATCGCATAAAAATAATTAATTTATAGAATACAAATTAGAATTTTAGGTATTATAGGTACCTACTCAGTAGAATAGTTCTAGGAAAGGCTTCTGCGGAACATTTAGGCCTAACTGAAGACAAGTCATTCGTAAGTAGGTAGATAGATAAATAAGTAGATTTTTTTTATTGTTTACATCAAAAATTACAAGTAAAATGAGAATAACGCTTAAAACTACTAATCCACAAGCGGCCTTATGGCTAAGAGCGAACTCTTCCAAGTTTGAAGTACCTACCTACCTGAGATGGTGCTTAAATTAAATTGAACATACCTACTCGTAGGTAATATAGGTCTGTAGACACGCTTACTTTTGAGAAATGCTTATTTCTGAATTAAATACACCTATGTTTCATCAGTGTGTCTTGACTTCCGTTTATTGGGGTTAGGTTGGATAGTGCTTAATACTATACTAAGTATAGGTACTGTTTATGTGTTTCTACAATAAAAAAATAATTTATGTTGGTTGAATAGCACATTTTTCTACCTTACAGGTGTACTAAGTAGGTACATTTAAGGTACTAGGCCTACTTTTCATAACATTCGTACTTAGATATACCTACCTAATTACAATAAAAAAATATATATTAACAAAATAAATAAAAATTTAAATTCAACAATTTAAAATAAAAATAAACATAAAAATTAGGTAATTACATTCAATTCCTATGTTCTATTCTATTCCTATTGTATTGTTTCCTATAAATTCCTTGTTTATATCATAGAAAGCCTGACTGATCAGCCAGCGCTTTAACCTCGTCCTAAAGACCATCATACTTGTCGCCTCAACAATATGCAACCTTTTAATCCTCCCAGTGTCTACCCTCAAAGAGTGATTAGGCCATATTCCCACGTTGGCCAAGTGCAGATTGCTGGAATTCACATGCGTCATTAAATTTCTTCTCCAGACGTATGCAGGTTTCCTCACGATGTTATTCCTTCATCGAAAAGCCAGTGGTACCTATGTAAATTCGTACTTAGGTCCCAAAGAACTCATTGGTACGAGTCGGGGTTTGAACCCGCCACCTCAAGAACCACTCATTCCATTGGTATTCTACTGTGTGGTCCAGAACTAAAAACACGTGGCCCACTCGAGACATGACATTGATATCTTCCAGCTTGAACATTTCACCATCTCGTTCGTCTATTAAGTTCATTGCTGAGGTTGAGGTTGCTGAGGTTGCTGAGCTACAGTTCTCTATATAGCTCCCAAAAACATGAATATTCAAAACCGCAGTTGTCACCAAATCGCCTAAAAACATCCAAAAGGCAGACGACAGTCTAACAACATGCCGACCTAATAAAATGATAGTATAGTTTGGGAGCGCTCGGTTCGTTTGATATCGAATCAAGATGCGCTTTGTCGGCGCGCATTCCGGTGCGCGCGCGCAGCGGGGCGGGGCGGGGCGCGGGGGGCGGGGCGGCGGCGGCGGCTTTGATCGCGGCCCCGCCCACCGCCAGCGGCAATATGGTCGCCATTGTCCACTCGTCGACAAAAACAACGCAGTTTTTGTCCGATGTAATTTGGCGGTCGTTAACAAGTAGCATCGGTCGACTCAAAGAGAACGACCAATTTAGACGTTAGGAAGAAACATAATTAGATTTCTCCGACTCCGAGCCATTTGGAAATCAACCTACTTCTCAGAATGGAAATTGGTGGTTTCTTTTAAGAACTAATGCCCATAAACATGGCGAAATTCATGGATATTACGCAAAGCTATTTGGAAATAGGTACCTACGCTGCACTCAAGCCCACCTTGAAGTGGTAGAGGAGGCACGTTTCAAACGACTTATTATGATAGAAGTCGGTTATGGTAATAAAATCCTCGTAAAATATCTTCCCGTGTAATAGTGCAAGAGTTGTGTGATTTTGTCGGTAATTAATTATTTTAATGAGAGGTATAATGGTCGGGGCTCCGCTGCGCCACATCTCAAGTGACAAACCGTGAACATACCTCGCGAGGAATCTTATTAATTGGCCGGAGATCTCTAACTCCAGCTTCGGCCGCATATTTTAATAATATCGTAAGTAATGAGGCTCATTAGGGTTTATTCGCTGCTAATTTCGGTTATTTTTCTCATAGACAGGTCGGTTGCGGTGTGTAATTGTGGAGGGAACGGAGTCCCGGGAACAATACCCGCCACAATGCGGAGAAACGTCTTCTCACACCACAATGACTTGTTCTATTGTAATAACACAATAGCACCGCCTCGGACGCAGCTTACATCATAGTAGCCGGGTGCAGGCGAGGCGAGGGCGGGCGGGGCGAGGCGGGGGCTTCAGGGGCGGGGGGCAGGGAGGCTTTATTACATTTCTGTAACTTTCCAGTTAAGCTGGAGTTACACGAACAACAGATAAATTAAGACATAGAACCGAGTCGAAACAATGAACGTGCTCCCGTAATAATAAGATCATCTTAAAATGTTATTCCTTTACATAATAGGTATGTATAAAAAGTTTTATACCTATAAATAGATTTATGTACCTACGGTATCCCTACGCTATAGGAGCATTAGTACAATTTATTTGTGTGCTGTGAAGTGTTAAAAAATCTTTGAGTTAAAATTCTCTTTCCATTTATTTGTGTAGGGCAAATCATATGCAACCTTTAATCCTCCTACTGCTGGGATACAGGTCTACCCTCGAAGTGTGATTAGGCCGTATTCCACCACGCCGGCCAAGTGCGGGTTGGTAGATTCACATACGCCATTTTTCTTCTCCGGACATATGCAGGTTTCGTCACGATGTTTTCCTTCACCGAAAAGCCAGTGGTTTGTAAATTCGTACATAAGTCCCAAAGAACTCATTGGTACGAGTCGGGGTTTGAACCGGGGCAAATGGCCAGCTCTTATTTAAAACTTTTCATGCCTCCGTCACAACCTCGCGTAAATGAACGAATGAGGTATTTTATTACGTTATTATTAACTCGAATGAGGTCCAAAACGTAATTCGCTCTACGGGGCTCTACCATAACTCGGTTTTTATTTCCACTTATTATAATTTACGATATAACGTACCGACATAATTGGGCAAACAATACCTACTCCGTCACAGGTTCATCAAAATACCTGAATTTATTGTTACGCCCGCAGTTAAGATAAAACTTACAACTATTTTAATAAGTCCCCGATAAAGAGGTAATTAGTCATAGAAACATCAAAATAATGTATTGTAGCGAGTATTTTAATGCACATTCGTACATACGCAGCGCATGCCTCTCGGGGAATGCGTAGAATATGGAGAAGGCCGCGCGGCCGAGGGTTCCGAAATAAAAATAATGAGGGCACATGTTCCACACGACGGACATACTATAAATTACGAAACAATGCAATAGGTACCAACTGTATGATGGAACCTTCTGATAACGCTTTATTGCATGTTTTTAAATGCGCTCCTTTATTAAAATATATTAATTAGGCTTTATGAAATCAATTGTTTTAATTCAACTACAGTGTTTCATTTTTAAACACGAATTTCAATCTTACTGATTAATCATCGCCGGCCCGCCCACACTTTGACCACCCTTTGTTGACTATCACAGGCCTACGAGTATATAGGTAGGTACGAGTACCTATCCTTCTCATATTCTATAGCGCTGCAAAAAGTAGAGAAAATATTTACTGACTTTGGTCCTCGTGAAAGAGAAAGAAATAGCTAACTATTTACTACAAAAATACTCTCGCATGGACGAATATACCTAATTTCGAGGCTAAGTTCTTGATATGGGAATAAACACTGTTTTTAGCCTCTACTTTTTATCGACGATAGTGGTTTCGATTTTGTTGTGTCTCCAAACTAAACTAATCTGACAACATTAAAAATATCTACATCTCTTTCATCATGATCATTCATAATAGGTACATAACTGTACCTATTATGAATGATCATGATGATAACAGAATGAGTGTATTTTAGAGACGTCAAATTTGGTTTAGTTTAAAAATTAATTATAAAACAGAATCGATGCAAATATACATAATTACGTACGCTTAGGAAATTATGGCCCGAAAGCTTTTCAACAAGTGTTCAAGTTTTCCTCTTAACTTAGATCTACTTACATATTTACACTAACGTACTTGTGCGTTACTTTCCCTTACTTGGAAGATTTTATTAAAAACATGACTCGCCGTAGAGCGCGCAATTAAGAAGAGTTGCGTAAGTGAAGCCGGCGGCAAAGTATTAGGTAAGTTGATTGAGGTAGGTACCTAGAGTCCTATTCTGAAGAGGGAGATATTATCGCGGTCACTGTCGCTCGCATTACAAATGTCGTGGCAGTGAGAGTGACGGAGATATTCCCGAGCGCCCAAGAATAGGGTCCCTGACGTGAGCGCGAGTCTGCACTCACTTAATGCTTACTTCAGGTGTAGTTAAGTTAATCTTCATTAAAAGTTCGGCAACTCGAGAGTGAGCAGATGAAGTTCACGAGAGTGAGGAGGTGTGGGGGAGTGGCAGATATTATAATAAGTACCTACCTGCCATATATAACTACCTTATACCTTACATATCGATAATTAACTTCGAGACCATTCCAGAATTTATGCATATTTTCTTAGATTCCAAATTATAGTGTAGGACAGGTTCGATCGGTAGGATAAGAACTATGTTTCAAATTACGCTAGGCAAGAATCAATAAAAACCCGAATTCAAAGAGCTTCTGACTGTAGGTGGACCCATGTAAAGTAGTAAACTGTCGTAAGTATTTTGTTAGGAAAACTTAGGTATGTACCTTTATATCAATTTGAATGATTAGATTTTATGCGTAATTGAAAAAATAAAAAGTATCTGCCATTATCACAAGCATTTGATTCCAAATAAAAAACCAGTCTTCGTACCAAAATACATAATTCAGTTTATTTATTTACACATACCTAAAGATAACTTACCTACGGACTTACCTAGTCTAAGGCGCTAAATTAATTACTGTATTAATAATTTCAGACCTTACCTCCTTACAAACGTTGCTTGGCAATTACATACTTAAATTTAAAAATATCATTGAACTTGTGCGCACTACAAAAATGTAGTGCGCAGTACTAACTAATGTCACTTAATTTTAAGGAAAGTAATATAAATAAGCATAAACAGAATAGGAAATTAAAAACAGAGGTCAAGTCACTATCCGCGGGTAACCAACCCAAAAGACTGGCGACGTTACCTCGTTGAATAGCAAACTTTAAGCAAAATACGAGTAAGTACAATGGGCTCAAGTTTGATGGCTTTATTTGACAGATCTAAACTATTTAAAAATATAGCAATCTTTGTCATTGCAACCTGTAAGACACCAATACTTTTATAAAAATTAGATCTGTCAACGTATGCCTTCAAACTTGGGCTCATATAAGGCCCTTAGTTCTGAGTATGGTTTGGTATCGATGATTGATTGACACGCCGGGCGCCATGTGCTGCGTGACGCGTCGCCGGCAGGTGTCCGCGCCGCAGCGGCCGGACACTCGTGACACCGGACATAAATATCGCGACACAACGGCTACCGGGGACAGGCTGGCTGGGAAGGAACTAGGGAAGAACTGATACCTGGAAATGTATCGATATATAAATCAGCATATCTGCATTTTTGATATCGATATCGATAGCTAGAATAGGAAGTACCTATCCTACTTATACCTATTTACTATGAATGCGAAAGTGTATATGTTGTGTGTGTGTATGTTTGTTACTAAGAGTCACCGTAACTCCACAATCAATTTTGTAAAAATTCGGAATAGAGATAGCTTATATCCTGGATTACCACATAGGCTACTTTCCACCATCACCGTTTTCCATTACCTACTGCGTGCGTGGAACCACGGGGCACGACTAGTGATAATATAATAATGTATTGGGTCATTAATAATTGTGACAGTCAAACAAAGCTGTAATTTATTTTCTCTGTTTTATTAGCTTTGAAACTTGAGCAGATTGCAAGACGGACATAAAAAGTTTTACACTAAGACGGTTAATAAATTTTAAAAACGCATAATGTCGATATTGTTGATATGTACGCACTTTAATTTCAATTCGCAAGTCAGAAGCGGGTTGCGCATTTAAAACAATAGAGGTCCGGTTCCGGCGCCGCGTGGTCTGCGCGCGCCCGTCATGCTTCACTGGACGACATATTACCTGAACCGGATCAATATTACGTACGGAATAATTTGGGTAAGGTTACTTTACGAAACTTTCCAATGAACAGTAGAAAAAGAAATTGCTGTTAGGGCTACAAAGATGTCACCTGATCATGGTTTACATTCCCACATATGCACTAAGCGCTTCGACATAAACGAATAGCGAGGATCTGCTCTATTATACTCTGCCGAAGTAGGTACGTCTTCCCAGAAAAGTACAAAGTAAGTGCAAGTGTTTGTAATATATGGTGTGAACAATAAAGAGTTTATCTATCTATCTATCTACAATTTGGATTATTCAAATTTAGAGTCAACGCTGGTTTGTCGAAGACGACAAGAGGACGTGCTCCATCCTAGACTAAATTACTTACTACAGCTTTACATCAGTCAAGTTGGCCCAAGCGTATTTATTATATACATTTTATTATTTTTGTGTTGGAAGGCTGTTTTAATCAAAAAAAAAAAAAAACAAAAGTTTATTTTGCGTCGAAAAGTAGGTCCACAATAATTGTCAAAAATTGGATTGTTTTTTGATATATTTACAAAAATCAACAACAAATATCATAAATGAGTACCTTCCTAGAAATATTAGGAACTCAACACTAGAGGTTCTTATGTTATGAACTAACAAGAACACAACCATAAATACGTTGTAAAGGAGCCAGTTTATACAAAAGAGCTGTCCGTTCCACATTTATTGTCTCTGCTCCAGCGAGGTGTTAAAACAGTTCCAGCTACTAACGATGCATAATTTAAGCAAACTACAAAATGAGTCGCGGCGCGGTGCGACAAGCCGACTTTTTGCTCGTTTGGTCAGTTCAGATTAGCATACAATGGCAGGACAGCTGGCCGCGCCCGCGCCCGCGCCCGCGCCGGCCGCTATCTGATCCCGGCGCGGGCGCAGCGCGGCGCGCGGCGGTGCGCGGCGGTGGAAGGAGGCCCGGAAGCAAGGGCTGCGGGTCGGTACGATGCCGAGTGGGGCTCGCTAGGACATAGCAACGAATCAAACTTTGCTAACTAGGTTATACATACATTAACTTAACTTTTCTTTAAATATAAACAAAACACTGTCAGTTTACTGCATAACCTAAGTCTAGTAGGTATAACTTATCAAATGTGCAACAAGATGAGGCAAAAAAATATACATTTCGAAGACACTTCACCAGCCAAAACTAAACATCTAACTGAAGCCTAACTACTCACGTAGAGCACGATGGACAATATGGACATGGCCATAAATTATTGTCTTACTCTATGTACCTACGAAAATAACAGCTATGCCTACATCAGGGGTCTATGTAAAAATGACTATGGCCGCTATATAATTAAGTACGCGAGTACGTATTTATGCGTCGTATCGTGACTAGCGCTAGCTACTCAGCTATGGCAAGCACTCGGTGGAATGACTAACCTGAATGTTGCTATTTACGGTTTGAGATAGTGACCCCAAGCCAAATATATTTATCGTGTAACTGGCTAATAAATATAAGTAATGACTCGAGTCGGTCGCCACAAATCAAAGCTGATGAATAACCGTGACTCGGTATGCAAGTACATTGTATACCGACGTAGCAAGTATACCGAACCGAGTTTGAGCACGCGGCTGATTTATTGAGTTTACAATAGTGCGGGACGCGGGTCGGCCAATGACTTGCGCTACTTACACTTTGGATTTACCAATGCTGAAAATATGATAAGTATGCACTTTTACGTGTCAAATAAGAACACACTGTGAACGTTCTGTGTCTATAAACAATTTGGATATTTCCTGAAAATGTTCTGATTGTTTTCGATTTCATAAACCAACGTCTCGTTTCACCACGTCAAGTGAAGCAGGCAGACCTTCAGAGCTCTCTTCATTACAACTCCAGTGGTAGGTGTGCTTCATAATCTGATTTAGTAAGTATCTGGCAAAAATGCACGTTAATTCGAGGTGTTTAGGCAGCAATTTGTGAAACGGCTGCGGCTGGCGCACAATAGCGGCATTGAAACTCGCGTGAGATCCCGTCTCTCGCCAATGATTATGAAGTATGAACGGATCAATTTCACAGCGGCCGCTCAAAGCCGCCGCCCACCCCCTCCCGCGCCCGCGCCTCCCGCCGTCGCGTGCAGGAATACACACCGTATCTCATACTCGGAAGCCACAGACTAATTTTTCCCATCAGAATAAGTGAGAGCTTTTATGCGCAGCCGTCAGTACTCCGGCGAGGTATAAAGTAAGCTGTGGCCAAGAATGCGGGGAAGGCACGATATGGATGTATAATGTCAGGTATCGTTTCAGTGATCGACGTGGCATTTCATACCCCATCTCCCCCCACTCACCCTACACCGGAGGAAGGGGAAGGGGGGGCGGCTGTATTATGGCAAGTTGGAACGGCCGGAGTTACTTCACTCAATTTGCGCCGTTAGCGAGCGCCTCAATTTTTCACAGTTATCGAACAATTTCCCCGAGCTACGGAACGAAGCTAAATGAGAGTTCGTCATTTTCCTTTTTCCGCTTTCCGACTTTTATCGAAACTCCGATATTAAAACCCGTCGACGGTCGGGTCCCTCCGCTCATGTGATCTTATCTGAGCCGGTTTCGACTCATACAAGAAAAGTGATGCTTATAAAAGGTTCGCAATCGTAATTAGTCACTTTCTATGAGCAACGGCACTCGTCCACCTCGAGCATGTAAATAAGATATCTGTGCGCGGCGAGCGGCCGCAATTACCCTAACTAATGAGGCTCGTATAAGGCGTTTATGCGGCAACATCGCCAACAAGGCGACGCGCTCGGCACGGCAGCGGCTCTCCTCCGCGCGCCTACTACGGCCGGTATCGGCTGCCCGCGTTATGGTAATGCGATGTCGCAAATAGCGCACCGTCGACCCTTCCGCACCATAATGTATCGCTATCGGACTTTTTATGATCGCATTCCGCGCTCGGGACCGAGCCAGCGCGTCAGATGTGCTCGCCATCAAAGTGAATCATCAATTTGAAAAGAGTAATCCACGGCTCGTTTCGCGGCCGGCGTCTCTTCCGGCTGCTGGTACTTTAATTAAACGCGCATAAATTACGGTCGCGCAGTAAATCAATCGGCGCGCCGCCGCTGCCGCGCCGAGTGTCCGCGGCCGCGCTCCGCAGCACGGCAGCGCTATTATTACGCGAGTGCTGAATGGGCGGCTGCAGAACCGCGTGCGACTTCAAACGCGCGCTGCTGGGATTCCGAAGCGCGGCTCGATACCCGCCGCCGTCGCCGCCGCCGCGCCGCGCCGTGCGCTTCCTCCGCGCCTGCGCACTATCCATGCCAAATTACGCTGCAACATAGTATCCAATCACTGTCATGATACGCACTGAGTAGGTACATAAGCGATTCCGCGTATCAAGTAATTTGAGTACTTACCAGTTACCAGATGCATATCTCAACCTACCTCTATAATACTTAATACATTTATCAAAATGTTACATTGCATCGACTCTTAAGTGTGATAGTTATGACATCGTAGAATATGCGTTGTATTGAATGCTTTTATAAGATGTATATGTCAACATTATCAGAAAAAGAGAAATTGGTTTTGTAAGCATGAAATAATGCGTTAGTCTACCTTGTTATTTACTTATAAATATATTTATGTAACCAACACTCGCAAGTCGTGATTTGATCGTTTGTTGCCGAATCGATCGAGGATCACCAAGTAGACGCAGCCGCCGCGCTCGCGCACCGCTTGCTGCCAGCGACAGCCACATTACGTGCGAACGACAAACACTCCCACTGACATATTGATGAATCGCACACTTCATTACAATGACGAATGGCGAGTATTTATAGATAGAGTCGTCCGCCCGATGGCCGGCACAATGTGTAATTTATTCCGTAACGATTTTCCTCGAACGACCTTTGGAGCAGATTTACACGAATACCTTCGTCTAAGCCGCCATAAACTACCCGCTAGAGCTCGTCTCGGGCCAACGAACTGTAGTTTGGAGCCGCGACAGATTTATAGAGGCTTGATGGTGACTGCTATCGGTGATATCGCTTCGTTCGCAGAAGTAGTCCCGAGCGGTCGAGCGAGGACCGCAGCGCCGCCTCGCGGTCCTCGTCCAGTTCGACGCTCGCTCGGTTTTCAGGAATTCGGGACTAGAATGTCGTTTTGTGTTGTTATAAGCGACGCGCGACAGCCGAGTGACTAACGATGCTCCACTCGGTGCGCGGCGCAGGGGCCGCGGGTTCTCGGAACCGATGACTACAAATCGACCGATTTCAACGTAAACCAGAGGCGGTTCCCACGCAGAGTCTGATCGTCAGTGCTTGCGGTCGATACCGTCACTTAAACTTCCTCAGGGCGGTTCTTTTTCATCGTAAATTTTTACAGCAAGTAAACGGATTTGTTTAGTAGAGCACGCGCGGCGCGGCGCGGCGCTCCGGGCGAGCTGGCGCGCCGCCAACGATACCATTGTTGCTGGCGTCCTCCCTTCTTCCACATCACTACATCGCATGACATCACTCGCCGAACGTTTCAAATATTCCCCGTTTCAATGAGATATTTGCCAAACGGGCGCATAACCGCGATAATTGAGAGCGTTCCTCGGATGCCGCGCTGCGTTCCGCATCGAATCTGACGAACGACGGGCTGCTACAAAAGCTTGTGTTTGTATTTTATATTCGTAAAATAAAAGAGATAATAGAAAGAAAGGAAAGGGTCGAAAGAGGAAGCGGCGAGATGACATCGGGGTAAGAGCGTACTTGGGGTAGGGGGCGGGGACGTCATCAAAGCAAGTATGCGAACGGTCGGGGATGGATGTCGCCGCGAAAAACTAATAAAAGGCGATATTACACGCGCAGATATATCGTCCCCGAGACCCTCCGACCCTCGCTCGGCAATGCCACGCATGTCGCGCCCGACGCGGCGGGGCCGCGCGCCGCTCGCGACTCAAATACAACCTTCGTTTTACTATTACATTTACTTTCAGTACCTACGTTACGTCAGACCGCAATTTTCTTCCCTTTTTATTTTAACATAAGTATGTGCTTCACTTTATTTTTTTAGTATTGTAATAAACCGATAGACAACTACTACCTATTAAAATTTGTTAATTATTCTTCAAATAAGCACTTGCACTGTGAAAAACATTCGCAATATTGCAGCGCGTTGTCCCGGTTGAAGGGGACGAGTAAGTCAATAAGCGCATTCCACTTGCACCCCGCGTCGAATTAAAAATCAAAT
This sequence comes from Alcis repandata, assembly GCA_949125135.1. Lineage (NCBI taxonomy): Eukaryota > Metazoa > Arthropoda > Insecta > Lepidoptera > Geometridae > Alcis > Alcis repandata. The sequence goes on along the minus strand of OX421225.1, from coordinate 174,378 downwards.
AATGTTGTGTATAGCGAATTAGAAGGTCGCGGATCATCCGGCGCACGGGGCGGCGGCAGGGCCGGGGCGGGGGCGGGGGCGGGGGCGGGGGTGCGGAAACCATCAGTTTTATTAATATTGCTCTTTGATTAATGGAGACAGCTGCTGTTATGAGGTTTGTTTGATACGTGCAAGTGTTTTATTGCGAGGGTTTTGATTGTCATCATTGGGAACCGGGGGTTATTTATTGCGATTGGCTTTTAAAAATCTTTTATTTTTAACACGCTTTTATTAGCTTCACCTGTATGTTTGTATGTTTGTATGTTTGTATGTTTGTATGTTTGTATGTAACCGACTCCTTTGAGCGCGTTTTTGACCCACTTTAAACGGTCAGATTTCTTTCAAACTTTGTAGATATATCGAGGACCGATGACAATACACTAAACAAATCGTGTTTTTTAGTTTTTTTAACTATTAATTTTTTTAACACGCTTTTTCTATAAAGTTTCTTTAACTTTTATACCGTTTAACTTACAAATGGTAGTTTCGTCATTCGAGTCAGAGAACAGAGTGGCGCAGTGGAAGCGTGCTGGGCTCATAACCCAGAGGTCCCTGGATCGAAACCACGCGCTAGAAATCTTTTTGCTCAATATTTTTTGTTACACATCAATTTTATTTTATGAGGTCTGAGGATCAAAACCACGCGGCTACAAATCTTTTTGCTCAATATTTTTTGTTATGCATCAATTTTATTTTTAATTTGCTTGAGCAGACGGCCAAAATCGGATAACACCAACACATTTGTACTTAAAGGATGGTTAATAGTTAGCAAATCGAACTAAAAAGCGAAAAATAAATAATAGTTAAAAAAAACTAAAAAAACACGCTTTTTATAAAAAACCGAACTAAAAAAATAGAAAATAAAATTTTATAAATTTAAATTAAGAATAGGGTTGAAAATTTCAATAAATATAAATTAATAATAGTGTAAATAAATAAATATATGTATTTTATTTTTAAAAAAGCGTGGGGTGCTTTCTAAGATATTATCAAAATGCTAATCACTCTACTCATGTCTGTCAATACAAAATGTATCTACAAAATATATAATATCTACTTATTGACCCATGCACCCCACGCTTTTTAAAAATAAAATACATATATTTATTTATTTACACTATTATTAATTTATATTTATTGAAATTTTCAACCCTATTCTTAATTTAAATTTATAAAATTTTATTTTCTATTTTTTTAGTTCGGTTTTTTATAAAAAGCGTGTTTTTTTAGTTTTTTTTAACTATTATTTATTTTAACGTAGGACAAAATATGAATCTGATATTTTATTTTGTTAAATATGAATTATGTTCACATTTTTTCACGAATTGTCGTTCGTTAGTTTGACTCTAATCACAAACTAATATATTATATATTCTAGGCCTTTACGAGAATATATTAGATACCTAGAGTGTTTTGAGTAAAAGGAATTTATACGAGTATCTTCCCGCGTATGACGTATTGTAAACGTAGAAGCAAGGCTAAACACAACTCAGTAAATGTAATATGAAGTGTAATTGAAATTAATGCACGAAGTCGAATATAAAATAGACTAGATCTGAAATGGGACGCCTCTCACCTGAGCGACGTTGACAAAGGAAAGGCCGCGCGCTCGGGACAAAGCAAGTGCCGACCTTTATTTAATGAAAATCCCTTCCCGAGCCCTAATTCATCGCGGCCGAGTGCAGGGGTCGCGGACATGTCCGGGTAATGAAAAGTTTAATAACGGTCCGCACGTGTGCCCCCCGGCCTCCCCGCCCCGCGCCGCCCCCGCCGCACTCCACCCGCTATCTCTCTCAATGCACAATTTATTGAGAGTAATTTCGCATGTCATAAAACCGAATTAATATTGTCTCGCGCGTGCCTGACTCTCCTGCCCCAGACAATTTGCCAAATTACGCGCGCGACGTATTATCCGTGTTTAGAACACTTGTGCCGATCCGGTGCTATTGTGCGCGAAGGGTGACATTCATTCGATATGCTCGGACACGTGATAGGGGTTGCTTTAAATGCATCTAACACTGACATTTGTGAAAAAATTGTGTTTATTTTTTAAGTTTATTTGAGACGAAATCCTTGAAGAAAGTTCCTTGGTTTTAATTTGGTGGATTATACAAATATGCGGTATAAGGAAAATGTCGCGCTGAAGACAGGGAGAAACCCAGCGCCGCGTGAAATGGAGCGCGCCGCGATTGTCCTAATGAAAAGCGTCTCGAGTTCGAGTGACGTCACCGCCGCGCCGCGCCGCGTGACGAGTGACGTGCCCCAGTGTTCTACCTGCACTACGACGAGGGGAAAACTAAGGAAAAAAAAATTAAAAAACTAAGGAAAAAAAAATTAAACGATCATAGCTTTAGTAAATGTCAATAAAACCATTTCGTGATCTGAGAATCAGTGTCACTCACGTAAAAGTAGCTTAATGTTTTAAATCTGATTTACAATCGACTTGTTACCTGCTGCCTGATACCTAGCTCGACCGAGGGTCGCTATCACAACAAGTTGAAACAAGACTTATACAGATAATGTTCTTTACACAATCTGTATCTGTACCTATAGGATAGGTAACTCTTTAAATATTAATAATATTACTGTCCTGTTATCATCCGTTAGAAAAATAGAGGTAATTTTTCTATCAACAATGTTTAAACACGGTTTACGTGCCAATTATTATAATTTTTCAGGTTATTCTCCTTTTTTTTTATTGTTTTAGTTTTTTAATTTAATCATATTGTAATTTTCATTTTTAATTAGTTTTAGATATGAAGTTACTTCAACACTCACTGAATTTAAGCTCTGACACAATTTATTAAGGTTTACCGGGTTTACTGACTCACAAACCAGAACACTATCTACCGACATACCCGCGTGAGGATGAAATGAGTTTTCTTAAATGGAAAACTCATTTCAATTTTGGTGAAATAAGATAATTTTCCAAGGGTTGCGCTCCATTCGAACGTGAAGGGTAGGTATAATAGTGAAGAGGGGCAGATAATCGAGGGTAATAGACGTGCAAACAGGGGCGCCGAGCCTGCCGCCCGGCCGGGCGGGCGGGCGTTATAATACGTACATGCGCCCTGCGGATTTGTGACGAATAAATAGGTAATTGTTGAAGAATAATAATTTTCACTTTTTACTGGCTTTATCGATTAACTACATTTCATAATAAGAAACGCGATCTGTAAAAAATATACGAGAAGGTAGATACTTATTTGATCATACTTCAAAGTTGTTAAAGTCCGCTGTCTAAAATGTTTATAGTAATAGAATAGAAATAGTTTTATTTGCCTTAAAGAAATTACAGTCGTATTTAACGAAAACATTTTAAAGACAATATGTTAAAACTTATAAGTAGAATAAAATAAGTATTTGTTATGAAATCTAATTACGTGAGAATAAATCTGACGTAACTAGATTTACGAGTACGTCAGATTTTATTCTTCAATAGATCGACACTATCACAACACACAAACACGCACAGTGTGTGTGCGTGATGTGTGTGTGATGATCACACTAGTGAACTACAATATACCTAGGTAATGTTGTGGTACTTTGCTTGTGGATCAATAACAATAAGCAGATACGAGTAAGTATGACGAGGCTTACGAACATTATGTAGAAGCCAAAAAAAACAGCATGCCTACTTGGTTTTTATCGATAATATCGATTGATGCGTCCTTTTATCTTTTGTTTATCTGACCAAACCAATGTATAATCGACAGCTCATGACATGGTCCGGGTAGATCATTAGTTTTTTATCGATTGTCCTTTTCCCATTCGAATACAAAAACCGTGTTTTTGTCGTCGGCAGCGGTCGGCGTCGTGCGGAGGACGTGGTGACAGTGTAAGACGAATGTCGGGCGCGCACCGGCGGCGGCGGCGGCGGCGCCCCGCGGCCGCGCCCGCCTGGGAACCAGCGGAGACTGTAGAGATGGGTATCAGCGCGACATCGATCTCCGGCTGCTCGACAACCGACAACCCACCATTTGTCTCGCTCGCCTGATATGAGTAATGATGGAACAGTGACAACCGACACGGTACCTCACCATCGCGGCATCGCCGGGATCCGCCGTGTCACGCCACGAGCTCGACTGATAGACATGCTGACACTCTCTAAGAAAATGCAAAACGCAAAAAAACGCAGTCATATTACGCGGTTCCATTCACTGATAAAAAGAAAATAACAAAATAGTATCTCAGAAGATTACAAAAAGTACCTACAAGCAGGTAAGTATCGAAAGCTCAAAAGAAAAAAAAGACTAAGCATAGCGGAGATTGCAGCGCAAGCAATTAAGTTTATCTGTCGTAGGAGTTATTGAGAGGTTGCTCGATTGTGTGTAGATACAGCGCGGGTCGCGGGTCGAGAGTCGCGGGTCGCGGGTAGCGGGGCGGGCGCGGGCCGCGCGCCGCTGCCGAATTGAATCAGCTCCGAGCTCGTCTCGGTTTTATTGTGATTTGCCCAATTGCTCACCTGCGAGAGCGGAGTCCCCTCGCTATCGCTTCATTTCACGCGGCGAGTTCGTTTCCCGCGCTATTTAATCGGCGCATATCGCGCCGGTGAGTTCTCACAGATGCGCAGAATTCGAGAAATCTGCGGCTGAGCTTTCGCATTCGATTCCCATCGGTTCGTTCGAGATGTCGAAAGATAAGCTCGATAAATTTAATTAAATGTCGGACAGCGGTCGCGGTGAGGCGAGGGCGGCGGCAGCAAATTTGTTTGCCCCCGACTCGGGTTCACTCGTACTCGAAGTAATTAAGTGAGGCTCGAGGCGGCGGCACAAAGACGACGCCGCCGCAACAAAGACACGCCAAAAAAATACACGCCTCGTCTGTCCTCGCCCTTCAGGATACTTGAACCGCGACCACTTCTATAGTGTTTTAGTTATACGGAGTAGTAGGATCTTTGTTCGCTTTAGTAGTAGGATCTTAGGAGTATTGGCTTTTCATAGTTATTAATTATACTTGAAATAAATCAAACCAATAAAACAAAATTATCGCAAAGCAATCTACGAGACAATTTAGTTCATCAATATGAATGAGTCCTGACCTGACCCGGCACCGGGCGCAGCAGAGACGTCATCATCCATTAGAAGGTCGCTATCTGGCATCGGAGTGGGGCCCCCGGGGCGCGCCGCGGGGGCCCTCCGCACGGCTCGGGGGCCTCGCGCTAGGGGACGGGCTATTGCTGCTGTAACAACAGGTAAACCACTTAATTTGCACTTACAATTTCCCCATTGCAAGAGAAATGACTAGCAAATTTTTGCAGGTTGGTTTATTTTGACAACTGTTTTTTTTATTTATTTCTAAGATTGATGTAAATAATGCGCAGTCCTAGTCTTTACGATAGGGACATCACCCGTGGCCACGCGACGTGCCCCGGGGGGCAGCGGGGCAGATGTCCCCGCGGCTCGCGCGGCTTCCCCATATCTCGCATATCTGAATAGATAGCTCTCTAATTCCTTCCAAAAACCTCGTAACATTCCTTTTATTGCGTTTCCAAGAACTGTCGCCGGCGGTTTAATGCTCCGAAGCCATTTGATAGTCGTTATTCAAACGCTTGCGCAACTGGATCGATTTAACGAACGCATTCCTGCGATTCCGGTGCAATCGTAAAATTTGAAATGAAATGGACGGTGCGGGCGCACCTACGTCGCACCTCCGCTACGTCGCACCTCCGCTACGTCGCACCTCCGCTACGTCGCACCTCCGCTCCGTCGCGCGGGGGACGAGTGGTTACTAACACTAACACTTGCTTTAGTTTATCTTAGTAGGTACTTGGCCCACGTGTGGGCCAAGTACCTAGTGTTATTACGCCTCGCTGCATTTTAGTAACGTAACATTAACTTGCCCATGGAAATACTTATTCAAGTAAGTTATGATATGCTTAAGTGTCAAACAATCTTCAGGAGGCACTTACTATTGGGTAATTTGTTTCGTAATATCATTATACCTCTAATAATTAATCGATTCATCTCATTTACATTACCTATTTAAGCAATGATACGTAGATGAATTCTTACTTTATTTATTTGTCCAGAAACAAAACAAAAAGTAAAGTAATTTAGTGAGAATGTCTGACATCAGATGGAGAATTTTAGAAATTCCTTAAAGTTCGGTAGTTTAGAATTTTTTGTATTACCGATATCAAAATAACATTAATTTAATTTAGATATCTTGTTAATATAAAAAATCTTTAATAGCGTCCCGACTTCCACATTGCGTCGGGTGCATTCCTCGTATCGGAAGTAAATTATTGTCGTTATCAGGACAACGCATCGGGCGGGCGGGAGTTACGGAGCCTCTCACGCTAGCAGCACTAGCGCTAGCCGCCGGCTTTACATGGCTCTATGTGTACCTACACTGTACTGTACAGGTACACCAGGACAGGACAATGCTTCGCGAATAGTTTACAAAAATACTTGACTAGCGATGTTTGAATCCTAACACAAGAAACATCTTTAAAACAGTCACGTTGTTCCCTTTTTTAGCTAAAGTATTAGCATGTTTGATAAAATAATTATGTTCTACCTGACAAGTAAAATATTTAAGCCATCGATTAATTGTGAAAAATACAGGTTTTGAAAATGACAAAAATCACTGACTTTTAAATCATACAAACAAATACATTCAAAACCAATATCACACTAATGCAGGGTAGGTATGCAGGGCAGTGGGTCGCGGCGCGGGGCGCGGGGCGCGGGGGGTGGCGCCCCGGGAGCTCTGGTAAATAATGACGTTTAATAATTGATTAATCGGCCCCGTCCCGGCCCGGCCCCGGCCCGGCGCGATGCCTATCGGCAGCTATCGGCTGCAGACACACGCCATCCATCGCTAATTAATTTCAATGACTCGAGGATGCGCCGGCGCTCTGCTGAACTTACTTGGTTAGAAGGTTCAGCAGTGCGCCGGCGCAAAAACGTACCTGGACCCAAAAACTACAATGACAAAAATCCATTAGACTCGCTCTTTCGGTCAGATAAACTAACTCTATTCTGCATACTGATGAATGCTGTAGGTACCCTACCACAAAATACTACTCTACCAGCTATTAAAATATGACCTTACTACGTAGGTACCTAAATTTATTTCACAGCTTTAGATATCCAAGTATCATATTCAGCACATTACAGTACAGCAGTAACGCAAGGTAACTAAGGATTCATCACTAGTGCGAGTACATATTCTTTTTTCAAGTCGATAGTTGATTTGTAGGTAGGGGTCGGTAGTGAGTATGTTGTAATCTGGGGCACAGGTCAGGGTCGGGGCAGGCTCGAGACATCGCGGCATCGGCTTAGAAGCAACTGTTGCCGTAATCTGTGGCCCCGGGCCGCATCATGCTGATTGTGATGATATCGCGCCACTGATCCGCCGCCGACCGCGCCGCGCCGCGCCGCCTGACATCTCTTGATCATTGAGGATGCTCTCTGATCGATGTTTTCATGACTAAAGAATTGGCTCAAAATATCATGATCTAATATGGTGCTTTAATCTTAGGGACCATTTTTTTAGGGCACATTGTAGGTATCTCTGTTTAAAACGTTATCGAATCAAGTTGTAGAAAAATAAAGAAGAATATTTTTCTCAAAAAATATTTTGAGAAAAGTGGCTTGTCAGTACACGAAATCCGTTAATAAAAGTTCTTATTCAGTTTTCACAAATAAGTCCAAGCTTCAACTGTAGTGAGTCGCGGTACACAGTCAGATCTGAGCGCAGCCACTACACCGCGGCAGATCAGTAGAAAAACCCCGAACCCTTTATTGATTTACGCGTGGAGATGGCGCCGATAGGAGCTCTAGCTCTACAGACGTCTCCACGCGCGGGGCAAGGAGTGCGGGGCGCGCGTGGAGACCGCGACATAAATATCGTAATAGTCGTACATCGTATATTAATGACCCGACACAATGGTAAATCATTAGGTACCTACAGTTGCTGGAACCTAAATAAACTTATATAATAAGTTTACTGCATTTGATTTTCTTTTATTTCATGGTTATTAAGCTAATGGTATTTTTAACATTGAGGTGTTTAGTTACACAAAAAAGTTATTTCCAATAAGTTACTTTATTTATAGAAGTTTTACTGATTTCAAAGTATCTTAGATACATTTTATACCAACGCTATACAATGTTTTATAAGAACGATATGCTATGCTTATCATAATAAAACAATTTCTACAATGGGACCAACCCTGAAGTTGAGAAAAAATCTGTTGTTCCATAGAAAAATGTCAATGATACTCGATAAACTCGTTTTGGTGTGACTGGTTGGGAACCCCCCAAATGTATCCATGGAGTGCCTAGCTGTTTTTTTTTCTAGATATCTGGTACGGTTCCATAGGTATAGACCATGAGCCGAATGCAGGTTTACCTCTCCCTCACAACATAGCATCTTGAAATGCTGGGCGGGAGGCTATGAGGAGTCCAAACCTGTAAAAAAATCCAGCATTTCAAGATGCTATTTCGTAAGGTAAGGTAAACCTGCATTCGGCTTACGGTCTAACAGTAAATTTTGTTTATAATAATGAAGTACTATGATCCCTTTTTGGCTAAGTATACCTTTCCCTATAGCCCTGTATTGTATATGCACTGAGTAATTATGTGAGCACAGTCCAGTAGAGCGGTGGGAGCTGGCAGCAAGCAGTGCTCGGCATCAGAGCCCGGCGGCGGCGCGCGGCGGCGCGGTGGCGTGCCAACCTTTCGAATGTCGTTTTTCTTTAATAGTACAGGTGGTTATGTTTCCTAATGTTAATGCCCACTAATTGCCTACACTTATACGTCGTTAGTGTACTTTTCATTGAAGTAAATTGCGGCGCAGCAATCACCAGGGCCGTTCGAGCGGCAGCGCCTTCAACTGCCATTATTTCCTACATTTTTTGCTACTTTTAAGGCAAATGATTTTAATTGATTCGCCTTTTGTAAATTAATATCTAAAATATTATTACCGTTGTTCGCACCGAGCATTGCACAGTACACATGTGTGTCGCCGCGAGTGAAGTATGGGGCTTCGAGTATACTCGTGAGTGCGAGGGAGAGGGCGCGTGATCTGTTCTCATAACTCACCTCCTAATTAGCGCTAATTTATTGTTGACGTTATTAAATGAATTAGCCCCACTAATGCGCGCCCACGTCTCTGAGGACACACACACACACACACACACGCCCGCGCAGGTACTGACCCACGTCAGGACATCGTGAGAACTTCTTTTAAGGTTTAAACTAAAAACGGTAGGTATACGTTCCATAAAATTCCCATAAGTACCCCAGTTTTATAATGAACCGTTAAAATCTAGCTTCAAATTGTATAGCTTTATTTTATTTTTTATCGAGTGTGGAGCGGTCTCCTCTAATCTCACCGAATTACGCAGTATCCGTGTTTGTTCTAAGAAGCGATCAACAAATACATTCAGTCGTATAATTAGGAAAAAACTCTTCTATCCGTGGATCGATCGGCGGCGAGCTTTGAGCCGCGGACATGAATATGAAACGCGGCGGGTTCGATAAGGCGCGTTCTATTTGACGGTCTATTACCCGCGCCGATACGAGGAGCCTCCTCGGTCCTCGCGCGGCGGTGCCGCATGTCGGCGGGCGCACTGCTGCCGGGGCTCGACCGCGGTCGCCGGACTCACCGTGTAAAGCCATCGCCACCTCCGCTCTTATCTTATCTATGACATTAAAGACCACTCTTAAACGTCCATCGTACACCGCCACCACTCTCCATCTTTCCGACGCTCGTTGACCTATCACAAGGGGAGAAGGTCGAGAGTTGTCTGCATTAGAGGCACGTGGAAAAGTTAGAAGCGCAGCTCGTAAAAACAAACGTCTTGCGTTCGGCGGCGGTTACTCGAAACCATTAAACGTTATCGAAGTGTCCGCTAGTAACGAGTCGAAACTAATTAGGCTACCGGCACCCGCCGCCGCCGCCGCCGCCGCCGCCGAGGATCGCGGACAATCACTGCTTTTAACACATTACCGAGGCCGTAAACTTTCATCCAGATATCTTTCCATTTCGAGACGGACTAATATGAAATTCTGAGCATATTTTATTCCTTTTACGAATGACATAAAAATTACCATATTTTTAAATGCCGTGAATAATAATTAAAACCTGCCGAGTAATGATATCCCTTAATGCTAATTGCAGTATGTAAAACATTTTTATTTGCGTTAAATACAACCGGATCGGTTGCAATCTTGTATTTAATCATTTCGGCTGAACAATAATTCCATTTATGGATATTTTAAATCTGAGAAAATTACGCTTTTTGTGGCCAACAATGCCGTGCCGTGTTCAAATAATAAAAGAAAATTATTTCTTCAGTCTTTTTCATCAAATTAAGATAATCTTGGGCACCAGCACTTAAGCTCTTATTAACAATGACGAACTATGACCAATTAAAACTACTCAGACTGCGACTATCGATACACTCATTATACGTAATGTTTAAGAATAACTAAATTAAAACAAAACATTAAAACAAAAAAGAAAAAATTTACATAATTATACATTACATACCCCATTTAACCCCACGTATAAAACTTTCATTACATTGCGACGTTTATATTCTGTGCAAAGCTAGGCAACGAGTAATTTTATGTTATTGTAAAGTCGTGGTGTGCCACAGTCCCGGACTCATCCTCGGCTCCGGCCGAGGGTCGTTAATGGTCGCTGCGCTTTATGTTAATTGCTGATAATTGCGGGCGCATAAGTCACGGCGGGGGCGCGGCGGCCGCGGGGCAAGATGGCCGCGCAGGATGCCGTAATTGCTTTCGTGGAAACTGCTGCGACCCGCATACAGATTGCACGCGCCCGCAAAAACCTCGTGCAATTGAGGCACTCGCCCCGCGACCCGCCACCACGCCTCCTCCTCGGCTCCAGCCTTCAGCCGCGCTCACCATCACGCCTCCACCCGCGCGCGGCCGCCAGCTGCGCCACATTCCACGCCTCTTCGTTAAACTCAAGTGGCCGTTTGATCTGCTGTATTCTACCAGATCCTTTGTCATCGAGTACACGCGCTGTTAACCAATCTCATTATCTACTGATAAAGACTTTAGGCTTAGACTCATGCTTCTAAAGTATTCAATATAATGTGGTCATTTTCTTAGATCTTTATTCCAAATATCTCAACGGAATGGAAGCCGAGATTGTAGGCCACAAAGTAAGGTCCGCACCAAATCGACCCTAAAAGGACAAAGCCCATTCTAAGGCTTAATCTAGAATGATGTTCGGCGAGCGAGCGCTGCGCCGCCGCGGAATGTACGCGGTTATACCTTTCTCGTGGATAAATGGAGCAATAAATGTTGATTTTGACGAGGAAGGCATCGAATATGACATTATGGAAGTCCTTAAACGGCTCGCCGAGGGATCGGAGCCACTTATCGCGTAGTTCCATAAAATGTTAAACATTGCACTACTCGTACTACTTATCTCGTTCGTCGATCGGGTCTGTCACATGTTTCAGTAATTATAATGGAATAATAGTTGTGAATGCAATAAGAGTAGCTGCTAAATGTGACGCGTGCATGGAAGATGTCGCATTGTCGCGCGCTCCCGCCGCGCATAGCGCGCGTGCCGCCGCGCTCGCGGCCCGCGCCGCGCCGGCTTGCTCACCGCTCTACCGCCCTCTAGAGGTCTTACTAAACTTCATCTTAGGGAAAATATAACTCATATTTGCAGAAATTGTTTTATATTTTGAAAAACTGTGCGATAAACTAAGCTTTGTAACAAAGTGAACGACTATCAGACACCACTCGTCGCTGTCTCGTCAGTCGACGACGCATCAAAATTGAACAAATGTCACTTGACTAGCGGTGCTGGTTAAAAGTCTGTCCTTCTGAGATAATTAGCTTGTATGAATATTTATATGACATTCAAAGGAGTTGTTTCAAGCTCTCCCGGCTGGTAAATAAACGGACAGCGCTCGTCCTGAGCCGAGCCCGGTGAGTGATCGCGTCTGTCGGCCGGTACTGGCCCACATCTATCTATAAGCATTCCGCACATTTGGTTAAACTGTGGACAATTATAGACAGTAAAGCGTTAGAAGAGAGGTGAAATTAGCTCGCCCCAGGTGAAGATGCCATACTTATCAAACAGCTGGTCGACTGAAATGTAACGTGATGTGAGAACTGACTAATTATAAATTTATAAACTTCCATCTATATTAATGAGTTTCACACGTGGAAAATAATCTGTACGGTTTTCAGGACAGAGAGGCGGCCAGCTCGACCGGCGCTGTCGGTCTCGCGAAGCAGTTCTGTCAAAACATAACAGTTTCGATTTTGCATGCAACTACTTCGTGTTACTTAGGTAACTGCAACAACGTTCAAAAACTAATTTCATTCTAAAATTTTGATTCAAAGATAGACAAAATAAATAATTTTACGAAGTAAATAAGTACCTACTTAGTACCTACATATAATCTTGTCTCACTAATGAGATCTAACACTAGTAATAAATATTACGTTAGTTTGTAGTTCTATTAGGTTATTTAAAAATAAGTAAACTCTTAGCTAGGCACGTAATATGCAAACGATATCAAACCTCCAGATCAACGTTGCGCCGCCAGACTTTCTCAGTAAAATATCTAAGGAGAAAATGGTTATTTAGTAACCACACCGGCGACGTCAGCCGGGTTACAATGAATCCAATCGTTTAGATAGCCATCTTAGTCTAAATCACTGGAAGACGAGCGAGCGACGCAGTACACAGCTACTCGTAAGTATATAGCAGCTATAAGAGCTGCAGAGGGGCATGGCGTCGCGTCGCGGCCGGCATTTATCGGCATCGGCGTGTTCCTAGAAGCACGCACTTACTGCTACGTAACCTGTGCCGCTTCCCAGAACCCATCAGGCACCCATTAGACGCCATCGTCGTCGATCTCAGCCGCTCGATACTCTATACTCGATACAACCTTATAGCCTGATGCATGTTCCGCCTTTCATTGTTTTTTTATATAGCTGAGTAACAAGGTTCCACTCACCTGATGGTACGAGTAGAGTATCTCTACGCCTACAAGAAATAGTACCAATTTACCTCTAATGGCTAAACTCAACCTGAACTGTAACTTAAGAATTCAGGGCATCACTCGGCGTCATCTACAGTTTTTGAGTTACAGATTAACATAGCTTTGCATTGTAGAGAGCACTTCACTTCGAGTCCTTGAACACTGGTTGAGAACTCCTAGTCTAGAAACCCAAGCCTACATTCAATTCGATTTTAGTTTCATTCAGCTTGTAACTCTATCGGGATAATGTTCACACGAATTCCCTTTAGTGTAAAAATCTCGAACTTTGCCGTAGACTACATTGGTTTAAAAGTAATTAATTAGTAACGACTTTCAAGTTTAAGAAAACTGAGCACACCTTTCATGTCTTTAGCCCGTTTCTGGTAGAAATGACTACAAACTTGCAAACAGGGTCCGCAATGAGCAGCGCTCATGGATAAGGAATTCAATGCGGTGAACATGTTTTATAAAGTCATAGTTTTGAAAATGTTGCTTATACGAAAGTAGCAGACCTTCGTAATATCACACATTAATTATATCTTGGCGGTTATCTAGATACCTATCTAGATACCGTACATTAAAATAGTTGTTTTTGCAATTAAGACAACTTAAATGAAACACAATTAAAAGTTGCAAATAGTAACATATCGTTTTTGTAGACCCGCGAAAGATATTTTCAGTCACCGCACGAATCTAGAATTCAGAGAGATGTATATCTAGTTTAATTTTTTTTTAAGAAAAATAAGTAAAATGCAAGTACTTATTCTACATAGATATCAATGTTTATTACATCTCCACTAATCCTAAATTAACTCTGTAGCGGTGTTAAATAGAAACGCGTGCTAAGCGTAGTCTCCTCTGAGATTTAAGAGTCCATCCAACGTGAGTAGTGAGTGCGCTGTCTCGTACGTAGTAGCGAGGTACGTAGCGCGGAGCGGCGCGGCGCGGTGGTGGCGAGCGCCGCGGGTAGTGCAGCCCGGCGGGGCGTGGCCTGCGCCGGCCCCGCCCACTCGCGCCGCCGCCGCCGCCGTATGCAAATCGCCGCCGAAACGCGACACCGAGACCCGAAATACTTCGTACATTTCGGCGCTACGAGCTACGCGTCGTAGATCTTCTACGCCGTAGCCGGTCCGCTACGGATTCCTAGAACTATATCACGTAGCAGCTAGTGTACGAGTATGTCGCACAGACCAGCGCAATTTCAGCACGTCAATTTTGCAATATATTTGATGAACGGATTTAGTGTCATTATCATAGAAAGATGAAACTAAATAAAATCGGAATGAAGTTATGATTGTCTAGTTACCACTTAATTCCACTATCCTACTTCCTAATAAATACATGGCTATTTAAGGTAACGATTTGCTAAACCGAAACGGGCTTTTAGAACAATACTCTAGAAGTCTAGAACAAACTTTGAGATCCCGAAAAAATCAGCTGTTCCATAGAAAATTGTCAATTAAATTCAACAAAATGTATGGAAAAGCCCTTTTCGGGTTACCCTTACCTTATAACGCTGTTTATACATTTACAATATTAGTGAAACATTTTAATAGACAGTCAACTTCTCACAAGTCGGCGGCGCACCTACAAGGAAGCCGCCGTGTCTCGTATATACATAATAGAACACTGAAATGACTAAAAGCTATTCGATGCTAATGCTAATAAACGTTACTCAATTATTCACAAACATCGCTCGAGTTAATGCACTAACTCCTGCTTATAGTTTCAAACAGTGTTCACAGTGCGGGTGTTTGTAAATGAAACTGGGTCGTCGGCGCGCTGGTTTGTTTAATCACCCCTATTTGAGTGATTCCGCGTACCGCAGAGGCAAGTCTAATTTGGTGAGCTTTAATACCCGATAATACGGGCCATTTTAGTAGGTCTCGTAGCATGCTAGATTAGCGCATGCACCCGTTGCGAATAGACTCGATATGCAGATGGGCCTCATCCATAGTCAGAAGGCGGCGGCGCTATCTCCGTGTATTGACCCGGCCACTATGAATAGCACTCGCTGATAAGATTGCTGTATGGTGCCTTTTTATGAAGAGTTATTAGATAAGAGTAGTTCCAGCAGCGACCTGCAGCCGGCAGCCGGCAGCCGGCAGCCGGCAGCCGGCAGCCGGCAGCCAGTACACTCACTGTTACTGCTATAAATACAACTCTCACTTTTATATTGTACATAAATGCGAACTAATTTTGTAGCATATTCTAATTTTATTTTAAACTTATTGTTGCAGGTCAGGTACCTGTGTGGAATTTCCAAAAATGTAATTAATGAGGCAGCCGCGTGCATAGCTTTCCAATTTTTTGTAATATCCACCCTCTGGGAATGTATAATTGTAATAGTATGTAAATCCGCGAATAGCTCGCGGGCACGGCTCGGAAAGATCAGCGATTGCATCGTAACGAGTCCGGCAATTTGCCGTCATTAGCCGAATAGCGGCGCCCGCGCCGGCGCGGCTGAGCGCGCCGGAGCCGGCACCGCGGGCTCTGCTCGGCCGGACCCGGCTACTGCGGGGCGCGTGACGTCGCGCGTCCACACCCCGTGCTACTTGCTGGCATGTCACGGACGCCCACTATCCCTATTACGTGTACTAGATGTTGTTCAACTACATATCGACTGCCTTCGACATAGACTACTGTTATTCTTCTGAAAAATCAAAATACATATATTTATTGCGGCACTATGTATGCAAGAAACTGGTGCAAGAACAAACTCCTAAACACTGTAGCGCCCAGTCAGTAGGTACGAGTACATGGTACACTTCCTCGACCCGCGCCCGCGTGTCTCCGCACTCCTGCTCCGCAGAGTGCAGCATCACGCTGCGGTCGGTGCGCACTACTGGTGCCGGTCACAGTTCGCGCGCCGCTATTGTACGTCACATGCGTCCAATAGACTGCGTGTCAAAACACACACATTCTTTAGAATAATAGATATAATTTTATACACAATCCACTATATCCAGCGGTTACAACACTTACTCAATTAAATTTGGTAGAGCTATCTGGTTGGCTAATGATATAATCGGAGCGGCTGTCGGCGGTTGGCCGCGCGCCGTCTCTGGGAGGGATCTGCTAATTACAGAGATAATGGAGATCCACAACTAATTGCGCAAACGCACCAATTGTTACAAGTTATATTTTACACAAATCTCGGCTGAAGCGTGAGAAGGACTCGAACAAATGCGTAGAGCAATGAAATCATAGAGAGATAACATCAGCATACTAAAAGATATCTAATACTTACTTAGGATAAAGAACCATTGAAAATAGTTTAGTCGCGACATTAACAACGCGACAAGAGGGTTTAAATATATTACAGGGGTAGAGGGAAAATACCACCCAAAAATTAAAATATTAGCAAAATTTGATTAAGAAATTAAACAGTGTGATCATTGCAATAAATTATTATTGAACAGTTAACCGCCTGGTGCGGGCGAAACAGTAAAATGTCGTAAGTTATCGTTCCCCAACAATCAAAAGATACCTGAAGCCATCAGTCTCGGCGATCTCTCGAGCGCGATATGTTCACTCGACAGACGCTCCACTCGCACTAAACAGATGATATTTTTCTTCTAATTCGAAAACACTTCAAGCGGTAATAAATCGCTGCACTCCGTCAAAGGCGTTCGGTGAACAACGTATAAAGCGCCGGTTATTAATTCATGAGCCGACGCCGAGAGGGAGATCACACGGCGGAAGAGTTATGACAATAAATAATGAGCGCAGTTAAAAAGATGTCAAACGAGCTGGCAGCCGAGGGGACGCGCCTCGTCCGTCATCCCGCTGCGGAGAGAGTCGGGGAACGAGAGGTGGATCAAAATGCACCACAAATTAAATAGTTCCAATCCCAAAAGATAAAATATTTGTAAAGTTGCGGTATATCATCGTGCAGCGCGTATGATCCGGCGGAGTGGCAGCATGTGTCGGGCGCGGCGGCGCGATGGGGCGCGATAGTCGCCGACCGCCGATGGGCGCGATACGCTAACGAGCTGTAATGCCGAGCTACAGCTCGATTGAAGCTGCATCGCCGCTGCCGACGCTCCTCATTAATCTTTTGTCTCAAACGATTCTGCCATCTGGTTTCACAAAAGCGAAAGTGGTAAATGCTTTCTGGATATGGTAGGTAGGTACCTATACTTTTTTTAAACTAAAAAGCTCTAGCTCAAATCTATGCTCAAATTACTTTTGCTTTTGTTGAGTTAAAGTCTAGCAAAGGAGATGTGTTTCAGATGATGGAGGTTGTTTGTACCTACATCAAGAAACTAATGAACTGAACTAACTAGCTAAGTTATGAATGCGGCGTGCGCGGTATGGCCGGCGGCAGGCGAGGCGCGGCCGCGACGAACAAACAGACAACTCATTCATACTGTAGGTACCTACAACTACGTACATGCAGGAGCAGCCGACACCGAGCCGCTCTATATCCGGACAGAGGGAGCGGGAGAGGGAGAGGGCGCGATTTATGGAACCGCCGAGATTTATCGCTCACGTGCGCGCGCGCAGCGCTGAACATGATCATTTGCGTACAACATGCAGCTTGCAGACGTTTACATCGGTTAGCAGACATTTAGCTTACTTGCATGAAGCTCGTAGCCTATATCTTTGACTGGCCCCGTCACTAGCTCGCATCACTCATGCGGCAGGCAGGTCTCAGATGCCGGCTTCTCTACTCCTGGTGCATATGAAACTCATATCAGACCTATTAACATCACGTTACACAGTTGGAATTACCTGCTTACGACAACACAAGAGCTTTTACAAAACGACAGCCAACGCTACTCATGATTCGCAAGTAAGGCGAGCATCTGGTCCGGCGCGGTGGGCGCTCGCGTCGTCTGTCGGCGCATCCATCCGCAGCTCGCCGCCAAGTGCCGGCAGCCGCAGCTGCATTTATGATCCATTTGTCCGGGATTATTGTTTATTGGTAGTTAGGAAGTGGAGACTCGCCGACTATGGATTATTCGCGAATAAATGTCATCGAGAGAGAGTGTTCAGATATTGCAGCGGAGAGTGAGGGCCGACAGCCGCGCCGCACACTCGCCGCTCGCGGGAGATTTGTGGCGGCGATTATGAGTCGCGATAAATCCTCGCGCGCGGTTTGAAGTGTCCGCGTGCGACACAATAAACACATCACCGGCGACTACTTCTACTTTGTGCTCGACGTTTCCTACAGCTGCTATTATTATACCGCGATCGAGCAACAAGACAGCGCTGCGTTTATGGGTGACCTATCTAGTTTATGTTGCTAAAGTACCAAGCTGTCAAACATGCTTGTACAACCAGATAGATGCAACTATTTGTATATATTTATAAATAAACTAGCTGTTCCCTGCCACGCTCCACTGTGAATAAAAAAAAAATAGCCTATGTTACTTTGGGATAATGTACCTAGCATTCGAATGGTGAAAGAATTTTTGAAATCGGTCCAGTAGTTTTTGAGTTTATTCCACACAAACATACAAAAATACAAATCTTTCCTCTTTATAATATTAGTATAGATTGGAACTGATTAGAACCAACCACACCTACGTAAGATACTAATTCTTAAATTAATTATAGGCACGTCATATAATTTATGTTAAGACAAATTTATTGTTTGTATTCTGTTTATATTTATTTCGTTTCTCAAATACAATTATAGCCTATTAAAAGTGACATGATTAAATTGACATACTTCAAAAACCTAAAAAAGTGCTGGGACATTTCGGATCAAATCGAGAATAATATGCGTTTAGCCTGGTCAAATTAATTGACCAAAAAATATTAGTGAGCTTACATTTATTCCCACCCAGCTGAAAATTGGTAGGATTGTTCAAAACACCATCATAAATGAAACCTAAAAAGTCCTCATCAATCCGATACGTGCAATAATTTTTACTCCGGGTAGAAGGTCACCAAACCAGGTTTTTCGCGATTTTCTCTAAAATGGTTCAAACTACGAGGAAACTGTTCAAGACAAGTATATTTTCTATAGCATTCTCTACAGTATTGCTATCAAATGCATGTTGATAGGACTTATAGTTTTCGATGCTAATATTAATTTCAAGACCAGACCAAAAATATGACAATTTTTCTTAAGAGACCTCGGTGAGCAGTTAATCATATCACAGGTTTGTAAATGAGTTTTCCCGAAGTTTTAAACATCGCTACATCCGACAAAGTCAAGAAACATTTTGAAAAATGACTCCTTGTGGCTCAAATCGGAAAAGTGATGATGATGGCTGACGGAAAATTTAACCTCTCGTATCTCGGAAACAGTAAAAGATAGAGAGATACATCTGACTTTTGAAATATAGATTAAGTATCAGTGCAGTTCATATTTAAAGTTCAAAAATACTTTTACTATTCTTGTGTACAGCACTGGTCGTCCATAGTAATTTCACACGTCGAAAACTAGTGGTATTTGAGTTACAAATAGGTAAATGTAATTTGCTAGACGTTATTACAATTATATGCCCACAATTGTCACAAATCATGGTATATTTAGACTTATTAGTCTATTAAAAAGACTAATAAAGTGTAGACTAGACTAGCACTTCTTTATCTTTCATCGATGGGTAGAAAGCTAGTGAACTTAATTTGTAAAAGTGTTGTCATTTTGTAGCTGCCCAAAAACCGAAATAAGGGGAATTAAAGTAAACTTTAGCAATTAGTTTCTTTGTGCAGTAAGGAAGGGACAACACGTCCTTTAGAAATAAGAAAACGTGTAGGGCGGCGGCAGCGGTGACGGAGGGCGGGCGGCCGTAAACATGTCAGTGTGGAGATGAATCGCCGCGCGGCCTGTACCCGCCGTGTCTACACGGAAGCGCAATTAATGATACAAAACAACTCGCGTAATGACTCTACAGTAAGTACGAGTATAACATCGGATCCGATCGCCTCATTAAAGCACGAACAGAGCTAATTACATGTCGACAATGTAACACAGTTTACCTAAACGGCCGGGTGCAGCCGCCCCGAGTAGTGCAGGCGAAGTGATTCCGGTGCGGCCGACGAGATTAATTTGCGACATTTTCTTAGTGACGGCTGCCATTCTTGAAGTAGTTTTAGTATTGAAAAATGAAGCGAGACATTACAACAATGAGGACGATTTGTAATGAGAGCGACAGCTCCCGGGACTACTTCAGCAGATCCGGCCGCGGACAAGAAAGGGGGAACAAACGTGTCATTCTAACGCGGGATTTATAGAGGTTTATTTGTTCACAGGGACGGGGGAAGGGAGGCGGGGGCGGCGGGACCGCGACTCGATTTAGTCCCGGATTAAAACACAAAGGTAAATGTCGCATGCGGTATTCTTAGCTGCGGACTAATGCGTCGCGCGGCACCGCCCGCCGTAAATCTCGGCCGATTGTCGCGCGTGTCAATGTTTTACTTTACAATAAATACCGCAGTTTATCTAATGGGGCCCAGAATAGCACCCGCGCTATTTATATGACACGTATTTTATGAGCTTCATTGTTTCCGAGATAATAACGGCTAATTTATAGCGCACGTTGTCGACCGACTCGGCCGAGCGGCGCGCTCGACTGGGTTACCTTATTTTTGGAAACTAAACAATCAATCGCGTAAACTGTAAAGAAAGCAAAAGGACACGAACTCGATTAGTCCGGGCTTAGTGGAAGTTAATCCGCGTCGTCGAGGACACGCAGCCGAGCCGCCGGCTGCAGCGGCCGGGCCGGCGGTAATCCGGGGTTAATCTCCGGCGAAGAGAGTGTCGCGGAAGCTGTGACGAGCTCACCCGAGGATTACTCGCCTATTAGTTAAGTGCAGTCGCGTCGACAGCGAGATAAATAAACAAGGGTCCCGGCGCTCGGCGCTCGGTGGCTCCGCCTCGGATGTTTACATTACTCGACACCCGATAATCCTGGCGAGCGTGGTTTGGGAACGGCTCGCGCTAATCCTATACAATTCACATAAACTTAAAATTTAAAGAAAGGGAATATGTAGTAGGTAATCGTTTAAGTCACCAGATAATTTCTAAGCAACTGAACTGCACTAAACTTTACCTAGATGACTTCAAACCTTTAAAAAATATAATGCCCAAAAAATCATACTGCGGCTACTACTCCTGCTACTGTTATCCTATACTTGCATAAAAAATCTTGCTGATAAAATGCTTGCTTGAAACAATGTAACAATTAATCTGTTGATAACAAATATCACATGAAACGACACGGAGGAGCATTTTGATATGTGATGAATTTATTCGCAAAATGAAGAGAGCGTCGCGGTGTGGGGGTGGTGAGGGGGGAGGGGGGGGGCGCAGGGTACAGCACC
The DNA here is from genome assembly GCA_949125135.1 of Alcis repandata. NCBI lineage: Eukaryota > Metazoa > Arthropoda > Insecta > Lepidoptera > Geometridae > Alcis > Alcis repandata. The sequence continues at coordinate 153,062 of OX421225.1, read as the reverse complement.
GGGAGATGTCACCCGCAGGAGGGGGGAGGGATGGTTTTCGGGATTCATGACCCATGAAAATGACGCCCCTGCCCTGGAGTGCGGAGAATTGCGCGACGATTTGATTACACAGAAAGGGGTTGTGAGGGGTTGTCATTATGATGAGATGATGAAATAAGGTTACCAAATGTTACCTATAAATTCATTACCTACTTTTGATGGAAGTTGTAGCGAAATTGTTTGGCTGCCGCTTCTCTCGAGTTTGTCTTTCATGTAAATAGTATTAGATAATTATTATGTTTGTTTGGCAGAGCATTAACAGAGTTTGCGAATCGTTCATTGAATAAGCAAGAAGCCAATGCTTACTTTCAAAAAGTATCGAGTTAAACGCTTTATTTGAATTATTCGCACGTATTTGTTGCTGCTGTAGGGAGCGGACAATATCAATTTAGATAGGTACCATGTTGTATTTTATGAGAGCAACCTTTCCTTTTTTAACCGACTTCAAAAAACCTCCTCCGGTTCTCAATTCAACTGTATATTTGATTTTTTTTTATATTTGTTACCTCATAACTTTTGACAGGGTAAATCGATTTTGATGATTCTTATTTTATTAGAAAGCTGACGCTTTCCGTGTGGTCCCATATCAATTTAGTCTAGTTCTGATAATGGTATCCATGAGAAAACCATATAAGTCTTAAATTTGCATTAAGGGCGTGCGCGACAAATAGATGAATAACTCAATATCACGCCAACCGATTTCGATGATTAATGTTTTATTTGAAAGAATGTACTTCAGTTTTGTGAAAACTTGGTTAGGTTCTGATTATGGGTTCCATGACAAAATCAAATCAAATTAAATAAAAATATTTTTATTGCGACACTGTGTACATAAAGATCTCAAGTAGTCTTAACAGTAGACCGATACCGGGCGTGCAACATTTGGTATTGTACAGTAGACCGATACCGGGCGTGCAACATTTGGTATTGTACAGTAGACCGATACCGGGCGTGCAACATTTGGTATTGTACAGTAGACCGATACCGGGCGTGCAACATTTGGTATTGTACAGTAGACCGATACCGGGCGTGCAACATTTGGTATTGTACAGTAGACCGATACCGGGCGTGCAACATTTGGTATTGTACAGTAGACCGATACCGGGCGTGCAACATTTGGTATTGTACAGTAGACCGATACCGGGCGTGCAACATTTGGTATTGTACAGTAGACCGATACCGGGCGTGCAACATTTGGTATTGTACAGTAGACCGATACCGGGCGTGCAACATTTGGTATTGTACAGTAGACCGATACCGGGCGTGCAACATTTGGTATTGTACAGTAGACCGATACCGGGCGTGCAACATTTGGTATTTTTTTTTTTTTTTTTTTTAAGCCGACCCCCTCCGCTGTTTCCCCCGAATTTGTCGGGGACCTTTTTTAGGTATGATTTATTTTAGTCTATTAAGATTTATTTCGAATAACCCCTAAGGTTCTTTAGTTTACGTTTAAGTTTTAATATTAATTATGTTTATATTTTGCATGGTATTTTGCTAATTTAGTTATTGTTTATTTAAAGATTACCAAAAAATTTACTTTTCTTATTATTTTGTTTTTTAACCCCAGTTCGAGACCTCTCAACATCTACGTACGTACTTATGGTTTTTAAGAGCCCTATGTTGTATAGTTTTGTTCTGTACTTAGTTTAATGCTTGTTTCATTAGTACACTTCTTTTAGTTTCTAGTTGGATTTACACTGTTTCAAAATTATTTTTTAACTTCACGTTTTAAAATTACAATACCAATTCCTATATATATTTATAATATATAGGTTTAGTATTTCTTATCTATCTGTTTCTTTTTATTACTCTATTAGCTATTTGTGTACTAAATTCTAGAAAATCTTTGTGCTTGTCTTTGTCGTTTATTATCTTACTTATATTTTCTACTGTTATTCTACATCCTACTTTTTGCTCTACTTCATACCTCTCCGGACCATAGGCGGGACATTCTGTCAAAATATGCGGCACACTTTCGACTTTATCCGGTTCACAAATACATGACGGGCTATCCTTACGCTTGAATTTATTCAAGTATAAGGAGAACCCGCCGTGTCCCGTCATTACCTGGGTAATCGTCCCTGCCGGTTTGATTCTTCTGACGGTGTTAAAGGCTTGTATCGCGTCTGGGAAGAAGACCTTTGTGACCGTCGCTGTGTGTCCTGTTTTGTACCTTTGGTTCCATTCGTCAAGCGTCCGCGAGCGGATTTGCCGCTTGACGAATGAAATCGGGCACCGGTCGTAATGAGGTTTGCATTTCAGTTTTTGGGCCGCGTCCTTAGCTAGTTCATCCGCTCTCTCATTCCCCTCGAGTCCCGCGTGGGCTTTAACCCAAAACAGCTGGATTGATTTGTTTTGAGCCACACATTCAGTTATTTTTCTTCGGGTTTTGGTTGCGAGGGGATGGAGAGAGCAGGTGTTCACTATTGCCTGTAGTGCTGACCTTGAATCGCTGAAGATTCCAAAGCTTTGCTCTTTGCTGCTGTATATCTCGTCCATTGCTTTGCATATCGCCAACAATTCAGCCTGGTAAACTGAGCAGTAGGACGGCAGTTTAAATTTTCGGCTTTTGATTTCGGCGGCATTGCTCCAAAGAGACAGCGCCGCTCCCACCTTGCCGTCAATTTTACTGCCGTCCGTAAAAATTCGTACTGCCTGAGTGCTATTTCGATCCAACTGCTCGACGTTTTCCAGACACACGAATTGGTGGTCTATATTTTGCGCTGGATGAGGGGTGTCTGCGAACGCGGTCCGTCGCTCGATCTCTCCGTCTCCCGGTAGTAGCCGGGGCACCCCCCTCTTCGCCTCATACAGGGTGGCAGCCTCCTGTATCCTGAGGTCGAGGGGTAGTATCCCGGCCAGTACCAATGCCGAGTTCAGAGAGACCGTGCGATAGGCCTTGCACAATTTCTGTGCAAAGCCTCTCTGGACCGCGTTCAGCTGTTTCTGGACACACCATTTTGTCGTTGCTGAAGCCCAGGCTGATGCAGCGTATGACACAATTGGCTCTACCACCGCCGTATAAATGGTCCTGATCACCTCGGTATGTAGGCCCCAGCTAACTCTTGCGGCTCTGGATAGCTGCTTGTAGACGTTTAACGCTTTCCTGCATACATATGCCACATGAGTGCCAAACGTCAATTTGCTATCTATCTATCCAGAGCCCCAAAAGTTTGATCTCCTTCACCATTTTTATGGCGACCCCCCCCATGCCCAGCCTTGGGAAGTCAAATTTGAGTTTTCTAGTAATCACCATCGCGTTTGTTTTGTGTGGTGCAAACTTTAACTTGTTTTTGACTCCCCAGTGCTGGACATGCGCGAGGGCACCATTTGCATTCTTTTCCACCTCTAACGCCGTGTCCCCGTCGAACACCAACACGATGTCGTCTGCGAACGCCTGGCAGTAGACCCCTCGTTGCTGGAGCTCCTTTAGTAGCGGGTTCAGGAGGAGGTTCCAAAGAATGGGCCCTCCTATTGACCCCTGGACACAGCCTTTTGTGGTCTTCCTTGTCACTTCCTCTCCTGCGTATCGGATTCTCACTCTCCTGTCTTCTAGGTAGCTGTCTAGGACCCTTCGGATGTTAACTGGGCACTCCTCCTCGGCAAGTCCGAGCCGCACCGCGGGCCACCAGGCGCTGTCGAAGGCTCCCTCTATGTCTAATGATACTAGCGTAATAAGCTTCTTTTGATTCAGCTTTTGATTTATGTGCTGCATTAGATCATAGAGGGAGTCTTCGGTGCTCCTTTGGGGCATGAATCCGTACTGGCTCGGACTTAACCGAGGAATAAGGTGCCACTTCAACCGACCCACCAGCATTTTCAACATTTGGTATTGTACAGTAGACCGATACCGGGCGTGCAACATTTGGTATTGTACAGTAGACCGATACCGGGCGTGCAACATTTGGTATTGTGGGTCACCAAAAACCTATTAACGAAATAACATTATTTATGAACGGGAAAAAAGTAACGGAACTCTTCAATTCTTAGGAGCAAATTAACGATACTCGGCAGAATCTTTTATAGGCTACGAGTATTCGGATATTTACCTACCGTAACGTCGTCATGGTCAAGTGGTCAAGTAACTGTCGTAGCCGAATATGACGATCAATGGAACTCCTTAACGGCTTACAGTAAGGATGCGATCTGTGGCAGAAATTCTAACTGTCTGTATCTAATCGCTTACGTTCATTGTTGCATTGCAACATGACGTTGTAAAATTATAATAAGGATTAAGGTGTATTACGTGTGACCTTCATTGTCGGAAGACAGATTTCGTAGTCTTGTTATTTCTTCAATTGTGATAGACTTAGGCTCTTGGTACATTTCGCTACGCAAATTTTCGACACTAATCTTGTAAAGTTATATCGCAAATATCTGGGATCTGGGACCTGCCTGTGTATGAAATGAACCAATATGAATATGAATTACATTGCGTTAGTCGCTTAGATACTTAAATTTTTGGATAGCAATTAGCTCGTCTCGCTAAAATCGTGGATCCGCCACTGCTTACTTCCCACTCAAAATTAAAAAATAAAATTATTTTTACAAAAAAAAAAAACAAAAACCGACTTCAAGACTACCTATAAAAACTGAAACTAAAAAGTGGAAAATAAAATTTTAATTAGTTTAAAGCAAAGAGTATTAAAGGACAACTAAAGATAATATAATAGAATCAGTTAGTTTTGGAGTCGGTGCCAGCCAGGGACAGTTTTGCTGATTTTACTTTGACTGGCACCGACTCCAAAACTACTATATAACTGATTCTATTTTATCTTTAGATATCCTCTAATGCTCTTTGCTTTCAAGTTTAAACTAATAAAAAAAATATTTTCTACTTTTTAGTTACAGTTTTTACAAGTAGTCTTGAAGTCGGTTTTGTTTTTTTTTTTTTGTAAAAATAATTTCATTACGCCTACAAAAACACACACCTACTCGAAATTTATATTTCTCACAGCTTTATCATAGCAATTAGCTAGACGTGGTTGAATCCGCAGTTGAATCAGAATAGATGCCGGCCGCCGGGCTGCAGAGGTTTGGTGAGTGTTGATAGTGTCGGCTGAATCGAGCAGCGCTGCTATTTATAAAGTGATCTGTTATGCCAAGCTGCCATTCAAGTGATCGGAATTCAGCGGACAAAGTTGTCGCATTCCGCGCGCGCCGGCCGCGTCACCCGCGCCGGCCCGTCAGCCGGCTGCCGACACTCGCCAGCGCTCGCTCGCTGCAGCCCGGGACGTCGTATTACCGACACACGTCGCTCTTCGATCTGGTATAGTTAGCCATATTTGGCGCGTCATTTGTCGTTGCGCAATCTCGAGATAGTTGCGCGCCACAAAAGGCCACCTCGAAACACAACCATGTAGGTATTAGATATTATTGACATGTTACTCGAGGGCTTTTTACAAAAATTATATCAATATATCGTTATATTTTACGAGTGTTTACCCGTTTACCTTATAGGTACATAGATAGGACAAGAAGCTAGAATCGAAATAGGAATGTGCACCAGATCGGTATCGAGGACAGCGGCGCGGCGTGGCGCGGCGCGCGGCGGCGGCACAATGTTGCGCGGTGACGCGGGACCTCGGCGCGGCGCGGACTCGGGAACTACATAATATCTCCTATACTCGTATGCAGCCGGGCCGGGCCGCGGGCCGGCCCCGTCCCGCCGTCAACAGAAGCGGCGCGGGCGTATTGAAAAAAAAAAAAACAAATTGTATTTTAGTCATGAGTAAGTAACTGATGGCTAAAAATGCTAAAATACAATATTTTTCTTGGATTGAAAAATTGATATAGACTAAAATTTGGTACCTACAATGCTTAATATTATATAATTTACTAGGTATTTATTTATGCATCATTTCACAAAATTAACGTATTTGCTGTAAAAGGGATGATAGTATAATGTGTCACTACTCACTGTATATAATTAGGTATGCCTAATATGTCAGAATATTTTTTTCTTGTGATGGGCATGCGCAGCGTACGCTCTATCATCGGAATACTAAATTAAAGGGTCGCAAGTCGCAATACAAATACGAGTATATCAACTGGTAACAGACCTATCACTAGTAATCACTACCCGTACTATAAATTAGGCACTAACAGTTTTCAGCCACAAAGCTCGTCGCAGATCCTGCCTCTTTTCCTCATCGCAAGGCAATGATTACCGCAACAAAACTTTGTTTGTTGTGTTTCGCTACTCGACCGATAATCATGATCATGAAGTTTTATCACGATAATCATGAAGTTTTGCATGGTATGGTAGGTAGGTACAGAAAAGAAAACAGGGGCTACTTTTTATCAACACCGCGGCGAAACCGCGGGCCGCAGCTAGTAATATTGCAAATGTGATTTCAATGTGTGTTACTAAACTCATCCAAATTTCCATGAATGGAGGTAGTTTATACCCTTTTTTTTTTTTTTTGTTTACCCAGTGGAAATCCTTTATGGATACCACGCCCGCCCCGGGGTAGGCAGGGTGGTTATGTGGGAGTCTCCGCCCTGCGGCGGCATACCCACTAAAACCACTGGGGTGTTCGGCATCCGCCTGAGATGGGGCAAGGTGGGGTCGCGTTAGCAATCTCCACCTTGCCCCGGCGATGGGCCCGATTAGGGCCCCCCGCGCCTATAAAGGGGTGACCCTGTTCCCTAGGATCACCCCCCAGACAGTCAGTGTGGGGTCGTGCAGGCCGGGAGAGTCCCCCGACTCTCCCGGCAACCCCACTGCAGAGGAGCGAGGAGACGGGCGAACCGCCTCCTCGCTCCCCCGTCTGCGCCGGAGCGGGTCAGATCGGGCGTCGTCCTCTCTGACCTGCACCGCGGCCTCCTTCTGCGTCATCACCTCTTCGCAGAAGAAGACCCCGGCCTGCTACGATCTCTCGCTGCCGAGCACGGCTTTCACCACGCTCGGCAACGAAAGATCCCGGCCTATGTAGGCCGAAAGCGTATGCCGCTGGGGGGCCCCATACGGCACACGCTTCCAGCGTCCACCCTCCTCCTTTCCTTGCACTCCCGACCGCAACCCACATGCGGCGAGGAGCACAAGGAAAACCCCCCTGGTGGCAGCAATGCCACCGTCCAAGCCTTCACGCTGTGCCCTCTGCTAGTCAGAGGGACACGCGGAAGGGCCCACCGTGTCGGGTTATTGGCCACCGTGCGGTAATACTGCATAAAAGCTGCAGTATTACCGCACGCTGTTGCCCAGGGTGCACCACGTGGAGGTTACCCGACCTAGCACCCCAGGTAGTTTATACCCTTTTTTTTTTTTTTTTTTTGTTGACCCAGTGGAAATCCTTTATGGATACCCCTAACCCGGAGGAGCCGGGGTTATGTGGGAGTCTCCGCCCTGCGGCGGCATACCCACTAAAACCACTGGGAAGTTGACCTCATTCCCTTGTGGCCGGGGGCAGCGGGGTTCCCTTTCGGAGTCTCCGCCACCCTCAGCCAGGGTCGGCCCTTCGGCCCCGTCTTCCGTGCGTCAAGAGAGGGACGGCCCTGGTCACCCAAGGCCGCCCCCAGACGTGTGGAGCCGGTGCAAGCCAGCGGAGAGCCCCCCGACCCTCCGCCAGTGGCCCCACTACGGAGAGGGAAGGAGGCGATGATCGGATCGCCCCCTCCTCCCTCCCTGTCGTCTGCGCCGGAGCGGATCCTGCGGGAGTCGTCCTCCCCGATCCGCCCCGCGGCCCCTTCTGCGACATTACCTCTTCGCAGAAGGAGACCACGGCCTGCCACGATCTCTCGCCGCCGAGCATGGCTTTCACCACGCCCGGCAACGAGCGATCCCCTCCTCCTTTCCTTGCACTCCCGACCGCGACCCACACGCGGCGAGGAGCACAAGGAAAACCCCCCCTGGTGGCATTGCTGCCACCAGCCAAGCGTGGAGCGCCGTATCCTCCAACGCTCCACACTCCACCACACACCATCCGCTGTGCCCTCTGCTAGTCAGAGGGACACGCGGACGGGCCCACCGTGTCGGGTTATTGGCCACCGTGCGGTACTACTGCATAAAAGCTATGCAGTAGTACCGCACGCTGTTGCCCAGGGTGCACCACGTGGAGGTTACCCGACCTAGCACCCCAGGTAGTTTATACCCTGAATTATCACTTAGGTACCTACCGCTACTTTTTGTCCTGGAAAAATGCATGGTTCCTACAGGATAACGGGTAAAACCGCGGGGCGCAGCGATAGTAAATAAAAATGTACCTATACTACATAATAAAAAAGAGATGCAGTCTCGATAACGAGACAAAGCCCGTCCCGGCCCGGCCCCGGCCCGGCCCGGCGCGCCTGTCCCCGGCCGCGACGTGTTAATCCCGCCGATACCATCTCGCGACGACACAAATATATTATCAGCGCGGCAATAATTCCGATAACGCGCGCCCGCGAGCTCCACCGTGTCTTCCTCGGTCGCGGCTCGCAGCGGCCCGCGGCCCGCTGCATACTTGTATTGTATTCAGTTTGTTGGGTTACGCTGATCAGGACAGGGTTTAAGGTTCTCGATACAGTATCTCGCTCGCGTAAACACGTAGCACCAAACAAGTTGTCATACATGAGCATAATGAGCGCGTATCTACTCACATTCTCGTGTTAATTGCGGCTGTGTGTAGCGACAACCGATCCCAATGTCACGCGTACTACTACCGAGACCTAGATAGTTCTTATGTAGTTTTCCGCAAAAATTCTCACTTGCAGTTTTCCGTGGCTTTACCTAAACAATTAATATTTGACATCAGGTAAGCTGTGGTCGTACGCCTAGCCTGTTAACTATGAAAACAATAGCTTCTAGGTCATAATTATGTACCTTATGTACAGGAATATTGAACGAAATTTGGTATTTGATATTTTTCTGTTTTCTGTAATCCTTTACCGTACAATATCTGAAATTAAATTAATAAAATGATCTTCATACGCATCTCCGTACCGCAGCAGGTACGTCGGGACTCGGGGCGTACGTTCTCACGTGAACGGCGGTAATGGCGAGAACGCACGCACTAATTATGAAGAATGGCCGCACTCACGGAGTGTAACCAGCGCGCGCTCTGGGCCTCGTCATCTCCCACGGCGCCAGTCTTTAAACATCTTTCTCCACAATCATACAATTATATCGTACACCTTTTAATTATAATACTTATTCCAAGATTTAAAACCTGCTTTTAATCTAATGATTTTGTAGTTGATTGTACTAATAAAATATTCCTACTAGTCTCGGTACTCGACACAAGAAATAACTTATTAAAGCTAAACGAAGTTTTTCCGTTCTCCGCACGCACTCACGCAGTCATTCCGAGTTAACTTTGTAGTCGACGCACACACACGCACCGCAGCTACAAACAAATATACACAGACATCTATAGATGTAGCGACACCGAGATAAGTAGCACTATTTTATAGCTTTAGTAGAGTTAGTTTATGTGCTCATTGAATGAGAATCAAAGGGCGATTAGTTTGAGCGCGTATTACGAGTATAATGAAGTGAAGGGGCATGCGTTCATCTACTGCGGCTGCGGCTAATTAGAGAGAGGAAACTTCGGAATAAGAGAACAAAGACGACTATCAACTTATTCTTAATAACTAGGTACTAGACTACTAGTACTATAAAGGTGAAAGTTTGCATCTTTAGATGTTCGGATGTTTGTTAATACTTGGTCTTAGATTTGGACGCTAAAACGGTTGAACGGATTTGAGCGAAAGTTGGTCCGGCTTCGACCGCTATCCTTTAGGAACATGTAACTTTTTCGCGATAAAAAGTAGCCTATTTGTTAATCCAGGATGTGACCTACCTGTATAGTCAACTTCATCTAAATCTGTTCATTTTCTAAGCATCGAAACTTTTTCACATTTATAAATAGCAGGAAGTATGATAACTAACGCGTCATCTGGTGTTTGGTGTAATATCTCGTCTACATTTCAAAACAAACCATTCAAGCCCCGGCCGCAGACCCCGCGCCGGTGGTGGCGGCGGAGCAGCGCGGAGCGGAGTCACACCTCATGACACGGCTCCTAACGAGCCGCCGCAGATTAGCTAACGACGGCGGCGCTATAACGTTCATTAGAACATCTCGTCCAATTACCGCGCGGCGCTGCTCTGAAACATGAGAGCGTCACGTTTTTACACGCGGACAAGCGACAAAAAGTGCGTAATGTGTTTCGGGCGATGCGGCCGCGGAGCAACAAACCGTTAGCGGCGATGAGGCGTCCCAGCCCCAGCCTTGCAGCCGCCGCCGCCACCGCCGCAGGCCGCGCCGCGCCGCGCTGCACATGCGGCCGCCGCGCTTGATTGATCGCAGTTCCGGCTCCGAGCTCCACACGTGGCTCTAATGAGCCTCATCTTTGCGCTGATTACAACTATCGCTGCTTCCTCAATAATCACACTAATATAATTAATGAGTTGCAAAAATTTACGAGCGTAAGTATTATAATTATATGCCTAGGTAGGTATATTGCCTACGAGTAATTACAGCACTGGTGTTTGAATGTTTGATGTGAAGTTTATATTTTATGGACCCTAGACTATCTGACACATCTAGAAAATACTGAGGATAAGGTACTATTCCGATAAGACAGCGGATAAGACTGCGAAGGGCTAATATTTTATTGTATCCTAAACTTCAAAAATTAAATAATTTTTAAAAGTATACATGTCTACTGTTTTGGTGTGATTAAAGGGAATACCGCTAGGCGTAACTAATAGTACCACCTACATTATAAATTAAGTCGAAGGAGTCTTAAATAGAGGGCGCGAGTAATGCTCAGCTAACAATTTACACGTGTAGTGTAAGTAGTGTGGGTGCGTCAAACTAGTTCATAAATTAATAATTTAATAAATCATTCGTACCAAATTCAAGACTTAAAACTGTCCAAATGGTAGCCAAGTTGGAGGTGTAAATCAGTGATGTAGTGTATGCGCTAAAGGATACATACACTGTCTCGTGTGCTCCTGGTCGGTTAGCTAAACGTCACTGTCACGAGAGCCGCGGGCGAGAGTGGATGGACGCGAGGTAACGACTAGATACGTGAATAGCGTGGGCATTGCCGAGCCAGTGGTGAGTAAGTGGAACACGACAGGGTTATAGCCAACCCCTACAAGTTTTAAAATAGATTATTCTATTTTTTAAATGCCTTATCATTTACACAACCCACTATAATTTCCTTAATACTACTCGTACCTAGACAATATTGGAGACAAAATGAAGTGTCGCGAATCTCGAAGTGACAACTACGTAGATGGAATCCTAAAAGTAATAGTGTGTTTTACATTGATTTAACTTTCTCTCAATCTGATTTGTTAACGGTAGAGCTATATTTAGCATGATTCCGGGCCGGGCAGGTCCCCGGGGCCCGGAGTCCCGGAGGTGTCGCGTCGGTTCCCACGGGCGGGGCGCGCATTCCTTACAAACGTGCTGCTTTTGCTTTGTTTGCGGAGTGCCGGCTGCGAGCCGCGAGCCGCGAGCCGCGCGCGGGCGCTGCGACGACCTGCATCACATACGCCGCATGTTAAAATTTCTGCCTCTCTGCCCCTCCTCTTCACATTCAACCGAAATGGTTCGCAAAAGTATTGTAGATTGGGGTGCACCTAATCCTGGAATCTGCTTCATGGACAAAGCAGTTTTTCAAAAACTACGTGAAAGCCTACCCAAAAACGTCGGCGTTACGACAACAAAGTTTCTTTGAAGTTTCACCGACGCCGTAACTAACTAAATACTTGTGTAAATGTTTATTGGAACTTGAATCATTTTCTCCTCTAACGAGTAATCAAATCTTCCCGTGTCTGTTGTAGGCCATTATCATTAACATGGTAAATCCATTGTGTTTTTATAGAGTAGTTGTTTAATAATTATTGCAGATTAGAACATAACGCAGCGACGAAGCTATACTTATTGTATCGGCGCGGCGGTGCGGCGCGGTGCGGCGGCGGCCGCTGGTGGCATTTTCCCGTTTTTGCGCCCTTCGAGGCTTTGTTCCACGCCGAGCGTTCATTATTTAGCGATACATTCTCATAACTCATATTTATGAGCTATAATGGAGGAACTGCTCATCTATAATTCAGGGCCCGGCTCAATCGACTCGTTGCGTGCCACTATAAGAACCCGCAGGCGAGGGCCGGAGGTGTGCTGCTCAGGTAAATGAAGCGTTTATTTAGAGGGGTCGTTTCAGTAATTATTTGTAGTGGCGAATCTGTCGAGTTCACCGGCGGGTCGTCGCCGCGGCGTCTGGCGCATACTGAGCGCCGCGCCGCTCCCGCCGCGCCGCCGCCGCCGCGCCCGGACCCGGCTGATTCAATCACCTGCTTAGTATTCCCAGGCGGCCGCGGCTCCGGGCCGCCTGCACTCCGCCGGGACTGCGGCTCCGGTCCGCATCCCATTAGCGCCGCCGTCTCGCAGTGAAGACGTCTCGTCGCCGAATGTAACCGATACTTACCGTAATATTTACGATGCCGTTAACGGTCCATTAGCATAAATTAAGCGTCGCGACAAATTTTGAGGGTTTTATTTCAGTTTGTTTAGTTAGCGCGCCTCGAGATGGAAACCGAGGAATGTGTCCAAAACCGTCATCGGCTGACGACCGCTATGGCATTGTCAGCGGCACGGCGCCGCGCGGCGCGGTGCAGCGCGGTAATGTGTCGCGTGTTTACAAACAGCGGTCGCTAATGGCGCTATTTCGGTACCGGCGGCATCCGATCGAACAACGATCTCTCTATTCTTCTCCAAATTGTTTCATACAGGGCCGTGACACACTGATCGAATACTATAAATGCAAGTAGGTATACCGACTTGTTACATCCAAGAAGTTAAAGAACTATGGCGATCGATGTTAATATGGAAACTAACAACGTTAGGTACCTACCTACTCGTATATTATATAATATACCTACATATATTAATAACTTTTCAAAACCCTTTACAAGAATGTACCTATAGCTTCTAGTAAAATATACATGAATATTTATATTGCCATACTTATAAGTAGCTATTCATTTTCAATTCAATATTATATTTGCGTTTACGAAACTCACTTTGACTCTATATATATATACCTGACTCCCACATAGGTACTCGTACCTAATCAGTAGAGTACCTACCTACTATAAGTTTTTTAATTCGATTAAATTGAGGCCATAAAAAACCATTTTCTTACGTCTAGCCTTACTTCTAGTCTAATAGCATTGAGTATAGTCATTAAAAGTAGCCAAATAGAAGAAAAAAGCGTCAACGCAATAGTTTAATTATACGTTAAGTAGGTAACATAGTTAATTCTACGAAACGAATTATTTTAATCAAACTCAATGCCTTCTCTATAGCTGCTATCGAAACTATAGTAATCGCTCTTCCAGTGAACGAGTAGGCTTATCCTAATTCCATTCTGGCGACACATGTATTGTTTATTTTAATCCTCCCCCTCCCCCCGCCGCTGCCGCCCCGCACCCCCGCCCTCTGTCCGTGTGATTAAGTGCCGCTTTACGAGCACACTTCGATGCTGTACCATCCATCGCCGCCGCTGCAGGCTCGGTTCGGCCCGGGGCCACACCGCGCACGTACCACGCCCAATAATCGACTAAAAGGCAGATTCAATCGGTATAGATAAGCGTATGAGCTGCGCATCCGTTCAGTGTGTTTGCTTACAAAAACTAAATTAGAGATTCAGCTAACCAGTCATTAACGTGCCACTCGCTGTGTGGCCCTGGCCTTAGCTATAAGCGGTCTCTACGCGGCGGTAGCGACTGCTACGTATTCTGCGGCCGCTTTTAACAATACTCCGACAAGAATAGAACATTGCACCATTTGGTATCGGGACCCGAGGACGGCATTCCGCGCCCGTTCGGGGCCGATTGAATTAGTCAATTATTTCTAAAGTAGTCGCGAGCGAGCGCTAAACGGTTTACAGCTTTTACAGAATTAGACGAGTTCCGTGTGACAGAAGCTATCGTCACCCAGCGGAGTACCAGCGAGCGGCGCCGGCCGCCGCACCGGGCGCTCGCGCCGCGCCGGCCCGCCTGGAGTAGCTACTCGGCAACTAGTTTCTCTTTTTTTGATAGCATTAGAAATAAATGAATTTTAGAAATGATTTATTTGTATATATTACATAGTATGTTTAAGTTCAAATTGATTTACCAGAGAGGTGTAAAATTCAATTTTTTTGTGAATCTCGTATGTACCTGATCTCTGCGATACAGGCCTAGCCTAGTGCGGGGATCGTTGTAATCATATGTAGGTACCACACTGTGTACACCTACCATAAACATAAGTTAGTTAGCGACTGGTTTTTCATGTACTGTTTTTATTTGATTATGGTTTGTGCTTAATAAACTATTTTTCATTTTTTTCATTTTTCAATTTTAAAAACCAACTTTTTTTCTTGCATTATCCAAGTTACACCCAATTCAAGTTCAATCGGACATCGGGAAGTGGTTCAAAATTAAGTTGCAAGATTCCACCCGAACAAACATAATCACATAAAAGTTGCAAGTGAAATAAAAGCTTTTTAAAATTAATTTTATTTACTTAGCATTGGTACACGCTAAAAAGTTGTGGCGGGTGATACACTTCGAGCATTCTACTTTATATAATAACCACTTCCCGATGTCCCGCAAATCTCGGATGTTGCAAAAAGAAAGCCCTTTTTAAAAGTTTTTCATTGAATGAGCCCCTTTTCAGCTTAGCATACACTCTCTTCATAACCCTGTATCCAGTTAAAATAAGCTGTTTCTTCTGATAACTAGCCACAAAAATATAGATACGTGTAAATATACTAAATAACAATAAATGTCTAGTAATGATCATAAAAACAATCATTTTCGTATTTTCCATTTTATTTCAGCTTGTCTCTACTTAGGTTATTTATGATTTTTTACTAGCAAAGTTTTTATCTGTATTTTAGTAGCGCAGGTAGGAGCCACGCAAATCCTTACAAAAATATGTCAGGTAGGTATATATAGGTAGGTAGTTACGAGTAGGTACCAGCCGTGCTATCTGCAATCAGTGGAGCGCTCGTAAACAGTTTTAGTACCGACGCGACGCGACGGCCCGTCGCCGCCTTATGAGTTACGGCTACTGCTTCATTACTGCATAATTATCTAAGTACTAGCCACGCCCTGGTTTCAGCTGCTAGCCCACAGGAAATGTAACATTTCGAGTAAAAAAATAAAGAATATAAAAAACCAGCTTTTATTGCATTGTAATCTAAGTTACACGGGTATACCAAATTTCAGCTCAATTGAGCATCAGGAATTGGCTCTAGTTTAGCTGCCAAGATTGGACCCGCACAGTGTGTATGTTACTCGTATATATTCGTACATACTAAAATAGAAAGTTAATGTTAAACAAATGATTGTAAAAAATACCCATATCATCCCAAGGTATAACTCGTATCTCAATACCAAAATGTCATTCGAATTAGTTGACCTGTTTTAGCGAAAAAAGTAACACAAACACACGCACTCGCTCATTCACGGACTTTCACATCTCAAAATCTTTAAACGCTGACATCTCAGAACTGGCTGCAAGGAATTAAGTAGATATTACTTTACTAATACCTAAGTAATCAGGTACGAGCAGGTCGGGATCTCGGCGCGTGGAATGTGACATTGCCATCTACAGACAATTGTTTTTTACATAATTTTTAAATCAGTATAAAATATTCAGTAACAGAATGCTGCTCCGCGCGACACGCGGACATCGCACGACGCATTGTTGACAATCCGCCATCGTACATGGAACACATCACTTAAGTGTATTATATCAACTATACTAATAGATACCTAACACTAATACAGGACTACAAGGAAAGAATATGCTAAGCCGAAAAGGGCTCATAGTATTAATTAGTTTTTTGACTAATCCAAATCTGAAATCAAATGATTGAAAAAATATCAGCTGTTCCTTACATTTAGTCGAGAAGAATGTTCATCAGGCCTTAGTAAATTTTCCATAGTCATCGCCATCGCCATAGTAAATATTGATCATAATGATGAGTAACCACGGAGCTCTTGTCGGCTTAGCATACCCTTTTCTAATAACCCTGTATGTACTTATATGTTTAAGATCCATGTTTATTTCCATGTTGATGACTAATAATAATCCTACCGAGTTCCTATAGGTACCTACATGTTATAATATTTTATTACTTGTCCACTCACCGATGAGGAAAGAACACCAGCCGCTTCCAACTAGCCAGAGGTTTGAAGTCTAGAGACGACACCGAGAACCTTGTTTGTTGTGCCGTCGAATTAAAAAAGCAAGATAAAGTTTATATCTCGGATCTCACAATACAATGCTCGTAATAGGTACTTTAACTGAATCGTAAACTCGTTATTGTTTTTTAGTAGTGATGAAGAGTCGAGTCCTGCATTCCGGCGAGTTTAGTGGTTTTGTGCGCGATAAATATTCGCGCGTCGGAGCCGCTACTCGGCGCGTACCTACCGCAATAAAACTATTACGAATCGTAAACATACACTACAATCTGAACAGTGCCAGAAATAATCTATTTTTTTCTCATTATGATTAATTTATCAACGACCACGAAGTCTTGTTGTACTCCGAGCTTGTATTCAACTCAATCTTAAATCTAATCTGTTGTGTTTTTTTAAAAGATATATCATGGGCTCATTTTTAGAATAAGTATTTAAAGGCTATATCTACAACTAGGTTAACTTGAAGTATTTTCTAAGTAAGAATCAGATAAATAGCCGGGTACCATTGTACCATGTTATGTTACCTACAGTTACTACTACTCTCCACGTCTAAGTACTGTGTGATATTCTCATTAACATGGATGTTAAAAAGAAGTTTTCTTTATGATAACATCATTCTATCATCATCAGCTTTATCATATGAAGAAAGCAATATTTCTTTGAAGTTCAACATAAGTTCATAACAAACTGCCCTCAGGAGGTACGAGTAATACATCTAACTTCATCACCATCACCGACCCGCACCAGTGCACTGCTGGCTGCGAACTTACCTAACAATTTATAGAAGTATTTGTATTGCAAACTGTAATCTTGTAAATTTAAAAGCCGATAATGTGTTGGAATGGTAACAGATATTTCTTGATATCTCTGTGTGTGGCCGTTTAATTCACTCGTGTAATTATACGGCAGCCGAACACTTTTGTTGAAGGATTCCACGAGTGGCGATAAAAGTTGAATGGCTTGTAATGCATGTTCCGAAAATGCCCTCGTCCATGAAACCAGCCGAGCGCGGCGCGGAGCTGCACGACGTGCAGGAGAGAGGAGGACGGCCGCCGGCGCGCGGCGGGCTGCCTGGACGTGGCTCCTGAACAATTACTTTAGTGAAGGTAGAACGCGGCGCGCCCGCCGGAACCGACTCCCATGCGAACTAGACTGGGCTGTTCACTCACTAGATACAATACAAGATCATTGTAATGAGTTGCGTTCGAGTATAGCGCCGCCGCCGCGCCGCCGCGCTGTAGGTGGGACGTCGCGTCGGCCGGCCGCGTCGCCGCGTCCGCGTCGGCCGAGTTATTGACCGTGCGAACTGGCCGGACGGGTTCCAGCCGCGAATGGCCGTCATTTCGATACAATATCGATGACGACATTGACATGTTGCTAGAACTTTTATAAATGTGGATTTGAGACGAATGTTTCTTTGTTTACCTTACTATTCCATTGCAAGGCTTTTATCCTATGTATGTAGGTATACAGACTTATAAGGAAAGGGTATGCTCAGAAAGGGGCTTATAGTACTCATCATTATAAACCACTTTTACTTTGGCGGCAACCCTAAAATCGCACAAGCAATATCAGTCGGTAGTTCACTACATTTTGTCGAGTGTCATTGACATTTTTCTACAGAACATCTGAATATTTTTCGCAATTTCAGTGTTAGTCCCATAGTAAAAATTGTTTATAATGATGTGTACCTACTACTAGCCCTTTTGGGCTTAGCATAGCCTTTTCTTATAGCCCTGTATAAAACACACTAGCACGTGAAAAGTAATACCTATCTACTTTAACATAGTTCTACGTTGTACATTGTGAACTCTTCGCCGCCGTGGAGGCAGACGTGGGGAATAATAAGTACCTACTTAGTAGCTATATCTAGGTAAAACCATGACCATTGCTGTAACGACTGATAATAGGTAACTGTATCCAAAGTTGGTCACTTTCTGTAGGAAATTTCATAAAAGTAAAATATTCTCGTAACTTTCGCGTTTTATTTCGTCTGTAAAGAACGCGATTGATTCATGGTCCACAATTTATAAGATCAGCTTCGCCTCTTGACACATTCCTAGGTAATAAATTAAAGAGTAAGCTAATCGTTCGAGGAGAAATAAAACAACGGATGTGAAACAATCACAGTAGATAATGGAATTTATTTCGAAGTTGTTGTTATGGATACTCGTGACGCGCGGCGCCGCGCGCTCGTCGCTCGACACTCAGCGACACTACGACTAAGAAGACACGCTTCACATTTTGGTCCTCTTTAACACAAACGAACAGCTGTAGTTCCATTTTTGAGCAGTCGGGTTGGATTGAACTCGAGCCATATCCCCATACTATTTTGTAATCTCTACTACCGGTGGAGGGACGCGCGCGGAGCGCAGGCGGCGCGGGACCAACCTTCCAACATCATTCCCCGCGTGCGCGTGCAGGCCGTCGCCGAATGGATCGTCATAAACAATGTATTTATTCAACAAATTACAGTCACCGACACACACTGACACACCGACAAACATAACGTCTTCTCAACACTGCTCCTCATAGCTGCGGGTATTAATATTTTAAATATTATATACCTACCTACCTTTTACCTACCTTTTATTATATATTATATTATTTTATTTTTTTAAGCAGCGGCAAGTCCAGTTTTTATGTTTTAGTTTATTGATTCGCGGCAATTCCTAATAGTGAATACCTAATGGCAACTATATTTTTATTTCTGAAAAGAAAAATTTCGAGAGTGATTTGAAATATTTCCGTAGCCTGAAGTGATAAATCTGTTGGTTTGCCGCGACAATGTAATCATTCCCAAAAAATGTACCGAAATACAATGACAGATCGATCCCGGCACCGCCGCCCCCGGGGCACGGCAGCGCCGCGCCGGCCGCCGGAGAGCGGGCGCGGCGGCGGCGGCGGCGGGTGCGGCGGAACCGCGCGACCTATTTTTGTAGAAGAATGCCATTGTCTCGCGCTGGCTAATTGAATGCTTAAATATGTCTCATTACAATGAGAAAGTGTCGCGGCTGAGTTACGCCGTCACCCGCTCCGTCTCCGACCGCCTATTATAACAACGGCCGCTCTACATTTCGCACTTTTAACTGATCTTTTATTCTCCTAAATTGCCTTGTTTACCCATTCGGTGTAATAATCTATTGTTTAATACGAAAATAACTTGTGAGACGATGCGAAGTATTGCGAGTATGCGAGAGTACGGCCTCGTGTCCGCGCCACCGCCGCCAGCCGACCGGCCGCCGCCGTACGCCGACTAGGCTAAAAGCTTGTCCGTTAATTTATTGAATATGTAAAGCACGTAGAATTCTCAGGAATCTTGTTAATCAGTAGGTATTTCGAATACCTGGCGGCGATGAGTGTGTCGTGTGTGGCGTGGCGTGTCGCGGCGACAAATAGGCCTGCACGTGGCACGCGTCTTATCTACGATGTCTGTCGCAGCGTTCATTATAATCATATACCTAACTAAGTATTTACATTCGCGCTACATTACATACAATGGCCTACCTAGCCTATACAATACATACGCGTGTATTTACACGGGCCGCCCGAACCACCCGAGCCTGGGCCGGCGGCGGCGCCGGCGTGCGCGCGCCGGGGAGCCCTTCAGTATCACAAAAACTATTCATTTACATAGTCAGATCTGCAGATTGTGTGAGTGATCGCTGACTATTTGTGTTATCTAGTACATATTTTCGATGTTTTAGATCTGCTTATAATGTTGCGAGCACTACGTGTCGAGAGCCTGCGGTGCTGCCTTCCGAGTGCTGTTCGAACTCCCGATACATTCTACATTCCAATTCGAAAGGTACTTGTTATTCTAATTATATATGGATATGACATGTTTGTAGATAAGTATAGCTTCAAGAATACAGCATCGGTTTACAATAATAGAGTTAGGAAACAGTTTCTCGGGAATTCATTCACACTCAAAGACGCTTCGACTAATTAAACACAGAATATAATAGCCCTCTTCAACGGCCAAAACTAATTAATGACAAAATAATGTGATTTATAAACTATCTAATTTAGACTAACATTTGATATATTATACACATGTGTGAACTTCAGATCGTTACTGGAGCGAGTTCCGACCGAGCGCGTCCGACCGGAGCGGGCTGCGCGCGCGAGTCGCGCGGCCCGAGCCGGGCTGAGCAGTGAGCAGCCCTAGTGTTGAAAATTTGTCTAGGCTCCTAAAGGTTTAGTACAGATTTTATTTTTGGAAAAATAAACCCAGCCTATAATACCGACGTATCATGCGACACATGGAGCCTTCAATTCAGACATGTTACATCAGCGTTGAATTTTCTATCATCATA
The DNA here is from genome assembly GCA_949125135.1 of Alcis repandata. Classification (NCBI taxonomy): domain Eukaryota; kingdom Metazoa; phylum Arthropoda; class Insecta; order Lepidoptera; family Geometridae; genus Alcis; species Alcis repandata. The sequence goes on along the minus strand of OX421225.1, from coordinate 132,512 downwards.
TATCCATGAAGTGGCCGGGTCGCAGGTGAGTTAACTTCACCGATCCGTTGAGACCGGCTTTTTAGGCAACCTCATCATCGTAGCCACATTTAAAACGGAGGAGTGAATTGTTACTCGGTTTTGGCAAAAATGGTGTTATTATGGTGGTGCATGATAGATGTCGACTGCAGCGGCAAGGTGCAAGCGGCCCATTGTTCGCGGCACGCGACGCAATCCGACACACCTGCTTATATTTAATTCAGGAGCCGAGACAGCTTTTGACATAAGTAAACTCTGTTCACTGCATTTATGCATAGCTGATGGCTGTTTCGAACTTTTGACTGACCTAAACGACACAGGAAAATAAAATCTGTTGCTAATGTGTAAGCCTAAGTATTGCACAGCTACGAGATCACTCCGCGTTGTAGGGAGCTTCTTACGAAGTACGTTACAGAGTTGACATGATCACAGCCAGCTAAGCATTGTGCTCGACGGCAAGGTCATTTATTTATTGTCCATTGTTCATACTTATATGAAAACACCAAACTTTAATTGGTTGTTTGCTGATTTTTGATCGTATCACCTTAATTCTTATTAACAAATCTAAACAATTTGAAACTAAACAGAAGAGTACAATAAACCCTCCTCACGACTTTAGTCTCGGCTCGGACGGGCTCGGTCTCCCGCGGCATGACCCTGCACTTTATACGCGCTACTTACCGCTACGTGATCCACTAAACTAACGTAACTAACTAACTAGTCTACAGTATAGATACAACGTCTCTCGTACACTGCTCGGTACAGTCACAGTCCCCACTCACAGCACAGCACAGTTGGGCACTAGCGGCACTGCCGGTCAGCGGCTGCAGCGCGCGCTCAGCGGCCCGCCAGCTCGGGCGGCGGCGCGCGGCTCGCGGCTCGCGGCTCGCCGGCGACCTCAGAACCAGTACAGATCCTTCGACGTGTCCTGCACCTGCGCCTCCAGACCTGCGCAACACAATAACAACCAATAAATCGCCAACCCACATACGAGCTATAAGTACAAACAGATCAGGTAAAACAGTCGACGGCACTAATTGATCTAATGATCATTTCCTAAATTTTCATTTCTCGTCTGTGAGCACGTGATGTAGGTACTCACACGGTGAGGTGCAGTACGCGCCGGTAACCACATTAAGCAATCATGTAATATGGTGTCTCTTTGTTAAATAAGGTAAGGTGTTGTGTAAGCCAGTCAGAGTACTTAACAAGAAATAAATTACTTTAGGTATATCAAATCTAAACATAATAAGCTACCTCTATTTAAAATTTTTTCCAAATCTGGTCAGCATTTTCAGCGTGAAGAATGACAAAAAAACATACACGCGGGTGCATGTGTATTTATTTACCTACAAATGTAAAATTTATGTCACTTAGGTACAAAGTTTCACAATTATAAAAAACTAGCTTATGCTCGTGGTTTCGCTTAGCTTCATAGCCTAAAGTAAACAATATAACATTATCACTCTAGGCTACATTTTTGGTTTTCATAAAAACATTATCAACCCAATTCATCTCTGGGTTGACTATTGCCAACAAAACCAGCAGTTAAGGCGCTGTACGGGGGTATGTCAATCAGATAATGCCTTTCATATTATGTGTAAATGTGTACTTATACGAGTATGTTTAGATTATTATGATGGATTATTCCGGTCTGTAACCCATACCAAAACCAAATTCCATCTATTCACACTTGTGTATGGTTAATGTACAATAAATATATAGTACCTAAGGGTTAGGTAGGTCTGTGTGACACACAATCCAAACCTATTTATTATACGCGATCTGAATACGCGAATCTAATAGCCATCTTATAACAATCAAGTTCGAGATCATGCTCGATATGCCGCCGGCCCGCGTCCGGCGGCGGCGGCGGCGGAGGCGCTAACTGTGCCGCACTCTGTACCTATTCACGAACCGTTATACAAAGCAGAACTTGCTCTCCATTCTAATCCAGCAAACAATGAGCGGCTAATTGCTCCCACTATTAGTATTGTCTTAGGAAATCACAACTAACTACCTCTTCCATTTTAGGTCGCGAACTGAGCTCTCGTCTTCGTCTACGGACGACGACACCGTGCTATGAATTTTGCATTTTATGCATTTAGTAGATGCGCTTAACGTTAACTGGTTTTCTGGGATAATAAGTAAGTAGCCTGCGTGCTAATTCATTCATAAGCTAATTTTATTCCGGATTTTACTTGAAGAAGCAACAAATCAAAAGTAGGTACAGTATTCAGTGACCGACGCGCGACGGCGGCGACGCGACGGTCGTGACAGTGACGACTGCACGATACAGCAGGTAGGTATTCAATAAAACAAATAAGTAGATGGACTTTCTAGATGTTCGTATCCACCGAGAGGAATACTTTATCTAATGATGTAGAGTAGGTACCTACCTATAACTGTGGGTATTGTCAATATATTATGGGTATAAATATCATTGGTATAATCACAATTACATGTTTTTCTGTTGTAAGACTGTTTGTTATCGAAATAAAAAATAACATATGCAACGTAGAGCAAAATGTAAAGCAATGGTATTGTGGATAAAAAAATTGGCTTAAAGGGCAGCTCACCACGCAGTCGATAAATACCTATACAAGTTACCGAGTAGAGCCTACCCTGGGTATGGCACAGCCTTTGTGACATATAAATGATTGTACAGCACACTGTAGGTGGCCACAGTGTACCAACAAAATAGAATAAAATAGTCACAAGTGAGTGTCCGGCGGCGCTGCGAGCTCCTCATTACCAGCGCGGACAAAAACACACGACGAGATTAAACCGATATAAAATAATAGGACATCCGCTCTAAAGCCGGGCTTATGATAGTTAATTGCGGGCGAGGGTAGCGCGGGGCGGCGCGAGGCCGGGCCGGGCAGGGAGCGGTAATTGACACGGCGGCGCCGGGTCCAGTGGGCGGCGGCGGGCGGTCAGCGGGCCCGGCCCGCCCCCCGGGGGACGCTCCGCCTGACCATCGATTTATTCAGTGCCTCTCCCGCACTCACCGCGAGCCATTTACAAGCTCGCTACTTTGTCATTGTGGACTAGCTCTCCACTCGCATACACGGTACCGGGCAGTTCTATTGAATTAAAAGGGAATATAGGTATACGTAAGGTAAGTAGTATATATACTTATTATAAAACAATTATGATATTGAAACTACCACGAACTGTTAAGTAAGTATCAACTTAATAAGTTCAAGCTAACTTCCCCTTGTATACTTACTAGGTAGGCCGAGTAGGCTCGCGCGACAGCAATTACAACCCGGTCACAATATCTGTGCACCTGACCTCGTGCTAGCAACTCAATTTTGAACCACTTCCCGATGTTCGATTGTACCTATTATTATCAGATCTATCGTTACAAAATACAGATGCTAATAAGTATACCAAATTTCAGCTCAATCGAACATCGGGAAGTGGCTCAAAATTGAGTTGCTAGCACGAGGTCAGGTGCACAGATATTGTGACCGGGTTATACTCGTAGGTTAGAAATGATCTGCGGGCTAGAGCGAAGCCAATCAATGTGAGCATAACGAACCAATAGGTATAAATAAGTTGGCAACAATTGGTTGGCAAGTTTTTATTATATTTTGCCTAGAATTAATAAATAAATTCGTAGGTAGGCATAACTTGGATTTCATGTCCTGGCGGAGGTCGGACATTGAATGATTCACCTACGGGATGTGGTGAAGCAACATAGTGCGCGACATCACGCATGGTACACGTCGGCGTGTACTCCTCCCCCCCCCCTCCTGCCCCAACTGGCGAGGGGAAGTCACCCCTCTGAAGGGCCACACGCCTATCCCTCCAGCACGCTACAATTCACTACCATCTTGTATCACTATAGCATAGCTTGCCATGAATAGTATATACGAGCAGAAGCTTGCTTGCCTGCACTATTATTGTACCTCCCTGTACCAACTTGAGTGTACGAGTAGGTAGGATGCTAGTATGGAAGCAGCGCTTGGTGTGCATCGAGTGGGCTGGTCGAGCTCGGTTAAACCTACGAGTAGGAAGCAATCCTCACGCTCGGGCGCGGCCGCTCGAAGGGTTCCCCCAGTGCGGCCGGAAAATGTTATCAATCAAGTGGATGGGTACGATACTGCGATCAGTGAGACAAAGGGGCGCGAGCGAGCTCCCGGCTGAAGCAAGAATTTAATTTGCGAGCGCCTCGCCCTCGCCGCGTGCAAATTAATTTTAATCGGCGTCATTAGGGCGCGTCTCTGTGCGCTTTCAACTCGCCGCCGCGCCGCTGCGCTGAGGGGGGCACTGCTCGCGCTCGCCGCTCGCCATTCAGTACTCTCCTCGATAGCCTCGTCTCTACGCGCGGGACGCACAGACGTGCACGTCGCGTGCGTGAGACGCGCGCCGCGGCCAGCGAGCTCCCCGCGACGCGGCGACGGTTGCAGCGCGCCGCAGCGACGGAAGTGACCATGGATCTGGAATGCTTTGTTTTGTCACTCGGATAAAACGCTTAAATCATCACAATTAAAATATCTGCGTCCGAAACGTGAGGAATGTCTTTGAAATTGAAAAGTGCCCCCCTCGCGCCCCCCTCCCTGCCCCTGCCCGTGTTGCATAGGTAGGTACCTACCTATACACCGTGATATATCGTGTTCTTTCATGACGAATACCGAAATACTGTAACAACATTACAGAAATGCTTTTGATATCGTTAATGGGCGTTCCGAACACAAAAATATACCTACACGTTATTTTATGTCAATTATAAATTATAAACTATTTATATAACGAGATTTCGTTATAAATTATTATTTATACCGAGCTCGGCTAATTTCGTGGTCTTAATTTTTGGTAAGTGTGCTTTTATCGATTACGGTCGTAGAGCGTTTACCTCTAGTGAGTGAGTTGTCTTTGCAAATGAATTTACTAGTATCGTAATTGCATAATTTCATAACTAGGTACTGCAGCAGCAATATTTAATGTACACATTGAACATACCTAAATAGAAGTGACATGTCTATCGATACCTGATTTATCATTTCTGAGGTTTATAATAACATTTGACTTGAGTAGTCAACAGCCGACGGCGACGGTAGAGTGGAGGCGGGCCGTGGTAAAGCGGCTCGCAGGGAGGATATCATTAACAATCACAGCGTAATTTGTTTCTACCCAAATCCACTTTTTTAATTTATTGGCTTGCCAACAGAAAAACCAACAACAAAATACAGAAGACAGACTTTAAATCTAGTGCAGTAAATACAAATTACGGAACTGGGAAAATCGCATGACGATTTCAGTATTTTCGTTATTGTAAGTAATATTAGTTGCGCCCCGCGGTTTCACTCGCATTTTTCGTGATAAAAAGTATGTGTTAATTCAAGGTATAACTATGTACTTTAGTACAACATCCAAATTCGTTAAGCCGTTTTTGCGTTATTATGCAACATATTCTAATGTTCTTGGTATCTTGCCACACGGACAACTGCACTTCGATTTATAGTTTTTTAATTAGTTTTTAGTAAATTTTCACTTTCATTGTAATTTAAATTGTTAATAGACATATACAACAAATATCCAATACTTAAATATTATAACATTTATAATATTAAGTAATACAATTTTCTGAGATAAAATAAGTTACCTACATATTTAGTAAAGAAATAAAAGAAAGAAGAGTTAAAAACTATTAGGTTTAAGAGAATCGTTAAGTTAAAAAACTTCGTAATATTATTCCTGTACGTAGGTAGGTATACATAAGTAAGTAGTTTACCTACTTGAACAAATTCAGAATACTTGAACTACAAAAATAAGAAGGGGGGTTCGATAATTCATTTTGTAAATTTTGTAATTACTAAGAACTGTGCATGATTAATAAAAGTTTTATAATGTCTAAATAAATACCTTTCACATGACATCACCGCAGTTGACCACAAATACCACAATGCAATAAAAATTTTAGATCCCTTTTTCAGGACCCTATAATTTCAAGGTAATACTTACCTACCAGTTTATCTATTTACATATTTATTTCTATAAATTGTTGGGCTAACATTATCTCGACAAATAAGTTCAGTACTTGCACTAAAAGAAAGAAAAAAGAAAAAAAAAAGAAAGAAAAGAAAGGTATCAGTAACCTGTGTAATCGACACTCGATCTGACCATAGCCACTTGGCAAATCTCAATATTCGCCTATTACTCGTAAGTAGGTACTGTTCATTAATTTGACCCAAAGACAGAAGAGCCGTATCATAGCTTAATAGCCGTAGCAGTAGGACTATATCTATTCTTCTCCTTATCGTGTCAGCGGTACAATTTTTGAAATGTCAGAATCCGTCCAGTTTAATTTAACGGCTCGGACTCGGTTAAGGTTGTAGTTCATTATTCCTCTAGGTACATGAGTGCAAATGCTACATAGGTAATGGGTATGTCACAATGAGAAAAATGCCCATCTAAATTCCGCTGAAAGAATGAAGAATTCACCTAAAGTACGGAGCATACTGATATCACCAAAAAGTACGATGATTAGCACTAGTTTTTACGGTGGCAAGTGGCAACTGTCATAAACTAGTGCTAATCATCGAATTTTTTTAGTGATATCAGTATGCTCGGTACTTTAGGTGAATTCATCATTCTTTTAGCGGAATCTTTTCTCAGTGTATCTAGTGTTCTCGCCGGCACTCTTGTTACACCAAGCGTAGGTACACGTATGCTGGGATTGCTCGGTGATCTAAGGTAGTAGGTACTCGTATGTACGATTATTGTACAAAATAAAAGTTTTTATACAACTTTTATATGCATGGTTTACCTACTGACTTTGGATTTGCTAATCAACTGTGTGTGTTTTAAGTCATATAATTCAATTTTAAAGGACAGAAAATCAAAGAAAGTTCGATGTAAACAACATTGACTGATGGGTTATCTCATACAAGTGACGGCAGACTCCGTGTTATGTGTGTGTACTGTGTATACTGTATAGTGTAGTGGTAGTGGTAGTGGGTATGGGGCGGGTGTGGTGCGGGCACTGACCGGGCACGGCAGGGTAGGAGTAGGGCGAGCAGGCGGCGGGGTCGAGGTGCGGCGCGTGCTGCGCGTGGTGGCCCCACTCCACCGGCTTGTACTGCGCGTGGTGGTGCAGCGCCGAGCGCGGCAGCAGCAGGCCGCCGTAGCCCGCCGCCGCCATGGAGTGGTGCGCCTGCGCCGTGGCCGCCGCCGCCGCGTGGTACTCGGCCGCGTGCCGGTGCGCCGCGTGCCCGTACCCGCCGTAGTGCTGGTGCCACGGGTCGTACTCGTACAGCTCCACGCCGGCGCACGCGCCGCCGCCGCCCGCGCCCGCGCCCGCCGGGCCCAGCGCCGCGTTGAAGAACGACGCGGGCAGGTTGCGGGACACCATCGGCACGCTCTCTGCGGGGAGAACACAACATCGTTACTCGTACCAACTGAACGAACCTTTGGCGCTTACTCGTAATTAGGTACATATTGCAAACGATAGGCAGTTCGATTACAAAAAATAACAAGCAGCATGAGAACTTTAGAAATGAAACAATATTTTTCTACCCCCTGCTAAGTCTCCTCTTAGAAATAAAGAAAAATATAACACATATTATAGGTAGGCATTCGATAAATCTAATCATCTATTTTTAATTTAGAGATATTTTACATTCAACTTAAAGTAAAATTATGCGGTAGGTACCACAGCTGCAAATTAAAAACCTTTGCGAATACTTTATACTTAATTAGAAATCTGAATTAGGTAAATAAGAAAATGTTTGTGCTATAGGTACATTTATAAACCAAATGTTTTATGTTTTTCGTAAGAACAGTGTTCGCACTTTCGCAGTTACAACGCCATTTCAACGAAATGATATGTGTTGATTAGTAATCATAACATGTGTGACCTCTAACCATCGAGGGACGCGTCCCTCGGGCTCCTCATATAAGTAAGGCACTGACACCGCCGCGCGCCGCGACTCCGCTCGGGAATGCCTCCGAGGACGCATTCTCGGAATCCAGTCGCGGCTCGCGAGGGTCGAGCTTTTTACCAAGCAGCCCGCGTCCGGCGCGCGGCGGCGGCGGCGGCGCGACTCACGGCTCACTCTACTTAAGTGTAGCGCGCACTTCCAGCAATGAGGCGGTTAGTTGCGAGCCGCGCTCGGCTTTCATTCATTCAATCTCATGAAATCACGAGGAAGAGTTCACTTTGTGAAGTGAAGAGGAAAACTTGAAGTGAATATTATCGGTCCGATGTACGCCGCCGGCTTGCAATTCACCAGACCGTACGATATGAAATAGGCGAGTAGCGCGAGCTCCAGGTGGGTGGAATGCGCGGCCGCGGCTCGCCAGACAAAGCCGAGCCGGCCGAGCTCGCGACTACACTTCCCGTGGACGTTTTTGTCGCGCGGCTCGTTTCGGCCATCTTTTAAATAATGGCTCTCGTTTTTTCAGTCTAATCGCAGCCAAGTAACTATGTCTCAAGTCCGGTCGCGCCTTGGATCGACCCATTTTTTGGCCACGAGTAGATTTGGACGTGGAAACCGGTCAAGTTACGTCATTCGATGGTTTACGCTCTTTATCGTGACAATAACAGACGCGGCAAAACTACCTCTATATGAGGTCGGCAGTCGTCTCGATGTCACCACGTCCCTACCATCATTATGAATCACAGTAACTCCTGATTAACGGGATCTGCATAACAGGCAAATGAAGTGAGCTGAGGAGTTCGGTTGTGGAAAGTGAATAACTCGATGAGAATAGCGACAAAGCGGCCGCAGGAGCGCAGCTAGCTCCGCGAGGGGCCTCCAGTTCGTAATTAAACGTCTGGTTTAATGAAGGGCGCAGCTCCTCGGAGATTTATCTGCGGCGAGGCTCGTTCCCGCGCCGGAGGCCGTTCTACGAATCGAACGTGCGACTTTTTGCGCGCACTTCCCGGTACGCCATCGACGCGACACACCTGACCGGTTCATACATTTTAATGGACTGGAAATATACTTATCCTTAATCATGTGGTCGGTAGATTCTGTGACAAATCGATCGATTAGCGCATACCGCACGTCACCGCGTCGCCGCGCGCCGGCCCGAGCTCGGGCGACGGCGATGCCTCGTGATATTCATATCGCCTCGGACTCGGACTCGCGCTCCTCTGCGGGCTCCCGACGCGACACGGCCGGCGCGGCGCGGCGGCGCTCTACTGACCGGACGCGGACCCGGCGCGGCGGCGCATAGCTTCTACTCTACGTCATTTCATTTTGCCATTCACGCTCGTTTTTTAATGTTTCGTAGTAGAACAAGTAACTCTCATAAGACCATTGTGTTCGTCCATCTCTCAGGCCTAGTATTTGAAGTCTGTCACAGCATCATAAATATTTATTATTATATTATTATATACCTATATAAACATTTGTAAACCACGCCACAAGAAATTTAATATTATGACATTGTAGATGATAAAAATCAAGTTCAAAGAAAATTACTAATAAACATGAACGGTTAAGCTCAGTGGTAGCACGTCTACCTTATGAGCTATAAGGCCCGGGTTCGTTTCCCGGCCGGGCAGATGTTGGAAAAATGAATTTAAATATCTGTTCTGGGTCTGGGTGTTAGTTGCCTCTTTGTGTGTTTTCCATGATTTTCTTGAATCATTTCTGGAAATATAATTATTAATAACACGATTTTCTCTATTTTCGCACACGATATGTTAGGGAGGGAGGACAGTAATATTTTGAATCCTTCCAAAGAGGTCGCATATCTTATACCTACATTTACCTACTAAAGAGTCCCGCGCTGACTATAGGAGCCGTCAACGTGCAAGTTTTCGCATTGGCAGATTTATTTAACACTTTCGCTCGGGTTGCGAACTAATTAGTCCACTATTTCCATGAAAACTTTCGCCTACTCGTACCCGAGCGAAAAGATTAAAACTAGTTGCGCCCTGCGTTTTCACACCTCGTTTTCCAGAATAAAAAGTAGCATATATATGTTGGTTAGCCTTTGCCCAGCAATGGGACAAGCCGGGCTGAATAATAATATATTATGATATCCAGGGTATTCCAGGGTATAAGCCTGCTTCACGTCAAATTTCATCCAAATCCGTTCAGCCGTTTTTCCGTGATTGAACAAACATCCAAACATCTACGAGTAAACATCCAAACACAGACATCCAAGCTTTGACATTTATAATATTAGTAGAATGTCTGGTCGTTCTGTAATACGGCGAATTCTACAATTCAACTGCGACGTGTAATTACATCGCGTCTCAAGAGACGTGGTTATTCGTTAAGATGTAGAATTTCAAATTCAATACACCGTAATAATGAATGAAATATTTTTTTCCCTTTATCCCCACGTGTGGATATAGTTGAATAAGTCTTGACTAAGCTAAATGAGCACATCATCACTATTGTGTTGCGTATTATTACTATTTCATTGAGCATTTCTGCAATCTGCTGTTTTCTGTTTCTTTTATCTGCTGTTTTTTTTTTGTCACTTTCAATTGTATTTTTTTGTATCTTCTTTGGTCTACTCGTATGTACTCATGGTCTGTTAAAATGTACATATCTGTACTATTTGTACGCGCGCTAACCATAACCACGTGTCAGCTCTGGTTGATGGTTGTATACAGCAGTGAGTTGGGTTTGGTTTTTGGAGGTATCGAATCAGATACATCCTGCTCATTGTGTTTTGATTTGATTTATTAAGTATTATTCCAAGTATTTATATTATTCGTGTAAAAAGTGTATAATAATTAAATGTGTCTGTTTTTAATTCAAACTAATATGTAAATGATTTCTATTTCCGCATTTCAGTAAAATTATTGATTATTTTATAAAACATTGTAGCCAGGAGCATTACTTGTGATTGTGTGGTCTCGTCAGAGCTGCTTTTTTTGCTCCTCTATTTTATCTACCCTTTGATTTCTAAACCATTCAATTAAGAAATTATGAAACTTCCTACAGGTAACTGTTCCTATATATACAACCGTACATGCTACAATATCTTTAGTTAAGAGTCAAGAGACTGAATGGCTCTGTCCTGTTAGGAACAGTCTGGAGTGCAGTTGGAATTCCATGTGATCGTGTTGCTTAACCAGCTCCTAGAGCTGTATTTTTTTTCTTTTTATTTTTAACTCCTAACGCAAAAAAGAGGGGTGTTATAAGTTTGCCCACTATGTCATTGTGTCAATCTGTGACGTGTCATCCGATTTGGATGCTGTTTTTTTTTATTTGAAAACAGGTATTCTTGCAGTGATTCTTAGACATTTTTTTATTAAAATTGGTTCATCCGTTTTAACGTTCTGAAGTTTAAATAGAAATCAATAGTTATAAACGTTGTCAAGGAGCAGCGAAGCTTACCTTTGTGCTTATCCTGCGCCAGCGCGCGGGTGAAGTGGTCGTCGACGACGGCGGCCACGTCGCCCGAGTAGTGCGTGAACACGACGCAGTTGGCGCTGACGTACTGCGCGCGCGCGCGGCCGCCGCCGCACGCCGCGCCGCCGCCGCCGCCGCCGCCGCACTCGCCTTCCGACTCCGACGACCCGCCGCCTGCACGCAACACAATCAAATTACTGTTTGTCATTCATTTCATACAATTGAAGCAGAGTTAGTTAATCTGGTTGGCAGACTGACCGTCATTGCTAGCGCGCGAGTGGTCCTCCTCCTTGGTGCGCAGGCGCGCGTGGTGCGCGTGGTGGTGCGCGTGCGGCGGCGAGGCGGGGGACTGCGCGCCCGAGGACGCGGAGCCCGAGCTGACGGCCGCGCCGCCGCCGCCGCCGCCGCCACCGCTGCCGTACGGCTCATTGCCTGCGCCGCTCTGCACGTTCAACTGCACAACCAAGCGACACACTCTCACACACTATGTTACTTGCCCTAACTAAAACACGTTTGACAACTGCAGCAGTTACAGTTTTTTTAAAGGGTTAGGAAAATAAAATTAAATCCTATCAAAACGTGTTAGGAGTAGCAATTTTTTTACAAGTCTCACATTTTTACAGCAGCAATTTTTACAGTATTGTTTTACATGTTATTTTTTGAACAATTCTTAATTTCTTCTTTTGTACTCATTTCCGTCAAACTCTCTTCAAGCCCTCAATTTTTGTTTGTGTTTCTTTTTTTTTTTTTTTGTGTTTTTTGTTTTCTTTTTTTTGTGGAATAATTCTTCAGAACACTCCCCGTTGTTCTTTAACGTTTCGGTTATCGACAGGAAGCGCATCCGAGTACTCGGCAATTTCAAATTCCTGAGTTTCCAAATTGGTATAGTCTACCTACATATTTCGATTGGACCATCATCATCATCGGCCTATCTTATGTTTGTCCACTGCTGGACATAGGCCTCTCCTAAAGAACTCCACAAGGCACGATCTTCTGCCTCACGCATTCACTTGCTATTTATATACCTGCCGATTTACACAGCTCGTCGCTCCACCTGGCTGCAGGGCGCCCTACGACCTTGACGATCCGTGGTCTCCACTCTAGAACCCGTCTACCCCGACGCCAGCCCATTGCCACTTCAGCTTGCTAATCCTCTGAGCTATGTTGGTTACTTTCGATCTTTGTCGGATAATCTCATTCCATCATTCATTCATCGATTGGATAAGTATCTCTAATAAAATATGTACCTACATAAGTCCGTATAGACAGACCTCTACTCTGGTTGGTGGAGTAGGTTCAGACTGCACAATATTTTTAGCTGTTCGACCGCTACTCGCGGTCACCCTGAGTGACTAACTCGTCCGTTGTTCGTTTATTTTATTGTCTACCTACCTACGATCTTACTGCTCAAAAAGGTTATTTTTGTTGCATAATTTTGGCACTTTATTAGTGTAGCTGTAAATCTGTGTGTCTGTAATTCTGTATGTAACATTGTACTTACTGACTTTAATTTCGTTATTTTTTTTTGTTTTAAGTGGACTTGATCAAAAGTGTTCTTATCTACGAGGAGAGTTCAAAGTATTCTCGGTATCTGAACTCTTCTCTCTGTTCTCTTATGTTATCCTAGGTGATAATTAGATTTCATTGGTTTACCAAAATTAGTTTTTTAGCAATCGTGCTACGGTTGCAAAATAAATTGACATTAATTTGTTGCTCTACACGTTTCGCACTGGTTCACTCAGCGCGCGTTGTCGAGGTTGCTGTTTAGGAGTATGTTTCCAAAAAATCAATCATCTAAAAATCATCATCTAGGTGTTTTCTAGTCGCGAGTGAATCGGTTTCTTCTAGGCAAGCATGCTCCATCGTAGACCGCATCGTTGGTTACCATCTGGCGAGTCAAATGCAAGCCTAGATATTACTAAATAAAAAAAAATAGTGGCAAGCGATTTGCCGATGATGAAGAGCTCAAGTTGTGGGAACAGGAACAGAAGAAGAAGGGAAGAGAAAAGAGCTCAAGGCGATCAATAACGATAATTTTTCAGAGATGGATTAAATATAATTTTTGGAAGGTATTGAAAAAATGATTTCGCGTTGTATATTGAGATTGCAGTGAATAATAGACAAGTAAAAAATGGTCTATTAAAGTTATGTTCCAGAACAATGATTGCTTAAAATGATTAATTAGAAAAGTTAAACTATATAAACTAAATCTATTTAAACTTTCTGTCTATTATCTTTAAAGTGACAAAATATTATGCGAGTGGCATTTGATTTTTCTGGATGCAAAATATTATGCGAGCAACTTTAATTTCTTATGTGAATTTTATTAAATTAATAATATATACGTAACTCTAATCATCGCAGTAGTGTAGTACCGAAAATGCTTTGGGAAGTACCTATAAAGCATTTTCGCATCTAACCTCAGGTTCAAGAAAATCGGTTATCAAATTTTCAATTTGTATAAAAAAATACCTAATAAATGTTCAGAATAGTCAACCAACTTTCAAATTAGAAATAAATTAGTTATTTTATTTTAGGAACAAATTCCACAACGTTTCCTGCTTTCTAATATTAGGCCCAAGTTTGAAGTTGAAGTTGAAGTTTAAGACAGATCTAAATTTTCTAAAACTATTGGCATCCTTGTCTAATGGCTTGCAATGATAAAGACAGATATATTTTTAGTTAGTTTAGATCTGTCTTAAAATGCCTTCAAACTTGGGCCTATTTTAAATATAAAAATATGACCCACAAATAATACCCCGTCATCTTCCATAAATATGTATTACCTAAAATATCATCCCAATCAACAAAAAAATAAATATTTTAGAACCTGTACATACGTCCAGTACGAGTAATTGTCGTCGAGATTCGTTGCAAAAGGCGACTTGTACGCGAGTACGAACAGCCATATAAACAAACATTCGGACAGATCAAAGCTAATTTTGCCAGTTGTTGCAACTAAATCAGTACCCAGCTTGCCTGCCTGCCTGCTGCTAGTGTATCTATCTATCTATCTACTCGCTTATTCCCCACCGGATGAACAGCTTTTACTATGGGACTAATCCCAAAATCAAGAAAAAAATCAGCTGTTCATAGAACTATGTCAATTAACAATTGTTTTTTGTTTTCGCGAATTCAGGGTTAGTCCCATAGTAAAAGTGGTTTTGTTTATAAGAGCTTTTTCGCTTTAGCATACCCTTTCCTTATAACCCTGTATAGTACTTCCCGCATAGCCTCATACCATATTTTTTGTTTTGTTGCTTCAGCGGGATAAAATGGGAATATAGTAATATAATACATGAACACACAGTTCATTGTTCGCACACCCACAATAGGTATTATTGATGAGTATTCCCGTGTTTAATTATAACAAAAATGTTGATGAAAATTATTAGATCTGTGTTAATAATAATTTACGTTCAAGACCCGGCGAGTGATTTGCTCGTCTCGTTCCTCAATTGCATATAAAAAACCTAAGCTTACTAGAATATTATACGAATGTAATGTGCAATTCTGGAGTTTAACGAGTAGTCGAACTTGATATTTTTAAAATTGAGCCTTAAAAAGAGTTCAGCGGATCACCGAGTCGCGCTGCACATTATCACGTGGAAAAGAGTTCAACGCGCCATCGAACCCAGGCATTGCAATGAGAATTAAATATCGCGGCGAAATGAGTTCATTAGCGTCATTTTCTAAAAGTATTGTCGTTTATAATTTCATTTAATTTGTCAACGAAACGGGGTAAAACCAGCGAGCACTGCTTAGTTGACCGAGCGAGCGAAGCGAGTGAAGCGTCTAGGCAACGACTGGAGAAACTTTTTTTGACCGGATGTTTGTTTGTTGGTACTCGCGCACAGGTCGTATTTCTCAACAAACCTCGACGAAACTTGGTTAGTCTATTGTTATTGATGTCTTCATGCTATTATTATCAATTGAAATAAATTATTTGAACTTGAATTTGAATTTTATAATTTTTATATCCAGAATTATAGTTTTTTTTTCAGACTTTTAGATGCATAATAATATAACTATAACAGGTACAGTTGTGAGTGAGAATGTTTGGTGAGTAGAATAATGAAAAATTCACCGACGACGGTGTCTTCCATGGTGAGAATGACTAGGTACAGGAAGGTCAACGTATATGTGCTGGGAGTATTTTTAACTGATTTTAGTTGGTGACCATAAGTCATGTCTACATAATATCAGCCATATTTTCGACTTAAGCTCTATACTTAAATAGTTAGGAAGACCATTTTGATCGTCCAAGTAATAACAATTTAAATGAGCCCAAAATGTTGTTTGTTCAATTTGCATAAATTAGAAAGATTTCTTGTAACGGTTGCGCCTCGCATCGTAATCTAATGTAAAGCTGCGGCGTGATACTAAAGTTAAATCTAATGTGTATGTACGTATGTGTGTAGTGTAGTGTAGTGTAGTGTAGGCAGGTTGTCGCGTCGTGTCGAGTCGCGTGTACTCACTCGGTCGTACTGGAAGTGCGGCGCGTGGTGGAAGGAGCGCGCGGCGCCGCGGCCGTACAGGTAGGGGTAGTAGGCCCCGTACATCACCTCGGGGCAGCTCACCGCCATGCCGCCGGCGGCCGCGCGCGCCCCATGCCGCCCGCCCTAGCGCCGCCGCCGCCTCCGACCCCCCCACGCACCCGCCCTGAATAACACAATACAATATCATCACAATGCGCCTTCTCACGCTAACCTAATGACTTAATAAACCATACTATTCAAAGAGATTTCTATAATTACACACATAGATAAATTATATTATCTATGACTAGCTGACCCGGCAGACTTCGTACTGCCATACAGTACTTCTCTATGGTACTGCCTAATTAAATATAAACACTGCACAAAACACTATTTACAATTTTATACTTATAATATATTACAATTATAGGTACGAATTTGTTTCGTGTATCAGTTGACAAAAGCAAACTCATCCATGAAAAAAAAACACTGACATTGACAGTTTGTTGTTGTTTCAACTTTTTTTTAATTTGAAATGACTTGGAGCCAAATCCTTCGAAATTTTAAAACAAATGAAAGAACTATTCGATTTCGTTTTCTTTTTTTTGTTTTATCTGTGCTCCAACGCACACTGTTTTGATAGATATGATTGAATTTGAACTTTGTACAGAGGTAATAAAGTGCAAATTGACTCTTGGACGTTAGGAACATACCTACATTGCTTAAACAACAGTGAGTGCTTGCAATTCAATATGAACTTTATACAATAGCAATAAAGCTCGTTTTAGTTAGAAAACGTTTGTATGGGAAAAAGAAAAGGGCTGTTTTTAGGGTTTTTCAATATTTCTGAGAGATTTTCTTAATATTTTTTTCCGTAAGAACCTTCTCCTAATAATAACAAATACAACAAAAAAAGAATTAGTGAAATCGGTCCAGCCATTCACGCGTGATACCGTGACCAAGGAAAACGGGTTTCATTTTTATATATATAGATAGATAGATAAAAGACTCGATCAAATATTTTTTTCCGAAATAAATAGGGTTCTTCATGAGTTTTTCTAAACTGAAGAATGGCAACCTACTGTGGTTTTTATGTATTGGTATCATAAGAGTTTTATAATGATATAATATTTATTGCGCGGTAGCTTAGTCTATTAACATGGACACATCACAGATAAGATCCTATATTCATGAATCCCGGATTTCATGCAGCGTTTTCTCTCGTCATTTATCCATTTTCTATTGTTTGTGCAGTTACCCGGTGAGAGTATGAGACATACAATCTATTGAAACCTGTTTAGATTGTCTACGAGTAGGTATGTATAGTTATAGTACGAGATCCGGCTGCAGGATTAGTGCGTTCATCGGTTTTTTGCTGAAAACCGATTTTTTATGTATATTTATAATTAGGAGAATATATATTTATCAGGTTGCCTATCAAAATTTGGCCGCCAGTATTTTTAATTAAATTATTTTTAATTGATTTTTGGGAAAAAATTTCGTTCACTTGTTTTTTAAATAAAATAACGTCTACATCACGGCAATTTATATGAAGATTCAAAAAAATCACGGTTGCCATTGCGCACTTGGCCGCACCTCTTCGCAGCCAGGTGTAAACAGGTATGATTTCGATACATTTATACGTTCATAACGTTTATTTATGAATTATATATCAAATTAAAGCTAATTTTTTTCTATTTATTATCATATATGGTTGCCTAATTAAATCTACCCGCAAATAAGGGTTGCTGGCTTTTAAAAATTATAAATATTTAAGGTAGAGTGAAAGAGAGTTAGCGCGTAACATCATTTGTCAGACGAGGATAGCGATTGCCGGCTGTGCGACGCTTTTAAGCCATTGCGCATGCGTCGAATGTTAGTGTTCTCAACCACCGAGGAGTAATAGAGACGACTTAATAAATACTCCAAAAAATATGTCTTCCTTTTCAAAATGACAAATTTAAAAATCACAAAAAAAAAATTTAGATTGTACTACGTACGTTACCGCGTTTTTCCATAAAAATATACATTAATATTTTTTTATTTATTATTTTTAAATTAATTTATTTTTAATTTACTTTAAAATTTAATGTTTTTTTTTATTAATTAGTTAATATTAATAACTTAAACAATTACCTTTGAAAAAAATTTGAAGAAAATAATTGATTAATTAAAAAAATAATAATAATTAAATAAAAATAATAAATTAAAAAAATATATATATTAATGTTTATTTTTATGGAAAAACGCGGTAACGTAGTACAATCAAAATTTTTTTTTTGTAATTTTTAAATTTGTCATTTTGAAAAGGAAGACATTTTTTGGAGTATTTATTAAGTCGTCTCTATTACTCCTCGGTGGTTGAGAACACTAACATTCGACGCATGCGCAATGGCTTAAAAGCGTCGCACAGCCGGCAATCGCTATCCTCGTCTGACAAATGATGTTACGCGCTAACTCTCTTTCACTCTACCTTAAATATTTATAATTTTTAAAAGCCAGCAACCCTTATTTGCGGGTAGATTTAATTAGGCAACCATATATGATAATAAATAGAAAAAAATTAGCTTTAATTTGATATATAATTCATAAATAAACGTTATGAACGTATAAATGTATCGAAATCATACCTGTTTACACCTGGCTGCGAAGAGATGCGGCCAAGTGCGCAACGGCAACCGTGATTTTTTTGAATCTTCATATAAATTGCCGTGATGTAGACGTTATTTTATTTAAAAAACAAGTGAACGAAATTTTTTCCCAAAAATCAATTAAAAATAATTTAATTAAAAATACTGGCGGCCAAATTTTGATAGGCAACCTGATAAATATATATTCTCCTAATTATAAATATACATAAAAATTCGGTTTTCAGCAAAAAACCGATGAACGCACTAATCCTGCAGCCGGATCTTAGACTATTAAACGGTGTTCTTTTACTAGAACTGTGAACGAAATCTCAATCAATCAATCTGGGACTTCAATAAAATCTACTCTGAACATATCTACTCCAAGTCTAATAGATGGGCCAACGTTTCATTGTTCCGTTACTATTACAATTACGAATGACAAACTTTTTTTTTCATAATGACCAATGTTTAAAAAAAAAAACTAAGCTCAAAATCTATAATTTACTCCTGCTTTAATGAATTTAAAGCGCTTAAACTAAAAATTATTTAGCATAAATAATATGTTTGTATAAATCTTTTATTGTTATCTATTATTATTATTAGGGACTAGCTGCGCCCCGCGGTTTTACCCGCGTTTTCTGGGATA
Source organism: Alcis repandata (assembly GCA_949125135.1). Classification (NCBI taxonomy): domain Eukaryota; kingdom Metazoa; phylum Arthropoda; class Insecta; order Lepidoptera; family Geometridae; genus Alcis; species Alcis repandata. The sequence goes on along the minus strand of OX421225.1, from coordinate 113,407 downwards.
AAAAGTAGCTTATGTGTTAATCCAGACCATGAACAACCTTCAATCCAAATTTCTTGTAAATCCATTTTTGCGTGAAAGAGGAACAAACATTCTTACAAAGTTTCGCGTTTATAATATTAATTAGTAGGACTAGGATGTGGACAACTCCTACTAATATTAAGTAGTAGGATGTGGACAACTCCTACTAATATTAAGTAGTAGGATGTGGACAACTCCTACTAATATTAAGTAGTAGGATGTGGACAACTCCTACTAATATTAAGTAGTAGGATGTGGACAACTCTTACTAATATTAAGTAGTAGGATGTGGACAACTCCTACTAATATTAAGTAGTAGGATGTGGACAACTCCTACTAATATTAAGTAGTAGGATGTGGACAACTCCTACTAATATTAAGTAGTAGGATGTGGACAACTCCTACTAATATTAAGTAGTAGGATGTGGACAACTCCTACTAATATTAAGTAGTAGGATGTGGACAACTCCTACTAATATTAAGTAGTAGGATGTGGACAACTCCTACTAATATTAAGTAGTAGGATGTGGACAACTCCTACTAATATTAAGTAGTAGGATGTGGACAACTCCTACTAATATTAAGTAGTAGGATGTGGACAACTCCTACTAATATTAAGTAGCAGGATGTGGACAACTCCTACTAATATTAAGTAGCAGGATGTGGACAACTCCTACTAATATTAAGTAGCAGGATGTGGACAACTCCTACTAATATTAAGTAGCAGGATGTGGACAACTCCTACTAATATTAAGTAGCAGGATGTGGACAACTCCTACTAATATTAAGTAGTAGGATGTGGACAACTCCTACTAATATTAAGTAGTAGGATGTGGACAACTCCTACTAATATTAAGTAGTAGGATGTGGACAACTCCTACTAATATTAAGTAGCAGGATGTGGACAACTCCTACTAATATTAAGTAGCAGGATGTGGACAACTCCTACTAATATTAAGTAGTAGGATGTGGACAACTCCTACTAATATTAAGTAGTAGGATGTGGACAACTCCTACTAATATTAAGTAGTAGGATGTGGACAACTCCTACTAATATTAAGTAGTAGGATGTGGACAACTCCTACTAATATTAAGTAGTAGGATGTGGACAACTCCTACTAATATTAAGTAGTAGGATGTGGACAACTCCTACTAATATTAAGTAGTAGGATGTGGACAACTCCTACTAATATTAAGTAGTAGGATGTGGACAACTCCTACTAATATTAAGTAGTAGGATGTGGACAACTCCTACTAATATTAAGTAGTAGGATGTGGACAACTCCTACTAATATTAAGTAGTAGGATGTGGACAACTCCTACTAATCCAATATTACCTATATATGTGAAAGTTTGGATAGATGGATGTTTGTTACTCCATCACGCCAGAACGGCTAAACGGATCTGAATGAAATTTGGCACATATATAGATTATAGTCTAGAATAGCACATAGACTTCCTTTTAATCCCTAAAAACTAATGTTAACTTTTTGACCGCAGGTGAAACCGCGGTATTGTTTTACGGACAAAGACAACTTGCGGGAATAACAGTTTGGTTGACAAAACCTTGTTATGACGGAATCAAAAACTATAAATAATGTTTTTGTGATAATCCAAACTCATGCAGTTCCTTTTTAAAGTTCAAATAAACTTTTACTATTTATTTAGTTATATGTACCTACAGCACTTGTAGTCCATGGTAATTTTACACGCAAAAAAAACAGTGTTATTTGTGTTATAAATATGTAAATGTACTTTTCTAACAAATATTTGCCTACAACTGCCATTTTAATCATGTTACATTTAATAGACCATAGGTAAGGTCATGCTTGAACCGCGACAACACGCGGACCGAGCGTGGCGGCGCGGCGCGGCGCGGAGCGGCGACCGAGACGATGCGCCAAAAGTAAGTAGCTTAATGAATAGTGATCGCAATCACTATGTATCTCGTGATAGGTATTTTAAATTAAGTAGTCTAGATGTATAAATAAGTACTTGACCATTTCAAAACCTTTAGGTTTACCGTCCACTACACTAAACAAATCTTAGTTAGTTGAACCTATAAATCTATCATCATTTGGGTATGTATACGAGTAGGTATATCGGTCATTAGGTTAGTAGTCTATTATGGATTCTAATCTTAGACCAATCTTATACGTACGAGTATGCTATATTTTGTAAAGATTTTGAAAGTGGACATTTTGTTTATGGCACTAGAAAAATAAGACCAATCTACTTAATGTTGGTATAATTATATACAGTGTAAACTCTATATAGCGACACTGAAGGGACTGTGCATTTATAGAGGCGTTATAGAGAGTTGTCGTTAAATGGAGAGAAGAAACATCAGAATTAGAAAAAGAAAAAGTTTATTTCCGACTATTGTTAGTAGTTACGAGTACGAGTATGTGCATAAAAAGTAATGTTATTTGTACCTATGCTGTCCCACTGCCCACTGCTGGGCGCTGGGCGCTGGGCAAAGGTCTCCCCCAATTTTTTCCAGTTACTACAACTACTACTACTAATTATGTAATACAAGTATAATACAGTCATTACTTGAGTGACGTACGAGTATCAACGCACAGCCTACACTGATGAATGCTGATCCAAGTAGGAACCAACTCGAATCCTTGAAATAGGATAGGTACCTAATGATATTTGTTTGGGAAAAAGTTTTTTTATTATTCTATGCTTATTAAACTTTTCAAGTGTAGTGTACTAAACTAAATAAAATAGTAAACACTTGTGTAATTTTTTTTTTAATCAGACATTGAAATGTAGGTAAATATGGGTATTAATGTTTGTAAGGAGAGATACTTTAATGCCACGGCAATCTTTACAAAATGTATCCTAAGCTAAATATTAATAAATAGGTGTGGGTTCTACCACTTTTTGGAAATCAACTCTTAAATGGGAAAATATGGTTCGAATAAAAAAAAATGGCCGCGGGCAATAATAATAATAAATAATAATCATTTATTTCAGACCAGGTCCATATTACACACATATTATTATACAAAATTGAAAAATTAAAACATTAAAAAATTAAAAGTGAATTATTTGGATTGGTACATGTCAATTATAAAATTAAAGAAATAAAATCAAATCAAATGTCAAAAAATAAAATAAAATAAAAATCATAATCAAATCAAAGAAACATAAAATATAAACTACATGAATGCAATGCAATGATACTACATAATATTATATTGTTTACTGTAGGCTGTAGCCTACGCGGGCGAGGCCGTGGGCGTAAGTTATTTAGTAAGCCGTAGACAATCTTACGCCATAATCTCAAGTCGGTACATATTTCGTAGCACGATTAGGGAAGCGTCCCATAGCTATACTGAAATTAGGTTAGTGCGGTTTTCAGAGACATTTTGTCGGAGTTTACAAGCGTTACCTTGGCCGGCTGTATCTTGTAAACTATCAGCTTTCATATAATAAGTAAAGACCTAAGGCATAGACTGTAGCCAGAGGTCCCGGGTTCGATTCCCGGCCGGCCAGATATTTGAATGACGAATTTAAATATCTGTTATGGGTCTGGGTGTTAGTTGTCCTAGTCTTTGTGTGTGTTCCATCCCCGACACAGGATTTATTCCTAGTAGTAGCTATGAGTGTGAAACGTTTTATCTAATGTGGCAGGTCGCAATAACTGTCGGTTAAACATCGATCAAGTATGTAAAAGTAATTCCAGTTTGTGATGCATGGTTTTTAAAAGTGACACTTTTTAAAATTCATAATAATTATGGTCTAATTTGGTCCTAATATGTTTTTACTTGTAGAAAAGTTTTGCCTCCACCATATTGACTAGAACGTATAGAACCCCTAAGGTAACTAACTACCAATATCGCTACCAGTCTTGCAGTTCCGAGTAACCGGTTAATACGTCGCCGCCACTCGCCGCTCATGGTATGTTTTTCAATAAAAAAAGTTAAAAATGCCTGACACTGCACCAATTACACAGGCACCGCGAGGACAAGACAAATGTTAAATTTCACGCGTAAGTTCTGTATTTTCATTGAAATAAATAAAATAGTAATTTGTTATATCTTGGGTAACACAGTTAACACTTCAAAGGTTTTTTTGAAATTTGCCGTCAAATTCTTTTCCTGTCTTCACAAACTGCATGTAAACATATATACAAGGTGTCCGAGGTAGGCCCAACAATATTTAGAGGTACTTATCTACATCATGTTTGGAGTCGTTGACGTAAATGTTAGCAATGCAAACGAATTTTTTTTTTTCCATACAAAATTAAAAAATATTTTATTTGTGTTTTTTTTGGCAACCCTAACTACACATGGTACAATAAACGCGGGCCGCTGTCTTTGAGAGTGCCGCGCGCTGCGCGCGCATGAATTCCCCGCGCGCCCGCGTCTCGCTCGCCGCCGCATCGCCACCCCCGCGCGCCGATTACCCCTTCCCCTCACCTGCACGTGCCACTCCTGGCGCTAGCGCAACTAATCTACTTTCGAACGTCACCCTAACCTACTCTGTGGCCTAAATTAGCATCTGCCTAGCCCTAACTGTGTAACCTATTCGTACCTATGAACCTCATTATGATGGGAAAATGATTTATCCAAAATGTAACTTATGTTTCATGTTATGATTCTAACCTGGATAGATTAATGTCAAATTCTAATTTTACTCTCCTATCGTTATCGTATACCCTAATAATATCTAGGTACCTACATTGCTTATCATAGGATAGGTTGTGAGAATAATTAAAAACACCAGTACTTCAATTAATTATGTTTAATATTACATACATGATTGGTTTATTATTCACAACAATTTTAACAAAATAGTTAGAGTACTTACGACAGACGTCATACGTTTCACTTTTTTTAAACCACTAGGTTTCACTGATTAAGTATTTCACTTTTGCTTTAATTTAATTTAAAGGAAAGGCTCAAAGTGCTGGCCTCCCTTCTCGATGCAGAGCCGAGCTCGACGAGAAATCGAGCCCATCACGTTTTTCAACATGTGTGGGGTTACATTGCTGAAAGCCTCTGTGATACGCGGTATCATTTCTTCTCGTGTGCTGCACGGCTTCGAATACACAATATTTTTGATGTAGCCCCACAAAAAGAAATCCAAGGGCGTCAGGTCCGGCGAGCGCGGAGGCCACTGTCTCGGCGCATCTTGGCCGCGGCCGATCCAGCGGCCGGGAAACCGAGCATGTAGGTTTTGGCGAACGCGTCGAGCAAAATGCGCTGGCGCTCCGTCGTGTTGGTACCACATGTCCCGCTCCACAGCCAACGGCAAGTTTTCCATTTGGTCCTCCAGCTCACCTTGTAGCAGCTCCAAGTAGCCTGCGGCATTCAAGGTGACAGGCAAGAAGATAGGGCCGATTAATCGGTCTCCGATTATGCCCGCCCAGACATTAATCCGCCACTTATGTTGGAAACAGCTCTCGGTAGACGCATGCGGATTTACATGTGCCCATACGTGCTCATTATGTATGTTGGAGAGTCCACTTCTGGTGAAAGTCGCTTCGTCAGTCCACAACACTTTCTCGACGAAGGCAGAATCCACAGCTACTTTTTCTTCTATCCACTCGCAAAAATCCACTCTTGCACTGTGGTCTGATTGCAGCAGTTCTTGTGTTCGACGGAAGTGATATGGATGCTGGCCGTCTTCATGCAGAGTCCTCCAAACTATTCTGTGATCGACGCGCAGCCGCGCGCCCGCTCGACGCGTGCTAGTACGCGGGTCTTCGGCAAAATGCTGCAGGATTTGTGTTTCCAGGTTTGCACTGATGTTTGTGCCGGGTCTTTCGGTTGCTGCTCCATGAAAACTTCCGGTACTGTGCAGACGTAAGCAGAGTCCACGGAAGCACGAGTATGAAGGCAGACGTCTTTGTTCCGGAAGCGGCCTGTCGTCGACGAACCGTTGACGGTACAGCTCACGCGCCCCGTTGCAACTCCCGTTCGCAGCTCCGACGCAAAGTATCATGTCGTAATACTCTGCGTTTGAATAAGACATCGTGATTTGGATAAAAAAATCGAAATGATAATTCGTGACAATACACGACCTCGAAGTTCGAATGATGAAAGCCGAGTGGCGATTTTCAAAAACAGAAAGCGACACTGCGGCTTATTCAAAGCGAATGCATTTAGGGTTCCATTTTTATTCTTAAAACAATTTCACCATGTACACTCAATACGTTTTCAGTTATGGTATAACATCATTATTATTTAGGTACAACATCATTTTTATTGTTTTGCAATTGATTGTGTTGTTGAGTTGCAGTTTACACTAGAGCACGGTTTTTTTTAAGATTACATTTTTATCAAGTTAACTCAAGCATTTGTTTTATTTAAAAATTCATTATGCTCTTGACTCTCAACTCTCAATCTCAACTCACCTGATGTCACGTGTTACAGTGTATCACGCTTTGTTTTTTGAATAGCCTTTGTGAGATAGTAAAAAAATAAAAAAATAAAAACATTTTGTACAGTTTTCATCGAAGGATATTTTGAAAAATAAAAGTTTGTATTTTTGAAATAATGACATCCCGTAGGATATTTTTATTACCATTCATTTAATCTTCGACAGCCAAACTAAGGAAAATAAAAATAAAAACTATCAACAAAAATAATTATGACGGAACCCGAAACAACAAAGTTAACTAATTTAGCTAAAAATGGGCGAACAACGGCCGGCCGTGCACGATTGGCTGCGGCTGTCTTTGAATAACAGCGCGGTGATATTATTGGCTAGCGGCATTGTTCTGAGAATCGGCTTAGCGCGCTATTGGCGATCGGCAAGCGTTAGAGTTTCTTTGTCGGCTAGGACCGAAGCCGACGATTCCGCAAAGACTAACACAAACACAGATGTGTAACTCAATCTTTTTAGTTTATTCAAAGTTTTGCAAAATTGAAAATAAAATAAAATTGTTCGTTTCCAAGTACTACTTCGATCATTTACAATGATTAGAATCTTGTTTGTGAACCGAGCTCAGCTGACTTTATTTGTTATCTTGCCATGTAATGCGCTTTATTTGATAAAAATAGGGCACAATTAGAATTTATTTCTGAATAAAAATTGCCCGAAATTAATCGCATAAAGCAATACGCTAATTGCCATATTTTACAGAGAAATTCAAATAATAGGGTTCGAAATAATGAAGGTAGGTCGATTTTGAAGTATAATTTCTAATTCCTGTAATGAATTGAAAAAAACCTAATTTATGTAGTTGGTTAAATTTTGTTAAGAATTGAAATAGGCATTCTGTAAAAACATAACCTTCTGTACACTAATTAGTCTTTGACAGTCGTGGTCGTAGGTCGGTTATTCACCTTTTTAGGGTTGTACCTGTCCAAATTAATGCCAAAGTTTGATCTTCAATAACTCGTAAAATAAAAGATTAAGGAGTAAAAGACCTCTGGGGAGGGCTTCTAGATATACGTAAGTATGTGCTGTTTGAATATTGTTGGGCCTCCATCGGACACATTGTATAATAAATATATAATGTACTATATATAAACCGCTTCTAGTCAGTATTGAAAGCATTAATGTTTGGCTATAACTAGGTACCTACTCTATTATTGCATCTCACTGCTTCGGCCTCGTATATAAAAAAAAATGAAATAGTCGATTGGAAATTAAATAAATACTATTAAACAACGAGGGCATAAAATGGGTTTTATGCCCGAGTTATAACTCGACTTTTTACTTCTATTGCGAGGAAATGAAAATATAAATAAATATAATAATATACAATATTTTAAAAGACTACGACCACGATCTAAAGGGTTTATGTTGTTAAATAGGTACACGAGGAAACTTGTCACACGAAAGAAGAATAAAAAAACAAGAACCTCTTTTTTTCAACCTCTGAAAAATGTTTTTACCTCTTTTTACTTATGCTCGTAAAGTCTTTGATTATGCTTGTTGTAGGCGGACTAAAACGGCTTTTTATGCTCTAGTGCTTAAAAGCTAATTATGTTTATTTAACCACAACATAAATATGAACAAAATCACTACATTTCAAAATCAGAGCTCATAAGTCAGTATCCCGCGAATAAGGTACCCGAAAGGCTGGCGACGATACCTCGTTGAATATTGAATTAAGCCCTTTGGTCGCTTGTTCTGCCTATCAGCCGGTTTGACAGGTCATTTCATTAAAGCGCAGCCATGCGTTTGGACCACGACAACAATATATTAACTCTTTTTTAAAACATTTGTACATAATAGGAATTTGATACACTGTTCATTGCGATATATTTATAGAGATTACTACATTACCAAATACATACCTATATACCTGATTATTTAAAACTTTTAATATCTACACAAAATTTTGGGTACATAAGTAAAGGATTATCTACATATTTTTAAAGTTGCCTTTTATTTACAAATTTGAATTTGAATTTGAAAACTCGCATGTGAGGGTTCTGAACCCAACGCGGAACCCTAAAATCGCACCTAGACTACACAAATCACAATTGAACCACCATTGAAGCAGGACCAATTTTAATTTATACATTTTTAATTTAAAAAAATATTAGATTGGGAATCTTTATTTTATTTTTCCTGTCTAGATCACGTAATTACATAATTATCTACTTGAATTGATTCAGAATTTTCTCGTTGGTAAACTTAGGAGATAAGGGAGGGGTGCTGTAATTTTTTTTACAGATTTTGAAATTAAAAGGAAATTGTTTGAAATCTTCAAATTAATAACTTTTATCTGATACCCCGCATGACCATTATTGCTTAGCTTTAAAATTTTAGATCCCCATTTCAGGACCACATTTTCAGGTAAAGCCTTATTTCTCAGTATTTTTTTTTAGAATTGTAGCGTTTAACATTTTATCTAGCGTCACGCCAAATTTGAGACCACTGGCTTTTATATTTCCTAAAATAATTGACTGTGACATACAGACAGACGGACGCACGAGTCTCGCTTTAAGGGCTCTTCCCCGAAGGAGGTTCAGAACCCTAAAAAGGGTTTCTAGTTTGCGACGGTTCGCTCCGCACTAATAAGTGTTAATACGCCTCTAAACCGAATTTTAAATACCTAGTATGTCACTTAACACCTACAGCGGGGATTTAACCACAAATAGGTAGGTATGTTTCATTTTAAAGTTAAGTACCTAAGTTATTATGGAGTACCTACTCGTAGGTACAGTGTGTACACTAGTTATTATGTGCGCGTGGCTCGTGTGTGGTAGCTAGTCTCACTCAAACACCGACTTTTCCCACCCTTAGAGTTGGAAATGTCCTCGTTCGAATAGGACAAGCCATAAGGTACTCGTACCAGCATCTATTCAACACAAGAATAATCCAACTCGGTTCACATTTGGCGAAGATAAAAATAAGTACTTACCTACGTTAACAAAATGCGTATAGACGAACATAGAGCCTTCTTAAGACTTTCTTTCCTAATTTTTTTTAAGTCGGTTAAAACTGATTTTATTTAAATTTTTAGGGTTCTACACAATGTAGGTACTCGTAGGTAAAACATAACCTCGAAATTAACCGTCTGTCAGTTCGTGTAAGTATGTGTTTCATAGTTGTGTGTATTTAGTAGGTAAATATAAGAATACTAGCTGCGCCCCACGGTTTCACCCGCGTTTTCGGGATAAAAAGTAGCCCATGTGTAAATCCAGACCATGACAGCCCTTTAGTTTAAAATGTCATCTAAATCCATTCAGCCATTTTAGCGTGAAGGAGTAACAAATACGAGTATACTCACAAAACTTAGCATTTCTAGTATTAGTGACATAATACGCACTTCCGCACTTTCTATAAGAGTTCTAGTGTTCGAGACATTTTTCTGGAAAACGGTTTGGGGCAAACATCAAGTTGACATTGTGAGCTGACCTTAGTAACGTCCATAGCCTGGCAACACCAACTGCCGTACAAAAATCGAAAGTCTCATTTTTAAACTGAAATAGCCTCATAGACTCTCTGAGCTGAGTAGGTACCTACGTAATCTTCAAAACTTCAGTAGTCCGAATTTTATAAAGCAAAATCTAGCTATGTACCTACTACCTACTCGTAGGTATGAAAGAGGGAACTAATTCTGAATACCCAATTATTTAGAAAACAAGAATACTATTAATTTGAAACAAACTTATTTTTTTATTAGGTAGGTATATGACAGCTAACAGCTAACAGCTTATACCAAGTAGGTACCTACCTACTACATACACCACTTGTAACATGTATTATTTTTAAAAATAACAACAAAATACCCGACAGCAATATACAGTACAATACAATATAACATAATTGTAAGTACGAGTATAACTACCAATTAAAAAAAAAATAACCCAATCATTTATTTATATTTTTATAATTTCCTTAATTTGGATACCTTATTGTAAACGATGGGTTTGTTTGTTTTTTTTTAAATGAATTTTAAACTACTCGTATTTCGCGCCAAAAATCCGCCTTTTTGTTTTTTTTTTAACATCTATCTAAGGACACTGAGGGTTTTAAGATAAATATACCTAACGATACCTTAACTGTCGATGGATCCAGCCGGTTTGAAGATACGAGGTAATAAAGTTACAAACGAAAAAATATAATTATATTACATAACAAGAACATTATTTTTACAAAACAAAAAACAAAAACCGACTTCAAAAGACCGACTATTGAGTTATTCATCTATTTGTCGCGCACGTACTTAAGAAAATTTAAGACTTATATGTTTTTCTCATGGATACCACTATCAGAACTGGACTAAATTGAAATGGGACCAAATTGAAAGCGTCAGCTTTCTAATAAAAAAAGAATCATCAAAATCGATTCACCCAGTCAAAAGTTATGAGGTAACAAACATTAAAAAAAAAAAAAAAAAAAAAAAAAACATACAGACGAATTGATAACCTCCTCCTTTTTTGAAGTCGGTTAAAAATACGCCCGAAATACATAAACTTTATCTGGCAGTCTGGTAAAAAATAGGTGAAACATAAGGCTTAAACCTCGAGAGAATCAAATAGACATATTGTTCTAGTGGCCCGTATCTTAGTTAGAAATATGAAAGACTTGCTGATGCTCGGGACTTCGGACCTGGCACTGCCCGGCCTTCGCCTTCGCAGGCAGAGCTATACTTACATGCCTATACCTACAGCACTCAGGGATAATGTAGCATTCTAAATGGTGATACAATTTTAAAATCGGACCTTCAGAGATCACCCTCTACAGACGTACATAGGTACATACATAAAAACCTTTTTTATTAGGTTAGTAGGGAAACCCCTGAGTACTCGATTACTGGTATACCTACAGTTATACCTAACTGAGACGTCGTCGCGGAGTCGCGGGGATAACTCGAGTCTTTGTGAGTGCACAGCGTCGCGCGTTGATGTCTTTTGTTGCGGACTCGCAAAGTTCGAATACTTCGTTGATATGAATGCAGGAAATGATTTAGTATCGTCTATCTACATCAGTGCTATTTATGTTGATAACTGCTTTTAACCTAATGTTTAATGCTAACTCTTGATATATTGAGTAAAAAAGGTCAAACCGGAAGGAAACGTACTCTTACCTAGACGGGTTCACAATACAAGTGATATACCGAGCGTATTGTACATAAGTACCTACTCACATAATTTTTAGTTCCTATGAAATGTTTAACATCCGAGTACGTAATCATATATGTATAATACTAGCTGACTCGACAGACGTTGTCCTGTCATAACGATGACTATTTAATTCGAATTGGTAAAAAAGCCATTGCGTCAATTCTATATATGTCAAATGTCAAAAGTTACATTAAAAAAGTTTACATTGTCCAAAGCGCTAGGTATACCTATGGTTTAAGTAGTATTTTTAAATTTTCTAATTTTTCATGTTTTTTTACTATAAATTGAGATGTGAGCTATCCTATCTCCGAAGTTACATACTCGTAGATCGAACTACACACGGTGTGCAAATTTGATTGAAATCGGTTAAGTAGTTTAGGAGTCTATAGCGGACAAACAACGTGACACGTAATTTATATATATTAAGAAGATAATGGATATGAATTGTTTAATAGATATACCTAATAGGTAGTAGCGTCTCTAAGTAGATACCTAATAGTACCTACTCTAAGATGTTTAGTTCTACGTGTGACTCGTAGGGAACTCTTGTCAGATACGGTTCGCTTTCTTCTCGAGAAGAGTACCTACCTACGAATATGCTCTATCAATTGGTTACTTTCTCAATCATGTGGTCGACTAAGGATTTGCAAATGCCAAGTTATTTCTGTGCTTAAATGGCTCAAACACAGTTTTTAAAAATGCGGCCAGTCATACAAAGTTGGTAGTAGTCGACCTTTTCGTGAATTCTCCGGCCTCGTCCCCTGGAGCCAGCCTCCTCAGCGCCGGAGACGAGCGAGCTCGGTCAGGGCCGGCGCGGCCGAGAGCCGACCGAGCATCAGCAGGACGGCCCCTGACCTCGGAGCGCCGGGACCGAGACCAGATCCAAACGGGCTCGGGATCACACACTGCAGCTCCGGAGGAAGGCACTTCAAACAACTCAAAGGTGAGGTGGCCCGCACCGAGCACCGCACGGTCACAGCACAGCACAGCACTCGCGCGGCGGTCGGCGGTCGGTCGCCGTCGGTCGGGGAGCGCGTCGCGTCGGAGAGCACTCGCGAGGATCGTCCGGAGCGGCGCGCCGCGCGTCACTGCCGCGGCCGCCGCCCGCCCCCGCCCCGCCGCCGCCCGCCCCCACCGCTGCACGCCGCCGCCCGCCCCCACCGCTGCACGCCGCCGCCCGCCTCCATTGGCGGCCGCCGCCCCGCCCACTCGCTCCGCCCCGGCACGAACTCGGTTCGGGAAGGTTTTTATAGATAGTTCCCTCGCCGCGCGCCGCCGCTCGGGTTCAGGTTCCGACTCTCATTCATTTAATCACGTTACTGAGTTCGACGAGATTGGTGTCGACTCTCCTCGATGAATTAGTTAAAGTACCTATTGTCATTCCCGTACATATCACGGTGTCGCTGTCGCCCGTATCAGACGCCGCCAGCCTCCCTGGCCTGCCTGGCGTGTCGGCCTGCCTGCCTAAAAGAGATCACTCTCAGCGATAAAGTCGCCAGCTGTTGCACTAGTGTCAATTGTTGTTATCGTTTGCTTGTATTTCCTGGTGTGAAAAATAAAGGATTTATCTATTTATCTCTTTCCTCTCAATCAATCTGCACAAGGGCGTCGCCAAGGAGGGGCAGGGGGGGGCAGTGCAATCCTCCATAATATTGCCCCATGCCCCCCCCCCCCCCCCCCTTAGTCATAAGCTGGCGACGCCCTTGAGTCTGCACAATCATTACAGTAGGTCTTATCTAGATACAATAGGTATATAGATACCTAACTTGTCTGAATATTAAATTTAGTTTAGCGGTTTTGGATTTTCTCTCCTATTAGGAGAGAAAATCCAAAACCGCTCCTAATCTTGGTAAGTATTGGTTGGTCTATGTCCTGAGACCTGTGTTGGAAAATAAATCAGCCAAAGGAGCAAAAACTCGCTTGTCGAGGGTTCCGTACTTGTCGTAGTACAACGAACGCGGAATCTTATAATTGCTTCAAGGACAAGATAACAAATATCACTATTATACTCGTAATCATAATGTAAAAAACCTTATCAACGAAAAACTTTTTTTAGGAGTAGGTACCAGTGAGTACCTACGAGTAGGTAGTTATAAAAAAAACTCGCTATGGAAAAGAGTATTAGGTACCTATCTACCTACTTATTAAAAATATAATAAGAGATAAACAGAAGAACACAGAGATCGGAAATAAAAGAAAACAAATAGGTATATACAGGTAATATGTAGGTAGATGCTCAAAAAAGAGCACTCACAAAAATTTAAGGGAAGTGGGCCGGTCATGAAGCCAGGTCGCATGATGAAAAATGGTCCAAGCAATGATTCAAATGGCGCCAGGCCTGAAAGGAAAAAGAAAAAAGGAGACAACAGGAAAGATGGACATATACGAGTAGGTAGGTACATACACTGAGAACAATGGCCATCAAAATTCTGATGGGTTCACTTAAAGTACGGAGCATACTGATGGGTAATCACCAAAAAGTACGATGATTAGCACCAGTTTTTACGGTGACCACTATCATATATTAATATACCTATCTATGGTTGTTACCGCATAAACTAGGCATCAGTTTTTATTTTAAACCAAAAACGTGATTCTGACGCTCCCAGTTTTCAAAATTCCAGAAAATTCTGTAGCTAGGGTTTTTGATGTGAAACATCTATAGAGCCGCACGTAAAACCGATTTCTGGCGTGGCGACGCATGCCGTGGCGACGCGTCGCCACGCTAGATATATGATGGATTCGTAAATTTTGGTTTTTAATGAAAATAAATGTTTATTCGAAATACGAGTATATACTCGTATATATAAAAAATAAATAAATAAAAAATAAATAAAATAAATATGTAAATAAATAGTATTTTATACATATTTATTTTTTATTTTAATTCTTTTTTTAATCGTAATAATGTATTTTATTTTATCATTATGACATATTTAGTTCCTATCACAATATGTTCTTTTCTGCATATTACTTTTACAAAATAATGTCGATGTTTCACATCTGCCAGGCGTCCCGTGACGGCTCACATTTTTTTTTTATTAAGAGACTACATAAAACCTACCTGAAATTATAACTGCCTAATATCTATATTTTCCATAATCAATCTCTAAGACCATCGTTTTAGGCTGTGCGTTGAAGTGACGGATTAACCCTTAATCAAATTAAGCAATTGCCTAGGGCATCACGTCTGAGGGGGCACCAGAAGAAGCACAAAAAAAATCCGTCCTTAGGGCATCACGACTCACTCTCACGTCACGAAAAACCACACCAAATAATATAGAATAGTTTAAAAAACTAAAAAACACGCATTGTCATCGCTCTTTGACAAACGCGGCACGTAGCAGAATATGTACCAGTAGCCGTGGGGAACCACAGCTTAGCCAGCAGTAGTCACAGAATTCGCGTACCGAGTCACAGCTTAGCTAACAGTAATCGTAGAAATCGCGTTCGAAGCAAAAACACAATTTATTAGCTACATATAAAATTATTTTAATTTATTTATAAGTATATTTTTTTTATTTTTTGTATAATAATTTATTGTCATCGATCCTCGATATATCTACAAAGTTTGAACGAAATCCGGCCGTTTAAAGTGGGTCAAAATCCCGCCCAAAGGAGTCGGTTACAAATACAAACATACAGGTGAAGCGTGTTAAAAAAGTTTCTAGGAGTCCGACCTAGAGTCATAACCCCACTCCCGCTTGCCCACTCGCTGCCCGCTAGTGCATTCGACAATTCGAATGCCCCGGAATTGACAACATTTCAAATTTTTTATGTTACTATTTTAATTTTTTTTCTGAAAGAATATAGTAAAATACCTTTTACATATTTTTTATCAATCTGACCTATATTTTTCGTTACATCTCATCATCTTATTTTACAAAAAAACTAATGTTTTTAGGCGGTAAAGGTTTAAAGACCGATTCTAGTTGACATACGGATAGGGGGGCCCACAGGCATGGATTGCTTAGGGCATCTAGTAGTCTTAATCCGTCACTGGCGTTGATATAATAAATATCAGTCAAGACATGAGCAATACCTACATTTAATGATATACCTACCTATGTAGGTACATGTATATACATAGGTAGGTACCTATGTAAAAGAAGAGACGACTGTGGATCCCTATATAAGAACCTCGAGAGGTGTTTTTTAAAAACCCCGAAATTACCCGAGCTGTTTTTTTTTCTTTTCTCCATTTCGGGCGCTTACTTAGCTAGTCCCAAATAGCCGATAGTAGGTACCATTAGATAGATACTACGAGGTGTGTTCAGAAAATAACGGGAATTTTAAAATTTCGCGGGTGTGGAGCGTCCAATTGTCAATTTTTATTTTATTATGTTGATATACCTACATGCCCCTGAAGTATTATAGAATTTTCAGCTGTATTCATTGCTTAGTTTGTCTGTAGCAGCCGCTAAGGTTAGATCAAGGAATACCTACCTACTCGTAGGTACTCTTTGTTTTTATGAGCTTGGCGATTTTAGTTTGTTAAAAGAAATTGATGAGAGAATTTGTATCAAATTTTGCGTAAAAAATGAAATAAAGTGTAACAAAATGTGTGAAATGTTAACAAAGGCCTATGGTGAGTCTGTTAATATGAGTAAAACAAAAGTTTACGAGCAGCGGCGGCCTTACCCATGGAGAGGCCCCTGGCAGCAGAAGGTCTTTGCGAGGCCCTTTGTCCTTCGTGAAAAGTATGTGATGCGAAAGTAGGTCTGGTGGTTTGGTTTAGGTATTTGTCATGTTTGGCGAGAAATACTAGTAATATAAATACAATTTAAAAAAATTGAGTTTTAAAATATTTTACAATGAAAGATTTACAAAATAAACAAATACAGATACTTAGTCTTATGATAAAATTTTAAAATTGATGTTTGCGATCTTTCCTAAGACTAAAAAAGATATAGGTACGTAGTAAAAAAATCCTTATTTTTTTTAATTTGCTTTGGTTGTTGCGCGAGGCCCCTGCAAGAGCGAGGCCCCGGGCGATTGCCCTATTCACCATCCCACTAGTGGTATAAGCGTTTCAAAGATGGCCGTGAAGACGTTGCAGATGGCGAGTGCCCCAGACGCCCCAGCACAACAACTGATGAAAACGTAGAAAAAGTGAAACAATTGGTTATGAATTATCGCCGAATCACAATCAGAGAAGTCGCTGATGATTTTGACATATCGATTGGCTCATGCCATTAAATTGCGTGAAGCAATCCGAAAAAAAGGCCCGGATTTGTGGAAAGATAATTTATGGCTTTTGCAGCACGATAATGCACCTGCTCACACTTCGTTGCTTGTTCGTGAATTCTTGGCCAAAAACAATACTGTAACGATGCCCCAGCCTCCATATTCGCCAGTCAGGGGTCCGTGTGACTTTTTCGTATTTCCAAAAATAAAAAGAACCTTAAAGCCGTCGTTTGACAAGCATAGAGATGACATTAAAAGCGCACGCTGAAAGAGTTAAAAGCTATCCCAAAAATCGAGTTTTGAGAAGTGTTTCGACGATTGGAAGAAGCGCTGGCATAAGTTCATAATATCGAATGAGGACTATTTTTAAGGCATTAATGTAGACGAATGAATAAATATTTTTTTCAAAATCGAAAATTCCCGTTATTTTTTTAACACACCTCGTAAAATAGTTCCGCGAACAGTAAGTAAACGTCGCAAGCACAAACTTTTTTGCAACAATCACAATCTTTTATCTCGACAACGCAACGGCTCGCTTGTTAAGAATTGGGTACCAAATAGGTACATATTATCAAAATAGCAACAACAAATTTCCCGTTTTTTGAGGGAGATACCCCTTAAAAAAACTCAGAACGCCAAAAAAAATGTAGAACCTGTAGGTAGGTAAGTAAGTATACCCACCAAGTTTCGTCGAGGTTTGTTGAAAAATACGCCCTGTATGTATTAGTATCCACACAAACATACCTACAATCATCCGGACAGATGAACACTTTAATTACCAGTTATTGTAGACTCTTCGTTTGGTCAGCAATAAATCAAAAAAATACAACTCTATCAATATGTGAACTTGACGCACCTAAAAACTGACACCAGGATGATTGTTTTATATTAGGTATAATTTATATCATAAATATAAAATCGTAAAAAGTAAAATCGAAAGTTGACCCCCAGGCCGCCCTCCGACGCGACGCGGCGGCGCGACGAACTGGGGAAGTTTGAAAAGGACTGGACGGTGCTGGCCCAAGACCGGCAGGTATGGAAAAAATTGGGGGAGACCTTTGCCCAGCAGTGGGACATTACAGGTTAACTAAAAAATTAAAAAAAAAATCGTAAAATAAAACAGCTGTTCCGTGGAACAAGAATATTATTTTTACAAAACAAAAACCGACTTCAAAAGATCGACTATTGAGTTACGAGTACCTATTCATCTATTTGTCGCGCACGTACTTAATGCAAATTTAAGACTTTTATGGTTTTCTCATGGATACCATTATCAGAACTGGACTAAATTGAAATGGGAAGCGTCAGCTTTCTAATAAAAAAAAGAATCATCAAAATCGATTCACCCAGTCAAAAGTTATGAGGTAACAAACATAAAAAATAAAAAAAATAAAAACAAACAGTCGAATTGATAACCTCCTCCTTTTTTGAAGTCGGTTAAAAATATCAATGACACTCGTCCAAATGTATGGAGCAGAATATTATGGTTAGCGCCATCTAGTAGACTCGTCCCGAGTGGGTAATTAATATAGATATTTATTTGTCCCGAGATGAGATCTCCAATTTTAAAAATTATTAATTCAATTTATTAATTCACCCATTTCTTAGGCCTATATAGGTATATGGTATTTATCTGTGGAAAAGACAGTAAGTACTCGTTCATGAGACTTCTAGGGGTCGCGCCTACACTAACATAATATGACTCACGCAAGGAACGCATTATTACCTTGGCCTTTATTCGCTATGAGCACACGAGCACGTAACGCGCCGCGTTACGTCAAATCCATGGAATCGACATGGAATGGTATTCCGTATGCCAATGTCAAAATTTAAAACGCGTGGACTCTGAGCCGCGTTCACGTTACGTGCGTGTGATGACGTCACGCGTTTTTGGCGTGGAATATGATGGTAGATAGCGAATAAGGGCCCTGGGCTTAGTGTTTTTGCGTTAAATCATAATTCCGTATTGACAGTGAATTATTCGAACTTTTTCTGTGATTACAAATCAACATTTCGTTTTTTCAGATTAAACATGCTGTGAACTTACCTCTTCGAAAGAAACCATGTTTCAGGCTTGAAATATAAGTTGAAGACTTTCATCCCTTAGCAAACAATTCCGTTTTTTTTATCTGTGGGTCATATACAGGGTTATTCATAAAGGGCATGCTAAGCCGAAAAGGGCTCATCAAAAGGTACTCATCATTATGAACAACTTTTACTACGGGACCGACCCGAAATTTACAAAAAAAAAAAACAGCTGTTCCATAGAAAAATGTCAATGACACTCGACAAAATGTATAGAATAGCTGTTTTTTTTTTTCGCGAATTCTGGATTAGTCCCACAGTAAGTTGTTCATATTGATGAGTACTAAGTATGAGACCTTTTCGGTTTGGCTTTGTATAAATGGATTTCGGACCCCCGCCTATCCCAGTGCAAGTCTCACTGCAATCTGTAAGCGTTTGCAGTGCAGTTTCTTCACTAAAACATCGGCTTATAAAGCATTTATGCTCAGTTAAGTAAAAAAGGTTTTTTTTATTCATTGTGTATTAAAAGACGCAATTAAAAAAAATTAGATCCACTTTCAGACGTCCAATTCAGTTGATATTTGGTGACAACTGGGAATGACTCTCACTTTGGCTGCTGAGGTCATTTATAAGGCCGAGTACGAGGCACCGAAAATAAAACGCCAGGCGTGGGCGGCCGCACTGGCGTTCGGACGAGCAACACGAGTAAGTACGGCAAAACACGCAAGGCGCGTAACACGCCAGGCGCAGTTCTTACCCACCGTCCACCTCCTGAGACCACCTGGGTGAACCGTGGAAAGTTTTTTTCACAACGGCTCACCTTTGTCCACCTGGGTGTTCCTTAGGCGTGTGGAGCCGCACTGGCGTTCGGTCGAGCAATGCGAGTACGGAAAAACACGCAATCAAACACGGCAAAAATGATACTTACTACTACTATCTATATATATAAAAATGAAACCCGTTTTCCTTGGTCACGGCCTCACGCGTGAATGGCTGGACCGATTTCACTAATTCTTTTTTTGTTGTATTTGTTATTATTAGGAGAAGGTTCTTACGGAAAAAAATATTAAGAAAATCTCTCAGAAATATTGAAAAACCCTAAAAACAGCCCTTTTATTTTTCCCATACAAACGTTTTCTAACTAAAACGAGCTTTATTGCTATTGTATAAAGTTTATATTGAATTGCAAGCACTCACTGTTGTTTAAGCAATGTAGGTATGTTTCTAACGTCCAAGAGTCAATTTGCACTTTATTACCTCTGTACAAAGTTCAAATTCAATCATATCTATCAAAACAGTGTGCGTTTTATACTGATAATTTTTACTATAAATTGACAAGTTAGCATCAACAAACTACGGTTGCTATAGTTACGCAATAGCATGAGAATAGAGGTTATAACAAAGAGTTCCTATAATTATTCTCAACACCTTTGGTCACGCCATCACGCGTGAACGACTGGACCGATTTCAATTTACTCTACGTTTATCCCAAAGTCTACCCGTGCGAAGCCGGGACGGGCCGCTAGTACTATATATAATTACTGCACTTATTAGATGATCAAACGAAATTAACGAATTTGCCTGAAGTGAAGTAGTGTTGTTGCAATAGTGATAGTCTATGGATAGTATCGTAATACTATCGTGGCCTTGAAAATCATTCATACTATCGACAGTGCTATCGAAACTATCGACTCTTGACAATAATATCGATAGTAGATATCGATTGTTAAAAACAAATCATATTATTGCCAAATATCAATGGTATCGATACTATTAGTAAAAATATTATCGATACCATCGATAGTATCGATAGCATACGTTTCGATAGATTCAATAGTATCGATAGTAGTGCCCTATCGATAGCTTAATATTTTACGAATTACGATAGTATTATTAGCTATCCGTATCCTCTTTTGTTATTGTTATTTGTGTTTCGTGGTCCATAGTGACGTTCGTTGGCAAGCTCTTTCATAAACATAATATCGTATATCTGTATCCCTGAGCTACCGATCAGATGTCGTTTGATTCTTAGTCGATAGTATCGAAAATACGTCCATAGTTACTAAACCAAAACTGTAAAACTATCGATACGCGACGATATAAGATAATAGTATCGATTATTTTGAACAATACTATCGATATTATCGATAGTATCATTGCTCGATACCATCGATAGTATCGACAACTTGTAAAACTATTGCTTTATTTTCACTATCGATACTATCGATAGTATCGAGAGTATTGCTGAATTTCGATATTTTCGATAGAACTATCGAAAGAACTATAACTGATTTCCAAGGTTAACTATCGATAGCGATACTATCGCTATTGCAACAACTCTAAAGTGAAGTTCAATCCTAAATTATTCTGTCTTCGTCGAAGATATTTATTTATTAAAGGTAGGTAGATACTTATAAATACGAGTAAATCTCAATCTAGATTTTTTTAACGTATAACGTATAGTTATGAGTAGACATTGTCCCTTACCACCAGGGCATTCTCTAGCTCATTAAAATACATAAAAAAAAAAAAACACATAACACGCCTCGCGCGTTTGGCCGCACTGGATGGCGTTACGTCTGAAATAAACACACACGTTTGTATTTTCCCGCACCGTTGTATCGAAAGTGGGCTTAACACGCCTGGCGTGTGTAGCCGCACTCGCGTTTGGTCGAGGAAAACACAGACGTGTGTTTTCCGCAGCCAAAGTGTACTTATAACTAAGATGACACTGCAATAATAGCTGTTTAAAAAATATGTATTCAAATATCTTATGTTCATTTTAGGTAGTACTCCACATAGGGGAACTTTATCTATTTAAAAAATTTGAGCATTATGAAAGTCGATAAGAACACCCAAGAAATTCTAAAATCGGTAAAAATTAAGATCAATAAAAAAACAACTATGAAATGTATCACCTAAAAATATTTTATTTTATTTTATTTATATCTAGAAGTATTCCACATTTCAAGTCGCTTTTTAAAGTTTTTGCGACAATCTGCCGCTTCAAGACATCGAAAAACAAACATTTCCATTTAACATTTTGTCGAGGAACGGCAAACGGTGTATTCGCGAGATGTTTCGACGGGCGCCGGGCGATCTATAAATCGTCGTCTCGTTTAAGAAAAGCAACGATAAGTCCAACGAGGCGGGGCGAAACGAAACGACCTCATAATAAATATAAGTACCTAATTTATATACATCAGACATTAGGCTAATCTTATCGCGACACACGCACACACCGACAACGTAACACATCACTCCGACTCGTAGTTCAGCGGGCGCCTACAGCTCGTCGTGGTCCTCGGCGGGCACGTCGTCCTCGGGCGCGTCCTCGGCGCCGTCGAGCTCGTCCTCGGGCTCGTCCTCGTCCTCGAGCGGCGCGCCGGGCGGCAGGCCCAGCTCGGCCTGCAGCATGCGCTCCACCGAGTCGGCCAGCAGCACGGCCTGCCCCTCCTGCAGCGTGTACCCGGAGCGCAGCGCGGCCGAGCGGTACAGCGTGTGCGCCGCCTCCAGCGCCGCGCCCGACTCGGGGTCCTCGCGCACGCGCCGCAGCAGCTCGCGCACCACGGGGTGGCGCGGGTTGATCTCCAGCAGCTTCTTCTGCGTCAGGTGGTGGCGGCGCTGCGCGTCGTCCGCCTTCTGGTGCGCGTTGGACATGGCGAGGCGCTCCATGTTGCCGGTCCAGCCGAAGGCGGTGGCGGCCAGCGCGGCCGGCGAGCGCGCCAGCCGCCGCGAGACGGCGCAGCGCGTCACCCACGCGCCCAGCTTGTCCCCGAGCCAGCGGGTCAGCGGCTCGAACTCCTGCTTGGCGCGCTCCCAGCGCTCCTTCTGCGACGAGCCTGCGGGTCGTGCGGAGAGTCGCCGGTTAGCGAGACGAGACCGGAAATATGTACTTACTTATATGGAATGGGGCGCGGGTACTCACTCTCCTCCAGATCGAAGATCTCCTTGGCGATGTTCTGGAACTTCTTCCCGTCGTACTCGGGCAGCGAGGACAGGCTGTACTCGTCCACGGCCTCCGTGAGGTACAGCACCTCGAATCCGCGCGCCACGAGGCGCTCCGCGAACGGGGACCCTTCCACCTGCGGGCACGATCGGCACCATCGGAATCTCAGTCAGATCGATTCAGCAGTTTTTACATGATTGCGTATACACCGTATAAACTTTGACATTTATACGGGCCAAAATTTTAGTACACGAAGAAATCTGAATTTTAATCTATATTATATTGTCCTTTAAAAATGAAAACGAGTAATTAGAACGATGCAAGTCTGTTTAGCGAGGGGAAGGTCGGGTAAGGTCGGGCTCGGGTACTCGTACCTCGGCGCGGCTGGAGCCCGCGATGTAGTAGATGTGGTGCTGGTTGGGCTTCATGCGCGCCACGTAGTCGGCCAGGAAGGTGGGCTCCGGGGAGGCCGACGAGTGGAACCGCAGCAGCTTGGCGAGCCGCGAGCGGTTGGAGGGGTCCTCCATCACGCCCAGCTTGATGTTGGTGGAGTACTCCTTCCAGAAGTGCTCGTACTCGTCGGCGGGGATCTTCTTCAGCATGTCCAGCACCTTGCGGACCAGCTTCTTCTTGATGATCTTGATGAGCTTGTGCTGCTGCAGCGTCTCGCGGGACACGTTCAGAGGGAGGTCGTCGCTGTCCACGATGCCCTGCGGGGAGAGGGCGGGGTCAGGGGGGGCTATCTCGGCGGCGACGGTCAGAACACGACCGGAGTCGACTGTCGAGGCGTTACCTGGATGAAGGCGAGGTAGTTGGGCATGAGGTCGTTGAACTCGTCGGTGATGAAGACGCGGCGCACGTACAGCTTGATGTGGTCGGTCTTGGAGCCGTACTTGTTGAAGGAGTCGGCGGGCTGCGCGCGCGGCACGAACAGCAGCGCGCGGAACGTGACCTCGCCCTCCGCCACGAAGTGCGCGCGCGCCAGCGGCGGCTCCGCGTCCTTGGTGAGGCTGCGGTAGAACTGCGAGTACTCGGCGTCGTCCACCTCGCTGGGCTTGCGCGTCCAGATGGGCTTGTTGTCGTTCATCAGCTCCCAGTCCCACACTGTCTTCTCGGTCTTGCGCGGCTCCTTCTTGTCCTCGGCGTCCTCGACGCGCCCGTCCTCGTCGTCCCCGTCCTCGGCCGCGTCGTCCGCCTCCTCGACGGTCTCGGTGCGCGACGCCCACAGGTAGATCGGGAAGTTGATGAACTGCGAGTACTTCTTGACGAGCGCGCGGATCGTGTCAGGCTGCAGGTAGTCGCTGGCCTCCTCCTTCATGTGCAGCCTGCGGGAGGGAGAGGCACGTCATGAATATCGATAGAGGGTGACCGAAAAATTATCATCCCACCCTCACATCGCCGACCGGGGGGTCGGTCCGGTGTGCGGGTCGGATGATAAATTACAAACGGATTTTCGATCGATAATAGAAACAGGATCGAGTTCGGATTGTTACGATTCGTCTCCCCGAGGGGTCTTTTAGAGGAATGGCGTCGGTGAGGTGAACGTTTCGGGTTCTCGATAATCGTTCCCGTCCGGATGGCATTTAGAAAATCCTGAAAGTGACCCGAAACGTTCCCGGGTGTACAAGTGTATACGTACGTGATGTGCGTGCCCCGCTTGAGCGTGTCTCCGCGCGGGTCGGGCGCCACGCTGAAGGCGGCGGCGTCCGACTCCCACACGTGCTGCGCGTCCGAGTTGTGCTTGGAGGCCACGGTGACGCGGTCCGCCACCAGGAAGGCGGAGTAGAAGCCCACGCCGAACTGGCCGATCATGTCGTTCATCTCCGGGGACTGCGCCTGCTCCGCGTCCTGCATGCGCGACAGGAAGTCGGCCGTGCCCGACTTGGCGATGGTCCCCAGGTTGTTGACGAGCTCGTCGCGCGTCATGCCCACGCCGGAGTCGATGACGTGCAGCTGGCGGCGCGCCGCGTCCGCCTTGATGCGGATGCCGAGCTCGGGGTTGGAGTCCAGCACGTCGCGGTCCGTGAGCGACAGCAGGCGGATCTTGTCGAGCGCGTCCGACCCGTTGGAGATGAGCTCGCGCAGGAAGATCTCCTTGTTGCGGTACAGCGAGTTGATGATCAGCTTCATCATGCGGTTCACCTCCGTCTGGAACGTGTAGTTCTTGGCGTGGTCGCGCAGCTCGCGCATCTGCGCCGTGCTCAGCCCGTCCGGGGAGATGGCCTCCGCCTCGCGGTCCACCACCTCCGCGTCTGCGAACATACGTCGCCTCGTTAGTACACGCATGATACACGACACGTCTTTCCTATCTCGACGATAAAATTAATTTACTGCGGCTGCATTCGATCGGCTCTCTACGAGTACCTAGCGGTCCTGCTTAGATGCTAGCGGTATTTATTCCGTGTTCCGGAGAATTCGTAGTGGGTTCGAGGGCCGACGGCCTTTTTATTCGCTGAGATCGAAAGATAATTAACGAGCTTCGGCCGATAAAAAATCGATGGCGGTATCGATGGTCGAACCGGGCGCGATCGGGGCGCCGCGCCGTCGCGTAGGACGCTACGGGGCGCTAAGCGTAAAGCGTTCGAGCCGTATCGACCTACGGGCGGTGCGGTCGCCTAGCGACGACTCGCTCCCGAGAGCGCCCGATACAATCGAACCGACGAGGCGTCGCACGATCGACACGTCCCGATTCGGTTCCGAATAGCGTCGGACGAAGTTTGCGGTCGAAAACTCTCGAATAAATAATAGAATGTCCGCGTCGGGCGAGTCGGGCGGCGCCAGCGGGGGCGGCGCGGCGGCGGCGGGCGCGGGCCGCCTGCAGCACGCGCGCTCCTTCAAGCTGCGGTTCGCGGCGCCGCGCGAGCCGGGCCGCTCCTACGTGTCGCCGGTGAAGCCGCGAGGCCTGCGTGCGTACCGCGCCCCGCCCCCGCCCCCGCCCCGCCCCGCCGCCGCCCGCTGACCCGGCCTCGTTTCCCCCGCAGCCGACACGGTGACGGGCAAGTTCTACGCGCGCGGCGCGGCGGCCGGCGGCGCCGAGGAGGAGGGCTGCGCGCGCGCGCTGCGCCGCATCACGGACATGTTCGCGCTCGGGCCGCGGGAGCGCCACGCCGCGCCGGTCACCGCCGCGCACGAGTCGGTACCGGCCCCAGCCCGGCCCGGCCCGGCCCGGCCCGGCCCCCGCCCGGCCCGGCCCGGCCCCCGCCCGGCCCGGCCCGGCCCCCGCCCGGCCCGGCCCCGCCGGCCGCTCTCACAGCCAGCCTCTGCCCGCAGGTACGGCTGGTGGTGGCCGCTCACGGCGCGCACGGAGGCGGAGGCTCGCGCGGACCGGCGGCGAGCGCACCACTTGCGGGACTCGCCGTGGCTGAAGGCGCGCCTGCTGGTGCTGGCGGCGGACGCGCGCCGCTGACTCTCCGTGGCTCGCCTCGTCTCGGAACGGAGGACCGCGACCGTGTTCCGTTTCCGAAACGCCCCTAAGCTCCCGCTTCCCTCTCCTCGTTTCGTATTCCCTTCCCCGAAACGGCAACGCGATGCCGCTCGGGTATCGTATATCAGATCAATATAATTTGAAGTGAACCCTTAATTTAGTCGTGTAACCGTCATTCGCTCAATATATAATTATGTGAACCGCTCGAGGAAAATGTTTATTATTTTCCTATAATAATTATAAAAAGAAATACCGTCCAATTCATTCGACTATTTATCATTAGTGCAGATAGCGATACAAAACTGAACATAATACCACATTATCTATGAGCTAACCCGCTGATTACTATAAACTGATAAGAAATGTAAAGACTCCTCGATTCAGCATGGGACATTTCTTTCTTACCGGGCTATAACCTAACCTTCCATTTCCAGCTTGCTCACATGTATGATTAGTCAAATTCTGTCTGCCTCCGCAGTCGTACATGCAACATTAATTTTACCAGCCGGTGATAGTCTGACACATGCAGTAATCCCGCACTGGTCTGGTGATGGAACGTGAGTGATGTTACCTGTGCGGGAGCCCTCGCGCGACGCGCCGAGGTCGGCCTCCACCGTTTCAGCGGAGCCCGCCGCCACTGTCTCCTGCGCCAGCGAGCGCCCTGCAACATCGTACAACAACCTTTATAACAACCTACCTCTATTTCTCAAAGAGTGTTGGTTGTCACTTGTTAGTTCATTGGATTTGAAGTGTTGGATTTGCTCGACATGAATCTACATAATTACTATTAAAATAGGCTACCTGAAATTAAGCAGAATTTAATGACACCCCAACATAAGGTCACATAGACACCGACAAACATACTCACACTACACTTAAAAAAGGTTACCTTTATTTTGGGCAGTCAAATAGAAAGAAATAATTCTGTTCAGGAACACTAGTCTGGATAGTAAAAAATCTAGACTAAGAGTTCAAAACCAAAAACACAAAACCCAATTAAGGGTATTTGTTGGAATAGTCACTTGATTTTGTTGTTTCATCCTGCCTCCTAGTCCTCACTGCCACTGCAGTCTACATTCATACTGCTTACACTCTCTCTAATGTTTTATCTAATATGATTTGATTCTGACAAGCATATCAATACATGCGCAGCATGCTTGTCACGGATTATAATACTAGAGACTTGGGAAAAATATAAAACAATACTAGCTGCAACCTCTAATAATGTAAACAATACAAAAAATATATATCCAAAATTAGTGAAGATTGTTTGAGTTTCAGCTACGCTAACGAACGGCAATTGTTTTTTAATAATTTTCATTTAGAAGAAAATTTAAGAAGATAAATTTCATCAAGCTTTGGCAAGCATGTGGCATGCTAGTCCAGCACATCAAACTTTGACCATCTAAAGACAGATTTGTAGAAGGGTGTTTGTGTGTTATGTAGAAATTAAAATGTATACTAGTAGTTAGCATTACGAAGGATCAAAGAAATATTTTTGAACCTGAGAATGTTCTAGGCCGGGCAAAGTAGCGTGCCGTACGCCCCAAGAAGAATAACTCTATTTAATCAGTATTTTAATTGCGCACGGGTTTCAAATAATATCATATTTTCAATTTAAAGTATTGTTTGTCTCATTGTTGACTAAAATAAACCGTTTTTCTTACATAAATTACTTTATAATCACAAGCGAAAATGCTACGTCGACAAGACGCAAATATTTACTTACCTGCTAATAGCAGAACGCCCACCGCTAGAAATAACATGTATTTCATAGTGGGAATGTCGTTTGAAAAGCCAAACGCAGCCGTTTATTAAACCTTCCTATTCTTTACAATATAAATTATTTTTGTCGGCTTTCACAGTCCGTCACACTCTTCAACTTTAAAGAAGAAATGAAATAAATTCGAGCTGCAACAAGATTTTGACAAATAATACGCTCAGGCTATTGGCGGATATCAATAGATGCAAAACAAGATAACCAATGGCGTAAAACCACGAAGGATTTCTGTCAAATAGTAGATAAACCGATACATATGTCTCAATACCATTGGTCTAAAAAATTACTAGCAAGGAACGACGACATACGAAGTTAGGAAGAACATACACAACCAGTGCTGCCAACTTAGCCCTGTTTTTGCTTGTTTAGCTTTCAAAATAATAATTAGCCCCTGACCCCAAATCATCATATAAGAAATCCCTAAGGATTTCTACAACAAGAACATTATTTTTACAAAACAAGAAACGAAAACCGACTTCAAAAGACCGACTATTATGTTATTCATCTATTTGTCGCGCACGTACTTAATGCAAATTTAAGACTTATATAGTTTTCTCATGGATACCATTAACATAACTGGACTAAATTGAAATGGGACCAAATGGGAAGCGTCAGCTTTCTAATAAAAAAAGAATTATCAAAATCGATTCACCCAGTCAAAAGTTATGAAGTAACAAATATAAAAAAAAAAAAAAAAAAAAAACATACAGACGAATTGATAACCTCCTCCTTTTTTGAAGTTGGTTAAAAAATTGGATTGAAAGAAAAGTACAAATTTATATATAAGTAGTAAAATATTCTAGGTTCTACAGACCAAAATACGCAACCTATTTTTTGACGTGATAACGTCTTTCGATGGAGCAAGTACGAGAAAAAAGTGTGACGTATGTGCCGTTACCTCGATGAGGCGTTACCGCTATCGGTACGGTGAACTCGGGATGTCCGATCTCTTTTGTCTTTTTAGAAATAAAAAATATAGTGTCATTTGGTTGTCAAATATTTTTAGGTCTGTTCCTCAGACTAACGACAGAACCATAACAGCTACTTTGTAAAAAAGAGCAAGATGGCAAGTGCCAAAACACGGTTGAAAAAGAGAGACAGACCTTTCATTTTTTGTCCCCGTCGCTGTAACCGTGCCAAGGTGGGCAAACCACAGATTAGGAATAATAGTTACTACGTGAGCCGTCTACGATTTGTAGCTGCCAGGTTGTGAATTATGTTTCCCCAGGATTGTACCCAATAAATTAATAAATAATTAATTTATTGGACTATTTCATATTTCCTGCTGACCCAAAACTAAGATAAGGTACATTATTTTCGCAATCGCAAGATTGCCTATTTAATAAAAGATGTTCATAATTATGAGTAGATTAGTATACTAGTAGTTATTTTCCTACTATTAGACTTTTTCCTACTATGAGCAATTTGCGGCTTGTATATCCTTTCCCTATAACCCTGTATAACAATGTTTTATTTTGTGAAGTATAAAGATTAGAAATATTTTATGAAATTTTTTCCTCTAAGATGGGGGAAGCATATCCTGGCATTATTTCAAGAATATAGCTGTCGCATGTGCGGTTACACTTTGGCTCTATCTTTAGGTAATAAATCTATGGTCTGTTCAGAAATTGGTACGATCTTTTTGTACAAATCAAAATTTTCTTTTGAAAAATGAAACCATTCTATCAGTATTTTCTTAAGACGTTGTCACGTTCAACTATCGTCAGTAAACCGACTTTACAGACAACTGGTTTTTTTTTAGTCAATACAACGAACTAGATTTTTTTTTAAATTATAACGCCTTATTGGAC
The DNA here is from genome assembly GCA_949125135.1 of Alcis repandata. Taxonomy (NCBI): domain Eukaryota; kingdom Metazoa; phylum Arthropoda; class Insecta; order Lepidoptera; family Geometridae; genus Alcis; species Alcis repandata. The sequence goes on along the minus strand of OX421225.1, from coordinate 83,664 downwards.
CCAACTTTCAAAGCTTTATTTGAGAGATTTAAACTAACTAAAAATATATCTGTCTTTGTCATTGCAACCTATAAAATAAGGACATCGATACTTTTACAAAAAATAGATCTGTCAACTTATGCCTTCAAATTTGGGCCCATAATGAAAATTGAATATCTGGTTATACATTTCCTTATTTCTAGCTTTGTAACAACCTACGTGTGAATAAAAATGTTGGGAATATAACGGCCCATGGTCGGAGTACTCTATTGAATCGTTTTTCTTGACACGTCCATTTCAGAAAAAAAATCGGTATTGGGAAAATTAAAATCAGACCTGGCAAACCCTGCAATGACAGTCAATCTCACAGTTTCAAAAACTCGGAATTAGAGCGTTGTAACTTACAAACTTATATTTCATAAATTTGTTTGCATTTCAAGTTCATTTATTAAATTTATTAGAAAATAGCAGGGCCGAGCCGAATATTACAAAACTCTGAGAAATTTATCATAATTATTCAAAACGACAAAAAAGAAACTCATTCGAATAATGTTGGAAATAGGAGGTTCACCTCTTACGGCAAGTTCTTCCAGACGAGTAATTTATCGAGCCAGCGAATGGAAGATCCACGAGTTTGTGGTGTGGAACGGTGGGGGTGCGGTGTGCCGGTGCGCGGTGCTGCGGGTGCAAGGCTCGGTGCTCGTATGGCTGGGCGCGAGTGACGCGGCTCCGCGGCTGGAAGACGCAGCGCTGGCCTTGCCCGCGGCGGGCGCCACGCAGCTGCTGGGCGCCGCCTCGGAGGGCGCCGCCGTGCCGCTGGCGCGCCGCCTCGCGCGGCTGCTGGCCCGCCCGGTCTACGTCTGCTGCGGCGCCACTTTTGATCGCTTCACGCTGCCTTTTGTCGAACGGGCTCTCGTGATGGAAATTAATAATCGACCTGAGTGCTTCAAATGCTAATACGGATATTTCATTAGAAGGTACTTAAATTATGAACCAAAACGGTCAGTTCTTTGAACGATAGTGGAGCCGGTGCCTTAATCATTGCAGTTGTACAATGCATGAATCACCGTAGATATAGCAATGCAAAGTTAACAGATGTGACTGCATATCAAATGAGCAGAGGAGCCAGTGGGTTATGTGTATGATGTATGTTTAGTGCCTATTTGACACTTTGACGGCGGAAAACACAACACATTTGACTATTAGCCGTACTTAAGGCAAGTGCATGTGATTATTAGCAGCAGTTAGTGAGCACCAAAACAACTACTGAACACCATTACATTGTGGATAATAAATTGATATTAAGTAATCTAATGATTAAACACCTGTAGCCTTACTTATTGACACATCTTAAAGTTAAGTTTGCACTTTTTAGTATTGTATACAGGGTTATTCATAAAGGGTATGCTAAGCCAAAAAGGGCTCATAGTACTCATCATTATGAACAGCCTTCACTGTCAACCCAAAATTTGCGAAAAAAATCAACTGTTCCATTACATTTTGTCGAGTGTCATTGACATTTTTCTATGGAACAGCTGATTTTTTTTCGCGAATTTTAGGTTGGTCCCATAGTAAAAGTTGTTCATAATGATGAGTACTTTACTGTCAACCCAGAATTTGCGAAAAAAATCAGCTGCTCCATTACATTTTGTTGAGTGTCATTGACATTTTTCTATGGAACAGCTAATTTTGTTGTTCATAATGATGAGTACTATGAGCCTTTTTCGGCTTAGCATACCCTTTATGAATAACCCTGTATATCTTAAATGTGGTTTGCAATTTAAGAGGTGTTTATAAGTAAGTGCACTAGTCTACAGCACCAACCTTGTTTTTTTTATTTATTTGATGATAAGTGAGCAGCATAGCAAGAGCTGTTTTTATTCTGGAATCGTATTGGGCAGGTGACCATCCCACAGTTTTACTTAGTAGCCTACAAGATAAGGATATTAACTCGGGACCAAAGGCTACCGATCCAAATTTTTCATGAGTTAATAAAACTACAATTAGGTAAAACTGCTGAGAAAACTGAAATGGCCATCTTTCTACTCCATCATCAGACCGGCTCCATGGTACCATATTATTGCATGGTGACTAAAAATACACAAATACAGGTTTATAAAGAAAGGGTGTGCAAAGCCTAAAAAAAACTATAACTCATCATTTTTTACAACATTGTATGGAACAGCAGATGCTTTTTCGTGAATTCCGGGTTAGTCCTGTAGTTAAAGTTGTTCAAAATGATAAGTGTTACACACCCCACTTCGGCTTAGTATATCCTTTCTTTATAACCCTGTATACCAACTTTCAGTTCAGTCTACAGAATAATACCGGGATCCCGACCGTTTTCTGGCCCCGAAAATCTGTACTTGGCTAATCTCGGGATTGCCACAGACAAGTCTAGTTTGTATTCCATAGTCAGTTGCGCCTTGACAATAAGCTTGCCTAGATTATATCAATAGCATTTATTACATAATGACAAAAAACAACCCTTAGATACGCCGTCGTACAATACGTACCTAATATAGGTACTCGTACACTACACATGTACAGTCCTAATAATATGTTTGTTGTAGAACTTAGAAGGGACTTCCCGCCGCCAGACAAGCGAAAGTTAGATGATTATCGGGCCTTTTTAATAGGTCACATTTGACGTCTGTCAGTTTTATCTTCATAGTGAGGTGACCTGCTTAAAAACATCGATAAAAGTGAATGAATCAATACGGACTTGAAACATAATAGGTATGTGAATTTTTAAAATTATCAGGCGAATCCCTGTCCCATTATTATTTTTCTTTCGTAAATTTAAGGAGCAAAATAAGACAAGTAAATAATTTAACAAAAAAAAAATGCATTTATTCAGTTGAACTAACAGAACTGTTATTAGTATTGTCATCTTCATCACTGCTGTCAGCACTCAGAGTTATTATTAATTCATTTTCAATAATATTGTCTATTCTCAATTTCAGATTGAAAAATAAAACTTCTGCAATTCAATTTCACCGGTCAACAAAGCCCAAAAAAAAAAAACTGCGTTTGATGGTCTATCTGTTTCCACCCACAAGACACTGGCAAAATTGTGATAAATATATTCACAAAAGCCAAAAATTAAGAGTTGAAGTTGAAGTCTATTCTCAAATCTCGTTCAAAATCTTGTAAAATTATTTTCTTTGTTTTCTCTACGACTTTTCTACAGTCTTCTGTAGTGATTTAAAAAACATTGGTGGAGTAATCTGGCCAAGAAAGGCTAGCGACAGAAAGGAGTGAAAAGGGCTCGTCACAGGACACGCTGATCACGACACAGAAAAATAGTAATAATAATAATTGTCAATACTGTTTAAATTATCAGCAATAAAAGGCTTAAATAAATAAACGTAGTCAGTAAGATCAGTCCAATAAAAAAGCCGGGTCAGTAAATTGTACGTAGCCAAATCAATGATTTTTCTATTTCGTTATTTTTATAGTTTGTTAAAAGAATAATAAATATTTATGCTTTATTATAATCACAACGTGGTTATTAATTTATGGTGATATTTCTTCACAAGTAATCATTGCATCCCATTCAACTTATCAGCTTTCGATTTTTAGAGTAACATCCCTAGTGTTTAAAAAGAAAAAGGGTTAACTGACGCAACATTGTAACAACGTTCAGTTCTTTACGAGATCGTAGATTGTCTCTTAGATCAGTAATTGTTTATAAAGTTTAAAATGGTTTATTAAAAAAACAAATCATAAAATAACTCGTATCGGTCATTATTACAATAAATATGTAATCGTAATTGAAAAAAGTTAAGCAATTGTGTGGGACCAACCTGAAATTCGCGAAAAAAAATCAGCTGTTCCATAGAAATATGTCAATGACACTCGACAAAATGTATGGAACAGCTGACTTTTTTTTCGCGAATTTTGAATAGCTCCCATAGTAAAAGTTGTTCATAATGATGAGTAATATGAGTCCTTTTCGGCTTAGCATACCCTTTATGAATAACCCTGTATAATATTTTCGAAATTTTAAATCTAGTTTTTGACGTGACAACGTCTTATAAATTGGTTTGCCGGGTGACACTTCAAGAAACTGCGTTACGCTCCGCTCACGTTATGTGCGCTCACAATGAGAGCGAGTGAGAGGCACGCGTCCCTTCCACTCGGGCATGGTTAGCCCGCCTAAGAGCGAGAGAGACAGACATAAAATTTTGTTAATATGAAATTCAGTGCGAGATTCTTTGTATAAATTAATGTTTTAAATATAATTCTTTGTATAAATAAATGTTTTAAATTGTTACTATTATTTGATCCTTCTTCCTACTATACTATACGAATGAATATTCACATTAAAATTATTTTACCACTCAAAGTCGTTGTCACGTAAAACTTTCGCCCGTATACCGACTTTACAGGCAACCAATTTTTTTTGTTGTTTATTTTTTTATTTCTTGCAAAAGTATAGTTTTTTTTGGTTTTGTCTTTTTTTCTTTTCTTATTATATTGTGATTTGTGTTGTGTAAAGACATTATAAAACAATTTTTTTAATTACTCAAGTTTTTTTTCATTTGAGCTCAATTAGAAACTACATAGTCTAATCCCGGGATTACGGGATTTTTGAACCGTAATCAAATAATTGAAAAACATGCTCGGGATTGTATTCTCTAGTTCAGTTTGACATCAGGAAATGGTTCAAAATTCAGTTGCAAGATTTGAACCACATATATACAATGTGTCCGATGGAGGCCCAACAATATTCAAACAGCACATACTTACGTATATCTAGAAGCCCTCCCCAGAGGTCTTTTACTCCTTAATCTTTTATTTTACGAGTTATTGAAGATCAAACTTTGGCATTAATTTGGACAGGTACAACCCTAAAAAGGTGAATAACCGACCTACGACCACGACTGTCAAAGACTAATTAGTGTACAGAAGGTTATGTTTTTACAGAATGCCTATTTCAATTCTTAACAAAATTTAACCAACTACATAAATTAGGTTTTTTTCAATTCATTACAGGAATTAGAAATTATACTTCAAAATCGACCTACCTTCATTATTTCGAACCCTATTATTTGAATTTCTCTGTAAAATATGGCAATTAGCGTATTGCTTTATGCGATTAATTTCGGGCAATTTTTATTCAGAAATAAATTCTAATTGTGCCCTATTTTTATCAAATAAAGCGCATTACATGGCAAGATAACAAATAAAGTCAGCTGAGCTCGGTTCACAAACAAGATTCTAATCATTGTAAATGATCGAAGTAGTACTTGGAAACGAACAATTTTATTTTATTTTCAATTTTGCAAAACTTTGAATAAACTAAAAAGATTGAGTTACACATCTGTGTTTGTGTTAGTCTTTGCGGAATCGTCGGCTTCGGTCCTAGCCGACAAAGAAACTCTAACGCTTGCCGATCGCCAATAGCGCGCTAAGCCGATTCTCAGAACAATGCCGCTAGCCAATAATATCACCGCGCTGTTATTCAAAGACAGCCGCAGCCAATCGTGCACGGCCGGCCGTTGTTCGCCCATTTTTAGCTAAATTAGTTAACTTTGTTGTTTCGGGTTCCGTCATAATTATTTTTGTTGATAGTTTTTATTTTTATTTTCCTTAGTTTGGCTGTCGAAGATTAAATGAATGGTAATAAAAATATCCTACGGGATGTCATTATTTCAAAAATACAAACTTTTATTTTTCAAAATATCCTTCGATGAAAACTGTACAAAATGTTTTTATTTTTTTATTTTTTTACTATCTCACAAAGGCTATTCAAAAAACAAAGCGTGATACACTGTAACACGTGACATCAGGTGAGTTGAGATTGAGAGTTGAGAGTCAAGAGCATAATGAATTTTTAAATAAAACAAATGCTTGAGTTAACTTGATAAAAATGTAATCTTAAAAAAAACCGTGCTCTAGTGTAAACTGCAACTCAACAACACAATCAATTGCAAAACAATAAAAATGATGTTGTACCTAAATAATAATGATGTTATACCATAACTGAAAACGTATTGAGTGTACATGGTGAAATTGTTTTAAGAATAAAAATGGAACCCTAAATGCATTCGCTTTGACTAAGCCGCAGTGTCGCTTTCTGTTTTTGAAAATCGCCACTCGGCTTTCATCATTCGAACTTCGAGGTCGTGTATTGTCACGAATTATCATTTCGATTTTTTTATCCAAATCACGATGTCTTATTCAAACGCAGAGTATTACGACATGATACTTTGCGTCGGAGCTGCGAACGGGAGTTGCAACGGGGCGCGTGAGCTGTACCGTCAACGGTTCGTCGACGACAGGCCGCTTCCGGAACAAAGACGTCTGCCTTCATACTCGTGCTTCCGTGGACTCTGCTTACGTCTGCACAGTACCGGAAGTTTTCATGGAGCAGCAACCGAAAGACCCGGCACAAACATCAGTGCAAACCTGGAAACACAAATCCTGCAGCATTTTGCCGAAGACCCGCGTACTAGCACGCGTCGAGCGGGCGCGCGGCTGCGCGTCGATCACAGAATAGTTTGGAGGACTCTGCATGAAGACGGCCAGCATCCATATCACTTCCGTCGAACACAAGAACTGCTGCAATCAGACCACAGTGCAAGAGTGGATTTTTGCGAGTGGATAGAAGAAAAAGTAGCTGTGGATTCTGCCTTCGTCGAGAAAGTGTTGTGGACTGACGAAGCGACTTTCACCAGAAGTGGACTCTCCAACATACATAATGAGCACGTATGGGCACATGTAAATCCGCATGCGTCTACCGAGAGCTGTTTCCAACATAAGTGGCGGATTAATGTCTGGGCGGGCATAATCGGAGACCGATTAATCGGCCCTATCTTCTTGCCTGTCACCTTGAATGCCGCAGGCTACTTGGAGCTGCTACAAGGTGAGCTGGAGGACCAAATGGAAAACTTGCCGTTGGCTGTGGAGCGGGACATGTGGTACCAACACGACGGAGCGCCAGCGCATTTTGCTCGACGCGTTCGCCAAAACCTACATGCTCGGTTTCCCGGCCGCTGGATCGGCCGCGGCCAAGATGCGCCGAGACAGTGGCCTCCGCGCTCGCCGGACCTGACGCCCTTGGATTTCTTTTTGTGGGGCTACATCAAAAATATTGTGTATTCGAAGCCGTGCAGCACACGAGAAGAAATGATACCGCGTATCACAGAGGCTTTCAGCAATGTAACCCCACACATGTTGAAAAACGTGATGGGCTCGATTTCTCGTCGAGCTCGGCTCTGCATCGAGAAGGGAGGCCAGCACTTTGAGCCTTTCCTTTAAATTAAATTAAAGCAAAAGTGAAATACTTAATCAGTGAAACCTAGTGGTTTAAAAAAAGTGAAACGTATGACGTCTGTCGTAAGTACTCTAACTATTTTGTTAAAATTGTTGTGAATAATAAACCAATCATGTATGTAATATTAAACATAATTAATTGAAGTACTGGTGTTTTTAATTATTCTCACAACCTATCCTATGATAAGCAATGTAGGTACCTAGATATTATTAGGGTATACGATAACGATAGGAGAGTAAAATTAGAATTTGACATTAATCTATCCAGGTTAGAATCATAACATGAAACATAAGTTACATTTTGGATAAATCATTTTCCCATCATAATGAGGTTCATAGGTACGAATAGGTTACACAGTTAGGGCTAGGCAGATGCTAATTTAGGCCACAGAGTAGGTTAGGGTGACGTTCGAAAGTAGATTAGTTGCGCTAGCGCCAGGAGTGGCACGTGCAGGTGAGGGGAAGGGGTAATCGGCGCGCGGGGGTGGCGATGCGGCGGCGAGCGAGACGCGGGCGCGCGGGGAATTCATGCGCGCGCAGCGCGCGGCACTCTCAAAGACAGCGGCCCGCGTTTATTGTACCATGTGTAGTTAGGGTTGCCAAAAAAAACACAAATAAAATATTTTTTAATTTTGTATGGAAAAAAAAAAATTCGTTTGCATTGCTAACATTTACGTCAACGACTCCAAACATGATGTAGATAAGTACCTCTAAATATTGTTGGGCCTACCTCGGACACCTTGTATACATACTAACAAGGCAAGCTATAATTTTGGACAATAGGTATTTGAAAAGCCTCCACGGCCGTGCCAGGAAGTAGGACACCTTAAAAGTAGAGGATAGTGTGCTTGTAAAGAAATAGCTTGTAAGCCATGGGGAAATGGATGGCTGAGCTACTAGATACTTATCAACAGCTCCCTGAAATCCAGCAGCTTCAAAACTCAGAGCATTAGCTCCAACTAATATTAATCAGTAAACTTTAGGGTATTTTGTAACGGAAACATGAATTTATGATACCTACCATTAAAAAACTCAATTTGTAATATTTAATAACAATTTAATTTTAATATTCTCATATAAAATAATGTCAAAATATTTTAGTATCACACATTTGAGGGATGGACGGAGGACGGAAGATCCCGTCAGACAGGCAATAGGGGGCGGGCGTCGGGCTCGGCCGAGCGGCGCGTGGCTAGCTTGGCGCGGTTGTAGGCTAGCACGCCGGCCGCCGCCAGCGCCATGCCGGCCAGGTTGGCGGGCGGCGCGGGGTTGCGCAGCACCGCCAGCGACGCGCCCACCACGGCCACGCGCTTGGCAGCCGACGCCACCGCGTACCCCAGCGGCGACACGCGCGACAGCACGCTGAAGGCGAGCACGGCCTGCAGCCAGGCCAGCACGCCGTCCGCCGCCAGCAGCGCCGCCGCCTCGGGCGAGGGCGCCGCGCCGCGCAGCAGCGCCGCGCCGTCGCTCCACGCCCACAGCGGCAGGAACAGCGCCAGCGCCAGCCGGCTCAGCGTCACCAGCAGCCGCAGGTGGTGCACGCCCGTGTCGCGCATCACGCGCTTCGAGAAGATGTGCTGCAGCGACAGCAGCGCTGCGGCCGCCAGCGCAGCGCCCAGCCCCACCGCATCGAACTGCAGCTCCGTTAGCGACGCCACGCCCACGCCGCCGGCGATCATAAATAGCGCCCAGCGCACGCGCGCCGGCTGCGTTTCGCCGAACAGCACGTACGCTAGCCCCGCCGTCCACAGCGGCGTCGTCGCCTTCACTGCGCATACACGATACTGTTACTCTTAGGATGCGCCCGAAGCGACAGAGTGGAAAGAAATGAAGATTAAACATATTGTACAGTATTGCGGGAGTGATCGGCATGGCGCGCGACGGTGATACGAGCGAGAAGTACGAAGGGTGCTGACCTGTGTGCGCATAGGAGATGGGCACCTTCCATATGGACACCTGTGAGCAGACCGTGGTAAGGAACTTTGCGAAGGCCAGCGGCGCCAACACGCGCCAGTAGTAGCGGCGCGGGAAGTCCGTGTCGCGGCGCACGGCGCAGGCCGCCAGCGCGGGCGGGCTCAGCAGCACCGTGCTCACCAGCTGCACGATGGTCACGGTCATGGGGAAGGGGAACTGCGTCAGCACCAGCTTGCCGACCACGTTGCTGGCGGAGCTGCACGCATACCACGCCACGCACAGCGCTGCCACGCGCAGCGCCTCGCTGCGCCCTCCTTCCATTCCCATTGCGCACCGATCTTCAAACTGCGGCCTGGCGCTTACATCCTAACCTTCATAGTCACGATCTTAGTTCTTTGGTTTACTAAAGAGTGGCGCCGTACAGCACTATTATTCACAGTCGTAGGTACCAAATACCAACGTATTTCGCTCGTCAAATCACTATTTTTAAATACATAAAGTATCTGCGTACGTAGACGTATGTACACGGAGCAGTACAACCAAAAAACTAAAATAATTACATTACATTTTGTAGTTGTTAATAATGTTGCCAACGCTACCTTAGAGAAAACTGCAGACTAAACTGCAGAGTGCAGATTAGGTTGAAAGATCTGTAGAAACGATAAAACCCACAGTTTTTGGTACCTATATCTTTTTTTTTGTATAATTTCTTAATATACTTTTATTTATTTTGACAATTATTGGTGAATACAAAAGTAACTTAAATCTGACTTCAGAAAAAGGTGACTGGTCAACTCAACATATTATTACACATAAGCACCGAAGTCTGTTAAACTATAAAACATTTACTTTCTTATTTTTTTTAGTAAGTAGGTAAATGTTATTATTTTATGGTCAACTTCTGGAAAACTTTCCACGTAAAACTGCCATAAATGAGTGAACTCTATGTAATATTTTTGTCTTAGCAAATATTGATTTATATAGAAAAAAAAATCAAAAATTGGGTTTTCGGTAAAGGTTCACACTTTACAGTTTTTTTTGAGCCAGGACGGACTTTTTCTTTACGGCAGTGCTGGCAGCACTGCAGATGGACAGTGCTAGGATTGCCAGAGGGGCGGTTTTTTTCGTGATTTTGGGGAAAAAAATGCATTTTATAGGTTTTATTTTTAACGTGTTTTTCGTAATTATATATACAGGGACTTGCACGTAGTCTATCTCTATCTCACACTAAGGAAACAACTTCTGTGTTCCATTTTACGATTTCTTTGCAAACATTGTTTACGTTATCGAATTATTTGGCTCGTGATTGCTCTAATGTACATAAATCGTAATCAAAATATCGTAATTACATTTTACATTAACAATTAAGCGTGTTTTAGTTTTAGTTCAAAAAAGTACAATAGATGGCATGGATTAATTGCGGATTTTATGTCATTCCACTTCGAAATGAGCCAAGAGCCCAAAGCCTGTGTCCACTATAAAACCCAAGAAACTATCAAAATATTTTATTGTCACATTGGCATATAATAGGTCATTCAAGTACAAAACATGTGTTGCCTGTAGATTAAATTATTGTTACCAATTATAAGAAATGACAATGAATGAATGAATGAATATCTGATTTCCAAATAGTACTAGATTCGTGGACAATAAATACAAATCGTCATGAATTTTAAACCCTTAGACGAGAGAATACATATTTTATGATGTACCTTGTTGTAAAATGATCTATATTATCGGAAAAAAATGTTAAGGATTTATGTTGTTTAAATCGTCCAAAACAGTTTTGAGGTATTTTTTTGTAAAATGTATCATATATATTTAGGGAAAGTGTATTTTGGTTCAGTTTAGGTTTAGTGTTTGGGACTAAAATAAAGTTTTGACGACAGAAATTGTTTAGCGACAAATCTGGCGACTTTTGGAGTACAAATTAAAACAGCCCTAGCTTTAGTTATTTCAAAAAATATTCAAAGCAACACATCAAATTTTCTTTCAAATCTAAGTTTTGGTATTGAATACGGCCAGTTCTCCAATAATTACCTTATTTTTTTACCTATCCTAAGATTAGGACACCGCCTTTTCTGTCCCCGACAAAATTATAGGTATTCTCCCAGACAAAATCGTGGATCCGCTCCTGGTCGAGTTAGTTTTAGCGACTTTCTAGCGACTTTTGGTTAAGAATCTAGGGACTTGGAATTTTTGGAGTTGGCAACACTGAGTCATTCTGTCATTCAGTCAATTGCAGTCAGAGTCTGACTGTCTGAGTCTGTCAGATCAGTCAGTTGCGTTGCGTCAGTTCGTCCACACTCCACAGTTGTCTGTCAGTTTGTCAAACAAGAAAGTTTTTGCACTTTTGTTAGACGAATTTATGGGAGTTCATTGTTAACTTATCTTGTCTCTTACTCTTCAATTTTGTTCGTGTACACATTAGTAGGAATGAGTACTAGTTTAATGGTCAGCACTGTTACCAAGTTTTTTGTAATAAGGGGCAGATAACGAACGATAAGTACCTAAACTGGAATTGCAGTGTCAGGTGGTGCCTGAGTGTCACGGATTCGTATCCCTGAACCCAGAGTGTCTGCTGTTGGAGTTGTTCGCAGGGTGAGTGCACATGAAGGCAGCCGCCGTTCCACTGCGGCACCTAGTGCCTGCGCCAGGCCGTGTCGGTGGAACGGCTGGCGGCAGCGTAAGAGTGAGCATCCCGAGCACTTAACAACTTGGTATATCAGCTGTGAATGAGGCATTACAATACTAGAGATATCTGGCAATCAGACACTTCATTTAGTTCGAGCATCCATATTTACTGATTGCTACAAACCATCATTGGTGACTCTAATGACCAACCTGTGCTGGTGACATTAAACTGCATCTCTATTTTATACTAGCTTCGCCCTGCAGTTTTGCCCACGTTTTCCAGAATAAATATTATGTTAATCCTTCATACCAAATTTCATACAAATCAATTCAGCTGTTTTTGCGTGATTGAGCAACACTCATACAATCTTAGACATTTACAATATTGATAGGATTAATCACAGTCTAACATAATTTCTTTAAATAGCCAATATTTTTCACTCCAACATTATTATTGATACGGGTAATGTAATGTGCATATTTTTTCAAACTAAATCAGTTGGCGAAAGATGTTTATTATGCCATTTCCTGATCCAAACATTTAAAGTCCAAAATGGAATTTCTCTAACCTTTCTGACACATATAACACAAGCTCACTAAAAAACCGAGCTCTCACTTAATAATAGTCTGCATCATCCTATAGTCTATTTCAAATAGAGAGCGAAAAACGGACATTGACCTTTTAGTGTTGCGCAGGGAAGACCAACCTTCTTTGCATCAATAAATTGTTTTAATAGTTAACAACTATTTTGTCACTATCAAAATTCAGGTTTTCAGTTTTTACCTAACAATTATCATTACATTACTATTATCACTATTTAACTCAAAACTGTAGATCAAGTTTTTCGTGTAACTATCTACCTACACATTAGTAAATTAATCATCTGACATTGGCAGGTGTAATTAGTTTAAGATTTAAGTGTGTGCCAAATAAACTATTTATAATTATTATTACCTATTTATAGGAAACGATTATGAAAATAAAATCAAACGAATAAAAAAATTACATTATATTAAATCTGAATCAGAATTACTATCGTCTGACGAGCTGCTGTCTGATGTTTCGCCTGTTACGTTTATGATAAATGAATCCACAGTTTTATCCACTTCCTGGTCTAATGAGGCTAATTTTTCTTCTTCTTTTTTTACATGGCTTATACAGTTTTGCCATTTTTCGGGGGTAATGTGGCTTAGCGCTTCATGGAGTAGCTTTTTTACATCCGCTAACTTGAATGTTGTATTTTTTCTTGATACGTATCCCTTGACATCTGCCCATATTAATTCAATAGGGTTAAATTCACAGTGGTATGGAGGTAATCTCAATACCTCCACACCAACTGCTTTAGCCATTTCGTCAATGACGTAACGCTCGTGATGTTTTTTTATATTTTTTACTTTTTCCAACAACTCTACTTTTGTTTCCTTTTCTTCGTATGAAATTTTTTTCGCCGACAGCCATGTTTGAATTTCATTTTTTTTCCAACTTGTTACTGGTACTTTCTCCTGGCGTCTTGAGTGGTAGCTGGCATTGTCCATTACTACAACAGCATTTGACTCCAGTCTCGGAAGCATTTTTTCAAACCACTGTTCAAATTTGGTTGCGTTCATTGACTCATGGTAGTCTCCTGTGTTTTTGCATTCAAACACAAGTTCGGACTCTGGGACAAATCCTTTGTCACTTCCTATGTGCAGCACAATTAACCGGTTTCCTTTCGAAACAGGGTTTTTAGCACCGGTGGACAGACCCTCCAAAAAAGCTTGTTTACGAGACTGTATAGTCGTGTCTTCCAAAACTTTACTTACAGTGTGTCCTGAAAAAAAAAAACCTATGTCAATTTTTCGTTTAACAAACAACATCACAATCATGTCAGATTAATGCCAATCGTTGTTTAAAGTCGACAGTAAAATAAATTCAAGTAAATACATTCAACAGGAAAATTATAGAATCGTTATTAATTTGTAAACAAAAAAATATGTACCTGCATTGACCCACGTTTCGTCCAAATAATATATCGGTCTTTGTTCTTTTCTAAACTTCATAATTGTTTTCAAGTACTTTATGCGCCACAATACAATATCGTGTCTCTCGATTAAGGCACTGTTTCTTTTTCTTTTAAGATATTTGAATTTCAAATGTTTTAATAACCGCCACAGCGCCGTACGGCTAATATTTGGCAGCATTTCGTCAGAATTAACTGCTTCCAAAATTTTATTTAATGTCGGGACCTCGCTGTTCAAATAAAATTCATGAACTTTTTTTCTAATGCATGACTTGTCAAACTCGTCAATCTTTTCAATTATATTCGGACCACGTTTTGGTGATGCAGGCGGCCTTATTGTATCCATTTCTTTATATTCTTTTAAAACACGATATACAGTTGCCTTGTTTATTCCCAGAATATCGGCAGTCTTTATTTTCATTTCCGTTTTGGACATATATTTGTCTGAAGGACACGTCTCTTTCACATATTTATAGACGTTAATTGTCATCATTTTTTCATTTTCCGACAGATGAGATAACTTGCGCTTCTTTCTAGGTGAGTTAAAACTTTTAAACGGTCTTGATGACGAGGAAGACGACTCCGATGATTCCATTATCACTCACAAACAAAAAACAACACAAAACAAATATATGTCCTAACAAAAACAGATATAACTAATTTAACTCAACAAAAAATAACAATTAACAACCAAACATTCAAATAGCACACTAAAACAATCCGAATCCAAGCGTATTCCAGAGCGGAATGTGGCCCCAGCCATATCTTACCGAAAAATGTCAAAACAGGTTTGCAATATCTGATGGACCTTGTCGCTCGCCTCGCCCGGTACCACGAAACACGGTAAATGCGTAAGCGACAGGGAAACGATACATAAATGTATGGATAACGATACGCATCGTTTGTTTTCGGTGCTCTCGTGGTACCGTGGCGTGAACGTACGTTTTTCGCTCTCTAGTTGAAATAGACTATAGACAGATACTGCTCCCCTCATGTTCAGCAAAAGTTCCTGAAAACATTTTCTCGTCAAAATCAATAGATACAATTTTAAAACTAGTACTATGAGGGTGGGTCAATAAGTCCGGGACTTTTTGAATGAAACACAGGTTTTTAAATAAAAAGTTATTTTATTTTTCAACATAGTTTCCTTTGAGTTCTATACACTTAGTTCAATGTTTTTCCAATTTTTTCTATACCTTCCAAAAAATATGATTTGTCGAGGTCATCAAAATAATTATGCATTTTTTTGTGTGATGACTTCGTCGTTAGAGTCAAATCTCTTTCCACCGAGCCTGTTTTGACTGCTGTTTGGTCTCCGGCGTCTTGTGATGGATCCACGTTTCGTCCACTGTTACCAATCGGCGCAAAAACTTGTCCATATTGAAGTTGAACAAGGCCAAACATTCCTGTGAAATTGTCACATGGTTGCGTTTGTGGTCAATTGCGAGCTAATGCGGCACCTATCTTGCGGAAAGCTTTTTCATATCCAAGTGATTATTCAAAATTGAAACCACTGAGCCATGTGAGATGCCTATGGCTTCCACAATCTCTGTCACTCTCAATCTCCGATCGGCTAAAACCATATCGTGACTTTTTACACTCGTTTCGGGGATAGAGACCTCAACTGAGCGTCCAGAACGTTCGGCATCTTCCGTGCTTGTAAGGCCACATCGAAATTCAGTAAACCACTTCTTTACCATGAAAATGGATGGTGCAGAGTCCCCATAATATTTCTCAAGCTTAGCCTTGGTTTGAGTGATGGTTTTTTTCCGAAAAAAATGATGTTTATTGAGCACACGAAATTCACTTTTTTCCATTTTCTTCTAACAACGCGCGAAGTCTGCTATCAACGGCTGCCAAACACAGACTAAATGACGTTGCTTGTTCAAATTTAGACCGGAGTCAACTGACAGTTGCCTGTTGACAGGAGCAGTGTTGCCATTTCAATTAAGAGGCGGGAAATTCAAAAAGTCACGGACTTATTGACCAGCCCTCGTAATAACAAGACATAAATCCAAACGGACAAATACTTAGGTTTTGAACATATTTGGACACTATGCTGAAGCATGTCGGCCTCCTCATTTAGTACTAACTAACTTCATAGTAACAAACAGAATTAAAAGGATTAAATAAAATTTAACTCTTTGACTGCGGCTAATAATCACATGCGCTTGCCTCAGGTGCAGCTAATAGTCAAATGTGTTGTGTTTTACGCGCCTGGCGTGTGTAGCCCCACTCGCGTTGCACAAAGGAAAACATAAGTATGTGTTTCCCGCAGTCAAAGTGTTAAAAACCTGATTAAAAGAAGGTAAGCAAAGTAACCGAAAAAAAACATTCAGGGGCTGCCGCTCTGAAATGGTTGAAAATGTTAAATGTTCTCTGAAATGAGAATATTAATTAAATACCAAAATGGTTTAAGTTGTTTCAATCAGGGCATAATAATAGTAAGTTCTCCAAATTTGCAATATTTTAGTTCATTTCATGCATCATCGGGCTGTCCTGTCACATTCTTACAAATAAAATTACCAAGGCCAAATTTAATCACTAATCTTATCTTTTTTATCCGTAATCGAGTAATTCAAATTAATCAACACCAGTAGGTATCGGAATCGGTCACGTGTGTCACAACTCTTATCTTAGTTAAAATAATGTATGTGGTGAACAGGGCGCGGGCGGGCGGGGCGAGGGAGGGGGAGGGGGCGCGGTGATGCCGCGATGGCCGGGCGGCGCGTGACGCGCAAGTGGGAGGTGTTCGCGGGCCGCAACCGGTTCTGGTGCGACGGGCGCCTCATGACGGCGCCGCACCCCGGCGTGTTCGCGCTGACGCTGGCGCTGATCACGGGCACGTGTGCGCTGCACTTCGCGTTCGACTGCCCCTTCCTGGCGGCCGCCGTGTCGCCCGCCGTGCCGGCCGTGGGCGGCGCGCTGGCGCTGTTCACGCTGGCGGCGCTGCTGCGCACGGCGCTGTCCGACCCCGGCATCATCCCGCGCGCGCCGCCCGCCGAGGCGCACGCGCTGGAGGCGGCGGCGCCCGACGAGCTGGCGGCCGCGCGGCCGCCGCCGCGCGCGCGCGAGGTGCTGGTCCGCGGCCGCCCCGTCAAGCTCAAGTACTGCTTCACCTGCAAGATGTTCCGGCCGCCGCGCGCCTCGCACTGCTCGCTCTGCGACAACTGCGTCGACCGCTTCGACCACCACTGCCCGTGGGTCGGCAACTGCGTCGGCAAGCGCAACTACCGCTACTTCTACGCGTTCGTGGTGTCGCTCTCGTTCCTGGCCGTGTTCGTGTTCGCGTGCGCGGTGACGCACGTGGCGCTGCGGGCGCGCGCCGCCGGCTCGCTGGCGGCCGCGCTGCGCGCCACGCCCGCCTCCGCCGTCGTGGCGGCCGTGTGCTTCCTGTCCGTGTGGTCCGTGCTGGGGCTGGCCGGCTTCCACACCTACCTGGCCTCCACCGACCAGACCACCAACGAGGACGTGAGTACCGCCCGCCGCCCGCGCCCCCGCCCCGCCCCACGCCGGCCCGCGCTCACCGCTCGCTCTCCGTTGCAGATCAAGGGCTCGTTCTCGTCCCGGCGCGGCGTGCCCAACCCGAACCCGTACTCGCGCGGCAACGCGTGCTCCAACTGCTGGCACGTGCTGTGCGGCCCGCTCGCGCCCAGCCTCATCGACCGGTGCGTGTCCCCCAGGGTTGCCATAAAATAAAAATTGACTGCCGTGTTTTGGATGTACTCGTAGAATTGCCGTGTTTTGTAGTAAAGTTTGAGAAATTGCCGTGTTTCATAAATTTTTTTCAATATGTAGGTACTCTCATTTACATAATGCTCTATTGTACCTACTGAAAGTTGTAGAACCACAAAAATAAAACAAAAAATATAATTATCTAGCTGATTTATTCGTCGGAAAATAAATTTCTAATATCGCTAGCTATTTTTTCTTCTTCCTCTTTTCTTAAATTGTATTTTGCACTATCTTTCATGAAATTTATCATTTCTTTTGTTGGTTTAAAGTTTGTGCAATTTCCTTGAGCCTGAATGTATTGTTTCGCAAATAATGTGCTGTTTATGGTAGATGTTATTATTTTATTGCGAGATATAGTTTTAATAGCATTCACAGTACTAAAAATTCTTTCGCAGTCAGCATTGGCATGGGCCAGTGACAAAATATTTAGGACAAATTTAGCTAGATGGTCACAACTATTACTGAGCCGGGTTAATACTGCTAACCAAAAGATATCTACTTTCGTCTCACATGAAACGTCCAAATTCAGTTGTCCGAATAGTGTTCGATTTGATTGAAGAAAAGCTGTTGCATTCGATTTTTCATTGGCGTTTTCCTTTTACTCTGATTGCCGTGTTTTATGACACGGCAATGAATGTTCTGCCGTGTACCGTGTTTTTTTTGCCAACTGACCCCAATTGCCGTAAAACACGGCAATTGCCGTGTCAATGGCATCCCTGGTGTCCCCGCCCCGCCCCGCCCCGCCCCCCGTCCCCGCGACCCCCTCTGACCGCTCCTCTCTCCGGCAGGCGCGGCGTGTTCGCGCTGGACGCTAAGGACGAGCTGCCGGCCTCGTTCGCGCGCGCGCTGAGCCCCGCGCCGGTGACGGCCGCGCCGGCCGCCGGCCCGGCCGCCGCCCCGGCCGCCGCGCCGCCCGCCGGCAGCTACAGCGAGCTGTTCGAGGGCAGCGCGCGGCACGCCTACATGAACCGCTCGCTGGAGCTGGAGGCGCTGGGGCTGGGCCCGGCGCTGCCGGCGGGCGCGCTGTCCGCGTCGCGGCTGCGGCTGCTGCACGACACCACCATGATCGACGCGGCGCTGGACCTGGACGAGCCGGAGCCCCCGCGGCACCTGCCCCCCGCCCCCGCGCCCGCGCCCCCCGCCCCCGCCCCCGTGCACGCGCCGCGCCCCCTCTGACCCCGCGCGCGGCGCCCGCCCGCGCCCTGTACATACTGATCCTAAATTAATTAATTCATTTGTATCAATAAATAGTCTATATCGAGGAGTCCGTTTGACTTTTATTTCGCTTCCGCCCCGTCGCCGCGTCGTTCCGTCGATACGGTCGATTTATCGAGTCCCCATATATTTTTATTTTTGCTTTAAAATAAATATTTGGCTAAATTGTCCGGCTAATTATGCACAGCCCGATTATGTCCGGATCGTTTTACGCGACCGATTTCGTCCCAACCCAATTTTAAGAAGCCATGTACTCGAAAAACGGGCTGCACAGATTTTGTACGGCTAGTTTGGTACAGCCCGTTTTCCGTGTACCTACACCTACATGGCAAACCAAATGTCAATGTCAAAGCCTTGGTTACTGTGTGCGAGTACGAATTTTTACAATCGAGTATATCGATATGCGAGCTATCATACTTAGCCAGAAAAAAATCACTTTATAGTCGTCACAAAATAAGAGGCCCGTTTTGACACTTGAGAAAGACCCTAGAATGTAAGGCTAAGGACTCACGAAGCGGTTTTCACCCGGGCCCGCCGCGGTGACGGAATGGAGTTTTATTTTCAGAACTCACGAGACCGGAGTTTTGTGTGGTTACGCAGCCGTCGCGGTTGCGATTATCGCTCGCAAACTTGGCGGTTGAGAATCGCAAGACGGGCGGTTAAACGATCAGTTGAGTTCCAGACCGTCATGGACACACACCAGAAACGAGCTGTTGCGTCACAGAAGAATTAAAAAAAGAAGGCCTAAAAGGTTCTGGATACATCCACTGATTGCGGAAAGAGATCGTTATGGATTATTTGTTACTCTTATTAATGACTTAAAGAAGGAGGAAGAAAAGTTCTTTAATTATTTTCGAATGTCCGTATGTAGTTATTTAAAACTTTTAAGAAAAACAGAAACTGCTCTTCAAAAACATACTAATATCACTGCAAAATGGCGTCGGATTTCTAACCTAACGAATTTGTTTCGTGTATCAGTTGACAAAAGCAAACTCATCCATGAAAAAAAAAACACTGACATTGACAGTTTGTTGTTGTTTCAATTTTTTTTTAATTTGATATGACTTGGAGTCAAATCCTTCGAAATTTTAAAACAAATGAATGAACTATTCGATTTCGTTTTCTTTTTTTTTGTTTTATCTGTGCTCCAACGCACACTGTTTTGATAGATATGATTGAATTTGAACTTTGTACAGAGGTAATAAAGTGCAAATTGACTCTTGAACGTTAGGAACATACCTACATTGCTTAAACAATAACAGTGAGTGCTTGCAATTCAATATGAACTTTATACAATAGCAATAAAGCTCGTTTTAGTTAGAAAACGTTTGTATGGGAAAAAGAAAAGGGCTGTTTTTAGGGTTTTTCAATATTTCTGAGAGAATTTCTTAATATTTTTTTCCGTAAGAACCTTCTCCTAATAATAACAAATACCTACAACAAAAAAAGAATAAGTGAAATCGGTCCAGCCATTCACGCGTGATGCCGTGACCAAGGAAAACGGGTTTCATTTTTATATATATAGATTAAATATTTACAACTACAAAAGAATTGTGTGTTTGCCTCGAGCAGACCAGCGACCCGCAAGCAGCACCCGGTCACGAGTGGGACGCATGTGCCAGCCATCGCCCTCCTCAACCATATTTGAGGGAAGAGAACGACCCGGCACATGACGCCGCTGCAAGACGGAGCCTTCGATGGTGAGCTGAGCATGAATGCTCGGGGCATACACACAATCCTCACATTTTAACACTATTATTACAATTTTTTATTGTTACATTTTTACTAAGTCCTATTAATCAGTTATCGCCTCCTCTCGGCCCAGGGCCTTTTTTTTTTTTTTATTGATTAATAGGCTTGCATTTGACCGTCATCCCGTCTGATGGAAAGCAACGATATGGTCTACGATAGAGCATGCTTGCCTAGAAGAAACCGATTCACTCGCGACTTGAAGACACCTAGATTATATCTATCGGGAAACACCCACTCAGACAAAGCGTTCCACACCCTAGCGGTTCGCACAATAAAGGTCCACCACCGCCGCGTTCTTCTCTCACTGTGGCTAGAAACTCGAAAGCGTTTCTCGCGTGGTCTTGTGGCCCCGTGGCCAAGATGTAACGGAGCGAATCGACCTGTCCCATGTCGGCTCTCGTCCGGACTGCCTTTGGTTGTGTAGCTGCTCTCGGGTTCACTGCTGTGGGGGGGCATGGTGAATTGGGAGTAGTTCGGAATAAGCTCTGCGCTGCGGCGCTAAACGCTGTCACATGTGACGCCGTTCCTAAATAAAAAACATCATTTAAAAATGATGCATCGACGCAAACTCCACTTGGCGTGTCTCATGTTTGGTGTTGTTAATTACAAAACTCCGATTTACCTCTATGATAAGTTGTACTGGAAGGCCACTTGTAAGCCCTCGCGGCAATGTTCGACGCAGCTTGCGACCCAGCGGCACAGCTCGGCCGCTTTTAGAGGTAGTTTCCGCTATGCTGCGACGAAATGTTGGAACAACATTCCGCCGCCAATAAGAAACATGCAAAGTTTACACGCTTTTAGATTTAAATTAAAATAAAAAACCGAACTAAAAAAATAGAAAATAAAATTTTATAAATTTAAATTAAGAATAGGGTTGAAAATTTCAATAAATATAAATTAATAATAGTGTAAATAAATAAATATATGTATTTTATTTTTAAAAAGCGTGGGGTGCATGGGTCAATAGATATTATAATATATTTTGTAGATAGTTAAATTTGGGGAGCAGATAAATGGTTTTTTAAAAACTAAAATAAAACTACGTGTAGCCGATTCAGAGGCTCTATTCTTAATGAATGTTAATACATATTTTACTTATAACGAAACTTACTCGACTAAGGTGGTCTTATATCTAGGAATGCATATTCAGCGTCTGCACTGCGGTGGCCGTTACTCAGAACCGGCGGCTAACTGCAGTGTCAGCTATTTATTCTAAAGCAGAGGGCTGTGGGGGATACATAACTCCTCCCTCCCTAAGTGGAAAATTATCGGGGCGTTCGATTTGCGAAAGACCTCGATAATTTTGTATACACGGAATTACTTTTAAGTATAAAACATATAGAATAACTAAAACTATACATAGTGCTACGAGTCCTAATGCTATAACACTGATTTTAGAGTCTTTTTCTCTGTTAATCACTTTTTCAAACACGTCACTATTTTTTAGGGCGAAAGCCATATATTTCACTTCGTCTAGTCCAACCTCGTGCATGTTAAGTGCGCGTGCATCGGATAAGTCCTCGGTCGCGCGCAGTCTCGGTAGCTTGATGATGGGTAGCGGCTTAACAGCATCCGTCTCGGTGTAGATTCGGTGATGTCGGATGGTGAGGCCGTTAACATTGACGTCACAGGGCTTGTTTAACGTCACGACGTACGTACCTGATATCGGCTGTTTAGAGACTTCTTCCCCACATATTTCCGTAAGGGTGATTTCTGCTTTGGTGAAAAGTATCCAATTGTTGTCATTAACTTTCTGCAGCTTTACGTCTTCTATATGGATAGGGTACTGCTTGCAGCTGGTGATGTTGTTCTCGTACACCATGAGTTTCTCTTCACAAGAGAGTCCGCTGTACAAGGCTCGATTGTCGTCGTTGCAGAGGAACTCGTCTCCAGCAGCGAGTGGGCGGCACGGCTTCACGATCGGCTGGTACTTCAATCCTTTCGCCAATAGGTAAGGGTATTTAGGGAATATGGCTACGGTTAGGTTTGTGGGTTTGAGGAAAATAGGTAAAGTGTACATTTTGAAATAATTATACTTATAGTTATCGGTTAGTGGAATTTCCATGACAAAAGTGATTTGGTCTCTTATCATATAAGATTTCACAGAAATAGTTTCCTCTATTTTGGCTAAATTTAATTCGGTGGGTACATACACCAAATTCTCTGAATTCGCTATTACTTTTAAATGATATAATAGTTCGGTAGAATTAATAATAGACTGATGTAATATAGAGCTTTTGCTTAGAGCTAGTGCGGTTTCAATTTCACTTAACCTAATGAATATAGTTCTAAAGCTACTTAAGAACAAATTATATAGTCCTAACACATAAGAGGACTCAGCTAAATTATTTTCTTGTGTTATTGTCTCCTTAAGGATTGCTTCAACCCTTTTCAAACGGGTGTCTACTGTTATCGAGTTTTGATAGATTAATTCTGTTGCGTTTACGAGGCTATCTAACATTTTTGAGACTATAGTGATTTTCTTTGAAGTAATAGTTTGGTCGTGGCTTAGTTCGGAGGTCAACTGATCATATTTGATTGCGTCATCATGGTCTAGGTTACCGGTTATTATTTTAATTATGGACCCTAATGGATTAATTAATCCTCGCTTGAAGCGTTGTGGAATTAGCTGGTAATATTTATCTATAGTTATATCGCGCATATACTCTGCATGCATGAATATATCAATAAATTTGTGAGGGAAAGTTTTGTTGGATGAAAGTAATCGCTGAAATTCAGTAAATTTCGAGTTGACGAGTTTTAGGTCAATCCAGATATTATTTAATTTAATGGTTTTTAGAATTGTCCAGTTGTCAGTTTGTATGTAAGCTTGACCTTTCTTTACAGGCAGGAGTCCCGGGTTTCCTTCAAGTGATTGAAGATGAAGGGCGGCTGTCGACGTCGCTAGCATCAGACTGCACCTGCGGAGGGCGTTTTATGTTTTTAATAGGAGCTTTCGTGCTTTTCTTTTCAGCTTCTCTTTTAATTGGGACAACGTTTTTACCGGTCATACCTATTATTTTTGCCTTTTTGTACCTCGGTTTTTCTTTGCTTATTCTTTTATTTA
This sequence comes from Alcis repandata, assembly GCA_949125135.1. Classification (NCBI taxonomy): domain Eukaryota; kingdom Metazoa; phylum Arthropoda; class Insecta; order Lepidoptera; family Geometridae; genus Alcis; species Alcis repandata. The sequence goes on along the minus strand of OX421225.1, from coordinate 60,084 downwards.
TGTCTTTTACGAAGACGGTCTCCGGAAGTTCTATATTAGTTTCGCCGCCTCGTTTTTCTCTAACCTTTTCCTTTCCGGCTTTTAATTTCTCGGCTATGTGTGCGTATAGGAATTGCGTTCGTTTCTTGTGGTCTTTAATCAGTTGCTGAGTGTAAAGTTTTTCAAGTTCTAGGTCGAATGGGTTATCAGTGTCGGTGTGTCCAAAGACAACTTCGAAGGGTGTTAATCCTGTCGCTGTGTGTATGGCGTGATTGTAAGCCATGACTGAGTACGTCATGACGGACGCGGCATCCGTGCATTTTTGTTCATACTTGGCCAGTCTATATATCTCTATTATGGTTGAATGAAATCTTTCTACAAGTCCCATAGAGTTCGGGTTATTTACGGTGCCTATGTGTCTTTCTATTTTGTGTAGACTGAGAAATTCTTTCATGAGGTCGTTATTAAATTCGGTACCGGGGTCAGAGTTAATTTTCTTGGGTATACCGTAGAATGAGAAATATTTCAGTAGCGCTCGTACGACTTCAGGGGTAGATTTATTTGTAATTTCAATGGCCTGCCCTAACTTGCTGAAGGCATCAATTAGGGTTAGGTAATATTTTCCTTCGATTGTGAAAATGTCTATGAAAATTTCTTGAAACGGGGCATTCTGCGTTTGCGTCAATTGTAACATGGGTTTTAGTGGTTTTCGCTCATACTTTGTCTTTTTACAGGCGTCGCAGTTATTAATTATAGCTGAAACAATTTCGTCCATTTTATTCCAATAATAATTTCTACGGATTCTGACTAATGTTTCCTTAATCCCGCGATGGCATGTTTTACCGTTGTGGTATTTTAAAACTATTGCCTTTTGTTCGCTTTCGTTGTCTACACAGACTACTCTTTCGGTACATTCAAATATATTTATTGTTCCTTTCCTGAAAATTTCTATTACAACATTGCTGAATTGTATGCGGTGTTCTTCGTTTTCGAAATATATAAAATATTTAATTTTTGGTCTAATATATTCCTTGAGGAAGTTTTTCACTAGTTCTACGTTATTAAGGGGGAGGAAAACTTCTAGAATTTTGTGTTTTTCATACGATAGGTTTTTCACGTGGAGTTCATTTTTAAGCCAGGAATATACTAAGATTTGATTTGGTTTTGTATCTATGGCTTCATGTAAAATCGGTATTCCGTTTGAATCTAGATCTTCCACAGAGTGTATAGTCTGTGACTTAGAGCTCCCCGAGGGGGATGGTATAACGGGTTTCTCTATTTCCAATTCTGTTAGCATCTCGGTGGCTTCCGACGAGTCAGATATGCTTATTGTCTCGCTTATTTCTGATACTGTCGTAGTCGTTGAGTCCTGTCGTTTTTTGTCTAGGTTTACTCTCATTGAATTAGCGTCTTCGTCAGTCAGGGCGTTGATTTTGATTCTACTTAAGGCATCCGCGTTTGTATTTTGTTTTCCTTTTTTATATATTATCTCGAAGTCGAAGTCCTGAAGGCGTAGCCTCCATCGGGTCAGTTTACTGTTTGGGTCTTTCAGCGAGTTTAGCCAAGCTAAGGGTCTATGGTCAGTGTAGATGAAGAATTTTCGTCCGTACAAGTAAGGGCGGAAATGTTTTGTTGCCCAGATGATGGCGAGCAACTCTCGCTCTATGGTACTATAGCGTGTTTCTGTGTCGCTTAAAGTACGGCTCGCGTATGCAACTGGTTTGTCACTACCAACTTGTCCTTGGGAAAGGACAGCTCCCAGGGCTACGTTTGAAGCATCCGTTGTCAGGATGAAAGGTTTTCCATAGTCAGGATACTGTAAGAGTGGAGCATGTGTCAAGAGTTCTTTACATTTGTTAAAGGCATCAATATAACTTTGGTCAATGATAATTTTGTTGCGTTTTTTTAAGCATGACGTCAGTGGTTGGGTTACTTTAGCGAAATTGGGTATGAAGCGTCTGTAATAGCCTACGAGTCCAAGGAAACTTTTAATTTCCGTTGTAGTCTTTGGGATCGGAAAATTCATTACTGCATTTATTTTGTCATTATTCGGTTTCAGTCCGTCTTTAGTGATGGTGTGTCCTAGGTATAATACCTCCTTACGTAAAAATTCTGACTTGTCTAGTTGTACCTTCAAGTTTGTCTGTCTCAGTCTGTCGAAAACTAGTCTTAATTTTTGTAAGTGCTCTTCTAAGCTGGATGAAAAAATGATGACGTCATCAAGGTACACCATACAGTGTAATCCTTGCAGGCCTCGTAGGACATGGTCCATTGTACGCTGAAAGGTTGCAGGGGCCGTTTTCAGGCCGAACGGCATTCGTAAAAACTCAAAGTGACCATTCTGTGTGCTGAAGGCAGTTTTCTGTCTATCTCGCTCTACAACCTCTATTTGATGGTAGCCGCTTGCCAAATCAATTGTGCTGAAGTAAGTACTTTTTCCTAATTTGTCAAACAGGTCGGTTATATTGGGGAGTGGGTATTTATCGTCTATTGTTATCTCATTAAGTCTTCGGTAGTCTATTACCATACGAAATTTCTGTTCTCCTGATGCGTCGATCTTTTTAGGTACTAAGTGTACGGGGGCACTCCACGGAGAGTGCGATTCTTGGATTACGTCGTCCTGCAGCATTTTCTCTACTTGTCTGTTAATTTCATCTGCTTGGGCAGGGGCCTGTCTATACGGTTTCATGTAAATAGGGTCTTCATTTTTTGTTCGAATTTCATGTTTTACTTGATTGGTAAAAGTAAGAGGTAGTTTGTCGCAGTGGAAAATGTCTTTGTATTCTGTACAGAGTCTGTAAATTTTCTCGCGTTCCTCAGAGTTGGTATGGTCTAGTCTTATTTTGTTCAGATTTTCAGTCAGTATTTTGTCCATTTGTATGTCTGTAGCTTTAGTAGCGTTAGTCGCATTAAGGTTACACCTGGTGGTTGTGTACTTAGTTACTTGTAAGGGTCGTTTAACCGTAAGGGTTACTATTTCATCCGAAGTGTTTTGTATAACGGTGGTCGCGTATCCGTTAATGCAGTTAACTAGGGCACTGGGCATTCGTACTCCCGGGCCAAACTTTCTATAGTCTAATATAGCTTCACCTAAGTGTTGGTCTATCGGTACTTTGACTCTTTGTTCCGAACGGGGTTGCAGTTGAATTTCATAATCCAAATTCGTATTGATTATAGGGATGCGCGTGGTTTTCGTTATTAGCACAGAGTGTTTCAGATCTATCATGGCGTCAAGCTGTCTCAGTAAATCATTTCCAATTAGTCCGTCGTATCGTGAGTCGACGTTGTATAGGTAAAATTTGTGAGTTTCATTAGTCTGGAAGGTTGGAAAAAGCGGTATCTCTATTACTTCGTTGTGTCGACTTGACGCGTGTGTGCTAACTACTTCGAAAGGTTCGTTTTTAACGTTCTGAAAGAAAAACTCGTATGCCTTTTGAGGGCTCAAAAATGTTCTAGTACTACCTGTATCTATCATAAACTTTGCGTCAATTTCAGGGATGTAAATGTGAGGTAGTTTTAGTGTAGGGTCGCAGTTCAGTTCTATTATTTCTTTTCCTCTATAGAGGCTGGTGTTATAAAATTTCCAGCCGGTTGTTCCTGAAGGGAATGTGTCTGTTGCGTCTCGTATGTCGTCTCGTTATATACGTCATTTTCAGATTCATTCGTATACTCGTATTGTCCGTCGTACATGTCATAGTCAGGGTTATAGTCGTTGTCATGGTAGTAATAATCTTGGTACTGTTCGTCGTCTAAACCTGTCAACTCGTTAAGCTTGAAGCCTTGCGGTGCGGGACGAGCTGTCCTCATAGATACGTCTGTCGATTGTAGGTGCGGAGGGTTGGTTTGAGGTGGTTTGTACCCTGTCTGTGGGGGTCTGTATCCGAACTGTGGTGGTTTATACCCAAATTGTTGCGGTGGTCTGTATCCACTCTGAGCCGGGGGTTGATTCCCAAATTGGTTTCTAAAGCCTAACTGAGGGATAGTTCCGAATTGAGGGCGGAATCCCTGTTGCTGTGCTGAATTAAATTGCGGACGGTACCCAAATTGAGGTACGGTTCTAAACTGTGGGCGGTAGTCAAAACTTTGTGGTTGCGCTTGGTGTGGTTTTGTTGGTGCAGGTTGTGTACCAAAATTGAATTTAGGCGCGGCGTTTACTGGAGGCGCCTGGAATTTAAAACCACTCGCCGTGTGCGCGGGTGAAAAGGTTGGCCTTGGCGCGGCGTTGTTATAGACGTACATGCGTTTTCTCGCGTTATATTGGTCTAGGAAATTAACTTCTTCCAAAACTGTGCTTAAAGCGTCCTCTAAGCTCGTTGGTGCTTTTAGCCGGACTATGCGCACCATATCTTCGGATAGGTTGTATAAGAATACGTTAAGTGCCGTATTGTTATATATCACTACCTTAGCGCGTCGTAAATTGATATCTTCTATCATGTTGACCTTGGAAATAAGCGTGGATCTAACACTTTGAATGCGTTTGTAGAAATCGAGGTAACTTTCACCGGATTTAATTTTTAGCGTTTCCAACTCAATACCTATGCAGTGTTCACTTCGCGGGTCCCCAAAATGTTGTTTTAGTACCTCTTTTAGGTTGGACCAGGTGTTTATGTCATCTCGTTCGGACAAGAGCGAAGCCGCTTTGTCATTGAGTCTACTTGTCACGGCGTTGAACACATATAAGTCCTGAGCTGCATCACCTCTATATCTGCTTATTACATATTCGCATTTTCTCAGGTATAAATTTAATTGCGTTTTGTCACCTCCAAAAATGGGGATGAGGTTTAATATTTCCCGAGGGATGGCCCTGAACTCTAATGGTTGCTGTTGTTGTGCCATCATTTTAGCGTATAATGAGCAGGTATAGGCAATTTACACACACGATTTAATACTATAAAATGTTAAACCTATTTTTGACAAAAATATAATTTTTACTTTACTTAATTACACTATTTTAACAATAATTCCGATCGATTTGAGACCCAAATTCATGAAGTTAACCTAATTACACAATTCTAACCGATGACTAAGGTCTGAATATACTAATTACACAATTCGAGGAGAATCTCGGGATAGGCAAGGATGGCGAAAAGGTCTACTCACCAACCGACCAGCATCATTTTTCTCAGCGTCCACTATTTAACACATTTATTTAGTTCGTTGGATAACTGTTCGGCACTTCACCTTTGTTATAGGCAAACCGCACTTTGCCGTTCTAACGCGGTAACTCGTTGTACAAGTATAGACACTCACGTTAGGACAGCCAGTTATCCTACCGGCTGCGCCAGTTAAATTTGGGGAGCAGATAAATGGTTTTTTAAAAACTAAAATAAAACTACGTGTAGCCGATTCAGAGGCTCTATTCTTAATGAATGTTAATACATATTTTACTTATAACGAAACTTACTCGACTAAGGTGGTCTTATATCTAGGAATGCATATTCAGCGTCTGCACTGCGGTGGCCGTTACTCAGAACCGGCGGCTAACTGCAGTGTCAGCTATTTATTCTAAAGCAGAGGGCTGTGGGGGATACATAACTAGATACATTTTGTATTGACAGACATGAGTAGAGTGATTAGCATTTTGATAATATCTTAGAAAGCACCCCACGCTTTTTTAAAAATAAAATACATATATTTATTTATTTACACTATTATTAATTTATATTTATTGAAATTTTCAACCCTATTCTTAATTTAAATTTATAAAATTTTATTTTCTATTTTTTTAGTTCGGTTTTTTATAAAAAGCGTGTTTTTTTAGTTTTTTTTTAACTATTATTTATTTTTCGCTTTTTAGTTCGATTTGATAACTATTAACCATTATTAATATGTACAAAATAATGTGTTGGTGTTATCCGATTTTGGCCGTCTGCTCAAGCAAATTAAAAATAAAATTGATGCGTAACAAAAAATATTGAGCAAAAAGATTTGTAGCCGCGTGGTTTCGATCCTCAGACCTCATAAAATAAAATTGATGCGTAACAAAAAAATATTGAGCAAAAAGATTTCAAGCGCGTGGTTTCGATCCAGGGACCTCTGGGTTATGAGCCCAGCACGCTTCCACTGCGCCACTCTGTTCTCTAACACGAATGACGAAATTACCATTTGTAAGTTAAACGGTATTAAAAGTTAAAGAAACTTTATAGAAAAAGCGTGTTAAACAAATTAATAGTAAAAAAAACTAAAAAACACGATTTGTTTAGTGTATTGTCATCGGTCCTCGATATATCTACAAAGTTTGAAAGAAATCTGACCGTTTAAAGTGGGTCAAAAACGCGCTCAAAGGAGTCGGTTACATACAAACAAACATACAAACATACAAACATACAAACATACAGGTGAAGCTAATAAAAGCGTGTTAAAAAATACCTTTTTGCACATCAAAAGGGGGAAGAGTTTCAAAGAAATGACACCAGTGCAATTTAATATTTTATTTTAATGATATTTATAATATTACTTACCTCAATTTATTTATTTAATTGTGTGTAGCAGGCCAATATTTTTTGTTACTTGTGTTTTGTTTTGTTATTTCATTTTTATATTGTTTTGTGTTTACTTTTTCACCACTTTTTAATTTTAATTTAATCATTTATTTGTTTGTTGTGTTTTCTTTTTTATTTTATTTTATTTGTACTCGTGTTTTGTATAACGTGCGTTACGTCACCCGCCAGTCTCAACGGAAGACCAGCGCCGGTTGTTTACGACCGGCATTATGCTGAGTTGAGACTGGTTTAAGGCAAAAATTGTGTTGTTTTTCTTTTAATTTCTTTAGTATGTTTGTTATTATTATTTTTTCTTAAATAAATATTTGTCTATATTTGTCTATTTGTCTGTTACGAAAGCCGCTATGTGGCTTTGCGTGGCGTCTCGGCTGCCACTTGGCTGGACTGCAGCTCTTTCGGGGACTGCTTTTTGTTGTGCCCGTTCTGAGCCAGATTGGGTGGTCGAGCTTGGAACAGGATGTCCCCAGCTATCTGTTGCACTTGTGACGTCGTGTGTTGGAGCCTTGAGAAAGCTTAAGTTTTCTCCCCTGTCCTCATACACGACTACCTCATGGTGTTCAGAGACTTTAGTGCCACCAAGCCGGTCTGCGACTTCCGCTTTCGAGTATTCGACCATCATTGCGTCTACGCTTATAACCCGGGGCGTGCTGTTCTCTTTTCTGCTCAGGTACTCCAGTAGCGAATCCGAATCTTTCTCTGTTGCTGTCCATGAAGAGAGCCACACCGCGAATCCGGATCCCCGGCACTCCTCTTTCCGCGTTTTCCAAAAGTGTGTGGTGTTCCAAAGTGGTGTGTGGACGCTTTTAGAAGTTTCTCGGACGGGGATTAAAATGAAGTTTATTCAAAAGTCGGGTGGAGTTATTCCGAAATTGTAACGAAAAAAGTTAAGAAATATTCCTAAATACTTGGATGGATGGATGGATGGATGGATGGATGGATGGATGGATGGATGGATGGATGGATGGATGGATGGATGGATGGATGGATGGATGGATGGATGGATGGATGGATGGATGGATGGATGGATGGATGGATGGATGGATGGATGGATGGATGGATGGATGGATGGATGGATGGATGGATGGATGGATGGATGGATGGA